>CM043320.1:52679747-54086413 GCA_023736055.1 Quercus glauca
AAGTATTCCCTATTAGACCTTAACATCGCGTTCAAGTAGTGAACTCTTTTGACTTCTAGATTGGGGTACTTGCTTCTGTTGTGTTCAAGGTTTGATATCTTATTTGTTGTAGATGATGAAAGAATCTCTAAAGGCAGGAAATAAATTAAACAAATGGCAGTTTGATATAAACAAATGGCAATTTCAGTTCATCAATTAAACAAATGGGTCACATAAATTTCATACCACAAGAAAGAAAGAAAGACCCACTTCAATAAAACACAAATAATGAAAAGAAAGACCCAGGTGCAGATCAATAAAATAGAAATTATAAAAAGAAAGAAAGATCGAAGATGAGTCCATGGAGAAAAACCCACTTCAACACACTTACCAATACATGTGGGCAAAAATTAATAAAATAGAAATTATACCACAATGCCCAAATCATACAATGGTCATTGAGAATGGAGAGGGAGATAGAGATAGAGATATACACTGCACCTGGGAGAAGATCACAGAAATGCCTTCAAATGGTTTTTGCAACGGACAGAGAAATGACTTCAAACCCACTTCAGTTTAGACCCAGGTGTAGAGAAATGACTTCAAACCCGCTTCGTGCTTCGGTTTAGATCGCTGGAGGCCGAGATTTGATGGAGTAATGAAATGTGAGAGAAAACAAAGAGAGGGAAGTGAGAAAAGGGGAAAATTTTGGCTGAAATATTTTGAGGGAAGTGAGAAATGGTTTTTGCCTTGTATTTGCAATGGTAATATCAAACAGCTTTGAACTGACATGACAACACAGAAGCCTATGGGCCCACAGAGTCCGAATATTTACCTTCATGCCATTGAGTTTCACATCTCAGTTTTTGAAAACACCATTTAGCTGTTTCCTGTTTCCATCACTCTAACTCAAATTTTTGAGTTTTGAGTGATGGAAACAAGGGTTGAAAACCAAGCCAAACAAAAAAAATTTTGTAGGTTCCACTTGTTTTGAGAACTCAGTTATGAGTTTTGAGTGATATGATCCAAAACTGCACTCTTCCTAACAGGCTCTAAGTTTCATGTTTATTGGATGATATTATCTATTCAATCCATGAACTTAATTTTTATGTATAATTTTAATATTTAAAAAATAAAATTTAAATATTTTATAGAAGAAATCATTATCAATCTCTATTGTGTTGAAATTTTGCAAGCATTGAAGGTATATGAGAAAAAAATAATAATATAAGAGTAGAATTCTGTGTTTTGGACTAAATCAACATTCAAAAATTGATAAATCTTGCGTATTAAGAAAAATATGATTAAAATGCTGCCTGGCTGTGGCCCCGCCAGCTGTTGAATGAGATGAATTCCAAAATAAATAAGTACTTATTTCACATGATTGTTGGACTACCTGGTGGATCAATTTCATATCTTTATTCACTGAAAACATTATTTTATACGTTTAGAATCACTCTTAAATATCTTTAGTCCATTGCCCATTGGTTGGTCCTTTTTTTTATAATTTATTTTTTAATAAAACATAATATGTGGGCCTATCTATCCCGAAGATAGGGCAACAGAAACCATTCTTACCAATTGGTTAGAATTAATTAAACTAAATTAAATTCTTTAATTCTGGTTTTGTCATTTTATGGAATATCTCCTTAAAAAAAAAACTCAAAGACAAAGAGAGATCTTGCTAATTAGTGAGCAGCTGCTCTCTCTTGGATTTTTGGGGGCTAAATTAATATAAATGCAATGTAAAAAGATAACCTTATGAATATTTAACCACAATGGATGAAGTTGCCACGAAGATAATGCTCACATCAGTCAAGATTACTTAGAATATAAAAAATTTGATAAAAATGCTAGCCGGCAGAGAGAAACACGTGAAATCTATACCAAAGATCTAGTAAAAGATCATGGGATGGGACAATGAACATAAAGAAAAAAGTCGAACACCACTTTGAATAAGTTGAATAAAATTCTGGTCCAAACACATAACTATAAGAAATGTCTGTTACTTGTTGGTAACTACAAACGTGATATATGGGACATGGAAAACTATTTCTTTACTCCAGTCCTTCGAACCAGGTTAATTTCAAAGATCTAAGTTAGGTAATTTAATTATTCTTGGTGTTATAGCAATGTCTCTATATACAAGGCCTAATTCTGAATAAGGTGCACGCAGCAAGGCCTAATTCTGATTTATAATTTATAATCTTTGTCCTGCATGACCACTTTATCAACTTGTTGGTTTCGTTTGACTTTAATTAGATGAATTCTATTGATGCATAATTCGTAATTTATCTGAATATGGTTGAAATCAACATCATCCATTATGTAAGAAACCTTCTTTTTCGGGATAAAAATAATAAAAAAAGAGAAAAGAAAGCTTATTTGATTTTGCTAGAGCCATTCTATATCACACAAGTTATTATTACTATCAATAATGGAGCCACTATTGATGAAAGTTATAGTTTTTATTTATTATTATTATTATTTTTTTATCGTCAACATTATTGTTATCATTACTACGAGTAATAGGAATTTTCAATTTACTTAAAAATTATGCGAGACAATAGGATCTTATTGTGGCCTAATCATATTATAATGAATAGGACTTAGTATAATATCAAATTTATTATTTTTTTTTTTGAGAAACATAATATCAAAAAATTTGATTTGCCAAAATGAAAAATGTATAATATATTAGCAAAGCAAATGAGAAATGGTTTCGGCACACAAACAGCAGCAACAGCCAGGAAGGACTTAACAGTTAATAGAGATCATGACAAAACAAGGGTCTTCTATTTGAAATTTAAACCATTGCTTAAGGATATAATAAGTTTTTTATTTTTATTTTTTTGAGAGAATTTCAACTTATAGCGTCCGCTTTTAATAATAGCTTTTTATCATTAGATCAATATACTAATTTTGGTGTAGACGGATATTGAACCCTAGATCTCTTATACAACCATTAAAAACTTTACTAGTTGAGCTAATTGGAACCCGCTATGATATAATACGTTAGTGTAACATAGAGAGATGCACGCTAATACGTACGGCTATAAATATTGGTTTGAGACCAATTTATCCACACTTAATTAGGTCTCTCTCTCTCTCTACACAACTCTAGCTAGAGGCACACACACCATGGAGAATTCTTTGAGAATGAATCCGAAGATTGCAACAATGGTTCCAAAGCTACATAAAACAAGGTATAGGAGAAATGGTTATGAGATCAAAGCCGTATTTTGTAGAGCTAATGAGTTGACCATGCAAAAAAAGAACACCAACTTTTATCAAGTTCTTTCTCTTGGTTCTGAGGATGTAGGTTTCGATGAGATAAAGAAGGCATACAGAAGCATGGCCCTTCAATATCACCCTGATGTTTGTCCTCCCTCTGCAAAAGAAGAATCCACAAGACGATTTGTTGAGCTTCAAAAGGCTTATGAGACACTCTCTGATCCAATCTCACGTGAAATGTATGATTACCAGTTGCGTTTGGTTAAGTCAATGGGGTCTGGAGTTATGGAGGAAAGGAAGTCCAAATTTCCCAAGGAAGTTTGGGAAAGCCAACTCTATGGACTAAAGAAAAGGTCTCAGGTCCGAATGGAGAAGAAGAAATATGGATACATGTAGAAAGAAGATTTGTTATTTTTAACATTTTTTTTTTCTTTTATAACATGTGCGATACCCTAGATTTTATGAATTGTATGAGTGTAATTCCATAATCAACTTAGAGTCTCATATTGAAACGTTTATTAGATTACAGATTGCTCTCTCTCTCTCTTCTTCTCTCTTTCTTTTTTTTTTTTATTTTTTTATTTTTTTGGTGTGTGGTTAATTTGATAGTTGCAACTTGCAACAATATGGGAGGAAAAATTTGAACCAAAATTCTTCACATGAAGAAGTAGTAATGCAACTCAATTACAAGACTCTTAGATGTGATTTTTTTTTTCCTTCGAATCATGACAAATATCATTTAGTGATTATTGTAGAAAATGCTAGCTCCATATTAAATTATGGTTTGGGAGGAACTTATCTTTGTTTCTCCTTGAAATTAAGTTATAAGAGTTTGCTTGGTTAGGCAATTTAGAAGCCTAAAACACGTTTTTAAAACTCAAAGCATCATTTTACAATTGTAATTTTTCATAGTTCTTTTTACAAACCTAAAACGCTGTTTCACAACAGCATATATGAACACACCTTTAATATTCTTGTATCATTTTAAAAAAGAGCCAGACATTAGATCAATTTTAAGCCAGTTACAACAACTTACATGAACACACCCTTAATCGTTTTGTTTTGTTTTGTTTTTTTCCCTTTTGAAGCCATTTACATTTCTCTTTTTAAATTAATTTTGAATTATTGACTTATAAGGTTTAAGAATTGTCCAAATTAATCACTTCATCTTAATTTTTGTTAACTATAATTGAGAGTAAATGGTCATGTGGTGTGCATGTGACCACTTTACCATTTAAAAAGATCATTTTAAAAATAATATTCACATGATCATTTTCTTTCAATTACAATTAACAAAATTTAGATGAATGGGTCAATCTAAACAATTCTTAGAACTTGAGAATTAATAATACAAAATTGATGGTGTAGGAGTCAGTTTGTAACTGACCCAAACCCTATGGGTCTTTTTTCATTTTCCCCCTTCCCACCATTGTTTTTAAGAAGTTTGGTGACAAGGAACAAAATTTATTCCAGAAAATGGAAAAGATTTTTATTAACCATGAGTAAGGTTTGGTCAAGTGAATCTTTTCAAAATTTGAAATATTCTGTTACTGTTGTAATTAACTGAATGACTAATATATATGTTGATTTTCCAACTCTTAAGGGAAGCGAGTGTCATTCTACTTAAGTTTTCGAAAGTTTGTGTAATTAATTTACCCTATAGAAAATAACCCTCTTCCTCTGCTCTCCTCTTTCTTCTTTCAAAATCCAACAAATCACTGACTTTCCCAGTTTTCCCTAAAGAAGATGCCACATTTGACATTACATAGTGAACTTCATGAACGGAGACACATTTTGAAATTCATAGTTTTTTTTTTTTTTCTTCCATTGCTTCTTATCATGAACAATATTATTGTTTTTCTTTTCCTGACCATTTTTTTTTATTAAAAAAAAAAGTGACGGGGGATAGCTTACATGAACGTGGCCATATCAATTCCTTTACCCAAGAAACTAAAGCCTAAGATGAACATTATTGTTATAATTATTACCATGAGTATTAGGATTTCTCAATTTACTTTAAAATTACGAGATAATGGGATCTTATTGTGCCATAATAATATAAAAATCAAGTGGATTTACAGCATAACTTCAAAGAATTTGATTTGTTTATGCAAAAAAAAAAAAAAAAAAAATGGTTTTGTCACACAATGAAAGAAATATAAAAATAGCAATGCAAATGGGTTTTGATTTGGCCGCTGAATGAGCGCCAAATACAGGAACCGCTTGGAAGGATTTCAAAGTGACGAGGACAATGACATCATGACAAAACAAGGGTCTTCAACTAAAAATTTAAACTGTGGTTTTAGCATATAACAAGTTAGCATAAATGGTTAGGTAGATGTAGCGTAAATTACTTATAATTAATTTTTGTTGCTTTTTTTTTTTTTTTTTTTTATTTAGATAATGGAAAATTGATTTTCAATTTTGATTTTTTCATTAAAAAATTCAAAATAATTTAGAAGCTCATATTGAAAATGCAGTGTAGTCAACATCTAGTTTGATGTCCCAATTTCTAAAATCTATCAAATAAATATTTGAAAAATCACCATTGATAAAATTGGTAATAGTTCATTACAAAATAATCTAGAATTACCACAAATATAATTATGATGTTAATTTACACAATGAAATTGAACAAGCTTATGATAAGTTTGGTATATACCAACTTTTTTTCATTTATACTTTGGCCCCTATTTCCAAATCCTAGTTCCGTCCCTGCATAAAGAGAAGGTCTCACATCTGAATGAAGAGGAAAAAATATAGATATTGTTGGTGCAAACACAAAAATAATGAAAATAATATAAAAAGAAACTAAATAAAAATGCTTCTAAATATTATTTATTTGAAAATTAAGAGATACAAAATACTATTTGTACTGAACATTAATTTAATAGAATTATTTTGCTGTATTGAGACTAATACCAATCCAAGCCAATTCATGAATAAAATGTGACCAATTAACCAACCAACAAAACTAATTGTTACAAATAATATCATGTTGTTGTATCAAAACATATAAATGTTGACTAATCCGACTAACATTGAACTTGATAAAATAAAATGGTTGAATAATTGAAAAATGAGATTATTCAAGAATATACATTGAATGCTAATACTAATAGTGGCTTACAACGGATACATGTAGAAGAAAATTTCTTATTTTAACTTTTTTTTTTCTCTCTTTATAACATGCGTGATTACAAGGTGATATGATCAATTGAATTCATTGATTTTTTTATTTTTATTTTTATAAGGATGAATTCAATGAATTGTATGAGTGTATATTTCATAAGCATATATTGAATCTAATATTGAATGTTTATTAGATTGGTCTTCTATTTTTTAATTTAATTTAATTATTATTTTTTAAGTAATTTGATAATTACAACTGTAAGTTAGGGAGGCCCATTAACACTACCAGGACCACCAAGACCCCAAATTCCTCTCTGCCCAGCGTAGCTATTGGAGGCCCATTAAGCTTCGGGCTAGTCTTTTGGAAATATGGACCAGAAGTTTGTTTTTTGTTTTGTTTTTTTTTTTTTTTTTTTGGTAGAAACAAACATACATAACGGTTCCTTTCAAAAAAAAAAAAACATAATGGTTTGAGCTTCTGAATAATATTGGACTCCAACTAAAGCCTAGGCAGACTTTGATATTTCGTACTGGGCCAACCTCAGCCCTCAAAACTTGTCACATTGTATCCTTTTTATTTTTCCCAATCATTGCCATTAACGTTTATTTAATTTTAGTGTCAGTCTTTTTTATTTCGTGTACTGTATGTAGGCTTGCTGCCTCTAATTTAGCCATTTTGGCTTAGTTGTTTAATAATATTTCCTGTTAACCAATATATATATATATATATATATATATATATATATATATATATTTACTTCAAAGAAAATGCCTCTGCGTTTTAACCAATTTAGCTGCCATGGCAATCTTAACAATATTTCCAAAAAAATAATTCTAAAGACACGCCCAATTCTACACTAAATTTCACATTATGCCAATGTTTACGATTGTGAGTGGTGAACACTTTTTGCTTACTCCAGTAGTGGTTCCAGGAATTTTGTTTAGGGAGTTCATTAAATAATTTTAATAAAAAAAAAATTGAATATATCGAGTTACCTACCAAAAAAAAAAAATAATAATAATAATACATGAAGTTTTACAATTTTCTTCTACAAGTATTCAAATTTTGAATTATGAGTATCTATTGCCACTGTGAGTAGGTATGAGCTTACAATCATTTTATTTTGTTAAGTTTATCTAACATTTTATTTTTATGCAGTTTTTATTATCTATTTGTTATTGTTTTTATAAAAATATTTTAAACTAAATGACTAAACTAAACTAAACTCATTGATTTTGTATTAATTATTGACAGACACAACTATACTCATTCATATATAAAATTATACATTAGTGTCTACTTAACTAATCAAATGCCTGGACAATCGCTAATTTTACGATTTTTTTTTTTTTTTTAAATTTTACTAACTTTATAACAAAAAGTTATTATAACATGATAGCAATACACACACATGTAACAAACCATTTCTATTTTCTAATTATTAAATTATATAAATTTATATTATATTTATATTATACACACAAACATCCACACACATCATAATTCACACAAATAACATTATAACAAAAAGTAATGCACACAATCAATATTAGACACGCTCACACACATAATATAAATTTATAAAAAATAGTGACACTTACAACTCACAAACATTCTCTTTATTCTTAGAGTTGAAAATACTTATAATAAAGGTGTGCAAAATTTAAATTAGGGTGTGCGAAAATATTTTTAAGAAAAAATTATAGTATTAAACTAACAAAAAAAAATATTTTATATATATAATTTTTTTTTTAAAGTCAGGGGATTCATTTGAACCCTTGAGAATAATGTAGCGCCGCCCCTGGCTTACTCCTGTTTACATGAGTCCACCACTTTTGATTATTTTTGAGGTGTTAAACAATTGAGTTACAAGACTCTTGACATGTCAAAATTTCATTGTTATAATTATTAAGACATGATAGTGAATTAAAGTAATAAAATAAATCCTACAAGATAATTTAATTTTTTGTATTTTTTATTTCCCTTCATTGTTGAAAAAATTAAAAATTATTTGGAGAAAATTCTAATTATAAGTGCCTAAATAGAGTTTTTAAACTCATAATTATCTTCAAACAAATTAAAAAATCGAGCTAAAATTGCACAAAATTCAAAATTAGAGCCAAAGTTGCCCAAAACACAAGGGCTCATGGAAAACATTTGTGCATAGTATTTTTCCATATTCAAATTTTGGAGCCTATTTTTCACATCAGTCCGTGTAGAATTTTCCATCTATTTTAACATAAAAACTTACTTTTTCTATTTTACACAACAAATTTTTCAAAACATCCACATCAGTCAATCTATTTTAGATGATATTCAATAAAATATTCGTTCTTTATTAATTTTTTATTATTTTCTCTAATAGTCATACTTTTTAAATTTAAACTTATATTTCAAGTAAACCACCAAAACCAGTGGCTCGGCCAGTGGAGCCTTTTATGTTGGAGGTCCAATGGTCGAATTGCCAGAATAGTGTTTCCACGACCGCTACCGAATCGGTGTCTCCGCCCACCGTGCTGCAAAGCACTGGTGGCTAGACCACCAAAATAGTGGCTCCAGTGACAACCAACAGATCGGTGTCTTCAACCATCATTCTGCCATCAATGAAATATTTCGGTGTGTTGTTTCAAGATTACGTATTGGAGATATATATATATATATATATATATATATATATATATATTATTTGCTATTAGTATGATTTTAGTTAAAAAAAAAGGTACTGATTTGAATTAAAATATTTAATATATACTTTAATAAAATTCCAAATAAAATCATCAGCTTTGTTTGGAAAAAAAAAAAACTCAATAATAATTATTTTATAATTAAATTATATTGTAGAGATATTTACAAGTAAGAAAGCTTCCTTTCCCCTCACTTTTAACCCCCACCACTAAAATATCTAACACTCTTTTTTATTTTTTCCTTTTTTACCTCACAAAATCACAACTTTTCTCTATTCCTTTCCCACGGTCTTTTCTCTTCATTTTTTTTTTTTTTTGATCTTTTCCTTTGCCGTAGCTCTCAAGCACTTGTTTCTCTCCTCTCTCATGGCAGCAGCAAGCTCTCCACGAGCAAAGAAAGCAGCAAGCTCTCCATGGCAGTGGTGACAATAGTAGCTTTGATTTGAGTTTGGGTTTTGGGTTGATGGCTTTTTTGTTGAAAGTTTGATTTTGGGTTCTAAGTTGTTAAGTTTTCCATTGAAGGTTTGATTTTGGGTTTGGATTGATTTTTCTTTGTTTTTGGTTGATTTTGTGATTGGAATATCAGGGGTTGTGATGGGTTGTGGTGGAGGTGATTGAGTGGTGGTTAGGTGGTGTTGGGTGGATTTGCAGCAAACTGGGACTGACACAGACAAAGAAGAGAGAGAGAAAGAAAGAAATTAGTAAAATATTATATACAAAGCAACAGTAACCGTGTATATTTACACAGTTACCGTAGTATCTTTGTATATTCGCAAAGGATTAGAAAGATTGATGCAAGTGTTTTTTGTGTTATATTGTGTAAATTTGTACAATTTTTGTATTTTGCAATGAGTGATGCAATTGCTTTTATTACCTCAAAATTCATTTTAAACATGCATAAAGGTAAACACAAATTCAAAAGCTCCTAGAGGGATGGAAAGGAGGAAAATTTAAACACTTTAATCCATTTAACTCAACCTCCCTTCATCAAATTAAAGGACTTTTAAGGGGAATTTCACCCCATTTTTCAAATTATGGAAGTTTAGCAGAAATTTCTTTTGAAGCTTAAGAGAGACATTAGATTGCTTCATGCAACATCACTCTCTTTAAGCTAATTGTTCCCAATAACATTAGTCTATATTCGCTCCTCAAGCAATTCATTCATACACACCAATCTCTTCAATCATCTTCAAAATGCTACACACAATTATAAACCTTCTACATTTATCAACACGCACAACTCTCTCAAACACCCAAGTAGAAGACTTGTGGCTTGATTTGAAGTGCTTGAAGGAAATTTACATCAATAGAATAAATTTGCCACAAATCTTTAGTTTGGAAGGAGATCTTCGGTTGATGCTTCAAGATAGATGGAAAACTCCAAGATTTATGTACAATAATACTTCTCATAAAGTCTTGAAAGACGTGCTTTTAGAGTTGCTTTTATACTTGTCTTGTAATCCACAAACCCTAAATCAAACGGATGAAGGAAAACACATTATTACCAAATTTGCATGAATCTTGATCAGTCGAGATTCTACTTCAATTGCTTTAGTTAAGCATAACTCAATGGATCGAGTTGTAGTCGAAAATTTGGTTCTCTTAGGTCTTGTATAGCTTGAATCTTGACTTACCTTGCACTTTGAACATATCTTCAATGCTAACACAAGACACAATAAGATTCTAAAAGATTACACAAAGTCACAGTTTGCCAATCTAGTACTATGGACCTAGCAAATATTTTTTGCTCCTTTGATTAAGTGCACCCTGACCATTCGATTCTTGGGGTTGAGATTGAGAATTTATTCCTTATTTGTTTTGCTTTTTAGACAGTAGTTATAGGTTCAGTGGTTGTGATGACCAGCATATCTAGTTTATGAGTCATGGGCAATGGAAGTGAATTGTTTAGTGCATCAATGCATATATTGGACACAATGTGATGCGGCGGCACATGGATCGAATCTTCACTCTTAGGGTGTTTAGTTACAAGGAAAGGCAAGGAATGTTTAGAGCATCTCCAGCAAATTTATCAAATTTTTGTACTGTTTGGAGAATGAATAGTGACTTTTACCTTTTAGCTACCCACTTTTTCAAATACACTTTCCAACAGATTCTCTATTTCATTTAAATATTATTTCTTCATTCATTATTTATTTATTTTTTAACAACTACACATTTTCCAACATTTTTTTATTCAATACCTGATTATTATAATAGAAAAAAAAATTTTGAAGAATGAATAGTAGCCCATTAGACTTGATGAGGTACTGTTCATGAGCCAAAAAAAATTTCGAGTATAGAGAATCCATTGGAGTGGCTTTTTTTGGTCTCATTCTCTATTGTAGAGAATATTTTGCTTTTACATAGACCATTGGAGATGCTCTTATACTGTTTGGGTATAAAAAAAGTATATAAAAAATTTGTTTGACGCATCAACATATTGAATTGGAGTTGAGATGTATATTGTTTTAAATGAATAGGAATTTTATTAGTAGTGCTACTGACTAGTAATTGTAGAAATTGTATTAAACCTAATTTCATGCAAGTCTATAGATACAAAAAAATTCACAACTATTAGATCAGGGATGTAAAAAAAATACCTACTTTATATTCTCAAACATTATTTTATTTATTTTACCAATTCATCCAACAATACACCCAACATCCCAGTTTTTATTTTTACATATAATCCAATAAAAATAATATAAACTACCTAATAAAAAAAAAAAGTAAGAAAAGAAAGAGTGTGAGAGGAAGAGAGAGAGATTAAAAAAGTATTTTTCTTTTTTTTTACAACCCATGAACAGTAAGGTTGCATACTCGGTAGTTGCTAAAATAGCAACCAGGGAGTTTTCACACCTCCTAATGCTAGTACTCTTAAGGTGGTAAATTATTAATGGTAGGTAAGAAAACATGATGTTAGTGCCGTGGTAGGTCTAAATAAAAATTAATAAAAGCTTGCCAACTTAATTGTTGTGAAAATTATTGTGTTGGTATCATTACTCAATTACAGGTTATATGTTCGAGGAATAAGTTTAGACAAGGGCAAAACAAACTATGGAATAAGTGGTTACATCTTTTCTTTTGTCTTTTGCTGAGTTGTGGTAATCATATATGCAATATAATAAATCCAAACACATTGCTTCGAAATATTCCTTATTATAATTTAAAGAGAATCTACTACTGTGGGGGCATTTTTTGCTCCAAGGCCAAGGGCTAGACCATGTTGTAACCTTGGGCAATTTTTGCTCTTGTCCCACATGGAAAAGAAATCCTCCCTCAATCTACCTTATAAGGCATGAACCAAAGGAGTTAGAGTACCACTAGTTTGGTTAATGCCTTATAAGGTAGATTGAGGGAGGATTTCTTTTCCATGTGGGACAAGAGCAAAAATTGCCCAAGGTTACAACATGGTCTAGCCCTTGACCTTGGAGCAAAAAATGCCCCCACATGGGAAAGAAATCCTCCCTCAATCTACCTTATAAGGCATGAACCAAAGGAGTTAGAGTACCACTAGCCCAAGGTTACAACATGGTCTAGCCCTTGGCCTTGAAGCAAAAAATGCCCCCACAACTACCATAGTACCATTACCTCCATAAATTCTTAATTACGTAATTTGGAGGTTGGAATGCATGATGAATGAGAAGTGCTACTTGTACAAATTTTTTATTCGTATGCTTGTTATTATAATTGAAAGAATGAACTATTAATTCCATATATTCTTACTTACATAATTTGGAGTTGTAAAAGCGTGAAGAATAAACAAATGCTACTTGCACAAATGTGTTAATCTTATATTTTGTCCTCACACTAACTTGATCTTCGAATAAATAACCTCTGTTCCACTTATTACCCGACCCTAAGCTCATATAGATTCAGAAAATCCATTGGCTACTATACTCATTTCGATATTAAATAACCATGTATGTCTTTGCATCTAATAAAAAAATATTTATGTATTTGTCATGGAAAAAGATTTATTATGTTTAGAAAACTGTTTCTTATTATGTGCAGCACATAATAATTTGATCTTACATTCCAATAAACAATAAAAAATTTACCTCAAAATTTGGTCACAAGGAAATAAAAAATCTCAAAATATGATTGGAGGTTTAATTTTTATTTGATTTTGATATTACTAAATGTGGAATTTGGTTCTTGCAGGGTTTAGGATCATTGACCCAAATACATGAGAGTTTGATAATGAAAGTTTCTTATGTGGCCAGAGACATTTCTAAGGAACTTTAACCGAAGAAAGAAAGTATTTTTCAAAACTTCCATTATTATATAGTATAGATATGTGTAGACACTATTTTTAGTTTTTGATTCTTCATTGATTTCATTATTTAGTTTTTTTTTTTTTTTTTTTTGCTAAGCATTATTTAGTTATAAACATCTAAATCAAAGTAGATGAATATATAAAGGCAAAATAATATGTAATGTTAAAACCGCCAAAGATGAATGTGTAAAGTTAATAATCAAAACTCATTTCTTAAGGAATACTACGTTTTACTCAACTACTACTTTCACATTTTTTAATTCAATGGTTCTTTTTTGATGTGAGACCTTTCTCAATTTATGTTTTGCTTAAACAAATACTATGTTTAGCACGCTATTTCTTATTATGTGTAGCACATAATAATTTGATCTTGCAATTCAATAGAAAATAATAAATCTACCTCAAAAGTTTGATGGGTCACAAGGAAATAGAAAATCTCAAAACATGATTGGGGGTTTAATTTTTATTTGATTTTGATAATGCTAAATGTGGAATATGGTTCTTGTAGGGTTTAGGAACATTGATCTAGATACATGAAAGTTTGATAATGAAGATTTCTTAAGTGGCCAGAGACATTTCTAAGAAACTTTAAGAGAATAAAGACAAATTTTTTCATCATTTTGAGCTAGGCCAATTCGGACCAAATGGAAAAATTGATCATTTGAGGCATGACATGTGTGTTCTAATGATGACATTAGGAAAGCTCAAAGAGCAGTAGTAAACTACAATAGCATAACAAAAGCTAAATGGGACTGAAAAAAGAAGAAGCAACAAATGATGTCCTTAGCAAGAGTAATGCAAAACATAGTAAATGAGTCCAATAAATTATTTTTTGTGGTTTTGGAAACAATAAGACAAACAAACTAAGTTCACCATCATTATTTTGATATTGGTTCATTTACAAGTGATTCAAATATTTGATTCACACTTATTCTTCTTCGATAATTCATAATTAGCTCAAAACAAATGTTACAACCTAAAATGCTATTCCCAAAATAGGGCAAATAGCAATATTCAATTCATTGAATCAAACAACCTAATTCTGTACAAAACAAATTGAAAATATAAATGCTATCTAAGTTTTTTTCAATAGTTATAACAGGTAGGGAGGATTTGAACCATGAATGTTACGGACACACCAAGAGATGCCAACCATTTGAGTTGCAACACTCTTGGCTAATTGCTATCTAACTAGATAACATTAGATTGATACAATTTAATTATAATTAAAACACTTTTGACTCCCAACTGCTACATCAATAACAGAACCTCAACGGGCAACTATTTAGACCATGCAAATTGAAACCTGCCAAATAATCACTTCACAATCACCCATAACTTCAATTAGATTCTAAAACCCAGTCTTAATGATTCTAAAATTTTATCCTTTGTCTTGACTACTCCACCATAAAGCCTACTCTTTCTTTGAATTCAGAAGTAGCAAATTGTTGCTCACAATGCCACTTTGCAAAGAGAAGTTCTGAAACAATTTAGGCTTGCATGGTGAGTTTATTTCAATTCACATTCCTATGCACCTTTCTTTTTTTTTAAAAAAATAAATAAATAAAACAATAAGCCTATACTCCTATTCGTTTGATTTCTAAGAAAATGAAGTAAATTTTAAATAAATAAGACAAGTCTTAAGACCTTTGTTGGTAGCTTTATTGTTGTTTACTAATTGTTCAATTTTTGTTCAATTTCTACGAAAAAGGTGATTATTATCTCTCTCTCTCTCTCTCTCTCTCTCTCTCTCTCTCCACTTTAGATTGATGATTTTTTTTTTGTTTTGTTTTTTGTATCTCTCACCTAGGTGGTGTGTTTTTTGAGTTCCCCGTCACATGCACTCTCTCTCTCCCTCTTAGTTTTAGTTTGAGTTATTCCTTAGATATTTTAGAAGTGAGAATTTGAGTTTATATCAAAATACAATCTACATAGCTATGTATTTGAATATGCCTATCAATTGTACATTTGTGATGAGGTTTGATTATCATGATAACCTTCTTAAGAGAATGAGAAATTTGAATAATTTTTTGAAATTTAAAAAAGTTTAGTTGTACCCAAAGAAAACGAAAACATAAAAAACTATAACAAAAGTTTGAAGAATATAGGCCACTTCCAAAAAAAAAAAAAAAAAATCAATCAAGCAACCTCGAGTTTCTAAAAAAAACCCAAAATAATAGAACGGAAATGGATAATACTTTTAAAAATAGTTCAATTTTTAAGAAGAACAAATTATATTCAATAACTTTTAGAGAATTAATAAATTATACATTATATCATATTACAAAATAATTATATATTTTCACGCATTATGTGGGTCTACGACTAATTAAAAATAATGATAGAAAAAACAAAATTTATGGGGAAAAATTTCCTAGTGCCTGAACTAGTGATGAATATATTCAACTAGAAAAGTCTATGTAATGTACAATAGTATTGCTTTTATGCTTGAAGAATTCTTTCAATCAAAGAGTCTTGTAACTTAATTAGTACATCATAGTGTTAAAGGAGATTGGCATTTGGGGTTTCTCCAAGATATGTATTTAGTGATGATTGGCAAATGTATAAACCTTGAATGAGAATGGGTGAAGAAAAAAAAAACTCTAAGCATGTGCATAGCCTCATGGAAAAGACTATGAGATTCTAGTATGTGTATTTTGAATAAAATAATTTTTCATTTAACTTTTCACCTCATATTCTTTGCACAATTCTCCTAAAAAGAAAATGGGTAAGGTCCTTTTATTCTTATTCTCTTCAAATTAACCGAAGCTATCCTAAAAGACCATTCTTGTTTCTTGAGCATGCCCAAGTCCATCTCTAATAGTATCCACAATATGGACCCCAGGTTGAGAAAGAAACACGCTAGCTAGTCTTTTGGAGCTATCTATGGATACATTGTTCACCTCCTTCGAAAACAACACTTTACAATTTTTTTTCTTTTTCTGTTTTGGATAATTAAGAAAAATAACTTTAAGGGTATGTTTAGATGGAGGGAGGAGATAATCTTTACAATCTTAAATTGTTGAACATTTCAAGCGATAAGCGCTTAAGATTAAAAGATTTGAGAGTTTGGTCTTTTGGTATTCAATGCAGTCACTTCTCCATTTTATGTCTTTCAATTATAAAATGGACTTAACACAACATAACTATATCTAATTGCTCAATTCCCTTTTTTAACTTCTTGGATTCTTCTTTCTCCAAAAAAAAAAAAAAAAAAAATTCTTGGATTCTTCCACTCCTAATTTCTTTGGATTTTGAAATGAAAGGATCTTCTCTAATCAATGTTACCTTTGCATGTTATAATACCTGTTATTTAAAACATTTTGATATCACAAAAGAGTTTAAATTGCGTCCGGAGCTAGCGTAAAACACTGGTTTTACGCCAGCCAATAAAAACACGCCACCTCAGATTTGTTCTCTAGCTTCACCTCTTCCTCACAATTCCCTTCATCAAAACCAATTCTACTTTGTGGAAACATAAAGAAGCCATTGGATGGGACCACAGTGAAGCTTTCACTGCTTTCTTTGTTTATTTCTCGTTCTTTTTTGTGCTTCAAGGGAATGAAGTAGCTGCTCTAGTTCCTTCACAAAGTATGTTGCACCTCCAATAATAGAAGCTTGGTAACCCATAATTTTAACCGAAACGAAGAAAGCTTCAGTCTTTCGAAATTGTGAAACTAAAGATTGGAACTTTATAGAATTTAATGATATATAATTACCCTTTGAATATAGGAGGCAAGCATGAGAGACTTGAGGACATTGGTCATTCATTTGGCATCTTAGGTTGCGTTCTTGGTTGGTCTTGTTCGCTTTCGCTTTTTTCTCTCCCGTGTAACTATTGGAAAAAAGGGTAAATCATGAAAAACAAACCTTTGAATCGCAAAACCATGCTCACGACAGCTCTAGCAACGAATCATACGACTTGAGTGGCAGCGTGCGTCAGTGTGTGGTGGGGTGGAGGTTCAGGCAAGACGCATGAGGAAGCAGAGGAGATTTTTAAAATTTGGTTTGGTTTGATAAGCGTTTGTGATTTGGATTTAAGAGAGCTGTTATTGTATGCAGTGAGGTCTATTGGGCATTTACTGAAATAATGACGTGGCGTATTTTTATTAGCTGGCGTAAAGCTAGTGTTTTTTGCCAGCTCCGGATGCAATTTAAACTCATCACAAAATATGAGATAGAGATTTTTTTTTTTTTTTTTTTTTTTTTTTTTTTTTTTTTTTTTTAAGGAAAAGAGCATAAAAGAGAGGCTATATGTGAAATTCTAGTTGATGAATGTTTGGCAATCCAAATCATTGGAAATATGATAAAGATGAAAAATAAACAAATAAAGACAAGGCACCAGCTGAAAGAGGGAGAAGGTCTCTTTTCAACCCAAAAAACTGAAAAAAGTACAAAATTAGCTTTGTTTTAGGGTGTCTGATTGAAACTTCTCAAACACATTGTCACATCATTCCCTTTTTTTGCCTTGTGCATGTGTATGTGTTTCTTAAAAAATATATATATACAAAAAAAAAAATCATAAATTCATAAGAATTAAATACATTTTAATAATTATTGTAATTATCAAATTAATAATTATCATAATTATCAAATTTTATATTTAGACAATAAATAAAATAGAGATTTTTTTTTTTTTTAAATTTCTTGTGTTGTACAAGTTACCAACAAGACATTTAAAATTGATGTAGGACACAATTTACTATTTAATTATTGTAATTTATTATTATTTTGGTATTTTTATGTAAAAAAATGTTATTTTAGGTTTAGGGTTATTATTTCCTTGTTTTTTAGGTGCTTTTAATGCTTTTTTAGGTCAAATTTAGTTCCTGTTATAGTCAGGTATTAATTAGGAGTTATTTTAGAATATATATTCTTGTCTGTCAAGTTTTACAGAGTCCTTAAATATGTCTCTAAGTCTGTACACGTTTGTTTAACAATTATTCAATCAATAATATTCAGACTTTTACCTTTCTATTTTCTGGTGAATTCCAGACCCTTTCTCCTTGTCGATTCAAGGAACCCTCATGGATTCGAGGTTATTTTCAGAAGCAAACGTGTTTTGTTTTTTTATTTTCTAGAAGTAGACGTGTTATGTTTCTTGACGCTTCCGCTTTCCACATCAGTTGATATCAGAGCTTTAACTTATCTTGGTTTGGTGGCTAACGTATGAGACGATTGCAATTCCGGTGACAATAAACTTAGCAAGTATTACGTAACGTACAGCTAGCACACACAAATATCTTTTCTAGGATGCCGTTGTTGGAGTATGGAAACTATATGGATAATTGTCGCGAAGACATAACTCACAAGCAACCTATTGGTAAGCAAATTTCATATAGAATTTATAGAAAAATTGCAAGTTTTAATGGTTATTTTTATAAAGAAGATTTTCTTAATTGGTTACTTGATCTAAAGGATTTATTTGACTATGAGAATATTTGTATGAGAAAAAAGTTGGACTTGCTTTGTACAAATAGGGATGGCAAAATTGGACACAACTCGTGAACTCGACACGACACGACATGAAATTAGTAGGTTATGGGTTGAGACTTAATGGGTTAGTGTCATATTCGGATTGACATGAATGACCCGTTTAATAAATGAGTTGGGTTAGTGTTCAACATATAGAACTCATTTGACCTGTTTGACCCGTTTAATTTCAATGACATTTTACTAATATACCGATCAAACCCAAGGTACATAAACTTATTAGTTGTTGTGATTTATTTTCTTTGACATATTGTGATTGATTATTTGTGATATTTAGATATCCTTTAGTTTTGAATGATTATTTGTGATGTAATTACTCGTTGATTCTGAATTTTATATTAAAAATATTTATTTGTTTGTTTTTTCATAAATATTTTTTATTCATGTTGATAAAATTTGATAAATGTACGATTGACCCGTTTAATAAATGGATCGTGTGAGGGTTGAGGAATCCGTTTACCAAACATGTCGGGTTAGTTTGACCTATATAGTCGAATACTCAAGAGTTGACATGACACGAACCCGACATGCGAACACAAATTGTCACTCCTAGTATAAACTTCGTAAGTATGCCTTACGTTGGTGGGAACAAATAAAATCTGATAGAATCCGACAACGTAAAGACAAAATACGTTCATGGCTAAGGATGAAAAAGATGTTTGCTATCAAATTTTATCTTTTGGGTTGTGAAGAAATCTTGTCATATACAATATAAGATTATTATTGGCCAAGAAGTTCATACTTGAATTATTTTGAAGAACCAAATATTTCACCATTAAAGGAAGAATTGCATGTTGAAGAAAATATTTTCTTGAAGAATATGTAGGAGTCAAAGAAGAAAATATAGAGATTTTTGAGGAAATTAATGAATGCCTTGTTATAGAAGAAGAACCTAAAATCAAGATTGTGGAAGAGATTAATGAAGACCATATTATAAAAAAAACTCTTGAGGTCGAGATAGTAGCAACCATTAAAGAAGAAATTATAGAGGAGGTTGTCAATGATCTCGATGAAGTCAAGTTAGATGTTTGCAATGTTCATGCTCCTATTATTTTGGTGGGAGACATCGAAACAAAGTTTATTGATTTGATTGGGGTGGAAAGATTTGATTTGATTATTGACTCTTATTTTGTGAATTTTGTTAATTGCATGAAGATCAAGGGACAAGAAGTTCAAGTTGCTCAATTGATGACTTTCAAGTTTGGCAAGAAGACAAGGAAGATGAAGTATTCAAAGTAATTGTTCTCTTGGCATGGAAGATTTCAGATTTCAAAGACGAACTCAAGGACGGGTTTATTTCAAGTGGAGAGGTTTGATGTATGACACAATTTACTATTTAATTACTGTAATTTATTATTTTTTGGCATTTTTATGTAAAAAAACGTTATTTTAGGTTTAAGGTTATTATTTCCTTGTTTTTAGGTGTTTTTAATGCTTTTTAGGTCAAATTTGGTTCCTGTTATAGTTAGGTATTAATTAAGAGTTACTTTAGAATATATTTTCTTGTCTATAAAGTTTTAGGGAGCCCTTAAATAGGCCTCTAAGTCTGTACATGTTTTTAAATAATTATTCAATTAATAAAATTCAGACTTTTGTCTTTCTATTTTCTAGTGAATTTCAGACCCTTTCTCTTTGTGGATTCTAAGAACCCTCGTAGATTCGAGGTTATTTTCAGAAGCAAACGTGTTTTGTTTTTTATTTTCTAGAAGTAGACATGTTCTGCTTCTTAACGCTTCTGCTTCCCACATCAAATATTATGATTAAGTAAGACGTTCTTCACAGACCGTACTGCAATGCACTGGAAGGTCAGAACCAAGCTTCTATATATGACTATCTGCGACAGTATCTACAGAGTGCTCTTTCTCAACTACAGAGATTTCACATGTAAAGAGAAGGCAATATTCCAACATATATATGAGCTGACTAATAAGTTTGCCAAAGATATCCAGGACTTTGTTACCTGGTTAGAAGAGTCTCCTCATTTTCTTTAATCTGATCAAATTCATGATGTAGAACTTATCATTACATAAATAAAAATTCTCTATATTCCCATTAAAATAAATAAAAATAAAACACCTTACAATGACTTGGAATTAGATGACTTCAACTCCTCAATCCTCATAAGAGACAGGCGATGAAAGAAAGAGCAAAACCTTCTTTTATTTTATTTTTTTGAGAATTAAACTGTAGCCTTTTTAGTAATAAAAGATGCTTTCACAGCTTCTCCAACAGTCAAGAAGACCCTTTCTCCAATTTTGCTCACAAAGTTGGCTAATTGTAGCTTGTTAATCACGTGCCATCTGGGGTTGGCAATTGCTAACTGAGAGAGACAGAAAGAGATGTTCAAATTAGAACAAGTGAAAATGATTTTTCATCAGAAGAAATGAAAAGGAAAAAAAAAAAGTTTTAACTGCTTTATATACCTCCGTTCCATGTGAGACCAGATTCTTATGAAGTTCCTCTAGAGAAGCTATTCCCAATGTGTCAATGTTCATCAAACCTATATGAATTTGTATGAACAAAAGAAAGTCAAGATCACCAACCTCTTGAAAGCCAAATTTTTTAAAGTATGTCCTATATATATATATATATATATATAAGAACTAATGCAGCATAATGGTCCATTAGTTGAATAGCTAATGCAAATTGTAATGACTGACAAACCAAAAGTTATTAAGTCCCATGAAAGGAATGGATAAGTAATAAGTTTAAATTATTTTTCAATGGGTTTTTTGTAACTTTGTAGGTTTGGATTAGTTTTTTCTTTTTAAAAAATATTTATTCATTTGTTGAATGTTTACAAACAAAAATTTGTACCCAAAAAACAAAACTATAATTCAGAAAATTGTACATAAACAAATAACTTTAACTAGACCAAAAAAAAAAAGCCAATCCAAACACTAGTTTGACACTAGTTTTTCTGTCATCATGAACCTTAATGGGAAACCAATAATCTTTGCCTTCTCACTCAAACACTTAGTGCTGGACATGTCAAGAATTACATGTTTGATTGTCCTTTCGATCTTTCCTTCCGCGTCCACCTCTTCATTTTCAGTTACCCATCCCATGATCCTTGAACAAATGCATGTAATTTACACGTTAAAAAAGAAGTAGAAAAAGATAGTTCTGCAAATACAGTTCTTTCTTATTTTGTGCATGTATACTAGCATGGCTGATGGAATACCTTTCTCTAACAGAATTGGAATTTGCAAAACAAAGCCAGGCAGATTTGACACGGATTATTAGGACCCCAGGAATCTTAACAGCCATTGGATATTGATCAACATCACAAAATGTATCAGTTCCTGGAAGTCTTCCGAGGTTCTTTATGCCTGGCTGAATTGAGACGAGAATGATCTTTAAAAAATGATATTGTTACCTGCAATTGACTCAATTCTTATTAGCACATATTAGCATCTCAATGGTTTTGTCAATTGTTTGCATATACGTTTTATTTTCTTAATTTTTTTAGTCCTAAGAGTAATGTTAGGGGATTAGCATAAAATAGAGCAATGTTAGGGATAATAAATACAAATATTACCACATAAGTCCTGCAAATTAATGTATTAATATTTAAACACAGAAATGAAAAAGTAATTAACAAATCTTTTTTTTATTTTTTTTTATTTTTATAATTAGATAGTTAGGCGTGAGGGAATTACAGCTTAGATTTCTTTATTGGAAATACCAAGAGGTTTCAATTGAGCTATAAAACTCTTGACAAAGAAATCTATTTATCATATTGTAGATGTGCTAACAATTGGAATTTTATATCACATTAATTTATAAGCTTTTAAAAAAAATGGTAGTACCTTTAGCATTTTCTATTGTTAGCTTAATTAGGATAAGAAGTAGTTGATTCTCAAAAAAAAAAAAAAAAAAAGGATAAGAAGTAGTGGATCCATGTAAAATTAATGATTCATCAATTATAGTCACACATCTCATCAAATTGTTGTAAAACTTTCAGCAAAGTGTGTGGTCATAGAAGAAATGTATGCCTAATGGGGTGAGATGTCGCAATGTTAAACTTGGCAAGCTTTAAATCCCCTTTTTTTTTTAATGTGTGTAACACAAAACATAAGTTAAGATGTCAAGCCTTAGCGCGATGGCAAGTGCTTACCACCAAAAGCGACAAATCAAGGGTGGTTTGAGTCTAGAAATCAATCTCTCTAAAAACTTGGGAGTAAGACTATCTACTATTACCTCTCTCAAACCTTATAAAAATAAGAGTTTTGTGAACTGCATAGATCAAAACATAAGGTAACATATGATTTTTTTTTTTTTTTTTTAAATAATAAGTAAGGGAGGAATCAGGTCCAAAATTTTCTTATTGGGAGAATTTGACAATTTCATTTAAGGACTCTGGCTAGTATATGACTGGCTCATTTTACATAATTTTAATGTTATAGTATTGTATATATTTAGTTTAAAGGCTTTGAGCCCAAAATCCTCTTCTTATGGCCCATCATTTGCTTCAACTGACTGGTACCACAGTCAATTATGCATACAAAGTCAATAGGCAAAAGTGAACGTTACCGCAACTAGAAGGCCAACCTCCACACATGAGAACAATACGCCAAAGAAGGCCCCAATGCAAGCAAGGAAGTCTAGCTTATCAACTTTCCAAATATTTCTTGCTTCACTGAGGTTGATGAGTCGTGGAATTGCAGCAAGAACTATTGCAGCAATCACTGCCATTGGAGTATAATACATGAGGTTTGTAAGCAATTTCTGTTAGAGGCTGAAGCAGATAGATGAAGCAGTTCAAGTCTTATTTCTGCTTAAGCTACCTACAGTTTAGTGGTAGATATTATAATAATGCACAGAACGGCATGTCGTTTGTACAGTAAATAAGATAGAGTAGTTAATTGTTAGTTGTACATTTTTGCCACTTGTCATGTTTACATTGGTTAGGTAGTTTGTTATTCTGTTATGATTTTCCTGCGCCTCTGTTCCCATTATATAAAGAACAGGGGCAGATATTTATCAGATATACGAATTCATTTTTCTCAATCATTCTCTCATACTCTCTCTCTCTCTCTCTCTCTCTCTCTTTGTGTGTGATTGTCAATGCGCCATTGTAGAACCTTGAGCTTGTATGAGATTTCAACATGGTATTAGAGCAGAACTAATTTGGAGAGTCTTCAATCTGGTACTTTCTAAGTTTCTTAGTTCGATTTCTTGTTTCTTTGGTGCTTTCTTCAAATCAAGTAGAAATATTTCTTTGTGTGTTTCTTTTGATTTCTACACCAGCTTCTTTCTTCCAGAATCTTGATTTCCTTTGAGCACGATAATAGATTGAAATCTTGATTCTTTCATTCACAATAGCAAATTGAGATTCTTGATTTAGGTTTTCAATTTCTGGTTTGTGAATTCAGTGGTTCTGCTTCTTCAATCATCAATGTCTTGTATTGATCTTAGTGTTTGATTATTCAATAAATTCAGAGTTGATTTTGTATACAATAGTGTTGATTTGTAGAAAATCAATTCTTGTCTAGCTATTCTGTTGATTTGTGAATTGTGAATCTTGATCTTTATTAGATTAAGAATGATTGATAGTGCCTCTGTAATAACTGTTCAACCATGGGAAAATCCATCTAGTCCCTATTTCTTGTCTAATAGTGATAATCTGGTATGTCCCTTGTGGTTCAACACTTGACTGAGGAGAATTATAACACTTCGAGTAGAGCAGTTCTTATTTATTTGGATGCCAAAACCAAGTTAGGCTTCATTGATGGTACCATACCAAACCACAGTTTGTGAATCATCCTTACTATACAGCTTGGTGCAAGTGTAATAGCACTGTTTTTGGCTTGGTTATTCAATTCCATCTCTAAGGACTTGCAACCTAGTGTGGTGTACTTCAAGACAGCAAGGGAAGTTTGGGTTGACTTGCTGTATAGGTATTCACAAGGTAATGGTCCTAGAATTTTCGAGTTAAGAAAAAAATGAGTTCTTTGACACAAGAAAATTTGACCATCAATGCTTACTACACAAGAACTTGTACCTGTGATCATCAAGTAGAGGATTGTACCATGTCATTCTTGATGGGGCAGAATGATAACTATGCAGCAGTCTGAGGACAAATTTTGCTTATGGATCCTATTCCTCCATTGAGCAAAGTGTTCTCTCTTATACTTAAAGATGAGAAGCAGAGAAAAGTTGGTGCTGCCAAGAAGATGCAGCTTGACACAGCAGTTGCTTTAGCAGCAGCATTAGCAGTAAAGAATGTTAAGAATTCTTTTAAGTCCAAAATAGGAAGGCTTCAATGCACTCACTGTGGTGCCATGGTCATGTGGTTAATAAATGCTATAAGTTGCATAGATACCCTCCTGGCTATAAGTTTAAGACTAATAAAGGCCAAGCTGCTGCTGCTCCAACACCATTTGCCAACAATGTTGTTACTACTAAGGATTATGCTAGTGAAGGTGTTAATCTCACTCGGTCAGAATATCAGCAATTGCTTGGTTTGCTGAACTCCCAATGCCACTTTGGTACTCAAGCACCATCAGATGTAGTTGCAGATACCCATCAAGTTGCTAATATCATCACTTAGCCTTTAGTTGATCTTCAAGGACATGAGCTATCAGGTATATGGTCTTTTCCCTCTCTTGAATATTCAGTTTTTTCTTCAGTTGTTAACACTTCTCATATTCAGTCCACTGATTGGATCCTTGACAGTGGAGCCACTGATCATATGGTCCATTCTCTAACATTTTTCACCTCAATCACTTCCATAGTGCAAATTCCTGTTAGACTACCTAATGGAGATATGGCTAAAGTCACACACATTGGAACTGCGCAACTATCACCTACTTTAACTCTAGAAAATGTGTTTTGCATTCCTACTTTCTCTTTTAATCTGATTTCTATCAGTAAACTAACCCAGCATCCTTCTTGTTGTTGTATTTTCCTTTCACAATACTGTTTCATTAAAGACTTACAGCTATGGAAGATGATTGGGTTGGGTAGAAAATAAGGAGGACTATACACGTTGCAAAGAAACTTGCCAGATAGTTTACCAACATGAGTTTCTGATGCTCTTTCCAAGCTTTCTTCTTCTTTTTCACATGTAACAACTCTCAATTCCTGTAATATGAATGCTGTTGACAAAACTAGTCTATGGCATTGTAGGTTAGGACATCCCTCTGCCCAAAGACTAGATTTGTTGCAATCTTTTGTACTAGACATCATTTCTTGCAATAATAAAGGATTTGATTGTTCCATCTGTCCACTAGCTAAGTAAAAGAGATTATCTTTTCCTACATGTATTTCTCATTCATCTTCATGTTTTGATTTAATACATGTTGATATCTAGGGACCCTATTCCACACCATCTCTAAATGGATCTAAGTATTTTCTCACCTTAGTGGATGACTACAATAGGTGCACCTGGGTTTTTCTGATGAAACATAAGTCAGAAGCTTCTTTTTTAATTCAATCATTTTATAATCTCATACTTACTCAGTTTAAGCTTCCTATCAAGATCATTAGATCAGATAATGGTCCAGAATTTGCTTTGAATTCCTTTTATGCTTCTAAAGGGATTGTTCACCAGCTTTCTTGTGTGGAAACTCCTCAGCAAAATTCAGTTGTTGAAAGAAAACACCAACATCTTCTTACTGTAGCTAGATCATTGAGGTTTCGAGCAAATTTGCCTTTGAAGTTTTGGGGTGATTGTGTTCTCACAGCCACTTATCTGACTAATAGGATACCTAGTCCACTTTTGAACAATGTCACTCCTTATGGTCATTTAAGGATTTTTGGTTGCTTATGCTTTGTTTCAACCTTGTCTAGAGATAGGACCAAGTTTGATGCCAGGGCTAAGCCTTGTATGTTCCTTGGTTATCCCTTTGGTACTAAAGGCTATAAGGTTTATGATTTGCTTACTAAAACCAGTTTTGTCTGTAGAGATGTTATTTTTAAAGAATGAATTTTCCTTTCAAACATTGGATTTCACATTCTAAGTCTTTTTCTATTCCTTCTTCCCCTTTTATGTATCCTTCTCAACCTGTCATACCAGATTCTGGTTCTTCTTTTCCTACTACAGAATTTACTCTTTCATTGTCCACAGATTTAGCTGTTCCTCCTGATGAGTTTCCTGACCTTGCCCACCATGATTCTGACTCCTTTAATACACCTTGTGATATTCCTCAGTCTCCACCTATTGTTCAACCTATTAGGCAGTCTTCTAGAGTTAGGAAACCACCTAGCTATCTTCAAGACTATCATTGCAACTTGGCTTCTGCACATGTGTCTGCCTTAGTTTCACTTCCTCAATCAGATGATTCCACTACTTCTGATGATTTAGGTATTCCTTACCCTCTTGCTCCAACTTTTTCATATGCCAAACTTTCTTCTTCTCATAACTCTTTTGCCCTTGCCTTAACCATTGCTAAAGAACTTGATTCTTATGCTCAAGCTTTGACTGATCCTAAATGGCTTGATGCCATGAGACCTGAGATTGATGCCCTTTAAGCTAACAATACTTGGGTTATGTGCAAGCTTCCTCCTAGTAAGGTACCTATAGGGTGTAAATGGGTTTATAAAATCAAGTTAAAGGCTGATGGTTCTGTTGAGAGGTATAAGGCCAGATTAGCGGCGCCCATTTTACCGCGTCCATGCATCATAGAATATGACTTTAACTGTTTATGATTAAGTCCTCTAAAAACGGATATCATGACGGATATAATATCAGTATTATGGGTGAAGTTAGCGATCCCAAGTAGTCCCTTCAGATGCTGAAGACCAATGATAATAGCAACACCTGCCTTGAACTTAACATGTTCACGTCTATGTAAACATCTTGATATCACAAAGTTCAATAAAGCAGCTTACATAGTCCATATTGTGGTTCAAGCTTTGCCATAAGTGCATATCCAATACTCTGCAAGCAGCTCAAACTTTAGTTAAATGGAGATATTAAAGTTTTGTCCATAATTATTGGTATCCTCTCCATTTAAAATGAATATATTTCAAGTTTAGATTTTGTCTATTAAGATCCTTTCTATTTAAAATGAATATATTTCATCATTTATATTGGATATTATAAATATGAAAGTGTATCTAAATTCACATGATGATGCTGAAAAAGTCATCAGTGAGCCGCACGATACTTGCACACTCGAGATAACACCTGTACAACAAAAAGAGAAGACCTAACAGAGAGTACCGGTGTGGTGCCGGCCAAATACCCTCCGAAGGTCAAGTTAGTACTTCTCACAACTCTAGAGTGCTAGAGATTGGTAAATTATGCATACCTTGGTTTGTGAGGGTATTGGGGCTTTTATAGTAGTAGAGGGTTGACATCTCTTCCTTGGTTTGGCAGAATCCTTTCCTTATAGGAATCCTTTTGAGTAGCGCAAAACATGGAGAGCAAGACATTACCTTATATATGCAATCGTGGGCAGCAAGCAATTTGGTTTCAAAGTCGTCAGCTTATCATACTCCCTTCAGCCTTATTGACGTCAGCTTATCAATGGCTTCAGCCATTAGGTATGCCTTGCGGACACCCCGCCGTGCCCCTATCAGATCTCCATTCGTCAACATCTATCAATGGAAGCTGACGGCATTACCTGTAACCGTCAGCTTATACCTGGAGGCCTTACCTGCAACCGTCACCCTATGCCTTAATATAAGTGAGCTCTATTTTTATCCTTATCATCACATAATTTAAAATTTATAATAATGTGACATTTTATATACTGTCAAATCTAGAAAATAAAATCTTAACTGTGAAATGAGGATCCTTCTTATGCTTAACTTGTATTTACCTGGGGAATGCTGAGGCTCGCAAGAGTTAAACCAGCAATAAAATCAGCTTTGAATTTTGTTATATTGTAGTTTTGAATCCAACTAAGAATTGGAAATGCTAGTTGCAAGGCTGAGACCAAGCGTTTAGGCCTAAGTTGATTCTTGAGAGCTGAGAACATTTAACCTTGGGGCAACACAGTTTCCCTCATGGAATATATGAGCTCATGGCATAGACTTGGAGGCTCGGGACCATTCAACACCCGCTTAGCCCTCTCACTTGGGCCATTCATCTCCATGTCAAGCAGTTCATCTAATCTGCAAGGGGCCACTACTGAAACAACCATAGTCATAATTCTTTGAAGAGTTTGTGAGAACCTGGAGAGAGATATCTCTCTTTCTAGTGAGAAGAGAATGGTGTGGTGCTAAAATGCATGGAAAATATGACCTTATAAGCACAAAGAAAAGGTCACTCCAATGTTTAAAATTTCTTCTAATCTCTTACCTCAACATAAACCTATTACACTCTTTAGTACTTTTTTTTTTGTTGACAAAGACACTCTTTGGTACTTGAATTTAATAAAGTAATTGCAGTCTTTATTGAAAGAAAGCTTTGAGAGGACCAATTTAACTCCAAAATTATTAGTTTAAGTGAATATATGTGCTTCCTTCGTATCATTGAAAAAGTAGCTAGATTGAAATATACACTTCTTCCGTAAATTTTGACTTTATTTCCCTTTTTTAACTTAAAAAGCTTATTTAAAAAGCTCAAAATTAGGAATTTTCCGTAACCAATAATAGATGTGGCAAACAGGAAAACCAACATACCATATTCCTAGCTAATTTCTTTTAGCAATGTTAGGGAGATGACATTTTTTTTTTCTTTTCATATAATTTATTGATGTAGTTGTGCTTAATAGGAATATAGATCAAGTACTACCATCACCGGTTTTATCCACCAATCACAACTTATTATTTCAACAAACTGTTAAAAAAAGAAAAAAAAAAAGGTTATGTACATAATTAAAAAAAAAAAAAAAATATATATATATATATATATAATATAATCCAAAATACCCACCATAGAATTCCTTGAACTCTGACAAACTCCACAAGTACCATGGATCATGGTCTCATGTATTGGGCTTGGTGGCCAAGCCCAATACTTCACACCATATTGCCATGACTAAAGACTCTAAGGGGTTGTTTGGCAGCTAAGTTCTAATACATTTTTGCATATATTAAACAACTTTACACATATTTCAACACACTTTTTCACCCACACGTATATCAAAAACACTCAAATAACATTACTCAAACTAACCAACCAAACAAGCTCTAAACTTTTTAAGTGTAAACGACAAACTGTCCACCAGCGTTTTGTTGACTAGACAGTTAAATTTGATGGGCTCATTTCAATTGAAAATAAATACTCTTCCTTTGAAAAAAAAAAATAACAACAAATATTGTGAAAATGCTTATTCATCTTAAAAAAGAATATTGAAAATACTTTTTTATTTTAGGATAGGATAGTGAAGCTTGCCTACTCTTTCGTAACTAAATAATTTATTAAATTTCAGAGTATATTATCTCTTTCAAATCTGGGGAGCCTTATTTAACAAAATTTGGGAATTTTTAAAAATTGTTTATTGAGATTTGAGAGGTAAAGCTGCCTGTTAACAAATATAAAAGCAGTAATTGGAGTAAAATTACAGCGTATACTCTATTATTGTTTCAAAACAATCAGAGGTAAATATACTAAACTTTGGTTTTCTTTTTCTTTTTCTTTTTTTTACATAGAGTTAAACAAATGATGTAAGAAAAGTAAAATGTCAAAGATAAAAAAAAAAAAAAAAAAAATTGAACAGCTAAAACAAAAATATAAAATAAAAATTGTCCAACATGAATATGCAGTAAGAAGTTGTTGTAGAGATTTTTAATCCTTAAAAACCCTTCTCATAACCGATAAACCAATCCTAGCCACCCATAGCCCCAAAGTAATCACAATGTTAGCAACCCACAAAAAACATATCATCCACAAATTTCAGAAATCCAATGGAAAAACCGAAGTTGGGGAAAAAGAAAAAATAAGAAGGGAAAGAACACACCCCAAAGGGACTTTTCAAATCTGATGCCACTTTGGCAACTTTTGCGAAGGTAGAGAGAGAGAGAGAGAGAGAGAGAGAGAGAGAGAGAGAGAGAGAGAGAGTGTGTGTGTGTGTGTGTGTGTGTGTGTGTGTTAAAAATAACATAATTAATTGCAGGAGTTGCAATTGAAGGGCTTGAACTTCAAAAGAGCCAAATGGTTTTGAACGGGAAAATGAAGAGATGAAAATTGGAAGAGGGCTAAATTAATGTTAAGTTGGATTTAATGAGTTAAAGAATGTGTAAGGTTGTTCATAGTGAATTGGATTTAATGAGTTAGAAAATGTGCAAAGTTGCACTATTTTTATATATTAATATTGTTTAAAAAATGAAGGAAAAAAAAAAAGTGACATGGTGAATGATGTGGCTCAACTAGAGCGTAGCAACAATAAATACTATGCTCTAGTTTTTAGATATATATAAATATAGATTCGCACATAAACTTTATTGCCTTGGAGTCAACAAATAAATGATGTATAATCGAAACCTCATCAACCAAATTTGCAAACACTAAAAAGGTTTTTCACCACTACAATTAAGCTAGAATCACAAACGTCATTTCACAGTTTACATCCTCATTATATTAATCGAACTCTTAACTCTTTTGTCATGACCCATTTCCAACTTGAGAAGGAGAAAATTTATTGACCTTACATGATAAATTGTTTTAGATTTATGTAAAAGTGAAAGATAATAGCCAAAGGCCTTGTAACTAAATTGGTACTTCTTTATGCACAAAGTGCTTGGAAGTCTAGGAGACAAAAGTTTTGACAAAAAAATTATGATGGTAAAAGAACTCATAAAAAGCTTAAAGATTAAACGAACAAAAATATTTTAAAAAGTCAAGAATGTTGATCTTTTATCTTGTTTGACAAATAAAGAAAAAGAATTGTATGGAGTATGGACCAGAATATATACAAACCAAACATGAGGAAAACAATTTGAATTGCATCTCTCTCGCTCTGTCTCGATCTCTCAATTAAAGATTGGTCACGCTTTCATATAGACTAAAACCTCTGATGCTCCATTTCCCTAACCAAATCCACCACTGTATGAAAAAGTTAAATGTGCCATTGGATGCGTGGCCTGTGGCCACTCATTTTTGTAGTCATTTCACACAGGTCACAGGTGTAAGGTATATTATAAATTTTGGAGAAGGGTTAGGATTAACTTGAACCAAAAAGGCAGCATAATATGTGCAGTTCAACATAGGACCATTCAATAAAATTAGGATTTTCTGGGTGAATTGACGAATTGAAGATGAAGCTACAGTGAAGTGATGTAAAAGTACAAATCATTGTATTTATATATAAACTGATGTAAAAGTTCTTGTAATCACATGATCCCCAATGTCTCAATTCTCTCAAAAAACACCTGTAAAGCCTATTGCTGTCATTTACACTACTGATGTCACATAGGTTTATTTCTTCATCTAAGCCATATATCTTAGTGATAATTTCAAACTTGTCTCTCAATCCTCTTTCTATTAATTGGTCAGTTTTGTGAACTCAATATTGTGCCTCAGTTTTTCGGACAATGGTGTTGATGTGAATCGATATACAAATATATAATTCTCTATCCCAGTTTTCTCTCAAAATAAAAATTCTCTATCCTAACTTACGAGTTTTTGAAATAAATAAAAAATGATATATAATCGAAACAAGAATGTTCTTTTAGGAAAGCTTCGGTTAATTTGAATAGAATAAGAATGAAAGGACCTTAGCCCATTTTCTTCTTAGAAGAATTAAGCAAAGAATGTGAGATGAAAAGTTAAATAAAAAATTACTTTATTCAAAGCACCACATACTAGAATCTCATAGTCTTTTACATGAGGCTATGCATGTGCTTAGAGTTTCTTTTTTGTCCTTCACCCATTCTCATTCAAGGTTTATACATTTGCCAATCATCATTAAATACATACCTTGGAGAAACCCCAAATGCCAATCTCCTTTGAAAACACTATGATGTAATAATTAAGTTTCAAGCATATGATATACTAAAAGCAATATTATTGTACATGACATAGACTTTTCTAGGTGAATATATTCATCACTAGTTTAGGCACTAGGAAAGTTTTCCCCGTAAATTTTGTTAATTCGCACGTAAACTTTACTGCCTCTGGGTCAACAAATAAATGATATATAATCGAAACCTCATCAACCAAATTTGCAAACACTTAATTATATATAATAATTAAAAAAAATTTATTTGTAAACCCTTAAAAAAAAATTAGGAACACCCTCAACCAAAATTAGGAACACCCTCAAAAACTTTTGAACCAATCCATAATTAGTATAAAAACAACATACCCAAAAAAGAATGCAGAATAACAAGGACCTAATAACCAAAAAAAAAAAACTCTTCATTTACAAATCCCTAATAGTAATATCCAGTATAAAAGAAAAAATGAAATAAAAAAGGAAAAGGAAAAGTAACAACCCAAATGTCTCTCATGGCTGCTGTGCACACCAGCCCCAATCGTGTTGCTAGTAGCCACGTTGCCTTCGTGCCTCGAGTAGTTGTAGCCATAGCCACAGCCACAGCCACGATCAACGGAACAAGGCCATTCACAAACGCATGTCTCTCTATTTGTTGTACTCTACAACTTTACCAGTTTAAGTTTGCAACAATAGTGTTATTGGTTTTTCATTTGTGTGCATTGTGATTTGTGTTGCATTGTGATATGTGCTAAACAAAAGGTTTGGATTTGTGCTATAGTGTGAGTGGCTTGTGGATTTGTGCCATGTAATATTTTAAGTTTAAATCTATTATATATGTTTGGATTTATGCTGATAGTGCTATGTGAGTTATAGATTTAATTGTGTTGATTTTTATTTTTATTTTGTTTAAGCTAAATTAATAGTGTGGAACTGTAGATATAAAAGTGATGCTTCTTTCCTATATGTATGTACTTGTTAGTAATAGAATATTTGAAAAAATTAAGCTCAAAATCAATTATAAAAAATTGCAATACCATAAAAGAATGTATGAAACAACTTTATTAGGTCAAATTTAATTTATCAATTAATGTACTTTTTTTAGAATAAATTATTTATTTGTGCTTAAGAATTTTGTTATATTTAGTTTGCCCTCCCTAGAAAAAGTTTCTGGCTCCGCCACTGGGTGTTGGTGAGATACAATTAATTGTTTTTTAGTATATTTAGTGTATTGTGATTTGTGATTGTGAATTTATTTGATTGGTTCTTGTGAATGGGGGGCCATGGGGCTTGTTTGTTGAGTGGGGGTAGATGGGGGCATGGGGCTGGAGTGGAATATTTGAATTAGGGGAAGTAAATGCACATGGAGTGTGTGCTAGTGCAACTAATAAACAATAATTTAATTAACCAATAATTAATTGGGAGAAACAACTAATAAACAATAATTAATAATTTAATTAACCAATACATTATAAAAGACAAATAAATTAAATTATGTTAGGCTAAATAACAATTAATAATTTTATAATTAATAAAACAAAAATATAATAAATTTTAGTTTATAAAAGACAAACAAATTAATAAAACAACTAAACAACAATAATTAATAATTTTATTAATATTTCAAATGAACTTATAGTTTATTGTAGCATTGATAACGAGACTACCATGCAACGATTTCAAAATATGAAAACTCGTAGAAGACAATTGTAAATTTTATGTATTTGTGTGTGTTTTGATTATTGTTGTTTTCAATATACAAAATTTTCTTTTTATTAGATTGAGGAACATGCTGAAAAAAATTCCTGAAGTCGTCACTGGTCATTTCACAGTTTATATCCTCATCATGTTAATCAAACTCTTAACTCTTTTGTCCTGCCCCATTTCCAACTCAAGAAAGGGAAAAAATTTATGAACCTTATAGGACAAATCATTTTAAATCTATGTAAAAGCGAAAGATAATAACTCATAGTTTGCCACTGACAAAAGTTGTGACAAAAAAATTACAATTGTAAAAGAACTCATAAAAAGCATAAAGATCAAATGAACAAAAATATTTTAAAAAGTAAAGAAAGTTGATCTTTTATCTTGTTTGACAAATAATAAAAAAAATTGTACGGACCAGCATATATACAAACCAAACATGAGGTTGAGGAAAACAATTTGAATTGCATCTCTCTCGCTCTGTCTCTCTCAATTAAAGATTGGTCACGCTTTCATTTGAGGAAAACCTCTGGTGCTCCATTTCCCTAACCAAATCCACCACTGCATGAAAAAGTTAAATGTGCCATTGGATGCGTGGCCTGTGGCCAGTCATTTTTGTAGTCATTTCACACAGGTCACAGGTGTAAGGTATATTATAAATTTTGGAGAAGGGTTAGGATTATTTTGAACAAAAAGGCAGCATAATATGTGCAGTTCAACATAGGACCATTCAATAAAATTAGGATTTTCTGGGTGAATTGATGAATTGAAGATGAAGCTACAGTAAAGTGATGTAAAAGTACAAATCATTGTATTTATATACAAACTGATGTAAAAGTTCTTGTAATCACATGATCCCCAATGTCTCAATTCTCTCATAAAACACCTGTAGAGCCTATTGCTGTCATTTACACTGCTGATGAATCCCATATGCCTGTAAGTCACATAGGTTTATTTCTTCATTTAAGCCATATATCTTAGTGATAATTTCAAACTTGTCTCTCAATCTTCTTTTTATTGGTCAGTTTTGTGAACTCAATATTGTGCCTCAGTTTTTCAAACAATGGTGTTGATGTGAATCAATATACAAATATATAATTCTCTATCCCAGTTTTCTCTCAAAATAAAAATTCTCTATCCTAACTTACGAGTTTTTGAAATTAAAAAAAAAAATGCCGGCAACAATTTTAACGTTTACCTATAATATCAAAAAGAGATCATTTTACCCATTAACTGGTTATGTCCAATCCCCCATTTCATTGTTGACCCGAGTATAATCAGATAAAGAAAATGAGACCTCAACAATATGAATTAACAAAGCTATTTGCAGCTCAAAAGCTCATACTATGAACAGGTTGATATGCATATTGTGACTAGCAAAATTGAAAAGGGAGTCTATCTACTAGTGCTTCAAAGTTCAAATAACAACACAAGCCAATAGAAGGTCCTCAAAATGCTGGGTTCGGTCATTCAGGAACAAAACGTGGAATCTATAGATTATAGAAGAGAGAATATTGCATACCCCAACTCGAGGACAAAGATTATTCAACCATATTTACAACACATTCGATTATAGTATTTCTTGTGCTAATTAAATTCCTCCACTTTTGCACTTTCCACTTTCCACTTTGCACGTAAGCTGAGTGGTCTAGTTGAAGAACCCAATTTTTATAGAGAAACCTTAAATTTTTTTTTTTACCAATAATGCCATCGACGCAATAAATTTTATTTTATTTTTTTCACAATTGTTAAAATGACAAATATTAATTATAGTTAGTACGACTCTTATTAACATCATTTTTATTGTACACCAATTATAAATTATTATCTTAAAAGTTGTGAAATTTTTTGTAAAATTTGTAGTGTTCTTAAACTTATTGTGTTCTCGATCTTCTCAAATAAAAAATAAAAATAAACAATTATTCTTTTCTGGTACATGCCATGATGAATCTCTGCTGACTTTTTTTTTCACTTCTCTTTGTGGTCCAAGTAACGTTATTTTTAGCTGACCAAATGTTCTTATACTTTTGAAGACCCTTTTTGGAACCCATCAATTAGTTTTGCCTAATGGCTTCTCATTCAAACGAAAGTAAAAGTTTCCACTAATAGGAAACTAGAAAGCGTCTAGGTTCAATGTATTTGGAGCCCTAAGTCCCTTTGGTGCTTAGTGGCAGAGATGCCATTAGGCATAGGCCATACCTCTTCCCACTTCATTCGAATCCAGACTGTAGCTAATAATATCACAATATTATTAGTGACTTATATATTATCATATTCATGATGAAGGATGCATCCATATAAAACAGGATCCTCTTCATTTCATTAAAATTAAAATTAGGCGAGTCATTTTATGATTACTGATTTTATTTCTTAAATCTAATAGTATATGGAGTACCTTGTCATTTGTAATTTTAGTTGGCATGAGAGATTGTACTCCTTTAAATTTATAATATTCAATCTGAAAATTGAAATAGATGGATTTCAAATTGAGAAGATTCTTTTTTGGCATGCGAATATATTCATCCAAAGAGGGAAATCATAAATTATATAATATATGTATAATACTAATTAAAGAAGTTTAATTTTTAGTTGAATATCTATTAGAATCTTGCCAAATCTTATTTTCTTTAAATAATTGAATATCTATTTCCATATACAAATTCAATCATTAAAAATCCCAATTAATAGTTACCATAATTATCAAATTTCATATTTATACAAAAATAAAAGAGAGAATTTCTATCTTGTATTAAAAAAAAAAAATGAAAAAGGTATGAAAGTATTTATGGTGTAACCAAAACCTTTCCCAAACTTCCATGTACATACGAAAAATTATTCATTGAAATCCAATAAGCGCTCATTGGAATTTTTTTTTTTTTTTTCCAAATTCAATAATGACAACAATGAGAAGAGAGATTTGAATTCCAATTTTCAAAAATAAATTTAAAAGAAACAACTATACTACTAAGTTACAAGACTTTTTGCTATTAAGCTTTATGTTAAATTCTTGTCCCCAATTACATGGCAATTATTTCACACTTGAGGCTCTTTATCCTAATTCGTTTTTTCATGTCGAATCAGATAAACTCAAACCCTTTTTTTAGAAGCAGATAATTAATAAACTCAAACATTAGTGCGAAGGTGTGCTTAATTAGCGCATTAGTGTGCACTATTGCATATACCAAACTAGAAATTTTGATTTTGTGGCCTATATAAGTAGTAGCACTATGGGTGTAACTTTCTTAGAGAATTATTAACCTTTTGTAAATTAGGCTTGTTTTGGACTCTGTTTCTGACATAAGAAAGGGTTAGAAAAACACACACACACACACACATATATATATATATATATATATTGGACTCTTGTTCTGACATATGAAAGGGTTAGAAAAACACACACACACACACACATATATATATATATATATATATATTATAGAAGTACTTTTCAAGTTGTATATAATTAAGGTGTCCTGTAATTGCTATATAACCCTATAACAATCTAGTAGACTAGTACACATTTGATGTGGAACTCAAGACACATCTACATAATCCACACTTAATCAATCTAACAGCAATCCAGACAATTTGAGATGTCACACTCTTCCAGCCACATAACATTTCGCCTTCCTAGGCATTCTATGGCCGTGAATTCATGTTTGATATTTATAAATTTTATATTATATATGGATGTCAAGAATGTGCACATTATCATTTCTTCTTCTCATGAAAACATCATTAGTCAAGGACACATCACAATTACATTTCTTCAGAGAATTCATTCCCTCGTTCTTTACTTTACGTATTGGAGTGTTATTTTTTTTAAAAGTACAATTTTACTAAAAAAGAAAAAAGAAAAAATTGAGTTTCTATTTTAAAGCGTAAGTAATTAAACAAGTAAAATAGGATAAAGAGTCAAAAATCTTGTATCTTGGTGACATAATAAGCTACTCAACTCTCCTTTATTAGATGGATTAGGGTTTGGATCTCTCATCACTCATTGCTATAACTATAATTATAAAAAAAAAAATAAAAAAATAAAAAAAAAATCCATGACAAACCAATAACCAATAATGAAAATTTTTGTAACTTCTTCACCTTGGTCTTGTGCTAAAGATAACATACCATCACCACCAATATTAATATATATATATATATATATATATAACAATTATGACAATATTTACCAAAATAATCATATATTGCAGTATTAATAACAACAACAATGATGGTGATGATGGTACATTCTTAACATCATCATCCTCTTCCTCTACTATTACTACAAATATTATCAGATTTGACATGTAGTTAAACCCGGCCTACAAAAAATGTGCAATATCCACCTCTATGTGAGAGACCCATTATATAGTACTGTTATAACAGATACCACCTCCCCCATAGCAGGTCCAAATTGACAAAAGAAAGATTTTTAGATGAGGTACAGTTAAAGGTTAATTCGAATAAGCGTTGGATCAATTTCAACCAAAAACTATTATTTGTAGTGACTGAAATTGGAAAGTCAACGTCACCTCAATCAATTGTCTGCAAACTAGACAAGACATTACAAATGCTTTTCTTTTCTTCTTCTTTGAGAAGATTTGAGCGTTTTTTTCTTGAAGATAAGCAGCAATTCATTGGAATCGAAGCATAGATATGAACTTAAATGCACTTTTTAAAAGGGAGTTTCGATCCACCTAAGAATGTTGTAGAAATGGCAAGCAGATAGGAATGACAACAGGTTGGGTTTGGACCGGATTTTTCTATACCCGGACCCGGCTTGTTTAATAAATGGATTTTTTATGCGGGGCCTCATGGGCCCCGTTTAGCCCTACCAGATTTGGGCCCAATCCTTGGCCCAAATCGTGGCCCAACCAAAAAATAATAATAATTGAATTGAAGTCCAAATTCATTTTTGCCTAGATTCAAGCCCTATGACGTGCAGATTCAAGCTTAGATAACGTGGCCCAAATGCCAAATCAATCCAAATCATAGGCTATTAATCATAAAATCAATAAATCACCTATTAATTATAAATTTATAAATCAATAAACTATAACTAATATCATAAATCAATATAAATCACCTCTTAATTATAAATCAATAAATCATAGCTAATATCATAAATCAATATAAATCACTTGTTAATTATAAATCTATAAATCAATAAATCATAGCTAAGATTAAAAATCAATAAATCACCTGGCTAAGATAACCATTTAATCATAAATCAATAAATCATAACTAAAATCACCTACTAAACATAAAAATAAAATAAATCCAACAAGTCCAAGAAATAAGTATCACAAGTCCAAGAAATTAAAAAGCTACAAAATAAATCCCACAAATAACAAGTTTAGAATAATTACAAACCAACAAATTAATCCAAGAAGTCTAAGAAATTAAAAAGGCTACTAAATTAATATGAAAATTCTAATCCTCCATAGCTAAGACACAACTCCCATCCTCTTCATTAGGCTCCCCATCATCAAGAATTGATTGAAGTGTACAATCTCCTTGTATAGTTGAAGAAACTACAACAATAATGAATTAAAAAATGGAATAAACTTCATCAAATTATGACTAGCAAATATAAAAATACAATTTTGATTTTATAAATACAAATTAGTCAATTGCTAACCGTTAATTTCACTCCATAACCAATTTTGAGCACACATCATTGCCTCTATAGTCTTGGGATGAAGACTACTATAGTGTGGACTTAACAGTCTCCCACTAATGCTAAAGGCAGATTCTGAAGCAACACTTGATATAGAGAAACACCGTGCTAAGCTTGAGGGAAACACTGGCCAACATATTATGTATAAGCAATAAAGTGTAATCCCACTTTGACGAGTAAGCAAATACCCTTAAATCTTAATAGCCCATCCATAATGTCCACATTGCAACATATCATTCTTTTATGAGGTTAAAACTTAAAACGGTAAAGCTAGCTCATGAGTATGAATGTTTGTTTGGTATAGGATTACTGATTACCATAAAGGTTTTTTTTTGTTTTTTTGCCCTACATGAATCCAATGGAGATGAAACCTAAGTTATATACTCATATATATGCAATATCTTATAGGCCGCAATATAAAGAGATCTCTCACAAATTTGTGAACCCCACAAACATGCGATCTTCATGTTTGTAAGAGGCACGCTCCATACAACAAGCACAAGAGATACTTTCTCCACCACATTGTGGAGTTGTCATCAAATCAAAAGATCATTAACTATAGGAACGTATTATATGCAAATATGTGGACAAATTTCAATTACATGATTAGTATCACCTTTCCTTTTTCCAATATATTAACCTCAATTCAAATTCAATGACAGAGGCACGCTCCATACAGCAAGCACAAGAGATACTTTCTCCACCACATGGTGGAGTTGTCATCAAATCGAAAGATCATTAACTATAGGAACGTATTATATGCAGATATGTGGACAAATTTCAATTACATGATTAGTATCACCTTTCCTTTTTCCAATATATTAACCTCAATTCAAATTCAATGACAGAGTTACAATTAATGTATACACAAGCAATATATACAAGATGTGTGAAAATAAAATCTTACTAATTTATCTGTACCATTGATTTTGAATTAAAGTTAATAATGGTACCAATTACATGTGTTTGTAACGATATAGATAAGAGACATGCACAAGAGATGTGGACAAAGTACAAATAAACTCTCTGTGTTCTCCACTATGCCATTTTACAATATCAGATTGTACATCAACTTACCATCTTACCAGACAAAGATTGTAATTCCAACTTTCAAGTAAATTAGTTTCCTATATTGGCGCATTTATATTTGAGGGACCAATATATAAAAAGCTGCGAACTCCACAATCACGACCTTTAAGTGTTAACTTATCTATTAGCTAGTTGGATGACCATTTTCTTATATAATAATTTTAAGAGGATCATGATCAAAGTAGGATATCCTTGATTATTAGTAGCTAGCCAGCCAATTTTTAAGCTTAGCAATAACTAAGTTGTTAGGCATTCAACACTGGTAACCCGTAGCACGAAAGCTGTGTATTCCTATCCTAGGACAAGCACGGTAGAGGAGCCGAGGTAAATCATATCAAAAAAAATTCATAAAGTCGCATATCTATGCACTAATCTTAAAAAATAATTAAGATCCACTCTAAGATCAGTATAAATTAAGATTCACCTCTTGGCACCTCCAGTGGATCTGATATTTTACATGAAATGAGTTTAATTTTACAACTGGGGTGCACTTTATACCTAATTAATAAATTATTTTGCATATCCGGGCCTGTATACAATAGTTTTTTTTTTTTTTTTAAAGAAAGACCCACCATTGCAATTTGCCTTTTGCTGTGTGTGTATATATAAGGTTATGCAATCGTCCTTGCATTTTACACCAAAAAATAGTCTTGTAACATTGTTGGTCACTTTGCCTGAGAGAGAGTCAGCTTTTTTCACGTTCCCCCAAACACTTCAACTATGGCTGCTCCAGCCATGCAACAAACCTCCACACAGGAGGAAAGCCCAGACCTTGAAAAGAATGGTCATGCTGAAAGGGCTCAATGGGTGCTTAATGCACCCGAGCCCCCAGGTCTATGGAGTGAGCTCCTTGATTCTGTGAGGGACAAGATTTTACCTTGTGGAAACAATTTCGTGTCCCTCAAAAACCAGTCCGGAAGAAAACACCTTGTGTCTTTCTTACAAGGTGTATTTCCCATCCTTGTTTGGTGTCAAAGTTACACTGTAAGAAAATTTAAGAATGATCTACTTGCGGGACTAACTATTGCTAGCCTATGCATTCCCCAGGTAAACAAAAAGTTGAACATGGAGATTACTATAATTAATACAATAAGACTTTTTTTCTTTTTTCTATATTGCCTTAATGTGTGTTTCAATGCAGAGTATTGGATATGCAACTTTAGCAAAACTTGATCCTCAATATGGCCTCTGTAAGTGACTTGAATATGATTATTGAATGTCAATCATATATATTCATTAACCATTGTGAAGCTTATATGATTTGATTGTGTACTAATAGATACAAGTGTGGTACCACCTCTTATCTATGCTGTAATGGGGACATCAAGAGAGATAGCAATTGGACCTGTTGCAGTTGTTTCACTGCTTTTGCCATCAATGATTCAGAAATTACAAGATCCTGGGGCTGATCCAATTGCCTACAGAAAGCTTGTTTTGACAGCAACTTTCTTTGCAGGAATCTTTCAAGCTACCTTTGGACTGTTCAGGTGAGTGATTCTCTTCTCCTTATTCATGTTGGCCTAGAGTACATGACCAACTAGTACTTTTCTAATCATTATTTATTTTCCTTTCAAATATATAGGCTAGGATTTCTTGTAGATTTCCTATCCCATGCGGCTATTGTGGGGTTTGTGGCTGGAGCAGCCATAGTAATTGGTCTTCAACAACTAAAGGGACTGCTTGGGATTAGTAACTTCACAAACAAGACTGATATAATATCTGTAGTGGAAGCAGTTTGGAGATCAGTTCATCATCATGTATGTTCTTTTTCTATCTTTTCCTTTTTTTTTTTTTGGTTGAGGTTTTTGAAAAGCATATATTCACAAAGCACAAAGAGTGAAAGATTAAGAAATATGAGAGAATCTATTCTCATTTGAACACTTCATTTATTCTCTTTGTTTCTTTATTTACAGTGGAGTCCTCTTAATTTTATACTTGGGTGCTCATTCCTGAGTTTCATCCTAATCACAAGAATTGTGGTGAGTGGCATGCAAGGATAACTTTTTACCTTTTGCTTTATTTGGAAATTCTAACACCCTCACTGAATTTCCCAGGGTAAAAGGAAAAAGAGACTCTTTTGGTTATCAGCCATTGCTCCTCTCCTTTGTGTTATATTATCTACTCTTATTGTATTTCTGACAAGAGCCGATAAACATGGAATTAAGATTGTGAAACACATCCAAGGAGGCTTTAATCCAAGCTCAGTTCATCAGTTACAGCTCAATGGCCCATATGTTGGAGAAGTGGCAAAAATTGGACTCATTGTTGGTGTTGTTGCACTCACGGTGGGTGACCAATTAATCAATTTTGCAAATGTACAAAATGATATACCTTAAAACTTCCTAGCTAACAATAATGTTCCAAATGTTAACTGTAGGAAGCGATTGCAGTTGGTAGATCTTTCTCATCATTAAGAGGATACCACCTTGATGGAAACAAAGAAATGTTTGCCATGGGCTTCATGAACATCATTGGTTCATTCACTTCTTGCTATGTTGCAACCGGTAAGATCCTTTTTGCTTTATTTCCTAAATTACCTCACTATGGACTTTGCCAACATAACCAAATTAATACAGCATTCTCCTTTTATTTTTAATGTCAAAAATTTCACCTTATCCACATTTATGTTTGAACTTATTAATTACAATGAGTAATGCTACTAACACAACATTTTCATAATTGTTAATATGGATTATTATGGTTTGAGCAACATCAATATTTTCACCTATCTGTTAATTATGTACTAATCACAATAAACCACATATACGGTTGTGAAAAATGTTGTGTCCTTATATCATAATCTCATTTCATCTTGCATAAAGAACAGTACGTGATGATCAAGCACCTTGACTTTTACTAATTAATTAAACAATAAAATTGTGCAGGTTCTTTTTCACGCACTGCCGTAAATTTCAGTGCTGGTGTTGAAACTTTAGTCTCCAATATTGTGATGGCAATTACAGTGCTCGTATCACTGCAATTATTCACAAAGCTATTGTATTACACTCCTATAGCAATCCTTGCTTCAATAATTCTTTCTGCTCTTCCGGGACTCATTGACCTCCATGAAGCGTACAATATTTGGAAGGTTGATAAGCTAGACTTCCTCACCTGCATCGCTGCGTTCTTTGGTGTATTATTTGTATCTGTGGAGATTGGCCTTCTAGTTGCAGTAAGACTTTTTTGCTTTTTAATTCGGTGCAAACATGTGTGTTATCATGTTAGGAATTTATGTTATACCTTAACTTTCTTAATTAAATTTAATTACATTGGCACATACATATTAAAAAGTGCTACATAAATAGTCTTGTCTTACCGAGTATAATTAAATTAATCATGTGATTTATTGGGCAATACAACCATATGGTTAAATTTAATTAGAAAGATTAAGTTTGGTGAAACATACCAGCTTATATTAGGAGAACATAGAGGTGATTTAGTGTATGTTTGGATTGCACTGAAAACAGCAGACGTGTGCGTTTGCATTTTTTTTTTGTGTGGGTCCCATGCACTGTTCACAGGACTTGCAAGTACGGATTTTAGCAAATTTTTCTTTAAAACTAGGTCTCACGGCACTATTTACATATTTAAAAATTATTTTGTTATAGTATTTTCAGTTTTCAGCAATAAGTGGTATTCAAACAGACCTGTAGTGTCAATAAACATTAAATAGTGACAAGCCTTAAAAAGACTGTTGAAACAAATATTAAATAAGGAAAGAAGAAAAGAAAGAATCATATCCCACAACTCGTAGAAGGATAAAGGCTATGGTTAAAGTTTCAGTTTCCAGTTTCAACTCCAAGCAAGTTTCCTTTTTCTTGTGAGTGTTTGTTTCTTCCCAAAAAAAAAAAAAAAAAAACTCCTAGCAAGTAGGGGTGTTTGGTGAGTGTTTCTAAACAACAATTTTCAGTTTTTAAACAACATTTCACGCATTTTTACACTTTTTCACCCACACGTATTTTTACAAAAGTTTTTAAACAACAATTTTCAGTTTTGAAACACATCTACCAAACGGGCCCGGCTGTTTGTCAACTTCCCCTCTCTCTCCTTTTTTTTTTTTTTTTTTTTTTTTTTTTTTTTTTTTTTTTTTTTTTTTTTGTGTTTATGAAAAAAGATACTTTATTTCACAAAAGAATAGGAAGGCTATCCATCTTTAACTCCTCCCAATATAAGTTCTAAACTTATCTGAATTCTTGGACAAATGGTATTTCCTTTTCGCATCCCCACTCAACAAAAGCATTTCACAAAAAAACAAAAGAAGGCAGTAATATATCTTACAGAAAGGGTATCAATATTATATACTAATACCAACTACCTTATATATTATGAATGGTGGGAAGTCATTTTGATTCACAAAACCAGTGAATGTGAGGTTCAACTGCTCATGATGGATCCCCCAAAAAGTGTTTTAGGACTTATCAATTTTAAAGTTAGTGTACCCCACCACTGTTCTAATGCCATACGCGTCTTATTACAATCAAAGTTTTCTCCAGTGATCCCAGTTCTAGAGACAATAAGCACGATAAAATGGGTTATGTAATGAGTGCATTGTGTGAGACCACTATTATTTTCAGCTGGTGGGTTGGCCCTCGTTTTTTAAAAACACCGAATACCTTTGAAATGGGATTTGACACCCAAATAGTGATGCCCAGTTCCATTGCAGTCCATTAATCTATTAGGCTTCACCAGAGTATATATTAAAATATATTTATGCAAGTGTTTTTTTTTTTTTTTTTGTTAAACAGGTACAGTTTCTTAATTATATTCCACATTACACTGCATGGTTGTTCTGTGTCCTTTTTTTTTCAAGAATAATTAAATTCAATCATGTAATTTATTAGTCAATAAGAACATATGGTTAAATTTTATTGGAGAACTTAAAAGTAAAACATCTAATGAATTGTATCTAAGAATTGTCTTGTATTATAGTAGTGAAGTGTGTCATGAAAATGATGTTGAAAATAACGACACCAGATATTTTATACACTCCATTTACTGTACATGAACTTAGTTTTCTTTCTTAATAACAATGGCTAGTTGAAGAAAAAAAAGTTAAGGAAAAGTCCATATGCAAATCAATTTCCTCAAAAAAGGGTACGAGCTTGCAATTCAAACTCATTTGTTGCCGAGCCTGGATGATAATAGGATTGGTTAAAGAACTATAAATGTAGTGTATTAAGTATATAGTCCATAACCAATCCTAAAATTTTGGGACTAAGACTTGATTGTTGTTGTTTCTATATATGGCTTACTTAAGTAAACTACAAGTGTGTTGCAGATAGGAATATCATTTGCAAAGATTATTCTCATCTCAATTCGACCTGGGACAGAAGCTCTAGGACAGCTTCCTGGAACTGATATGTTCTGCGATATCAATCAGTATCCCATGGCTGCAAAGACTCCTGGGGTTGTGATAATCCGTATCAAGTCAGCCTTGCTATGTTTTGCAAATGCCAGTATCATTAAAGAAAGGTATATTGGTGAAAGACACATAACATACTCACTAGAAACATTCAAAATCAAAATTATGATGAACAGAATAACTACTTGACTGTTGTTTGTTCTAGGATTATGCAATGGGTTACTGAAGAAGCGGCGGACACAAAAGGAAATGTTAGAAGGACTAATAATCAACTCTTAGTTCTTGACATGTCCAGTAAGTGTAGTCTTACTACATTGAGAGAAAGCAGGGATGTTAATTTGGTATTGATGATGTCCTTGACGAAACAAGTCAAATTTAGAAGATTTGAAATGTTAATTTGTTATTGATGTTTGTCTACATCTAACAAATGTATCATCTTTCTCACAACATATGTGGATTCTATAACCGTATAAAATTCAAATTTTGTGAGAGAGACGTTGCATATGCCAACTGCATAAAATAATCTTTGTTGGACCATCATATTTGATGGACTCTTGTTTTAGCTATAGTCAGTAAAATTTCAAGAGGTAACTGCTTTCAGGAGTTGGTTAATTTTGATTTCTTGTGTTTTTACCATGGTAGGTTTAATGGACATTGACACATCAGGAATTGCTACCCTGCAAGAATTGCAGAAGAATATCACCTCACATGGAATGGAGGTAAGGCAGTGATTTTCTTCTTTCTTTTTTCTCTTCTTTGTCAATGGGGAGATTGACATGTTGAATTTCGTTTTGTTCTTTTAACCAATACTCTCTCTCTCTCTCTCTCTCTCTCTCTCTCTCTCAGTTAGCCATTGCTAATCCTAGGTGGCAAGTCATTCACAAGCTAAGGCTAGCCAACTTTGTGAGTCAAATTGGAGGAAGGGTCTTCTTGACTGTTGGAGAAGCTGTGAATGCAAATCTCGATACAAAAAGGGCTGGTTCCATTTAGGTGTGAATGCCTCTATCAAGAAGACTGAAGCTTGCTTATCTCTCGTGTGTGACCGAGTCCCGTACTACTTATGTACATATAAATGGGACTCAGAAATTAATAATAAGGTGAAGATGGTATTAATCTCCTCACTCCTAGTAGACAAACAGGAGTGGACTACAAAATAAGATATTCAAACAGCTTTGTTTGTGGTGTGTTGAGTGTTTTGTATTAGAGATATGTACTACATGTACGTGTGTCTTGTACTGGAGTTAATGTGATATAAATCTTCTCCTTGGGTTGTATTGTATGTGTAATTTTATATCCAGCAAAAAAGTGTGTAATTTTAGGAAAATTATTAAGTATTCTGAGAGTATACTTGCTCCCTCCCTCTCACACAGGGATGAGCTCTAGAGAGGAATTATACTCTCTGAGTACCCAATAAATACACAAAATTTTATAACGTTCTTCTCATTGATTTGAAACAAAGTGGGAGTGGGTCATCATTTACCAAACTGGCTAATGGATCATTACCTCCACTGCCAAGATTTCAACTCTTTAGTTGACCCAACAAGTACTTCAATTTTTCTTTAAAAGCCGGCACTTCAAATCATTTCATCGGTGATGGGAAGGAATAAGTATATGCAATATCAAATAAAGTGTTTATCAGGAAAAAAAAATTTGCAATATCAAATTTATTGGCATTGCAGGGTATGGGCAAAAAGAGGAAAAAAGAGTGGTGCCTTTGAGTTTTCAAATACTTAAAAAGCACATATTGACCTAAGGTTCTCTTATTCACATCCAAACAAAATTTTTTCTCGTTTTAATCCGTATTTCTATTTTACAAATTAGTCTCCTAGATTGCGTGTCAAGCAAATGACTTGTTTTCAAGCATTTTCTTGCTGAAATTAAGAGAAATCGTTTCACTTTGATGGTTTGTTGATATGTTAAATGATTTTTTTTAAGGCATAAGAGAGGATATCATTAAGAATAAAGAGTAAAGTAGCATATATAAAGTTCACATGGTTAAGTCCCATAACTTAATTACAAACTCTAGATGCAGTAAAATCCAGCATATCCAATAACTAAACAGTCTAATAAAAACGAATGACAATAAATCTAATTAACTTTATAGAATGTAAAGTTAATATTTAATTTAATTTTTTTTATATACATTTTAAAGGTTAAGAGGAGAGCTACTACATAGCAATGAATCTGTTAAACATATTTATTACAATTCCGTAAGGGCAATACTTCATTAGGTCTCTCAATTAAATTTAACTAGCCCATGTCTCCCACAATGCGCATGTACGTTATAAGTTTTATTTTGAAATATTTGATAAGAATTTATTTTTATGGCCAATTTATAATACTCATTAAGTATTATAATATTTGAGGAATAAGTTTCATTTATTTACATGTTATTAGAAAAAATGAAAATGAAAATTTTTAAGGTTGATATAATTTAGAATATTAACATATTATAATATTTTTTTATGTAAATTGACAAATATTTAATTATTTTTCTAGCTTAATTAGCCTCCCCAAATAAACTTTCCCTGTCCCTACGGCTAGACCATAGCCTCCCCCACCTCATATTTCCATTCTCTAACAACACCCCACCCTAGTATAGACACACTTTTTGCAATTTTGCACCAAACATGCATTGCCAAGTGAAACACCATCAATGATTTTGGTGGATAATGTCAAACACGGTCGAAATTCGGGTACAACATAGGCATGCTGCCAAATTTGAATCAGCAAATCCCTTAATGTGTGATAAGGAATCAGCCAAATGTGCGTATGGATATGTGTTATAACGGTTAGGTGGTATTGACACAAACATCACTAATTTATTATTAGTTTCCTCCAATACTTTAATAATTTATCATTTTTCTTGTATAAATTTGTATTTTTTAGTGTTCTATTTTATCAAATAAAAAAAATAAAAAAGACAATAAGAGTGGTATTGTGATTTAATCATACTAAATGTGTTTACAAATTTGGAAATTACATGATATAGTGACTAATATAGATAGGCATGTTTCAAGCATAATTAAGCATGCAAATATCGTTTTGATAAAATATAAATATAAATATCTTCAATTATAAAATAAAACTGCAAATATCATTCAATTATTTTTTAAATTCTTGATTGTGTGTTATAAAATTTATATTTCATTTTATTGGACTTCGTTTCAATTGTTGCAAAAACAACTAAATTTGAGAAGGAGCACCATATTTTAAATTAATTATTTCTCATATAAATCTTAGAAAAATGACATCAAAATTTTATTATACCTAAATAATTAATCCACTATTTAAAATAATTAATCTAATGAAACAAATGTATTTATTCTATTAGTAATCTTTTTAATTACAGAGTATAAATATTACAAATGTTAATTCTAATATATAAAGGACTTAGGAAATCTAAATGGTTAAGAATAATTTTAGTGAATTTACAAATATTTAATTTTTTATGACTTCTTATGAAAATTATTGTAAAAAAAATTCACTTAATAATTTTTTATTGGATGTGAATGTTAACAAATCCACTGTTGGAATAAATTTTCTTTTTATATTCTACATACTTGAAAATTTTCAAGATAATTTGAAATCAATAACTATGTTAACATTTAAATGTTGAAATTTTAAATTTTTGTATTTAAAATTATGCATAAAATATAAGTTTCTAAATCGAAAAGTAAATAGTACCCAATTGATATGAAACTTGGTGTGAGTTAAGAACATAGACAACATTAATCCAACAAATGAGATTTTTAAAATATTAATCCAATAAAAATTATTAGATGGTATAACATTGTTTAAAGTTACCACATATTTAACTTAAACCTAAGAATACACAATCTAGTTTCACATACCCCTTGTGTTCACACTAATAATAGCTCGTCTTTGACGATTAGTAGTATAGTGATAGATAGTCAATTACAGTTTGTCATGTAAGACAGTTGTAGTAAAGTTTGTGCATTTGTATGTGGTACTAGCATTATTAGTTGGATAGGGATCATATCTACCGCCACATCAACATTCTCTGTTTTTAATGCATTATTATGTGCTAATAAATTGATCTTTAATCTCCTATAGGTTAGCAAAATTTTGAACTTAGTTTTAACATTAAATTTTCCTCTCCAAGATGTGTTGTCATAGATCCTCGTACAGAAACAACCATTAGGACAAGCTGTAAAGTTGGATGGTTTTTAAAAGTCTCCTCTAAATATTGTATAATCCATTAAACAAGCGTCTTCTTCACTCGACAGAAGTTATACTGTGTCACGAAAAGCAGGAAGAACTAAGAATGCGTCTAAATACAATGTATCTGAAGCCTTACTTTTTAATGCTTGGTGGGTGAGTGAAGGCCATAAACGAGCCTTCTGAGTAAAGGCTTTTTTCCATTTTGTTCCTTTTTGCCGAAAGCCTTTTCCACTTTGTTTAAAATTCAACTATTAGCACATGCAAAAGCAATTACAACGATGGAGCTTGGTTTAGGTGGTAAATTGGTGGATGGGATTTGAATACATCTTAGATCCTAATTTCTTCACCAACTAAGAAAAAGGAAGTAAAAGTAATTGATAAGCCAAAAACGTATTGACCCATTGTGATGAATTAATTGATTAATTAGCTAAGTTTAATTAATTAATCAAATTAACATGTAAACGCGTAGTAGCACAAACAAATCACCAATAAACTAATTATGTAGCGAAAAATAAATAACACAGTGATTTGTTCACGAATGGGGAAAACCTAACGGCAAAAACCCCACCGGGTGATTTTCAAGTCACCACTCCGAAACTTCATTATTATCACAACAAGTGGTTATAAGTAAAGGAATCCCAGTATCTTATACCAACTTACAGTTGAACCCTTACTCCAATACCCAATTGGATTTGTTCTGTAGTGACAGTTTCTTCTTTTGATGCACGGCTCCCAAGTACGTGACTAACCAATTTGATGCACAGATCTCAGTACGCGGCTTACTCCTTTGCACAAATCCAAGTACGTGACTAACTCCACATCAACCCCTTAATTGTTGTAGTTGATTTGCAACAGCTTCACATAGAAACACCAATAAGATCTTCAATGTTGGTGCAAGAGATTTTACTTGGTTACAAAACCCAAAGGCGTATAAAAAACACAGCAAGAACTCTTTCTTTTGTAGGAGGAGGCTAAAGTTTCAAAAAGAAAACCTTATAAAACTCTCTAGGGTTAGGTTTTTTTTTCTTCCACCTCCTTTTAAATAGGAGCTTAATGGGCTCTCCTATTCCAAATAGGTTTACACAAACCTTGGGTTTTCCTAGTCCAATAAGGATTATGCAAACCCATAAACAAATAGCGTTTTAGAGTAAAAACGTTGTTGGCTATAATTTGAAAACCCGTAAGCTCGATTGATCGAGACATCTGTCGAGGTTTAATGAATCTCGACAGATCAAGTTTCTATCGAGGAGTTATCAAAACTTGCAGATTGCATTTTTCTTGAGCAGTTCTTGAGTAATCTTCATGTCTTCAATTTAACCACTTATAATGATTATCTTGAACCTACTTAGATTTACCAAAATACAAGTAAAGTGCATTTTGTCAAAGGATATGCGAATTACATAAAAATATGTCCCCAATAGTAATAAGTGAAAAAATATATTTACTTATTTAGTCCATGAGCTGGGGCGGCTTGATATATTTGGAGGCCTTAGGAAAAAATTTATTCGAAACTTTTTTTTTATCATTTAAAATAGCTGGTTACCCCATACATAGGCATGAATACACTTAAAAATATACAATAAGATGCATAATATAATTCTTTTATATATAATTTAAATTCTATTGATAATTATTTTTATATTTTGTTAACTCTAAAAATAAATTTGTAAGGATATTATTAGGTATAAAATGTAAATTGTCCATTTTTTTTATTATTATTTATTATTGTGAAGCAATTTTTTTTTTTAACGATTCATTTATTTTAGACTATTTGGTTTTTGTACTTGATAAATCATTTGAATGAATATTTATGATGTGGTCCCACATTTGATTCTAAAATTAAGAAATAAAAATCTTTAAGAATAAATAATTTAGGACACATGGCGCAAAATTAGAACTCTAATTTAGAATTCTAATTTAAGTTTCTCTCAACTTTATCTATTATTATAGATATCGATATGAATTTTTTTGAGAAATTTTGTTTTTAATATTACTTAAATTTTATTACCTTGTTTTAGATGCAAAACTACTAATTAACCACGTAGTTTTTTTTTTTTTTTTAGAAAATCTATAGACACAAAAAAAAAAAAAAATAATAATAATAATAATAACAAAACTTTTCACATCTATTAATGTGACAGATTGGTAGTGATAAGTAAAAATGTGATATTTGTGGTAGGTCAGACCTAAATGAAAACTAATAAAAATTTGCCAACTCAACTATTGTGAAAAATGTTGTAGAATTTTTTGTGTATTACTATTTTTTTCACAATATTTTCACAACAACTCCTAAGTATTAAGTTGTTACTAGTTATAATTTTAACTCACTATTGAAATTACTTTTTTGCCAACCAATAACAACCTACCACTTAGGATTTGTTATGAAAAATATTGTGGACGTAGCATTTTTCTCTCTCTTTTTCTTGTTTTTCATTTGATAAAAAATACTATTTTATTTATTAGCTAATATTTGAGCTTAATTAATACTTTTACAATAAAAAAGTTTACTCCATGCTAAGATTTAGGGGCCTTTTTTTTTACTTGGGGCCTTAAGCAACCACATCATTCGCTTGTATAGTAAAGTTAGCCCTGTTCCCAAGATTTGGTCTAACTTATATTTTATTCCTTGAAATTTGATTTATTTTATTTTAATAAAATTTAATTAAGAACCTCAATATATATTTTTGCCAAGTTAATATATAGAGGACATGCCTATTATTATATTATTTTTATTGGAATTTAGCTTTGTGATAAAAACACCATGGTCTCACCGCCTTTGGCATACCATAATTGTGTGAATTTATTTTGGATAATGCAATAAGGATATACATAATGTTTGTATAACTTGATATTAGGATTTTCTCCATTTGAAATAGATCTATTTTATATTTTTTATTAAAAATATTATTAATCTAAAATATGTATCGAGTGCCACCGCATTTTAAAATTTTAAGTGATAAAACACTCAATTCATTGTTCAATCAATAAAATTTTAACCATAAAATGGAATCTCTCTCCACTTCAAATATGTTAAAACTCTTAGTTGGCTAATTTCATGACAAATTTCAATGTAATTTTTTATTCTTAACTTTATGTGTGTTCCTGTAATTAGATAGAAAGTTTGCCCCTCTTTCTCGCACATACTAAATTGTAAGAACTAAGACAAATTTTTTTTTTTCTCTGATATTCCAACACTTACTCTCATTGTATAAGATCCCGTTTCCCACAAATTTCAACACCCAAATCTCATTTGGCCAGAGAGAACCCATAAACCCTAGAGCAAATCCATTGTTTTCTCTCTACCTTCTCCCTCTTAAATTGCCCAAATCCTCTATGAGGAAATTAAGACCATCACACACAAAGCAACCTTTAGAGTTTTTGTGTTGATTGGAACTTGAAAACCATTTGAGAAATTCTGGAATTGCCAAGAAGACTTGAAGATTGCAATTGAAGGCTCAATTACGAATCAAGAGACAAGAGAGAAGAAATGATTCAAGGAATCAGTTACTAGCAAGAGTTGGAGGCTTGCATACTTGGAGGGTTTTAAAAATAATATGTACTGCAACTATTTTTATTAGTGGACTGTTTAATGATGTGACACCCCGAAGAGGTTTTTCAGTTCTATTCTCTCACTTTCCTCCTCTTAAACAATTTGGTGTTCTTGTGGATAATTAATTTTCCATGATTGGGATTGATTTTATGTTTATCCATGCATGCTTATAACAGTAGTTGGCTAATTACATAAACAATTGGACTTAAATTTTATAATTAGCATAAATTTGACAGTAGCCATAAAATTTGGGGTCTAAATGTCTCAAGTGTGCAGCTCTTAAAGTAAAATGGAAAGAATCCAATTCAGTATAAATTGTATGTTTTGTTATGCTTCCACCGTAAAAGGTATTGGGAAAATAATATCAATTGGATCAAGAAATGTGTTAAATTGGTAAAAAGAATATTATTTTGGATTAAGGTCTAATTACAATGAATAGTTAGTAACATATATACAATGAATTTCAAATGATTTAAAAAATACATATATACAAGTGGCTTCCAGATAAGAATTGCCTTTAAAAAAAAAAGAATGAACTAATTAATCAATTAATTTAAGTATAAACAAATTGATTGGTGTTCTTGTAGTGCATCTTTTCTATGATTTCAGCGTCCTCACATGTGCATTCCAACAGGGACGAGCTCTCTCTAATGTACTTCGTCATCTTCCATTGCATGAAACTTGTAGAGTCTCCATTTCAATTGAAAAAATGAACACCATTGAACATGAGCTAACTTTTTCTTCCACCATTGGAAGTTACGTGAACCCCGTTGTTTCAAATAAGAAACAAAGTCGGATAGACATGCATGCCTTGATCATCATCTGGTTCAACGTAGCAGCGTGTGAGAATGCTTGAGTAGGCTGTTTAGGGGTTGTTTTCCTTGAGCTTTACACAATAGATTACGTACACTCTCCGTCACCTGGTTTTCAAATATTGTGACATTCATTTTTGTCATTGTGAGCAACTCATTTTATATATATGATTAACCATGCATGCACAATACATAACAAGAGAAAAGTGTAGCTCAAACCTTTCCCAAACTTCCCCTTGTATAGGGAACTGTTCTCTGATATCCGATAGAAGTAACTGGTGGAGATTTTCTCTGATATGCAATAGAAGTAATTGGGGGAGATTTCCGGCTAGCTTCTTCTCTGCTTGGAAATTTTCCATTTGTTCTACTTCTTGTCATAATTGTGGGAGAGCCTTGCCACTTTCCATTCAATAAGTTTGGGAGACTTGATTCCTAATACCATAACATCAAATTATCAAAATTTTTAAGTTTTAACCACAAAATAATGTTGTATAAATATGATCATTGATGTGGTACAATTACTATAAATTCATTATTCCTACGACTAATAACTAACTCATTAATGTATTAACTTATATATAAACACAAAATGTTTCTCAAAATATATATATATATATATATATATATAAACACAAAATAGAAAAGTAATTCAAAAATCTTATTTATTATGTTGCAGATGTGATATCAATCACAATTATTAACAAGTCAATTTGTAAGCATTTAATGGTAAAATTAATAACAACTTCAATATATTTATATGTGATCTTGGTGTATATATATATAAACACAAAATAGAAAAGTAATTCAAAAATCTTATTTATTATGTTGTAGATGTGATATCAATCACAATTATTAACAAGTCAATTTGTAAGCATTTAATGGTAAAATTAATAACAACTTCAATATATTTATATGTGATCTTGGTGTATATTGTTGCATGAATTGAAAGATTTTGAGAGACCAGTTTCGAAATCTAGTGCATACCAAGAATAGCACTGTTGCACAATGCTTGAGGACCTCCAAGTTCATTCGAACATCATCAAGGCTCCTGTTTAACATAGTTAATATTAAAACCATCATTGTGAATTCATTTAAATCAAGGACTAAGCATTATTCCTATCAAGGAAAAAAAATGGACTCTGCATTATTTTAAGTATACAAACAAGACAAATTATTTCCATACCTGTGCTTTTGCTGCCCAAGCCCAAAGTATGTAGCCAACGATGCCATCTAACAAAAAGAGATGAGGGATCAAGATTGTTCTGATTGTATTCGAAATTACAGGAGCAATAAGTATTAAAAACCCCCATGCAATCTAGATTCAATAAAGAAAGCACATTGTTGCATAAAGACCTAAGAACACCATTAATTTGACACTATACAGTTGCATTAAATTCATTAAAAACCCCAAAAACCTGTTGCAAGGCCTTATCTATGACAATCATTATCTCATACTCAAATATATGCATCTTCCCTTTCACAGCGTGCGGACATGGGAGATACATACTATGAGAGAGAATATGCGTTAGATATGTACCTTATCAATGTACAGTCATATGCTATATATGTACATACTTCATCAAAAAAATATGCTATGTACATACCTTCATATTGCCAGCTCTTCTGCCAAACTTTTCAGTTAAGACCCCTAAAGAATCAATCATTCCAACAGGTTCTGGTGCAGGCCTACCAATCTCAGCAAAGGCCTCTTTAATACGAATGCAATCGAATCTTTGAATGTTGTGGCCTGCCCACACCCTACCATTCAAAATGGTGAATATCTTGTCAGCAACTTGTTCAAAGCTTGGTGCATTTGCAACAGCTGCCCTTGTTATCCCATCACATCGACTTGGCTTCAATGAGGCCACAGACAAATCTTTGGGCCTTATCAGCGTGCTGTAGCTCTCTAGTTCAACAAGTTTCTGGGGACAAACCACAATTGCACCAAACTCCAATATCCAGAAACGTTGCCCAGCTCTATTGGGAACATTTGTTTCCAAGTCAAAGAACACAATCTCTGCCATACCTTCTTTCCCAGAATTATAAGCCTCCATTTCGAAGTCTCTTATTGGTACTACCTGTCTTTTCCGTTTCAGGCTTTTGCGCAGGTTCAATGACATTACCATGATGTCTTAAATGGATGAAGTAAGAAGAAGAAAAGAAAAGAGTTCAGGTATAAGAAGAGAATTCTTGCTGAGATTGATTTTCTTGTAGTTCAAGTCAAATGTAAGTTTTAGCTTTGGATGAAGGTGTCCTTAGCTTTTTGAGGATGTTCTATTTAAAAGTATTCCAGGTATATAGGAATATTATTATAAAGAACACGGACTACCTTTCCTCGTTCTCTTGCTCTTCTATTGCTTTTGAGTTTGAACTTAGAAAGAAGAAACTCTTGGACGAAACCTTTGGGAAAAGTTCATCTTTCTAAATCCATTAAGCTATTAATGAAGATGTTGTAACAGTTTAAGCAAAGTCTTCTATAGGCAAGAATATTCCCTACCATCTTAACCTGAATATGTTTACCACCAAAAGAAGGCACAGCCAAGGAATATTTGGGATTACTACCACGGAACTGTAATACATATTTTCCAACGTAATTTCTGATCCTAGTAACATATATAACTTTTTACACAAGCAAGTGATAGTATTGTAAATAATCAAAACCATGGACTTTTTTTCTTGGAATGACGTGAATGTTTTTGTCACAATCAGACCGAAAGAAATTGTCAACACGTAAAGTGTTTTATCGTCTAAATTCGGCATATAGGCTATCGTTTAAACAAATATTTAATCTAATCATAATCCCAAACAAAAGTGAAATTCCTTGATAGATAGCAACAGTTTCATACAAAAAACTTGAATAGACAGTCGAACCCAATGATCCTTCATGGAAAAGACAGCTTCACTTGAAATGTGTCCAGCTTTACCCAGTTTGAAAGTTTAGTTTGTTGGTTTTAGCATTAAAAAACAAAAATGTTGTATATGCTAAAACCCGACATTACTGATTGTTGGCTTTCTCTTATTCATTACGGAAGTAAACGAAACAAGAAAACGCCAATTGCCAATGATGGGAATGTCACACAACCTGAATTATATATTCAATTACTCTTCAATTACACATTATAAACATTTTGGATACATCACTGAAAACGTCATACAAAGCCAATGTCCAAGTTTATCCACGTTTGCACGTTTACCATCAAATACAAACTCCAGCTGGCGCAAAAAAAAAAAAAAAAAAAGGCAATTGAACCAGTATCCTTTTTCCCAAACTAATTATTGCAATAAACATTATGGGAGCTAAGAAAGGAACAACTAGTAGTAGAGTAATTATCTACATCAAACAGGGACAGCCCGCCTGAGAGGGAGAAGTGCTTTCTTAATTCTCTCCATGGCTGCCTGAATGGTTGTGAGGGATGCTGCATAAGAAATACGGATGCAGCTGTCATCCCCGAATGCATCTCCCGGGACTAGTGCAACCTGTCAGTAAGAGTCATTAACCAATTAGGAAGAATGAACTGCTCCACATACTTTTCGCTCCACATAGACTTCAGATAGAGTGAAAATGTAGTTTCATACCAAATTGGCATTAATGAAATCAACCAGAGATTTTTTATTTATTGGCATGACAAAAACATCCATCCCTTTTCAATTACTTCTAAGAGAAGCACAAAAATTTTGAGAAAAGGAAATTTCTGAAATGGCATTCAGTTAAAGAATACCTGACCCTCGTCCAGCAGATATCGGCAGAGGGACTCTGAATTCTCAATTTTACCAAATCCCTCAACCTCAGTTCCATAGTAAGAGCTGAAATCAATGAAGAGATAGAAAGCTCCCTACAAGTGAAAAATGTGATAATCAGGTGGGGAAAAAAGAGCATTCAAAAAGGGGCAAGACCGATTGTCCGACAGAAAAGTGCATTAGTTGTCCAAAAAGAGGAGCAAATTGATAATTAGAGTTGGTACCTTGGGTTCTGATATCTTGACACCTTCCAATTCTCCAAAGCTTTTAACCAAGAAATCCCGACGCTCCCTGAATGCTTTTACCATAATAGAAACAGCTTCCCCACCAACATAACCCAGTCCTAGTGCGGCAACTCCTGCTTTCTGCGATATGCTGCTAGCACCTGAAGTGAACTGAAAGAAAGGAAACTAGACTCAGAGCTGGAGCTTAAAATTTATTTTATAAGAAACACAGATTGAAACTAGACTCAGAGCTGGATTTGATCCATTCTAGATCAAATCCAGTTATTTTTCCTATTTGCTTTTAAAATTTTCAGAAAAATTAACTAACTAATTAACAATCATTATTTGAACTATATGAAGTTGGCAACCCTGAGCCCTCATTTCTGCCTGCATCTTTTGAGCAGTTTCAAATCCAACTAAATACAAGCTCCTCTCGGAATTTGTTTTATTTAAATACTAAAATATATCTGCATTTAAGACAACTACAATTTATCACACTGCATGCCAAATATATCAGGAAATATTTTTTAGAATTTTATATCTAACACTTGTTCGCACATTTTCAACCTCCTACCCAGCATTGGGACACATATTGCCAGAAAATCTTCACAATTCCTAACTTAAAATTCCGTCAATATTACACATCCACAAATAATAGACTGGAACAGACTTTGAGTTAACAAACTAGAGTAGACTCAAATCAGATCTCTTTCAATAACCCGATACTGAACTGAAGTATACATAACAATTTACCAACACACTCATAATTCGCAACATCATTTACCTGTTCATATCTTGAAACTAGTCACAAAAACGATGATGTGACATACACTGAGAGTGTTTTTCTGGCCAGCACGAGATCAATAAGACTGCCCCAAGCAGTCCTTAATAATCTACAGTAACTGCTCAAAATATTGCCATAATCTATGATAGTAACAATGATCAAACTATCAACGTAATCCACCTAGTCAACATGAGAACATTGGGATCCAATCTGGCCTAGAATATTCAGTGGAAAGTTAAAATACATCGGTGGAGAACAGGATAAAAGAATTTCTGAAAGTCCAAATTCAGGTATAGAATCAAAACATATCTCATATCTTGTTGCCACAATCGCTACAAGTAAAGTGATTTGTCTAAAGTAATTCATTAGGGGGAAGTAGAATAGAGATCAAAAGAATGCATCATACATAGAGCTTAGTCAGTAGGCAGATGCACAATATTAAAAAATACCTGACTCTGGATCTTTCCACATGCCGACACAAAGTGTTTTGGACCAGCAAGATAACCAAGTCTCCAACCAGTCATCGCAAAGGCCTATACAGTCCCACAAGCTAAAATTTAATTCTCTGAGTGAGGCCTATTACTTTATGTATATAGATAAAATTAAAAAAAAAACATTACAAATATGGAGGAGCTATTTGATAGAAGAGAGAATATATGAAATATGAAATTAATGAGCAGAGATCAGTATAAAAATTCAGTGGTATTGACTTGCCTTTGAAAATCCATTGACTGTCAAAGTCCTCTCCCACATGCCTGGCAAAGAAGCGAAGCTCGTATGAGTTGCTGGAGCATAAATTATGTGTTCATAAGTTTCATCAGACAGCACCTGAACAGAGAAAGCAATAGAAAATTAAAGATTGACATATTAGCAACATTGAACTTATTCAAGTGCAGGTCATTAGGTTCAGGTCAAGTATTGTACCAGAAGCCGAGGATGCTTTGCTACAATTTGAGCAATCTCTTCCAGCAATCTCTTGGGGTAAACAGATCCCGTTGGATTGGATGGAGAACAAAGAATAAGCAGTCTTGACTTATCTGTGAGTTTGGATTCAAGGGCCTTTGGATCCAAAAGAAAATTTTCAGAGATTTTTGTTGGAAGAATCACAGGTTTTGCATCAGCCATCCTTGCCATTTCTGGGTAACTCACCCAAAATGGAGCTGGAAATATAACCTGAAAAATTAATGCCATTAGTAAATGCATGCAATCTTCAGATGTAAAAGGTATTTTACAGTTCCAATAATCACCAGCCCTTTACATTAGAACTGTGGATTTTCAACGTGTATAGACACAAAGAAAACTCTAACAACCACATAGCTTCCAAAGGATGTGGAAGAGGGTAAAAAAACCAAGTAATCACCCACAGAAACTGTAACACAACACCCTAAACAGCTAGGCATGATGAAAAAAGGACATTTTTCAGCAACCAATCTATGAAATCTGTTACAGAACAGCCTAAACAAGCTATTTCCTACTTTAACATAGCATGCATGAGAATAGAGCTATGTTCATTTAGGAGAATTAAGAATTTGATAGTGTTATCTACAATACAAGAAAAACACGGTCCTTGAGAACAGATTCTTTATATGATCAATGGCCCTGCAAAGAGCTTTAGCTAAAACAGCAGTTCATCCCTCACAAGAATGACTGAAGCGTGAGGTTGTACGTTCATAACCACCAAGTCCATGTTAAACTTATGAATGAAAAAAAAACCAATGACTCTAACCCCCACCCCCCACCCCACCCCCCCCCCCCCCCCCCCCCCCCCCCCCAACCCCCCCACATTTTTCCGCACATGCGTAAGACCAAAATTTTAGTTCCCACAACAAAATACTAAAAATCTCTGGCAAAAAGCTGGCAGCGTAGGGCTATCCACTTTTGATCAAGTGAAAGGAAGTCTAGTGAGTTCAGTTCAATATAAAGTAAAGGAAGTTCATTTATCCCTCATCCTTTCTTCTTCTTTTTGGTTTTTAAACAAGAAAAAGGCCTAGCTGGAAGTTGAAATGGTTGCTTAGTAGAGGGAAAAGAATTTGAATTTATCATTTTTCTTTGATTAGATGAACATTGTGTATGCATATCCATCATCAACTACAAAGGATGAAGTAAGAAACACGGGTGCGTTTCCGAATTCGGGTGTGGGTGCAGGACTTGGCAATTTTTGAAAAAGTAGGGCACGGGTGCGGCGGAGTGTGGCGATTAAAAAATTATTAAAAATATTTTTATATAGTGAATTTAATATTTTTTATATAAAAAAATTCAAATGAAGGGGTAGAGTTTATTATTAAAAAATAATTATTTATGATTTGTTTTTAATAAAATCAATATTTTTGGTAATTGTAAACAAAAAACCACATTTCAAGAAGGTTCATTTACTCCTTTTCCAATTCTCAAGCCTACCCACATGAAATAATGACTTTCTCACCTACTTAATTTATATTTTTTTGTTATATACCTTTATTCTTCTTCCTCACTTCTTCTAAGTTCTAAGCATTTCTTTGTGTCTTGTTTTTTTTTTTTTTCTCACAAGGCCACATTAAGCAGAAGAATGACGGCCAGTGGCCATTTCGGCCTGTTTCGGTGGCCATATCGGCCAGAATTGGGCTGTATCGGTCAGTTTCGGTGGCCAAAATCAGACCGTTTCGGCTTCCATTTTGGCTGGAATCGGGCCGAATCAAATCAAATTGGCCGGTTTCGGCCCAAATAGGTGCCCAAAAAAAAAAAAAAAAAAAAAAAGGCGAATCAGCGTGTTGGACACAAGACGCCACGTTAGGACGAGGCCAGTGTGGGTGTGGCGGCTCTAGAGCAGCACCGTGCTTTCTTGGTATCTGTTAAACTAGTAATTTGATCTAATTCAAGTTTTAGCTAATAAGCGTTAGAGATATCATGGTCCCAAAAGGCTCAAACTCATTGAAGACCCATGTAATTGAATAGCAAGCGAAACAATCATAATCCTACTCTGGTAACACACAATTCTACATACTAGACAAATCATAATCTGCCTTCTATTCCTCTCTAAAGGTGAATATAACAAAGAACCTTCAATATAATTATATTATATAGTAAAACCGATATCAATCAAAAACAGCTAAAAATATTTACACAAAACTAACAATGAAAAGCATAAAAAGTAAGTTAAGATCAACCTCATCTCCGGGAAAACAAACTGCCATGACGGCTTGTACACTACTCTGCTTGGCCCCATTGCTAACCAAAATCTGATCAGGCGTGTATGAGATCCCATTTTCCTCTACAAAAAACACAAAAATTCAATTCAATTATTAAACCAACCAACCAACCCTCACAATTAATTCACATGATCTCTGATAGAAGTACATGATTAAATTATTAAATTTACAATATTCCAATGTTTTTGAGAAAATCAGTAATTTAACACAATATCAAAGAAAGAGATATTAAATTCAATCACTGTCTCCTCCACACTAACCCTTCAGCTTATGACAAATTGCTTGGCGGATTTCTACAGTCCCAGCATTCGGCGTGTACCTTGTGTATCCTTCACGAATAGCATTTTTCCCAGCCTACACAACACTCACTCATATAATTCACGTATAAAATTAAAAAAATAAAAATAAAAAAAGTAGTATACCTCAGCTATAGGAGCAGGAGTATCGAAATCAGATTCACCAGCAGCTAAGCGAATAACGGGGACACCAGCTTCAACGAGAGCTGTGACCTGGTCAATTATGGCCACCGTTTTGGAAGGCTTAATGGAATTGACTTTTGGGCTTAGAGAGATATCTACTTCCATTGCTTTACTACCAACTTCGTTGTTCTATGCGGTGGTTTTATTACTTGTCTTGTCGAGAATTTCAAACACCTATTCAAAACGACAAGGCAAAGGCAAAAAAAGAATAAGATCAGAGAAGAAAGGAAAAATGAGTTGAATTTGGTTGGAAAAAGTTAAGGAAGTAGTAACATACTTGGGAGGAAATGATATAGATCTAAGACCGGAATCCGAACGCGGAGAATCGGATAATGCGAGTGATGGAGCTCTGAGGTTTAGACGAGCAGAAGCGGTGGATTAAGATGAACAAGTGTGGAGTGAATTAGCCATGATTTGATTCCAAGTGCTGAACACCGAAAAGATACAGCAATATCCTGGCTTTTTTTTTTGAAAAGTAGAGGGAGTTTTTTAAGTGGATATATATATATATAAAAAATGTGGGGGGTGTTTCAGTTGGGAATAGTACGAGGTGGGGATGGTGGATTTGGTACACTTTGAAGGCTTTTCCAAGGTGGCAAGGTCGGCTTGGCAATGCTACCATCTCAGCCGTCCATGCCACAGGTGTTAACAAGAGAATGGAGAACCGGACGGTAGTGAATGATTTTTTAATTTACATTTTATATTGGTTTAGAATTCATTTATTTTGTTGAAATTGAATATTTTTTTTATTGAAAATACTGTAAATAAAGGTAAAAATTAATTGAAATAGTACAGTGAGACCCATAAATTGTATCAAAAAGTGTAATATGACCTATAAATAGTAACAAAAATAAACTGAATAGTAAAATAAATTGGCAAAAATAATTTTGCCAATCACACACTTCATATAATTGTTTTAAAAATCGGGAAGAAGTTGGACTTTAGTCTTACAAGAGTGTCTAACTGTGACAAAGCAAGCACAACGGACATACCTAGTACTCCTTGTTTGTTTGTTTGTTTTTTTTTTTTTTTTTTTTTTTTTTGTTCTAAAAAAAATTTTGTTTTGAGTCAGGTGAAAATGAAAGGCATGTCATGTGTTATGTGTATACCTAATTTAAGATGGTTGGTGACATTTTATTTATTTTTTTTATTTGATTTTTTTTTTTCAATCAGCAATAGACGCGCCTCGGTTAGAACCTCACTAGCTGCGTCATTGCCCAAGCACAAAGATTTTTATTTGATTGTTAAGGAAAGGGGAAATCAACTAAAGTTGGGGACATTTTCCCTTCTTCTTCTTCTTTTTTAATTTGATAATTGGGAGAACAAATATTTAATTCTTGATATTTCTGATTGTTTTTACTAAAATGGTGTCGTATTCAGTTTCTTCTGAGTTCTAAGACCCCCTCTCTTTTCTCATGCACTCTTCCATTGAAATCAATACTGCTTTGAAGCTAACACTTTCATAAAAAGAATTTTTTTTTTTTATATTTTAAGAATTTTTTTAAAAAAAAAAAAGGTGCATTTGATCTAATCTATATATATATATATATATATATATAAACCGAAACTTCTAAAACTCTCACAATTTTCCACGTCAGCACAATATTTAAAAAAATAAAATTAAAATTAAAAACTCTATTTCACTCAAAAACAAAACCGGATAAAAGCCAAGTGTTCTAGGTTTTCTCCAACGCAACCCACTACAACCTTCTCTCTCTCAAACGTTTTTTTTTTTTTTCAATATTTAAAAAATTAAAATTAAAATTAAAAACTCTATTTCACTCAAAAACAAAACCGGATAAAAGCCAAGCATTCTAGGTTTCCTCAAACGCAACCCACTCCAACCTTCCCTCTCTCTAACATTTTTTTTTTTTTTTTTTTTTTTGCTCCTCTCTCTTCCTTTTCTCTGCTCATCTCAGCCAAACCCTACAATTCAACTCATACAAATCTAATTCTCAATGCTTGGATAAGTAGTGCTCAACAAGAAAGAGCCAAATTTTAACATTTGGAGACAGAAAAATATTGAAGAGGTAAGTGTAAGGAAACTTATTTGGTTTTTAGTTTATTAATTAATAATGAATTGGTTTTTAAGTATTGTCCCTCCTCAAACCCTAAACATAAGACTTCCCTTCTCTTCCTTGCTCCATGATAGTCCCTGCATTCCAACCAACACTCCTAAATCAATGCTTCTTGATTGCCCATCAGACTTGACAGGAGGCCTAGGACAAGTATCGTGGTGCTAAAGGTGGTGTTTTTACAAATCTAAATCTACAACTAACAAACCCTAATCTTGGTATGTCCCTTTTTTCATCTAGGTTTTTCTAATACTTCTGTTTTTGCTTAATGGTTTTTCTTTGGTATTTTTTTTTTTTTTGGTTATTATTATTATTATTTTATATTTGTACCCAATACAATTTTACAATCTCATATCAGATGACTTCCCAAGTCCTAGACTAACATTGAAATCCCACGACAGATAAAACACTTAGAAAATGTTGATGTTTGTCTTCTCTATGTGAGGTTACAATCTGGCGGTGATATAGGAACAAGGGTAATCATAAACCTATTGAAGTTAGGGCAAATAGGTAGTATATCTCCAATCTTCTTTTACAAAATAGGACAATAATAGAGCATAAGATACATTGAAGAATTGAGAACAAATAGTATAAATTGATTGAACACATCTCTATACGAAGAGAACACTTGACAACTTTCATTAATTTATTTTATTTTAAAATTTATTTTAGGTTTCAGAAAACATAAGTTTTGGTAGTCCCACAAATGTTATACATCATTTTTTATTTATTAATTATTTATTAAATCAATTACTACTCTTCAAACTAAAGAGTTTTAAATCAACTATTACTCAACGACATAGAGTTTCAAACTGACTACTACTTAGTAACATGGAAAGTTTTAAACCAACTATTAATCAACAACATGGAGAATTTTAAACCAAGCTAAAGAAGTTTGACTATTTTGGTTGTCCCACAATTTTACTCATTATTTTTTTATTAATTTATTAATTAATTATGTCAAAATGAGAGTTTTAAATTGACCACTACTCAACAAACTGAAGAGTTTTAAATCAACTACTACTCAACAACGGCCAGAGTTTTAAACCAAACTAACCTACTACTATATGTACTGCACTACACTAAAACCTTCTATGCAATTTACTCTCTCTACCATTTCTAACTTTTTGTTTTTACAAGATGCTAGAGTTTTTACAGATGGAGTAAATGCTAAAAAGAAGCTATGAGGTAATGGATGTCACTAAAATATCTTGATTTTTTATTCTCATGTACATCTTTGTTTTGTTGGATGAATACTATGTGTTATAAAATATTATTTTTATATTACTTTATTTGCGCTTTTTTCCCTAAAAGCCTCAGTGAAACTTAGAAATTTCTTTTTGTCAATATTGTTGTTTTATTTTGCTTGTCGTTCCATATTTTATAAAACTTTAAATATGATAGAAATATAAATAGTGCACCTTCATTTCATCTTTATATATATATATATATATATATATATATACACACATATATACACACACATACAATTTGGTTTTTTTTTTTTCAAAATATGTGTATCTTTATTTCATATAATAAATATTGATTTTTATTCATTTTTAACTAATATATGTATAAACTATACTTTTATAAGATTTTATCTCATGCATTGCACGGATTAGCGACTAGTAAAAAGATAAATTTAAAATGCATGAGGTTAGTTGGTGTGAGCTTAGCTCACAGTTGCTTACCAATACGGTTACCAACCTTCTTGTTGCCATGGAAAAAAGAAAAAGAAAAAAGAAAAGGGAAAACCTTGGCAGGGTAGTTGGACTTGTCCATGGTTTCTGGGCTTAGGGCGTTCAAAGCGGGTACGAAAGGGGTGGGTTTTGAATCAATAAAATTGAGCCCATGTCCACATGGGTACTGTAAATATAACCCATCATTTTAATCCCAAAATTGAGCCCTGGTCATCTGGGCTAGCCTGATGGACCTGGTTTGCCAAGATGATGAAGACCTTATTTGTCATCAGCAGAGGGCAGTTACTTCTAGTTTGAGAGCTTGTGCAAATTGGTCAACTGGGCCGCTGGGTTGCCTAATGTTAGATATAGAAACCCAAAAAAATGAAATAGTATCTCATATGTTTGAGAGCTTGTGCAAATTTGTAATCATTTCAGCATTTTCCTCATATGTTTTATCAAGTTTAGTTATTCATTACGTAAGTAAACGAAACAAGAAAACGCCAATTAACAATGATGGGAATTTCACACACAACCTGAATTATATATTCAATTACACATTATAAACATTTCTGATATATCACTGAAAACGTCATACAAAGCCAATGTCCAAGTTTATCCACGCTTGCACTTTTACCATAAAATACAACTCCAGCGGGGGCACAAAAAAAAAAAAGGCAATTGAACCAATATGACCGACGTGTCATCCTTTTTTTTCCAAACTAATTATTGCAATAAACATTTTGGAAGCTAAGAAAGGAACAACTAGTAGTAGAGTAATTATCTACATCAAACAGGGACGGCCAGCCTGAGGGGGAGAAGTGCTTTCTTAATTCTCTCCACGGCTGCCTTAATGGTTGTGAGGGATGCTGCATAAGAAATACGGATGCAGCTGTCATCCCCGAATGCATCTCCCGGGACTAGTGCAACCTGTCAGTAAGAGTCATTAACCAATTAGGAAGAATGAACTGCTCCACATACTTTTCGCTCCCCGTAGACTTCAGATAGAGTGAAAATGTAGTTTCATACCAAATTGGCATTAATGAAATCAACCAGAGATTTTTTATTTATTGGCATGACAAAAACATCCACCCCTTCTCAATTACTTCTAAGAGAAGCACTAAAATTAAATTTTTGAGAAAAGAAAATTTCTGAAATGGCATTCAATTAAGCATACCTGACCCTCGTCCAGCAAATATCGGCAGAGGGACTCTGAATTCTCAATTTTACCAAATCCTTCAGCCTCAGTTCCATAGTAAGAGCTGAAATCAATGAAGAGATAGAAAGCTCCCTACAAGTGAAAAATGTGATAATCAGGTGGGGAGAAAAGAGCATTCAAAAAGGAGCAAGACCGATTATCTGACAGAAAAGTGCATTAGTTGTCCAGAAAAAGGAGCAAATTGATAATTAGAGTTGGTACCTTAGGTTCTGATATCTTGACACCTTCCAATTCTCCAAAGCTTTTAACCAAGAAATCCCGACGCTCCCTGAATGCTTTTACCATAACAGAAACAGATTCCCCACCAGCATAACCCAGTCCTAGTGCGGCAACTCCTGCTTTCTGTGATATGCTACTAGCACCTGAAGTGAACTGAAAGAAAGGAAACTAGACTCAGAGCTGGAGCTTATAATTTATTTTATAAGAAACACAGATTGAAACTAGACTCAAAGCTGGATTTGATCCACTATAGATCAAATCCAGTTATTTTTCCTATTTGCTTTTGAAATTTTCATAAAAATTAACTAACTAATTAACAATCATTATTTAAACTATATGAAGTTGGCAACCCTAAGCCCTCATTTCTGCTTGCATCTTTTTAGCAGTTTCAAATCCAACTAAATACCTCTTAAGAGTATCTTTTCTTCTTTTGAACAAGTTTATATGATCTTCCTATACATTCCTCATCCTGTTCCATGGTTCTTGTAACGTTTTTCTCCCCAGCACAGGCATATCAGATTATACCCTTCCAAAGTTACTTCCAATTCAGCCTCTGCATTCAAATTGTGTGCATAGCATTCTCAAATTTACCCTACTTGCAGTGGCATATGGGATAAAAGAGGAGAAATAAGTTATATGTTGGAACATTCACGTTTGAGTGGTGTGGTTGGTTAAGTAGTGAAATTCCACATTGAATTATGATAAGAGGAATGAGTGGTTAATATAATATAATTGAGCTCAAAGAGTCTTCCCAAAGTGTTTAGTCTCCCCACAAGTGGTATCAAAGCCAATGGTTCGAGGGCAAGTGTTTGTTAGTTGATTCCACCAAGTAGAACGAGGAAGACTCCCATGTTCTCTCTCAACATTATATTTAACAACTCTGGGTCAAAGATATCATCAGATTTTTAAATGCTAGAAGTAACTTCAATTTACATACATAATACAAATTTTGAGGTCCTTGTCACTTCTCTTATAATTGCAACATTACAAGCTCCTCTTGGAATTTGTTGTATTTAAATTCTAAATATCTCTGCATTTAAGACCGGCTACAATTTATCACACTGCATGCAAAATTAATCTGGAAATATTTTTTAAATACTAGAAGTAACTTCAATTTACATACACAATACAAATTTTGAGGTCCTTATCACTTCTCTTATAAATGCCACATTACAAGCTCCTCTCGGAATTTGTTTTATTTAAATACTAAAATATATCTGCATTTAAGACAACTACAATTTATCACACTGCATGCCATTAATCTGGAAATATTTTTAAGAATTTTATATCCAACACTTGTTAGCACATTTTCAACCTCCTACCCAGCATTGGGATGCTTATATTGCCAGAAAACCTTCACAATTCCTAACTTAAAATTCCATCAATATTACACGTCCACAAGTAATGGACTGGGAACAGACTTTGAATTAACAAACTAGAGTAGATTCAAATCAGATCTCTTTCAATAACCCGATACTGAACTACGTATACATAACAATTTACCAACTCACTCATAATTCGCAACATAATTTACCTGTTCATATCTTGAAACTAGTCACAAAAACTACGATGTGACATAAATTGAGAGTGTTTTTCTGGCCAACACAAGATCAATAAGACTGCACCAAGCAGTCCTTAATAATCTACAGTAACTGTTAAAAATATTGCCATAATATATGATAGTAACATTGATCAAACTATCAACATAATCCACCTAGTCAACATGAGAACATTGGGATCCTATCTGGCCTAGAATATTCAGTGGAAAGTTAAGAGACATCAGTGGAGATCAGGATAAAAAGAATTTCTGAAAGTCCAAATTCAGGTATAGAATCAAAACATATCTCATATCTTGTTGGCACAATCACTACAAGTAAAGTGATTTGTCTAAAGTAATTCATTAGGGGGAAGTAGAATAGAGATCAAAAGAATGCATCATACATAGAGCTTAGTCAGTAGGCAGATGCACAATATTAAAAAATACCTGACTCTGGATCTTTCCACATGCCGACACAAAGTGTTTTGGACCAGCAAGATAACCAAGTCTCCAACCAGTCATCGCAAAGGTCTATACAGTCCCACAAGCTAAAAGTTAATTCTCAGAGTGATGCCTATTAGTTTATGTCTATAGATAATGATCCGGCTAGCCCTTTAATATGAAGTTAAAAAAAATTACAAATATGGAGGAGCTATTTGATAGAAGTGAAAGAATATATGAAATATGAAATTAATGAGCAGAGATCAGTATAAAAATTCAGTGGTATTGACTTGCCTTCGAAAATCCATTGACTGTCAAAGTCCTCTCATGGAGGAGCTATTTGATAGAAGTGAAAGAATATATGAAATATGAAATTAATGAGCAGAGATCAGTATAAAAATTCAGTGGTATTGACTTGCCTTCGAAAATCCATTGACTGTCAAAGTCCTCTCCCACATGCCTGGCAAAGAAGCAAAGCTCGTATGAGTTGCTGGAGCATAAATTATGTGTTCATAAATTTCATCAGACAGCACCTGAACAGAGAAAGCAATAGAAAATTAAAGATTGACATATTAGCAACATTGAACATATTCACGTGCAGGTCATTAGGTTCAGGTAAAGTATTGTACCAGAAGCCGGGGATGCTTTGCTACAATTTGAGCAATCTCTTCCAGCAATCTCTTGGGGTAAACAGATCCTGTTGGGTTGGATGGCGAACAAAGAATAAGCAGTCTTGACTTTTCTGTGAGTTTGGACTCAAGGGCCTTTGGATCCAAAAGAAAATTTTCGGAGATTTTTGTTGGAAGAATCACAGGTTTTGCATCAGCCATCCTTGCCATTTCTGGGTAACTCACATAAAATGGACCTGGAATTATAACCTGAAAAATTAATGCCATTTGGTAAATGCATGCAATCTTCAGATGTAAAAGGTATTTTACTGTTCCCATAATCACCAGCCCTTTACATTAGAACTGTGGATTTTCAACATGCATAGACACAAAGAAAACTCCAACAACCACATAGCTTCCAAAGGATGTGGAAGAGGATAAAAAAACCAAGTAATCACCCACAGAAACTGTAACACAACACCCTAAACAGCTAGGCATGATGAAAAAAGGACATTGTTCTGCAATCAATCCATGAAATCTGTTACAGAACAGCCTAAACAAGCTATTTCCTACTTTAACATATTTAACATAGCATACATGAGAATAGAGCTATGTTCATTTAAGAGAATTAAGAATTTGATAGTGTTATCTACAATACAAGAAAAATACGGTCCTTTTTTTTTTTTTCCTTTTCTAGCTACAATTCCACTAAATTTCTTAGCTTTTGATGTGCTTGGTGAAACCAGATCGTCATCTTCTAAACTCAAATTTTTTAGTCATTGTGTTCTTGCTCAGCAATTACCCTTCCAACATTACTCTCCTCTAATTTAACATTCCTTTTGCTTTTATTCCTTTTTCACTGCTCCTCTATGACCAACTCATTTCTTGTACCTCCTCATCCTCATTGCAACTAACCAGTACAACATCATTACCTTTATTGGCATAATCAGTATACCAACTTCACCTATACATATGGCATTTTCCTTCAGAACAGATTCTTTATATGATCAATGGCCCTCCAAAGAGCTTTAGCTAAAACTGCAGTTCATCCCTCACAAGATGACTGAAGCGTGAGGTTGTAGGTTCATAACCACCAAGTCCATTTTAAACTTATGAATGAAAAAAACCAATGACTCTCACACCCCCCCCCCCCCCCTTTCTCTCTCTCCCCCCACCCCCTGTTTTTCCGCACATGCATAAGACCAAAATTTTGGTTCCCACGACAAAATACTTAAAATCTCTGGCAAAACGCAGTCTAGTGAGTTCAGTTCATTATAAAGTAAAGGAAGTTCACTTACCCCTCATCCTTTCTTCTTCTTTTTTTGTTTTTAAACAAGAAAAAGGCCGAGCTGGAAGTTGAAATGGTTGCTTAGTAGAGGGAAAAGAATTTGCATTTATCATTTTTCTTTGATTAGATGAACATAGTGTATGCGTATCCATCATCAACTACAAAGGATGAAGTATCTTTTAAACTAGTAATTTGATCTAATTCAAGTATTAGCTAATAAGCTTTAGAGATATTATGGCCCCAAAAGGCTCAAACTCATTGTAGACCCATATACTTGAATAGCAAGCGAAACAATCATAATCCTGCCTCTGAAACACACAATTCTACATACTAAACAATCATAATCCACCCTCTATTCCTCTCTAAAGGTGAATATAACAAAGAACCTTCAACAGAATTATATTATATAGTAAAACCGATAACAATCAAAAACAGCTAAAAATATTTACACAAAACTAACAATGAAAAGCATAAAAAGTAAGTTAAGATCCACCTCATCTCCAGGCGAACAAACTGCCATGACGGCTTGTACACTACTCTGTTTGGCTCCATTGCTAACCAAAATCTGATCAGGCGTGTATGAGATCCCATTTTCCTCTGCAAAAAACACAAAATTCAATTCAATTATTAAACCAACCAACCCTCACAATTAATTCACATGATCTCTGTTAAAAGTACGTGTAAGAATTTACCAATTCACAACAGCTTAAGCCTTTAGAAGAATCGTAATTTAGCATGGTATCATAGAAAGATGTCTTAAGTTTGACTCTACCTCTCATTTAAAATCTCAGCTTTTGAGAGAATCAGTAATTTAGCAATCTCTCTCACCTACCACAATACATAGAATACAAAATTAGTAACACTAACCCTTCAGCTTATGACAAATGGCTTGCCGGATTTCTACAGTCCCGGCATTCGGCGTGTACCTTGTGTATCCTTCACGAATCGCATTTTTCCCAGCCTACACAACACTCATTCATATAATTCATGTATAAAATTCCCAAAAAAAAAAGAAAAAAAAAAGAAAAGTATACCTCAGCTATAGGAGCAGGAGTATCGAAATTAGGTTCACCAGCAGCTAAGCGAATAACGGGGACACCAGCTTCAACGAGAGCCGTGGCCTGGTCAGTTATGGCCACCGTTTTGGAAGGCTTAATGGAATTGACTTTTGGGCTTAGAGAGATATCTACTTCCGTCGCTTTTACTACCAACTTTGTTGTTGTTCCATGCGGTGGTTTTAATACTCGTCTTGTCGAGAATTTCAAACACCTATTCAAAACGAAAAGGCAAAAAAGAAGAAGAAGAAGATCAGAGAAGAAAGGAAAAATGAGTTGAATTTGGTTGAAAAAAGTTAAGTAGTAGTAACATACTTGAGAGGAAATGATATGGATCTGAGACCGGAATCCGAACCCGAATTATCGGATAATGCGAGTGATGGAGCTCTGAGGTTTAGACGAGCAGTAGTGGTGGATGAACAAGAAGTGTGGAGTGAATTAGCCATGATTCGATTCTAAGTGCTAAACACCGAAGATACAAAAATATCTTGGCCTTTTTTTTTGAAAAGTAGAGGGAGTTTTTTTACTAGTGGCTATATATAACGTTATAGGAGGTGGGGTTGGTGGGAAAAGGAAAATGCTAAGGGGGTTGGTTGGTGAACTTGAAGGCTTTTTTCAAGGTGGAAGGTGGGCTTGGAAATGCTACCATCTCAGCCGTCCATGCCACCGGCGTTAATAAGAGAATGGAGAATCGGACGGTAGTGAATGATTTTTTTAATTTATATTTCATTTATATTTGTTTTAAAAATCGGGGAACAAGTTGGACTTTGGTTTTACAAAGAGTGTCTGACTGTGACAAGGCAAGCACAACGGACCTAGTACTAGTACTCCTTGTTTGGTTTATTTGTTCTAAAAAAATTTGCTTTGAGTAAGGCATGTCATGTGATGCGTATACCTAATTTAAGATGGTTGGTGACGTTTTTTATTATTATTTTTTTGATTGTTAAGGAAAGGAGAATTCAACTGAAGTTGGTGACATTTTTCCTTCTTCTTTTCTCTTTCTTTCTTTTCTTTTCTTTTTTTTTTTTTTTTTAAATTGGGAGAACAAAAATTTAATTCTTGATATTTCTGATAGAAATACATTGTTTTTGCTAAAATGGTATCGTATTCAGTTTCTTCTAAGTTCTACTTCTGAGATCCATTCAAGTTCGACATCTCTCTTTTCTCACGCACCCATCCACTAAAATCATTACTACTTTGAAGCTAACACTTTCATAAAAAGAATATTTTTTTGATATTTTTTAAGAATATTTTTTTTCTTTCTAAATTAAAAAGAAATAATGTGCATTTGATCTAATAAATTTATATAAAAAAATAATAAAAAATTTAAGGTGCATGAGGTTAGTTGGTATGAGCTTAGCTCACAGTTGCTTATGTACCAATACGGTTACCAACCTTCTCGTTGCCATGGAAAAAATAAAAAGGAAAAAGAAAAGGGAAAAACCTTGGCAGGGTAGTTGGACTTGTCCATGGTCTCTGGGCTTAGGGCGTTCAAAGTGTGTGCCAAGGGGGTGGGTTTGAATCAATAAAATTGAGCCCATGTCCACATGGATACCGTAAATGTAACCCATCATTTTAATCACAAAATTGAGCCCTGGTCATCTGTGCTAGCCTGATAGACAGGGGCGTAGCCAGGAATAAATACTTGAGGGGGGGGGGGGGGGGGGGGGGGGGGGGCGGGTTGTAACAGAGATATACTAAATATAATTCTTAAGTCTGTTGGATACAAAATTATCAACTTTCATATATCATCATATACTTGAACATGTTGGGAATTCAACTGAAATTCCAAACCTGTGAGAAACAAAAAAATAGAGAAAACAAAAAGGTAGTTTGGTTCTTTCCCTACATGACGAATTAAAGGACAATTCATTCCATCTTTCACCTTTTTCCAATTATTAAAACCTGTTGAAGTGAATGCATCTGATTTGGGACAACCTATTGGTTTCTTACTAAAAAGGTAGCAAGGTAAACAATATATCGCATCCATTGAAGGTGAGTATTCCAACCAATCCTTATGTGATTCAAACCATGAAAGTTGACATCGACGACGATGAGTATCATCATTGTATGGATAGTCTATATTTTTAGGTTGATATGGACCTTCTTTGAGATAAGCTCATCGAATTTCATATTGTTTGTTGATAGGGAATTCACATATTTGTTTACGTGATCCTAGATCACGATCTATCTCTTCAAATTGAAGTTTTGGACATTTGGAGGGGTGTTCATCAGGCATTGAAGTATTAACATTTATTTCTACAGCCACAAGTGTCCTAATTTCTGAATTGTTAACATCTTTTTTCTTAAAGAATGCATCAATTGTTTTTCGTTTGCTCATAATTTTTTTAACTTTAAGAATATGACTCAAAAATTAACCTGAAAAGAATTTTAAAAAATAAAATTTTAATTAGAAATTTTTACTTAGGGTACGTTTGGTAGACTGTAATAGGCACTGTAATGTAATAGTTATTCCTTTGATTTAATTATTCAATAGTTTGGTTATATTTTTATTACAGGGAATAGTCATTCCTTATGAATAGCTATTCTTTAAAATGAGGAATAACTATTCCTCTCTAAAAGGGTTGTAATAGCTATTCCTTAGTATATGTAATAATTTCTAACATTAATATATTTCCAAATAAATAAGCTTTCCATATCTACCTAACAATTATGGAAATAAAAAATCATCAAAAAATAACTCATCTCTCTAATATATTATTTTCTAGGAAATATAATTGTATGAATGAGATATTTCTTAAAATAGATCATAAGTTTCATTCTAATGTTACAGCTTACAACCAAACTAATGAATATGTTTAGTTATTCCATTACAATACATTTTATTCCTAGTAATAAAGATTACCATTCCTGTTGTAATTCACATTCAGTATACCAAACGTACTCTTAATTATATGAATGTTATTCATACTCAAGAAAAAAACAAAATTTCCACTATAATTTAAACAGTCAACCCATTTTTAATACAACTTTAATTAATAATAACCCCTCAAACAAAAACAAAAATAATTTAATTAATTTGTCTTTTATAATGTATTGGTTAATTTAATTATATAGCTTTAATTATTGTTGTTTAACGTAACAATAAAATATATTGCTTTAATTTATTTGTCATTAATTATATTGCTTTAATTTGTTATATTGTTTAGCCCCTTGTACATATTACACTGAAAGAGCCGAACATTATACATTTCATGTGCAGCACAATAATTAAAGCAACGTAATGTGCTGCACATTACATTGCTTTAATTATTGTTTACGCGGCCCCATGAGCCCATAAACCCCCTCCCCACCCTACTTAACAGACAATAGACAACAGACAAGCACAACATGCGCCCTAATCACAATAGCCAGCTGCAATCAAAAATTTCGCAATGCCAATCACAAATCACAACACACATTACACTAAATGACAACCAATATCTCACCAACACCAACACACTGACCAACACCAACGAATAAGATAAAGCCAAATTCAAAAAGACAAAAACAGGAAAAAAGTATAATGGCCAGCCAATCAGAGACTCACAGTTCAAAAGAGAGAGACTTATTGAGATAGGCTATTAAAGAATAAAGAGAGAGACTCGTTCATAAATTTCATTTCATTTTTTCATTTCAGTGAGATAAAGAGAGAGAGACTGAGAAAGAGTCAGAGAGAAAAACCTTGAGGGAGGGCCGGAAGGAGCACCGAGCACCGGAGTAGAGGCAGAGCGATCTGCGATCTGCGATGAGGGGCGACCGGGCGAGAGACGACAAGCGAGTTGCGGCGACAACGATGGCAACGTGACCGTGGGTTTGGTTTGCTGGGGTTTGGTTTTGGTTTGCTCTGTATTGAGGTTTTTTTTTTTTTTTTTTTGATAAACACCTCTGTATTTGGTTTGCTGGAGTTTGTTTTGCTTTTGCTCTGTATAGACAGTATTGGGGTTTGGATTTCTCTGCCAGCGACGTGATGGGTTTGATTTTTGATTCTCTGTATTGGTTTTTTTTTTTTTTTTTTTTTTTTTTGAGAATCTGTGGGCTTGCCGTGAGCGAGCTACCTTTGTAATCTATTGGGCTCGCCGTGGGCTTGGCTTTGTTACAATTTTTTTTTTTTTTTTTTTTTTCAGATTTTAGTTCAAATTTTTTTTTGGGTTTTTTTTTTTTTTTTTTTTTTTTTTTTTTTTTTTTTTTTGCTTGAAAGTAGAATAGATAAATTTTTTTTTTTTTTTTTTTAATTTGAGGGTGTTCCTAATTTTTGATTGAGGGTGTTCCTGATTCAGCTTAAATATAATTTTTATTTTTTTTTTATTTTTTTCAAGTCAAGGTGTTCCTGGGAACACCCTGACCTGTACGTGGTCGCCACTGGCTAGGAGTGGGCTAGGAGAATAGGTGAGAAATAGGTAGGGGGCCCGGTTGTCTAATGTTAGGGGGGGCCATTTATTTTTTCTTCATAGTCTAATGGAATTTTTTTTTTTTTTTTTTTTTTTTTTTTTTTTTTTTTTTTTTTTTGCAGGGGCCATGGCCTCCCCAAGCCACTATGTGGCTCCGCCCCTGACTGATAGACCTGGCTTACCAAGATGATACAAACAATTTTGTGAAGACATTATTTGTCATCAGCAGAGGGCAGTAACTTCTAGTTTAAGAGCTTGTGCAAATTGGTCAACTGGGCCACTGGGTTGCCTAATGTTAGATATAGAAACCCAAAAGAATGAAATAGTATGTCATATGTTTGAGAGCTCGTGAAAATTTGTAATCCTTTCAGCATTTTCCTCATATGTTTTATCGAGTTTAGTTATTCATTTGTCTTGAGAAATCAAATAGTATCTCAACCCTCATATCATATGCAACTACTTTCTTGTATCTATACCAAGCATTAAGCAAACATATTGAATTTAAATTTTAAAAAACTAACTGAAGCAAAATAATATAACAGAAATGAATTCAACATAATGATGCAAAAAGACTAGGACGTTCATAGACTGATCCTAAACAGCTATTCAAGTCCCTTCACAACCAGTAGAGTCATTGCCAAAAGTTGGCTAAAGCATCTTGGCATCTGTAATGGATGCCAAATCAAAATAATAGGGATGCCGTATGAGTTTAAATCATTCTAAATGGATGCTAACCTTGTATTGTTGTATGTCATAACAGTGCATTCTGAATATTACAAGAACCATTCACATAAGCTTTATTATCATATTTGAAATGTTAGTGATTCCACTCCATTTAAGAGCGTAAATAGATTGTGATGGGCCCATTTCCATCTCTCCTCTTCCTCCATGGGTCTTTTCCCCTGAAGATTGAGATGGGTTGGGATCATTCTCTAGTTTTTGTCTGTTTATCTATCCTTATTCATAAAAAACAAAATTAAAAATAAATAAAATAAAATAAAATAAAATAGGTTGAGGTGTTTGTGCAGGATTGAAGAATACCTGAACACCTATAGACATGTCATGATTCATGAACATGATGCCCAGTTCTGACATTAAATTCTTTAATAATCTATATATATATATATATATAAAACCGAAGTTTTTGCTAGCTCCACAATTTCCCACATCAGCAATTTTTTTTTTTAATTTTTAAATCTGATTTTTCTTCATTTTATTAAATACTCCCTCCGTCCCATTTTTTTTGTTCTCTATTCCATTTTGAGATGTCCCAAAATATTGTCCTGTTTCTAAAAATAAAAGTCATTAATTTACTAATGTTCCTATTATACCCCTATTAATTTACTTATTCAATTTTTTGATAATTTTTTTTAAGGGTTGTTTTGGAAATTTATACATTTTTAAAAGGTAGACAATACAATAAATGATGTTCCCTTAAAAAATTTGACTTTTCAAACAAGACAAAAAAAATGGGACGGAGGGAGTATATCCTCTCCGTCTATGAGAATATATACTCTCCTTCTCAAAAAAGTCTTCTATTTCTCCCGTTCCCCTGATCCTTCCCAGTTCAAAACACACCCCACGGTGAAACGTTCTCCATCGTCCAAAATACATCCTATGGCCAAACCCCTTCTCCATCATCCAAAACCCACACCCATATTAGCTCCAACACAACCTGATCCCGTTCCCTTTCACCTCTGAAGTGATTCACTCCAATCGCAGATACAGGTCGGCCAAAGCCCTTCTCAGTATCAGACCCTTCTCTCTCGGTATTTCTCAATTAATCTATTGTCTTTAAAATACAGTTCAGCCAAAGCCCTTCTCCGTATCAGACCCTTCTCTCTCGGTATTTCTCAATTAATCTATTGTCTTTAAAATACAATTCAGCCAAAGCCCTTCTCCGTATCAGACCATTCTCTCTCGGTATTTCTCAATTAATCTATTGTCTTTAATTAGGTTTTTCTGTCAATTTAGGGATTTCGTCTTTAATTAGGTTTTTTTGTCATTTTAAGGATTTCACTTCCTAACCCTCGGATGTGTTGGGTTTTGGCTGTCAGTTGCAACTGAAGCCAGCCTACTCTGTAGAGGAAGTCCAAAGCCGAGGTAAGAATTCTGATTTGCTCTTCAATTGAAAACCTATCTGCCCAGTTATTACTTCTAATATACTATTCTTTCTCCACTTCAATTGTTCATGGAATTTTGTTTGTGGTTATGGGTGATCTACTTTGGTGTTTTAGGTTGCTCTTGCTGAATAGTTGACCTTTGGTTTGCCGGCATTGAAAAAGGTTTTTTTTTTTTTTTTCTTCTGCTTTAGGTTCTGGTGATTTAAGGTGGAAATTTGTGTCAAAGAAGATTGCGATGACCGTCGAGGAGCTCTTTGAGACAGATTTGCTGAGTGGGGTAATAGACTTGCAATAAGGTTATCCTCATGCCCAATTATTTTTTTGTATGTATTGAATATAAATTGTATTTTCTGGCTAAAGCCTGAAATTGGTGGCATATCAATTTTTTGTCAATAAGTTTTTAATTTCTAGATTACATTATTATAATTTTTTTAAGTTCCTCTGTTTCAGCACCTATATATCAACTAAGTTCTATTTCTTAGCCATATTTGTTAGATGTTTGACAAAAGGCCTACAAGAGTAACTATGAACATGGGCTGTCAACTGAAATAAGAAAACATTTGAATGTATTTCTTTAAAATGGAAACTCAAAATTTATATGTAGAGGAAATTTGTAGATACTAGACATTACTCTTGAAGTACGTATTCAACACTTTACGGAAACTGTAGTAGGATGAACAATTTGAAGAGCTATGTTATTCAAAAAATTTACATCTGTTTAGTGAATGTCCTCTATTATGGATTGGTAAAAATTAGAATATGTTTGGATTGGTTGAAAAAGTCTGGAGTTTTTTATTGCTCTATTTATATGTTATTATGCTGTTAAGTTTAGTATTTAAGGTTATTAGTTGCTATAAGTTGATTTTTTTGGGTTATCTGTGAATTACAGCAAGTACTATTGGTGAGAATTTGTATTGCAACTCACAACTTGAACTGTGAGTTATAATTTTGTTAATAGAGAACTATAAGCGTTTAGAATTTTGGTTAAGAGTAATGATTTTTACTGATTAGTTCTTTGGAATTTTGGTTTTCTTTTTAATTGTTGTGCTTTTATTTAAGCAATCATTTTAAACGGCTGAAAATGATGTTGCCACGTGTGACTTCACTACATAAATTATTTTTATCTTAATGTATGTAGCGTAAATGGCAAAGCTATGTAATAGCACTCTAATGCTATGGATATCACCGAATAATGTTAGGTTCTATCAAAAATTTTCTTATGGATAGATGTATTGAACACATCTTTTATGTGGGATTGACCTAAGTAAGCTCTACATACATATTCATATTGGTATATTCAATCACATCTTTTATATGTATGTGGGATTGACCTATGTAAGCTCTACATACATACTCATATTGGTATATTCAATTTGTGTTTGCCTATTGGGTTTGTGGGTTTTGTTTGAAAAAAAATCTCACTATCTCTTGCATTTTTATTTTTTTATTTAGAATTTGATAGTTATACTCTTACATTATTTTAAGTCAACTTTATGGTTTATGGTTTACACTGAAACACCATATGTGCTCTCATCCTACATTAAAACAAAAATACTATTGACTGTTAACTAACCAAGCATGGCAGGTGTCCAAGAAAATAATATAGTAACATTATTCCATTGCTTTCAATTTATTTCTCCTTCCCCTAATTCCACACAGATACTTTGACATATTTTATCAAACAAGTCCATGCATTACACCACAATGACTCACTAAATGCATTGTATGTAATTGTGTTAGATTTTGTTTTGAATTAGAATTGGTTTTATAGTGGTTGAAACCCTAATTTGGGTCCATTTCTATATACAACCCTCTATATACATCCACCAGTAAGGTTTTTTTTTTTTTTTTTTTTTTTTTTTTTTTTTTTTTTTAAATTTTTTAATTTGGATTTTAAATATGACTTAGGTTTTGATATTGTGGTGGATTGGTTTTGATTTAGGAAATTGGGTTAGTCTATGGTCAACATAAAGGGTTGCCTAAGAAATCATTTGGGGAGAAACATGCACTTGACCACATGACACTTCTTAAAGCTTTTGAAGGATAGAAGGATGCAAACCGTAATGAAAAGAATCCTGTCACCTTGCAAATGACAAAGGATATGAGAATGCAATTTGTAGATCTATTTAGCATTGGTTTTGTAAACAAATTGATGAGTGCTAATGTAAGTTCTTTAAGATTTTCAAATTTTAAAGCATTTGATTTGCTAAAATCTTATAGTTACTAAAAACTTTTCCGTGCATCGCACGGGTTAGCGACTAGTAGTAATATAATAATAAAAATAAAATAAAACAAGAGTCTATGTCACTGAGATATATGGCTTTTCATTGTTATTAACAGGTTCTTTATCAAAATGTTCCATCAAATTCATCACATGCAGAATCTTTCCTGGATCATATTGATCATGAAATACACACAGAAAACTACAGATAGACACAAATACTCACTTCTAACATGCAATTCTAATATAATATAATAACAGCAATAATAATTAAAATCCTAAGTCATTGTTATATACGTGGCTTTTCATTGTTAGTAACAGTTTATGTATCAAGCCGTTCGATTGTGTCCATCAAATGCAACAACTTTCCTCATAGAAAACTACACACAAACAAAAACAAAAGCAATGAGAAATTTGACACTTTGGCGTGGCAACAGACCCGCAGAAGCAGATGCCTAATGCAAAGCAAACAACCTTTATAAAATTACAATAGATTCAACATGTAAACATTGCTATGACAGATACATTAACTACATAACTACATCTTGTCAGCTGCATTTGATGCCAAATACAACAACAGAGAAAAATTGAAGATTTTTTCTTTGGATTTTCATTTTGGGAAAAGGCATCTAAAATACTATAGCCATTGCGAGTTACTTGGATATATCTCTCCCCCTACATATGTAAAAAAGAACCTAAACCTCATGCATCAGAAAACTTCATCCTTTGAGTTACCAAGCACTACAAAGTCACCTTAAAGGGTCTTTTCCCGATGCAAATAGGATAAATATATCCATGTAACATCAACACCCATGGTCATGACAAAATTATAGTCTGAAATGTATGTGACATCCAGTAACTGCAATAAGGGAGAAAACAAGGAATAAAATCATGTAATTCATAGAAAACATGCCCCAACCTAGCATTGTTTACACTAGTGCCCTAAAGCTAGCAGAGAGAGACATTCTGGCACAAATCAAGTTTTCACGAATATAAGGCAACAACCTTGTAGATTCTGCTAATTTTATCGTGGCTCATTCCCTCTCAAGGAAACTAACCTTTCGAAAAATGATTAGTGTCAAAATCCGAGTTAAGCTATAACAGGTGTGAAGTAAACAACAGGGAGAATAGCAAGTCCTCTACATACAGCATAATGTGATTTGGTGTGAATTCAGTAGCTGCGAACCATTTAGCATCCTCACTCATAAAGCTGGGAGTAGTAGCAGCCTATGCACATTAAAAGGTCACGTGTCGCTCGCGTGACTGCTTAATCTCTCACACACGTCGACTTACGATTGGGTAGAATCATTAGTGTAGTAAGTGTAATAAAAAATCTGTAATCACTATAGTGCAACAGCCATCTAAGTTAGTTTTAGGTAGTTTAATAGTTTCAAGTCCCCTGTTTTGGTATATCCTAATATCCTCACTTCAAGACTTGCATATTCACCATCCACTATCTACACTAATGTTCTATGACAAACAAGCTGTTGTAGTCATTGCAGCCAAGCCTGTGTTTCATGAGTGCACGAAATATATAGAAATCAACATTGACAGTCACCTTGTTCGTGATAAGATACAATGAGTGATTCTTACTTTGCATGTTTCAAGTACCCACCAAGTAACTGATGTGCTAACCAAGCCTCCAAGGCTCTTGGCCTTCCAAATTTATAAAATCTTGTCAGCAAGATGGGGTTACAGAATTTGAACCTTCCATCTTGAGGGTGCTAAAATTCCAGTTAAACCGTAACACATATTAGGTAAACAACAGGTTGAATAGCAAGTCCTGAGTCCTCTACATACAGCATGTTGTGATTTGGAGTGCATGCAGCAGCTGCAAGTCCTTTAGCATCCTCATTCATAAAGCTTAATCTCTCGCTCGCATCAACTTATGATAGGGTAGAATTGTTAGTGGAGTTAGTTAGTGTTATTGAAAATCTGTAATCACTACAGTGCAACAGCCATCTAACTTAGTTTTAGGTAGTTTTACTAGTTTCAGGTCTCCTGTTTTCGTATATAAGCAACAGAGCTTCCATTTCTATTTCCCAAGACACAACTTCCAAGTTTTAGGCCAAAAAAGTACTCAAAAGAATAAATTTTACAATCCATAACTAGCCAATTGCAATAAACTCATTACTCTTAATGCAAAATTGCGATACGACAAAACAACAACACAAAGTAAAAGATACAATGTACCATATGAAAATTGAAATCACATTAACAAAAATTCTACTCCTACAATTCCACATGTATATATTTAAATAAAATGCATAACAACAATGCTTATAAACTACCTCAAATCCGAGTACACGTAGAATCAAAATCATCAGGAGCAACACGAGCAATCCAATTACTGAGCGTGCGCTTGATATCGGAGTGATTCACATACGCCAATTCATACATGCTACACAGATTCACCACAAGCGTTTCGTTGAGCGCCACAGTGGGGACTCTCTCGAGCGCACTCTCCAAAACCTTGATCGAATCCGGCAAGTCCCGCAAGTACATCAAGCAAATGGCTTTGTTGTTGATCGCCACCACGTCCATAGGGTCCCTCTCGATGCACTCTTCGTATTCCCTCACCGCCGACACGTAGTCCTTCCCGACCATATACACCATCGCCTTGTTCCTATTCACAAGGTTCTTCAACTCCACCTCGCTCTCCGTCTCCACCATCGACTCCACGCGATTGAACGAGCTCTTCGCGCTTTCTAAATCGCCGATTTGCATTTGGATGTAACCTAGCTTCGAGATCAAGATAGGGTTCGAAGGATCGGAGCTGAGCAAAAATTGAATCAAATTCAAACACACTGAGAATTCCTTGTTCGTCAAGTGGTGGCCGATGATGGAGTTGATTACAAAACCCTCCCGTTTTTTCCAGATATTTCCAGAAATGCCATCCTTGAGTTCGAGTTTCGAGCGAACGAAATCGAGGAGGGCGTAGAATCGGTCGAGGCCGAGTTGGCGTTTGCCGAGCTTGATAGGGAGGAGAGCGTGGAGCCACCGGAGCGAGAAGGGGACCATGGATCCGGATCGGGTCGGGTAGATATTCGGGTAGGTTTGGTAGAGGTAGTGAGCGGCGTCGAGATCGTCGAGGGTGTCGAGCTCGGCGGAGGCGTCGGCGAAACGGCGTAGTTTGGAGAGGGCGATGACGTGGAAGGCGAGGTACGTGAGGTGCTCGTGCGGCTTGCGGAGGAAAGAGAGGGCTCGCGCACGTGCGACCTTGTCGAGGATCGAGCGCCACGAGCCGCGGGTAGCGAGCTCGTGGAGCGAGTCGAGGTCGTGGGTCAGGTCGTTGAGGGTGGCGAACTCGTTGGTTAGTGGATCGGTTATCGTCGGGGTTTGGGGGTCCGATTGGGGCTCCGGGTCAGGGTCCGAAGCCATGGTTTTTGATATTTGCTTTGGTTGAGACTTTTGAGACTGTAACGACGGGGAAGACTGAGAAGAGAGTGGAGAAAGATGTGTAACCGTGTAAGGGTTATGGGCCAAGCAGGTAGCCCAGCTGAGGAGTTTGAAATAAAGCCCAAATTTATTTGTTTGGGCCAGGCTTCTGAAATTGAAACTTATTGGCTCAAAGAATTTTTTTTTTTTTTTAAATCAATTTAATGATTCATAATTCCATAATTTTTTTTTTTTTTTTTTATAACATAATTTCATAGTTTATGATAGGAAAAACTTGTAACTAATTAAGGCAAGTGGCATCCACAACTAAAGTTTATTTTTCAAATGTCTTAAATTTTGGCCATGAAAGTTGAAACATCATCTATCCATGGATAGATGATGTTTTATGAAAAATAACTTGTTTTCTGAAAATTATATTGTAAAAGAACTAAACTCTTTTTTTTTTTTTTTTTTTTTATTTATTTTTTTTTTTTTATGTTTGTTTGCGATCATGAAAAATGGGGTAGAATACATTTTCTAGTGTTTGCTGCACACATTGTCAAATGTCCTCGTGTACAAATGATATCTCATATGAAAACAATCAAAAGATTCAAAACAACAAAGCAACAAAGGTCTTTTTTTTTTTTTTGGGTACAATAAAAATTTGAGAAAATTATATAACACCAACTGTTTTGATTTGGGTAATTGGGAAAAATATTGAGCATTTTAAAGATTTTTTAATTAGCGAAACATTGTACACTAACATCAACACAAACAAAGAAATAATAAAAAATTTACCAAAAACGTCAATATATTTGTCTTTAAGGCAAATCTAATGTGGTTGAGGTCATACTATTGTTGAGGTTAAACTTTTGTGGTTAAGAGTGACACTAATTTGCTCAACAAAGAAAAAATAAATAATCAGGGGTAGTTTGGATTATATTATTATTGCAATAGGTTTTATAAAATAAAATTTAAAAAAAAAACAATAATAGGTGTGGGGCAAGGCAGGGCGAGAATGGGGGAAAGTAGTTTGCCCCAACATGCAAGGTAGAGACGGGGTAGGACAACAACAATGTTGGGCAAAGGTGAAGCACCTATGATCTAGCCCCACCCCATTACCATCCCTAAATGAGAGAAAGTGAAAGTGGAGAAAGAGATAAGGGGCAATGAGAGAGAGAGAGAGAGAGAGAGAGAGAGAGAGAGAGAGAGAGAGAGAGAGAGAGAGAGAGAGAGAGAGAGAGAGAGAGAGAGAGAGAGAGAGAGAGAGAGAGAGAGAGAGAGAGAGAGAGAGAGAGAGAAGAAGAAGAAGAAGAAGAAGAAGAAGTAGAAGAAGAATACATAAGCCTCGTGACAACTAGAGAGATAGCTTACTAAGCCATGGAGTTGTAATAGAAAGGACAACTTTTTATTTTTATTAATTATAACATCATCGCGAGGTGAACTCGTTGAACCTTGGTCCAACCTTAAAAAACTTGAAATTTTTCATTTTCTGGTTCTTTGAACCATCAGAGATTTTAAAACCATATGATCTTAACATGAGATGCATTTATATAGTTTTGTAACCTATTTGATGATAAATATTGTTTTTCCTTTTCATTATAATTAGGGTCATGATATGAATGTGGTTGAAGCAGACGGACACTATGTTGAGCCATTTGTAGTGAAAAACCTATTCATATGTTCTGGAGAAACATACTCTATGCTTATAAAAGCCAATCAAGAGCCTTCAAGAAATTATTGGATTACAACAAATGTGGTTAGTCGGCCTCCTAATACCACAAACGGTCTTGCCATTCTCAATTACTATCCAAACCATCCATTGCAATCCCCTACAACAGTTCCACTCCATGGTCCTATTTGGAATGACATAGCACCCCGATTCGCTCAAAGTCTAGCCATTAAGGCTTGCCAAGGTTTCGTCCTCACCCCTCCTCCAACCTCAAATAGAGTCATTGTGTTCCTCAACACACAAAATCTCATTAATGGTTATTTCCACTGGTCCATGAATAATGTATCTTATACCGTTCCTGATACCCCTTACCTTATTGCACTAAAGCTGAAGTTAGGCCATGTGTTTGATCAAACCCCACCACCTAATGGATATGACTTTGTAAACTATGACATTTACTACGTGGCCAAGAACAAAAATGGTACTACTAGCAATGGCATTTACCGGCTAGACTTCAATACCACAGTTGATATTATACTACAAAATGCAAACACTATGACTCCTAACAATAGTGAGACACATCCATGGCATCTCCATGGGCACGATTTTTGGGTCCTAGGCTATGGAACTGGCAAGTTTGACATGTACAAAGACCCAAAGAATTACAATTTGGCAAATCCAATCATGAAGAATACAGTGCCTCTTCATCCCTATGGTTGGACTGCTCTAAGGTTTAAGGCAGATAACCCAGGTGTTTGGGCTTTTCATTGCCATATAGAGCCTCATTTGTTTATGGGAATGGGGGTGGTGTTTGAAGAAGGAATAGACAAGGTGGGAGATTTGCCTTCATCAATTATGGGCTGTTGTCGGACCAGAGGATTTGGTAGGCGCCCATAGTTAATCACTTAATCAAAATGGTAGTGTTTGGTTTTTTTTAGCTAATCAAATTGTAGTGTTTGTTACACATACTTTATTACACATTTTTTTTTAAAACTGAAATTGTGAGTTCAAAAAACAATTTCAAAACTGAAATCGTGTCTTCAACTCACGATCTTTGTTCTAAATTATCTTTTTAGAGAATTGTGTGTGTGTTGCTGATATTTGAACCCTGAAATTCAATGTGTAACATTATTTTATTAATAAAAGTTTTTTATTTTCTAAAAATTATATGAACATTGGACATTATTTGTAGTTCGTGAGATGCATTGTACTTGATTTAAGCATGAGAATAAGATTCACATATAGAATATCTAAATCATAAGTTCCTTGTAAACTCATAAATGTAAGTTTTTAGTCAGTGATTAAATTGAGCATTTCACCTGATAAGACTATAACATATCAATTATGATGATCTATATTGATCATGGTAGTGAAGACTTCTTATTAATAAGTTAGTTTATTTGAAATACATTAAATTGGACCGCTGTGAGTTATTGTTCTAAAAACTATTGTCACTTAAACAATCGATCTCATGAATGTTAAACACATTAACTCTCAATCTTTAGAGGAATATGAACTCATACGTCAAAAAGTAGGTTATCAATATTGTGGGGAGTGGAATAGTCACCACTTAGGCCTAAAGCCCAAGAAGTAATTAGGCCATAGGAAAGAATTGGGCCTGGCCTATGTTTTGAAAGGAAGGATCAATGGGTAATAAATCATGAAAGGAGGAAAGCCTGGTCATCCTAAGTATTACGGAAAAGATAAGTGACACAGGAGATTAGTTCTCGTGGAAAAGGTAAGGTGCCAACTTTACCCAAGGTATGGTACACAGATAATCCACATGTGATTTCCTACAGATTCTTGGAACCACAAGAAACTTCAGAACATGCAAGAAGGTTGAAGATATTTACCTCTGCATTAATGATGGGGCTTTTACCTAACCTCTGATGTATTAAATACAAATAAGACAGCCTGAACAGTAAAAACAAACCCAAAAGTTAGAGTTCCAGGATAAAGGTAGGGAGGAATCCAATAAAGTTGAGAAAAATATCCCTGAGGCTCTAGCAGGCAATAGGACAGCTGTAATGATAAGAGCAAGGATTGAAGTTATAAAAGGGAGAGGGGAGGCAAAAGAGAAAAGATCTGAAAAAGAGGGGGAAGGGAACATAAAGAAGAAAAATTAGTCAAAGAGAGAGAAAGAAAGGGTAACACCGCAGGAACGGGAGAGTTATTTATTGTAATATTTGAGTTAAGAGAAATCAATTGCTTGAATTTCCCATTGTGGTGTGTCTTTCCCTTCTTGTTTACTTTTATGTTGGTTGTTTGAATAGTTAGAGTGGAATTTGTGAAGGACTCCACGGGGCCAGTTTTTGCGTCCCCACAAATATTAATAGAACACATTATTTTAATATTCTAATTTCTAATCATGATGGGAATAACTTGCAGTCTTAGTCTCCAATGTGTACATAAATGCTTTTTTGATCCTATTTAGAAAATAGAAAACTACAATGCTTTTTGTTTCTTTGCCAGACTGTGTTTCACTCTCTCTCTCTCTCTCTACCTTTTTCATTCTTAAATGAAAGTATTCATTACGAAGAAACGTAACATCTCTCAACCAAGCCTCCCAAACAAAAGGGGGAAGAGAAAAATTAATACAACATTGTGATGTTCTTGAATTCCTCTACCTTGGCTAACAGCACTGCCCAATATTCCATTCTGCTTCTCCACTAAAGGATCATTGGAATTAAATTTCTTTGTCAAATTAAGGGGTCAAAATAAACCCTAGCTATTTCATCTTGGGCTTCTACTACCAAAATTAAAGCATTCACTGAAATACCAGCATCTACAATTATTTTGATTATATCTAGTGGGTACTTCCCAAGCTTACAAAATAATTTTTTTTTAATTGAAAAAAAAAAAAAAAAACTTCTTTGTATGCTTTTTGTCACTTTTATGATGTTCCAATAGTAATAATAATAATAATAATAATGCGTTCATATGCCTATGAAACTTCTGGCTAATTAATAGATAAAGAGGAATTATACTTCTTTGTAACATTAGAATATGGCATTTTCATGTTTTCTTCTCTAGTAAAATGTAAGTAAAAGTGCCTAAGTGTGCCTTCTGGTAGTAATTGCAGTTATTTGATTGTCGAAGATGCGATGTCATCATCAAGCAATGCATCTCTGCCAAACAAATAAAAATGCAGCAATGCATCTCTGCCAAACAAATAAAAATGCAAACGAATTTTTCGGCATTAATTTGACATTAGTGTCAACATGAATTTGAGATTAAGAATGTCGAAATTTCCACTATTTCTTCCAAATAACTTAAATGGTGCATGGTGCACCACAAACTTTGAATAATACACATCATTCTGATATTAAATTCAGTTATTTGATTGTCGAGGATGCTATGTCATCGTCATGCAATGCATCTCTGCAAATAAAAATGCAAACAAATTTTTCGGCATTAATTTGGCATTACAACTGTCAAAAGCAACATGAATTCGAAATTTCCATTGTTTCTTCCAAATAATGGAACATGGTGCACCACAAACTTTAAAAGATACTACTATAATTTTAGCATAATTTGTATATATATAGGCCCTACTGGTGCTTCACAAAAAATTATAGGACTGCCCATCAAAAAAAAAAAAAAAAATTATAAGACTGAGATTTATCCAAAAAGACAGAGTCTTTTACGACTTCTGACCAAATAATTAAGAAACGTCTTGTCCTTGTTTGCGTGTAATTTTCAGAAATTTATACCAACTGACCATGAGCATTGCGGACCAGCTCAGCGGTCAAGAAAAAGAAAGAAGAAATTTTAAGGGCACATACTTTTCTTCATTCTGGAACCTTAAACTTGTCTTGGCATTCTTCACTTACACTAACTCTAAAAGAGTAATCTACATTACATTTTTCATAAATATTGAAATAATTTGTTGTGTATTATTATTATATAAATTCATTATTAACATATTTTTATTATGCATAATACTGTCATAGGTGAATTTTGAAAATTATATTCTCTCTCTACACTTACTGACTCTCAAAAGAATTCACATTAAACTTTGTTCCATATCATACATTCATCAAGACTGAAATATTATAAAGAACACAAAGCCTGGTTGGAGAGCTTTCAACATCTGCAATTTGTTGCTTAATAAAAAAATATATAAAAAAGTGTGATTAAGTACGTAAAAGAACTTTCCAAACTATTTCCTTCTAGCGCCTTGACCAAAAAAAAAAAAAAAAAGGCAATCAACGCGGTTTGATTATCATTATAGTCCTATTATTATACAAAGTTAGCTTTTCTTGGTCAGAATTTCAAATTCTAAGAAACCATGTTGTCTCATTTCATGTCTATCCGCTTAATGGCATCTTTAGAACATTTGTTAGTAAACTATTTTTAAAAAAAAAATTAGTATCACTTTCTTAGAAAATATAAATACACCATTTTGGAAAAAAATTCGTATCATTTTCATGAAAAATATAAAAAGTTTTTATAAAGTTAATTACTTTTTTCTTTTCACATAAAAAGTTTTTAAAAATAATCTATTAATAAATGTTTTTAAAGCATCCGTTAACTTTTCTCTTAAATAAATCAAGAGGATAAATTCAAAAACTTCAAATAAACTAGAAAATAAAAAGTAAAAAAATAAACGGGTGCTTGTAAGGCAGATTTAAAAGTTTTTTATTTCGTTAAATTTTTTTTTTTAAAAAGGATACTTAGAATTAATGTGATCTACACTTGAAAGTGTTCAATTAGTTCACCCACAACACTATCACTATTAGTCCATTGTTTTTTTTTTTTAATTAATTAGAATAGTCTAATTAAAGATTGATGCCACTTCTTTACTCTGTGTGTGTATATATATAAAAGTGACAAAGTTTCTTTTCAAACAAACTCCTCTTATATCTTTTAAGTAGATGTAAATTTTTTAAATCTAATTATTAGATCACACTTTCTTTATGTTCTTAATACATATATTAAATTTTGTTCAAATTGAATGTTAATTTTTATTCCATCAATTAATATATTTTTTATGCATAAATTTAAACAACAAAAATTTGAAATTTAAATATTTGATTGATAATATAACTATTAATCTTTAATTCTTATGAAATTTTGCAACATAGAGGATATACTAAAAACATGTTATCTAACAGATATATTTTTAATATTCACATCTAATAAAATCAAAAAGAGAAATTTAAAAAGTTTCTTTTCAAAATAAAAAAATAAAAAAAATCTTTGGGAAGCTTTGAAAGATTGGCTTTGATCGCTTAACAACCCCCGAAAAAAATATCACATTAACAAATGTTCCGGAGTTGCATATTAAAGTTAAAGGTAATGATACAATCATTTTCATATGAAAGTACGAGGCAATTCACTGTTTTGAAATTTCCAGTTTTCCACGGTCTCAATTGGCAGAGGTGTACTTTTCATGGTCTCAAACTCTCAGTTGACAAAAAGTACTGATTCTAAACAAAATAATTGACGTAAGCTTGGAAAATGTATTATATATAATATTATAGTATGTATATATATATTGATAGAAATTAATAATTCCAATCAAACAAAATCATTCATCAAAGCAATTGCCAAATTGGCGCATATATTTAACACTACCGATTTGAGCTTCTAACACGTACACTTTGGCTAAGCTTCCATTGGAGCATTTAACAATACAAAGTATGTTTTTGAAGCTGCTGGCTTTGTGTTTGTTCGCATTTCTCATATATGCTCCCATTGCTGAGGCCAGAATTCGACATTACAAATGGGAGGTAAAGTATGAGTACAAGTCCCCTGACTGTTATAAGAAGCTGGTCATTACAATCAATGGGAAATCTCCAGGACCCACAATCTTGGCCCAGGAAGGTGATACAGTCATTGTTGAGGTCACAAACAAACTATTATTAGAAAACCTTGCAATCCATTGGCATGGAATCAGACAGGTAGAATTATAAGTTTCCATATTTTCTTACTTGAACCAACTTTATATCTAAACTGATGTATTCATTTATTATTGTGTGCGTGTATTCATCTGATTAATTTGTTGTAGATTGGAACACCTTGGAGTGATGGAACAGAAGGGGTGACTCAATGTCCTGTAGTACCTGGGGAAACCTTCAAATATGAGTTCAAGGTTGATAGGGTATGTGTTACTTCCTAGTAGCCTAAAGGCTAAAATCTCTGCAATTTTGTTCTTTTTTTAATGTTCACCCTGTTGTAACAACAATAATAACAAAGTCTCAGTTGTTGTCATTCAACAGATTAGTGAAAGGTCATAATTTATAATCTATGTTTTGCTTATGTGTAGGCTGGAACTTATTTGTACCATGCACACTATGGAATGCAAAGAGAATCAGGGCTATATGGATCAATCCGTGTATCAGTTCCTGATAATTTTACAGAACCATTTGCATATGATTATGATCGGAGTATCATCCTTACTGATTGGTACCACAAAAGCACTTATGAACAAGCCACTGGATTGTCCTCCAAACCCTTTGTCTGGGTTGGGGAGCCTCAGGTAAATGGCACTAACTGTACCATGTGTAAAAATCGAATTAGTGTTATATCTTGCTGTTATTCTTTGTCTAATAGTTATTGCTTCTATCTATTTTCAGTCACTTCTGATTCAAGGAAAAGGAAAATTCAACTGCTCTAGTTCATCCCTCACAGCCGGCACTTGTAATACATCAAATCCAGAATGCTCTCCTTATGCAATAACCGTAATCCCAGGAAAAACGTACAGACTAAGGGTTGCTAGCTTGACTGCTCTATCAGCCCTTAGTTTTCAAATAGAGGTAACCTTTATGAACGCCTTCACCTTCAATTCATTTTATGCTATTCTTAGTTTATTTGGATAATACTACGAAGGTTCCTCAATTATAAACAAAAAAAATGATGTCACAACTTACAACTACTTCATATATATTTTTCCACATAAATCTTATAAAATGATGCATCAACTTTTAAATGCAAAGCAGAAAAGTAATATAAAAATTTGAATGATGCTAAGATACTACAAATTTTACTATATAAATGTTACATATTGATTTTTTTTATCAATAGTTAAAATGTAATTCAACATTCATTTTATATAATAAGAAAGTGGAAGTAATCACATTCATTGTCTAGTCAGTTTGTAAGTTTTTATAGGAAAATTGGTTGTAGTTTTAACATTTTTCAGAAATTTATTTAATATGCTGTTGATGCGGCACCAATCATATTAATTGTTATTTCAATTTGTAAGACTTTTGCAGTAAAATTTACCGTAATTTTTGCATTTTCCTTACAAACCATGTAATGTTTTAGTGTGACATACATACATATGGTTTTGCAACGCACTAATGATGTGCATCCAATTTTGTTTTTGACCAGGGTCATAATATGACTGTGGTAGAAGCAGATGGACACTATGTAGAGCCATTTGTAGTGAAAAACCTATTCATATACTCTGGAGAGACATACTCTGTGCTTATAAAAGCCGATCAAGACCCTTCAAGAAATTATTGGATGACAACAAGTGTGGTTAGCCGGAACTCAACTACCCCACAAGGCTTAGCCTTTCTCAATTACTATCCAAACCATCCAAGGCGATCTCCTCCAACTGCTGCACCACTTGTTCCTATTTGGAATGATAGAAAACCCCGATTGGATCAAAGTCTAGCCATTAAGGCTCACCATGATTTCATTGTGACCCCGCCCACAACCTCAGATAGAGTCATTGTGTTCCTAAACACACAAAATCAGATAAATGGATATCGCCACTGGTCAGTTAATAATGTCTCTTTCACCCTTCCTCACACACCTTACCTTATTGCACTAAAGAAAAAGCTACACCATGTGTTCAGTCAAACCCCTCCACCTGAAGGATATGACTTTGTAAACTATGACATTTACAACGTGTCCAAGAACCCAAATGCTACTACAAGCAATGCCATTTACCGGCTAGGCTTCAATACCACGGTTGATATTATACTACAAAATGCAAACACTATGAATGTTAACGATAGTGAGACACATCCATGGCATCTCCATGGGCACGATTTTTGGGTACTAGGCTATGGAAAAGGCAAGTTTGACATGAACAAAGACCCAAAGAAATACAATTTGGTGAATCCAATCATGAAGAATACAGTGCCTCTTCATCCCTATGGTTGGACTGCTATCAGGTTCAAGGCTGATAACCCAGGTGCTTGGCTTTTCCATTGCCATATCGAGGCTCATTTCTACATGGGCATGGGAGTGGTGTTTGAAGAAGGAATAGACAAGGTAGGGGAATTGCCTTCATCTATTATGGGCTGTGGCAAGACCAAAGGATTTGGCAAGCCATAATTAATCAAAATAAAGATAATAAATACTGAATCATCATACTTTTTTATTTGTTCTAAAAAAATTAAATTAAAATTAAGGGGTAGGTATAGATTATTAACATGCATAACTCAGAATGTAGAGGTTTATTTATTTATTCATTTATTTAATTACTACTCTTGCATTCTTTATAGTTCATATGTCAATATAGGCCATACTCTTGCTTTTCCAATTTTTTTGGGATTTCACAAATGTATTGTTTTGTTCAATAAAGAAAATTCAGCTGTCTCTCTCAAATTTATTGTTTTGTTCAATAAAGAAGATTCAGCTCTCTCTCTCTCTCTCTCTCTCTCATATGTGTCAGCAATCATGAAAAACTAATTCAACATTTTTGGAGACTCACTTAACCAACAACCAATAAGAAGGAATTAATGTGCATTATCCAACAACCAATGAGAAGACTCACTTAACCAACCCACCAAGTGAGTGCAATATGCATGTGTATTACACATCACAATGATTATGCCACCTTATACTTGGAGCCCAATGCTTCAAACATGTTAAGAGTCAAACCCTATCTTTCATTTATTATTATATTGTTGAACTTCTCAAATCAAATTCATTATCATTTCAATTGTAAACATTTTTTTTTATATATTAAAGTTTATAGTATTTTTAGCATTTTCCATACCAAAAAAAAAAAACAAAATAAAAAATTTATTTATCCCATGAAAGACATGAGCCTCTTCCCACCTCCTTTGGGCCTATCTCATCTTTTTTCTTTCTAATTGGATCCTTTTGTCCCGGAGAAATGGGGCAAGCCTTTTGTGTGCATTCTGTAATTAATAAAGACATGATAATAATCATTTGCAATTCAATTTACTTGGTTGATAAAGTATCTTACCGTAACATCAATTTCTACCAAAAAAAAAAAAAATTGTTGTCCTAACGTGATGTTAAAAAGTAGTTTTCATATATAACAAAGACCATAAGTTTCAAATACTATGTTATCAAAAAAAATTACAATTATGTAAATTTTCCTTTTACTTAGACAATATATAAGAGACAAAAATAGGGACCTTTGAGGCCAAGGAGATTCAAAACTGCCCAACAGAATTATAAGCTCTAACCCTATTGGCCAAGTTTTGGGCTGCACAGTTGGCAGACCTAAATAATCAAAAGAAAAATGTTTGTGTTGCTGGAATTTGAGCCCTAAATTTTAATTTGTGTGACATTATTTAATTTGTAGAAGTATCTATTTTCTGAAATATTTATGAACATTAGACAATAGTCTTTGAGATACATTGTATGTCATTTAGGTATCGAAACAAAATTCACATATAGAATATATAAATCATAAGTTCCATGTAAACTAATAAATGTTAATCTGTAGTTGGTGATGAAGTTGGGCATTTCATCTGGTAAGACTACAACATAACAATCATGATAATCTATCTTGATCATAGAAGTGGAGATTTCTAATTGATATGTTGGTGTATTTGGAATACATTAAACTGGGCTGCTATGAGTCATTATTCTATGAACTATTGTTATTTTAACAACCAATCTCACAAATGCTAAACACATTGACTTTCAATCTTGATAGGAAATTAGGAATGTGAACTAAAATGTCAAATGTAAGTTACTTTGATGTATACCGTAGTGAGATATTATATGGTCAATATCTAAGTATGTTAGGTAATCACATGTAACGTATTGGGAGCACTATTCCTTAAGAAAGAATTCATAATCTTGATAGAAGAAAAAATATAAAAATAAAAATAAAAATGGTTGTGTGGTATACAGAAATTTGATAAAGTAATAATGCCACGTGTCATATCCGAGGCCGAGGAGGTCAATACAATTCCAAAGAGACCATACCCTCAGACAGTAAGGTCGGAGGGGCAAGTCATGGCCACGTCAATGGCACGTTACCAGAGGATATCACACTATAGAAAAAGAGTTTCAGAGAGAGGGTTAGCCTTAACGTGATTGGAGGGATGGTAGTTACCACCACATTTAATGCATCCCACCAAACCCTTTGGCCGCACTTATTTGAGAAGACCCCTAAATCGTGTTGTCTTGGTTGCCGCAACTCACAGAAGATTTGGAAGGGCGTCCGATAGGACAAGCACTCGAGTAGTAGTCTACAAGATCAACAAATAAAGGGTCAAGATCAGCTGAAAGAGGCTATACAATAGAAGAGATCCTCCTGAATGAGGGGGGCATGGTGATCTGAGAAAGAGAAATATTGTAGAAAATCGCTCTTGTGATCAAACTAATACAAATATCTGTCCTTGGATCTTTGCCGAGGACTAATACTCTTCATTATTCCTTGTCTTCTTCTTCTTCTTCTTCTTCTTCAACTGTGCTATGTTATTTGATCCAAGTTCCTGCCTCTACAAATTCATTGTATTACGTCAACTCATTTTTTTGGCACTTACAGGTTGGATCAAAGATTTGGCTAAAAATTCAAGAGCTCTTGGTAAGAATCATTTTAGTTTTCAAGGTAGATGCATCAATGTATGTTTTCTTTCAAAACCCCTAATTTCAAATCAATGAAAAACATTCGTTTGTATATCATATGAAGTAGAGCCTTTATTTATTTTCAATGTGTATTTCATACATGTGATGGGTAATGTTTTTCAACATGAGCGTGTGTGTCTAAGCACTCTGCCATTTGTCAAATTTGAAATTTTCAATTCATGACATGTAGTTGTTTTTTTATAAAGTTCTCACAATCATATGGACTAACAACGCCGCATAACAAGTCAGCTAGACCATAACATCTCATCTAGGGCTCCATTGAGTACATCAAAACATGATTCAGCATCCCCTTCCACTATGATGTTCTTGAATTTCTCTACCTTGGCTAACTGCACTGCCTATTCTTCTTCCTCTCCACTAAAGGATCATTGGAATTAAACTTCTTTGAAAAAGCTGTCAAGATAAACCCGATCAGAATTAAAGCATTCACTTACATACCAGCATCTACATTTAGTTTGATGGCATCTAGTGGGGGTATTTTCCAAGCTTTCAAATTAAATAAACTTCTTTGTATGCATTTTGTCGCTTTCCTGATGTTGCAGTTAATGAATAATATGTTCATATGCCTATGAAACTACATGCTGATTAATAGAATATGACATTTTCATCTTTTCTTCTCTAGTAAAATGTAAGTCAAAGTGCCTAAATGTGCCTTATGGTAATAATTTCAGCTATTTGATTGTCAAAGATGCATGCCATACAAGAGCAGAACTGGAATTTTAAGAATGAGGGGGCCAAAGTAATAACAAATATAAAATTTATCCAATATAAAAGAGCTACACGTGAAATTTTTGGAGGGAGGGGGGAGGTAGGCATTCATAATTTTCGAAGATTTTAACTAAATTTAAAGGTAATTTTTTAGTTATTGAATAGTTTTGGGGTGTCATGGTCCCCACAAGTCAATGAATAGTTCCACCCGCGATGTCATCATCATGCAATGTATCTTTACAACACAAATAAAAATGCAAATGAAATTTTCGGCTTTGAATTTGGCATTACTGTCGAAATCAACATGAATTTGGAATTAAGAATATCGAAATTTCCACTGTTTCTTCCGAATAACTTAAATGGTCCATGGTGCAACACAAATTCCAGCATCATTTTCTATGCAGGTGTTTGACAAAAAATAATAAGACCGAGATTTATCCAGAAAAAAACAGTCTTTTGCGACTTCTGAGTTCCGACAAAAATAATTAAGAAACCTCTTGTCCTTTGCCCTTTGTCCTTTTTTTCTTGGCGGAATCTTGTTCTTTTTTGTGTGTAATATAATTATGTTAATGCAATAAGACTTTCAGAAATTTATAACAACTGACAGTATAGCTGGCTTTGCGGATAAGGCCAATGGTCAACGACTTTACGAGTTACGAACACGATGCTAGTTCCCATGCCCCGCGTCATTTTGGCTCAGTAAAATAAGTACTACCTTGATTTGTTGACTTTTTCGCCCAATTTCGATATCAACGTCTGAAACAAGAAAAATAAGAAGAAATTAAAGCCACAGATTGTTCTTCATTCTGTAACCTTTTTTTTTTTCTCGCCTTGGCATCCTTTACTTGCAAAACTCGAAAGACTAATCGGCAATATATTTTTCATAATTATTGAAATGAGTTTTTGTGTATTATTTGCACTTACTGGCTCTAAAATGAATTCACATTAAATTTTGTTCCTTATCATATATTCATCAAGACTCAGACATTATAAAGAGCACACAGCCTGGTTGGAGAACGACTGCCATTTGTTTCTTAGTCAAGAAATTATATTTAAAAAAAAAGTGTGATTAATTAACTAAATGAACTTTCAAAGCTATTTCTCTTTTTGCGACTTGACAAAAAAAAAAAAAAAAAAAAAAAAAAGGTAATCAACGCGGTTTATTTATTAAAATAACACCTAACCATGTTAGGATTCTGTTTCTTTTAATAGAATACATCAAGTGGATAAGTTACGTAAAAACAAAACATCTTTTTAGAAGATAAGGAGCCGATTGGTAATATTATTCTATTAACATTATTTGTATTTTATTAAAATATGTTTGAGTGAAAAAGTATGTAAAAATGCATATAATGTTATTTAAAAACTGAAAATATGTTATTAAACCACTCTACCAAACAAGGTCTTAAAAACTCCGTTTGATAATGTTGTTCTAATAATATTGCTTGTATTTTTTGAAAATATGTATAGATGAAAAAATATGTGAAAATATGTATAATATTATTTAAAAATTAAAAATTGTTGCTTAAAATCACCTATCAAATGACCTATAATACTCAAGACGGTTGCTGAACTAATTAGCAACTCCTAAAATTTTCAAGACATTGTTCAAAGACCTCGCATGACATATTACATAAACAGTTGCATAACACAAAACTTTTCAAATGGGACTTTACTAATTAGCACGTGAACCAAGCCTTACCCACTCAACTGAAAGTTCGATGATGTGATTTCATTGTAAGTGCACTTTTTCTGTCTTTTTGCCAACTAAATTTGACGAAGACAGATTCTTAAATTTGATGATGTGATTTCATTGTAAGTTCAAACTAGTAGAGTTTTGCTAAGCTCCCATCGGAGCATTTAACAATACAGAAGTATGTTGTTCAAGCTGCTGGCTTTGTGTTTGTTCACATTTCTCATATATATATGTTCCAATTGCTGAGGCCAGAATTCGGCATTTCAAATGGGAGGTGAAGTATGAGTAAAAGTCCACTGATTGCTTCTCTTTGCATTCCATAGTGTGCATGGTATAGATCAATGGGAAATCTCCAGGACCCACAATCTTGGCCCAAGAAGGTGATACAGTCATTGTTGAGGTTACAAACAAACTATTATTAGAAAACCTTGCAATCCATTGGCATGGAATCAGACAGGTAGAATTATAGTTTCTATATTTTCCTACTTGAACCAACATTATAATATCTAAATTGATGTTTTTTATATTTATTATTGTGTGCGTGTATTCATCTGTTTAATTTGTTGTAGATTGGAACACCTTGGAGTGATGGAACAGAAGGGGTGACTCAATGTCCAGTAGTACCTGGGGACACCTTCAAATATGAGTTCAAGGTTGATAGGGTATGTGTTTCTTCTTAGTAGCCTGAAGATTAATTAAAGTCTCTGCAATTGTCTCCCCCTTGCTATAACTTCAATAATAACCCAAATATTAGTCCGAAAATTAATAACGTATGTTTTGCTTAATTTTTGCTTATTTGTAGGCTGGAACTTATCTATACCATCCACGCTATGGAATGCAAAGAGCATCAAGGTGTAGGGAAATCAACCCGATTCCCAACCTGTGAGAAACAAAAAAAATAGAGAAAACACACGCCAAAGAAAATAATCACACGCACAAGACAGTATTTACGTGGTTCGGCAATTTGCCTACCTCCACGGAGTTGCAGGGATTTCACTATTATCAGGGAAAAATACAAAGTGCGGCTACAGTGTTTCTCTCTCTCTCTCTGAAACACAACAACGGTAATAAACCCTAATCACAAAAGCGGCTTTTATATCCTGCGCATAGGATTACAATGGGTTACAAAACGGGTCAAAAATAAACTAGGCTCCACAAAGCCCAACAAATCTCCCACTTGGAAACTAGTTCAATCACCAACATCAGCCGCTATCCTCCAAAAGCAATCCCTCATCCCTGCAACTCATCCTCCTGTCCTCAAGCTAGAAGACCAATTGAAGCTGCACACAGCTTCAACTTCTCAATAGTGACACCCTTAGTCAACATGTCTGCTGGGTTCTTAGATCCACAAATCTTCTCAAGTATTACCAATTTATCTTCAACAAGGTACCGGATAAAGTGGTATTTTGTCTGTATGTGTTTCGACTTTGAATGAAAAGCTGAATTTTTGGCAAGAAAAATTGCACTCTGACTGTCACTGTGCAGAATGCCCATCTCCTGTTTCTTACCCAATTCATCTAAGAAACCATATAGCCAAATCATCTCCTTTCCAACTTCAGTTGCTGCAATATACTCAGCTTCTGTAGTAGACAAAGTAACAATCTTTTGTAGATTTGAAGCCCATGATATAGCTGTACCACCCAGAGTAAATACAAACCCAGTAGTACTCTTTCTACTATCAATATTGCCAGCAAAATCAGCATCTACATAACCCTGCAGTTTCAAACTTGCACCTGTGAAGCAAAGACATGTATCTGATGAACCCTTCAGATATCTCAGAATCCACTTAACTGCCTCCTAATGCTGCTTTCCAGGCCTACTCATGAATCTGCTCACAACTACCACTGCATGTGCAATGTCTGGCCTTGTTCACACCATAACATACATCAAGCTGCCAATAGCTGAGGCATAGGGCACCTTGCTCATATGGTCCCTTTCTTCTTCTGTCTTTGGCGGCTGTTCCTTGCTCAGTTTGAAATGACTACCCAAGGGTGTGCTTACTGGTTTGGCTTCATTCATATTGAACCTGCTGATAACTTTCTTCATATACTCTGACTGTGAAAGTTTCAATGTACCATTAGCCTTGTCTCTAATGATTCATATACCAAGGATTTGCTTTGCAGCTCCCAAATCTTTCATTGCAAATTGTTTTGACAATTGCTTCTTTAGATTATTAATCTCCTCAATGCTAGACCCTACAATGAGCATATCATCCACATACAACAGTAAAATGATATAAGAATTGTCAAAGAATTTGACATAGCAACAATGATCAACTTCACATTTTTTGAACCCAATTTTATGCATAAAACTGTCAAATTTCTTGTACCACTGTCTTGGAGCTTGTTTTAGGCCATACAAGCTCTTTCTCAGTTTGCAAACTAGATTCTCTTGTCCCTGAACAATGAACCCTTCTGGCTGAATCATGTAAAGTTCTTCCTCCAAATCACCATTAAGGAATGTCATCTTCACATCTAACTGCTCAAGATGTAAGTTTTCTACAGCCACCATTCCCAGTACCAATCTGATTGTTGACATCTTCACAACTGGAGAAAATATCTCTGTGTAGTCAATGCCCTCCTTCTGCTGGAACCCTTTAACAACTAATCTGGCCTTGTAACGTTTGCTACCATCATGCTCATTCTTTATTCTGTATACCCACTTATTGTGCAAAGCCTTCTTTCCTACTGGCAATTCAGTCAATTCCCATGTCTGATTCCCCAACAAGGAATCTATCTCATCCTTCATGGCTAACTCCCACTTGCTTGAATTCTCATCTTGCAAGGCTTCTTTATAACACTCTGGCTCACCACCATCAGTCAACGGGAGATAATTTAGAGTGGGTGAATAACGCTGTGGAGGTCTAATGTATCTGGAAGATCTGCGAACTTCAGCTACAGGTGTACTCTGATCTACCTTTGAATTTACATTCTCCTTATCTTCTTTACCCCTTTTTTGGACAGTACTTTCAGTCAATCCATCTAAGTTGACAAATTCAGATTTCTTTTGATCTATCTCTGTAACATCTGACACTACAGTTGACCTGTCCTTGTCATAACCTGTTCATTAAATATCACATTTCTACTTCTGATGATTTTCCTGTTTTGTTCATCTCAAAACCTATAGCCAAATTTCTCATCACCATAGCCAATGAAAAAACATATTTTAGACTTTGCATCAAGTTTACTACGAGCATCAGAATCAATATGAACATAAGAAATACAACCAAAAACTTTTAAGTGTGAAAACTTTACCTCTTTACCACTCCAAACCTCCTTAGGAAGTCTGAACTCCATGGGAACTGATGGCCCTCGGTTTATCAGGTAAGCTGCAGTGCTAACAGCATCAGCCTAGAAAGCTTTTGGTAGTTCAGCATGCAATCTCATACTCCTAGCACGCTCATTGAGTGTTCTGTTCATGCGCTCAGCCACACCATTCTGCTGTGGTGTTCCGGGAATGGTCTTCTCCATCCTAATTCCCTGTGCAGCACAATACTCACTGAACCCTCCATCTATGTACTCTTCTCCATTATCTGACCTCAAACATTTTACTTTCAAACCTGTTTCTGTCTCAACCATGGCCTTCGACTTCTTAAAAGTTTCAAATACATCAGATTTATTTTTCAGAAAATAAACCCATACCTTTCTGCTTAAGTCATCAATAAAGGTAATGTAATACCTTGAACCTCCAAGGGATGCAACCGGAGAAGGCCCCCACAAATCAGTGTGTACTAACTCCAATTTTTCAGCCTTCGGTGTCCTGCCCGTTTTCAAGAAGCTCACCTTTTTCTGCTTTCCTAAGATACAGCTTTCACACATGTCAAAATCAATGGACTTCAATTCTGGTAGCTTTCCTTTTGACAACAGCATCTCCATCCCTTTCTCACTCATGTGACCAAGTCTGCGGTGCCATAGGCTTGTATCAGTACTTGCATCAGCAACTGCAATTGTGCCTCTTGGACTTGAGGTCATATATAGAGTACCAGTCTTCTTTTCACGAACCAATACTCTAGCTCCCTTTGTAACCTTTCAGGTACCACCAACAAATAGTATTACATGCCCTTTATCATCAAGTTGTCCAACAGAAATCAGATTCCTCCTTAGGTCAGGAATGTGTCGAACTTTCTTCAGTAACCAAACAGACCCATTGGGCAACAATATATGGACATCTCTCATACCCACAACATCCAAGACTGAACCATCAGCCAAATACACCTTACCAAAATCACCTGCAACATAATTCTGTATGATTTCTCGGTGTGGAGTGGTATGAAACGAAGCTCCTGAATCCAAAACCCAATCATCAAGTGGACTATCTACTGCAAGAAGCAATGCATCCTGTACCTCTTCTGTTACAGCATTAGCAGAATCATCTTCATTATTCTTCTTAGGACTTTTGCACTGGTTCCTAAAGTGACCTATTTTTTCACAATTCCAGCATTGTACTTATTGGCCTGATCTAGATTTACTTCTGTTCCGATTAGAATTTCTGGATTTTGATCTGCCCTGATTTGAATTTCTGTTATTACCTCTACCTCTTGTCTCAAGGTTTAGAGCAGAACCAGATCCTGAGGTTTCACCTGCATCTCGTCTGCGAATCTCCTCAGCCAAAATTAAATCTCATATATCATTGTACTTGAGTTTTTCCTTTCCTGTAGAATTGCTTACTGCCATCCTCATTACTTCCCAACTTTTTGGCAAAGAAGCTAAAACGATCAGAGCACGAATCTCATCATCAAAATCAATTTCTACAGACGACAATTGATTTGTGATAGTGTTAAATTCGTTCAGATGTTGTGCTACTGATGCATTCTCTGCCATCTTCAAATTAAACAGTTTCTTCATCAAATGCACCTTGTTGTTTGCCGACGGCTTTTTATACATTCCAGACAAAGCCTTCATCAGATCTGCTGTGGTCTTCTCCTTCACAACATTGTGTGCAACAGACCTAGACAGAGTTAACTTGATAACTCCTAATACCTGTCTGTCAAGAAGAGCCCATTCCTAAGCCTTCATCGCCTCAGGTTTTGTCCCCAAAAGAGGCAGATGCAATTTCCTCCCATAGAGATAATCTTCAATCTGCATCCTCCAATACGCAAAGTTTGTGCCATCGAACTTTTCTATTCCAGACGCCTTTCCTGCTTCCTCTGCCATTGCTCCCACTCAAACCTAACCCTAGGCTCTGATACCAGTTGTAGGGAAATCAACCCGATTCCCAACCTATGAGAAACAAAAAAAATGGAGAAAACACACGCCAAAGAAAATAATCACACGCACAAGACAGTATTTACGTGGTTCAGCAATTTGCCTACCTCCACGGAGTTGCAGGGATTTCACTATTATCAGGGAAAAATACAAAGTGCGGCTACAGTGTTTCTCTCTCTCTCTCTGAAACACAACAATGGCAATAAACCCTAATCACAAAAGCGGCTTTTATATCCTGCACACAAGAATACAATGGGTTACAAAAACGGGTCAAAAATAAACTAGGCTCCACAAAGCCCAACACAAGGCTATATGGATCGATCCGTGTATCAATTCCTGATAATTTTACAGAACCATTTGCCTATGATTAAGATCGGAGCATCATCCTTACTGATTGGTACCACAAAAGCACTTATGAACAAGCCATTGGATTGTCCTCCATTCCCTTTGTTTGGGTTGGGGAGCCTTAGGTAAATCATAAATGGCATTACTTGTACCATATGTAATGTAACTTATGGACAAGACACTGGATACATTCCCTTTGTCTGGGTTGGGGAGCCTCAGGTAAATCATAAATGGCATTACTTGTACCATATGTAACAAGTCGAATTAGTATTATATTTTTCTGTTATTCTTTGTCTAAAAGATACTGCTTCTATCAAATTCCAGTCACTTCTGATTCAAGGAAAAGGGAAATTCAACTACTCTTGTCCATCCCTCACAGCTGACACTTGTAATACATCAAATTCAGAATGCTCACCTTATGCAATAACCGTAATCCCCGGAAAAACATACAGACTTAGGGTTGCTAGCTTGACTACTCTATCACCCCTTAGTTTTCAAATAGAGGTAACCTATATGAATACCTTCACCTTCAAGTCATTTTATGTTGTTCTTAGTTTATATTATTTAACTAGTTGTAGGCCACGCAATGTGTGGGAGTAAATAGTTATTTTTTATTGCAATATAATGTATAATTTTTTCTCTAATTTTTTTTAAATAATTTGTTCTCCCTAAAAATTAAACAATTATGGTAAATTTGTGTATCAAGATGTCAACCTGAGATCTTATTTCGGTTTGATACATCTACCTTCAGTCCAATTAGGTCTAATTCAGTCCAATTCGGTTCACTCAGTTAATTTTGGTCCCTCCTTCAGTCCATTTTAGATTAATTGAGCCTTAAATTAATTCTTTTTGTAGGTTTTCTTTTCAAGTATAGCTCAAAAATTCTTTTTTTTTTTTAATTTTTGGGCTGAAAAGTATGAAATTTTATTATATTTATGCTAAAATCTTTAGTTTTGAATTAAAAAATACAAAGAAAATACTAAAATAGATATTAAAAATTAAAAATATGAGCCCAAAAATTGCAATAAAAATGATAAATATTCAAATGTATTATTCAGTCCACATTGGTTCTATTTGGTCCACTGTGTCTTCTTTAGTCCAATTCGGTCCTATTTAGTCCATTCTGTTCACTTAAGTCCAATTCGGTCTATTCAGTTCACATTGGCGTTATTTGGTCCATTTCGATCCATGCAATCTATTTTAGTCCAATTCGGTCCATTTTGTCTACTTTGGTTCTATTTGGTCCTATTTGGTCAATTACGTCCACTTTGATCCACTTCCGTCCTATTTGGGCCATTTAGTTCTTATTAGTTCTTTTCGGTCTATTTTGTCCATACTTGTCTACTTCGGTTCTATTTAGTTTACTTTGGTCTTATTTGGTCTACTTCGATCTAGTATGTCCACTTCGGCCCAATTTGGTCTCACTTGGTCCATTAGGTCCACTTCGGTCTTATTTGGTTCATTCGTTCTTGTTCAGTCTACCTTGTTCCTATTCAGTCATATTCTGTCCATTTGGTCCACTTTGTTTCATTTGGTCTAATTTAGTCCAATCAAATCACTTTGGTTCATTTTGGTCCACTTCGAATTATATATATATATATATAAGGGCTAGAAAGATGGCCTAAGCCCACTTAGAATAGTGAAGCCCAATACTTTAAGCCCAATACAATAAATTTGTAAGAGAGTGGGTTTTCCTTGTACAATTGCAATGCTAAGTGAATTACAAACTTGAGAATAACAGGACTAATGCAATTAACACGAATGAAAGAGACACAGATTTAGTGTAAATTCTTCCTTGGGCAGGTCCAAGGAGGGGTTGTTCATTAACAGTTGTAGGGGACGTTTTTGCGACAAGGGCCAAAAATGTGATAGCGGCCCAAATCTCCCCTTGGGTAAAGTGTTTGTTTATGGAGAATCAAGCTCAAAATTCACAATGCATAAAAAACAAAGGCTAATGGTGCTTTGATAAGAGAAAATCAAAATGCTAACAACAAAAGTGCAGAAAAAGCATAAAACATAACAGGTCTGAAACTTTGACCCGCAGTCACACAGAAGAGGAAATTGAGGGAGGTCATGAGGAAGAGAGGGAAGGCTCCCCTGTACCCATATTTCCACCCCCAAACTTCGGAATTGTGAGATTATTGACTAGCTGAATGGGTTTTCGCTCTGAAGTTTCAAGTCCTAGGTAGAACGTGGCTGGTTGTTTTTTTAGTTGAAGAAAGACTTTTGTCTTGAGCTTAGGGTGTTGCTCTCAGAGTAAAATGTCCTCCTCTGTTTTGAATCTGATTGTGGAATTTATATTGAGTTTGGGGTGCTCTAAGTAACTGGTTTTTGGTCAATAGAAAAGGTTTTGGATCCTAAGGTGTTAAGCAAGTAGTAATTTTCAGGTTTTCTTTTGTTTGGATAAAAGGAAGGATTACTTTTATCATCATTAAGGGAAATGCTTGCCTAAACCCTCCTTGGCTCCTCATTTTCAGTTGTTTCAGACCATCGGGAGGCTCAACTAGATGAGAGCTAGTAGCTGAAGTTGGCTAATGAGAGCCAACAATTTTTAAAGGAAAAAAAGGTTCGGACAGAAACTTTGGGCCACAGTCACACAGAGCATAAAAGCTGTTTTGGGATGAAAATTTTGGATACAAAACCTCCTTCATGAGCCTAAGGTGCTACCAGTGTCCCTTACCCACTTGGTAGCACACATGGGCTGGGCTTATGCAAAATGTCTGAAAGGAACCAACCTATACCCTCCAAACCACACTTCCTTAATTTCCCCAGTATGTCGCATGGGCTTGGGCCATGCTTAAAAGAATAAATAAAATATAATACATGAATAGAGTCCATAAGGAAGTCGAGCTTGGTTGAATCGGACTTGTACGAAATGTGTTGCGAAAATGGGTGTCAACAACAGTCAAAGCTTTTTTTTTTTTACAGTAGGATCTTTTGTTTTCTCTCTCTCAGTTAGTAGAATGTTCATCCCCTTTTCTAAGGGGGATGCTTTCCTTATATAACCTTTCCCATTGTATCTCATTTCTCCATTTATACGTCTCAGGGAATAATTTGAATGCTTGTCCCATCAAGACCCTTCTGGAGATGTTAAAGAGAGTTATGAGCTGTTGAGTCACTGTTCAAGTGTCTTTTCCTCATAAATGCGGTCAGTTCAATTGGTATAGAGAATTGAATGCAAAGGTGATGGTCACCTTCCCAGATATTTCACTTTTTCCGTTACTTGCACGACTCTAGTGTCTTCCATAGTGCTTCACTCTTTGGTGCAGGGAGCTAAGTAAGGTTTTCCCGAGGTGCATTTACTCCTCAGACGATGGGCCTGTTAGCCTCCTTTCCTCGAACCTCTTTTTATAAGTTTAGGCTAGTTTTGGGTGGTTTTGATGTCTTCCTTCCTCGATCTTCCCCCACGTGTCAAACTTGGGTTGACACATGAATGGGCCTTTGATTATCCTCGGGCAGGGTCCATGGCCTTAAAATGTCTTTGGATCACTCACTCCCACAATACACACACACATATATATATATATATTAATAAGTAAAGCTCAAAGAAAATTTAATTAGAATTTGAAATTAGAATCCAATTTTACGCCAATACAAATCATCATATAAAAAAGATCACCATACATTCTACTTTAAAAAAAAATGATCAAAAATAGTATTAAATTTAGGTAAGAATTTTAATATATGACTAATTACGTTTACTTTTAAAAAAAAATAATTTGAATAATTATTTATATTTTTCTGATAGAAATTGTGTTTAATTTTAAATATATCCATACGTATGCATGTTACATGCTAGATTTTTAATAATTAGACTGATTCTATAGATATATATATATATATATATATATATATATTATAATAAAAATTGTGTTTAATTCTAAATGCATCCATGTGTTTACATAGGTTACTTGTTTTTTTTTTTTTTTTTTTTTTAGAATATACATGTGTTACATGCTAGTTATATTAATTGTATTATGCTGCACTAATTGAAATATTTTTTTTCTTTTAATAATAGGATGAAGATGGTGACAATGTTATTGAAATTGAAGGAAACAGACAATTACTAGTAACAGTGCTTCACCTATACTTTATTGATGAAGTTATAATATTATCATTGTTACAGTACACAATAAAATAATGATAATATTTTTATTTAGGTGTTATCATTTTATAATTGATAGTTATTATGCCAATACAATTTATTCAATTTTTATTAGCATAATTATGTATCGTCATTGTTTATCAGATAAAATATATATTATATAAGTTTATGATTAAATTGTGCATTCAATTTTCCTTTTAAGTAGGGGTGGCAATTCATGTTTACGTTCGGGTTTATGTCGTGGTGATTCATTAGTATTCGACTATATGGGTCAACCCTAACCCGACATATTTATTAAACAGGTCAAGATTTCTCAACCCTAACACAACCCATTTATTAAATGGGTCAATTGTGTCGGCCTGTTTATCAGAATTTATCAAAACCAAAAAATAATAATAATAATTTTAGTATTAACTAAATTGATATAAATTATGAAAAACCAAACAAATAAATATTTTTAATATAAATTCAGAACTAACGAGTAACTGCATCACAAATAATCACTCAAAACTAAAACATATCTCAATATCACAAATAATTAGTCATAATATGTCCCAAAAAAAAACCACAACAACTAATAAGTTTATATACTTTGGGTTTGAATGGTATATTGGTAATATTTCATTTAATTAAACGAGTCAGATTGGTCAAACGGGTTCCATGTAATGAACACTAACCCAACCCATTTATTAACCGAGTAAGTCATGTCAAACAATAGCGGCGCCACGTTATGCTCAGGGTGTTCCTAAGAACACCCTAACTTGAAAAAAAAAATTATATATAATAATTAAAATTTTTTTATTTGTTTACCCTTAAAAAAAATTTGGAACACCCTTAAATTAAAAAAAAAAAAAAATTTATTTGTTCTACTTTCAAGCAAAAAAAAAAAAAAAAAAAAAAAAATTGTAACAAAGCCAAGCCCACAACAAGCCTAACAGATTACAGAGGTAGCAAACCCACGGATTCTCAAAAAAAAAAAAAAAAAAAAAAAAAAAAATCAACAACCCAATACAGAGCAAATCGCTAAATCAAAAACCTCAAATCACTAAATCAGAAATCACTAAAGTCTAAAGCAAACCTAAAGACAGAGCAACGCCTCAGGCTCAAGCCAACAGACGGAGATCAGTCATGTCACTCGCAACTCGCTATCGTCGGAGATCGGTTACGCCGCTCACTTGCCCCTTGTCGTCGCTCGCTCGCCCCTCGTCGTGGTCGCTTGTCGCTTGCCCCTCATCGAAGATTGCTCATCATTGCCTCAGCCTCAGCCTTCAGGCCTCCTTGCTTGACTGCTCCGGTGCTCCCTACCTCCCTCAAGGTATTTCATTTTACTAACTTCTCTCTCTTTTTCTATTTGACTCTCTCTCAGTCTATCAGTCTCTCTCTCTTTCTTTATCTGAATCACTGAAATGAAAATTATGAAATGAATGAGAGTCTTTCTCTCTCTTTATTCTTTAAGACTAAATTTTACTTTATCTGATTGATTCTTTTGAACTATGAGTCTGTGATTGGCCGAATCTTTAACTTTATTAGTATTTTGCCTGTTTTTTGACTTTTTGAATTTGGCTTTATCTTATCTGTTGGTATTGGTGTTGGTGTTGGGAGATATTAATTGTCTTTTAGTGTAATGTGTATTGTGATTTGTGATCGTGAAATTTTCTGATTGGCAGTTGGCTCTTGTGATTAAGGGCATCAGGCATGAGACATGTGTTGAAAAACCTGGTTTTATATCTCATACAAAACACACAGCGGACACAACAAACATGGATCTATTTCATTCATGATTGATAACACGCACTATGTAAATTTCAGAATTTAAGAACAAGATAGCGTACCTTGGTGCGGTGAAATTCAAAACAAAAGATTATAAGTACTTGGGAACACTTTTAATCTTCACTCCAATTCCACTTTACGCCTAAGAAGTGTGGTCTCTCAATCAGTTTCCAAGGGAGAATAATCGAGTGGCTTCACTCACACATACATACCATTTCACAATGATGTCTCTCATAAATAAAATTATGTATGTTTCTCCCTTTATAACTAACTGATTATCTAATTGGGCTGGCCTAGTGGGCCTTTCCAATTGGGTTTTAGTGTGTGACTTGGATTAACTAACTGATTATAAGTACTTAGGAACACTTTTAATCTTCACTCCAATTCCAATTGGGTTTTAGTGTGTGACTTGGGTTTTAGTAGCTCCAATGGGCCTTGGGCTTTACTGTCAACTCTTGACAAGTCTAAAGTTACCACTAACTATATTTAATACCACTATATAAATATAGTTGCACTCTAGGCCTTATCTATAAATTATATCCCAAGACTTTATTATACATGCAACCCATTCATAAAATATTCGTAGTAATACAAAGTCATGAATGTAGACTGCCAATTTGAAGATTACTATATCTTAATTCTTGAGTACCCAGTTTTATCCTTTATGTTATTCATTATATATTTATGAAATCCAATTTCATAAATATTTACTTTAGTAACTCCTTACTAAAGTAGTTGGGCCCAACACTTTGAATAACTAAACCCATTAAACTTATCTCAAGAGAATATTTTATATCTCCATTAAGAGATTATGAATTCCATCTTGAGAATATATGTTCCATCAACACTAAATGCGGCTGCCCAACATACTGAGATTTTGGACCGTAACTTATAGATCTCACTGCTGATATATCAAAGCAACCTACATCTTATGATCAGGTCCATTATTCTCTTAGGATTTAGAGTTGATGTAAATAGAAGTCGTGAGATTTATTTTTCAATTGACAGTCGTTAGGAGAATAATAAATCTCACAACGGTCCAATTCAATATGTCTTAACTTTTAAAACATATCAACATATCAACTAGAAGTCTCCACTTCCATGATCAAGACAAATCATCTTAGTTGATATGTTATAGTCTTCACAAATGAAATGCCCAATTTCATCACCAATTACGAACTAAAATTCTGAGTTTACAAAGAACTTGTGATTTATATCTTTCGTGACTTTTCACATAAATCACATACTATGCATCTCGTGGATTAAGATAATGTCCCATTAGTTCATTAATAAATAGTCTCATATAATTAAACAATTTAATTATTTATGACATGCCAGTAAATTGGATTTTAGGGCATAAACCCCAACAACTTGTGCTTGTCTGTTGAGTGGGGTAGGGAGTGAATGAGCACATAGGGCCGGGTAAACAATAATTAAAGCAGTGTAATGTGCACATTAGCACATAGGATGTGTAATGTGCACATGGCTGGCTCTTTTACTATAATGTGAACATGGTGTGCTAGTGCAACTAATAAACAATAATTTAATTAACCAATAATTAATTGAGGAAAGCAACTAATAAACAATAATTAATAATTTAATTAACCAATACATTATAAAAGACAAACAAATTAAATTATGTTAGGCTAAACAATAATTAATAATTTTATAATTAATGAAACAACAATATAACAAATTATAGTTTATAAAAGACAAACAAAATAATGAAATAATTAAATAACAATAATTAATAATTTTATTAATATTTCAAATGAACTTATAGTTTATTGTTTATTCTTTTGCTATACTGGGAAAAATTCCTAAGAACTTATAGGAACACCCTAGGAAAAATTCTTGGAGTCGCCACTAGTATCAACCCGAATATGACACAAACTCATTAAACCTCAACCCATAGCCTACTAATTTCATGTTGTATCATGTCGGATTTGCGAGTCGTGTCCAATTTTGCCACTTCTATTTTTAAGTAGGGTCATAATATAACTGTGGTTGGGCAGATGGACACTATTTAGAGCCAATTGTAGTGGAAAACCTATTCATATACTCAGGAGACAGTGGCGACTCCATAAATATTTTTCAAGGTGTTCCTTAATAAGCATAAATTACACAATCTAATAAAAAGAAAATTTTGTATATTGACAACAACAACAATCAAAAACACGCAAATACATAAAGTTTACAATTATCTTCTACGTGGTTTTCTTTTCAAATATTTATCCATAATTCTAGCAAAAGAAAAAATAACAAACTATAAGTTTATTTAAATTATTAATTATTGTTTTTTAGTAGTTTCATTAATTTGCTTGTCTTTTATAAATTATAATTTGTTAAATTGTTGTTTCATTAATTATAAAATTATTAATTATTGTTTAGCTTAACATAATTTAATTTGTTTGTCTTTTATAATGTATTGTTTCATTATTGTTTAGCCTAACATAATTTAGTTGTTTAATTTGTTTATTAATTGTCTTCTATAATTTGTTATGTGTATAATGTAATAAAAAGTTGAGTTGGCCATTTTGATACCAGCCTATTTCGATGTACCGTTTTAGAGTAGTTTGGAGTTCCTTAAGATAATATATATATATATATATATATTATTATTACTATTATATAAAATAATGAATTAAATTTAATATTTAAATAAAATTGGATTAAAATATTTATTTATAAATTTTTTATAAATAAAATTCACATTTTAGATAGTTGTAAATAGTACAAATGTACAATAAATATGAAAGTCAAAGCACCTCTTGTATGTACAAAAAGAATCCTTTACTTCATATATATATATACACATATAAATTCTAGAAACAGTAGAAATATTATTCTTGGATACTATTGTTAAGTTACCAGCACCTTATCAACCTCTCACTATTTTTTTTTTTTTTAAAAAAAAAAAAAAAAAAAAAAAAAGCCTTTAGGATTCTACTCTGGATACAGCTGGAAACTAATACATTGAAACTTGAAACTATTTAGGCTTAGTAACACGTTTGCTGATCTTATGATTTTTTTATTTTATTTTTTTAAGAGCATCTCCAACAATCGTTGTAAAGCAATTTTTGGACCACCAAATACTACTATTCACGCTCCAACAACTTCTCTAAACGCACAGATTCTCCAAATTTTTTTTTGAAGTTGCTACAGTAGTTCTCCTAATTTAGAGAACACTGTAGCAACTCCAAACCATTATTTCATCTTAAAAAAATACCCGGTTGAATGAAAAAATATTTTTTCTCTTTCCTCCTCTCTTCCTTGTTCATCTAGCTCTCTCTCAAACGGTAACACAATCAAAACACAAACACAATAACAGATCAAGAACAAGGAAAAATAAAAATTTAATTAGAACAAAAAATCTAAAATCAAAACAAAAACAGTAGATCAAGAGCATGAAAGCCTATCTAACCTCCATTGTAACAACAAAGCGAATCAGAACACGATAAAAAAATCATAAATAAATAAAATAAAATAAAAGATAGACGAAGGCCATGTCGGCTGTGTGTGTGTGTGTGTGTGAAGTGAGCTGAAGAGGAAAGAAAATAGAAGTAGAAATAGAAAAAGTAAAAAAAGAAAGAGCTAGAGAAAGAGAGAGAGAGAGAGATAGCTGAAGAAGAAGAAATGATCCAGAATGAACTAGAAGAAAAAGAAAAAGAAGGTAGATAGAGGAAAGGAGTGGGATACGTGGGTGGTGGAGAAAAAACCAAGAGAGAAAAAAAAAAAAAAAAAAAAAAAAAAGAAGAAGAAGAAGAAGAAGAAGAAACGTGTCCAGATGGCGTGAAGGGAAAAATAATATAAAAAATAAGAAATTGCAATTAAGAAATGCTACCACAATATTTTCATAATAAATTTTAAGTAACGGATTGTTATTAGATAATATTGCCAAGTAAAAAAATAATTTCAGTAGTGGGTTCAAATTAGAACTAGTAACAACTTTCCACATAAATTTTGTTGTGAAAGTATTGCATAAAATGTTGTGAATATAACACTTCTTATTGAAAAATATAGTTGTTAAAAAAAGAATAAATGATGATTAAAAAAAGAATAAACAATGAATGAAAAAATAATATTTAAATGAGATAGAGAATGTGATAAAGAATCTGTTGGAAAGTGTATTTGAAAAAGTGGGTAGATAAGCTAAATGTCACTGTTCATTCTCTAAACAGTACAAAAATTTGGGGAAGCTGCTGGAGGTGCTCTAAGATTCATCTCTTCTAAGAAGTCTAGACTGTTGGTTTGTCTTCTCTTCTTCTAGTCTTCGTCTTCTTCATTTGAATGTCCCAAATCTTTACCATAAGTCTCTTATATTTTCATCTTATTTCTACTTTTTTTTTTTATCTTACCCTCTACATTCTCATCACAACCACTTCTTCACTTTTTTTTTTTCTTCTCTTCTGTGTCAGATACAAAACCAGTACCAGCCGAAATCCACGTCTCAACCGGAATGGCACAGAATCAATAACATTGGTTGAGGGTGTTCCTAAATTTTTTTTAAGGGTAAACAAATAAATTTTTTTAATTATTATATATATAATTTTTTTTTTCAGGTCAGGGTGTTCCTGGGAACCCCCTAACCTGAATGTGGTGTCGCCACTGTCAGGAGAGACGTACTCTGTGCTTGTAAAATCCGATCAAAACCCTTCAAGAAATTATTGGATGACAACAAGTGTGGTTAGCCGGAACTCAGCTTCCCCACAAGGCTTAGCCTTTCTCAATTACCATCCAAACTATCCAAGACGATCCCCCTCCAACTGTTCCACCAACTGGTACTATTTGGAATGACATAGCACCCCGATTGGCTCAAAGTCTAGCCACTATTGCTCACCATGATTTCATTGTCAACCCACCCTAAACCTCAGATAGAGTCATTGTGTTCCTAAACACACAAAATCGCATTAATGGTTATGTGCACTGGTCCGTAAATAATGTCTCTTTCACCCTTCCTCACAAGTCACACCCCTTACCTTATCTATATTCTATATAAATGTACTTACAATCATATGGACTAACAAAAGCACATAACAAGTCAGCTAGAGCATAACATCTCATCTAGAACTCCATTGAGTACATCAAAATATGATTCACCATCCCCTTCCACTGTGATGTTCTTGAATTTCTCTACCTTAGCTAACTGAACTGCCTATTCTGCTTCTTCACTAAAGGATCATTGGAATTAACTTTCTTTGAAAAAGCTGTCAAGATAAACCCTTCCAGAATTAAAGCATTCACAAACATACCAGCACATCTACTTTAGTTTGATTGTATCTAGTGGGGGTAATTCCCAAAGCTTTTAAAATAAACTACTTTGTATGCATTTTGTTGCTTTCTTGATGTAGCAATTAATAATAATGTGAAAAAATGCCTACGAAACTACATGCTAATTAACAGATTTAAAAAAAGAAAAGAAAAAAGAATTATCTTTCTTTGTAACATTAGAATATGGCATTTTCATCTTTTCTTCTCTAGTAAAATGTAGACGAAACTACAATATTGGTCCCTCAAGTTTACCCTCAAGTTTGAAGCGTGCGCAATTGGTCTCTCAAGTTTTCAAAATGAGCAATATAAGTCCTTTTACTAACTGCCATTAACAGTGTTACTTATGTAACTAACAGAACAATGACTTGGCATTTTGTTTTAATAATGTAAACACCCAGCTACGGCTTAAAAATAATAATAATAATAATCTGAGATCTGAAAGGTATGCTTTTTTCGTTGCTCCCTGTCCAGTCTCTCGTCATGCAACATCTTGTTTTTATTTCATTCTTTTTAGTTTAGTTGCTTCTCTAAAACATAAATTAGACAACGACGACGACGATGTCTCTATAAACTCAAATCTAAAAACACTTCCTTGCTTTCTTTTTGTTCTTTTTTATTTTTTTATTTTTTTTATTTGAGAGATCTATTGGTGAGTGAGTTTGTGAGTCCCATTTATTTATATATATAAAGGACCTTACCACAAACACACACATCTCTACTCTCAATTAGTATTATTAGCTAGGGTCACGACGGATCTAGTTTTGGTTATAAGAAAGCGGTGTTTTGAACCATATTTATCTTCCAGATCTAGAATTGGTCTTTGCTATTCACATTAGATCTGACCTGGATTTCAGATATTAGATTTAGTTATGGGCAAAACATACATAATTGAAATTGAAACCAACCAATGTGTTAGATATAAGTCTGAAAGAATTGAATTGATTAGTTTCTTCTTAAACAAATCTAGGAATCGCAGTACTAAGCATTTTTAAAAAAAAATTAATTTTGTTTATTTGATTTTAGAATGAACAATGGCATCACATGTTGTTGGATACCCTCGCATGGGCCCGAAGAAAGAGCTGAAGTTTGCATTGGAATCGTTCTGGGATGGAAAGAGCAATGCTGTGGAATTGCAGAAGGTGAGTGCAGATTTGAGATCATCCATGGATGTTTACAATCAGTAGAAAATAGTTTCTTAATTTGGTAAATAATGTTTCTCACGTGTAATTTTAGTTTGTAATTTTTTGATTAAAAATATGCCACATCATTAAAACAAAATGTCAAGTCATTGTTCCGTTAGCCACATAAGTAACACCATTAATGGCAGTTGGTAAAAAGGACTTATATTGCTCATTTTGAAAACTTGAGGGACTAATTGCGCAAGCTTCAAACTTGAGGGACCAATTGCGCATACATGGTAAACTTGAGGGACCAATATTGTAGTTTCGCCTAAAATGTATGTCAAAGTGCCGAAATGTGCCTATTTATTGTCAAAGATGCAATGTCAGTGTCATGCAATGCATCTCTACAATACAAATTAAAATGCAAACGAAAATTCTGGCTTGAATTTCGCACTCACTGTCAAAATCAACATGAATTTGGGATTAGGAATGTCGAAATTTCCACTTTTTCTTCCAATTAATAACTTACATGGTGATGTTGATGGTGCCCCACAAACTTTAAGAAATACTATAATTTTAGCATTATATTGTAGGTGTTTGACAAAAAAAATTATAAGAGCATTAGCATTGGAAAATGCTAATGCTACTCTATTTTACCATTGCAAAACCTCACTTTATCATTATACCATCCAATTTTACAATGCCTCCTGCATCCCAAAACTCTATTTTTATTAAAATATTATTTTTTAATCTTTCTTTACTATTTCTTTATAACTGTTATTTTTTTTCAGACTCATGTTTCCTGCGCTTTCCAATAGTTTTTTTTTCCCCTCTCCTTCTCCCTCAACCTCTAGCAACACATAAGCCATCAACAACCACAGCCACGGCACCTCAACCCATCAACACCTCAACCCATCAACAACCACTGGAGCAAACCCATCAACAACAATCGCCGATTTGAAACCTAGCCGATTTGAAACACAGCAACCCACCCTCTCCGATTCAAACCTCTGTCAAACCCATTGGAGCCATCTCCAGCAACCCACACCCTCTCCGATTCAAACTTTTGTCAAACCCATCGGAGCCATCTCCAGCACACCCAACCCACCACCATGCCGATCCAAACCCACCATCTTCAGTGCAAGCCTTGAAAAAGAAAGAGAGATGTGAGATGAGAGAAAGAGAGACGGAGAGATGGAGTGGGAGACGGAGAGACAGAGTGGGAGTGAGAGGGAGAAAGGACTGAAGGAGAGATGGAATAAAAAATTACTTATTCAGTTTAGAATTGTGCTACAGTGCAATTCTAATAGAATTGCACTGTAGCAAGAATTGCAAAAATTTTGCAATTCTTGCCTTTAGCATTTCCTGATGCAGTAGTTTTTAAGGGTTTTTTACAATTCTTGCCTTTAGCATTTCCTAATGCAGCAGTTTTTAAGGGTTGAAATGCTAAAAATACCTTAGATATAACATTAGCATTCTCCAATGCTAATGCTCTAAGACTGAGATTTCCAAAATAATTAAGAAACCTCTTGTCCTTGTCTGTGTGCAACGTAATGTAAGAATTTAGAAATTTATACCAACTGACCATGCATTGCGGACAAGGTCAACGCGGTCAAGAAAAAAAAAAAAAAAAAAAGAAGAAATATTAGAGCCTGTTTGGCCACATTTTTTTGCTCACTCAATTTCCGTCATTCAATTTCCATCACTCATCACTCAATACTCATCACTCATCACCCATTACTCATTACCCATTACCCATCACTCAATACCCGTTTGGCACATCACTGAAATGCAATCACTCAACATTTTTCACACTATTTTGTGGGCCCAGCTCTGTCACCCACTGCAGCTTTTTTTTTTCCTTTTTTTTTTTTTTTTTAACTGGGTTCTGTGAGTTTCCCAGTGAAAAAAAATAAAAAAGAGGAAGAAACCCAGGGACAGTGAACCCAGGTGGAAAAAAAACAAAAAAAAAAAAAGAGGAAGAAACCCAGGGACTGTGAACCCAGGTGGAAAAAAAAAAAAAAAAAAAGAAGAAGAAGGAAGAACAGGGACGATGAACCTAGGTGAAAAAAAAAAAAAAAAAAAAAAAAGGAAGAACAGGGACGGTGAACCCAGGTGAAAAAAAAAAAAGAAAAAAAGAAGAAGAAGGAAGAGCAGGGACGGTGAACCCAGGTGAAAAAAGAAAAAAGAAAGAAGGAAGAACCCAGTGAAAAAAAAAAAAAAAAAAAAAAAAAAAAAAAAAAAAAAAAAAAAAAAACCCAGCCAACGGAAACTGTGAAAGAAGAAGAAAAAAGGACCAAACCCAGAAAGTGAAAAAAGAAGAAAAAAAAAAAGAAAAAGAACCAGACCCAAAAAGTGAAAAGAAAAGAAGAAAAAAGAAGAAGAAGAAGAAGGAGAAGAAGAGGAGTAGACACCCAGACCCGTGAAAGACAAAAAGAAAAGAAAAAAAAAAAAAAAAAGAGAAAAGAAGATAAAGAGGGAGCAAAAATCTGACTGTGGGCCCGGTTATGCGATGTTATTTACAAGTTTGCCATTGAAAACTGAAAACTGAAAACAGCCAAAAGTTGTTTTCAGTTTCCATAACTCATAACTCAAAAAGTAGAGAATTGAGTATTAGAAACAGAGTTATGGAAATAGAGTATTGGTGCAGGCAAATGAGTATTTTGCATGGGTCCCATCATTTTTGAAAATTGAGTTATGAAAATTGAGAATTGAGTCATGAAAACACCCAATCCAAACAGCCTCTTAAGGGCACATACTTTTCTTCATTCTGGAACATTGTCTTAGCATTCTTCACTTAAAAAAACTTTTTTTTTTTTTTTTTTGACTGTGAAGATTGAAATATTTATTAAAATAAAGGGACTGAATCCCCACGTATTACAAGGCATGTATATGTTGACTACTGTCAGTACGTCGAGTTCAATAGGAAAAAACAATCCCAACGTATTACAAAACAAACCCAATGTATTACAAAGACAGTAAATCACACTCAGGTGCTTAGGATCGAGCAAGGCTTCTGTTTAGCCTCTGATAGTCCTGTAGCAGCGATGTGGCACCTCGGAGAATAACACTCGGCTGGGACTGCTTCGCTTCGAAGTGGTACCTGTTCGTCGCATTCCATATAGACCAAGCCACCATTGCCCACAGCTCCAGTACTCAGGTCCAGTGAGCTTAGCCACCATCTGTATGAATTCATTATTAACGGTCACTTTTATTATGCACACATGGTAATAAGTGAATTTTGAAAATTATATTGTGTATAAAAAGAATTCACTTTAAATTTTGTTCCATGTCTTATATTCCTCAAGACTGAAATATTATTGAGAGCACAAAGCCTGGCTGGAGAACTTTCAACGTCTGCAATTTGTTTCTTAATAAAAACCAGTTGTAAAAAAAGTGTTATTAAAGTAAGCAAAAGAACTTTCCAAGCAATTTCCTTCTGGCACCTTGACAAAAAAAAAAGGTAATCAACACGGTTTGATTATAGTCCTATACTCCCTGTTATTATATGATAGCTTTCTAAGACTGAGATTTATCCAAAAAGGCATACTCTTTTGCGTCTTTTGAACAACTGGGTCGCAATTACAAAATAGCACAGCCTGGATGGAGAACGACTGCCATTTGTTTATCAGGCAAAAAATGTGACTAAATAAATAAATGCACTTTTCAATCTATTTCCTTCTTGCGACTTTGACCAAAAAAGTAATTAACGCGGTTTAATCATTTCCTCTTTAAAAAAGAAAACACGGTTTAATTATAGACCTATTTTATGAAATAAATAGGACTAAAATAACTTTCTCAAAAAAAAAAAAAAAATGCACTGCAATAAAATAACACCTAACGATATTAGGTTTCTGTTTCTTTGAAGAGAATAAATCAAGAGGATAAGTTAACTAAAAAAACATCCTTTTAGAAGATTAAAAAACTAGGAGTTAATTGTCAAGAGGCTCAAGACTAGCGTAGCTGAATTAATTGGCACTTATTAATATTTTTAAGACATTGCTCAAAGACCCGTAGGGGAAAAAATTTACATACTCCCGGAGCAATTCTTTCAACTCTTGCAGAGCGGTTGAACCCAATAGGACATATCACATAAACAGTGCATAACACAAAAAATTTTCAGAGGGGAATTGGCTGGGGCACTAGAACCAATACCAATTTTAAAATTCATTGTTGAAGTTTTACTTTTTGCCCATTCAAAATTTCACGAAGGCTGTGGATTCCAATTAACTCAACTGACTCAATTAGTATAGTTTTTAATAGTTAAATAAGATATTTGAAGTTCAATCTCTGCCTACACCAAAAACTAATTGGTGTCTTGATCTAACAATAAAAAACTATCATTAATAGCGGACGCCATAAATTAAAACTATTTAAAAAAAAAAAATTTTTGACAAAGACTGATTCTTAAATATTAATAATAATAGTTCCTCAAAAAAATAATAGTAATAATAAATAAAGAGGACTATTGACCAACGCTTGGGGCATATATATATGTTGATAGAAATTAATCGTTCCAACCAAACAAAATCTTTCATCAAAGCAATTGCTAATTGGAACGTCAAACACTACCCATTTGAGCTTCAAATTCGCGTAGACTTTTGCTAAGCTGCCATTGGAGCATTAAACAATACAGAAGTATGTTGTTGAAGTTGCTGGCTTTGTGTTTGTTCACATTTCTCATATATATTACAAGTGCGGAGGCCAGAATTCGGCGTTACAAATGGGAGGTACAGTATGAGTATAAGTCCCCTGACTGTTATAAGAAGCTGGTCATTACAATCAATGGGAAATCTCCAGGACCCACAATCTTGGCCCAGGAAGGTGATACAGTCATTGTTGAGGTTACAAACAAATTGTTATTAGAAAACCTTGCAATCCATTGGCATGGAATCAGACAGGTAGAATTTTAAGTTTCCATTTTCCTACTTGAACCAACAACTTTATATCTAAATCGATGTATTTATTGATTAGTGTACGTGTATTCATCTGTTTAATTTGCTGTAGATTGGAACACCATGGAGTGATGGAACAGAAGGGGTAACTCAATGTCCAGTAGTACCTGGGGACACCTTCAAATATGAGTTCAAGGTTGATAGGGTATGTGTTACTACTTAGAAGCCTTAAAGGCTAAAATCTCTGCAATGGTCTCAATTTCCAGTTTGTGTTTTTTTTTTAATGTCTGCCTTGTTATAACAACAATAATAATCAAGTCTTGGTCCCAAAATTAGTGAAGATCAGATTATAAGTTGCATGTTTGTACTTTGATCAGTTGTATCATAATTTATAATGTATGTTTTGCTTATATGCAGGCTGGAACTTATCTGTACCATGCACACTATGGAATGCAAAGAGAATCAGGGCTATATGGATCAATCCGTGTATCAGTTCCTGATAATTTTACAGAACCATTTGCCTATAATTATGATCGAAGCATCATCCTTACTGATTGGTACCACAAAAGCACTTATGAACAAGCCACAGGATTGTCCTCCATTCCCTTTGTCTGGGTTAGGGAGCCTCAGGTAAATCATAAGTGGCACTCCATGTACCATGTGTAACAAATCGAATTAGTATAATATTTTGCTGTTATTCTTTGTCTAATATTTATTGCTTCTATCAATTTTCAGTCACTTTTGATTCAAGGAAAAGGAAAATTCAACTGCTCTAGTGCATCCCTCACAGCCGATACTTGTAATTCATCGAATCCAGAATGCTCTCCTTATGCAATAATCGTAATCCCTGGAAAAACATACAGACTAAGGGTTGCTAGCTTGACTGCTCTATCAGCCCTTAGTTTTCAAATAGAGGTAACCTTTATGAATACCTTCACCTTCAAATCACTTACAAATACTACAGATTTTTCTAAAAAGTAAAAACCATGATGTTTTAGTGTGACATGCATTATGCATACATAAGGTTTTGCAACCCCCTGATGATGTGCATCCAATTTTCTTTCTGAGCAGGGTCATAATATGACTGTGGTTGAAGCAGATGGGCAATATGTAGAGCCATTTGTAGTGAAAAACTTGTTCATATACTCTGGAGAGACATACTCTGTGCTTATAAAGGCAGATCAAGACCCTTCAAGAAATTATTGGATGACAACAAATGTGGTTAGTCGGCCTCCTAATACCACACAAGGCTTAGGCTTTCTCAATTACTATCCAAACCATCCAAGGCGATCTCCTCCCACAGTTCCACCAACTGGTCCTATTTGGAATGACGCAGCACCCCGATTGGCTCAAAGTCTAGCCATTAAGGCTCACCATGATTTCATTGTGACCCCGCCCACAACCTCAGATAGAGCCATTGTGTTCCTAAACACACAAAATCGCATTAATGGTTATGTGCACTGGTCCGTAAATAATGTCTCTTTCACCCTTCCTCACACACCATACCTTATTGCTCTAAAGAAAAAGTTACACCATGTGTTCGGTCAAACCCCACCACCTGAAGGATATGACTTTGTGAACTATGACATTTACAACGTGTCCAAGAACCCAAATGCGACAAAAAGCAATGCCATTTACCGGCTAGGCTTCAATACCACGGTTGATATTATACTACAAAATGCAAACACTATGACTGTTAACAATAGTGAGACACATCCATGGCATCTGCACGGGCACGATTTTTGGGTACTGGGCTATGGAGAAGGCAAATTTGACAAGAACAAAGACCCAAAGAATTACAATTTGGTGAATCCAATCATGAAGAATACAGTGCCTCTTCATCCCTATGGTTGGACTGCTCTTAGATTCAAGGCTGATAACCCAGGTGCTTGGCTTTTCCATTGCCATATCGAGTCTCATTTCTACATGGGCATGGGAGTGGTGTTTGAAGAAGGAATAGACAAGGTGGGGAAATTGCCTTCATCTATTATGGGCTGTGGTGAGACCAAAGGATTTGGCAAGCCATAATTAATCAAAATAAAGATTATAAATACTGAATCATCATATCTTTGCTATTCACCAGTTGTTCAGTGTTAACGTGTACGTGTATAGTGTTGTGGGCTTAAGGCCAAAACTAGATTAATTATATAGCACACATTCTTGTACTACACTCTTACTTATATTGCACTCATGTATATTCTTTCATTGAGAAATATAATACAATTATTCAGTATTTCCAAAATGGTATCAAAGTCATTGCTCTAACTTTCTTGTGTCTTGCAATCTTGTCTTTGTTAGTATTTTACGTTGCCTCGACTTCTTCGTTCAGTAAACCTTTTATGTGCCCTCTCCTGACTGCTCCACCGCCGTCAGAGGTGCCCAAGGTTGAATTTTCACCACCAGAAGCTCGATCACTGCCTCCGTCGGGTCTTTCACATAGGACCTCTGATTAGGACATAAGATATATTACCGTGTAGATTTTCAACCGATCTACAAAATGCCACCGGAATTATCATCATCTGACCCTCCACACGCCGATCAAAGATTCGGCAATTTGTTCCACGCGTTTCACGTGCCTTCAGTATTGCTCCGATCATCTCATCGTCGTCGTTATCTGAATCGTCTTTCTCCGATCTACATCATCGGAAAAGAATCGGCCTCATCAAACTGCCCACGCGCTCTCACACACCGTTGAAGAATTCTGCAACGTTGTCTATGCACCTCAAGCGCTGCATGCACCGCCATCCCTGCTGTTGACGTCATCTATGACGTCACATTGCCACATCAGCCCTAGTTGACGTCATCTTCTAGGTTGCTGCTGATGTCATCTTCTCTTCTGTTAACATTATCGCCCAGTCTGCCTGCTGATATCATCTGTTAACTTTGACCTGGTTTGACCATTGACTTTTTGCCAAAGTTGACTTTTTGTAGTCCAGGTGTTCATTACCCAGTTTTTTGTGTAGATTTTATTTTTGCAGTCTATTTTTACATATTTTGCTTCTAAATGAAGAATAAGGACAGGTCTTCTTGTTGTAATAATCGTCACCAACAATCCAGTAAACGTTTTGGCAAGTTTTGCAAACGTTTTGGCCACAATATTGAGACATGTTATCATTGCAACAAATCAGTTGTTTCAATTTCTGCTACTACTGTTGCTAACACTGAGAATGTCCAAATAATGGTTCCTGTCTCTGCACAGTCTAAGTCTTCAAGACGCACTTTCACCATATCCACAGATGACCTTAAAAACATCATCGCCAATGTCATTCGTATGGTTGGTAATGCATCTTATTCCTCTTCTCTCTCAGCTTTATCTGGTATGTCTCTTTCCTCTTGGCTTATAGATTCCGCTTGTTGCAATCACATGACACGTCACTCGTTCTTATTTTCTGAACTCAAACCTACACCACACCTTCTTGATATTCGCATAGCAAATGGTTCCACAATGTCTGGTCATAATATAGGTTCTGTTTCGACCTCCAACCTCTCAGTTCTTGGGGTTTTTAATGTTTCTAACCTTTCTTACAATTTATTTTCTATGGGACAATTAATTGAGTTGGGTTATCACATTATATTTGATTATTTTTGGTGTATTGTGCAGGATCCGAGGACGAGACAAGAGCTTGGGACCGGTCCCAAAATTGAGCGTATGTTCCTGTGAACAACCTTCGTCTTCCACTTGTTGCTCCTATTTTTGTTGCTGCAACTACTACAGTTTCTTCAATTCCTTCCCTTGCACTTTGGCATGCTCAACTTGGTCACGCATCTTCCTCTCGAGTACAACAATTGGCTTCTAGAGGTTTGTTAGGTTCAATGTCTACAGAAAATTTGGATTGTGTTTCATGTCAGTTAGGAAAAAAATCAGCTTTACCTTTCAATACTAGTGAATCAATATCCACTGATATCTTTGACCTTATTCATTCTAATATTTGAGGGCATTCCTCTGCCTCTAGTATTGGTGGGTCTCAATATTTTGTTGTCTTTGTTAATAATTACTCTCGTTATAGCTGAATTTTTAATATGAAATATCGTTCTGAATTATTGCAAGTATACTCTAATTTTGCAAAAATGGTTGAAACTCAGTTTTCCAAACACATCAAAATTTTTCGATCTGATAATACTCTTAAATACATTCAATATGCTTTCCAAGCTGTTTTGCATTCCTATGGCACTGTTCATCATCTAACTTGTCCAGGTATCTCTGAGCAAAATGATAAAGCCGAACGAAAACTTTGTCATATTCTTGACATTGTTCGTGCTCTCCTTCTCTCTGCCAAAGTTCATGCTCCTTTTTGGGGCAAAGCTGCTCTTCATATTGATCATGCTATTAATCGCATTCCAAGTCCTGTTATCCAAAATCAAACTCCATATGAGCGCCTTTTTGGGTCACCTCCAGACTATCACTGTCACGCACCAAACCCGATACCCGGATTTGTGACCATGACCGGCATGCTAATATCAAGCCTAAACATGATATTAACAAGAACCAACTTAACTTTTACAAAATTTTTTGGAAAACTTTCCTCTTTCATTCATTCTTGTTTCTTGGCTTCTTGATAAGACCTTTCATTTGACATCCAGAGCATCTATATAGTACTCAAAATATAACATAATCCACCAGTCATTTAATTTCCACATTTTCACATAATACATCTCTTAATACCTTAAAGTACAACTTTCATAATTATAAAACTTAACGTTTCATAAAGAAAATAGATATCTAATAACTTCTTAGCGTAAATTTGTACTTTCATCAAAAACTTTATCTTTATAGCATAACAGAATTTCAGAAACTTTTATCTTTGATGAACAGCTTTCTTTTCATCAGAAACTTCTTCTTTTCATGAGAGCTTTTAACTTTCTACAATGTATTTAACAAAATAATTCTCTCATGGTTAATAACATAATATAGTTGTTCATACATAACTTATTGGTTAGTCCATATCTGATAAGTCTGTACTTATTTGGGAGGCTTCTAGCACCACAGTGCTAGGCATCCAGCATTCCCCACAATGCCAGGTATTCTCGGGATTTCATCATAATACATAACTTCCAACCATGGGGGTAGGTTGGCTTCCCCCAAGTTGGCCGTAACCAACAAGGGCGGGTACAGCAGAGCCAGTCCCACTTAATGGCCAATCATATAACGTTTTCCATGGAAAGCCAGTAATTAACCCCTACTGGCAGAGTTCAGATCACCAGAGAACATAACCCGAAAACATTTCATACTTATACATCATACTGAATTTTCTTATTTTGCATAACGTTTCGTAATAAAAGCATTTCCATTGTTTTCTTCATCATGTTCGTGGAATTAATAATAGCATCAATATGCTTAAATTATATACATAAGTTTTCGAAAAAGCTCACGAACATATATTTGTCTGATAATGCTTACATGCCATATCTCTAATCAAAAACATTTTAATGCATAATATACTTTAAAATAACCTCATGGCTTACCAAATGCCCATATAACTTATCCCTTACCTGAAAGCAGAGGAACTGAGAGCCTAAAGTCGAAGGAGCTTAGACCTAATAACTGGTAACACCTAAACCAAAATCAAGGCTTGTTACTATCCATTATTCCTTAACATAAACTTACGCATTCATCTCAAAGCCTATCTCTTAGAATCAAGGAAATCCTAATTCCCACCTCAAAGAGGTTCCCACAAACATATCATGCATACATCAATAAATGACGTACCAAACTAAAAAAAACTATCATTCTCATATTTATATCATATCTCCATAGGAGCCAAATTCATTTCAAAAGGTACTTGGAGCTTAGGGCAATCATGCATGCATAAATATATATTGTTTTAAGCATGATCATGTAACCATAAACACTCGCATGGCAACATACAACATGTCGGACAAAACAGCTTCATAAATACAGCCGTCACATGGTTTAGAACCCTCCATTTGAGTACTAAACCTCAAAACAAGTTATAAAAATTAATCTATGATCCAAACATTTCAAATGATGAGCATATTAATTTATAGCTCAAAACGTTCACCCTAACTTTAGAATTAAATCCTCAAAGTTAGGCATGTCCCTTACTGCTCACTGTTTAATTCCAGCAGCATATGCTTCAATTGTAAAATACAAATGGACTACCAAAACACATTCAATCATCATGAAATTCTACAGAGCAACTCCCCTGTATGTCTATTATATACCATAAAAATTTTGGAGTCAGAGCATAAAACCATAATTTATTAAAAACCATACAAGACAACGTGTTCAAAACTGTCCTGGCAGAAACTCATGCAAATTAGAAATTAAATAATTATTTTTCTATTCATCCAAATGCTGTGAAACCACTTCCACAGCAACCATACGTGTCTTAGCTTTCATAGAAAATAACCCTAGCATCCAATTTCACAAAATATGATTTAATACATATTTTTCTTGTTGTAAACCTCAAATCTGTCACAGAGACAGCTTCAGTACATATTCTTTCTTAAATCATCAACAAATAGAAATTGGCCTTCATATCACTTAGGTATTTTTATTCCTATAATAAACATATTAAAATACCTAAATAAGCATCCAATAGACCAAATATCATCAAACTTTCAAGTCACTAAAACAGAATCATATGTTCATCTTCTAAAATCAGAACAGAGAACAAAGAAGGAAAATAAACAAAACAATTATACTATCCAAATACACAAAATCAGATTAGATTTAAGGTACTTACTCACACACTTTGAAGATGAAACCTTAGTGTTTAGGTTCTTAATTTCTTCTTAGAGAAACTAGAATTTTTGGTGAGAGAGTGAGAGAGAGGTATGGCCGTGTAAGAGCAAAGAGAGAAGAAAAACCAAGAACAAAGAAAAAGGAAGGGAGAAAGAAGATAAGGAGCTGCTGGACTTCTGGGGCAGCCAAAGAAAATAAGAACATTGACTTTGGGGGTGGGATACGTATGATGCTAGGGAAGAAAAACCAAAGCCCACTTTTTTTTCCAACTTTTCTTGCATTCACACTTAACACTTTTCTGATTTGTGTGTGTGTATCCGTGGAAATGAGAGAAGTGAGTTTCTTGCATGTTCTATTTACATTGAAAAGTCAAGGAAGAGATGAGATAGGATCTTGTCTTTCTTTCAATGTGTGGAACCGTGGGAAATGAGAGCAAGAGAGTTTCTTGGAAGCTTTAGTTGCATTGAAAGTCAAAGAAGAATTGAGATGGAGCTTGGTGATTGCATGGCCGGCCAATTCTTGGTCCTTTAGTTTGACAACATGCATAGAACTTTAGCTTTATGTGTGTTGAACTTCCATTGGTTGCATGGGTGGAATTCCTACTATACTATCCCATATATCATGCTTAATTAAAACACCTACAACTATATATATATATATATATCAACACTTAACCACTTAATATAGTCCAACAACTATATATCTATATATATATATTTATATCTCATAACTTAATCACTTAATATAGTTTTGTTCATACTTAGTATGTATTTATAATACAAATAGCCATTCCATTATTTATTTTCTTTACAATTCTTATTCAAAGGTATTATAAAATAATATACTTATTAAATACTCTTATATTAATTTAGAAAGTAAGTGATTAAAATAATAATTAACCACTTGAACATATAGATTAATTATAAAATTGGGTCGGGGTGTTACAATCACCACCTTCACTTCTTCGGTTCTGCTTGTTTTGTTCTTCTTCAGCCACATGAGCATAACAAACTTGAGCCTCGATCAAGACTTTATTGTTTTCTTGGCTATGGCGAAACTCAAAAGGGGTATCGGTGTTATGATCCTGTCTCTCATCGTCTTCGTATCTCCCGCAATGTTATCTTTTGGGAACATCGCATCTTTGTTAAACTGTCTCAGTTCCGTGCCTCCCTATCTTTCTCTTCTGTCTTAGATCTTTTTTCAGATGAGGCACATATTCCTTCTGTAGCTGCTCCTGATCCTCCTGTAGTTCCTCTTGATTCTCCTGTAGACTTCTATGTCCAACCACCAGATATCACTAATCCCTTTCCTAGTTCACCCTTTAATGAACAGGTGGAAGATGAACAGGTCGAAGACGAGCTACCCAACCCCAACCCTAAGCTTGGGTCCTTTGCTCCTGCTCTGCCTGAAGATCTTGCACAAGACATTTCACCTTGTCACTTAACTCGGGTAAGATCTATTCCTGCACATTTATTTGACTATCATTGTTACACTACCCTTGCTACACTACATAAGTCTCACACCTATCGTGAGGCTTCCACTGACCCTTTATGGTAAATTGCAATGAAATAGGAACTTAATGCATTATCTAAAACCATACTTAGGATTTTGGCGACACTCCCCCGAGGAAATCTATGGTTGGTTGTAAGTGGATCTACAAGTTTAAAACTCACACTGATGGGTCCATTAAGCGCTACAAAACTCGTCTTGTTGCAAAAAGTTTTACACAGGAGTATGGGATTGATTATGAAGAGACCTTTGCTCCGATTGCTCGTACCTCATCTGTTCGTGCCCTCTTAGCTGTTGCTGCTGCCAGTAAATGGAACCTTTTTCAAATGGATGTTAAAAATGCATTCCTTAATGGGGATTTAATTGAAGAAGTTTATATGCAACCTCTCCTGGTCTCTCTGTTGACTCAAACAAGGGTTGTCACATTTGACGTGCACTTTATGGCCTTAAACAAGCTCCACGAGCATGGTTTGCCAATTTTAGCTCTACCATCGCTCGCTTGGGTTACATAACCAGTTATTATGATTCTGCCTTATATCTTCATCGCACTGACAAAGGCACTATTTTACTTCTCCTATATGTGGATGATATGATCATAACTGGTGATGACCTCAGTGGCATTCAAGAACTCAAGGATTTTCTCAATCAACAGTTTGAGATGAAATATCTTATACATCTCAGCTACTTCTTGGGTCTTAAAATCACTCATTCTACAGATGGACTTTATATGACTCAAGCCAAGTATGCCTCTGAACTCTTGTCTCGAGCTGGACTCATTAATAGTAAGACTGTTAACACTCCAGTTGAGCTTAATGCGCATCTGACTCTCTTAGGAAGGAAACCATTATCTAATCTCTCTCTTTACAGACGCTTGGTTACCAGCCTAGTTTATGTCACTATCACTCGTCCAAACATTTCCTACGATGTTAACCAAGTGAACCAATATCTGTCTGCTTTACGATCAACTTACTATGTTGCTGTTCTGCGCATTCTTCGATACCTAAAGGGCACTCTCTTCCATGATCTTTTCTACTCTGCTCAGTCTCCTCTTATTCTCCGTGCATTTTCTAATGTTGATTGGGTAAGAGATCCCATTGATCGCAAGTCCCCCACTGGTTATTGCTTTCTTCTTGGTTCTTCTCTGATTTCTTAGCGAAGCAAGAAATAAACTCATGTGGCCCGCTCCAGTACTGAAGCAGAATATCGTGCCCTTGCTGATACCACATCTGAGCTCATTTTACTATGATGGCTTCTCAAAGACTTAGGTGTGGCTATATCCTCTGCTACTCCTCTTTATTGTGACAACCAGAGTGCCATTCATATTACTCACAATGATGTCTTCCATGAACGGACTAAACACATCAAGATCGATTGTCATTTTATCCGTTATCATCTTGTCTATGGTGCTCTCAAGCTAATCTCAATCTCCTCTAAAGATCAACATGTAGATATCTTCACCAAGTCACATCCTAATGGACGCTTTCATACTTTGGTTAACAACTTCAAATTGGTCTCAAATCCACCTTGAGTTTGAAGGGGGCTGTTAACGTGTATTGTGTTGTGAGCTTTAGGCCCAAACTAAATTACTTGTATAGCACACATTTTTGGAGACTTGGGCTCTAACAAGCAATAGGAAAACTCACTTAGTGTGCATTTGGCTCCAAATTAAAAAGCTAGTTTATTTTACTATTCATCTTATTTTTTCTACTATTCATGGGCCCCACTACACTTTTTAGTACTATTCTTGGGTCTCACTATAATATTTCAGCTAATTTTTACCTTTATTTATAGTACTTTCAGTAAAAAGTTTTCAGTTTCAGCAAAATAAGTAGATCCCAAACAGATCTTTAACCCAACCAAACAACTAAATCATATATGTTACGCATGTGTATTGCACATAACAATGACTAATGTCATCTTCCTACTGGTGGTTGGAGTCCAAGACTCTACACATGTTAGGGGTCAATCCATGTCTTCCATTTATTATGTTCTTGAACTTATTAAATCAAATTCACCACTTCAATTTGTAAACATTTTTTGGTAAAGTTTGTAGTATTTTTATTATTTTCTATACCAAACAAAAAAATTAACATTTATTTATGATGTTTTTTTAAGAGATATCAACCACATCCATTATCGCATCAAAGTATTTTGTAATAAAGTTGGTAATAGTTTTGTTATCATGCATCAAAGATAAAACCATTCATCAATTTGAAAGAATTAGCCTTCTCAAAAAAAAAAAAAAATGAAAGAATTAAAATCTGTATCCCATCAAAGACATGGGCTTATGCACATCTCCTTTGGGCTTATCTCATCTTTCTTCTTTCTAATTGGATCCTTTTATCACAGACCAGAGATGGTCCAAGCCTTTTGTGTGCCTTTGTAATTAATAAATTCGTCTATTCAGTCAAAAAACAAATTAAGAACATGACACACCCAATAACAATAATAATTAATAAAGACATGATAATAATAACCATTTACAATTATGTATAGTATAAACTCCAATTAAATTGGTTGATAAAGTATCTTATAGTAACATCAAATTCTACGCCCAAAAAACAAAAAAATCATTGTTTTAGTCAAAAAACAAAATTAAGAACATTACCCACCCAATAACAATAATAATTAATAAAGACATGATAATAATAACCATTTGCAATAATGTATAGCATAAACTCCAATTAAATTGGTTGATAAAGTATCTTACCGTAACATCAAATTCTCCACCAAAAAAAAAAAAATTATTGTCTTAACATGATGTTAAAAAGTAATTGTCATATACAAGGTTGTCAAAATCAAGATCCTATGTAGGATCGTGAGAGGTAGGTGGGATCGTAGATCGTAGGATCGTAAGATCCTATATTATTTGAAAAAAAAAACAAAAAATATACATTGGTATATTAAATAATCACATAAACTATACATTTATTAATATAATTACCATATAAAGTTAACATTATAACTACATCCATTTGTAAGTATCATTTAAAGAGGCCAAAAACCTCAAAATGTGACACTCTGTTGGCATATTTTTTATTTGAGTCCAACTGACACTCTCTCTATATTACAGTGGAAAAACTTAGTGTATTGGGATTTTATTTTTCATTTAGGTCCAACTGAGTCTTCTATCAAGTTAAAGAAGATTATAAGAAACCAAGGTCGTTGGGGATCGTCAGAATCAGACAATCCTATCAATCCTGAACGATCGCAAAGATCTTTAAAAGATCCAGATCGTTTTGGGTAGGTGGAATCGTAAAATTGTAGGATCATAGGATCCAGATCGGGATTTTGACAACCATGGTCATATAACAAACACCATAAGTTTTAAATACTATGTTATCAAAAAGATTACAATTATGTATTCTCAATTTTGCTTTTACCTAAGCAATATATAAGAGAACTTATCCCAAAAAAAGAAGAAGAAGAAGACAATATATAAGAGACAAAAATAGGGACCTTAAGGCCGAGGAGATTCAAAACTGCCCAACAGAATTATAAGCTCTAACCCTATTGGCTAAGTTTTGGGCTGCACAGTTGGCAGACCTAAATAATCCAAAAAAAAAAAAAAAATGTTTGTATTGTTTGAGCCCTAAAATTCAATTTGTGTGACATTATTTAATTTGTAAAAGTATTTTATTTTCTAAAAATAGTGTGAAAATTAGAAAATAATATATGAGATACATCGTATGTGATTTAAGTATTGAAATAAAATTCATATACAAAATATCTAAATAAAAAATCCCATGTAAACTAATAGATGCTAGTTTGTAGTCGATGATGAAATTGAGTATTTCATTTGATAATACACCAACATATTAATAGATGCTAGTTTGTAGTCGATGATGAAATTAGGTATTTCATTTTATAAGACTACAACATATCAATCATGATGATTTGTCTTGATTATAGAAATGGAGATTTCTGATTGATATGTTGGTGTATTTGGAATACATTGAACTTGGCCACTATGAGTCATTACTCTATGAACTATTGTCACTTTAACAACCAATCTCATGAATGCTAAACACATTAACTTTGAATCTTGATAGGAATATGAACTGAAATGTCAAATATAGGTTATTTTGATGTATACTGGAGTGAGATCTTGTACAGTCAACACCTTAATATGTTGGGTAATCGCATGTAACATGTGGGGAACACGATTCCTTAAAAAAGAATTCATAATCTTGATAAGAGAAAAACAATTTTTAAAAAATCCCCTTAAAGTAGATTTAATGGGAATGGGTTATTCGGGTATCATGTATCATTTTAATAAAGAGTTAATAAATTTTATATTCAATGAAATTAATTTTCTAAAAAATATAAGAATATACATTTTTTTTTTTTGGCTGAATAGGAATAATAAGTAGATTAAATTGGGAATTCAAAGACAGAAGATAATGTTGATAATATAGTGACGGTATCCTTATGGCTTTATTACACTATAGATGGTTTCATGTAGGGTTTGATTTACCATATTAAGTAGTCAAGGGACACCTTGTGTAAATAAACAAAACCTAATTTCAGATCAATGAAAAACTTGTGTTTGTATATCATATGAAGTAGAACCTTTATTTATTTTTAATGTGTATTTCATATATGTGATGTGTGATGTTTTTCAATATGCGAATGCGTGTCTAAGCACTCTGTCATTTGTCAAATTTGAAAATATCAATTCGTGACATGTATAGTTGTTGTGGTTGTTTTTTTTTTTTTTTTTTTTTTTAATGTACTCACAATCATATGGACTAACACCGCCACATAACAAGTCGGCTAGACCATAACATCTCATCTAGGACTCCATTGAGTGCATCAAAACATGATTTGGCATCCCCTTCCACTGTGGTGTTCTTGAATTTCTCTACCTTGGCTAACTGCACTGAAGAATCATTGGAATTAAAAATGCACAATTTTGTAAAAAAGTGATGCTAGGGATACATAAAATGCACAATTTTGTGATTGGTGAATGTATGATGGTGGGCCATGTGGGGACACATTTCCATAACTTACAACTCACCACATGACGAGTTGTGACACAAAATTGTGCATTTTTATGTGTCCTTAGCATTACTCATTTACAAAAATGATGCTAGTTATCAATACTTTTTCAATTCTCGAAAAAAAAAATTTCAAAAATGAAAATGATAAGGGCATACATTAGCAAAATCCAAAAAATATATATGATTAAAATAAATAAAAGAACTTTCCAAGCTATATATTTTCTCCTAGCGCCTTGACAAAAAAAAAGTAATCAACGCGGTTTAATTATAGTCCTATTATATAGCTGAACGGGTTTGTAGTTGGTACACATAAAGTACACATAAAGAAAAATTCTCAAGTTGCAAAATGAGACTTAGCTTTGGTTCAGTGTCCAGCCTCCAAGCCTTGGATGGGTTACTGTGTCAAATAGAAAAGGCTAATGAAATTTCATTTTAATGATATTATGTACTTTTTTGACTTTTTGCCTACTAAAATTGACGATGACTAATTCTTAAATAAATAATAATAATAATAAAATGGGCAATTGACGAAGGCTTGGAGTATATTTTATATGTATATATAGGTTGATAGAAATTAATTATTCCAATCAAACAAAATCTTTCATCAAAGCAATTGCTAATTGGAACGTTAAACAGTACCCATTTGAGCTTCAAACTCGTAGGCTTTTGCTAAGCTGCCATTGGAGCATTTAACAATTCATAAGTATGTTGTTGAAGCTGCTGGCTTTGTGTTTGTTCACATTTCTCATATACTTCCCTATTGCTGAGGCCAGAATTCGGCATTACAAATGGGAGGTAAAGTATGAGTACAAGTCCCCTGACTGTTATAAGAAGCTTGTCATTACAATCAATGGCAAATCTCCAGGACCCACAATCTTGGCCCAGGAAGGTGATACAGTCATTGTTGAGGTTACTAACAAACTGTTATTACAAAACCTTGCAATCCATTGGCATGGAATCAGACAGGTAGAATTATAAGTTTCCACATATTCCTACTTGAACCAACTTCATATCTAAATTGGTGTTTTTATTTACTATTGTGTACGTGTATTCATCTGCTTAATTTGTTGTAGATTGGAACACCTTGGAGTGATGGAACAGAAGGGGTGACTCAATGTCCAGTAGTACCTGGGGACACCTTCAAATATGAGTTCAAGGTTGATAGGGTATGTGTTACTTCTTAGTAGCCTAAAGGCTAAAATCTCTGCAATGGCCTCTATTTCCAGTTTGTGCGTTGTTTTTTTAATGTCCGCCTTGTTATAACAACAATAATAACCAAGTCTTAGTCTCAAAATTAGTGAAGATCAGATTATAAGTTGCATGTTTGTACTTTGATCAGTTGTATCATAATTTATAATGTATGTTTTGCTTATGCGCAGGCTGGAACTTATCTGTACCATGCACACTATGGAATGCAAAGAGAATCGGGGCTATATGGATCAATCCGTGTATCAGTTCCTGATAATTTTACAGAACCATTTGCCTATGATTATGATCGGAGCATCATCCTTACTGATTGGTACCACAAAAGTACTTATGAACAAGCCACTGGATTGTCCTCCAATCCTTTCGTCTGGGTTGGGGAGCCTCAGGTAAATGGCACTACATGTACCATATGCATTTAGTATTATATTTTGCTGTTATTCTTTGTGTAATAGTTATTGCTTCTATCTATTTTCAGTCACTTCTGATTCAAGGAAAAGGAAAATTCAATTGCTCTAGTTCATCCCTCACAGCCGACACTTGTAATACATCAAATCCAGAATGCTCTCCTTACGCAATAACCGTAATCCTAGGAAAAACATACAGACTAAGGGTTGCTAGCTTGACTGCTCTATCAGCCCTTAGTTTTCAATTGGAGGTAACCTTTATGAGCACCTTCACCTTCAAATCAATTACAACTACTAAAGATTTTTCTACAAACCATGATGTTTAAGTGTGACATGCGTACATATGGTTTTGCAACCCGCTAATGATACGTGTCCAAATTTGTTTTTGTGCAGGGTCATAATATGACTGTGGTAGAAGCAGATGGACACTATGTAGAGCCATTTGTAGTGAAAAACCTGTTCATATACTCTGGAGAGACATACTCTGTGCTTATAAAGGCAGATCAAGACCCTTCAAGAAATTATTGGATGACAACAAATGTGGTTGGTCGGCTTCCTAATACCACACAAGGCTTAGGCTTTCTCAATTACTATCCAAACCATCCAAGGCGATCTCCTCCAACTGTTGCACCAGCTGGTCCTATTTGGAATGACACAGCTCCCCGATTGATTCAAAGTCTAGCCATTAAGGCTCACCATGATTTCACTGTGACCCCGCCCACAACCTCAGATAGAGTCGTTGTGTTCCTAAACACACAAAATGAGATTAATGGATATCGCCGCTGGTCAGTTAATAATGTCTCCTTCACCCTTCCTCACACTCCTTACCTTATTGCACTAAAGAAAAAGCTACACCATGTGTTCAGTAAAACCCCACCACCTGAAGGATATGACTTTGTAAACTATGACATTTACGTGCCCAATAACCCAAATGCTACAACTACAAGCAATGCCATTTACCGGCTAGGCTTCAATACCACGGTTGATATTATACTACAAAATGCAAACACTATGTTTGCTAACAATAGTGAGACACATCCATGGCATCTCCATGGGCACGATTTTTGGGTATTAGGCTATGGAGAAGGCAAGTTTGACATGAACAAAGACCCAAAGAATTACAATTTGGTGAATCCAATCATGAAGAATACAGTGCCTCTTCATCCCTACGGTTGGACTGCTCTTAGGTTCAAGGCTGATAACCCAGGTGCTTGGCTTTTCCATTGCCATATCGAGGCTCATTTCTACATGGGCATGGGAGTGGTGTTTGAAGAAGGAATAAACAAGGTAGGGGAATTGCCTTCATCTATTATGGGTTGTGGTGAGACCAAAGAATTTGGCAAGCCATAATTAATCAAAATAAAGATTATAAATACTGAATCATCATTAACCAAAGGATTTGTTCTCAAAAAAATATATATATATATATATTTAAGGGGTAGGTATAGATTATTAACATGTGTAACTAAAAATGCAAAGGTTTATTTATTTATTTATTTACGACTCTTGCATTATTTATAGTTTATATGTCAATATAGGCCATACTCTTTGCTATTCTAATTTTTTTGGGATTCACAAATGTATTGTTTTGTTCAATAAAGAAAATTCAGCTCTCTCTCTCTCTCTCTCTCTCATATGTGTCAGCAATCATGAAAAACTAATTCAACATTTTCCTAGACTCACTTTACCAACAACCAATAAGAAGGAATTAATGTGCATTATCCAACAACCAATAAGAAGAGTCACTCAACCAACCCACCAAGTGAGCGCATCATGCATGTGTATTACACATCACAATGATTAATGTCACCTTATACTTGGAGCCCAATGTTCCAAATATGTTAAGAGTCAAATCCTATCTTTCATTTATTATTATATTGTTGAACTTATCAAATCAAATTCATTATCATTTCAATTGTAAACATTTTTTTTATATTAAAGTTTATAGTATTTTTAGCATTTTCCATACAAAAAAAAAAAAAAAAAACATTTATTTATCCCATCAAAGACATGAGCCTATTCCCACCTCTTTGGGCCTATCTCATCTTTTTTCTTTCTAATTGGATCCTTTTGTCCCGGAGAAATGGGGCAAGCCTTTTGTGTGCCTTCTGTAATTAATAAAGACATGATAATAATCATTTGCAATTCAATTTACTTGGTTGATAAAGTATCTTACCATAACATCAATTTCTACGCAAAAAAATAAATAAATAAATAAATAAATAAAAATTTGTTGTCCTAACGTGATGTTAAAAAGTAATTGTCATATACAACAAATACCATAAGTTTCAAATACTATGTTATCAAAAAAATTACAATTATGTATTTTCAATTTTCCTTTTACTTAAACAATATATAAGAGACAAAAATAGGGACCTTTGAGGCCAAGGAGATTCAAAACTGCCCAACAGAATTATAAGCTCTAACCCTATTGGCCAAGTTTTGGGCTGCACAGTTGGCAGACCTAAATAATCAAAAGAAAAATGTTTGTGTTGCTCGGATTTGAGCCCTAAATTTTAATTTGTGTAACATTATTTAATTTGTAGAAGTATCTATTTTCTGAAAATTTTATGAACATTAGACAATAGTCTTTGGAATACATTGTATGTCATTTAAGCATCGAAACAAAATTCACATATAAAATATATAAATCATAAGTTCCATGTAAACTAATAAATGTTAGTTTGTAGTTGGTGATGAAGTTGGGCATTTCATCTGGTAAGACTACAACATAACAATCATGATAATCTATCTTGATCATAGAAGTGGAGATTTCTGATTGATATGTTGGTGTATTTGGAATACATTAAACTGGGCTGCTATGAGTCATTATTCTATGAACTATTGTTATTTTAACAACCAATCTCACAAACGCTAAACACATTAACTTTCAATCTTGATAGGAATGTGAACTGAAATGTCAAATGTAGGTTAGTTTGATGTATACTGTAGTGAGATATTGTATGGTCAATATCTTAGTATGTTAGTTAATCGCATGTAACATATTGGGAGTACTATTCCTCAAGAAAGAATTCATAATCTTGGTAGGAGAAAAAATATAAAAATAAATAAAAATGGTTGTGTGGGGTACAAAAATTTGATAAGGTAATAATGCCACGTGTCATACCCAAGGCTGAGGAGGCCAATACAATTCCGAGGAGACCATACCCTCGGACGGTAAGGCCGGAGGGGCAAGCTATGGCCACGTCAATGGCACGTTACCAGAGGAGGTCACACTGTAGAGAAAGAGTTTCAGAAAGGGGATTAGCCCTAACATGACTGGAGGGGTGGTAGCTGCCACCACATTTAATGCATCCCACCAAACCCTCTTGCCACACTTATGTGGAGAAGACCCCTAAACAGTGTTGTCTTGGTTGCCGCAACTCACAGAAGATTTGGGAGGGCGTCTGATGGGACAAGCACTCGAGTAGTGGCTTGCAAGATCAACAAATGGAGGGCCAAGATCAGCTGAAAGAGGCTATATAATGGAAGAGATCCTCATGAAGGAGGGGGGGCATGATGATTTGAGAAAGAGAAATATTATAGAAAATCGTTCTTGTGATCAAACTAATACAAATATCTATCCTCAGATCTTTGCCGAGGACTAATACTCTTCATCATTCCTTGTCTTCTTCTTCTTCTTCAACTGTGCTAGGTTATTTGATTCAAGTTCCCGCCTCTACAAATTCATTGTATTATATCAACTCATTTTTTGGCACTTACAGGTTGGATCAAAGATTTGGCTAAAAATTCAAGAGCTCTTGGTAAGAATCATTTTAGTTTTCAAGGTAGATGCATTAATGTATGTTTTCTTTCAAAACCCTAATTTCAAATCAATGAAAAACATGCGTTTGTATATCATATGAAGTAGAACCTTTATTTATTTTCGATGTGTATTTCACACATGTGATGGGTGATGTTTTTCAACATGAGCGTGCATGTCTAAGCACTCTGCCATTTGTGAAATTTGAAATTTTCAATTCGTTGACATGTAGTTGTTTTTTTTTTTAAGTTCTCACAATCATATGGACTAACAACGCCACATAACAAGTCAGCTAGACCATAACATCTCATCTAGGGCTCCATTGAGTACATCAAAACATGATTCAGCATCCCTTTCCACTCTAAGCACTCTGCCATTTGTCAAATTTGAAATTTTCAATTCATGACATGTAGTGTTTTTTTTAAAGTTCTCACAATCATATAGACTATAACAACGCCACATAACAAGTCAGCTAGACCATAACATCTCATCTAGGGCTCCATTGAGTACATCAAAACATGATTCAACATCCCCTTCCACTGTGATGTTCTTGAATTTCTCTACCTTGGCTAACTGCACTGCCTATTCTTCTTCCTCTCCACTAAAGGATCATTGGAATTAAACTTCTTTGAAAAAGCTGTCAAGATAAACCCTACCAGAATTAAAGCATTCACTTACATACCAGCATCTACATTTAGTTTGATTGTATCTAGTGGGGGTATTTTCCAAGCTTTCAAATTAAATAAACTTCTTTGTATGCATTTTGTCGCTTTCCTGCTGTTGCAGTTAATGAATAATGTGTTCATATGCCTATGAAACTACATGCTGATTAATAGAATATGACATTTTCATCTTTTCTTCTCTAGTAAAATGTAAGTCAAAGTGCCTAAATGTGCCTTCTGGTAGTAATTTCAGCTATTTGATTGTGAAAGATGTGATGCCATCCAAGAGCGAAACTAGAATTTTAAGAATGAGAAGGCCAAAGTAATAACAAATATAAAATTTATCTAATATAAGTGAGCTACATTGGGGGGGGGGGGGGGGGGGGTTCCCCACAAGTCAATGAATAGTTCCACCCCGTGATGTCATCATCATGCAATGTACCTTTGCAACACAAATAAAAATGCAAATGAAATTTTCGGCTTTTAATTTGGCATTACTGTCGAAATCAACATGAATTTGGAATTAAGAATATCGAAATTTCCACTGTTTCTTCCGAATAACTTAAATGGTCCATGGTGCAACACAAATTTCAGCATCATTTTCTATGTAGGTGTTTGACAAAAAATGATAAGACTGAGATTTATCCAAAAAGACAGTCTTTTGCCACTTTTGAGTTCCGACAAAAATAATGAGAGTAATCCTGGGTTTCACACAAAGAGGTACAACATTAACCACAACTCGCCTATATAGTAAGTTGTGGTTGGTAAAGGTGGTCCCTTGTGCCACTTTATGTGGTACAAGAATTTTCCAAATAATTAAGAAGCCTCTTGTCCTTTGTTCTTTTTTTCTTGGGGGAATCTTGTCCTTTTGTGTGTGTAATGTAATGTAATAAGAACTACTTTGATTTGTTGACTCTTTCGGCCAATTTGTTGACTCTTTCGGCCAATTCTGATATCAACATCTGAAACAAGAAAAATAAGAAGAAATTAAGGCACATATTGTTCTTCATTCTGTAACCTTTTTTTGTTTCTTTTTTTTTTTTCTTGCCTTGGCATTCTTCACTTGCAAAACTCTAAAGACTAATCTGCATTATATTTTTCATAATTATTGAAATGAGTTGTTGTGTATTATTTTCACTTACTGACTCTAAAATGAATTCACATTAAATTTTGTTCCTTATCATATATATTCATCAAGACTCAGATATTATAAAGAGCACACAGCCTGGTTGGAGAACGACTGTCATTTGTTTCTTAGTCAAGAAATTATTTTTAAAAAAAGTGTGATTAAATAAATAAATGAACTTTCCAAGCTATTTCCTTTTTGCTACCTGACAAAAAAAAAAGGTGATCAACACGGTTTAATTGTAGACTATAATAAAATAACACCTAACGGTGTTAGGTTTCTGTTTCTTTTTATAGAATACACCAAGTGGATAAATTAACTAAAAACAAAACATCTTTTCAGAAGATTTAAAAACTAACTGTAGCTGAATTAGTGGCACCTCTTAAACTTTTCAAGAAATTATTCAAAGACCACGAAGGACATATTACATAAACAGTTGCATAATACAAAACTTTTCAAATGGGACTTGACTTAAGCACTTGAACCAAGTCTTACCCATTCAACTGAAAGTTCAATGATGTAATTTCATTGTTTTTTTTTGTCTTATTGCCCACTTAAATTTGACGAAGACAGATTCTTAAATAAAGAAATAAAAAGGGAAACTGACGATGGCCTGGAGTACATTTAATATGTATATATAGGTTGATAGAAATTAATCATTCCAATCTTTCATCAAAGCAATTGCAAAATGGAACATTTAACAGTACCCATTTTTGAGCTTCTAAGTTCAACCTAGTAGAGTTTGGCTAAGCTCCTATTGGAGCATTTAACAATACAGAAGTATGTTGTTGAAGTTGCTGGCTTTGTGTCTGTTCACATTTCTCATACATGTTCCAATTGCTGAGACCAGAGTTCGGCATTACAAATGGGAGGAAAAGTATGAATAAAAGACCACTGATTGCTTCTCTTTGCATTCCATAGTGTGCGTGGTATGGATCAATGGGAAGTCTCCAGGACCCACAATCTTGGCCCAGGAAGGTGATACAGTCATTGTTGAGGATACAAACAAACTATTAGTAGGAAACCTTGCAATCCACTGGCATGGAATCAGAGAGGTAGAATTATAGTTTCTATATTTTCTTACTTGAACCAACATTATATCTAAATTGATGTTTTTTATATTTATTATTGTGTGCGTGTATTCATCTGTTTAATTTGTTGTAGATTGGAACACCTTGGAGTGATGGAACAGAAGGGGTGACTCAATGTCCAGTAGTACCTGGGAACACCTTCAAATAAGCAAATATGAGTTCAAGGTTTATAGGGTATGTGTTTCTTCTTAGTAACCTAAAGGCTAAAGTCTCTGCAATTATCTCCCCCTTGCTATAACCACAATAATAACCCAAATATTAGTCCCAAAATTAATAATGTATGTTTTGCTTAATTTTTGCTTATTTGCAGGCTGGAACTAATCTATACCATGCACGCTATGGAATGCAAAGAGAATCAAGGCTATATGGATCGATCCGTGTATCAGTTCCTGATAATTTTACAGAACCATTTGCCTATGATTATGATGGGAGCATCATCCTTACTAATTGGTACCACAAAAGCACTTATGAATAAGCCACAAGATTGTCCTCCATTCCCTTTGTTTGGGTCGGGGAGCCTCAGGTAAATCATAAATGGCACTACTTGTACCATATGTAATGTAACTTATGGACAAGACACTGGATCCATTCCCTTTGTCTGGGTTGGGGAGTCTCAGGTAAATCGTAAATGGCATTACTTGTACCATATGTAACAAATCAAATTAGTATTATATTTTTCTGTTATTCTTTGTCTAAAAGTTATTGCTTCTATCAAATTCCAGTCACTTCTGATTCAAGGAAAAGGGAAAATTCAACTGCTCTTGTACATCCCTCACAGCCGACTCTTGTAATACATCAAATTCAGAATGCTCTCCTTATGCAATAACCGTAATCCCCGGAAAAACATACAGACTTAGGTTTGCTAGCTTGACTGCTCTATCACCCCTTAGTTTTCAAATAGAGGTAACCTTTAAGAATACCTCCACCTTCAAATCATTTTATGTTGTTCTTAGTTTATATTATTATAAGAACTAGTCGCAGACCACGCAATGTGTGAGAATAAATAGTTATTTTAGAGTGTAATATAATGTATAATTTTTTCTCTAATTTTTTTCGAAAATTTGTTCTCCCTAAAAATTAAACAATTATGATAAATTAGTGTATCAAGATGTCAACTTGAGATCTTATTTTAGTTTGATACGTCTACCTTTGGTCCAATAAGTTTGTAACTCTCTTTTTATTTTGTTTACAGTAGAGTGCTTTATTAAAACCATAGATATGTTTCTCTTCTTTGTTTTTGTTTTTATGGTTTTGCTTATGAGTCATAAATGCAATTTTAAATCCATGAAATCCATTATATGAACCTCTATAAATATTTCACATTTATGATTTGTCCTGCATCAATTATTATTTGAGTTTATTTCGTTTGTAGTAGAATGTTTTATTAAAGCCACCATCCACACTATTACATGTTTCTTTTCTTTGTTTTTGTTTTTGTTTTCTACCATTTTGTTTATGAGTCATAAAGGCAATTTTAAATCCATGAAATTCATTATATAAGCCTATATAAATATTTCACATTTATGATCTGCTTGGCATTAGTTATTATTTGATTTGGTTTTGTTTGTAGTAGAATGCTTTATTAAAGCCACCATCCATACTATTACAGGTATTTTTCTCTTCTTTGTTATTTCTCTGTGTGTGTGTTTTTCATTTATGGTTTTGCTTATGAGTCATAAAACGTAATTTTAAATGAGAAAACATTGGGTTCGGAACTGGCGTAAAACCAGTGTTTTACGCCAGCCAATGAGACCACTCCACGTCAGAGTTCACACGCTCACAGCTTAAAGAAATAATATAATCTCAATAAAAAAACATTTCAGTATCAAACCAAGTTACCAAACATATCAAACACAAATCAATAGAAAATTAGCCCAGCAAAGCCAAGCCATAGCCACCACCCACAAGCCACAACCCATTAATCAAACAAACCCACAACCCAGCCTGCCACCACCAAAAATCAACCCAAAATAAAGAAATTTTGGTTTAATCAATGCAAAAATGAAATTACTTGAGGTGTTTGGCTGAAAAATGCAGAGAGGAAGAGCTCAAAACAGGAAAAAAAAATGGAGGATTTACAGACCCAACCACCGCGATCCATCGCCACAACAGCTAGCACCATCACGATCTACCACCACCATCTGAATCCTCAAGAATCACAACCACCACCATCGAAGATAGAGGAACAAAAGAATGGAGAGATGCCTAAGAAAGGGAGGAGAGTGATGAGAGTTGTCTGAGAAGAGAGAAGAGTGCAAAGAGAAAAGAGGAAAAAACAAAAAGGAAAAGGGAGAAGGACAACAGTCATATGAGAGAGAAAAGGGAAAAATAGAATAAAATAATATTAAATATTATAGCATACTTGGCCATGAGGTTATACCATACCATTTTACAATACACCTAGCACCCCAACTTTTATTTTCCTATTCTACTCATTAAAATAATATTTCTACACAATAAAATAATATATCCCACAATTACCATCATTTACAATACAACACATTATTTATTCTTTCTCTCTCTTTATTTCTGTTCAACAACCACTATCACCACCACCGCCGCACTACACACACCTGACACCACCACCACCACCACCAGCAACCCATAATCTATCGTCAACACCAAAAAAAAAAAAAAAAAAAAACCCAGGCAGCAAACCCACGCCGCCACCCACTAACCCAAAACCCACTCCAATGGAACCATAGACACCCACCCCACCATCGACCCACCAGTCACAACCACAAACCCCAGTAGCTGAACCAAAAAAAAAAAAAAAATCCAATGCCAACACAGCACCACCAACACAGCATAGCCACCACCAACAAACCCATAGCCACCATAAAATAAACCCACAGAACACCACAAAACAAACCCACAACCAGGGACGGAACCAGGTTTGAACTTAGGGGGGGCCAAAAAAAAAATTTTTGAAAATTTTTAGAAATTGGTACATTAATACTAAAAGTTGTATCATCAGTATTGGTTCTCAAATAATTTGTATTTTTTCTTATAAATAAATCGAACATTGTAATTGACTTTTCCATAATCTAAAATAAAAGTCATATTAATTATAAGGATTTATAATCAATACTTTTGTAACTCAACTGACACTTCTTAGTTCTTAGTGTGTCCAAATGAAGACATGCAGGGTTCGAATCCCCTCTTCTTCTTGTTGTAGTTGTCGAATTATTTATAAAAAAAATATAGGAATTTATCATGGTTTTAAAACTATGACTGCAAAGAAAACTGAAAAAATGAATGGTTCTAAACTTCTAGGTTCTTTGGTTCAATTCAAATTGGACAGATTCTTTAATCTTTTCTTTAAAAAAATTAATTTATTTAATATTTTTACATTATTCTATATTAACTTATATTAATAACTACATCTTAACCTATCCCTTTTTTCTAAATTCTAACAAAAGGTTTACTCTTTATAAAAAAGAAATAAAAATTAAATAAAAACATAGGTGTACCATGTACCCCTGTTATTGGATCACCCTGACTTTGTGGCTACTTGTAAAAATTTTCACTGATAGTTTTGGAATAAAAGTTTCCACTTTCCACCTTCATCACTTAAAGATTAACGAAAGGTAGAGTAGCAGCCACCTCACAAGTCACAACACACCACAAGGCAAAGAGAAAGTGAGAGGACGGAGAAAAGATCATATCAAAGAAGGAAGAGAGATCCATCCATGAGACCAAACCTTGTCTAAAGGTTTTTTTGTTATCCAATTTTGTGAATTGTCCAAATGCTTGAATTAAGGTTTTTGATTTTCTTGGGTAAATGGAATGCTGGAATGGTCAAATAATTTTTCTATTTTGATTTCATGGGCCAATTTGAAAAGTATATTGAGGGAGGGGGGCCAAAATATAAGTTTTGGGGACAAAATTCTAGACTTTTGTATAGATATACATAATAGTCTTTAGCTTTTCAAAATCTTTGGGGGGGGGGGGGGGGGGGGGGCAATGGCCCCCCTCAGCCCATACATAGTTCCGTCACTGCCCACAACCACAAATCACAAATCAAACCCACGCCACCGAAACCTACGCCAATCAAATCACAAATCAAGCCCAAACACCGAAACCACACACTGATCTCAACCTTGTGGCATCCCTGTTGCTGCGTGAGAGAGGCTGAGTGTGAGATGGAGTGAAAAGTTAAATGGGGCTTGAACGGACTGGCTTGAGATTTCCGACGAAGCTTCGTTTGAGATTTGATTTGAGAGACCGACAAAGCTTCGCTTGAGAGGGGCTTGAACGGACTGTGAAGGGATGAGAGAGCAAAAACAGAGAGAGGGGACTGTAGTGCTATTAAAATACATTATTTGTTTGATGGCATAGCGCTACAGTACCATCTCACATATATGAGATGGTACTCTAGCGCTATGCCAAAAAAATTTGGCATTTACCAGTTTAGCCATCCAATTGCTGAGCATATTTTGGGCTTAAATGCTAAATAGCCTTCACATTTAGCATTTGACAAGCCCACTGCGGATGCTCTTATATTGTTTCTTTAAGCTGTAAGCATGTGAACTCTAACGTGGCGTGGTCTCATTGGCTAGCGTAAAACACTAGTTTTACACCAGTTCTGGACCCAATGTAGTTGTTTTCTCATTTTAAACCCATGAAATTTGTTATATAAACCTCTATAAATATTTCACCCTCCTCTATAAATATTTCACCTTCATGGTTTGTCAGCATCAATTATTATCCTACAAAAATATGTTTTTTTTTTCTGTTTTTTTTTTTTTTTTTTTTGGCTTTGTATTTATGAATTATTTGTAATCATCTTTTTTTTTTTCATTGGCTTTATCTATTTATTAGTTAAGAATTATCAAATTTTGTATTTCCTCCTACAACAATGGTTTCATCTTTTTATTTCTAGGCTGTATTTGAGTTATGTTTATATGTGAGTTATTGGATTAAATTAATTTTCTTGAATAGTAAAATTTTTATGTTACTATTTCTTATTTTTATTTTTGTTAGCAATATTATATGTGTGCGCTACAAAAGTGTCATTATAAGATAACCAATAAGTTAGTAAAGAATTATGTTTTTTTTTTTTTTTTTTTGGGCAAATGAAATACCTTTGATTAAGTTTCCATAGGTTTTAAATTATTAAATTTAGGAATTTTTTTCATATAAATATGTTGTGTGATTGCTTGATACTTTTAAGAACAATACTTTATATGCAATTAATCAAATCTTGATTCAAGTGATTATTAATTTATTATTTCTCAATAAATTTATACTAAAAGTTTATTACTAAAACCATGCACCGAATAAAAGTAATACTGTTAGTTATATAAATACATAGATAGATAGAGATACACGTCAAAGTCGTAATATTAATGAACAAGACCAAGCACTCATCTAAAATAAATTTACTAACTCAAGTTATACTAACAACATTAACTTTAATAAATACTAATTAGTAACCTAAATGAATAGATAATGATCATTTCAGAAGTATAAGTGATTGTGAGGTGTAAGGTGTGAGGTGTGGGGGGCAAAGGTCGGGGTTCAAGTCTCTATGAGGAAGTTTCACACACATATACATTTAGATTAAATTATAATAAAATTTCTATCTTGTATTAAAAAAAAATATAAAAAAAGAGTAATTAAAGATATATGCCATCAAATTACGTAGCAATATAAATAAATAAAATATATTTCTCAAAAAATAAAAACCGGGATCAATCTAAAAAACACTCTATTTCCCAAAAATCTATACTTTCTTCCCAAAACTTCACCCGGATCAATGACGTTGCCAAAAATCTACCCAAATATCTCACCCAGATCAATGACGTAACAATCCAATAGTTCACAATTTTTTACACTAAAAAAGCTACCCACTCTCTCGTAAGAGCATCCACATCCCAATCTTATATCTCATCCTACTTTACCATCTCAAAAATCTACTTTTTCAATTATACCATACAATTTACAATATACCCAGCATCCCAAAATTCTATATCTTATCTCATTTTATTTAAATATTCTATTTTATTCTTTTTTTTTTTACCTTTTCTCTTTTTCTCTTTTTCTATTCCTCTTCCTCTCTTTCTCCCTCATTACCGGTTTCAACCCAGGCACACACACACACACACATAGCCAAACCCATCACCACACACACACAGAGCCAACCTCTAGCACCGGTTTCATCACACACAGCCAAACCCATCACCACACACACACACAGCCACACAAACAAAAACAAAAACAGAAAACCAAAACAAAAACAAAAACAAAAACAAAACACAATCCCATCACCACACACACACAGAGCCAACCTCTAGCACCTGTTTCATCACACACAGCCACACCCATCACCACACACACACAAAGCCACACAAACAAAAACAAAAACAGAAACCCAAAACAAAAACAAAACACAATCCAAGAGTTTCAAACCCAAAAAAAAAAAAAAAAAAAAAAAAAAAAAAAAAAAATTAAACCCACCACCGGAGCCCTCACGCCGATCCAAACCCATTTAGGCCACACCAATCACCACACACACCGATCCACCTATCCACCGGAGCCTCACACCGATCCAAACCCAAAAAAAAAAACCCACCACCGGAGCCCTCACGCCGATCCAAACCCATTTAGGCCACACCGATCACCACACACACCGATCCATCTATCCACCGGAGCCTCACGCCGATCCAAACCCAAAAAAAAAAACCCCACCACCGGAGCCTCACGCCGATCCAAACCCATTCAGGCTCACCGATGCCCTCATGCCGATTCAAACCCGTCGGAGCCGTCGGAGCCCTCACGTTGACCCATCCAATTCCACCGTTGAGGAAGCCACGGGGTCTTGAGTCAGAAGAGATCAGAGAGCAAATGAGAAAGAGAGAAGGAAGAGAGAGAAAAGAACAGAAATAATGAGAGATGAGAGAGAAATGCGTGGGTTAAAAACGAGGAGAGAGGATTAAAAAATTATTTTTTTTTATAACATTGAGCTACAGTACCATCTTACATTTAAGATGGTACTGTAGCATTATGCCAAAAAAATTTTAGCATTTAACATATAGCCTTCCAACTGCTGGGTGTATTTTGGGTTTGTATGCCAAATATGCTTTGCATTTGGCATATAGCCATCCAAATGCGGATGCTCTAACTCACTCATGTCTAATTCCCGAGCCCAAAAAGCTTTATAAGAGCATCTCCAATAGGCTCTTTAAAGTAAAATATGGAGAGCAAACAAACAAAATAAACCCTCCAACAACCTCTGTATTTCCAAATTTTTTTTTAGATTTGCTACAGGAGAGCATTATTGCAATTATTGTAGCACCTCTAAATAATATTCTCCCTTATAATAATATCCGGTTGAATAAAAAAATAATTCTTTCTCTCTCATTTCTTTTCTCTTTCGTTCTTCACTCTCTCTTGCTTCTCTATCTCAACGGTTACAAACTAAAACATACCACAAACAAAACAAAAACACAAAACCAATCGAAAGATTTGAAACTCAAAAACAATCTTTCTCATAAGCCTAATGAAATCTGAACAATAAAATAAAACTAATCAAATCAGAACAAAAAAAAAAACATGTAGAACGCCGATCCATGTAGAACGCTGATCTCCACTTCTCTGCCGGTGATCTATGTGTGTATGAGAGAGAATTTTTTTGTGTCAGAAAGAGAAAGAAAGAGAAAGCTTCTTGAATGCTCTGGAGTAAATGAAGTGCTAGAGAAGAAAAGAAAAAAGAAAAGTGAAGATAGAGATAAGGGAAAGGTGTGGAGGAGAAAAAAAAGAGGAAAAAAGAAGAAAAGAAACGTATGGATGAAAAAAAAAAGAGATAAGGGAAAAATAAAATAAAGAATAAGAAATTAAAATTGAGAAATGCTACTACAATATTTTCACAATAAATCTTAAATGGTGGGTTGTTACTAACTAATACTAATGAAAAAAAAAGTTTAAGTGATGTGTTCAAATTAAAATCAGAAATAACTTACCGCATATAATTTATTGTGAAAATATTATAAAATGTTAAAAACATAGCACTTCTCATTAAAATTAGATGAATGAAAGAATATTGAAAAAGAAATATTAAAGAAAGAATGAATAAATAATGTTTAAATAGGATATAGAAAATGATAGAGAGTCTGTTAGAAAGTGTATTTGAAAAAATAAATAGGCAAAAGGTAAAATGAACTGTTCACTCTTCAAACAATACAAAAATTTGAAGAGGCTGCTGGAAATGCTCTAAGTTGGTGAAAAGTCTTGCTAGCAATCTCTCTGGATTTCTCATACCAAATCAAGAGTCAATGCCTAAGCAGCCGAAACGAATTCGAGATGAGTATCACCGACGAATCTTTGAAAGTGATTTTTCTTTTGTAATTTCAGTTTTCTATGGTAAATTAGAATTACAAAATTAGTTGTCCCCTATTTTTCCCATTTTTCATTTTAATTGGAATGTTGTGTTTATTTTAAATTTGTGGGAATGGACTAGTTTCTATGTGGTTTGAAAGGCAAAAGTCCATAATGACTAAGTCCTACCACGACAGTTTCTTCAAGTAAAAATTTATTAGTTTCTTCCAATATCTCAATGATAGTACTAAAATTAAACACTTCTTTGCAAAATGTCATTAATTTGATTTTTATTAACAACTTTAGTCTCAATTGAATTGGTTTCCTTGTACTGATACTATTCTGATCATGCCAAAATTATCAAATATCAGCCATGTTATTGGCATTTTAAATTTCTTTCATGCAAAATATGGCCACATTTCTATTAAGATTTTTCATGTGTAGAGTATTTTAAATATAGAATAAAATTTTTAAAAAAACTTACAAATTTTAAATAATGTCAATTCTATTGAATAACTCAATTCAGCTTCAAATAGATTAAAGTTACAATCTCAAATCACACAATATTATGAGAAGTCAAATTACTTGAAAATTCTTCATCTTATAGAATTATGTTTAAAGAAACTAAGCCCATAGTTGTCAATATTGTACGTGTGTAAAAAATTTTGTATCGTAAAGACATATAAAAAATGTTTATGAATCATACGATACAGTGTGCATATCATATTAATCGTATCGTATCGTAAAATCATACGTATTGTATGATACATAGACATATACTTTAAAAAAAAAATTATATTAAAATTTTTACTTTTATTTGAATCTAACATGTTGTTATACTTGTATACTATAAAACCGAAGTCTTTAACCTTTTGTTGTCCTTACGAGAGTTTGCCACCTAAGCTTTGAAAGTCTCACAACTTTCCACATCATTATTCAGTTAAGAATTTATCTCAAACCATCTGTATCTGCCTCCTTTCTTTTTGCAACCCTATGTTATTTTGCTTTTTCTTTCAAGGAGATTGACTCTGTGTCATAATAGCAACAGAGGAACCTACATAGAACATCTCATGGGTGGGACAAATTATTGAAGATGCTAAGAAGCAACCTAAGATGGTTGCAACAGGTTTGAGTGAATGGAGCTCTCCTCTCTTCACGTAAAGCAATAAGCTAACAAATCTGGATGATGTTGATTTACCGCTAAATGCAAAGCTACGTTTGGTTTAGAATTTGATTTTTAACTCAATTAAAATCTTTCTCCACAATCCCTAAACAACTAAACGTGAGGCTTTGTCTCCATTCTACTATCTTCTCCGGTGACAGACCCCAAACGGCTTAGAGTACATTCATAAATAGTTAATGTAATTTGGCATTTTTTTTTCTTAACCCAATGTCTCGACTCTGTTCTTTGTTGCAATTTTTGTTAAATCATGCAATGTAAACTCCTTAACAATAAAGGAAGTATAGCTGACTTACTCTCCTACATAAATCTATGTGTGATGCGGCAAACTCATCTTTTTTTTTTTTTTGAACGGTGCTAATTTCTCCCTACTACTTCTTTCTCTTCAAGATGTTCTAAAAGTTTGTTTAGATATCGCTTATTACTGAAAACTGAAAACATTGTAGTAAAATAATTTTTAAATGTGTAAATAGTATTATGGGACTCAGTTTTAAAAAAAAAAAATTTCTGAATTCCGTACTTGTAGGTCTCATAAACAATGTACGGGACACAACCAAAAAAATACAGAAGCGCAAAAATGCCACTCCTGCCGCTATCCAAACTCACACAAAGGGTTCTACTATTTTTCAAAGCACCTTAGATGAAGGCGGCTCATGCGTGGCCAGGAAAGTAAGGAGAAACACGTCTTAATTTTATAGCTTCAAATTTATTTATTTGATTATTTTTAAACCAAATTTTACCACGTGTTTCTCTTAAAACCCCAAAAACCCTGCGCGAACCACACTACCAGCCACTATGTCCATGGGCTTCTCTCATGTAGATCAAGTCAGTGTGCAATATCTTAAACCTGAAACAATCCAGCATATTTCAACACCTATAACCATATAAAATTTTTTTTCATATATTTATCTATTGTGTATACATATATATTTTTGTTTTGTTTCAATAAATTCTAGGCTCATAATCTTTTAATTGTTTAATTTACACATGAATCTACAATACCTGAATTTACACTAACTCAACTTTGAATTTTCTGAATCTTTAAATTTCGTTGGCCTTTCGAAAGTTTTAACATTTGAATTTTTGAGTTTGTTTTTTTTCATTATATGAAACCGTCTAGAAGATTTCAACAACAATATATAGCCATACATTATTCTTTTGAGAGTAACCTATTTATCTCTTATATTTCTCTTCATAGCTTTTTTTTAAAAAAAAATATTCTTTCTTTAATCATCTGTTTTTGTATATCTTTATTTTGTATTTTTACTTTCATAGCCTAGATTTTAACAAAATTTCTCAGATCATATGATAGTTTGGAATTAAGTGGTTTGTGATTTTATCGATAGGTATGTAACATGTTGCTACAATAGACACCCGTTAAACAATAAGTTTAGGGACCTAAACCTTTTTTAAAGTATTAAATTCCAATTTTTGCAGATTTTATTTTGAAGTTAGATCAAAGACTACACTCAGTATATTGAGGAACAAATTCAATTTATGTTGCATAAGTTTTTTTTTGTTATTGTAAAGAATAATAAATGTCATTTTTAATTAAAATTTTCATGAGTTATTATTTATATTAATAAATGTTTGAAACATATAGTTGTTAATATATGTTTTAGCTATACGGTGTTATTACGAATTTAATTTCTATTTTTTCAGTAAAATAAACCAAGAATAAATCATATATCATACTCAATACATTTTTCATGCATCATACGGGTTAGCGATTAGTTGCACTAAAGAAGAAGTTACACCATGTGTTCAATTAGATCCCACCACTTAATGGGTATGACTTTGTAAACTATGACATTTACAACGTGACCAAGAACCCAAATGCTACTAGTAGCAATGCAATTTACCAACTAGACTTTAATACTCAAAGCTCAATTAGTGTGAAAAAACTAAAGTTTGTTCAGACCCTCAATTTTAAAATTATGGTTAGATTTTTTTTTACTCTAACTTATCTAAGTGTGGAACAAGAGTAAATGAGCACAATAAACTGGTAACACTACTCTAAGCCATATGCAACCACAATAGGCAATAAAAGTAAAGCTTAAAGAGTAGAGAAGAGAGATGCAAACACAAGATAACATCGAGACGTGTTATCAAAGAGGAAACCGAAGAACTCGACGAAAAACCTTCCCGCAACCCTCCAAGTCAAAATCGATCCACAAGTGAATAAGTTGGAGTACACGAATATCAAAAAGACTCTTCAGGCCTAATCTGCCCAATGTACTTGAACCCTCCAAGCTCTTGCTACCAACGGATTTCTTGGAGTCTTGTCTTCACTAGCTTTCTAGATCCCGCAATTCTTCCCAATTGCATCCGCCAAGCCTTACCGGCTTCTTTTAGCAAATCCCAAATGCTTCCCAAGTTCCAAAACACTCTCTACACTCTGAATAGGTGTGGGTTATGTTTGGGTACAAATCTCCTCTCAAAGTATAACAATGGGAGAGGGGAAGGAGAAAAAACTACAAAGGTATTCTCACATAAGGATAAGTAGCTCTCTCTATACAAGAGTGGGTGTGTTGTAGAAACCTCTCTAGGGTTTTCTTTTGAATAGCCTCTTCACACTTTTGTGGGTAATGTGGGTATATATAGTATGGGTGAAGGGTATAAGAGTTATACTTAAAATCTTCCAGCCAGAGAATTTTGCAGGTACCTCGTGAGATGGCCTTTCTTACGAAGTACTCGCGAAATGACAGGTTGGCATAACTCTTCAGTTTCTAATCATGTGCTTCACACGTGGCCTTTTCGTTGGAACCTTTTCTCAAGAGCTTCTCGCGAGCTAGTCGTGAAACTGCACTAATCTTCATTGCAAGCTTAATTCTTCACCAATCTCTTATACTCATCCCTTACAATTAAATCCATATAAATACAAGGAAATAAATTAATGCAATTACAACATTTTTTATCATGGAATATGTTAGGACATATGTAAATCATGTTAGGAACATATGTCATTTAAAATTGGCTAATCTTATGACAAAACGCACTTTACTTATAATTGGGTAGATCTAGGATGTGTTTAATACTTCAAAGAACGAGAGTTCAAATTTAGTATTGAAGCCAGGCAAATCTGTTCAAGAAACAAGTAAAGAAGTACCGATTCATTAAAGCTTGACAGCTTCTTTACAGATGACCTATCTATCGAGGTCTCGATAGATATCTCGACAGCTGTATCTATCAAGAATTACGAAATCAGAATTTTCAAATCTGATTTTCGGCCTATGCTTATGTATTTGTGTAAGGTTTATTTTCTCACAACCCTAAACATATATAAGACTTATTTTAAAGGCCGTCACATAACAGAATACAAGGAGAACACATGCAAAAGGTGACCGAGTTCCTTATTCTCTCTAAAAGAAGCTACTGCGTCTTTCGCGCTTTAGGGTTTTGTAACCAAGTGCTTCTTAATCTTCATTGTTGATGAAGTGAAAAACTTTGCAGCCAACATCTTCTTCAAGTTGGTGTGTTAGTCACGTACTAGGAGCCATGCATCATTGGTTAGTCACGTACGGGGATCCGTGCAAAAAGGGTGGCGTTCATATATTGAAAAGTTCAGAGGTTCTAAAGCGGTAGAAGGTTTTTGTTGTAAGTTCATCTACTGGGATTATAGAGTCTTGGGATAAGAGTTTTGTACTAGATCTAAAACTTCTCTTTATTATAGTTAATTGCTTCTCAGGAAGGTTTCCCCCAAGGTTTTTTTTTACTATGAAACTAATTTATTTCATCGGTTTTCCTGGGTGATCATATTTTGTCTTATTTACTATTCCGCTATGCATGATATTGACATGATATTGATGTTAGTTTGTTTTATCAAGGTTTATTCATAATAAATCTAATTAACAACTTGTGTTAAAACTTGTTAATTCTACCAACCAGGGTCTAAATTTCCTAACAAAATAAAGTCAACACAAAGCATAGTTGTAAATCACAACTTTACAAATACCACGGTTGATATTGTTCTACAAAATGCATACACAATGACTCCTAACAATAGATGGTTGGACTGCTCTTAGGTTCAAGGCTGATACCCCCAAGTGCTTGGCTTTTCCATTGCCATATCGAGACTCATTTCTACATGGGCATGGGAGTGGTGTTTAAAGAATGAATAGACAAGGTGGGAGAACTGCCTTTATCTATTATGGGTTGTGGTGAGACCAAAGGATTTGGCAAGCCATAATTAATCAAAATAAAGATTATAAATATTGAATCATCATATTTTTGCCATGCAGCAATTGTTCAAAAACTTTGTTTTTTGACGGGTAGGTATATACTATTAACATGTGTAACTCAAAAATGCAAAGGTTTTTTTTATTTTATTTTTTATTTTTTATTTTTTTTACATACAACTCTTGCATTCTTTATAGTTCATGTCAACATAGTCCCTAATCTTGCTTTTCTAATTGTTTGGGATTCACAAATGTATTGTTTTGTTCATCGATAAAGAAAATCTCTCTCTCTCTCTCTCTCTCTCTCTCTCTCTCTCTCTCTCTATATATATATATATATATATATTGAGTGCACGCATGCCCCTCAATTCATTAATTATTAAAAGTAATTTGATATGTTAGCAATCACGAAAAGCTAATTCAACATTTTTTAAGACTTGGGCTCTAACAGCCAATAGGAAGACTAACTTAACCCAACTAACCAAGTAAGTCATATGTGTTATGCTTATGTATTGCACATGACAATAACTAATGTCATCTTCCTATTGGTGGCTAGATATTTTCAGGGGTTTATCAACAAAGAATGAGTCCACAGTCTTAACCATACACATAATCATTGAGGTGAAGATCAAAACAGTATGAGGTTGGAACAAAGATTTAGCTGAAGATTCAAGTGCTCTGGGTAAGAATCATTTTAGTTTTCAAGGTAGATGCATCAAGGTATGTTTTCTTTCAAAATTAATCCATAGTTTCAAATCAAAGAAAAACATGTGTTTGTATATCATATGAAGTAGAACCTCTATTTATTTCCGATGTATGCTTCATACATGTGATGTGTGATGTTTTTCAAATATGCGCATGTGTGTCTAAGTATTCTGCCATTTGTGAAATTTGAACATTTTAATTCGTGACATGTAATTTTTTTTTTTTTAAATGTACTCACAATCATATGGACTAACAACACCACATAACAAGTCAGCTAGAGCATGACATCTCATCTAGGACTCCATTGAGTACATCAAAACATGATTCGCCATCCCCTTCCACTGTGATGTTCTTGAATTTCTCTACCTTAACTAACTGAACTGCCTATTCTGCTTCTCCACTAAAGGATCATTGGAATTAACTTTCTTTTAAAAAGCTGTCAAGATAAACCCCTCCAGAATTAAAGCATTCAAAGACATACCAGCATCTACATTGAGTTTGATTGTATCTAGTGGGGGTAGTTCCCAAAGCTTTCAAAATGAACTTCTTTGTATGCATTTTGTATCTTTCCTGATGTTGCAATTAATGAATAATGTGTTCATATGCCTATGAAACTGCATGCTGATTAATAGAATATATGGCATTTTCATCCTTTCTTCTCTAGTAAAATGTAAATGTGCCTTCTGGTTGTAATTTCAGCCATTTGATTGTCGAAGATGTGACGTCATCCAGGTTCGAAACTAAAATTTTAAGAACAAGAGGGCAAAATAATAACAATATAAAATTTAAAATTGGAGTGCTACATGGGAATCATGTGAAAATTTTGGAGGGACCATTCATATAATTTTTAAGATTTTAACTAAATTTAAAAAGTAAGGGGCCATGGCCTCACAACTCAATGAGTAGTTCCGCACCTGATGTCATTGTCATGCAATATATCTTTGCAATACAAATAAAAACAAGTATGTTTTTGTGTTAGTCATTCGTGATTTATGTGCTTATTGACGGTCTTGTGCTGATTAGTTATTCTATTAGCACATAACATATTCATAAGCTACATTGAATGCCACATTGTATTTTCAGTTTTTCCTTATTCTATGTGAGGACAGCTATTCATGTTGTGGCGTACATAATCTATACACACAATTATATATATGCATACATACATACATACGCAATTAGGCATGTGTATACTTGAATGCTTGTATGTTTGTATTATGCATTAGTTGGTTAACATGGGTACTTTTCACACTTTGAAAATGGCATGCTTATGGGTGATCCATTGTTATTAATGTTTGTGTTAGTCATTCGTGACAATGACAACGGCGAAATTTCCGCACCTAATGTCTTGTCCCTGTTTGTGTGTGTAATAATGTAATGTAACATGACTTTCAGAAATTGTATAACAAATTAACAATGACTGTGTAGCTTTGCGGACAAGGTCAATGGTCAGTGGCTTACGACCACGATGCTATATCACATGCCCCACGTCATTTGGCTCAATAAAATAATTAAGTACTACTTTGATTTGTTGACTCATTAGCCCAATTCTGATATCAACGTCTGAAACCAAAACAAAATAAGAAGAAATTAAAGGCACAGTACTTTGGTCAATGGGTTTTTTTTTTTTTTTAAATGTTCCGCTTACCTTTCCATTTCTCTACCTTGGCGTGGGTTTGGATTGCGTTTTAAACTCATCACGTACGTCTGTGTTCAGCAGCTGAGTCCTGTGTACTGTTTATGAGAAATAGTTGTAAAAAAAAAAAAAACACAAATTATTTATCATTTAAAAACTATTTATGGAACTCAGGGGCACTATTCATCATTTAAAAATTATTTTGTTACAGTATTTTCAGTAATAAATTTTCAATTTTCAGCAATAAGCGGTATTCAAACAGACCCTTAGGCTCCGTTTGGTTGAAAAGATGAAAAAGTGGGAGGATAGAAAATAAAGAGACAATGAAAAATAGGGATGATAGAAGAGATTTTAGTTTCAATCACTTACATTTGGTTGGGAGATGAAAAATATGGTTTATATAAATTTACTCACATGCCCTATAAGATAAAGAAAGTAATAAATTATATTTTTATTAAAAAATTGTGTATGGAATTATGGATGGACATTCCATTAATAAATTATATATATATATATATATATATATATATATATGTATATGTAAAGAACCCAGAACAGATGAAGAAAAAAAAAACCATTAAATAAATCGAGGGAAACAGGAAAAATAAAAAAAAATAAAAAGTCAGAAGTCAAGTTGGTTGGGAATAGAACGGCACAGTTCCAAAAAAAAAAACTTTGCACAGTAAAAAAAAAATAAAAAAAAAAATAAATAAAGAACTAGCGAAGAACGTTGCAGGGATATTTTTGTCCAAATAACTGGTCCGGTTTTCTTCTTAGTTTTCTTCTTATTTTGGAAAGAAATCCTTCTGGTAAGTCGGGAAAGAAAACACATGAACCCTACTAACTTTTTTTCCTCTCTTCCTCGCAAACAAATACCCTCCAAAAAGATTTCCCTTCTTGTTTTTTTTTTTTTTTTTTTTTTCATCCTCTCTAAAATCCACTCTACCAAACACACCATAAATTAATTTGCATTATATTTTTTAGAGTTATTGAAATGAGTTGTTGTGTATTATTTTTATATGAATTTATTAGTAATATCATTTTTATTATGCACTAATCATGCATAATGGGTGAACTGTGAAAAATATTGTATCCATGCTCTTATTGACTTTTGTGGGGGCAATTTTTGCTTCAAAGGCTAAGGGTTAGACCATGTTGTAACCTTAGGCAATTTTGTTGTCCCACATGAAAAAGAAAGCCTTCATCTATTATGGGCTGTGGTGAGACCAAAGGATTTGGCAAGCCATAATTAATCAAAATAAAGATTAAAAATACTGAATCATCATATTTTTGCCATTCACCAGTTGTTCAGAAAAAAAAATTAAAAAAAATTTGGGGTGGTATAGATTAGTAACATGTGTAACTCAAAATGCAAAGGTTTTTTTTTTTAATTATTATTTCATTTATTTACATACAACTCTTGCATTCATTATAGTTCATATATATAAAAAAGCAACTCTTGATTTCCTAATTGTTTGGGATTCATAAATGTATTGTTTGTTCAATAAAGAAAATTAATTTCCTCTCTCTCTCTCTCTCTCTCTCTCTCTCTCTCTCTCTCTCTATATATATATATATATGTGTGTGTGTGTGTGTGTGTACACACACATATTGATTAATTTATTTATTAAAAGTAATTTAATGTGTTAAAAAAGCTAATTCAAATATTCATTTATTATATTATTGAATTTAATAAATCAAATTCATCATCACCTCAATTTGTAAACATTTTGTATTAAAATTTTTAGTATTTTTTATACAAAAAATGAAAAATTAGCATTTATTTATGATGTTTTTCAAGAGGTATCAACCATATTAATTATCACGTCAATTTGTAGGTATTTTGTAAGGGTTTGGCTTATTTCCAGTAATTTTTTAACAGAAGATCTCATTTTGTTTTAAATACATAATAGCAAGTGGTAGCGGGTTTTAATCTCCACTTCCTATTAGTTAGTAAGTGATGTGACAGTTTCTCATTAAAACAGAAGAAGATTCCAATTAAAAAGTATTGAAGGTAAGCTAAACCCATTTTGTAATAAAATTTGGTAATAGTTTTAGGAAAATGTTAACAAATGCTCTAAAGACATTTGATAGTAAACCATTTTATGAAAATTTTTATTGGAAAAGAAAAAAGCAATTAATATTTTAACTGTTTTTTCTATTTCCCTTAAAAGTAGTGTTCAAAACTTTCTTAAAATGATTTGTTAACAATTGTCAGAAAATCGTTTGTTAATAATTACTCTAAGGGCATCCGTTAACTTGACTCATAGTTTTATCACAGTCAAAGTTAAAACCTGTGATCAATTAGAAAGCACTAAAACTAAAATCTTTATACCATCAAAGACATGAGCATATTCCCATCTCTTTTGGGCCTATCTCATCTTCTTTCTTTCTAGTTGCATCATTTTGTCACAAGATAGGGATGATGGGGTGTGGGAGATAAAGACAAAGATTTAAGTCTTCAAGAGGGGTGTGGTAGGTCCCCTTCCTTTGCCAAGATGAGATCCTGTATTGTCCTTCCCAGTTGGGGCCGAGCTTTCCTTGAGAAGGATCTTTAGCAGCTCCCATTACTTTTCGCAGCACAAGATCCCCGATCTGAAAGTTTTTATGTCTGACATTGGAGTTGTAATATTTTGCCATTAGGTTCTGGTATCGCGCCAACCTTTGCTCTGCTGTAGCCCGAACTTTGTCCACCAAGTCTAGTTGGAGCCGCATGGCTTCTTCGTTCTTATCCTCGCTGTAGTTCTCCATGCGATAGCTTGTAAGCCCTACCTCCGCTGGTATGACTGCATCAGTCCAATATACCAGCCGAAACAGCATTTCTCCAGTAGGTACTCTTACTGTTGTACGATATGCCCACAAGACGCTTGGTAGTTCATCAGGCCAGATACCCTTTGCCCCCTCAAGCCGAGTCTTGATTATCTTGAGCAAGGTTCGATTCGTAACTTCGACTTGTCCGTTGGTCTGCGGGTGTGCGGGCGAGAAATAATGATTCTTGATAACCCAGCTTCGAATAGAAGCTCCTAAATGCGCTGTTGTCAAACTGCTTTCCATTGTCAGAGACAAGCACTCTTGGTATCCCGTACCTGCAGATAATATTCCTCCAAATGAAGTTTCGAATATTTTTCTCCGTGATAGTGGCCAGGGCCTCTGCTTCCACCCACTTGGTGAAGTAGTCGATACCAACTACTAGAAATTTTAGTTGCCTTACCGTGGTTGGGAAGGGGCCCATGATGTCTAGTCCCTATTGGGCGAATGGCCAAGGGGCCGTCATGGGTGTCAGTTCCTTGGTTGGTTGCTTGATCAAATTACTGAACCTCTGGCATTTGTCACACGTCTTGACATAGCCTCGTGCGTCCTTTTGCATCGTAGGCCAGTAGTACCCTGCTCGGAACAATTTGTGTACTAAGGATCGTGCCTCCGAATGGTTTCCACAGATGCCCTCATGGACTTCTCTCATTACGGAGTCTGCCTCGTCGTGATTCAAACACCTCAGATATGGTCGTGAGGATCCCCTTTTGTATAAAAGGTTATTGATCAGCACAAATCGTGAGGCTTGGACTTTCAGTTTTCTAGCTGCTTCTTTTCCGTCTGGTAGTGTGCCTGTCCTCAGGTAGGCTAATAGTGACGTGGTCCAATCGTTCTCAGAATCCACTTTATGCACTTCTATTCCGTCGTCAATAATTGAGGACATTTGGACAAATGACAATACTTGATCAGGGACTAGCATAGATTATGCTGAGGCTGCTTTTGCCAGACGGTTGGCACATTCATTCTCCTCCCTTGGGATTTGAATGAATCGCACTTTGAGGCCATCGATTCGATTCTTGACTTTTTCTGGGTACTTCTTCATCCTTTCATTTTTGCACTCGTAAATGTCGTTAATTTGATTTGTTATTACTTGGGAGTCGCAATGTACGACCATGACTTCAGCACCTGCTGCCATCGCGAGGTCCAATCCTGCCACTAATGCTTCATACTCGGCCTCATTATTTGTCGTTGCGTAATCCAATCGGACCATGCACTCAATTTTATCCCCGTCTGGGGTTTGAATTACCACTCCAGCTCCTCTAGCTTGCCTGTTTGAAGATCCGTCCGTGTAGATGCTCCATTCTCTGAGTGTGTCTGCCCCCTTGCCTTCTAATGGGGTATACTCGGCGATGAAGTCTGCCACGGCTTGGCCCTTTATTGCAGTTCGCGGGCGATACTGTATATCAAACTCGCTTAGTTCTATTGCCCATAAAGCCATTCGTTCGGCAGCTTCAGGGCTGCTCATGGCTCTCTTTAAAGGCTGATCCGTCAAGACTATGATGGCATGGGCCTTAAAGTATGGCTTGAGCTTTCGGGCTGCAGTTACAAGTGCGAAGGCCAACTTCTCCATCTAGGGGTATCTTTCTTCTGCCCCCCGGAAACCCCTACTTATGAAATAAATGAGTAGTTGAGTTCCTTGTTCTTCACTTATTAAGGTCGCGCTGACCGCTGCTTGCGAAACCGCTAAGTATAGGTAGAGCTCTTCCCCTGGTTCGGCTGGGCTGAGAAGCGGCAGAGTGGCCAGGTATTTTTTTAGGTCCTCGAATGCTTTCTGACACTCATCCGTCCATTTGAAAGATTTTCTCAAGGTGCGGAAGAATGGTAGACATTTGTCCGTTACTTTAGAAACGAATCTGTTTAAAGCCGCAATTTTGCCATTCAAGCTCTGCACCTCTTTCACTGTCTCCGGTGGTTTTAACTCCATGATGGCCCATATCTTCTCCTGGTTAACCTCTATTCTTCTTTGGGATACTATGAATCCCAAGAATTTTCCCGCCGTTACTCCGAATACGCACTTGTTCGGATTCAACTTCATATTATACGATCTGAGAGTGTTGAAGGTCTCTTGTAGGTCTCTTAGATGGTCCTGTTCCAGAAGGCTTTTTACAAGCATGTCATCGACGTACATCTATACATTCCTCCCAATCTGGTGTGCGAACATTTTGTTTATTAATCTTTGGTATGTTGCTCCTGCATTCTTGAGCCCAAACGGCATTACTTTGTAACAAAAAAGCCCTTGGCTTGTAACAAAAGAGGTTTTCTCCTGATCGGCTTCGTCCATCTTGATCTGATTGTAGCCGGAGAAGGCATCCATGAAGCTCAAGAGTTGATGTCTCATCGTTAAGTCTACCAGTGTATCAATCCGAGGTAATGGATAACTGTCTTTTGGGCATGCTCTGTTGAGGTCCATAAAGTCGACGCACATTCGCCACTTCCCGTTAGCTTTTTTGACTATCACCACGTTTGCTAACCAGTCGGGGTAATATACCTCCCGGTTGAAGTCTGCCTCAAGTAGTTTTTTTACTTCTTCTGCTATTGCCTTGTCCCGTTCTTAAGCGAATACTCGCTTTTTCTGTCTTAAGGGTGAAAACTTAGGGTTCACATTTAGCTTGTGAACCATGACTGAGCGATTAATCCCAGGCATGTCTTCGTGGCTCCAAGCGAAAACATCCTGATTTATCCTGAGGAACGCTCTGAGAGCCTATCGTATGGGTTGGCTAGCCGATGTCCCTATCCTAGTCGTTCGTTCAGGCTTTGATTCGTCTAGAGCTATTTCTTCCAGTTCCTCGACTAGTTCAGCAGTGACTCGCTGTTCTTCTATGCACATTGTCTGCTGGTGATCCTCCATCTCCAACATGGCTAAGTAGCACTCACGGGCAGCCACCTGATTCTCCCGTAACTCCCCGAGCCCATACTCCATGGGGAACTTAATCATCAGGTGGTACATTGAGGTTGCTGCCTTCCATGTGTTAAGAGTTGGTCGTCCAAGGATAGCGTTGTATACAGACGAGCAGTCAACTACGAGGAATGTCACGTCTCGAGTGATCTGCTGAGGGTAATCTCCTACCGTCACCGAAAGCGTGATTGCACCCAACGGGAATACTCTCGTTCCTCTAAACTCCACCAGCGGGGCGTTTGTTGGTATCAGTCGTTCCTTATTAATCATCATTTGCTGGAATGCGGGATAATATAGGATATCCGCTGAGCTGCCATTGTCGACCAACACTCGGTGCATGTTATACTCCTCGACTCGTAGGGTGACGACCAGTGCATCGTCATGCGAATGATGAAGTCGTTGTGCATCTTCTTTTGAGAACCCAATTATTGGGCTATCCCTTCAAGCTATTTTTGGAACCGAGCCCGTCAGCTGGACGTTCTGAACCATTCGGAGGTAAGTTTTTCGAGCCTTCTTGGATGAGCCTGCTATCGCTGTTCTTCCCACAATCATCCTTATGTCTCTGATTGGGGGTCTAGGACGCTCATTCTTCCTTCGGGGTTGCTGCTCTTGAGGTGGAGGATCCGTCCTTTCTTTCCTAATAAACTTTTGCAATTTTTCTTGTCTGATAAGGACCTCAATTTGCTGCTTCAAGTCGTAGTAATCAGACGTATCATGACCGTGGTCGTGGTGGAAACGGTAGTACCAGTCTCTAGACCGCTTGCTCGGATCACTCTTGAGTTTTCCTGGGAAGGTTAGGGCCCCTTCGTCCTTAATCTGCATTAGGACTTGGTCTATTGGGGTATTCAAAGGGGTGAAGCTTGTAAACCTTCTTCCTGGGGGTTTAGGCCGCCGGTCATCCCTTCAGTCTCCAGTTTTGAGTCTTTTTCGTTCTTGGTCCTGCCGGGTGTCTTCCTGTCGCTCTCTCTTCCTGGGCTTGTCATCCCGGGCCAACAATGCGTCTTTCGCATTCATGTACTTGGTAGCCCTATAAAGGACCTCCGTCATGGTTTTCGGGTCATTTTTGTATATAGAGAACAAAAATTTACCCTTTCGCAACCCATTTGTGAAGGCTGCTACCAGTATCTTATCATCAGCCTCATCGATTGAAAGTGCTTCCTTATTGAAGCGGGTTATGTAGGATCTCAGCGTCTCATCCTCTCGCTGTCTTATGTTCATCAGGCACGCCGTTGACTTCTTGTACCTATGTCCCCTGATAAATTGAGACATGAATTAGGCGCTTAATTCCTTGAAAGTGCTGATGGAATTTAGTGTCAACCGACTAAACCAAATCCTTGCGGCTCCCTTTAGCGTGGTGGGAAAAACCCTGTACATTATCTCATCCACGACCCCTTGAAGGTGCATCAAGGTTTTGAACGTCTCTAGGTAATCTAGAGGGTCTTTTATTCCGTCATAACTATCGATCTGTGGCATTCGAAACTTGTGTGGTAGGGGGAAGGAGTTCACGGCCATAGTGAAAGGCAAATCAGTGCGGTTGACTAGATCGTCAAGGTCACTGGAAACTCGCCCCATGAGTGCGTTCATCATAACCTCCATTTGTTCTCTCATAGCTTACATCTCTGCGACAATGTGTGGTGGAGTCGCATCCGTGAGGGATGGCATGCTCAAGTTCTGCCTCTCTGGTCAGCTTGGGGCATGGTTGCCTTCAGGTTTCTCTTGATTTTTTCTTGCAGCGCTGGTCCCTTCTTGGTCTTCTTGTTGGTCATTTGGTGCTGCATTATTCTGGCGCAACTGTTCTTCCAAGTCGAGGTTTTGTTCAGTAAGGCATTCCACGGTGGCCACAAGAGTTCGAACTTGTCTCTCGAAGGCAGTCATGGGTGGTTCATCTCCTTGAATGTCATTAGTGGTTGCCATCAAGCGAGTGAGTACCATGCAACCCTTTAGTCCGGGAAACAATAGTATGGCTTATGAATCTCAACTAAGTTTCCCACAGACAGCGCCAACTGATGATGTCAAGAATTTCACCAGTGAGCCACACGATACCTGCGCACTCGAGTGTGAACCTGCACAACAAAGAGAAGAGAAAGCCTTGCGAAGAGCACCGGTGTGGTGCCGGCCGAATACCCTCCGAAGGTTAAGTCAGAAATATTCTCACAACTCTAGAGTGCTAGAATGGGTAAATTATGCGTACCTTGATTAGCGATGGTATTGGAGCTTTTATAGTAGTAGGTAGACCTCTTTAATTTGGAGTAGAAGTCGTTTCTTTATAGGAGTCTTCTTCGTAGAATCCCAAACGTGTTGGACAAAACATTTCCTTATACATATCTTCTAGAATCCTTTCATTAATAGAATCCCTTTAATCTTAGGATTCCTTGAAGTGTGTCGCAAGTATCTTATAGCAAGGGTCTTTATACTGGTATTCGGACCCGTCGGCATTATGCCCGTCCGAGCTGTGTCCGTTCACAAGACTGTGGTTGCTGGGCCCGTCCACTATAAACCAAAAGAGGAAGATCCGTCAGGCCCATTTCATAAATATTTTTCCCTCTTCAGTCATCATCGTAATATCAAATCGGTCTTAAAGGAGGAAGTTACTTAGGAAGACAAAATGAATAGCAATTTCCTATGTTGATGCTGCAAAAATATATAAAATGAAGCTCCATTTAACGTCCAAAGGTTGTAATATAGCGGCAATATCCATATCTAAATAACAAGAAAGCTGTAAGCACAGCAATCAAAACTTAGAAGTAGCCCTATAACTTACAGTCAAGCTACAGAGCTAGCTGCTAGCCAATTTGAGCTTTTAACCTAGTTGTCCACTTTTTCTTTTCTCTGAGTCTTATATCTTACATTTAGGAAGAAAGAATGGGACTTGGTATAATTAAGCACCAATATTGCACCATAACTAGTTTTCCATACCCAGATTGGAGGTACAATCATAGTTCTCAAAACCGGGCTGGACCGGGAGGTCGAATTGTGAAAACCGAGAACTCATATGAAAACCGAGAACCAATATGAAAATCGATTTTTTAAGCATAAAGAACCGGGCATATTTGGCAATTCCGTGAACCCCTAAAACCGGAGTTGGACCGTATGAACCGGTGGCAAAAACCATGCGGTCCAACCCTTTAGCATTTTTTTTTTTATAGAAACAACTTAACACAATTTTATTCTACTTAATTAAATTATCCATCTCTTAATAAAAAAAATTATAATTAAAATCCATAAAAAATATTCAACTTTACTTCAAAAATTAATCATAAATTTTAATGTTTTCATGGTTATTATTTTATTTTATTAACTTTCTTATTTAATTATTAAATATATGATTGAAAATCATTAAATTTTCCTCACATATATCGATATATTAGTCAATTTTGCTAGTTTTATAAATTTAATATCTATATTTAGGCTTTAATTAATTATTAAATTAATTATTATGTCATCACGGTTCAACCCCGGTTCAACCTCGGTTCGACCTCAAAAACCTTGAACCTCTCCCTTTTACGGTTCAATGAACGGTGCGGGTCTGAAAACCTTGAGTACAATCACACGGACTCTTCAGGTTGCACTAGCTGGATCCAAGGCTTAAACTAAAGAAAATGTAAGAGGAAGACTTTAGTACTTTACTGCGACAAAATCATATATAAAGCTAGTGGATTAGTAAAAATTAAAAACACTACTTTATCCCATAACAAAGAACCCAAGTCAATATCCTATAAAAAAAATTTTAAAAAAATGATTATCAAATCAAAAAATTAAAAATTAAAAAAAAAAAAAGAAAAGAAAATGAAAACCCAAGCCAATGAGATTCCTTTTTCTTTTTTTTTCACGTTCTAAAGGAGAAACATATACAACTTATAGAAAAGAATCGAAGAAGAAAAACAAGGGTCAAGTGGGATAGGCACCTAGTTCATGATCATGAATTACCTCGCAGGTCACAGCAACTAAAGGTTTGTTTGAATACCACTTATTGCTGAAAATTGAAAACTGAAAATATTATAACAAAATAATTTCTAAATGTGTGAATAATACCATAGGACCCATTTTTAATGTTTATTTTGCTGAAAAAAGAGATTTGTGGGTCCTATGAATAATGCATGAGACCCACTAAAGAAAAAAAGTGCTGCTAGGAAGTGCAAAATGCGCTTCCCAAACGCACACTAAGTGCACGTTTGGATACAGAGTTTGCGTCTGCATTTGTGCACTCCGTGCGTTTTGTGTGGATTCCGTGCACTGTTTACAGGACCTGCAAGTAATTTTTTTTTTCCAGCAAAAACAACTTTAAAATTGGGTCTCATTGCACTATTCACACATTTAAAAATTAATCTGCTTCAATATTTTCAGTTTTCAATAATAAGCGGTATCCAAACAGACCCTAAATATATGTATCCTTCCAAGAAATAAACAAGTGAAGTTTTTCTTTAACGTCCAATTCGAGCTCATTCACTTAACCCAAAAAAATTAAAAGATTCTTTGATTCACTGACCCAATTCACACGCATCGACTTACTGTAGGTCAATTCGTCTCTGCAAATGTCGGGTAGACTTGGGCATGTCTCTCTCATGTTAAAACTTAAAGGGAGGGACAACGTAGCTCTTAGGGTCCGTTTGGATACCGCTGAAAACTGAAAACAGTGTAGCAAAATAATATTTAAATGTGTGAATAGTACCGTGGGACCCATTTTTAATGAAAAAGTTGCTGAAAAGTGAAAATTGTGGGTCCGTGAACAGTAAAAAGTGTGGAGAAAAGTCAAAAGTTGCGGCTACTGTTCAATGAACAGTAGCCGCAACAGTGATGAACAGTGAAAATTTGGGCTGGAACGCGTGAAAAAAAAAAAAAAAGTGTTGAAAACGCAGACGCAAGACGCAAGAAGTGCAACCCAAACGGAGACTTAATCTAATAATCTTTCAACTTTAATTTCCTTTCTTCTAAGGTAGGGTCCATAACTAAGCCCTATCGATTTTTCATGACTTTTGGCTAAAAATCAAAGGGTCAAGTTTAAATTATGTACCTTTACTACTTTTCATTCTATGATTGTGGGCAGTCATGGAGTTCAAAATATTTTGGTTTAATTAATTACTATTTCGGTTTTTAAGTTCTAACATTTTTTCTTACGTGTTAAAGGGAATCATAACGTTTTAAATGTCAATTTATTTTCTAACCATTTGATATTATTTAAAAAAGAAAAAGATTCCTTCATTCATTGATCCAATTCACTTGCACGACTTTACTGTAGGTAAAGTCGTCTCCGTAAATGTAGGGGTAGAATTGTCATGTCTCTCTCATGTTGAAACTTGGATTCTGCTAAAGAAAACAGCATAGGTCCCCAGGAAGATAAGGTCCATAACTAAGCCCCATTGATTTTTCATACGACTATTGGTTAGAAAACAAAGGATAATGTTCAAATTATGGACCGCAACGACTACTGAGGGTCCTTGGTAAGCACCATCCCAATGTTATTATTAGAGAAGTCTTTCATATTTTGCAGGTGGTGTTTGGTCATCCCTTATGTTTGGATGAAGAATTCAACTAACGATCATTCACATCATCAATCACATGTTAGTAAGTTCTACTTACTTCAAAATAAACATGAACCGACAGATACGGACCTATTGGATAGACTTTCTAGAATTTTAAACTAGTCTAAGTTACATAATATTCATCATCACCAGAATTCAAAGATGAAAGCGAAGTCTAGGCCTAGGAAGCACGAGTGCGTTTCGGGATTCGGGTGCAGGTGCAAGACTCGGCAATTTTTGAAAAAGGTGGGTGCGGGTGCGGGTGCGGCAAGACTCGGCGATTAAAAAATTATTAAAAATATTTTTATTTATATTTTTAATATATTACTAAGCATACTTTTTCACATTATATAAACATATACCAAATTTAATAACTAAAACATAATGTTTATAAATTAAATACAAATAATAACTATTAACTAGAAAACTAAAAAATGGCTAGTCGAAAAAAAAAAATATATATATATATATATATATAAATAAAAGGTTCTATTGATGTGATGCAATTAATGCATCACATAACGTGGGGCTCAAAACTGAAAAAGAAGCAAAGGCTGAAACATTCAGCCCATCTTTTATTAAAAAAATATATGTTTTCAACATTTCCAAGGCTAGTCACGTGTAAAAGGGCTTAGGAAGTTTCAAATAAAAGATACAAAACAAAGAAAGAGAAACCACATAGCAATGTTCATTGTTCAGCAAAAGAGAGAAGAAATCAGAGCAGTGGAGAAGGACAACAGACGAGAAGAAGGAAAAAAAAAATGGAAGAAGAAGATCTAATAGGCGATGTCAATATGGTGGCAACTTGCTGCACTGGGGCTTGCTCAAATCATGCATTTCTTCTATTTTTCCTTTTAGTTTTTGTACTGGCCGAATTTCTCTTTTCCGGCTGAAACGTCCGGTATCTTGAGCGGTACATTTTGAAGGTATTTCTGATACGGCCGAAACGTCCCAAATCGGACCAAGTCGGCCCGATTTGAGCCGTGTCGGCCCGAGTCGGCCCGATTTAAGCCACGTCGGCGCGAGTTGGCTTCGCCACGTGGTAGAATGTGGCCCGACGCGGCACGGACGCGCGGTCAGCGGTGTCCAACGCGCGTCGCCTCGTCGGTATGCGCCCAACGCGGGTGCGGCGCCAGAGCTTTCCAGAGGAAAGTAAGCAGAAACACATCTTAATTTTATAGCTTCACAATTGATTCATTTGATTACTTTTAAACCAAATTTTACCACGTGTTTCTCTTAAAACCCCCCAAAACCCTACGTGAACCACACTACCAGCCACTATGTCCATGGGCTTCTCTCATGTAGATCAAGTCAGTGTGCAATATCTTAAACCTGAAACAATCCAGCATATTTCAACACCTATAACCATATAATTTTTTTTTTTCATATATTTATCTATTGTGTATACATATATATTTTTGTTTGTTTCAATAAATTCTAGGCTCATAATCTTTTAATTGTTTAATTTACACATGAATCTACAATACCTGAATTTACACTGACTCAACTTTGAATTTTTTGAATCTTTAAATTTCGTTGGCCTTTTGAAAGTTTTAACATTTGAATTTTTGAGTTTTTTTTTTTTCATTATATGAAACCGTCTAGAAGATTTCAACAACAATATATAGCCATACATTATTCTTTTGAGAGTAACCCATTTATCTCTTATATTTCTCTTCATAGCTTTTTTTTTTTTTAAATATTCTTTCTTTAATCATCTGTTTTTGTATATCTTTATTTTGTATTTTTTACTTTCATAGCCTAGATTTTAACAAAATTTCTCAGATCATATGATAGTTTGGAATTAAGTGGTTTGTGATTTTATCGATAGGTATGTCACATGTTGCTACGATAGACACCCGTTAAACAATAAGTTTAGGGACCTAAAACTTTTTTAAAGTATTAAATTCCTATTTTTGCAGATTTTATTTTGAAGTTAGATCAAAGACTACACTCAGTATATTGAGGAACAAATTCAATTTATGTTGCATAAGTTTTTTTTTTTTGTTATTGTAAAGAATAATAAATGTCATTTTTAATTAAAATTTTCATGAGTTATTATTTATATTAATAAATGTTTGAAACATATGGTTGTTAATATATGTTTTAGCTATACGGTGTTATTACGAATTTAATTTCTATTTTTTTAGTAAAATAAACCAAGAATAAATCATATATCATACTCAATACATTTTCCATGCATCATACAGGTTAGTGATTAGTTGCACTAAAGAAGAAGTTACACCATTTGTTCAGTTAGATCCCACCACTTAATGGGTATGACTTTGTAAACTATGACATTTACAACGTGACCAAGAACCCAAATGCTACTAGTAGCAATGCAATTTACCAACTAGACTTTAATATTTAAAGCTCAATTAGTGTGAAAAAACTAAAGTTTGTTTAGACCCCCAATTTTAAAATTATGGTTAGATTTTTTTTACTCTAACTTATCTAAGTGTGGAACAAGAGTAAATGAGCACAATAAACTGGTAACACTACTCTAAGCCATATGCAACCACAATGGGCAATAAAAGTAAAGCTTAAAGAGTAGGGAAGAAAGATGCAAACACAAGATAACATCGAGACGTGTTATCGAAGAGGAAACCGAAGAACTTGACGAAAAATCTTCCCGCAACCCTCCAAGTCAAAATCGATCCACTAGTGAATAAGTTGGAGTACACGAATATCAAAAAGACTCTTCAGGCCTAATCTGCCGAATGTACTTGAACCCTCCAAACTCCTGCTACCAACGGACTTTTTGGAGTATTGTCTTCACTAGCTTTTCGGATCCCGCAATTCTTCCCAATTGCATCCGCCAAGCCTTACCGGCTTCTTTTAGCAAATCCCAAATGCTTCCCAAGTTCCAAAATACTCTCTATACTCTAAATATGTGTGGGTTATATTTGGGTACAAATCTCCTCTCAAAGTATAACAATGGGAGAGGGGAAGGAGAAGTGACTACAAAGGTATTCTCACATAAGGATAAGTAGCTCTCTCTATACAAGAGTGGGTGTGTTGTAGAAACCTCTCTAGGGTTTTCTTTTGAATAGCCTCTTCACACTTTTGTGGGTAATGTGGGTATATATAGTATGGGTGAAGGGTATAAGAGTTATACTTAAAATCTTCCAGCCAGAGAGTTTTGCAGATACCTCGCGAGATGGCCTTTCTCGCGAAGTACTCGCAAAATGACAGGTTGGCATAACTTTTCAGTTTCTAATCATGTGCTTCACACGTGGCCTTTTCGTTAGAACCTTTTCTCAGGAGCTTCTCGTGAGCTAGTCGCGAAACTGCACTGATCTTCATTGCAAGCTTGATTCTTCACCAATCTCTCACACTCATCCCTTACAATTAAATCCATATAAATACAAGGAAATAAATTAATGCAATTACAACACTTTTTGTCATGGAATATGTTAGGACATATGTAAATCATGTTAGGAACATATGTCATTTAAAATTGGCTAATCTTATGACAAAACGCACTTTACTTGTAATTGGGTAGATTTAGGATGTGTTTAATACTTCAAGGAACAAGAGTTCAAATTTAGTATTGAAGTCATGCAAATCTGTTCAAGAAACAAGTAAAAAAGTACTGATTCATTAAAGCTTGACAGCTTCTTTACAGATGACCTATCTATCGAGGTCTCGATAGATATCTCGACAGTTGTATCTATCAAGAATTATGAAATCAGAATTTTCAGATCTGATTTTCGGCCCATGCTTATGTATTTGTGTAAGGTTTATTTTCTCGCAACCCTAAACATATATAAGGCTTATTTTAAAGGCCGTCACATAACAGAATACAAGGAGAACACATGCAAAAGGTGACCGAGTTCCTTATTCTCTCTGAAAGAAGCTACTGCGTCTTTGCGCTTTAGGGTTTTGTAACCAAGTGCTTCTTAATCTTCATTGTTGATGAAGTGAAAAATTTTGCAGCCAACATCTTCTTCAAGTTGGTGTGTTAGTCATGTACTAGGAGCCATGCATCATTGGTTAGTCATGTACTGGGATCCGTGCAAAAAGGGTGGCGTTCATATATTGAAAAGTTCAGAGGTTCTAAAGCGGTAGAAGGTTTTTGTTATAAGTTCATCTACTGGGATTGTAGAGTCTAGGGACATGAGTTTTGTACTAGATCTAAAACTTCTCTTTATTATAGTGAATTGCTTCTCGGGAAGGTTTCCCCCAAGGTTTTTTTTACTATGAAACTAATTTGTTTCATCGGTTTTCCTGGGTGATCATATTTTGTCTTATTTACTATTCCGCTGTGCATGATATTGACATGATATTGATGTTAATTTGTTTTATCAAGGTTTATTCATAATAAATCTAATTAACAACTTGAGTTTAAAACTTGTTAATTCTACCAACCAGGGTCTAAATTTCCTAACAGAATAAAGTCAACACAAAGTATAGTTGTAAATCACAACTTTACAAATACCACGGTTGATATTGTTCTACAAAACACATACACAATGACTCCTAACAATAGATGGTTGGACTGCTCTTAGGTTCAAGGCTGATAACCCAAGTGCTTGGCTTTTCCATTGCCATATCGAGGCTCATTTCTACATGGGCATGGGAGTGGTGTTTGAAGAATGAATAGACAAGGTGGGAGAACTGCCTTTATCTATTATGGGTTGTGGTGAGACCAAAGGATTTGGCAAGCCATAATTAATCAAAATAAAGATTATAAATACTAAATCATCATATTTTTGCCATGCAGCAATTTTTCAAAAACTTTGTTTTTTTGTTTTTTGATGGGTAGGTATATACTATTAACATGTGTAACTCAAAAATGCAAAGGTTTTTTTTTTTTTTTTTTACATACAACTCTTGCATTCTTTATAGTTCATGTCAACATAGTCCATAATCTTGCTTTTCTAATTGTTTGGGATTCACAAATGTATTGTTTTGTTCATCGATAAAGAAAATCTCTCTCTCTCTCTCTCTCTCTCTCTCTCTATATATATATATATATATATATTGAGTGCACGCATGCCCCTCAATTCATTAATTATTAAAAGTAATTTGATATGTTAGCAATCACGAAAAGCTAATTCAACATTTTTTAAGACTTGGGCTCTAACAGCCAATAGGAAGACTGACTTAACCCAAATAACCAAGTAAGTCATATGTGTTATGCTTATGTATTGCACATGACAATAACTAATGTCATCTTCCTATTGGTGGCTAGATATTTTCAGGGGTTTATCAACAAAGAATGAGTCCACAGTCTTAACCATACACATAATCATTGAGGTGAAGATCAAAACGGTATGAGGTTGGAACAAAGATTTAGCTGAAGATTCAAGTGCTCTGGGTAAGAATCATTTTAGTTTTCAAGGTAGATGCATCAAGGTATGTTTTCTTTCAAAATTAATCCATAGTTTCAAATCAATGAAAAACATGTGTTTGTATATCATATGAAGTAGAACCTCTATTTATTTCCGATGTATGTTTCATACATGTGATGTGTGATGTTTTTCAATATGTGCATGCGTGTCTAAGCATTCTGCCATTTGTGAAATTTGAACATTTTAATTCGTGACATGCAATTTTTTTTTTTTTTTAAATGTACTCACAATCATATGGACTAACAACACCACATAACAAGTCAGCTAGAGCATAACATCTCATCTAGGACTCCATTGAGTACATCAAAACATGATTCGCCATCCCCTTCCACTGTGATGTTCTTGAATTTCTCTACCTTAACTAACTGAACTGCCTATTCTGCTTCTCCACTAAAGGATCATTGGAATTAACTTTCTTTTAAAAAGCTGTCAAGATAAACCCCTCCAGAATTAAAGCATTCAAAGACATACCAGCATCTACATTGAGTTTGATTGTATCTAGTGGGGGGAATTCCCAAAGCTTTCAAAATGAACTTCTTTGTATGCATTTTGTAGCTTTCCTGATGTTGCAATTAATGAGTAATGTGTTCATATGCCTACGAAACTGCATGCTGATTAATAGAATATATGGCATTTTCATCCTTTCTTCTCTAGTAAAATGTAAATGTGCCTTCTGGTTGTAATTTCAGCTATTTGATTGTCGAAGATGTGACGTCATCCAGGTTCGAAACTAAAATTTTAAGAACAAGAGGGCAAAATAATAACAATATAAAATTTAAAATTGGAGTGCTACATGGGAATCATGTGAAAATTTTGGAGGGACCATTCATATAATTTTTAAGATTTTAACTAAATTTAAAAAGTAAGGGGCCATGGCCTCACAACTCAATGAGTAGTTCCGCACCTGATGTCATTGTCATGCAATATATCTTTGCAATACAAATAAAAACAAGTATGTTTTTGTGTTAGTCATTCGTGATTTATGTGCTTATTGACGGTCTTGTGCTGATTAGTTATTCTATTAGCACATAACATATTCATAAGCTACATTGAATGCCACATTGTATTTTCAGTTTTTCCTTATTCTATGTGAGGACAGCTATTCATGTTGTGGCGTACATAATCTATACACACAATTATATATATGCATACATACATACATACGCAATTAGGCATGTGTATACTTGAATGCTTGTATGTTTGTATTATGCATTAGTTGGTTAACATGGGTACTTTTCACACTTTGAAAATGGCATGCTTATGGGTGATCCATTGTTATTAATGTTTGTGTTAGTCATTCGTGACAATGACAACGGCGAAATTTCCGCACCTAATGTCTTGTCCCTGTTTGTGTGTGTAATAATGTAATGTAACATGACTTTCAGAAATTGTATAACAAATTAACAATGACTGTGTAGCTTTGCGGACAAGGTCAATGGTCAGTGGCTTACGACCACGATGCTATATCACATGCCCCACGTCATTTGGCTCAATAAAATAATTAAGTACTACTTTGATTTGTTGACTCATTAGCCCAATTCTGATATCAACGTCTGAAACCAAAACAAAATAAGAAGAAATTAAAGGCACAGTACTTTGGTCAATGGGTTTTTTTTTTTTTTTAAATGTTCCGCTTACCTTTCCATTTCTCTACCTTGGCGTGGGTTTGGATTGCGTTTTAAACTCATCACGTACGTCTGTGTTCAGCAGCTGAGTCCTGTGTACTGTTTATGAGAAATAGTTGTAAAAAAAAAAAACACAAATTATTTATCATTTAAAAACTATTTATGGAACTCAGGGGCACTATTCATCATTTAAAAATTATTTTGTTACAGTATTTTCAGTAATAAATTTTCAGTTTTCAGCAATAAGCGGTATTCAAACAGACCCTTAGGCTCCGTTTGGTTGAAAAGATGAAAAAGTGGGAGGATAGAAAATAAAGAGACAATGAAAAATAGGGATGATAGAAGAGATTTTAGTTTCAATCACTTACATTTGGTTGGGAGATGAAAAATATGGTTTATATAAATTTACTCACATGCCCTATAAGATAAAGAAAGTAATAAATTATATTTTTATTAAAAAATTGTGTATGGAATTATGGATGGACATTCCATTAATATATATATATATATATATATATGTAAAGAACCCAGAACAGATGAAGAAAAAAAAAACCATTAAATAAATCGAGGGAAACAGGAAAAATAAAAAATAAAAATAAAAAGTCAGAAGTCAAGTTGGTTGGGAATAGAACGGCACAGTTCCAAAAAAAAAAAAACTTTGCACAGTAAAAATAAATTAAAAAAAAAAAAAAAAAAAAAAAAAAAAAGAAAAAGAAAAGAACAAGCGAAGAACGTTGCAGGGATATTTTTGTCCAAATAACTGGTCCAGTTTTCTTCTTAGTTTTCTTCTTATTTTGGAAAGAAATCCTTCTGGTAAGTCGGGAAAGAAAACACATGAACCCTACTAACTTTTTTTCCTCTCTTCCTCGCAAACAAATACCCTCCAAAAAGTTTTCCCTTCTTGTTTTTTTTTTTTTTTTTTTTTTTTTTTTTTTTTTTTTTCATCCTCTCTAAAATCCACTCTACCAAACACACCATAAATTAATTTGCATTATATTTTTTAGAGTTATTGAAATGAGTTGTTGTGTATTATCTTTATATGAATTTATTAGTAATATCATTTTTATTATGCACTAATCATGCATAATGGGTGAACTGTGAAAAATATTGTATCCATGCCCTTATTGACTTTTGTGGGGGCAATTTTTGCTTCAAAGGTCAAGAGTTAAACCATGTTGTAACCTTAGGCAATTTTGTTGTCCCACATGAAAAAGAAAGCCTCCCTCTTCAAGCTAACCAAACTAGTGGTACTCTTTCTCATTGGCTCATCATATAGCATGAAGAGGGAGGCTTTCTTTTTCATGTGGGACAACAAAATTGCCTAAGGTTATAACATAGTTTAGCCCTTGGCCTTTGAAGCAAAAATTGCCTCCACAACTTTAAAATGAATTCACATTAAATTTTGTTCCTTATCATATAATCATCAAGACTAAGATATTATTAATAGCACACAGGCTGGATGGAGAACGATTGCCATTTGTTTATTAGTCTATAAATTATTTTTTAAAAAAGTGTGATTCGATAAATGAACTTTCCAAGCTATTTCCTTCTTGCGACCTGACAAAAAAGGTAATCAACGCGGTTTGATCGTAGACTATAATATAATTACACCTTATCATGTTTGTTGTTTAGCGAAAAAAAAAGTTCAAATAAACTATAAAAAATTTATTAAAAAAGAAATATTTTTGGAAGATTTGAAAAGTAGGAGTTTTTTTTTGAGAAACTGTTGATTGTCAAGAACGTGGAATGTGAAATGTGGAATGCAGTTGATTGTTAAGATACAATAATGCGGCTATTTGCCCGCTTGGATACAAAGTTTTGTGGCGGCTGCTTTTTCATTTCACATTTCAGCTTTTTTTTTTTTTTTTTCACGCGTTTCAGCTCTGTTTATAAACAGTAGCCGCAAATATTGACTTTCCAATATGAACAATGCATTCATGCACTGTTTATAGTAACGTAAGACCCAATCCAATTTTAAAGTTGTTTTATTGAAAAAAAGTAATTACGGGTCTATAAAGCACACGAGACTCACAAAAAACAAAAACGCTGAGGTTGAAAAACACAAAACGTGCTTTCCAAAACCCAGCCTGATTCTTCAATAAATTATAATGAATAAAAAATGGAAATTGACCAAGGCTTGGAGTATTTTTATATATAGGTTAACAGACATTAATCATTCCAATCAAATTCGTCAAAACAATTGCTAATTGGAACACTTAATAGTACCCATTTGAGCTTCTAACTCGTAGACATTTGCTAAGCCCAGGGGGCAGAGCATTTCACAATAAAGAAGAATGTTGTTGAAGCTGCTGGCTTTGTGTTTGTTCACATTTCTCATATATATTCCAATTGCAGAGGCCAGAATTCGGCATTACAAATGGGAGGTAAAGTATGAGTACAAGTCCCCTGACTGTTATAAGAAGCTGGTCACTACAATCAATGGGAAATCACCAGGACCCACAATCTTGGCCCAGGAAGGTGATACAGTCATTGTTGAGGTTACAAACAAATTGTTATTAGAAAACCTTGCAATCCATTGGCATGGAATCAGACAGGTAGAGAATTATAGTTTTCCGTTTTCCTACTTGAACCAACTTTATATCTAATTTGATGTTTTTATTTATTACTGGGTACGTGTATTCATTTGTTTAATTTGTTGTAGATTGGAACACCATGGAGTGACGGAACAGAAGGGGTTACTCAATGTCCAATAGTACCTGGGGACACTTTCAAATATGAGTTCAAGGTTGATAGGGTATGTGTTACTGCTTGGTAGCCTAAAGGCTAAGGTCTCTGCAATGGTCTCTATTTCCAGTTTGTGTTCTTGTTTAACGTTCGCCTTGTTATAATAACAATATTTACAATAATAACCAAGTCTTAGTTCCAAAATTTTGGAATCAATTGCGGATTTTCAACAGATTAGTGAAGATCTTAATTTACAATCTATGTTTTGCTTATGTGTAGGCTGGAACTTATCTGTACCATGCACATTATGGAATGCAAAGAGAATCAGGGCTATATGGATCAATCCGTGTATCAGTTCCTGATAATTTTACAGAACCATTTGCCTATGATTATGATCGGAGCATCATCCTTACTGATTGGTACCACAAAAGTACTTATGAACAAGCCACTGGATTGTCCTCCATTCCTTTCGTCTGGGTTAGGGAGCCTCAGGTAAATGGCACTACATGTATCATATGTAATTAGTTTTATATTTTGTTGTTATTCTTTGTCTAATAATTATTGCTTCTATCTATTTTCAGTCACTTCTGATTCAAGGAAAAGGACAATTCAACTGCTCTAGTGCATCCCTCACAGCCGACACTTGTAATACAACAAATCCAGAATGCTCTCCTTATGCAATAACCGTAATCCCTGGAAAAACATACAGACTAAGGGTTGCTAGCTTGACTGCTCTATCAGCCCTTAGTTTTCAAATAGAGGTAACCTCTATGAACACCTTCACTTTCAAATCACTTACAACTACTACAAATTTTTCTAAAAAGTAAAAAACATTATATTTTAGTGTGACATGTATACATATGGTTTTGCAACCCACTGATGATGAGCATCCAATTTTCTTTTTGGGCAGGGTCATAATATGACTGTGGTAGAAGCAGATGGACACTATGTAGAGCCATTTGTAGTGAAAAACCTATTCATATACTCTGGAGAGACATACTCTGTGCTAATAAAAGCCGATCAAGACCCTTCAAGAAATTATTGGATGACAACAAATGTGGTTAGTCGGCCTCCTAATACCACACAAGGCTTAGGCTTTCTCAATTACTATCCAAACCATCCAAGGCGATCTCCTCCCACAGTTCCCCCAACTGGTCCTATTTGGAATAACACAGCACCCCGATTGGCTCAAAGTCTAGCCATTAAGGCTCACCATGATTTCATTGTGACCCCGCCCACAACCTCAGATAGAGCCATTGTGTTCCTAAACACACAAAATCGTATTGGTGGTTATGTGCACTGGTCCGTAAATAATGTCTCTTTCACCCTTCCTCACACACCATACCTTATTGCTCTAAAGAAAAAGTTACACCATGTGTTCAGTCAAACCCCACCACCTGAAGGATATGACTTTGCAAACTATGACATTTACAACGTGTCCAAGAACCCAAATGCTACAACAAGCAATGCCATTTACCGGCTAGGCTTCAATACCACGGTTGATATTATACTACAAAATGCAAACACTATGACTGTTAACAATAGTGAGACACATCCATGGCATCTCCACGGGCACGATTTTTGGGTACTAGGCTATGGAGAAGGCAAATTTGACAAGAACAAAGACCCAAAGAATTACAATTTGGTGAATCCAATCATAAAGAATACAGTGCCTCTTCATCCCTATGGTTGGACTGCTCTTAGATTCAAGGCTGATAACCCAGGTGCTTGGCTTTTCCATTGCCATATCGAGTCTCATTTCTACATGGGCATGGGAGTGGTGTTTGAAGAAGGAATAGACAAGGTGGGGAAATTGCCTTCATCTATTATGGGCTGTGGTGAGACCAAAGGATATAGGCAGCCATAATTAATCAAAACAAAGATTATAAATACTGAATCATCATATTTTTGCCGTTCACCAGTTGTTCAGGGGGGAAAATATATATATATATATATATTGGGGTAGGTATAGATTATTAACATGTGTAACTCAAAACGCAAAGGTGTTACGACCACCTCGACCACGGCTTCCACCACGTCTGCCTCAAGGAGCTATGGTGATTCTTTGTTGTAACGGACCTAATCAAGAGAGTAAATATGGTTTTAATTCGAGGAAAAATCAGACCTCCCAATAGCAAATTGCTGTATAATATTCTGATTGATTTTTATTGATATGCCATGAAGCTATATAAATAGCTTTACAAAGTAAAACAACTCCAACATCCCTAAAACACTCAACACCTAGATAAGGATAAACACTATTCCTAGCCAAACTCTTAATACTTCAATCCAATAACAATTCGGATTGCTATTATTATACTAAAACAAATTCAAATAAAAAAATAAAACAATCCTAACACAATCCTACTCAGCAACTCCGTTTTTTTTGCAACTCTTGAATTCTTTATAGTTCATATGTCAATATATAGGCCATACTCTTGCTTTTCTATTTGTTTGGAATTCACAAATGTATTGTTTGTTCAATAAAGAAAATTCCTCTCTCTCCTCTCTCTCTCTCTCTCTGAACAATCACAAAAAGCTCATTCAACATTTTTGGAGACTTGGGCTCTAACAACCAATAGGAAAACTCACTTAGTGTGTGTTTGGCTCCAAATTAAAAAGCCAATTTATTTTACTATTTAGCTTATTTTTGCTACTATACATTGCCTCACTTCACTTTTTGGTACTATTTATAGGTCTCACTGTACTATTTTAGTTAATTTTTATCTTTATCTACAGTACTTTCAGCAAAAAGTTTTCAATTTCAACAAAATAAGTGAATCTCAAACAGACCTTTAATCCAACCAAACAACTGAATCATAAACGTTACGCATGTGAATTGCACATGACAATGACTAATGTCATCTTTCTATTGGTGGTTGGAGCCCCAGATTCTAAACATGTTAGGGGTCAATCCATGTCTTCCATTTATTATGTTGTTAAACTTATCAAATCAAATTCACCACTTCAGTTTGTAAACATTTTTTAGTAAAGTTTGTAGTATTTTTAGGATTTTCTATACCAAACAAAAAAATTGACATTTATTTATGATTTTTTTTAAGAGATATCAACCACATCCATTATCGCGTCAAAGTATTTTGTAATAAAGTTGGTAATAGTTTTATTATCATCAAAGATAAAACCTTTCATCAATTTGAAAGAATTAAAATCTGTATCCCATCAAAGACATGGGCTTATTAACATCTTCTTTGGGCCTATCTCATCTTTTTTCTTTCTAATTGGATCCTTTTATCACAGACCAGAGATGGTCCAAGCCTTTTGTGTGCCTTTGTAATTAAAAAATTCGTCTATTTAGTCAAAAAAACAAAATTAAGAACATAACACACCCAATAACAATAATAATTAATAAAGACATGATAATAATAACCATTTGCAATTATGTATAGTACAAACTCCAATTAAATTGGTTGATAAAGTATCTTACCGTAACGGGAAATTATTGTGTACTCCCGAAGTATCATAAATACGTACTCCCTCCTCTCACATGAATGGTGAGTACCACTAATTAAATTCATGGTGGGACCCACCGTTCATGTGAGAGGAGGAAGTACGCATTTATGGTATTCTTGGAGTACCGAATAATTTTCCCACCGTAACATCAAATTCTACGCAAAAAAATAAATAAATAAATAAATAAACAATTGTTTCAGTCAAAAAACAAAATTAAGAACATGACCCACCCAATAACAATAATAATTAATAAAGACATGATAATAATAACCATTTGCAATTATGTATAGTATAAACTCCAATTAAATTGGTTGATAAAGTATCTTACCGTAACATCAAATTCTCCGCAAAATAAAAAATAAAATAAAAAATAAAAACCATTATTGTCTTAACATGATGTTAAAAAGTAATTGTCATATAACAAACACCATAAGTTTCAAATACTATGTTATCAAAAAGATTACAATTATGTATTCTCAATTTTCCTTTTACCTAAACAATATACGAGAGAACTTATCCAAAAAAAAAAAAAGGAAGACAACATATAAGAGACAAAAATAGGGACCTTGAGGCCGAGGAGGTTCAAAACTGCACAACAGAATTATAAGCTCTAACCCTATTGACTAAGCTTTGGGCTGCACAGTTGGCAGATCTAAATAATCAAAAAAAAAAAAAATGTTTGTATTGTTTGAGCCCTAAAATTCAATTTGTGTGACATTATTTAATTTGTAAGAGTATTTTATTTTCTAAAAATAGTATAACATTAGAAAATAATATATGAGATACATTGTATGTGATTCAAGTATTGAAATAAAATTCATATACAAAATATCTAAATCATAAGTCCCATGTAAACTAATAGATGCTAGTTTGTAGTCGATAATGAAATTGGGTATTTCATCTGATAAGACTACAGCATATCAATCATGATGATTTGTCTTGATCATAGACTTAAAGATTTCTGATTGATATTTTGGTGTATTTGGAATACATTGAACTTGGCTACTATGAGTCATTACTCTATGAACTATTGTTACTTTAACAACCAATCTCATGAATGCTAAACACATTAACTTTGAATCTTGATAGGAATATGAACTGAAACATCAAATATAGGTTACTTTGATGTAACTTGAGTGAGATCTTGTACAGTCAATACCTTAATACGTTGGGTAATCGCATATAACATGTTGGGAACATGATTCCTTAAAAAAGAATTCATAATCTTGATAAGAGAAAAACAATTTTTAAAAAATCCCCTTAAAGTAGATTTAATGGGAATGGGTTATTCAGTGTATCATGTATCATTTTAATAAAGAGTTAATAAATTTTATATTCAATGAAATTAATTTTCTAAAAAAATATAAGAATAATAAGTAGATTTTTTTTTTTCTTTTTTTGGCTGAATAGGAATAATAAGTAGATTAAATTGGGAATTCATAGACAGAAGATATGTTGATAATATAGTGATGGTATCCTTATGGCTTTATTACACTATAGATGGTTTCATGTAGGGTTTGATTTACGATATTAAGTAGTCAAGGGACACCTTGTGTAAATAAACAAAACCCAATTTTAGATCAGTGAAAAACTTGTGTTTGTATATCATATGAAGTAGAACCTTTATTTGTTTTTAATGTGTATTTCATATATGTGATGTGTGATGTCTTTCAATATGCGAATGCGTGTCTAAGCACTCTGTCATTTGTCAAATTTGAAAATATCAATTCGTGACATGTATAGTTGTTTTTTTTTTTTTTTAATGTACTCACAATCATATGGACTAACACCGCCACATAACAAGTCGGCTAGACCATAACATCTCATCTAGGACTCCATTGAGTACATCAAAACATGATTTGGCATCCCCTTCCACTATGGTGTTCTTGAATTTCTCTACCTTGGCTAACTGCACTGAAGAATCTTTGGAATTAAAAATGCACAATTTTGTAAAAAAGTGATGCTATGGATACATAAAATGCACAATTTTGTGATTGGTGAATGTGTGATGGTGGGCCATGTGGGGACACATTTCCACCACTCACAACTCACCACGTGACGAGTTGTGGTACAAAGTTGTGCATTTTTATGTGTCCTTAGCATTACTCCTTTACAAAAATGATGCTAGTTCACATGGCCCACGATCAATTGTGGAATTTTGATCTCACGCAATAAATAAATAGTACTTGATTTGTTAACTCTTTCACCCAATTTTGATATCAACAACTAAAACAAGAGTGATTCTAATAAACTTAACTGATAAAATTTATGATGGTTGAATAAGAGATATGATATTCAATCTTCATCTACACCAAAAACCAATTGGTACCTTGGTTTGATAATAAAGAGTACAATCGCAATAAATTGAACCTTTATTTATTTATTTAAAATAAAAAATAAAATAAAATAAAAAACTGAAACAAGAAAACAAGAAAAAATTAAAAGGCACATACTTTTCTTCATTCAGAAACCTTGCCTTGGCTTTTTTTTTTTACCCCTTGCCTCTCGGCGTTCTTCACTTATCTGCATTATATTTTTCATAATAATTTAAGTCACTTTTACGTTTTAGTATTTTATATGTAAAAAGTCATTTCAATAATTATTTTTAAAAATATTAATACATAAAAAGTCATTTCAATAAAAAGTCATTTTAAAAACACTATTTTTACATTAATTCATTACTAACATCATTTTTGTTATGCACTATGTGAATTGAAAAATATTGTAACTCAACTGGTAAAGTCTGTAATGGTTGAATAAGAAATTTGGAATTCAATCCCCGCCTACGCAAAAAACCAATTGGTGTCTTGGTCTGAAACTCTCTTAAAAAAAAAAAAAACTCTAAAATTAATTCACATTAAATTTGTTACTTTATCATATATTCATCAAGACTGAGATAGAGCGCACAGCCCGATGGAGAACTTATTACAACGACTACCATTTGTTTCTTAATCAAAAAATTATAAATTAAAAAAATATGGGTCTGGTTATTGTGTGTCCTAATGGTACACTAAAAACTATCCATTTTTTAAAACATTTTTCGAAAATTAAAAAAGTTGTCAATACTTTTTTAATTCTCGAAAAAAAAATTTTCAAAAATAAAAAAATAAAAATGATTGTATATCCTTAAAACAGACATTAGCTAAATCCTAGCAAAATCCAAAAAATATATATGATTAAAATAAATAAAAGAACTTTCCAAGCTATATATTTTCTCCTAGCGCCTTGACCAAAAAAAGGTAATCAACGCGGTTTAATTATGGTCCTATTATATAGCTGAACGGGTTGGTAGTTGGTACACATAAAGTACACATAAAGAAAAATTCTCAAGTTGCAAAATGAGACTTTTAGCTTTGGTTCAGTGTCCAGCCTCCAAGCCCTGTCAAATAGAAAAGGCTAATGAAATTTCATTTTAATGATATTATGTACTTTTTTGACTTTTTGCCTACTAAAATTGACGATGACTAATTCTTAAATAAATAATAATAATAATAAAAAGGGCAATTGAGGAAGGCTTGGAGTATATTTTTTATGTATATATAGGTTGATAGAAATTAATTATTCCAATCAAACAAAATCTTTCATCAAAGCAATTGCTAATTGGACGTTAAACAGTACCCATTTGAGCTTCAAACTCGTAGGCTTTTGCTAAGCTGCCATTGGAGCATTTAACAATACAGAAGTATGTTGTTGAAGCTGCTGGCTTTGTGTTTGTTCACATTTCTCATATACTTCCCTATTGCTGAGGCCAGAATTCGGCATTACAAATGGGAGGTAAAGTATGAGTACAAGTCCCCTGACTGTTATAAGAAGCTTGTCATTACAATCAATGGCAAATCTCCAGGACCAACAATCTTGGCCCAGGAAGGTGATACAGTCATTGTTGAGGTTACTAACAAACTGTTATTAGAAAACCTTGCAATCCATTGGCATGGAATCAGACAGGTAGAATTATAAGTTTCCATATATTCCTACTTGAACCAACTTTATATCTAAATTGGTGTTTTTATTTACTATTGTGTACGTGTATTCATCTGCTTAATTTGCTGTAGATTGGAACACCTTGGAGTGATGGAACAGAAGGGGTGACTCAATGTCCAGTAGTACCTGGGGACACCTTCAAATATGAGTTCAAGGTTGATAGGGTATGTGTTACTTCTTAGTAGCCTAAAGGCTAAAATCTCTGCAATGGTCTCTCTATTTCCAGTTTGTGCGCTGTTTTTTTAATGTCCGCCTTGTTATAACAACAATAATAACCAAGTCTTAGTCTCAAAATTAGTGAAGATCAGATTATAAGTTGCATGTTTGTACTTTGATCAGTTGTATCATAATTTATAATGTATGTTTTGCTTATGTGCAGGCTGGAACTTATCTGTACCATGCACACTATGGAATGCAAAGAGAATCAGGGCTATATGGATCAATCCGTGTATCAGTTCCTGATAATTTTACAGAACCATTTGCCTATGATTATGATCGGAGCATCATCCTTACAGATTGGTACCACAAAAGTACTTATGAACAAGCCACTGGATTGTCCTCCAATCCTTTCGTCTGGGTTGATGAGCCTCAGGTAAATGGCACTACATGCACCATATGTATTTAGTTTTATATTTTGCTGTTATTCTTTGTGTAATAATTATTGTTTTTATCTATTTTCAGTCACTTCTGATTCAAGGAAAAGGAAAATTCAATTGCTCTAGTTCATCCCTCACAGCCGACACTTGTAATACATCAAATCCAGAATGCTCTCCTTATGCAATAACCGTAATCCCAGGAAAAACATACAGACTAAGGGTTGCTAGCTTGACTGCTCTATCAGCCCTTAGTTTTCAATTGGAGGTAACCTTTATGAGCACCTTCACCTTCAAATCAATTACAACTACTAAAGATTTTTCTACAAACCATGATGTTTAAGTGTGACATGCATACATATGGTTTCGCAACCCGCTGATGATACGTGTCCAAATTTGTTTTTGTGCAGGGTCATAATATGACTGTGGTAGAAGCAGATGGACACTATGTAGAGCCATTTGTAGTGAAAAACCTGTTCATATACTCTGGAGAGACATACTCTGTGCTTATAAAGGCAGATCAAGACCCTTCAAGAAATTATTGGATGACAACAAATGTGGTTGGTCGGAATCCTAATACCACACAAGGCTTAGGCTTTCTCAATTACTATCCAAACCATCCAAGGCGATCTCCTCCAACTGTTGCACCAGCTGGTCCTATTTGGAATGACACAGCACCCCGGTTGATTCAAAGTCTAGCCATTAAAGCTCACCATGATTTCATTGTGACCCCGCCCACAACCTCAGATAGAGTCATTGTGTTCCTAAACACACAAAATGAGATTAAAGGATATCGCCGTTGGTCAGTTAATAATGTCTCATTCACCCTTCCTCACACTCCTTACCTCATTGCACTAAAGAAAAAGCTACACCATGTGTTCAGTCAAACCCCACCACCTGAAGGATATGACTTTGTAAACTATGACATTTACGTGCCCAATAACCCAAATGCTACTACTACAAGCAATGCCATTTACCGGCTAGGCTTCAATACCACGGTTGATATTATACTACAAAATGCAAACACTATGTTTGCTAACAATAGTGAGACACATCCATGGCATCTCCATGGGCACGATTTTTGGGTACTAGGCTATGGAGAAGGCAAGTTTGACATGAACAAAGACCCAAAGAAATACAATTTGCTGAATCCAATCATGAAGAATACAGTTCCTCTTCATCCCTATGGTTGGACTGCTCTTAGGTTCAAGGCTGATAACCCAGGTGCTTGGCTTTTCCATTGCCATATCGAGGCTCATTTCTACATGGGCATGGGAGTGGTGTTTGAAGAAGGAATAGACAAGGTGGGGGAATTGCCTTCATCTATTATGGGCTGTGGTGAGACCAAAGGATTTGGCAAGCCATAATTAATCAAAATAAAGATTAAAAATACTGAATCATCATATTTTTGCCATTCACCAGTTGTTCAGAAAAAAAATTAAAAAAAATTTGGGGTGGTATAGATTAGTAACATGTGTAACTCAAAATGCAAAGGTTTTTTTTTTTTTTTTAATTATTATTTCATTTATTTACATACAACTCTTGCATTCGTTATAGTTCATATATATAGAAAAGCAACTCTTGATTTCCTAATTGTTTGGGATTCACAAATGTATTGTTTGTTCAATAAAGAAAATTAATTTCCTCTCTCTCTCTCTCTCTCTCTCTCTCTCTCTCTCTCTCTCTCTCTCTCTCTCTCTCTCTCTCTCTCTCTCTCTCTCTCTCTCTCTATATATATATATATATGTGTGTGTGTGTGTGTGTGTGTGTGTACACACACATATTGATTAATTTATTTATTAAAAGTAATTTAATGTGTTAGCAATCACAAAAAGCTAATTCAAATATTCATTTATTATATTATTAAATTTAATAAATCAAATTCATCATCACCTCAATTTGTAAACATTTTGTATTAAATTTTTAGTATTTTTTATACAAAAAATGAAAAATTAGCATTTATTTATGATGTTTTTCAAGAGGTATCAACCATATTAATTATCACGTCAATTTGTAGGTATTTTGTAAGGGTTTGGCTTATTTCCAGTAATTTTTTAACAGAAGATCTCATTTTGTTTTAAATACATAATAGCAAGTGGTAGCGGGTTTTAATCTCCACTTTCTATTAGTTAGTAGGTGATGTGACAGTTTCTCATTAAAACAGAAGAAGATTCCAGTTAAAAAGTATTGAAGGTAAGCTAAACCCATTTTGTAATAAAATTTGGTAATAGTTTTAGGAAAATGTTAACAAATACTCTAAAGACATTTGATAGTAAACCATTTTATGAAAATTTTTATTGGAAAAGAAAAAAACAATTAATATTTTAGCTGTTTTTTCTATTTCCCTTAAAAGTAGTGTTCAAAACTTTTCTAAAATGATTTGTTAACAATTGTCAGAAAATCGTTTGTTAATAATTGCTCTAAGGGCATCCGTTAACTTGACTCATAGTTTTATCACAGTCAAAGTTAAAACCTGTGATCAATTAGAAAGCACTAAAACTAAAATCTTTATACCATCAAAGACATGAGCATATTCCCATCTCTTTTGGGCCTATCTCATCTTCTTTCTTTCTGGTTGGATCATTTTGTCACAAGATAGGGATGATGGGGTGTGGGAGATAAAGACAGAGATTCAAGTCTTCAAGAGGGAATTTCACACACATATACACTTAGATTAGTTTAGAGTAAAATTTTTATTTTGTATGTAAAAAAAAAAGCTAATGGTCTAGGCCTTTTGTGATTAATAGATTCTGTGGGGCCAGTTGCCCGAAAAACTAACAGAGCCCATAAAAGTGGGCTTGTGGCCCAAAGGCCCAAACCGAGGACACTCATCCGTCCGAAGATACTCCTTTGTCCGAGGATGCTTCTCCGTCCGAGGACACTCCCCTGTCCGAGGATGAAATACATTCCTCAAACCAGCTTTAGAAGTGGATGTAACTATCTTAGTTGTCAGAGAGTTTCACAGAGTTACATGCAAACTAAATTGAATGAATATTGATCAAAGGAGGAACCAGAAAAGGCAACAAATATCTCCTAAAGGCTGCTGCCTCCACATTAAATGCATCCCACCTAACTCTCTAGCCGCATTAATGTGGAGGTGATACCTGAACAGTAACCAAGCAGCTTTATAATCACCAAGCGGAGGATCCGGGACGTGCTGGATGAGACAGAAAGGAGTTCCCAGAAGGGAACTTACACGTGTACGGTGAAAATAGAACAGGAAAGTAGTATATAAGGTAAAGTCGAAATACTCTGGAGGGGACTTTTTGGAAAAAAGAAAGGAGAAGCACTAAAGACCGCGCCAAGAAAAAGAAAGAGAACATCTGTCCCTTATTACTTTGGAAATTCCTTCTGCTGCGCCAGAACTACGTCTTTTTCTATTCACTGGATCTAGTTCTTACGTCCACACTCTACAAATTTTATTGTCCAGGGTCCAAGACAATTTGAGTCCCTATAGATTCATTTATGCTGTAAAAAAGACAAAATTAAAGACATGAGCTACCCAATAACAGCAATAACTAATAACCGATCCAAAAAAAATTAAGAATTATGTATAGTACAAATTCCAATTAAAAGTATCTTGCTGTAACATCGAATTCTACAACACACACCAAAAAAAAAAAAAAAAGCAATTGTTATACCTAACGTGATGTTAAAAAGTAATTGACGTGTAACAAATGCCATACATTTCAAATATTTTGTTGTCAAAAAGATTACAACAATTATGTATTCTCAATTTTCCTTTTACCTAGACAATATACAAAGAGACAAAAATAGGGACCATGAGGCCGAGTCAAGAAGATTCAAAAGAATCAAAACTACCCAACAAAATTATAAGCTCTAACCCTCTCGTCTAAGTTCTGTGCTGCACAGTTGGCAGGCCTAAATAATCTCACACACACACGCAAACAAAAAAAAACAAAAAAAAATGGAATGGTAAAACTATAAAAATCTACCATCCTTAACATTAAAGTTAAATTCTCCTAAGTTACCAAAGAGAAAAAGAAGCTCTCATAACCGTGAGGCTTCAAAAACAAACAACAAGAACTGAGACAGTTTTATCATACGCCCGGTGATCCAGTGGTATTTTAGAGCTTTTGCCCATAAGACCATAGGCATTGAACTGCAACACTGAATTAGCCACTCACTCAGGACACCATCTATGGACAGTGATAACCAAATAAACAACCACCCTCATTGGAAGCAAGCGCCAATGGAGAAACCAACACCACCCATTTTTGAAGATTTAGCGGCATTCTGTTGGCAAACAAAGACACTGGTTTTAGCTGGAAAACACAAAAATTAGCTGGGTTTCATTCTTAACCAATCCTGGAAAACAAATTCACTCAACTAATCGAGCTATCACATAAAATTAAACCTTCAAGATCTGGTGTGGCTTTTGCAATACAGAATAATCATGTTGAAGTTGCTAGCCTTGTATTTTTTCACCACTTTGATGCATGTTCCAATTACTGAGGCCAAAATTAGGGAATACAATTGGGAGGTGAAATATGAGTACAAGTCCCCAGATTGCTTTAGGAAGCAGGTCATAACCATCAATGGATTAAGTCCAGGACCTACGATTTTGACCCAGCAAGGTGATACGATCATTGTTAATGTCAAGAACAAATTAATAACAGAAAGCTTTGCAATTCATTGGCATGGAATCCGACAGGTAGATTTACATTTTCCATTTTCCTATCTGAACCATCTTTTGAATGATAAACTTTTTTTTCTAGATAAACTTTGTATCAATATTATTAAACTCTCATTTGTGCAATTCATCACAGAGAGGAACACCTTGGAGTGATGGAACAGCATGGGTGACTCAATGTCCAATAGGGCCTGGAGACACAGTCACTTATGAGTTCAAGGCTGATAGGGTAAGTGTTGGAGGCCTAAAACCTGTGCAACAAGCTCTTTTTCCATTGTGTGTTTGATTAATGCAACACTTTCTCATTCGTGTTAGACAGTTTGCTCTTAAACCCTTGTGTGTGTGTGTGTAGCCTGGGACATACGTGTACCACGCACATTATGGAATGCAAAGAACAGCTGGGTTATATGGATCAATCCAGGTATCACTTCCTGATGGGGTTGAGGAACCCTTTGCCTATGATTTTGACCAGAGCGTCCTCCTTAATGATTGGTACCATCAAAGCACTTCTGCACAAGCCACTGGATTGACCTCCATTCCCTATATGTGGGTTGGGGAACCTCAGGTAAATAAAGAAAAAACACGCCTAGCATAAGAAAATTAATTACAAACTAAAATTGCTCGTGCTTTGTCTAATGGTTACCCCCTTTGATCAATTTTCAGTCGCTTCTGATTCAAGGAAAAGGAAAATTCAACTGCTCTAGTGTGACCCTGCCAACCAACATTTGTAATACAACAAATCCAGAATGCTCTCCTTATGTAATAACTGTAATCCCTGGGAAAACGTATCGACTAAGGATTGCCAGCTTGACTGCTCTATCAGCCCTTAGTTTCCAAATTGAGGTAATTTTCTTGGACACCACCACAAAAAACCTTATATTGTTATTAGTACATATGAGGTAATACTTCAAATATTTCTTAACTTGAAACAATTGAGCTTTAATATAACGTGTCTTTTTCTACTTATAGGGCCATAAAATGACTGTGGTTGAAGCAGACGGATACAATGTTGAGCCATTTGAAGTAGATAAACTATATATATACTCTGGAGAGACATACTCTGTCATTGTAAAAGCTGATCAAGACCCATCAAGAAATTATTGGGCTACAACAAATGTGATCAGCCGGCACCCTAATACCCCACCTGGGTTAGCCATTTTCAATTACGAGCCAAATGAACCAGAGCAATCACCTCCAACAGTTCCACCAGCTGGTCCTGTTTGGAATGATACGGCAGACCAGTTTGCTCAAAGTCAAGCTCTTAAGGCTCGCCAAGGTTACATCCACACCCCTCCCCCAACCTCAGATAGAACGCTTGTGTTTCTCACCACACAAAACACCATCAATGGCTATACCCGTTGGGCCGTAAACAATGTCTCTCTCGACACTCCCGACACCCCTTTCCTCATCGCACTCAAATATAACTTACCAAATGTGATGGATCAAACCCCGCCACCTGATACGTATGACTCTTTGAATTATGATATTAACAACGTCGCAAAGAACAAAAATGCTACTTCTAGCACCGCTATTTATAGGCTAAAGTTCAATACAACAGTAGATGTTATAATGCAAAATGCAAACACCATGAAGATGAGCCATAGTGAGACACATCCATGGCATCTCCACGGGCACGATTTTTGGGTCCTGGGTAATGGAATTGGCAGGTTCGACCTCAAAGAGGACACAAAGAAATTCAATTTGGTGAATCCAGTGATGAAGAACACGGTGCCTGTTTTTCCCTTTGGATGGACCGCTTTGAGGTTCCAGGCTGACAACCCAGGCGTTTGGGCTTTTCATTGTCATTTAGAGCCTCATTTCTACTTGGGCATGGGAGTGGCCTTCGAAGCAGGGGTAGAAAAGGTGGGAAAATTGCCTACATTCATCATGGGCTGTGGCCAGAGCAGAGGATTATTAAATTGACAAATTTAGGGACTCATTGTACCATGTTTTACCAAGTAGATCCTAATATAATACGTGCAGTATCTCTCTCTCTCTCTCTCTCTCTCAATTTTTCTTCTATTTTATATATTCCTTGGAAGAAAAAGCTATGCTTTTGGGAACCTATGTCGCTATGATTTAAAAAATAATAATAATACTCCAGTAAATAAAGCACTATCAATAACATAAATACATTGTCACAATTAAAATTACTCCCTAGACAAAAGCGATAGTCTGAATACGGGATCAATTAATAGTCTACTGTCCACCTAAAACAAAGAATGACTTGATGAGCATCACAATTACAAATCGTAGACGAAGTTGGATTTAGTTGCGGGCTGTACTGTTGACTTGAGTCTTACCAATGACCTTTTTTGGGCCTTCGTTTTGAAGACCAATCATACTTTATTTCGCAATAAGCTCAATCTCAGTCTGACTAAAAAGACCCCACTCAACAGCTGAACCCATCAATTAAAATGTCCAACCAGGGCCCGCCCAATGTTTTAACTTTTTTTTTTTTTTACTAGACTAATATAACACAGTCTCTCTTCAAAGCGAAAGCAGAAGGATTATGTATAGCTTCTCACTTTTTTGGCAATCTAAAAACTGTTAAATTTCAATAGGAAATTGGGAATTGTATATGTTTTGATTAGTGTATGATTAATTTGGTATATAACTAATGAAAAAAATCACATTACTCTAATTATAACTTGTCATTCTAATAAATTATTTTAAAAAAATTATGATGCTTTCCTTGCCTAGCATTGGTCAGGAAAAAAAAAGCATAGACCATAGGATTCACAATTCAGTTTAGGGATAAAGCATATCTTGGATGATATACAATTCAATTCAGTAATAAAGCCATGCCCCACCAAAGCATCATGAACATGGCGTCCATGTCCAAACAAATAAGCAAGAAAACATAGCTTTAAGCAGTGACAAAGTGACAGGAACATGATTATCATATCAAATCATACACTAGCAGAGTAGCTAGGCTCCCAGGCCTTATTATCAGTACACAACCGTACCAATTCAATGAAAACACATATCAAGCAGAATTGAGAATAGTCTAAAACCAGTACGTACATAAAGAACATTCGAAAAAAAAAACTCAGTTCACAGAGACACGTAATCCATTAAAAAGACGCTCACCTTGAGGAAAACAGTCTATCACTGGCCATGGTGATCTTCGATCTCGACCGTACTCTTGACTTGAGGTGGAGGGGCTTCAGCGCAACCTCCATGCCCATCCATGGCGTCACAAACTCCATTCACCGTCTGATCTGAGACCACTTGATCCGCACCATAATGTCCTCCTCCGAGGATCTCATCATACGCAGCAGCCATTGGATGAAGGTGTGGGAACGGCAAGTACAAGCTATGCACCACGATCTTGAGGTTGCGCATCATGTCGGGAACCTTAATCCTCACATAGTTGATCCTCAACGGCGCCGCCGAAAAACCTCCTCCGCCGGCGGTAGTGATCAACAGAGACTGACCTCGCTCGAGCGTCGGCAACGGCGTTCCAAGAGGAAGCCTCTCAAGGTCCGAGAACGTCAAGAAATGGTTTGGCACGATGTGGAAACGTACGTTACTGATGTACGCATGCGAGCCAGAGAAGATCGACACGTCATCAATGGCGAAAACCGTCATGTTGTTGAGCCCGACGAGGTCATTGTACTTGACCCTCATAGCAAGCGCCAAGATGCTAAACCCGTTGTTACGGAGCCTAAGCATAGCGTCACGTAGCATCAAGCGCATGATACTGATCACAGGTTGAACCAATGGCTGATTCTGGTGCATACGATCAGAATGAAACGGGAACGACAATGACGTCATCCTCTCGACGTCACAAGAGTACGGCGAGAGCGGAGAGACGAAGCCTTGGAGTCCATGAACAACGACGAGGCCGTTGTTGAAGAGATCAGGATGAGTGATCTCCACGCCTCCGATGAAAACCTTGTCCGCTCCGCCGGCGGAGGAGAAGTTCGAGATCTTGCTAGATCTCTCGGCAGTGACGGTGATGCAACGGCCGGGACTCAAGGTCTCGATCTTGGTACCGAAAGCGAGCTTTCGGAGATAGTCGATGGTGAAGAGTCCAGGAACGAGGTGTTCGCGAAGGAGGTTAGGGACGGAGCAAGAAACGCAAGAGCGGAGAGAGGAATCGGAGGGAGCGAAGAGAGTCGAAGGACCGGTCCAGGCCGTGGAGGCGGTTGAGTCGGCGAGAGATGGCGCGGCGGTAGCGAGCTCGTGGAAGCCAAGGTGAGACAGGATCGGAGGGAGGAGAGCTGTGTGTGAGAAAAACGAGTGGTCTTGGAGTTCTTGATTACCAGTTGTTGTTGGTGGTGATAGTGATTGTGGTTGTGGTGGTGGTTGTTGTGGTGGTGGTGGTGGTAGTGAAGTTGAAGGTAATGAAGGAGTTACGATTTGCTCTAGGCCATCAATGGCGGTGGCCCTCGGAAAAGTGAGGAATGTGAGGATCAAGATCGCAATGAGAATCACTGCAAATCGCAGAGAGGTCGCCATGGGAGGGAGAGAGAGAGAGTATTCACTGAAGTAAGAGAGTGAGAAATGAGTGAAAAACTGTGAAATGAAAGGTAATGAAGGAATTTAGATATTTATATGTGAATCTTAGTTGGGGGAGTAGTACGGACTGTACTGGAATTGGTTAAGGGAGCATCACGCGCGTGTGAAAGAGGCGCGTGGTGTGGGCACTGGGGAAGCATGGCGTTTGCGTGGGTTGTTAAGAAGGTTCTTGAAATTTTTTTTCTTTGATTCAGTTAGTTTTGGCGGGAATCCCAAAATTTGTGACTCAGGTTCGGGTTGGTTTAATCAGACTCATCGAACGGCTATTATTACAAGTCCATGGGTGCTATTATTCTCGGGCAATGCTACGGTTTTTTCCCCTACAATTCTTCCAAATTAGCAAAAAATTCCAACGGTTCCAATTATCAAAAAAGGGGTTTTCAAATACATTTGGCAGGCTAAATACAATCAAAAAGCCTGGCTATTGTTAAAATCCAAAAATGCTAAACTATCTACACATTTGTTTCTTCACGATATATATAAGTGCCAGTCTGCCAGATTGACACACACAAAAATTAATGCAATAAGAGTTGAAGACACATTTCAATCAGTAATTAGAAATGTAAAAACGAGTAAGGAATGAATTTCAAGAGTAATGTTATGATGATAACATCCCAGGCTAAAGACAAATTATCCCTAATAGCCCATAGGCCATAATACAACAACCAATTTACAAGTAATGCAGATACGTCAAAGTCTGCCTGAGAACTCCCTCTGTATTAAATTTAATAGAAGAATTATAGTAGCCTAGTGGGTAATGTCCTTGACAAAGTGAGAGATTAAAGAGTATTTCTATTGAAAATTCAACTTATTTCTAGAGGTTCAGATTACCCAAATCATATATATAAGATTAAAGATCAAAGAACTACCCATTAAAAAATAAAAATAAAAAACAAGATCAAGGAACTAAGGAAAGGCGGTGGACTAAACTCTCAATGCTGAAACTTGAAAGTTGAAACTAGTCAAACTTCATTGTATACCATAAAATAAGTTAATCACAGAACAACAATTCAATTACTAAATTACCCATTAATTAATATATGTAACTGACCTGCAAAGCAGTGTAGGGACTGAGACCATTGACATCAAAGGTTGAGATTGAGAGTTGAAAAAAACAATTTTCAATCTCAATCTTTGAACAAATAAATAATAAAAAAGAGCAAAAGTAAAAATACTTGTGTGGGGAGACTGGAGAGGTGTAAATTGCACTGAGTAGATATTACACCCGATCCAAATCTGCAGTATAGAGTGCTATCATTGTGACATCTTCCTTGGTGACCCTAGGCAATTGTAACAACACCAACCCATGCCATTTCCACTAGACCCCAAGTCTCCTTTATACACACAACTTTCAAAAAGGCTTATAAATAAATGACCCTTCCTTTTGTTACACATGCAAGGCATTAGGCATAAACCAATGGCTTTTGTTTTGTCACCCTGCTAATATCCTTCTTCTTGATCTGGTGAATATCTTCTTTTGAGTTTTGAGCTCCAATTTGATCATTTTCTGTCTCACAAACACACATAAAGTAATGGGCCCTAAGTTACACATGCAAAAGATAAAGAATCCTACGAAATGTCAAGTGATATTTTCTAAACGTAGAAGCAGTCTGTTCAGGAAAACTCATAAAATCTCAGTACGATGTAATGTGGATTTCACAGTCATAACCTTCTCTCCTTCTAGTCGACGTAGCAAGTTTTGTAGCCAAAAGATGTACTTAATTCAACCAATTGCCTTTATAAATTCCCTTTCATTTTAAAAATCCTTTATTTAAATCCATTTTATTTATTTATTTTTTTCATTTGAAGATAAAAGACTTCAATATGAGATAAAGACTTGTATGTTTCATTATTTCACTACCAAACTTATTTTTTAATGCAATTTCACTGCCAGACTTTTTTTTTTTTTTATATATAGAAAGATTTCACTACTAGACTTAGTTGTTATAAATACTATATAATAATTTGAAAAAAGAAAACTATATAATAACAATAGTTATGGTTATGGACCTTATGGTTGTTCTTTTATCATTTATGAAATTGGAGATGCATTAACATAACAAAAATAGAGTTACAAACATTGATACATCAACAAAGGAAATCAAGGATATGTCGACACGAGGCCATTCCCGACATATTGCATACAAAATTTGGATAAGAATTATATAAAATACTTTTTTTTTTAATGTATTCTTTTATGTTTTGGCTAAAATATCTATACACTAGTTTTTTTTTTTTTTTTTTTTGATGGGATCTATACACTAGTTATCTTCACAATACACGTGCCATGGTATTATTTAATGATAAGTCAAATTTCCCCCCTAAGTAACTACATCAGCTCTCGCAAAGTCTTGCAATATACAAAAAGTAGCTTATTTTACACATTTTAACTAAAAAACACCCACATCAGTGGGTGTAAAATTGTACATAAATGCACAAGTACTACATTATTTTAGTATTATTTCTCTTCCCTCACATTTTCTCTCTCTCTCTCTCTCCAACTCTTAAAAATATTATTTATATAAAATATAGTGTATAATAGATGGACTGATGTGGATGTTTTATAAAAATAATAGTATAAAATACAAAAAGTAAATTTTTTATATAAGATAAACAGAACCTTTTAGAAGAGCTGATATGGTTGGTCCAAGTGGATCAAATCCTGAAGTCCATATTAATATTAAATATAAATATCTTTTGTCGTTATTATTATTATTTTTTATTTTTTTATTTATTTTTGAAATATTTTCCTTTGGAATTATCTTTGTTACTAATCACCCTTTCTGATTGCCATTGTTTGGCATGAAATTCGTGCGATGGAATTTTATTGCTATCACAGTCACATTAAGAACATTGAGATAAACTTCCTTTTTGGGCTAGATGGACTTTCCACTTGTACAACTCATTGAACATTAAATAGGATTAGTTTCTTGTCGGACATTGATTTAATCTCTTTGTTTGCTTGCTTGGTTTGTTACCCTAATTATGAAGATTATTAATGTGCATGCAGAAAACGCTGGAGAAGCTAAGTCAACTTGGCCACCTCAAGGATGAGTAAAGCAAAATGCGTTACGTCAATAACCAGTATATTTATCTCTCCCTTTCGGTTAGCGTATATATATTCTCTACTTTATTTTGTTTTAATAAATAAGCTTAATACAAATATATAATTTTACCTGAAAAAGAACAAGTCTTTAAAAATTTGTACCTAACCAAATAAATCAAATCAAATTAATAAGCTAAACGAAAAGCTAATCCTAAAATTAATATAATATCATACATAACTCATTAATTCAAAGTGTATTTAATGTATTTCATTAAAATAAAAATGTTTATAAACTATTAATGTACTTAGTTTACTCTAATTACTCAACTGGTAAAGTTTATGATTGCTGAATAAGAGATATGGGATTCAATTTCTGCTTACACCAAAAATTAATTGGTGTCTTAGTCTAATGATAAAGAGCTATATATCATCAAGAGCGGATACTATAGGTTAAAACTCCCTAAGAAAACAAAATTTACTTACATAAATTTTTAAAATACATCCTAAAATTTTTTTTTGAGATATATATATATATATATATTATCTCAAAAAAAAAAGCTCATTGAATTAAATAATATTTAGGAGACATCAATCTTCTCTACTTATTTTTTAATGTTTTTAGAGAATTAGAGATACAGACTTTCTTTTTTACTTTTAGAAGAAACCATAAATGTGAATTTTGTGGTTAGGTGTTAAAAGTTCTGTAATTTTTATTGATGTTATACATATACTTGATGTAATACCTTGTTAAATAGTACATATATAAGAAAATAATATATATTATATCATGGTACAAACATATTTTTTGAATTTAATTTTTTATATTCATTTAATTTGGCCCCCTAAAGAAATTTTTTGCCTTCGGTGCTGACCTAACTCTCTAATAGATAAAGCTCATTAAGAGAGCATTTATTTCATTCTTTATATTAATGAGGCGCTTAGAGTGCCGGCCTCGATAGTTCACCATTTTATCTTGAAGCCACCTTATGAACATTTTATTTTTATTTTTATTTTTATCTTCGCATAGTCAAAAAAAAAAAAAAAATCAGGCTGTATCTATAAGTTTTATCGTAACCTTGAGTTCCGATATTCACACATTAAAAATCAATAAATGTTCTACTCATCGTAAACAATGAAATATCCGCTCACTCTAACAAATAAAAAACTAAAATTATTATTGTGGGTGTATTTTTGCAACGTCCAACTTGACTTTTGGGGTGGCAGGTGGAGTGTACCATCAGTTATTAAAGAACTAGTGATATCCTTACTTCTTCGGCTCATGCTTATAAGACCTAAGGGGAAGGGAGATTCTTTCGATGTGGGATCGTAACAAAGCATGCCACCTGCCACCCCAAGGGTCCACAATTACTATTAGGGTCCGATTAATGAGTGTCTTTTGAGTATTTAAGGGACGAGGTTCGAGTCTCCAGGAGGAAGTTTCACACACATATACACTTAAGTTAAGCTAGAGTAAAATTTCTATCTTGTATATAAAAAAAAATACTGTCAAAATATTAATTATTTTTTTTCTTTTCCCATAAATATTTTTCTCTTATTAGTATTATATGTGTGGTTTTTATTACACACCATATTATACACACTCTCACACATACTCAAACTGTATTGAAATTACTCGAAATTACTCAAAATCACAATTTCATTAGAAAATTTGACTTCAAGTCATGATTGAGTGTGTGTGAGTAAATTTATTTTTTTCTTAAACATACACACTCATCAACTATTCTTTTTTTTTTTTTTTTTTTGAGAAAGTACATTTCATAAAATACGTACTTTATCATATTCTAATACATTTCCCTTTGCTTATGATGGATTGCCACAGTTTCTACACTTCTATTCATCATGGAATCCAATGCTTGCAGAATAATCAGTGTAAGTTCTTTTGTCCTTGAATTTCCCTTTGAACAAATTATTGACTTTGTGTTGATCATTATCTCGAAGTTTAATAACATTGATTATGTTTCTCTAAAGCTTATTGAGCTAAAGTTTAAGAAGTCCAAAATCGAATATGAGATTCTCGAAGCCAATATCAGGTTACTTTATCACGAAACTCACTATTCAGTGAACTGTTATTATAAATTGTGATTCTATCTTTTCCAATTTCTAACAATATTATTGTATTATTGGAATTTACTTTAGAGATTATGAGCCAGAACCAGAACGTGATCCTTCACTAGCTCAACTCTTATGGTGCGAGAAAAACTTGAAAACCTCTTTGCAAAGGGTCATGAATAGGAAAAAATGGGCAAATGCCCCTTTCAAAAAAAAAAAATCTAGCATTTTGCCCCCTTTCCTAAACAAATTAGGAAAATGCCCCTCTTTTTAAACTCGATTTTCTCAAAATCGAGTTATAAAAAAAAAATTGGAGCCCTATAGTGACGTTTTAAATAGCCTATAGTGATATTTTAAGGATCTATAGTGACGTTTTATAACTCAATTTCCATGAAGTCGAGTTACATGCAATTTTTTTTCTTTTTTTTACCTATAACTCAATTTCATGTATATCGAGTTGCAAAATGCCACTATAGGTCCTTAAAACGTCATTATAGGCTCCTTAAAAACGCCACTATATGACTTAAATTGATTTTGAGAATATCGATTTTCAAAAGAGGGGCATTTCCCTAATTAGTTAAGAAATATGGCAAAATACTGGATTGTTTTTTAAGAAAGAGCAAAGGCCAATTTTTTCCGTCATGAATAAAAAAGTATGTTTCACTCCCTACATACGTTCTTCTTTGAACTGCAATACTTGCCCATAAATCTTTTCTCTTATTCTCTTTCTTTTTTTCATTTCTTACAGGTTTTTGGGTTTCATTTTTAATTTTTATTATTTAATTTACCAGGGAACTTTGCTTGGGAATTTGTCATCTCCACGCAGGGATTTCATATCCACTCTAAAAAAAATGCAGCATCCAAATTAAGTTAGAGGAAGAACAATGATTTATTTTCACAAGGGGTATGATGTAATAGTATTTACTATTTAAATTCCACACAATTTCTTTTTCTAGATAAATTCGTAGGAAATTTGATAGAACAATTTTAAATAAAGCAATGTAAGTGAAAAACAATATTTCTTGTGTATGCATTTTTTTTTTTTTTTTGTGAGGAAAATATGTATGCGTCTAGATGTATCTTATTTGGTAGAAATTGTGTAGGTTACTGTGGGGCCAATCACCCGAAAAACTAACAATATCCGGGGAAGATAGGCCCATGATCCAACGGCCCAGTCCGAGGACTCTCATTTGGCCGAGGACACCTCCTAGTCCGAGGATGAAACCTGTTTCCCAAACCAGCTTACGAAATGGATATAACGTACCACTCCAGTTATCAAGAAGCGTCACGGAATTGCGCACGAACCAAACTAGTAGGTCACGGTCAAAGAATGAACCGGAAAAGGTAACGAATGTCTCTTACAGAGGTGTCACCTCCACATTAAATGCATCCCACCTAACTCCCTGGCCGCATTAATGAGGAGGTGATACCTGAACAACAGTTAAGCAGCCTTTACAATCACTAGACGGAGGATCCGGAAAGTTCAGGATGGGACATAAAGTAATTTCCAGAAGGGAGCCTACACGTGTACGGTGAGGGCAAGACAGAGGGGATAGTATATAAAGAAAAGTAAGGATACATGATAGGGACTCTTGGAGAAAGGAGGAAAAAAAGAGACGCTGAAAGCAGGACTAAGAGAGGAGAAAAGAGGGAACATCCGTCCCCTTGACACCTAAGAAGTTCCTTTTGCCGCGGTAGATTGACGTCCTTTTCTATTGACTGGAGCTAGTTCTTACGCCTGCACTCTACAAATTTTATTGTTAAGGGTCCACTACATTTTGAGTCCCTACAATTGGTGCCGTCTGTGGGAAGAGCTTGATCCGACCGTAGAAAAAGACAGGTGTAACAGCTGATGGCAGAAGGACCACCACCGCAGATGGACACTAGTCCACACCAGGCAGAATCTAGGGGACCCCAGCATGACACGCCATTGATGAACCGCGAACGAAGGGCAGATCGCGAGGGAAGTGTGCGAACAACCCATACGGAGAAGAGCCGAACTCGGGGGAAGAGCCATGTCTCCCATGCGAAGGACGGCAAGGACATGCAGCGTGAGATTGACGCGTTAAGAAGGGAACTGCGGTATGAACGACGAAAGCAAATGAATAAGGAAGCGACGCCAGCCTCCGATGAGTCAGAAGATACAAGTTACAGGCGAAGGTCCAGAACCCCGCCCAGTGAACTTGTTTCCCTCGGTAAAGAGCGCTACAGTCGTCGACGGACGCACAAAAGTCCACCTCAACGGGGCTTAGGGAACGAGGCTTTGAACAGGGCTCTAAGTCAAGTCTCCAGGTCACCGTTCACACGACGTATAGAGGACGCAAGCCTTCCTCGGAGGTTCCATCAACCTACATTCACCATTTATAATGGTCAGACAGACCCGGTGGAGCATGTTAGCCATTACAACCAGAGGATGGCCATTCACTCTAGAGATGAGGCTCTGATGTGTAAGGTTTTCCCTTCAAGCCTAGGCCCGGCGGCGATGAGGTGGTTCAACGGCCTGGAGGAGGACAGTATTGATTCCTTTGAGAGGCTCATCCAAGTTTTTGGGGCTCGCTTTATCACCTGCAGAAGGGTTGTCCAGCCCTTGGGGTCGTTATTATCCATGTCTCAGCGAGAGGGAGAAACACTAAAAGCATACTCTGACAGATACTGGGAGATGTATAACGAGGTAGAGGGAACAAACGACAAGGTGGCTATTAACACCTTCAAGGAGGGCCTTCAAATCGATCATGAGCTGAGGAGCTCCCTAACTGGTGAGCCTGTTGCCAGTATGCGAGAGCTCATGGACAGGATTGACAGGTTTAGAAGAATAGAGGAAGACCAGATACGGGGTAGAGGAAAGACCAAGGCAATCCCCCAGGAGAGGAGGGAATTTAGGTCGGATCGGTATAATAACAATCGACCTCGGAGAGATTTTGCGGGGCAGTCGGGATCTGCAAATCCCCAGGTGGTCAACGTCGTGTTCCGAGAACCAGTCCAACGGGTTCTAGAAAAAATACAAAACGAGCCTTTCTTCAGAGCGCCCAACAGGATGGCAGGGGATCCTACGAAGCGCAACCAAAACCTCTATTGCCAGTACCACCAGGACCATGGACATACAACTGAGGACTGCAGAAACTTGTGGGACCACTTGGAAGAGCTAGTCCAAGAAGGGAGGCTGACCGACCTTCTGCACCACACCAGTGCCCGAGGAAGCTGGGCAGGGCAGACGTTTAGAGGAAATGCCTCTTCGGGAGCCCCCTTGGGAACCATAAATGTCATATTTGCGGCCCCAGGAAGGACAGGGTCTTGTCCCTCAAGAATACTGTCCGTGTCTCATTGCATAGAGGGGAGCTCGAATGCAGCGCCAAAGAAAGCAAAGCTGAACGCTTCACAGGTACTAGGCTTCTCAGAGGAGGACAAGAGAGGAACTATACAGCCGCATGACGATGCTTTGGTGGTTACGCTGAGAATCGGGGGGTACGACGTAAAGAGGGTGATGGTCGATGAAGGGAGCGCAGCTGAGGTGATGTATCCGGACCTATACAAGGGGTTGGGTTTGACGCCCCGAGATCTGACGGCCTACAGCTCCCCATTGATAAGCTTCGAGGGCAGATCGGTCATCCCGTTGGGTATGATTAGGTTACCTGTGCAGGCAGGTTCTGATGTGGTGGAGGTGGATTTCATCGTGGTTGACGTTTTTTCCCCCTACACAGCTATTTTGGGAAGACCTTGGTTGCATACTCTAGGGGCTGTATCCTCCACCCTTCACCAGAAGGTGAAGTACCCGTCGGGTGGTCAAGTGTCAGAAATATTGGGAAACCAGGCCATGGCAAGGCAGTGCATGGTAGCGGCTATTCAGCACAAGCCTAAGATAGGTTCGTCGGCCAGGGCCGAGGATGATTTATAGCAATTAAGGGACCGAGGAACCTTCTCCAGCAATACCGCAGGGGAAGCCGAGTGTGAGGAGTTGGAGAGGGTGACCGTCGGCAATGACCCGGAAAGGTACTTTCAGGTCGGGGCGCTATTACCCTCGACAGAGAAAGAGCAGCTGGTTGAGGTCCTTAGAAAGAACATAGACGTGTTTGCATGGAACGTATATGAAGCGCCAGGGGTTGATCCAGACTTCATCTGTCATCATTTGAATGTCAATCCATCAGCGATTCCAAAGCAACAGCCACCTCGGCGTCCGTCGAAATTACATGCCGAGGCTATTAAAGACGAGGTGGACAAGCTTAAGCAGGCAGGGCTATCAAAGAGGTGTTTTACCCTCAGTGGTTAGCAAACACCGTAGTGGTGAAGAAGAAGAACGGAAAATGGCGGGTATGCGTCAATTTCACAGACCTCAATAGAGCCTGTCCCAAGGATCCTTTCCCTATGCCCCGCATAGATCGGCTGGTTGACGCAACAGTAGGCCATCCTCGGATGAGCTTCCTAGATGCTTTCCAGGGCTACCATCAAATCCCATTGGCATTAGGTGACCAAGAGAAGACAGCATTCCTTACTCCCAACGGAAATTACCACTACAAGGTTATGCCTTTCAGCTTGAAGAACGCAGGGTCAACGTACCAACGGATGATGACAAAGATGTTCGAACCACAGTTAGGCAAAAGTATAGAGATTTATATAGATGACATGGTGGTAAAGAGCAAAGAGGCGCCGGTACATACGACGGACCTAATTGGCACCTTTGAAGTTTTGAGAAAGCATAAATTGCGGCTGAACGCCTCCAAGTGTTCCTTCGGGGTTAGCTCTGGGAAATTTTTGGGCTATATGGTGACCCACCGGGGAATTGAGGTGAACCCGAACCAGATTAAGGCCATAAACAGCTTGCAGCCACCTCGGAATCCTAAGGAAGTCCAGAGACTGACTGGGATGACCGCTGCGCTAAACAGGTTCATATCCAGATCAGCCGACAGATGCAGACCCTTTTTCCTCTTACTTCACAAGTGGAAGGGATTTGAGTGGACCGAGGAGTGCGCTTTAGCATTTCAGCAACTCAAGGAATATCTTTCTCGGCCACCTATCCTGTCCAGCCCCGAAGTAGACGAAGTTCTTTTCGCTTACTTAGCAATAGCCACCCACGCTATTAGTTTTGTGATGATACGAGTGGATAATGGCGTACAGCGGCCAGTATACTACGTGAGCAAGTCACTTCATGAGGCCGAGGTGCGGTATTTGCCCTTGGAGAAGGCCATTTTGGCAGTAGTGCACGCTACGAGGAAGCTTCCCCACTACTTTCAGGCGCACACTGTGGTTATCTTGACTCAATACCCACTCAAAGCCGTACTTCGGAGTGCGGACTACACTGGCAGGGTTGCCAAATGGGGCACAATACTAGGGGCTTTCGATATAAAGTATATGCCCCGCACCTCTGTAAAGGGTCAAGTGCTTGCCGACCTGGTGGCTGAGTTTGCTGAGGGCCCTGAGGAAATAAGCACAGGCCCGAACGGCATGGAGGAAAAATCGGTGGGCCTCATATCCACGCAACGTCCACATCCCTGGAAGGTATACGTGGATGGAGCAGCAAACCAGAGGGGATCGGGAGTGGGGCTAGTCTTAATATCTCCCGAAATGACCGTTGTGGAGAAGTCTCTGAGGTTGGGATTCCCGGCCACCAACAATGAGGCAGAGTATGAGGTGCTAGTAGCAGGAATGGCGACGGTCACGAAGCTCGGAGGAAAAGCAGTAGAGATGTTCTCGGATTCGAGCTTAATCATGGGCCAAGTCAGAGGAGAGCTGGAAGCTCGGGACACCAGGATGCAAAGCTACCTGAGCCGAGTTAGGCGTATGCAAAAGGACTTTGAATCCTTCGAACTATCCCATGTCCCCAGGAATGGGAATGCGCATGCGGACTCTCTGGCTACCCTTGCCACCTCTTTGGCACAGGACCTACCTCGTATAATCGTGGTTGAAGATTTAAGTTCACCCTCTCCGACAGCGGAGGATCCTGTTCAGATCAACCTGATCAGTTCATCGCCGAGTTGGATGGATCCTATAAAGGCATACCTTGAAAAGGACATACTGCCAGAGGACAAGCTGGAGGCCGACAAGATAAAAAGGAAGGCTCCACGGTTCTGGTTGTCTGGGGACAAAAAGCTATACAAGCGCTCGTTCTCCGGGCCTTACTTACTCTGTGTACACCCCGAAGCATCAGAGGCACTCCTAGAGGAGCTGCATGAGGGGATTTGCGGGAGCCATACGGGAGGGAGGTCTCTGTCTCATCGAGCAATCACTCAAGGGTATTGGTGGCCAGGCATGCAGAAGGAAGCACAGGAGTATGTTAAAAAATGTGATCAATGCCAGAGGTTCGCTCCAAATATCCATCAACCCGGAGGAGTCCTTAACCCCCTTTCTAGTCCTTGGCCTTTTGCGCAATGGGGCTTAGACATTGTTAGCCCTTTCCCTAAGGCAATCGGGAATAAGAAATACCTGCTCGTTGGCACGGACTATTTCACGAAGTGGGTGGAGGCTGAACCCCTGGCTAATATCAGAGACGTGGACGTCAAGAGGTTTGTTTGGAAGAACATCGTCACCCAATTTGGGGTCCCTCAGACCCTTATCTCGGATAATGGGCTTCAGTTTGATAGCAAGGCCTTCAGGGAGTACTGCTCCGATCTGGGAATCAAGAACAGATATTCCACCCCAGCCTATCCACAGGGAAATGGGCAAGCCGAGGCAGTCAATAAGGTCATTGTGAATGGGCTCAAGAAGAGGTTAGACGATGCTAAGGGAAAATGGGTGGAGGAGCTGCCACACGTTCTGTGGACTTACCGAACAACGCCTCGACGGTCGACGGGAGAAACCCCATTCTCAATGACGTACGGGGCAGAGGCCGTGATTCCGCTGGAGACGGGCTTTCCCACGTTGAGGACCAGCACTTTCACCTCAGAGGGCAACGACGAGCTTTTGGGAAAGAGTCTAGATCTGATAGATGAACGACGAGACAGAGCAATGGTCCAGTTAGCCTATTATCAACATAAGCTGAAACAAGGCTACGATGCGAATGTGAGGCTGAGGCCGCTAGCTCCAGGGGACCTAGTGTTGAGAAAAGTCGTTGGGAATACCAAAAACCTGGCCTGGGGGAAGCTAGGGCCCAATTGGGAAGGACCGTATCGCACCACATCTGTGGCAGGAATTGGGGCCTACTATTTGGAAGATCTTGATGAAAAGAGGGTACTCCACCCTTGGAATGTAAGCAACTTAAGAAGGTACTACTATTAACACGAACAGTTCTATCGTATGTTTCTTTCCTAGCATAATTGGAGTTCCATTACTTATGTTCCTTAAATAAAAATGAAGCGTTGGATAGAACCAAGGCATTGTATGGTCCTCGAACACCAGCCTTTGGGGAAACTAACCACTTAAAATAAGAAAACTAGGTACTGGACAGAACCAAGGCGTTGTATGGTCCTCGGACCCAAGCCTCCGGGGAAACCAGATACTTCAGATGCAAAAATGAAGCGTTGGATAGAACCAAGGCATTGTATGGTCCTCGGACACCAGCCTTTGGGGAAACTAACCACTTAAAATAAGAAAACTAGGTACTGGACAGAACCAAGGCGTTGTATGGTCCTCGGACCCAAGCCTCCGGGGAAACCAGATACTTCAGATGCAAAAATGAAGCGTTGGACAGAACCAAGGCATTGTATGGTCCTCGGACACCAGCCTTTGGGGAAACTAACCACTTAAAATAAGAAAACTAGGTACTGGACAGAACCAAGGCGTTGTATGGTCCTCGGACCCAAGCCTCCGGGGAAACCAGATACTTCAGATGCAAAAATGAAGCGTTGGACAGAACCAAGGCATTGTATGGTCCTCGGACACCAGCCTTTGGGGAAACTAACCACTTAAAATAAGAAAACTAGGTACTGGACAGAACCAAGGTGTTGTATGGTCCTCGGACCCAAGCCTCCGGGGAAACCAGATACTTCAGATGCAAAAATGAAGCGTTGGACAGAACCAAGGCATTGTATGGTCCTCGGACACCAGCCTTTGGGGAAACTAACCACTTAAAACAAGAAAACTAGGTACTGGACAGAACCAAGGCGTTGTATGGTCCTCGGACCCAAGCCTCCGGGGAAACCAGATACTTTAAATGATGAAACAAAGCGTTAAGCAAAAATTAAGTCGCGAAAAGTCCTCGGACCGCAACTGCGTGGAGGTTAGTGCGCACCATGAAAATTATCGCCTCTTAAATGAGGTCTAAGGGATCACTCTTATATGCCAAGATAAACTCTATTAGCCTCATCTCAAAGCATTTTAGGGCGGTCGACACCTCCGAGGACGGATTATTCGAAACACCATTTCCATTTTGGCTTGGCTCTCATTTAGCCTAGGTAAAACTAGGTTTCCCTTTGCAGTGTTAAACTTTGTTCTTCCATAGTTCAAGATAACGCAAATATGAAAACACACTCATGCAAGAAATCATACGAGAAAAAGAAAAAACCCATAATGTCTTATACAAGCCAAAAAAGGGGAACTGTCCCCTGCATACGTCAACTATTTGTTTAACTCCATTTACATCTAAAAAGGTGGTACGTCGGCCGTTTCCTGAAGAGGAACATCCTTGTCTTTCTCTTTCTCCTCTAAGGTCTCCCCAGCAGGCAGAACGGTGGAAGCTAAGTCCTCTTTGAAGCTTTGAGAAGCTCGCCCATCTTTAGGAACCTCTGTGACTTCGTGCAATGGGGTCCCTCTTTCCGCTTCGTATACTTCAGGCTGATTCTGCTGACCAGCCGGGAGAAGATTCTGACCTTGAGCCTCTTCAGATGAGCCAACTGCAGTAGAGGAAACCTCTTGTTGCTGAGAAGGAGTGCCCAAGGCTCTTATGGCCGAAGGAAAAAAGACGTTGTCAGGACTTCTCAGCTCTGATAAGGGCTCGACGCCCGCACGGTTGAGAGCTTCTTTCCAAGTCTGAGCACAATATGCTCGGCACACGATTGGGACCTCTTTCCTGAAACTATCCTCGGTCTCGGCTACGCCTTCGTCATACCCCCGCTGTTCGGCCTCGTCTCTTGCTTTCTCAGCCTCGGCCCTTGCTCTCTCAGCCTTATCCCTTTCTTCTTCTGCCAAACCCCTTTGCCGTTGGGCTTCTTCCAACTGTTTCATCAGCACTGAGAATTGTTCCTTAGAACCTTTCAGTTGGTCAATGGCGTCTTTGAGCTTTTTCCCTTGGTCCTCAACTTGCTTCTGAAGGATGGACAGAGCTGAATCCGCGCTCTGCCGAGCGGATTCTTCCCCCGCCAGTTTTTGCTTCAACTGCCCTACGCTTAGCTCACTGGCGGCGAGCGTCTTAGAGGTGTCAATTCTGATCTCCCTCTCGTTGTTCATCTGGAAATAGTAGTGGTTGGTCATCTCCTCTAGCGTAAAAGTTTCTTGAACAATCTGTATACAAAAACAAAAAGAGAAAAGAAGCAATCAGAAACGAAGTAAACTGAGAGGAACATATAAAGCTATAAGGGTGTTATACCATGCCCAGGTGCCTTTTTAGGTTCATGAAGAGCTCGTTTTTCTTCATCTTTTTGACCTCAGCCATATCCCGAGGAAAAAGAAGGGTCTCTTCCAGAACGGATGCGATATGGCACCCTATCCCACCATTAAAATCCCTGAGGGATGCATCCGCCCTCAGGGGCTCACCACCAAGCATGGGCGCGGGAAGCCAGGCTTCAATCTCCGAGGACTGAGTTGTTTGCTTTGCACTCGCCCTAGAGGCCGCGCGAGTCGTTTTTCGTTGCTTTAAGGGTGGCTGATCCTCACCCTCCTGGGCCACATGAGATCTCACAACCTCCACAGTCTCCGCCACATCTTTACCCTTCTGCTCTCTCCTCCTCTTAGGATCGGCAGGTTCGCCCTCTCTAGGTTGGCGAGGTTTAGGAGAAAGGGAATGAGAAGGGATGGTCTGAGGGGGCCTCCCTGGCGCCTCTCTCCCAGATTTCCCTTCAATAACATCGAACAAACTCCTTTGGCTTTTTCTTTGGATGCCCATTTCACTAGGAACTGTCTCTGGAGACTCCGGTCGATTGAACACCTCAAACCCGTCCGCCGAATCCGAAACTTCTTCGGCTTCTTCTTCTTCTTTTTCTTCTTCTTCTTCTTCTTCTTCTTCTTCTTCTTTCTCCTCCCCCACCTCCTGAATAACGGGGTGAGATGAAGAAGCTCCTGCGGAAGTAACAGCTCCGGTCGATGGTTGAGAAAAGGGAACGACGTCTGGGATTAGAATACCCTCGGGAACTATGAACCCGAACCTTTCGTGGGCTACGCTGATCCTTTGCAGCCTGGGATCAGCAGCTCTTATCACACACTTGGGTACTTGGAAAGACGAGGAAATAGGCTTGTACCCGAGGATGATGTGTGCAGCCCTTAGTTGACCGTCGGACGGATTCTTGTATACCTCGGATCTCAAAAGTTTATCCAAGTTCTCTCTGTTAACTAACCCAAGCCGAGGCTTAGTAGCGTTCCTGTCTGCAAAATCATCAAAACAGCAAAAAGAACCTTCGTCAGGGATAAACTTACCCTAGGTCTAAGATTGCAAATCGAGGTACGAGGGCGTTCAGCCCAAGAGCCCCACCTGGTGTACCCTCCTTAGTCGGACAATGTAACCCGTCATGCCATGCGCCGGAAAAGATGAGGAAATCTTCTTTCAAACCCTTGTTCGATTGAGGTAAGCACTGGATTAACCTTATCTCGGAGAACCTAGATTTAAGGTAGTACCCCTCATCCTTTAAGCGCTGGAGGTTGTATACCCAATTCACATCATGATGGGTAAGGCCCAGGTTTAGCCTCGTATTGAGGGCTTCTATACTCCCTAACACCCTAAACATATTTGGGGCACATTGTGTGGGGGACAATCTAAAAAACCTAAGGTAGCTGGTGGTGATACGGCCCATCGGAATAGTCATTCCCCCTTCTATGAAAGCAATCATAGGGATGACTACTTCCCCTGATTTCCTTTGGTCATACCACTCCTCCGCGGAGGCGTATCTCATACCCACCGTTGAAGGAATTCCATATTTGGCCCTAAATTCCTCAATTTTCTCCTCGGAACAAACTAGGTTTTTAAACCTACCCATTTCTAAAGAATCGCGGAATGAAAGTAGAAAAGATAATAGCAGACTGAGAAAGGTTAAAGAAACTTACAGTTGTGAAAAGTAGGCTCCTCGGTCAGACTTCAAGTATTTATGAGATCATTGAGAGGAAAGAAAGAGAGACGGGTTCAGTGAATGCTCGATACAATCGCAAGATTTCTTGTAACTGAAAAGAAAGTTGATTTGAAAAGCTCTTTATACGAGCACAGAAATTGTAAGCGGGAAAAACCCCGCTCGTAAGTCGTGGGAATCCTTCACCGTCAGATTTGCATCCTACCGAAACGTGGAGGACTGAAAAACCGCCCTCATTTAATGACGGCGTGCTCCTGACGTCAGAACGTCAGGAACGTGTCTGGGGTAGGTAAAAAGGCACTCTGGGATTCGGAATAACCCCACGAAGGAGTTAAGGGCATGATGTCAAAATCCCCCTTTTTCCGAGACGACAAAAAGTGTGATTTTGAGGGGCTATTGTGGGGCCAATCACCCGAAAAACTAACAATATTCGGGGAAGATAGGCCCATGATCCAACGGCCCAGTCCGAGGACTCTCATTTGGCCGAGGACACCTCCTAGTCCGAGGATGAAACCTGTTTCCCAAACCAGCTTACGAAATGGATATAACGTACCACTCCAGTTATCGAGAAGCGTCACGGAATTGCGCACGAACCAAACTAGTAAGTCACGGTCAAAGAATGAACCGGAAAAGGTAACGAATGTCTCTTACAGAGGTGTCACCTCCACATTAAATGCATCCCACCTAACTCCCTGGCCGCATTAATGAGGAGGTGATACCTGAACAACAGTTAAGCAGCCTTTACAACCACTAGACGGAGGATCCGGAAAGTTCAGGATGGGACATAAAGTAATTTCCAGAAGGGAGCCTACACGTGTACGGTGAGGGCAAGACAGAGGGGATAGTATATAAAGAAAAGTAAGGATACATGATAGGGACTCTTGGAGAAAGGAGGAAAAAAAGAGACGCTGAAAGCAGGACTAAGAGAGGAGAAAAGAGGGAACATCCATCCCCTTGACACCTAAGAAGTTCCTTTTGCCGCGGTAGATTAACGTCCTTTTCTATTGACTGGAGCTAGTTCTTACGCCTGCACTCTACAAATTTTATTGTTAAGGGTCCACTACATTTTGAGTCCCTACAGTTACATATACTGAACTCACCCAAACAATGGTCTCACTACACCAAAATAAGTATTAATACAACAAAATTAGTATAGTGATATAAGACATAATATCATATCTAAAAATTAAACGTTGTTACAATAGTAATTTAAAAGTAATAAATTATTACATTAATAATAATTATTTGCAATAATTTATTATTTTCAGTTGCAATAGAGGTTTCAATACTAAATTGAATTTAGAAAAAATTTTGCAATAACTTAAACTGAAGAAATCAAATTTCTTTGCAAAAACTTAAATTGAAAAAATCGTTATAATAACTTGATATCAATTATTTTGTGATATATTACATAAGAAATTTCAAATAGACAACTTATTGCAACAAACATAAAACTGCAATGAATATATTATTACAATGATCTAATACCAAATACTTCACAATTTATTGTAATAAAAAATATGAAACAATTATTTATTACAATAAAGATACTGTTACAATAATTTGACCCAAAATATTTTTGTCAATTCTTTACAACCTATTGCAATAAAATTCATGAAATAATAGCCTATTACTACAAGATATTCAAAGTAGTAAATTGTTTATTACAACAACAAATATATTATTACATCAAAATTGTCATTAAGATATTTAAGGTTTATTCCAACAAAAATTTTTTTATCACAAACCTATTACCTCAAATTTTATTGCAACACTTCACATAAACTATTGCAATAACCCTGATATTATTACAACGATTTTTTTCATTGTAATAAACATTTTTTTTTTTGTAGTGACATAAAGTATATATATAAACTCACAATCACAAACAATAAGTTACCTTTCAAAATTGGTAGGAGTATTTTTTTTTTTTAACCTATAAAAATAAATAAATAAATAAATAAAAACCCATTATTTGAAAGGTAAAGTAACAATAGCTTTTTTTTTCTTTTGAGTTACAATTATTGCCTTTTTATTTCTTTTTAAAAACATATTTTTGTAACTTTTAAACCTTAAAAATTATAAAATAAAAATAATCTGCACATAATTGATGATCCCAAATATGTTTTTATATAATAACTTGATAGTTCAAAAAAGATAAATTTAAATTCTAAATATCTATGTTCAAAATACTATAAGATGTCAATTGCCCTATAAGATATAATTATTCAATAAGTATGATAGTGTTTTAAAAATTATGCTTACTATAAGTCTATAATCATTCAATAAGTGCCGTGTGTTTTAAGCTTTGCATACAATAATTGTCAAGATATATATATATATATATACACACACACACTAGCATTATGCCTGTGTGATGCATGGCTTAAACAAAATTCATATGTAAATAATTTTTTTATTAATTTACTTAAAATTAGATAATAGAATAGATAATAAAAATAAATGAATATTTTACTTTTATGTTATATAATTAATGCATATTGTGTGAAACTAATGTATTATAAAATGCATATATATATATATATATATAACTGTAAGGCTCAATTAATTACCAACGTAAATTTAAATTGAAAAAACTTAACGGACTATCTCTCTGTCTCTCTTTCTCTTTCTTCTGCATTTCTCTACAAATAGAACCATACCTCCCTCACCACCACCACTCTAAAAAAAAAAAACTCTCTCCCAAAAAAAGGCAACTCTCACACACACACTCTCTCTCTCTCTATCTATCTGATTTTGCTCTGTTTCTCCTTACAGGGTACTCTATATTTTCAAGTTGGCAATGAAAAACCAAGAAACTGCTATTCGTGATGAAGAGGACAATAGGTGGCGTCAATGGCTGAAAGCTTTGCTCGGAGAGAGCTTCTTTGAAACATGCAAGTTGCACCATGGTTGCCGCAAGTATGGATGCAATATGTACTGCTTGGATTTCATGAACGATGCTGAAATCTCATATATTGTTTTTTTATTCCAAATCTCTGCTCTTTCTCTCTCTTCAGTGTCTCTTCTCCTCTCCCTCATTCCAGAACAATCCAAGCTCCTCTCTCTCACATCTCTCTTTAGTTCACAGTGGTGGCTAGTGTGGGCGTATGTTCGGCGTGGGTCATGGGTATGGCAGCGTGAGCTGGGTCATGGGTCTGGCGGCGTGGACGTGGGTTTGGTGATGTAATCTTCTCTTCTCCTATGATGGGCTGCTCAACACTTGTTTTTTTCTTTGGCTAGCTTTGCCTTTGTGCATCATATTTTTTCCTTTCTTTACAACTGTAATTTTAATTGTTGCTAAATTTGGTCTCGTTTCTATGTAATTCAGATGAGAGAAACTGTGAAAAAACTAGCTAGGTGTTTTCCCACTGCTATAGTGACTGGGAGGTGCATAGATAAGGTACAGTTGTTTGATATCGTATATTTTAATCAAAATAATCAAATACATTTATAAATTATAATGCCCACTACAACAAAAAAATGTTTATTACAACGAAATAAAAATTGTTGCAATAGTTTATGAGAGGTGTTGCAATAAAATTTGAGGTAATAGGTTTGTGCTGCAAAAAAATTTCGTTGCAATAAACCTTAAATATTTTAGTGACAATTTTGATGTAATAATATATTTGTTGTTGCAATAAACAATTTTGTTACTTCAAATATCTTTAAGCAATATACTATTATTTCACGAATTTTATTACAATAGATTGAAAAGAATTGACAAAAATAATTTGCGCCAAATTATTGCAACATTATCTTTATTGTAATAGATCATTTTTTTTATATTTTTTATTACAATAGATTGTAAAATAATTTGTATTAGATCATTGTAATAATATATACATTGCAACTTCATGTTTGTCATTGCAATATATTGAAAAATAATTAATATTTTGTTATTGCAATAAATTGTAAAATAATTAATATTTAGTTATTGCAATGTTATGTTTGTTGCAATAAGCCATTTCTTTGAAATTTTTATTGTAATATATAGAAAAATAATTGATATCTTCAATGTTATATTTGTTACAATAAGCCATCCTTTTGAAATTTCTATTGTAATATATTGCAAAATAATTGGTATCAAGTTATTACAACAATTTCTTCAATTTAAGTTATTGCAAAAAAAAAAAAAAATTTTTTGATTTCTTCAATTTAAGTTATTACAAATATTAAAGAGTAATCATTAGGAGCAGAAGCCATAGATTGAAACTCTAAAAAAAAAAAAAAAAGGTTATTGCAAATGTTAACTCAATGGGGAAGCAAGAGTTAACTCCTTGCTTGACTCAATGAAAGCCTCTTCACCTACACATGTCAAAGCCACACCTTTGGCTGATTGTGATCTAGCTCTTTTATTGTGTGTATATTTTTATTTTGGAAATATCCCTTAAGGATGATTTATTGTAAGGTTTTTCTAATAAAAAATTGGTATAAATTGAAAAAATGATTGAAAATAGTATTAAAACGAGGATTAAGATCTGGTGCAATAAAAAATTGGTATAAATTGATGAAATGACCGAAAATAGTACTAAAATGAGGATTAGGATCCAATGCAATATCTAGGGTATTGCACCAGCTGCAATGCACTCAAATCCTTCACAATTTTTTTTCACTATTCACCTTTTTTTTACTTTTACTTTTTACTTTTCTTAATTTTTTTTCTTGACTTTTTTAAATTAATGGTTGAAATTGAAAATTGCTTTTTGTAATATATTTTAACGAAATATTTGTAATAAATATTTGTTTTATATTTTTTATTATAATAGATTGTAAAATAATTGGTATTAGATCATTGTAATAATATATTCATTGCAGCTTCATGTTTGTCATTGCAATAGATTTAAAATAATTGATATTTAAATATCGCAATGTTATATTTGTTGCAATAAGCTGTCTCTTTGAAATTTCTATTGTAATATATCGCAAAATAATTAGTATCAAGTTATTACAACGGTTTTTTCAATTTAAGTTATTAAAAAAAAATTGATTTCTTCAATTTAAGTTATTACAAAAAAATTTATAAATTCAATTTAGTATTAGAGCATCTATTGCAACTAAAAATTATAAATTATTGCAACTAATTATTATTAATGTAATAATTTATTACTTTTAATTGCAACGACTTTTAATTTTTAGATGTGATATTATGTCTAATACCACTATACTAATTTTGTTGTATTAACACTTGATGTAATAGATTTATTTTTGTGTAATGGCCATACGGTATAGTGTGTGTTTGGCTCCAAATTAAAAAGTCAGCTCATTTTACTATTCAGCTTATTTTTGCTACTATTCATGGGCCCCACTGCACTTTTTGATACTATTCATGGGTTTCGCTGTACTATTTCAGCTAATTTACCTTTATCTATAATACTTTCAGCAAAATAAAATAAACGGATCCCAAACAGACACATAATATATTGATTATTATAATAACAAATAATAAAAAAGTTTCAAGTTTGTCTTTCTCTCTTTCTTGTCTAGTCTAGTCAAAGTTTGTCTTTCTCTCTTTCTTGTCTAGTCTAGTCACACAAAACTTTTACTTTTATGTTGTAAAACACAAAACTACAGCAGCAATGGGAAAAGGAAAGAACTGAGAAGGAAAAAAAAAAAAAAGCAAATGCCAACAAAGAGAGAGAGAGAGAGAGACGGTCACATGTGAGCACTGTGAGAAAAAATTTCTGCAATTGTGTGGGGAACCTGGTGGTGCGGCAAATCAACAAAACTATTGACCTTTCAATTTTTCTACCATTGTAGTACAAGTAAGCCCTAGATGTGTTGGGATGAAAATTAGAATTTTTTTCCCTTTTTATTTGTTGAGGTAATTGGTGAAATACCTATGTGTTCATTTTAAAGATTCTGAATGTTTAATTATTGTAATTTTTTGACATATATATTTATGGATTGTATTCTATTTTACAATATTTTTACAAAATGTTGATGTGACCAACCTCTTGTTAGTTTTCATCTAAACCCACCATTAAAATCACTTTTTTATTTACCAATAATCACTCATCATACAGCAGTTTGTAATATTTTTTGTAAAATAATTTGTATCTCTAGCATTATTCTTCTATATAAATGAAAATTATGTTTATTTTTAGACTTTCTCATACACACACTCACTCACACACACATACATACATATGTATGTATGTATATTATCAGGTATGAAGGGGCCAAAATGGTGTGGTGAATTTATCATATTATATATATTTAAAAAATTTAAAAATTGCATGATACAGTGTGATATAGATAGGCATATTTCATGTCTACTCAAGAATTCAAGTATCATTTTGATAAAATAAAGTGCAAATATCCTTCAATTATTCTTTTACATTATTGATGGTGTGTTATTAATTTTTTTTCCCTTTTATTAGACTTTGTTTCGATTATTGCAAAAGCAAATAAATTTGAGCAAAAATATTATATTTCAATTCAATTTTTCTCATATAAACCTTAAAAAAATAACATCAAAATTTCATTATATTTATATAATTAATGAAACATTTAAAATAATTAATATAACAAAATAAATTTATTTAAATCCTATTACTATATTGTGTGTGTCACTAAAAGGAGGTAGAAAATGTAAATCACTCCTTTTGTTTTGATAGAAAACCTTATTTGAAGATAATTTTTCATATTTTCTTGTGTTTCATAGTTTCAGTAAAAAAAATGGGTTCAAAAAAATTATCTCTTAACTTCCTTTATTAAGTTTAAAGTGAGATAAAGTTGTTTTTTTGCTAAACTTACTCTCTTCCAATAATTTCGAACACAAATATTCCATGATATGCATTCAGCAGGTCCAAAGCTGAGTCTTCCTTCATTTAGTAGCACAAACAAACTTATGTATTCTCTCATTACCATCCTTTAATTCAAACTAGCTTGTAACCCCATGTATATGCATAAATATATTTAAAAAATATACATTAAGATGTATAGTTTAATTCTTACATATATAATTTAAATATTATTGATAGTCATTCTTATATATTTTTTAACTCTTTAAAAAGTCTTATAAGAATATTATTAGGTAGAAAATGTAAATTGTCCATTTTTTTCAAATTTTTATATGTTCATTAATTTTAGATTCTTTGGTTTTTGTATACAATAACTCTCTTGGGTAAATATTTATGATATGATCCCACATTTGACTCCAAAATTAAGAAATAAAACTCTCTAAAAATAAATAATTTTGGACACATGGTACAAAATTGGACTTTAATTGTAGAATCTAATTAGATTTTCTCTATGGGTTCCAGTTAACTCAACTGGTAAAATTTCTTATGGCTGTATAAGAGATCTGAGATTCAATTCTCGCCTACACCAAAAACTAATTAGTGTCTTGGTTTAATGATAAAGAGCTATTATCATAAGCAAACACCATATGTTAAAACTCTCTAAAAAAATTAATTGAATTTTCTCTAAATTTTACCTATTAATATATATATATATATATATTATTACTTATTTTTAGTTTGTTCTACCAATAGTCTTCATCGGTTCCTTTGTTAAAGTGGGTAAAATAATCAATCCTCCTACACAAACCTGGGTCCATGAACGTACTATTCGGAATTTGACATGTCGCAAGAAAGTTTGACAAAGTTTTCAATATTTATAGGAGGTCCTTAATGCATGCTTGAGCCAACAATAAATTGAATTCAGATAGGAGTAAACGAAACCAAATCCTTGACCTTGAAGTTTAAAACATAATTTCGTGTAACCAGGTGCAACAAAATTATAAAGAAGCTAGGAAAATATTGGAAAATCGGTGAGATATGAATATATGATCCTATAAAAAAAATGGAGATATGATAAAAAATCAATTTGAACCATGGCCAAAAGGCAAAAGCTTTCAACTTTTTTGTCTTACCTTTTACCAAATAACTAATAAAACTAAATTTGTAGAAAATATTTCTTTCTTTTTTTCACAATAAAAACAAAGAGAAAAAGTTAACAGGTACCTCAGGGCATTAGTTTTGGAAATAATATATTTAAAAACGTTTTATAGAAAAAAAAAAAAAACAATTAATACTTTGGAAAAAATTAATGGAAATTCTAGGGACTAAAGGCATTAGTTTAGAAAATATTTTTCAAAAAGTTTTTGGATAAAATTATAATAAATTTATATGAAAAAGTTAACCTATATTCTTAGGGCATTCATTTAGAAAATATTTTTATAAACTTTGTATAGTAAAAAAAATGTAACTTTTTTATATATTTTTTATAAAAATAATATAAAAAATTTCATATAATGATCCATTAACAAATTTTTTTAAGCGCAGTTGTTAATTCGTTACACAAGCACAAATAATAATCTCAGATTCTCAAGCCAGATTTCAACCATTCGCTCACTCAGTGGCGTTTTTTTTTTTTTTTTTTTTTTCCTAAATTTTGTTTTGGCCCTTTTGGAGAAAGAGGAAGGGGTTAAAGTAAATTTATAGAGTTTATCAAGAATCTTTCTTAATAGGTCCCCGAGGCAAATCTGCCACGTTAATAAAACTGACTTCTAGTTCCAGGTTTTAATGACGGCTTAATGAGGGGTTTATTGGGTACACCAATAATAATTACAACCCACAAGTTGAAACTTGAAACTAGTCAAGCATCATAATATGCCATTAAATAACTTAATCACAGAACAACCATTCAATTACTAAATTACCCATTAATTATTATTGTAACTGACCTGCGTAGCAGTAAAAAAAGCAATTTCTAATTTCAATATTTGAATAAGAAATTGAAAAAATAGTAAAAGTAAAAATATTTGTGTGTGGGGAGACTAGAGAGATGTAAATTACACCGAGTAAATATTGCACCCAATCCAAATCTGCACTTGTGCAGTATAAAGTGCTATCATGCGGCATATTCCTTGGTGACGCTAGGCAATTATAACAACACCAACCCATTCAGCAAAAAAAAAAAAAAAAACAACAACAACACCAACCCATGCCATTACCACTAGACCCCAAGTGCCCTTTATACACGCAACTTTCAAAAAGGCTTATAAATAAATTACTTTTGTTACATATGCAAGGCATTAGGCATAAGCCAATAGCTTTTGTTTTGTCACCCTGCTAGTTTCCTTCTACTTGATCTGGTGATCTTCTTTTGAGTTTTGAGCTCCAATTTGATCATTTTCTGTTTCACAGACGCATAAAAAGTAACATGGGCCCTAAGGTAGACATGAAAAAGATAGAGAATCCTACAAAATGTCAAGTAACATTCTCTAAGCGTAGAAGTAGTCTCTTCAGGAAGACCCATGAAATCTCAGTCCTATGTGATGTGGATCTCGCGCTCATAGCCTTCTCTCCCTCTGGTCGCCTTAACAAGTTTTGTAGCCATAAGAGGTGCTTAAATCAACCAATTGCCTTTGTAAATTCCCTTTCATTTTGAAAATCCTTTATTTAAATGCTCCAATTTTTTTTTTTCCATTGGACAGGATTGAAGATGTGATGCAACGATATATTGACCTGCCACCAGATAAAAGATTTCGGTATGACATAAAAAGACTCGTATATTTCAGTACTTCACTACCAAACTTAGTTGTTATAAATACTATATAATAATTTGAAGAAAAGGAAGAAAAAAAAAACTACATAATAACAATAGTTATTGTTATGGTTGTTCTTTTATCATTTATGAAAATGGAGATGCATTAACATAATGAAAATAGAGTTACAAACATTGATACATCAATAGAGGAAATCAAGAATATTTCGACATGGGGCCATTCCCAACATATTACATACAAAATTTGTATAGGAATTATATAAAACACTAATTTTTTTTTACTATATTCTTTTATGTTGGCTACATTCGTTTTCTTCACGATACACGTGCCGTTATATTCTTTAAGATAAGTAAAACTCAACCCATAAGGAAGCCAAGTGGATACAATCCCGAACTCAACATTAAATAAAGATATTTTTTGTCGTTATTATTATTTTTTATATTTTTTATTTATTTTTGAAATATTTTCCTTTGAAATAATCTTTGTTACTAATCACCCATTCTGATTGCAATTGTTTGGCATGAAATTCGTCCGATGGAAATTTTATCGCTATCACAGTCACATTAAGAACATTGAGGTAAACTTCCTTTTGTGCGAGATTGACTTTCCACTTGAAAAACTCATTGAACAATAAATAGGATTAGTTTCTTGTCAGACAATTGATTAAATTTCTTTGTTTGCTTGCTTTGTTTGTTTCTGTAATTAAGGAGATTATTAATGTGCATGCAGAAAACGCAGCAGATGCTAAGCCAACTTGGCCACCTCAAGGATGAGGAAAGCAAAATGCATTACATCAATAACCAGTATATTTCTCTCTCCCTTTCGGTTGGCTTGGGTTCTTTATGGTGTGTTTGGACGACATGATTTGGTTTGGGTTATTCAAATTCAAATATCTTTGTTTGAGAAGTTTTAAAAAAAAATGTAAGGGAAATCCAAATCCACCAAGAATTTTAAATCTTTAAAATGCTTGAATTTAAAATGACTCCTAAAACCAATGGATTTGAAATCAAGGCATTTCAAATCTATTAATTTAAAATCTAAATCCAAGTTTCCAAACACAACCTTAGTTTATTTTATTTTAATGAATAAGCTTAATACAAATATAATTTTACCTAAAAAAGAATAAGTCCTTAAAAATTTGTACCTAACCAAATAAATCAAATCAAATTAGCTAAGCGAAATGCTATTCCAAACAGGCAAGTCATTCTGACAATGCAGATCTCATGTGGAACCAAATTAATAGATGGTTCTATCATTTTCCTCCCCTTCCCCTTTATTTTATTAATGAAACTTTCAAGTTGCGTGCAAATTTATTTAATTTCACCTTTCACATTTTTTAAAGAATTGTATAAAAAATCATTTATTATTTAAACTTTAGAGTATATCTCCTCTTTTCTTTTCTTTTTTAATATTCAATTATTTGCCATATAGGCTTATATAACTCATGATTAACATAGGAGCATCAAAAGTATGTTTTCCAAAACATATAGGTAATTATTCTTATTCAAAGAAATATATATATATTCATTTCTTGGCCCCTTGACTTTCCAAAAATTCATCTTCCTTCTTCTATTTTTGGTAAAAATATATATGTAAGGACCAGATTTGAGTTCCTAGCCTACCACGTGGATAGACTTAGATCCAACAAGTCCAAAGTAATGAATTTGTAGAGAATGAGTTGAAAAACTGGGCTCTAGATGATTAGACCAATTTGGGATTAGGTTTGGATAATAAAATAATGCAAAGAGACAAGGTTACAATGAAGAAAAATGGTCATCGGCCGTTATCCGAGATGATCTGTTCATGTATATTCTCACCAAATTAGGTTACAAGTCTTACTTCCCAATATTACAGTGTTTTTTCTCCTTTTTCTTCTCCTTCATTCACGAAGGGTCTTCTTTCTTATATAGTTCTTTTCCAAGCATCTTGATTTTACACTTGTTGATCACCTACGTTACTACTTGAGTGGCTATCCCATCAGACACCCTCCCTAGTTGTGTAGGTTTTGGGAAAGCCAACTTCACATTGTTCAGATATCACCTCCACGTTAATGCGGCTAGAAAGTTAAATGCAAAGCATTTAATGCGGAGGTAGCAGTTTTAGTAGATATTTGTAGCCTTCATCTACTCATTCCTTATCTAGCGTCTGATTTCTAACCGCGATGATACCTGGTAGGATACTCAGGGTGGTAGGATATTCCTACTGATCTCGGATCCACAGTTCTGATATGACTGCCCTACTCGGATGTCTTTCGGACTATCACGTACAATTCGTATCTCCTCATCCCATACAATTCTCATAATAACGTTGCTTGATCATCCTCGGACAAGTATGTATCCTCAGATTGGGCCACAGGCCCAATCTATACAATTTTAACAACCTCTTCTGGTTATCTGGCCCCCACAATATAAATTTAAATAATGAACCCCAGGTTTGATTAATACATAATTTTTGTTTCTTAAAATTACTCTTATATCATACATAACTCATTAACTCAAGTGTATTTAATGTATTTCATGAAAATAGAAAATTTTATAAATTATTAATGCACTTTATTTTTCCTCTAATTACTCTTATATACTATAATAGCTCATTCAACTAAAATGTATTTGAAATATATAAGTAAATATTTCAAATAAAAAATTTATTTATTAATGTTTTTAGAGAATTAGAGATAATTTTCACTAATAATTATTCTAAAATTATTATTATTGGGGTCCGAGTGTCTTTAGGACTTTCGTTAATAAACCATTTTAGGAAATACTACCACTTTTATGTGAAATAGAAAAAAAAAAACTGTCAATATTGTCACGCACCCTAGGCGTGATGATGTGTAGCAGTATTGAAATTCAAATTTTCGAGAGGAAGCTGAAAGAAAGCAAGCTTGAAGGTTTTTAACAATGGCGGATTGTTGAAACAAAGAGAGAGAGAAAATTAAAGATCAGAAGTAGAATTGTATTAAGCTTGCATAAAATGAATACATCACCTACACTCTCTATTTATACATTACAAATTGGTAACCGCTCTGGAAGATTTCAACTCTAACAAACTCTTAACTAACTAATTGAAATTACAGCTGTACACCACTTATAAATATCTAAAACTAAAGCTATACCAGAACACTGAAGGAGGAAGCAAGCCCAACGTTCAAGCTTGATTGAAGATCAAAACGACGTCGCCTGGTTTAAATGTAATTATATGACACGCGTGAATAAGGCTTTGATCCAATACGACACCGTGTCACATTAATTCAAACGCTACCGTTTTGACTCTTTAATAACAATAGATCCGTTACAAAAACTAGCCAATAGCTCTAGGCATCTTCAACCTCAGTGACTTCTGTGACTCTTTTTTCAAAAAGTTTAATATACACTTAGATTATGTTAGAGTATAATTCTATTTAAGAGCAAAAAAAAGAAAAAAATCTGTCAAAACAATAATTGATTTTTTTTTCTTTTCCTATAAAATCTTTTCCTTTATTAGTATTATGAGTGATGTTTATTACACACACCATATTATACACACACAAAAAGGTGTTTGGTATCAAATGATATAATGTCAGGCTATCAGTGGTATCAGAATTCAATAAGTGTGAGACATGTTAACAAAAAATAATTACCTAACTAACATAACTAACAAATGAAAGACATATGTTAGTAGATAGTTATTTTTACATACATGTCTCTCATTTATTGGATTTTAATACAAACAACGCGGTATCATTTAATACAAAATATTTTTTTCTCGTACACACACTTAAAACTGTATTGGAATTACTTAAAGTCACAATTTCATTGGAAAATGTAAATTCAAGTCACAATTTCAGTGCAAATTGAGTGTGTGTGTGTGAGTAAATTTTTTTTTTTTCTTAAACATACACAAACCTCAACTATTCTTATTGAAAGTACATTTCATAAAATACGTACTTTATCATATTCTAATACATTTCCCTTTGCTTGTGATGGAATGCCACATTTTCTACACTTGTATTCATCATGGAATCCATTGCTTGCAGAATCAGTGTAAGTTCTTTTGTCCTTGAATTTCCCTTTGAACAAATTATTGACTTTGTGTTGATCATTATCTTGATGTTTAATAACTTCGATTACTTTTCTCCAAAAGCTTACTGAGCTAAAGTTAAAGAAGTCCAAAATCGAACATGCGATTCTCGAAGCCAATCTCAGGTTACTTTATCATGAAACTCACTATTCAGTGAACTGTTATTATAAATTGTGATTTTATCATTTTCAACTTCTAACAGCCTTATTATATTATTGGAATTTATTTTAGAGATTATGAGCCAGAAGCTGGGCGTGATCCTTCACTTGCTCAACTCTTATGGTGCGAGAAAAACTTGAAAACCTCTTTGCAAAGGGTCATGAATAAAACAGTATGTTTCACTCCCTATATATGTTCCTGAACAACAATACTTGCCCATAAATCTCTTCTTTTTTTTTTTTTCTTTTTTCATTTCTTATGGGTTTTTTGGTTTCATTTTTAATTTTTATTATTTAATCTACCAGAGAACTTTGCTTGGGAATTTGTCATCTCCATGCGGGGATTTTAGAGTTTCGGTATGATTTATTTATTTACATAACCAAGATAAATTAAATTAAAAGGAATAGTAATGCCCAACAATGCCCTGGTGGTATATGTGTTATTACTCATCACCGTCACATGGCATGAGGTTGATGAGTTTACACCAGAGAACCCCTTTTTCACTCAAAAAAAAAAAAAAAAGAATAGTGATGCTCTTTGGATATGTATGATTGCTCTGATTATATACTTGCAATAACATAACAGGGTCATGATCAGGCAAAGCAGATGGTGGGGATTAGCAGTCAAGTTCTTGCACCTATTTCCTGCGACCGTAGTCAGAATGAACTAAACTTTGCAACTCAAAACCCTGCTTTTAGCAATCTTATAATGCAATTAGATCCTTGGATTAGTCCTCACAGGTTCTTCATCATCATTATTATTTTTATCACTATTCAAGTTCAAGTTATGTTGTATATATATGCATGTTCATAAAAATTCAATTATTCTTTTTATCACTATTCAAGTTAAAAATATGTCTGTATGTGCTTGTACATAAAAATCATGAACAAGCTAAGTAAGGTTCAAGCCAAGTGATATTTCGAACATCAATTAACCACACATCATCACTCTCAAGCAGTTCCAAGGTTCGTGAGAGAATACTTAAAAACCTAGAAGAACGGGCAAAGGGTATATCAGTTGGTAATGGCCAAATTGGTGCACCCAACTTCACCATGACTGGCTTGCCTTCTGTATATCAATCTGGACTCCCATTCACAACTCCAGAAACCTATGTTCCACCAGGTTACACTCATGCTTTGACTCAGGTATTGATTTTCAACAACTCAAACTTTTCTTTTAATCAAGTACACTTCAATTTGAGTTTATAACAAGAGTTTTGCCTCATGTGCACCTATTGCTACTAATTCTTCTAAATTGTAGCCTCCAGCCATAATCAACAATCAAATTGCTCCTATAATTCCTAATCAGCCTTTGGGAGTGTTAGACAGCACATCCATGGTATGTGATGCTATTCTAAAGAAATTTTTAATGGGTGCTGTTAACGGGTGCTGTACAGCATCTGTTAATGTGATAAAATTTAAAATAAATTATTCACATTTTTTTTGGGATATGGAAAAAACTGAATATGTATTAAATGTGTATCAGTTTAGATGGAGAAAGTCAAATTATTTTACAAAATCAAAGCTAAAAAAGTAAAACTTTACCAATTTCCTATGCAAGTGGGATTTGTGATAAATCATAAATGAACCATAGCTGGTTCATTAACAGGTGCTGGCCAGCACCTATTAACAAAGTCCATTTTTAATTTATTTGAGGGCCACTTTTTAAGACGTATGAAAGGATGGATAAGATATTTTATTATTACTAGCTGATGTCATGTGTGAAGCACAATATAATTTGAAAGAACAAAATTTAAGTACAATGCTTAAAGCGTTTTATATTAGGTTTCTAATAAAATTCAAACACATAATTATACTAATCAATGAAACGTAAACATTTTCTTTTTTTCCAAGGGACAATTAAATTCAATACAACTATATGTTTGAATTTAATTAGAAAACCCAATATACTGTATCTAAGGTGTTGCATTTAAGTTTTATCCATTTTAAAATATTTTGTCATAAGTGATATTATGACACATGTATAATATCTATTATGTGTTATAATATTTAAAGAATCAATTTCAATTATATTACATGTCATTATAGAGAAAGGAAACACAAATTATTAAAGTTAATATATTCAATAATATGAACCTATTGGTTGGGTGACTTGACAAATATTTGATTATTTTCACTCACTTAAGTGCGCAAACATTTTTTGGCATAAATATATTGTTGATCCGTAAAACTTCACCCATTAGCACTTCTAGTTGCTAAAGTTAAAGTAGTTGTTTTTAGTCCCTTAAATGACATGGTCAAACTAAAAATTAATTTGTCATGAATCCATAGTAACTAAAAGCGACCACTTTAATTTTTTAAGGACTAAACGCGATTGCTTTAAATTTCACAAACCAACATCACTCGTGGGCTAAAGCTTAGAGATGGACAATGTATTTTAGCCCCTTTTTTATTTATATTTCTATATTCTTGTGTGTTATTAAAACTTACTTTTGTCTTTTCCAAATGTTTTTTTTTTCTCTCAAAATTAAAATTGATAATTTTTTACTTTAGGTCAATTGAATTAGCCATATTATTAATTAAAAAGAAGATGTTAAGAAAAACATAAATAAAAAAAATTAATTAGTAAATTTGCCGTCTCAAAAAATAGAAGCATTTAAATATTACACTAAAATGCAAAATTACTAAATAAATAAAGAAAAAGGCCCCAGGCCCTATTTAGTTATTACTTTAGAGTTTAGAGAACTGATTCGGCCCTAAAATGAAGAGTCATTTAAGCTGTCTAACACTTTAGAATATACTATATCAAAAATTTATATCTATATAGTATATACTTTATTTAGAGCTCAATGTGTTTTTTTTTTTTTTTTTTTTTTTTTTTTTTTGAGAAACCATTTTGAACTCAATGTTAAAAATTCATTACAGGAGAAGTTTGGGCATGAAATTCCTTTTGGGGTTCAAGTTCAACAATACCCAACACGGACATTTGATCCTCATTTGGTAGTGTTTTTATTTTTAATTTTTCAAAAAATAATTGATCAACATTAGATACTTCTATATATAAATTTCCCCTCTTCTTATATAAATTCTACCATGTTCTGCAACAGAACAATCTTGACTGGCAAAATAGTTTGGCACCAATGACTTGGTTGAACGAGAATCCTAATGAGGTTAACCAGGTCACATATGGAAATAGCAATACCTCTCAGACTATGAATGTGAATCTACCTTTGACCTCTGAAGGGTAATTTTGTTTTATTGAACAAATTAATTTTAATATGTTTTGTATCTCACTAAATAAACAACTTGTTCATTCTGATCCAATCTCTCTTAATTATGCATTTCAGGGTTTTGTCTCCCCCAGGGTATGAACCTTTCTTTAGTAATAATACTGTTGCCACCAGCTCCTACAGCAACAACAACAACAGCAAAAATGGTGATATTGATGCAAATGAGAAACTCCTAGGATCTCCTAGTCAAGTGCTTCCACTGCCTGAATCTTCGAAGGACTTGCAATTGCCAATTGACATTTCTAATGAAGTAAGATGACTGAAATTGACCCAGCCACAATCAATTATATAAAAGTTTTGTGTGTTGATTTGTCATAAGTGCTTTTGGAGTACAAGGTAGAAAATCTTTCCATTCTCAAAAAAAAAAAAAAGGTAGAAAATCTTTTACAAAATCTAAAAGATAATAGATCCTGAAAGAAATAATTGTCATCAACAACAAGTGTTCCATTGTGGACCAGTGAAAATGAAAATGTTGAAAATGCATGTGTAAGTAGAAATCCCACATTACAAAAATGATGAATTTAAAAAATTAATATAATGTAATCGATTCAAAATTTATAAACTTAAAAATGACATCTTGTATGTTGTATTAAGACCTTAATTTATTAGGGAACTAATTGACCCAACTGCCATTAATTACATATAAGTCATATGTGTGGGTTTGTCGTAAGTGTTTTTGGAGTACAAGGTAGAAAATCTTTTACAAAATCTAAAAACAACAGATCCTAAAAGAAATAATTTTCATAACAGATCCCCAAGTGTTCCATTTGTGGACTCGTGAAAATGAAGATGTTGAATAAACATGCGTAAGTAGAAATTCCACATTACAAAAAATGAAGAATTTAAAAAATTAATATAATGTAATTGATTCAAAATCTATAAACTTAAACTTAATTTTGAATTAAGTGACATCTTGTATGTTCTAGTAAGACCTTAATTTATAAGGGTACCATATGAGTACTGAACATATTATATTGTCATGTGAGCAGGGTGTGATGGGTTATGAGTCAAATGGCACACTCATGAATAATGCATCAAACAAGGACGATGGCTCATGGGAATGGGATGACCTTGTCTTAGCAAAAAACTATAACTTGGAGGATCTTGATGATTTACATTGAGTGCCTCAGTTTGTTGGGGTAAATTATCTGAGACAGTTTCATTATCTATTTCCTTCTTCTTTTTTCCCTTCTGTTTGTTGCTTAAACAAATTTTACATCGTGTTACTGGAACCGAGACAGATCCTTTATGCAATAATGCATCATCTCCATGAAATGCTTAATTCATGACAATTGAAATGTTGGACTAAGATGCTTCTTTTGGCTTAATTAAGTACATAATTAGCTCTCAGATTTTGACAAAATCATCACTGCATTATTGCTTGCTTACAATTTTAAATACACAAATGCTACTAATAAGATCATTTTATATCCATGCTATAATAATTTATTTCACAATTTTGATCTGTTGATTTGTTAGTTCACTTGATGAATTTCCTAAAAAATGATAATTACAAGTATGGAAATAAGGCAAAGGGGTTGAAATATTCAAAACATATGTGTGGAGGGGTCTGATGTAGAACATAATTTTGAAATTTTGGATTGGGATTATTATTTCCTTGATTTTAGGTTAATATTTTCCTAATTATATTAAGGTCCTTTTATGTTAGGGTATCAATTAGAATTTCTTGTTGAATTTTTTTTAATCAACTCAGTTTTATGGAGTCTCTAAATTGGCATCCAAGTCTATAAACAAATTCAAAATTAAGAATTTCATAACAGAGAGCTTTTCTCCTTTCTTTTTGGTGGACTCTAGATTTCTCCTTGTAGATTAAAGAACCCTTTATAAATTTGAGGGTTATTGTCAATATCACATACATCTTTTAGCATGTTAAGAACTTTGTGATTCACCAGCATTGCCCAGTCTATCCCATAAGAAAAGCCTTCGTTCGAATCCCCTCTATTGCACAATTACATAACTGATCAGCACAAGTGAAAAAAAAAAAATCATCTGGTCATTCTATTTTATACTGAGACAGCTTGCTCTCATAGTTTGCATCTTCATCGCTAGAGGGCATTTGCGGGCAATTTGATGCAGTCTCTACCTGCTGCTGTGGCATCATTGATAAAATGCTAGCTCCTGCAATTTCTTGCTGGCAAATACAAAAGATATGTTATTGTTATTTTGTGGTGAAGACAAAATTACTTAGATATGAACCCACACTAGAACTCTACCAAGAGTTCTAATAAAGGACCACAAGAGGTTAATAGAACCCTCATTGGGTGTTAATGGGTTACCTCAAGCCACTGATATATTAGGGAATGTTTAATAAAGTTTCACCAATTGGGTTTCATGTCATCAGCTCCAGTCACAAATTATTACTTAACAACATAAAAAGCTATTCAAATAATTAAGATTTTTATTAGAATGAGAACCTTAGTGGAAGGAAATGAATTTGGGGGCATGAATGTAGAGAGGAGTTCAGTTGCAGTATAGGAATGATGCCAAGAAGGTAACCCATCATCTCTTTGATTGCTCATTTGACACCCTCCCATGTTACATGGCTCCACATTTATATTTGTGGCTTGAGACAGCTGATCATACATTGCTGTTGAGGATTGATTCCTGAAAGTAAATTCAAAAATTACAACTAAGTATCACAGATTGAAAACAAAAATGTGAAATTTATTAACTAATATTGTAAAATTTTGTAATATCCTTGGCATTAATCTATAGGAATTGATTTCTATCAAGTTTGATGAGTAGTGTTCTCTATAGATAACATGTTCATCTTAAACAAATGTAAAATACTAATTGCTTACCGCATAGCAGTACAAGGTGATTCAGATCCTCCACAAATTTGGTTTGGATTGTGTCCATTCTCTGGCAACCAAGTAACAATCTCATTTTCAAACGATGTTGGCACCCCATCTTGGGTGTCGAAGTATATCTGCGTTGGATGCTAGAAGTATTCAACAATTGTCAAAAATTGCAACAATAACTCTGAAATTTCATGGCCTGAAACTAATCACTGAAATTCTAGTCATATGAAACAAACCAAAGGTGAGGGAGATATGCATATCTTATGTAAATGAGACTATATAGAGTTTTCACCTGTACACTAGATGGATCATAGGTAGATAAATGGTTTCTAAGTAGATCTTCCTGCAAAACAAGTATAAAATGGATGAGTTGTTGGCATGGATTAGAACATACTTAGACCATAGAGAACAATAATTAGGCTCCACCTTTCTTTGCTTAACACGCCTCAAGGTTTCCAAAAGGTTCTTCTCACATGAATCAAGTTCCTCTCCTGATGTGATTAAAATTGGCTCTGGCTCAAAAATCCTTATTCAAAAACCAAGGAAATTACTTAGAATGCAACTCAACATTGTAGCCATGTAATTAATTTCGGTTTTAGTCACATTCGCCTAACCTTAACTGGTTCTCAGCCATCTGAAGCTGATGTTGCATGTTGCTAATTTCTTTTCGAACTTCCTATGTTAGTAAAAAAAATCAAATCAACAAATTGTTATTATGTTTGGGTGTATATATAGCAAGATTTATATTTAGTCTAACAAGAAATGACAATGTTTGTGTGTAATTTTACCTCAACATTTGAATTTTGTGCCGAAGGGCTGTTTGACCAAGTTGAAATTAGATCAATAGAAAATAAATTGGAATGATCAAACATATAACAATGACGAGGGAGAGACATACTTTGACAGTTGAAGCGCTATATCATTTTCATTCTTGATCTTCTGAAGGGTGCCGAGTAAAAACTGCGTGGATGTGATGTTTAATAAGAACTATGTATAATTTGCAAAGTTGGCATTTTCTTGATTCCTTCACAAAATATTACCATAATACTATAGACATTGTGTCAAATTTTTACGATACCTCTCTATTTTGAACAACGCTGCAAGAAAAGGGAAATGGTTATTAACAATTTGGTTTGATGTAGAAAAACACAAATATATGAAAAGAAGATCGTCGAGGAACAAAAACAAAATAGTATTAGTAAAATCCATACCCTCCTCTATCATGATCGGGCAGATTTATATAATGTGCGAGCACATCTTCGATTCTACAAAGAAAAAAATAAATTTTCATTAAATTATATGTTTTCATTATTTTTAATATACATGTCAAATTTTATATTAATCAAAGATACTATTTACTAATTTTAAATAAGAACATGTGATGTGGATAATTAAAAAAAAGGTAAATGTACAAAATACTAAACATATTCATTCTATTTTTATAAAGAAGGAATATGCATGCATGGGAGAGGCTTTGTATATATAAATAATGATTATGAAAGAAAACACAATTGCTCACCTTCTTTTGCCAGAGAAGTGAGTGAGACGACCAGAGGGAGAGAACATAATGAGAGCAATATCAATGTCACAAAGAATGGAGAGTTCATAAGCCTTCTTAATGAGTCCATTTCTTCGTTTGGAGAAGGTGACTTGTCGATTTGTATTGTTTTCTATTCTCTTAATCTGGAGTTTAACACGACCCATTTTTAATCAAACATGTCCTTAATGAAATCTCTCTTTAAGAAACACAAAGAATAAGTAAAAAAACCACAGCACAGAAACTTTCAAAAGCAAGAGAGAGAGAGAAGACAAGAGATGCGATGGAAGAGGAGAGAGATACAAGGAGTCGGAGTTTAATGGTTAAATCTTTATAATCTCACCTTGAAGAGTGGAAGAGGTTGTTTTGAAAAAACAAAACTAAAGTGAATGGATCAAATATACACAACGTTGTATGATACATTTACTAGCTAACCCCAACAAATAATTTGGTGCATTGGTTGTTCATTAGCGATGTCTGGACTCTTTGGTTCCTTTAGTTACATTATTTCTCCAATTCTATCTAATCATGTCCAGCAGTGATCTTTATCCATGGTGTATTTAAAGGTTTTTTTTTTTTTTTTTTTTTTTTGGTGTTAACCAACCAAGCTATGGGGTCATGAGTATGAATCAGAAATACCAAATTACAAATCTTCTTTTTTTTTTTTTTTAATTAATAGTTGGAATAAAATATGAATGTTTTAATTAATAGCTGACTCAAATAACAGTTTCTTTTCCTAAAAGAGAGAGAGAGAGAGAGAGAGAGAGTATTGGCCCAAACCACGTCAATTGTTAAAGCTACAAATAGGCCCAAAGTTTTTCAATAAGGCCCTACAAGTCTGCTCCATGATGATTTAAATGCTCCTATTTGGATCGAGGGCAAAGTGAGTTTTACTACTATATAGTGCTTATAAACAAATATAACAATGAATGTGGTTAGTAGACTTTAATCACCTCATAATTAAATATATAGAAATTATCTCTTTTTTTTAAGAAGAAAATTACCTTTTTTTTTATTGGTGACACATCAATTTATAAGTTTAAATGTATTAAAAATTTTAGTAGGTACTTGTAATTGTAGTACTATTCATTAAGCAAATATTGACTAACTTCATTTATCATTATCAATTTAAATTAGTGCGTTAAAAATACTTAGTATTCTCAACAAACAAAAAAAAAAACTTAAATTAGTGCAAATTACGGCTACCACGTACACTTATGTTATAAGTTCTCTTATGTTTTATTGTGTGGCACTTATGACATTTTCATCCATTAAAAAAAATTGAATAAAATTGAGGAAGAAAAAAAAATTTAAAAAAAAAAAAAAAAGATTCCTATGGGGTTGTGGCATGTACCAAAACTTTTCTCCCTTTAGAACAAGGATCATGAGATTTTAGCTCATGTCAACTAAACCAAGCCTTTAGCTAATTAGATTAAAGTAGATAAGGATAGATCAATTTAGGGGAATATGGGCTTGTCAAGAAAAAGAGGGGGGAGGGGGGGCTCATGAAAGATTGCTCAATCGACTAGATCAAAAGGTTCTCAAAATCTTTAGTCAAATTCACACACCACATAGTCGTATAAACCTGTTGAGAACCTTCCCTATAACCACAATTGATCATATTCATTGATAAATCAAAGTTCTGATGCTTTAGCTAAATTGGATGCTAGACTTCCCAAATACTTGACTTCTTCTCTCTCTTTTTTTTTTTTTTTTCATAGCCACTAGGCTATTTTTGATTACCCTGTGGTGATTCCTTTGGTAGCAAGCTAAAGCTTTCTTTTTTTTTTTGGGTAATAGAATGACTTACAGCTAACCTATAATATTTTTGCACCCAAAAAAAAAAAAAAAAATTTATTTTATTCTTCTAAACTCATTTTCCACCCAAGTGGGGCCATGTCATATCCAATTTTCCCACTCAAAAGCGCTTTGCAAACTAAAAAGCTCTACAACCCCTCAAAGCTTCATTCAGATAGCTTAACGCAATCCAAAAGAGTGTGACAATACACAAAGACCATAAAACAATGGCAGTCTCGGCTCTTACAATTCAGACCCCAAACTTCCATTCCCTTCAAACCTTCAATCCCACAAAGTCCTTCTTCACCACCACCACCACCACCACCAAACCCACTTCTTCTTGCTCCTGTTTTTCCAATACAGACAATGCAAAGCTCTCTACAGCCACAGCTTCAACTTCCGCAACAAAAAAACGCGTATTTGAAATGGGTATTGGGCTTTTAGCAGCTTCGGTTATGGCCTTGTCACCGTTGGATGCAAACGCTACGAGAGTTGAGTATTACGCCACTGTGGAAGAGCCTTCGTGTGAGCTCAACTTCGTTCGCTCTGGCCTCGGTTACTGTGACATTTTAGTCGGCTCTGGTGAGGAAGTTCCTTATAGTCAGCTTATTGATGTGAGTTTCAATTTCCCAGCTTATGTATTATATTGGGTTTGCTTTTCTTTCTTTGTTAGTATTATATGTTAAATTGTTCTATATTTCTGTAATTCTTGTTTGTAATGTTGTTGTTTTTTAGATGCTCTTTCAAATTCTTGTTTGAGAATGTCTACAAAATTACTGTATAATCTGTTGTTTTTTGGTGGGTGGTGTTTGGGGTTTGTATAAGATAATTCAAGGTTTTAGGTTGTGTCATTGATAATTTGTTGAGATAGCGGAAGTTTTGATTGCTATGAGTCTAGTTAATTAAATATAATGGGTTAATGTGATATAGAAATAGGAAAATAGAACACACAATCACACAAGAAACAAAAAAAAATGTACATGTTTTGTCCTTAGGCCTAGAATCACAAAAATGAACGCAGAAAGTCTTGTGGTGAAGCAATTAAATTCCCATTCATATGGCTTACACGTAACGAGGAGTGTTAGAATTATAGTTAAATAAGAATCAATTGATAAGTTATCACTTTATATCATAAAAACACACAGCAATAGGATTCTTATTTTCTCTAAACAAATTGTGCTTAGAACTCTCTCAATAAAACTAAGGGGTTGTCCTATATAAGACCCAAAGTCAGATAGCTTTTTTTCACCAAGACTGAGAAGTTCTAAAGAAAAGAATCAATCCAAAAGTTATCCAAAGTTGGGTAACTAAAGTCCTTGTTTAACTTGAATTTGGTTAGCCGTGACACAACGTAATCTTTTAGATTGGTTGGATTTATTTTGTGGGATGGGTCTTTTATGCTAAGTTTCCGAGGCACAAGGATGTTTATGCTTGACTCTGTGTGTAAAAAGAAGCTTTAATCTAATATTTTTTCTCAAAAAAGTCATACCCAATGTACAAAATTCTCACTTTTGCGGTATCTGAGAGAATTCATGGTAATTCTCAAACTTACCCCCAATATCTTGGAAAGGCTAATTCTCAAACTTGAACCCGTGACTTATCTCTTTTGGTGGAAGGCACTTGCCATAGTTTTTTCTCAAAATTCCTAAAAATTTCAAGAAGAGATTTTTGACAAATGATTGTTGAAGAATTGGCCAACATGGTAGTGTCAAGCTCAGAGGAGCAAATTTCTTGCTGGCCATGTCAAAGCTGCCTCCAACCTCTCTAATGAAGTGTTTTGAAATATAACATGGATAATATACAAAGCCACTATGATGCACATGCCAAAATATACGTTTAGAAAAATATAAAGCCAAATTGAATCTCTTAGTAAAAACGAACTAAATAAGAACATATGAGGAGCTAGAATGTGTTTATGAATTATAAATGCTTTCCATGTCACTAAAATCATTTAAATTTGTATGATTCAAGTTCTTCTACCTTCTATCTAACGCTATCTACATTTATACAACTATATCGTTATAGACTGTGCTTATCATTATAAGATCAGAATACCTGAATTCTCCAACACACACCCACCAAACAGGAAACCCATAGACTGTGCTTATCATTATAAGATCAGAATACCTGAATTCTCCAACACACACCCACCAAACAGGAAACCCCATCGGTGTTGTTTCCCAAGCAGTGAGATTTCTCAGTCTTTTCCTAACAAAAATTCTGGTTGCCTTGATGTTCCACACTTCTACAACTGTTTGGCAATGTTTGGAGCTTCCACTCTTTTAGAAATTGTCTCAAATTCCCATTTGGATTTAGTTTTATTATTGGGTTTCCTTGGTGTGGAAGGAAAGGTTTTCCCTTGGGGTAGAAGAAAAGGAATTTTCCTTGGTATGGAATGAAAGTACCTTATTTAAGAAGTAATTGGGTATTCTTGCTCATTAAAAAAAAGAAAAAAGAATTGAAGTCTAATAAATAGGCCTTTTTGCAAAGGGTTTAGTGGTTTTTGCCCAAGGATCACATGAGGAAATTAGAAAAGAACATGGAGTGGGTTTCTTTGAAGAATAGTGTTTGTCTATTTTTGTATGAGAGAGTTATTGGGTGTATTGGAGCTTTGGGATTATGAGTTTGTGAGTGTGAGATTTGTGAGTTAGTTTCTATTTGTGAAATTTTTTGTATTTATTTGTGATTTTTGTAAGTGTTGTTTATGTGAGTATGTGAGTTTGGTTTGAGGGGTTTGATTGTGAGTGTTTGTAATCCATAATTGATAGTGGATTTTGGTTGCCGTTGCCCGGACGTAGGCTTGGAGTTGGCTGAACCACGTTTAATATTAATGTCTTGCATGACTGTTTTATATTATTATTCTTGTGAATATGCTTCCGCTAGCCCCATGATATTAGTTTTGTAATTATAGGCCTCATTTAGATCAGCATATCATATAGTCTGGGTACAAGTACAGGATTCTATATAATGTTAGTGAGAAATGCACTAATTGCCAGTTATTTGGATAGGCAATTGAATTTTCTGAAATATATTTCCAATACAGATGCACTACACTGCAAGATTTGCTGATGGGACAGTCTTCGACAGTAGCTATAAGCGTGGTAGACCTCTCACTATGCGTCTTGGTGTTGGCAAGGTATATATGATGTTGTCTCATATATTAAATTATTGGTAAGATCCTGTCTTATTGTCCATCATTAGAGTGGACATGAAGCTTATCTCTTATCTTAATTTTATGACTAATGATGCTTGAGCAATACTACTTTGTCTTCATGAAAGTTGAAGCACATAGAGATGCTCTTTGGACATCTTACATATCCCTTAATCTGATTTATCTTCATTTGTCAGGTTACATTATCTGCATTCTATTCTCATATTTGTTCATGCTGCAGATTTATGTCTGTACATCATAAAAATCTAAATAGATATTCATTTGGGGCTGTAGCCACTGAAAACTCTTGTTCTTATAGGCTGTTCTGATTTTGCTATATTTAATTAACAGAAAAAATTATTCTTGTGCTCAAGACGATGTGTATTTGTGTACTTTGGTATCCAAGAAACGTGTAGCATAAGTGCCTTTGTAGTTCATGGCATGTCACAGAAGCATTATGAGATTAACAAACTGCACATTGTTTTACAAAGCACTTGAAATATTGTCCCTTCCCTTCAGGCATCTGGTGAAATTGGAAAAACACTTGAAATATGTCTATTCACCTCATTAATTTTGAGAGAGAGAGAGAGACAGGTATTTTTGCCATTATATCAATTGAAGTGATTGGGACTGATATATTGAGCACAATCTGTTTTACAAATTGAGTACATGGCCAAAACACAACCATTGGGCTATTAGCTAAGCTCAGTTGACATCTACACTGCATTCGTTACAATTTTATGTATTACAGTAGTTCCCCTTTCTCCCTTAGAGAATAAAAGACTGACAATCAAGGTTGCAGATAATTCAAACCTTCTTTATCAAGGTTAATTCAAATTTATCTTATACTTAATTTTTCTTCCAGGTCACCAAGGGATTGGACCAGGGAATTTTAGGTGGTGAAGGAGTACCTCCAATGCGAGTTGGTATGTCATTCGAACAATTTAAATAGACTTAAAGAGTTTCCTTTCTGTGTGTTGTTTCTCATTTGCCCAAAATAATTGTCATTGTGCCTTACCTATAAAATAAATAAATAATAAAAAGTTGTCATTGTGCCTTACACAGGAGGGAAACGTAAGCTTCAGATTCCCCCTGAATTGGCATATGGGCCAGAACCAGCAGGATGCTTTTCAGGTAAAGATCCATATAATGGAATTCCAAGTCTTACCCTTACAATGATTAACAGTCTTGAAACTTGACATGTTCTATAATCATAAAATGCCTACAATGTGCTGAATAAATGAGGCTAAAAAACAAACAAAACAGAAAAAGATATGGTTGCACTCTCTCCTGGTGAGTGAGCTTACACCCCCCTCCCCCAAGGCTGAGAGGGTGTATCAGAGAAAATTCCCCGATTTAGCCAGTTGCTAAAATTTTCTCTGGGCCTATCTTTTGCTATTGTCCTTTGAAAAAAACACCAATATTAATGATCAAACTTGATAAGTTCCTTGCTTGGTGTGGTCATTTGTGAGGTTGACAAAATGCCAATAATGGATTAGATTTGATATTTCAAAAGCTTGTTGGTTGCGTAAGTGCTGTTGATTGTATCATGATTAGGATATGCTTTTGTTGGTATGGAAAGCAGGTCATACTGACACCCATCTTATTGTTTATTTAGGTGACTGCAATATACCTGCCAATGCAACTCTTCTCTATGATCTTAATTTCGTTGATATCTACACTGGAAATAGAACTGAAGGAAGCCCAAAGCAATAACATTTAAATGGGAAGCCCATGAAGATCAAGTGAGTTTCTTGTATCCCAGGAATTGAAATTTTCTTACAGAAGTTTAGATGGTAATCCAAGCATTCAGGACCCTGTTTGGACTTTATTTTCTGCACACTTTGCCTGTGAATCAGAGATCATAGACCTGCAATAAATTAGCCTTGCATTGGGATCTGCACTGTCAAAATGGTAGAGGGAATCGAGCAGCTGTCACTTATCTCCCTGAAACCCTAATAAATCATACTTCCCTGCTCTTATTGATTTGTTCAGTTAATGGCTTACCCAGTTTGAGTACTAAGCATCGAATAAAAGATCAGGGATGTGAAAGGTTGATCTGTAATGGAAGCTGATTGGTGATGTATCAATTCTCTATCAAACAAAGCATAGCAATCTTACTAAAATTCTAGAAACATCACGGGAGGTCAAACATAATTATAAAACAGAAACATACATGAAAATCATGTGTCTGTCAGAAAGGCAGATTTTCACTCCAAATTTTATGCCTTATGATGGCACTAAGTATGCCTTACTTAGTCTTAGCCAACAACCCAACACACACGTAAAGGAATCAACCAATATTTTGTGTGAATATATTCATACACAACACAAGTACAGATACAGGAGAACTCTCCCAACCTTTATTACTTTACTGCAAAGTACAAAGTACACAAAAGCTTCCTTTACACAAAATACTCACTTGGGATACCTCAGTCAAAACCTGCCACCAATGCTTACAAAACTCACACAAATACACAAGAGTACACTGTATTATCTTACGGCATACTCAGTTTTTCCCATTTCAAATGTTTTTAACACCCCCACAGCTTTAAGGAACACAAGCTGGAAATACTGTCAATTGATTTCTCCAAGTAATTGCCTCCTGACTTGTTGCGCCAATCTGGGAGCTACCTTTGGGACACAAGTGCTTGTTGTCCTGGAGCCTTTCCACCATGCTAGCTCACCAAAAAGGCTGTACCATGATGTTACCACTTGTTTTACACGTGTACGTGTTTCAGACCATCACAAGCCATGCATGCACACTCCTGGCAGCCCAAGCACATGCCCAGAAAATCAACCTTGCTCATTGCAAATTAAGTGGAGGGCTTGGCCTGTGCCAATGCCAGTATGCCACCTCCCAAATCTGGCCTCACAGCACATCACCACCCATATGCAATCCAGTCATACTTTGCCAAGCATGCCACAACCCAATTTCATTTTCCCACATAAGCTGCATGTCACACTCTCTGGTGGCCCAACTTTACCTTGCACACAAGCAGCCCACCCACTGCTCATCATCTTACCCATGGCCCAGCCCACTCAAGGCTACCATGGCTCACCACTGCACATGCTACTCATAGCGCACAAATAGCTTGCAACCTGTCAGACCATGACCAAAGGCCCATCACATTAACAAGGCCACTAACATGCTGCCAACATAGCCCACTCAAGTAGTTATGCACCATAACGAGGCAGAACAGCCAGCTGCTGCCTCTAAGCTTCTTGCTCAGCCCATGGCATGCCTCTTTCATGCCCATGGGTTCTTTTGGTGCATGGGTGCAAGGTGTCACCACATGTAGCCACTCCATCTCAAGTTTCAAGGTTCTAACACCAAGTATGGTGCCAAGTGTGCTTTGGTCTTAAGGCCAAACTGGAGTGACTCCTGTAAGGAATATGGTGCACATGGTGTAAACACATGCTGTAGGATACAATGATACAAAGGTACCAACTGAGTGATCTCTAAGGTCATTATGTCCTGCTTAGGACTTCGTAGCCATCCATAATGCTAAGCCTCTTACTGCAGCATTGTGTAGGTATATGTTCACTGATTGGATAACTCTGGTTATATATTTGTTTTGGCTTAGTGGTCTAATTGAAATCACTGTGAATACCAACACACGATGCCCCCAAAATCTTAAGGACAAGATACTATTACACAATAAAAAATTATTAGTTAAATTTTATAGATTGCTTTACATTACTTGCTGACAGTGGCACTGAGATGCTTCCTCTCCTCTGAATTTACCTGAAATAGGCTTGGTTCTCAAACTTCAGGGTGCTGAAGTGCATCTTCATTTTTTAGTATGGACCAAAATTGTGTGGAAGAATCCATGGCTGACAGTAGTCACCTCTCTCAAAGGACAAGAAGTGCCTATACCTGCCTAACCCAGCTGCTGGCCAACTGTGTTCTTCCTGAAGACTACTACCTATCATTTCTGGCGGTAATTTATCATCCTGATTGATTTGAATAGGGTGTTTGTCTTTTGCACATGGCTTCTATGTGACCTCATATATAAGTTGGGTTAAAATGAATAAATAAAAGTATATATTACTATGAGTTTTTTTCTTCAAATTCCACCCAAACACACCCCCCCCCCCCCCCCCCCCCCTCCCTCCAAAAAAAAGAAAAGAAAAGATTGTTGTTTACAAAAAATTGATTTTTGTAGCTACTTTGACAAGTCTCTGTGTCTTGGCTTTGAATAGTCCCAATTTCATTGCTCTTTATTAATTGAATCCTACATGCAAACTGTAACTGCCAGATATATTGTGCACTTTCTTGATCATCTACTATTGCAAATGCTTTTCTAACAAATCAATCATTTAAAAAAATATTGTACTAAATGATGTGGAAACTCTATTATCAAGACACACATAGCATACTATCCACTCCCCTTTCATCTTCTGGTATGTGGTTTTTCTACAATTTGTTAGCATATATGGCATTGGTTTCTCTACTAATCTCAAAATCCACTTCAATTGCCAATAAACCAGCATATTATTGTATGATATAGATATTATCCAAATAAAATGGCTGATTAGCAAGCACTCTTGGGATGTCTTCTCATTTCTTTCAGCTTCCCTTCTGAAATTTCCATGTAATTGTTCCTTCCTTTTCATTCAATTACACATGGGGGAAACAAGTGTTTTGTAGGTAATTGTAGGATCTACTTTACCTATTGATGCACACCATTGCTTAATATAATAAATATATTTAAAAGCATCTCTTTAATAAAGCTTGTCTTAATATATCAATGGATTTTTGTGTTTACTATCCCACCAAGTTAAGTTTATTTAAACAAGATTATGGATTAAAGAAGTGATGAATCAGAAATTGGCTTCAAAGTAGGAATGCACTAGATGGAGAGTGCTCCTTTCATTTTCTATATTAGGTGCATGTTATTTTTCATAGTTAGATACAGTGGAGATAGAGTGGATGTGCTTTTTGAGACTCCAGGTATTGCACGTGAATCTTTCTGTTCATGGGATTGATGTGTGCCTTTACGCTTCCTTCAGAGAAAGGTGAGGTAAAGAAAAAAGTTAAGAAGGAAAAAAAAATGATTCTTTCGTCACGTTTGGCTGAGTGGGTAGAAAAGATATGCTTTTCTTAGCAATCACTTTTCTTTACCTTAGCTCTTTCAAGGAGCCAGATGTATTTGAAATAATTTGAACTCTGTATCATCTCTTTGAATAGTATGCCAAGGCATTTTTCGAAATCTACGGGTAGACCCACTTTCCAAGTTCAACAAGTGTTATAGCTGGAATTTCTTTTTTAAATCTAAAGCTTTGTTTACGAGAAATTTAGATGAACTTTTTAATTTTTTTGCTTACAATAAGTGGGGTAGGCCGGATGGGAGATTTGAACTCAAGTTCTCATTTATGGGAAAATTAGGAAATGTCACTGAATTACAAGACTCTTAACAAAATGCTATTCTTAAGATTACCCATCTGTTTTTCTTTTATAGGAATTTGAAATACATGATGTTGTTCTTTTATAGGTTTATTTGCAACTAAAAAGCCCTTTTTACTAATGAGTAGTGTTTATTTCACACACACTATTGTACGCAAAGTACACAAGCACGATTTTGCACTGAACTCATGACTTGAAGTCACAACTTGGAAATCTTGATTTCAAATCACAATTTAAGTGCAAAATTGTGTGTATATTTTGTGTGCAATAACGTGTGCGCACTATTTGTTACCCTTTTACTAACATTGTTTGTACACTTTGATTTCAAAGTTGTGACTTCAAGTCATGAGTTCAGTGCAAAATCGTGTGTATATTTTGTGTGCAATAACGTGTGTACACTATTTGTTACCCTTTTACTAACATTGTTTGTACGCTTTTTGCATTCTACCCAATGGTTGTGTTTATTTCGTGTTTATTTCACACATAATATTGCACACAAAGTACACGCACGATTTTGCACTGAACTCTTTGGAAATCGTGACTTCCAAGTCACAGCTTCAGTGCAAAATCATGTGTGTTTGTATGCAATAGCGTGTGTACACTAGTTAAGATTACCCATCTGTTTTTCTTTTGTAGGAATTTGAAATACATGATGTTGTTCTTTTATAGGTTTATTTGCAACTAAAAAGCCCTTTTTACTAATGAATGGTGTTTATTTCACACACACTATTGTACACAAAGTACACACGCACAATTTTGCACTGAACTCATGACTTGAAGTCACAACTTGGAAATTTTGATTTCAAATCACAATTTAAGTGCAAAATTGTGTATATTTTGTGTGCAATAACGTGTGTGCACTATTTGTTACCCTTTTACTAACATTGTTTGTACACTTTGATTTCCAAGTTGTGACTTCAAGTCATGCGTTCAGCGCAAAATCGTGTGTATATTTTGTGTGCAATAACGTGTGTGCACTATTTGTTACCCTTTTACTTACATTGTTTGTACGCTTTTTGCATTCTATCCAATAGTTGTGTTTATTTTGTGTTTATTTCACACATTATATTGCACACAAAGTACACGCGCGATTTTGCACTGAACTCTTTGGAAATCGTGACTTCCAAGTCACGGGTTCAGTGCAAAATCATGTGTGTTTGTATGCAATAGAGCGTGTACACTAGTTATTATTACCCTTTTACTAATATTGTTTCGTAACCTTTCTGCATTCTACCCAATACGATTTGAACTTTAGTGACTTTTAGAATCTTTACTAATCTTCAGTTTTGTCATATTGTAGATGTTATTTATATCTTAAACGTCATCAAAGACCTTTGTGGATGGAACGTTGCCGGGGCAAAACTTTTGACATGTGAGTTAGGTCCGGTTTTTGTAGCATGTAACATCTTGTGGGTCATATACAATAACCAGTAAACTAAATGTTGTCATGTAGCCATATCAACCCCACCACAACATATCATATAGGAGCCAGGTTGTACTTAGTTTTAAGATGAATTACAGCTATATGGACAAAGCCAAAGTCATCCCAGGCAGAAAAAAGAGAAACCATAACATCATGCATAAAAACAAGTGAAGCTCCAATAATAGGTTGCTCATAACAACCCACACTATATAGTCTATACTCAATAAATACCAATAACCACATTACATTTCAAGGCCCACAAAAACCACTCTGCGATTGCAAAACTACAGAATAGTACTGATAGGATCCTGGACCCTCACAGAAGAAAACATGGATTAGCTCACAAGTCACAAATTTTCTCATCACTTATTACGTAAAAAGAAAATCCCAAAACAAAAATTAAATAGTTAAACCCCTAAATTGGAACTTTACAATGATTTCTACTTCAGACTAATAAGAGGATAAGTGGACGAGATAGATTGTCTGGTATTATTTCTTCAGCTACATAATAGAGCAGGCATTGGGGTTGTCATCACTGAACATGGTGGTGTAAGGGTCCTCATATCTTGTCACAGTGCCACTGGTGACAGTGTTCTCTACCCTCCTGACAAAACCAGGAGGTGCCCTCTTGTCATAAGCTTGAGCAGCGTAAGGCTGAGCCACTATGTTGTAAGGAACATAGGGCCAAATCTCTGACCTTTTCCCTGTTGACTTGGCTTTCTTCAGCACCTTGTTTGCTTCAACAAACCCAGTTACAGTCACTTTCTGTTGTTTCCTGTTTATGTCCACTGATTTAACTCCTGGAAAGCATAACAAATTATGTCAGAGTTAGCAGTGTGTCATCATTTGTAACACCAAACAAAAAAGAGATTATGGGACAAATGAAACTTACCACTTAATGAAGAGAGGGCTTTCTTGACCTTAAGCTCACAGCCATCACAGTCCATCCTGACCTTTAGCTCCACAGTTTGTAATTGCTTCTTCTTCTTGTGTTTATGGCCACTGCTCATCAAATCAGAAAAATACTCTAAAGTGCCTCCAACTCCCATTTTTGTATTTTAGAATCCCTTTGAAGTAAACCCTTTTGGAAAAGATGAAACCAAGAGCTTCAACACAGGGTTTATGAGCTTTATAGAATAAAAAACAAAACCCAAAGAGTTCTAGAGAAGCAGTATGTAAAGGAAAAAATCAGGTAGATGACAGAGGAGAGGGCAACAGAACACAGACAGGTTTGTGGGGAATGTGAAAGTGAATTTATAACAAGAATATTTGAAGTAAGCTCCCTAAGAAGCTGCAAGGAAATAACCCACAAATAATGGATTCCTTTCTTGCCTTCTAACAAACAAAGTAAAAGGCTTTAAGGCTGCTCACTTAACTTCTTTACTTCGAATGATATATTTCTTTAGGCAAGGCTTCTTCCTCTTATATAGGAGAAAGTATATGATGTTTCAGTATTCAAACAGAGAAAATGTGGTGGGCCCAGGACAGCAGTAAACATAAACTTTAAAAAAACCCTGATATTTTCTCTTGGCAAATTGTGTTGGGAAACATATTATGGGTACCTAATGCAGAAGCCTTATGCTTAAGGTGCAAGGAAAAAAAAAACACCTTGAGAAGGAAACTTTGCAAAATGCTGCTATACTACCCTATATATGCATTTATGTCCCTCCAATTTTAAGTTATACGACTTCAACCCAATGCATCTGTACCCCACACTTCCTTTTAATTTGTTTAAAAGCCTCCAAACTAACCTATGCTTAGGCCTTAGTTCATTCATGATTCAAAGTTTATCAAACTTCCTCTTTTTTTCTTTTTTCTTTTTCTTTTTCTTTTTTTGAGAATGAAGCTTATCAAACATAGATTATAATATTATATCACATGCATTTGCTCTTTCATCTAACTGTGGATATGGTATGGAAATAATTATAGGCTTTGTAGATTGTAGTGAATGAAACATTGTCGACATTGTTTAAAACCTTGGTGTTGGATGAGTGAGTACATTCTTAAGATCCTTCGTAGGTGAAGCAAAAAATATTTTTTTTAGACCTTTATGTGAATTATAAAGCAGAATTATTATTAATTTATCAATTTATCTCAATTAGGCGATCCATACATAGTTACATACAATTATTATTTGCCACAATTTAGCATATGCCAAATTTAAAGCAAGAAATATAAAATGAATACAAGATTTGGCAATTAAATGGAAAACTGATGAAGAACTTTTTCAAAGAAGAAATCACTCCAATAATACAGATAGTCTCTCATAGAAAATCCACTATAAAGAAATAGTTAGGACTCACAAAACCTTTGTAGCCTAGATTCTCTATGCAACCCCTACAAACGACGTGCTTACCTAAAATAAAGGTTTGTGATTTCACACAATCAAACACTCTATGTGATCACAAGATGAGTGGACAACAAATATTGAGTTTCCTATTAAGCACAAGGTTTTTTCTAAATAGCATAGGTTGTAGCTTCCTTTTCTCTATTGAAAAATTGTGCAAAGTGGGATTTATATAACTGATGTCACAAAACTTACTATAAAAAGGATTATTAAAACGAACTCAACGAACAATTTTCATTATCTTGCTCAAGAAAACTTCTCAAATTTTTAATAATTTACTCGAGTGAATTTCTTTCTCACTTGAGCACACCCTACATCTTTGCTTGAGTGAGCTTCGAGTGAGGGACTTTGATCAACACTTTGTATAGCAGCTTCAAATATAAACTATTACTAAATTTTCCAGTGCCTAAACTACATCAATTAACTTGAAATTCACTACAAGCAAATGACATTGAATGGGCCAACACTAAAAACCTAACATCGAGAATTCAAAATTTGGTTTAAAAAAAAAATAAAAAAGAAACTACATGCTTTTTTTTTCTCGTGATTATCATGCTTAATAAGAGGTCATGCAAGATGACAATTTTCCTCCATCTAAGCAATATAACTCAATTCAGAATTGGGTATAAGGCTAGGACCCTTTTAAATTAATATACATAATGGATAGAGAAAAATGTTTTGCAATGATTTAAAGGTGTATGTGTGGGAGGATTTCATAGTCTCCCCAATATGGGATTGAGTAAATCCGTGAGGCATGACCAAAGCGGACAATACCTGCCGAGACTATGAAACCCTCCCACAGTATGAAATGTCAAGGGGGTCCTAATTACCAATGAATAATGAGTTAGTGAAGTTAGACATACATGTAAAAAATTCACAGAATGAGAGGTCTAAATATAAAAATGACAAAACATAGCATTATACACTAAAGTGAAAATTTGGGGATATTTTTGCAAAAGCTCCTCCGGCGCCAAGAAACAAAAACTAACAATTAAGGTCCCATAAAAAAAAAAAAAAAAAAAAAAAAAAAAAAAAAAAAAAAAAACTAACAATTAAGGAAAAGCCATCGAAAGTGATGTTTATGGAAGAGACCCACAGAAAGGAATGAGGTATGGCCCACTACTAATGTGAACAGTACCACCACGTAGCGAACAGAATCAAAAGCGTGGGATCAGGTGACGCGTGGCAAAATCCAACGGTGGAGAGGGTAATAGCAGCCCAATTGATTAGGAGCTACTTAGCTGTGTTGGGATTGGTTGGGTTTGATTGGTCAGCACTCAGCAGGACTCAGGAGCGTCAAAATTTTCAAAATTTTCAACCGTCACTATGTTTTTTTTTTTTTTTTTCTTTTTTTAAACCAAAACAACAATATTACTTTTGCCTCTAGCATAAGTTTATTTAGATTTTTGTTAATTAATTTTTTCTCTTTTGGTTTTTGCTTTTGAATTTTTGTTTATTGTTTTTTTTTATTGAAAGTGTATTAAAGTATATTTATGCTTTGAAAAAATAAAAAATAAAAAAATGAGTTTATAAAAAGTTGTAGACAAATAGACACATATATGCACTCAATTTCACAAATTATTGAAGTGATCGATAAGTGATAGGTAAAAAGTGCCCATCACTTACAATTGACCACTTGAACATGTTATGAAATTGAGTGTATCTCTAAATTTATTCTAAATATATAAAGTAGCACCTGATGTACAAACTTATACTTTTATATAGTGATTGGTAAGTTATTTTTCCGTACTTCTTTTTGTAAAAAGAGGTTGATTCTTGGAAGATAAGATATAAGTTAAAAGAATATTAAATATTACATTACGAATCTAAGGACAAAATTGAGGCATAGTTCTTTTTGTGTGTATGTTCGATTCTCAGATTGAATTCAACCACATAGTTTGTATTGACTACTGACCAATACAATAAAAAGAGTGTAATCTCAAATAGAAATTAAATTTAACCAAGTAATTTTTTAATCAATGCAATCACATTGTTGATAATTGGAAAACTTAAGGTATAATACCTAATAAAATGCACATACATAAATTTTACCTTGAACTTAATACGCCTCCATATTTCATTATTGGTCCTATATTTCCGTTTTGATATATTTCAACTCTAAAGTTGTCCAACTGATAAATTGTCTAGCTTGCCATTAATATTTACTTGATTTAAAAATTCGATACTCATGTTTTATTAGAGTTCAAATTAAGGATGACAGTGTAAAGAGCCTTCTAACTCAACGGGTATTTCTTTGTATTTTCAACAAAGATATTCAATGTTTAAATCATCCATTCCGCAATTATCAAATTTAAAAAAAAAAAAAAAAAAATTAAGGATGACAGTTTTTGAAACTTTGCACCTTCTTATTTGAAAGACATTGCAATTAAATAAGATTCTCTTAAATATTTGGTTTTTCTTGAAAAAAAAAAAAACACAATCAAACAAACAATATGGGGACGGAGGGAGATGGAGACAATGCAATTAAATAAGCTCTTTCTTAGATTTCTTTTTAGTGAATTCTCTTTTAATTCAAACTAATGAATGTCACCACAAAATATATAACAGAAAAATTAGGGTGACAAATGTCTTGTCTTGTGTGAACCAACCTATCCAATGTTAATTTTCTTTGCTCTTAAGATGTGAGAGGACGAGGACGGGTTTTCTCCACAACACACCCCCCCACAACACACAACCCCCCACCCCCCCCCCCCCCCCCCCCCCCACAAATCCCATCCCATCCCATCCCATCCTGTCACGCTCGAAGTATATATATATATATATATATATCCTAATTATAATTTATGTTTTTATACATATTTTTATTGTCATCTCTAAAACACTCGTCTCTCATTCTCTTTTAATACACCTTGATTGCCCTTTCCCTTTCTGCTTTTATCTCTATCTAATCAAATTTGGAGTAATCTCATTAGGATTAGTAAAATACCTTCAACCTCTCAAACTTGACCTACCATGCTTCACCCCAGGCATAAGGCACCTATAATCGGACCCCACACTTTCCCTTTGCCACCTTAGGGAAAAACGATTGTTCAACTCTTTGTGGTCAAGAGTTGAACAATCATTTTTATATTTCCATTTCACATAATAACTTAATACCCTAGGGGCTAGGCCTAGGAGTGATGAGTGAGGACATGGTAGATCGAATTGTATATATACATGCAGACTGGCAGCAAGCCAAGCCAGCAATGCAGCATTGGTGATCATGAGTCTGTGGGCCGCATCCGAGTTTATTAACCCTAACTAGCTTTCATGAACAAAACCAGCAAAGGACACAGCTGGAAAAAAAGAATAATATGCTGTGCTGATTGCTAAAATAATACTAATATTAAAACTATGTTTCTTTTTTTTCAAATTTTAAAGCTCCCCCAACTCCATCTTAGCTTTGAAATGTTTCCTACTTTCTTTCTTTCTTTATTTTTTTCCCTTTTAATAGAAAAGAAAGGAACAGGGAAAGAGAAAGAAAAGAAGAAGAAGAAGAAATGAACATTCCAAAAGAGAAGAAAAAAAAATAAAATAAAAAATGAGTATTATCGGTCCAAGGTATGCACTGTCTCCCAACAACACCAGATATCGGTGGATGTGCCATTGGTGTGTAAACAAAGGATAGCCATTCTCTCCTTTTTTTTTTTCTTTTTTTTTTTCTATTTTCATTTTTTAAACGAAGAGAAAGCATCTTTGCCTGCTCGACAACCACAAGGAGGTTATTTCCTACCCAATTCCCCAAAGTTTGACCCCTAAACCTTTGGCGATTAAAGAACATTTGACACAATAAAATAGAAGGAACAAAAGGATAAAGGAAATGTGAAACTTCCTAACTACTTTTTTTTTTTAATAGAATGTTCCCGTAGCATTGATTATTAAGACTTATATTATTTGGTTTGGTGAAACAAACAGCATAGGATTAAAGTTTACCATTTGCACAAAATAAAGATAGAGGAGTAGGGGGCTAGTATACTTTTTTGCTAAATGTATGTAATTTCGTACTTGATGACAGTAAGAGAGAACCCTTGTATTATTGGAATGGTTGATGGCTAAATGATTGCCAGAAGAAGCTTTATTACTGTATAGAGTAGGAGAAGTACGTAGTTACTACCCTTCTTTGTTGCTCATAATCAAGGAGGATCCAAAATTTGTTTTAAATTAAGGAACCAAACAAAGTACTAGAAAGATAACTAAAGAAACCTTATTATTGGTGGGAGAGACTTCCCTCCCAATTAAATCTTTTAATTCTCTTTAATTTTTAATAAATATGAATATGTGATATTTAAAAGTTCAATGATTCTTTAAAAAGAATACAAAAATTAAATAAATGTCACATATCTCACATTTGGCTAAAAATTTGAGTGAACCGAAGGACTAAAATGCAAGGCAACAAGAGGATCTTTCCATATTGTTCGTGTTCACCAAAATGTTTGTGTGTCCCACTATGATGTTCACAGTAAATAAAAGTACTCGTATAAGCAAAATCCATACATACTACCAATATGGTGCACCAAGAAATCCAATAATGACTTGATCACCATTCACTAATTATTTTTATCAAAGTCCTAAAAATTTACATGAATTACTCATTGATTCAACCATTCTAACCTCTGATTTATTTTTACCAAATTGGTTAACAATCCACATGTCAATAAACGATAACGGTTTAAATTTTTTAAAACATGACATGATTGGATTGATTGATATAAACCTTAGCTACTAGACTAGCCTGTGATCATTCCTAATTATATCAACCCACCAAAATTGGAAATAGTTACATTTGCATGGTAAAGTGGTTAATTACTTCGAATTAAGGAAGTTGAAATAACACTCAATTGTAAAAACATTGTACCATCAAAAGCCGTGGATCAGCGGTCACTAGGTTTACTCCATGTGTTTGGTGGGGACTAGATTTTGAGTTCGACTCCCGTAATAAAAAGTGTTTATGAATTATTGATGAAACACCAGTTAGAGCTTATTGATATCTTGATGGGATTGGGTTAGCTATTCCAATAAGTATAATATTACTATGGTCACGTTTAGGGAAGAAAGCAACCTATAATTATCCTCTCTTATTCGTTATCAAAAAAATAAAAACCAAAAAAAAAAAAAAAAAATTGCTAAGATTCTGCCATAATCTAATCATGCTTTATCTTTTTGTAAAGCGTGATAAGATTATGGCAAAATATGTGTTTTAATTCTCTTTAATTTTCAATAAATACGAATATGTGTTTTAATTCTCTTTAATTTTTAATAAATACGAATATGTGATATTTAAAAGTTCAATAATTCTTTAAAAAGAATAAAAAATTAAATAAATGTCATGTATCTCACATTTGGCTAAAAATTTGAGAGAACGAAGGATTAAAATGCAAGGCAGCAAGGGATTCTTTCCTTGCTATTGGTGTTTACCAAAATGTCTGTATGTCCCACTATGATGTATGCTTTCTTCATGCTTCCACAACATTAGATTCAAGTATTCTAACCTTTGATTTATTTTTACCAGATCGGTTAACAATCCACATGTCAATAAACGATAACAGTTTGAATTTTTTAAAACCCGACATGATTGGATTAGTTAATATAAACCTTAGCTATTAGACTATCCTATGATCATTCCTAATTATATCAACCCACCAAAACTGGAAATAGTTACTGTAGGGACTCAAAATGTAGTGGACCCTTAACAATAAAATTTGTAGAGTGCAGGCGTAAGAACTAGCTCCAGTCAATAGAAAAGGACGTCAATCTACCGCGGCAAAAGGAACTTCTTCCGTGTCAAGGGGACGGATGTTCTCTCTTTTCTTTTCTCTTAGTCCTGCTTTCAGCGTCCCTTTTCTTCCTCCTTCTTCCCAGTCCCCTATCATGTATCCTTACTTTTCTTTATATACTATCCCCTCTGTCTTGCCCTCACCGTACACGTGTAGGCTCCCTTCTGGAAATTACTTTATGTCCCATCCTGAACTTTCCGGATCCTCCGTCTAGTGGTTGTAAAGGCTGCTTAACTGTTGTTCAGGTATCACCTCCACATTAATGCGGCCAGGGAGTTAGGTGGGATGCATTTAATGTGGAGGTGACACCTCTGTAAGAGACATTCGTTACCTTTTCCGGTTCATTCTTTGACCGTGACCTAATAGTTTGGTTCGTGCGCAATTCCGTGACGCTTCTCGATAACTGGAGTGGTACGTTATATCCATTTCGTAAGCTGGTTTGGGAAACAGGTTTCATCCTCGGACTAGGAGGTGTCCTCGGCCAAATGAGAGTCCTCGGACTGGGCCGTTGGATCATGGGCCTATCTTCCCCGGATATTGTTAGCTTTTCGGGTGATTGGCCCCACAATACATTTGCATGGTAAAGTGGTTAATTACTTCGAATTAAGGAAGTTGAAATAACACTCAATTGTAAAAACATTTTACCATCAAAAGCCGTGGTTCAATGGTCACTAGGTTTACACCGTGTTTGGTGGGCACTAGATTTTGAGTTCAACTCCCATAATGAAAAGTGTCTATGGATTATATTGATGAAACACCAGCTAGTGCTCATTGATATCCTGATGGGATTGGGTTAGCTATGACTCTATACATCCAATAAGTATAATACTACTATGGTCACGTTTAAGGAAGAAGCAACCTTTAATTATCCTCTCTTATCTGTCTTCAAAATAAAAAATAAAAACCAAAAATAAATAAATAAATAAATAATGGCTAAGATTCTGCCATAATCTAATCATGCTTTATCATTTTGTACACTTTATTCTACACAAGTTGCTGGTCTTTTTTTTTTTAATACATGTTGCTACCTTTTTAAAAAATATATATAAAAATGTTTTCTCTTACGTGTAGTATAGTAATTAAATAAGGATTAGATGGATCAAATGAAGAATTTAAATTGTAATTTAATTAAGATATTTATCTGCTTAGAAATTATAGGAGAAGAAAAATTTTATATTTTAAAAATTATAAATGTTTTCTTTTATGTGTAGTATAGTAATTAAATAAGGAACAGATGGATCAGATAAAGAATTTGAATTATAATTAAATTAAAATATTTATCAACTTAAAAATTATACGAGCGAGAAGAATTTTTTTTTTTTTATAATACACATTGCTGTTTTTTTTTTTTTTTTAATAATACATGTTGCTACTTTTTTATATATATATAAATGTTTTCTTTTACGTATAGTATATTAATTAAATAAGAATTAGATGGTTTACATAATTAGGATCGCACTTGTATCCTTTGTTTACACACCGTACGTAATGCTAAAAGGTTTTCTATATTCTTTGATCACGTAAATTAAAATTCATGCACACGTGGTCCCGTTCGTGTTGTACTTATCCTTCGCAGCCACAGATAAGTAAGAATTACTATTTTAAATGTTTTGGAACTTTATAAAATAAAATAAAATAATTGCAGTTCTTTATAGTGGGGCAAGTAGGAAGGGTTTTGGACTGTACAATAATTCCATAAATGAAGACAATGGAGAAGGGAGAAGGTAAGAAATTATTGAGTTCAAAAAAACAGAGCATGATTGTCTTTTGGCCTATGGTCACTGGCCACCACCACCTCTGCATTTAGAAAAAAGCTGTACCTTCTAATAATAATAACAATAATCAAAGGACATATAAGGCTCCAAGCTTCAAAAGCACAAGAAGACATAAATTATGCCTTTTTTCCTTTTAATCTTTCCGTCCTTTGGAGTTTGGACATGAGGTCGCATATAATTTAAATGAAAGATCATGTCCCCCTTTTCTTTGTCCCTCAAATATGACTTTAGGACAAGTAGTTTCTGCTGCTGATTTAAAAGGCATTGTCTATATATTGCTTTTGCTCAAAAAGCTTGAAGGGGCTAGAAGATTTTTAGTAAAGTTTGCTTCATGTCGGTAATTTACTAATTCTGTTTTAAAGTATTTTTTTCCCTCTTATAAAAACCAGCTTTAAACTACTAAATTTGAGAATTTCACTTTTAAGCATTGTTTCAACTGGTATTGAAATAATCAACTAACGAAATGCCTATGCCTAATAATATTTTTTTTTCATTACTGAATACTTTTTTCCTTGCAACTAGATGAAGAGGAAAAAAATTTGAGTTAGACTCTTAGCATTTTTGGGTTTTCTTTGTGTTATATACATATATATATATATATCTATCTATTTTTTTGGGCCAAAATACATTATTCGTGCATAAAGTTTATTTACTAAGCGCTTTAGGCTTAGAGTTTGAAAAAAGCAAACTCTATTGGTGTTTGGAGTGATTAACATTATTAGTCCTTAGAGTTTGAATAATGAACTAATAGCATTCATTTAAAACTTTAGGAATAAAAAGCACACATTTTTTGGGTGAACATTATTGGTCTTGGGAGTTTGAAAAATGAATTAATCGCACTCACTTAAAACTTTAGAAATAAAAAACACACATTTATTAAATTCCAGAGATCAATAGCACGCACTTAAAACATTATGGAGCTAAAGCACTAGGAACCTAAACTGAAATATGGCCTTCTTCTTCTTTAAAAATTTAGTAGGCTACTCTATTATATATTATTCTATTATATATTATTGTTTTTTTTTTTAAAGAGTTTTAACTTATTGTATCTGCTCTTGGTGATAGCTTTTTATCATCAGACCAAGTTAGTATTATAACAAGAATATGACTAGCCTCAATTCCATTTATTGCTCTATGTGTCGGTGACTCAGTGCTATTACTCTTATTGATTGCAGTGGCGCATAAATTGCACAATAGTGGTAACTGGGATGTTCGGGCATTTAAACATGATTAAAAAGGAAAGGAAAGAGAGAGAGCATGATCAGAAGAATCATTTTGTGGCGTAAATTACACTATTAAGAAAAAAGTGCATTGACCTTGGACTGGAATATGATATATATCACTTTACAAATAAATTAAGAATCGAGCCTACTAGAGTACTATCTCTTGATGAAAATTATGATACTATAACAAAAATGTGACATTAATTAATTTAATTGTTTCCCAAAATCAGCTTCTCCATCATAGTTTCTAGCCCCAAAAAAATCTCCATCATAATTATTAAATAAAAGAAAGAAAATAAAAAATTTAGAGAGAAAAGAAAAAGCTAACTTTAATTGATTTGGTCTAGTGGTGTATATCCAATATAAGATATATTACGCACATACAATGGTTGACTTATAAGGGCCACTGATTATGCTTGAATCAAGGATAAATGCTATGCCTTGTTTTATGGCATAATAAATTAATAATGGGTCATGACTAATAAGATATGCATAGAGAGCATATACATTAATTTATATAAAATCTGTGCACATACTAACATTTTTCCTCAAACTCAAGGTGAAGTCTTAAGTTTGGGACTTTAATCTCTTGAAGGACATCATGACCACAAGTGACAGAATTGGATGCAGAATGGACAAGGCACAATGTAGAATGAATTGTGCTAAATGTTGGTGATGGTAGTAGATAACGACAATAGATGAATACTAGAAGATGGCTACAGGGCCTAAAAAAATTACTGTACCAGTTACAAAGATTGGTTGCTATGATCAAAGGACGACTACATTGGAGGCCTGAGGATGATGTGATGGCGATGCATGTGAGCAATGATTTGGTGGATTTTGCATAGATTGAACCAAAAAAGGATGAGTTATGCATCAATTAGTGTGACTTATTAGGAGCCTCAAATGGGAAAACAGACCCCTAAAACTGGAATCTATGCAAATAATGGGAAGACATTGAGACGGTGATTGATGGTGACTGGTCCAAATGATGGTTGACAATGCTAGCTCGAAGGTCATTAGTGATTGAGCCAAGTGATTGTTAGCCGTGGATTACATAAACCCTATTGAAAGCCACAAACAAGTGACTTTAATACCATATTAAAATAATATACAAGATTTAGAGAAGGAGAAACCAAAAATAAGGGTTTATGTAGTTTGGCCTAATTAGTAATTAGTTGTTACATTTGTCTATTCTAAATGATGTATTATAAAAAATTAATATTTGATGTTTACCTATGGTTGGCCTATAAGTGTTGATTTTAGTTTTTTTTTTTTTTTAAATATATATATATATATATATATATATATATGTTGACTTATAGGGCGCAATAATTATGCATGGATTAAAGATAATTGATATGTCTTGATTCATGACATAATAAAAGAGGTCATGAGTAAGATAAGTACACTATAATACATAAAGCTCATACACATCAAGTCATATAAATTGAATTAAATTAAAAAGAAGTGTAGTAGGCACTAGACATGGCTGATGTTTTAGTGAATAGAGATAGAGGATGAGAATGTGATGCATGCCTAATTTAGGAGTTTGCATATGACTTTTCTTTTAATAAGTAAACAAAACAAAATAGGATAAGGTAAAGCTCTTGCTTCTAAGGGTTGCTCCAGTAGGCCCAGTTTGTTACTTTAATCTTGGACAGCCATGTTTGCTCGTCTTGGGACTTTTGACAGCAAATCAAGAGGACAAATAAGTGAGTCCCACTTTCAACAATGGATTGAATTTCATAGTTTGCAAGAATTACCGTTTACTTGACTAAAGGTGTTAGACATTTGCGCAGCTAGAAGAGTAGCCCCTGAATAATGTTACAATTATAAGACTCATTATCTGACTCAGTAAAAGTGATGAAGATGATTAATATAAGCATCTTTCTTCATTCGAACAAATTAAAAATAAGTGTCATTGTTCATGTTTTTTTCCATGAAGGAGAACATGGATTCGAATCCTTTTCCCCATTTCCACTAAAAGTTTGGGGGGACAAGACCCACCTTAAACATTTGCAAAACATATTTTTCTTAACAGAGAATATATGCAATTAAGGGAGGCGTGAATGGCTTCTTCAAATATTTGAAGAACAAAGATGCTGGCAATGCAAGCGATTCCCTCACTGACTTTCAGTTGAGCAAGAAGAAGAAGTTGTCATTGATAGGAAAAGCACACTAGATTAGGCCGAAATGTAGTGGTAATCACCATTCATAAGGTGGTAGGAGAGCCTTGCAAAGAAACTTCGTGACAATAACGTCTTCTATTTTGTCTATTAATTAATTGAGCTTACATAACATGCTCTACACTGCTTACAAAGATTAATTATGGGCTTCGCCTATAACGAACATAAAGAAAGAAAGAAAAAGGAAAAAAGCCAAGTCTAAAAAAGCTACTGAAATTTAGGTCCTTCAGGAAAATCTGCAGGACAAATATATTATGAAAAATTCTTAATTTACAATGTACTAGCAATGTAAACTTACATTGTAGACATATAAAATATTTGCAATGTTGTACACGTGTGATGCATAATTACATTGCTAATACAAAGTAAACCTATAAAGGTCCTAACTATATTATTTCATAACAATGTTTTGATGTCCCTTGGAGAATATCCTATAACAATTTTTTGCCTTGCTAGTATTTTAGCGGTGCTATCCAGTCTTCTCATAAAGAACCTAGATTCAAAGCTAAGGCTATTGTATCATACAATTATCACATCTGTGTTTTTAAGACTTTGTAACTTTTTTTTAACTTTATATTTTTTTGACCCTATTAACTTTTACACGTCGGTGTGGTAATTGCATAGTCCAATATCTTACTCTTCCCCTGTACTTGAAACCAAAAAGAAAAAACCAACCGTTTTACTTAAATTTTCTTTTCTTTCTTTAGTGACTATAAAAATCACAAACACTACAGAAGAAAATCGACCTCTGGAAAAATTCCGGTTCCACCTCCGTTACATTTCCATGTAACCATGTCGACTTGATTAACCAAAGAGGAGAAAAAGAAAACAAAGGTCCATATTAGCAAATAATGAGAAATATTGACTCTGGTATTCTTTCTTTCTTTTATTTTTTTTAACTAGAAGAAATGGATTTCTCAATTCCAAAAGCACGTGCCAAACTGCCTTGGCTAAAAGCATAAAAAATATAAATAAATAAATAAAAGTGGTACCATTTTTAATTTGATTTTGAAGTTATCAATAATTGGTGGCAACTGGCAACCTGGGTCTAGAAGTCTTGGGGTGTTTGGCACATCATTTCAAACAAAAAAAATACATGTTTTTAAACAATAATATACGTATTTTTACACACTTTTTTACCCACACGTATTTTCATACATGTTTTTAAACAGAAATATGCTACGTTCACAACATTTTTCAACATTTTCACAACAAATCAAAGGTGGTTAGTTATTATTAGTTCAAATTTGAACCTAACACTAAAATTATTTTTTTGCCTCAATAATAACAATCAGTAACAATCTGTCACTTAGAATTTGTTATAAAAATGTTATGAACATATTATTTCTCTTTCAAATAACAAAATACATGTTTTTATGTTTTTATGTGTAAGGACCAAACATGTTTTTAAGTGTAAGAACCAAACAGCTTAGAACTCTGGGCATAGCCGCATATGTAGCAAAGCAGTGAGGGATTTTCTCAAACAAAGTTTTGGCTGGGTCAATACAAACAAAAGACACGGAAATAGAGACAGCAGAAATAGAAAAAGCGAGGAAAGAAAGAAAAAAAATACACTGGTGCTCCACCATCCCCGAGGAATATATAGAATAATAGAACAAGCAGCTCATCAAAATATCAGCAATTATATATTGAGTTGGTGGGCAAAATATCATAGTTACATCAGATATTACTCATTGTTATCACATAACGTAGAATCGATAAGGTAGTTCACACCGAAGACTCTTTTTTTTATTCAGCCAAAAAATATATATATCATCCGGCTAATTCATAAAACTATTACACAAGTTGGTCACTTGGCAGTTCGACAACATCAAAGAATTATTACTATACTCGTAAAATTGCACCTTTTTTGATAGAATTCATAAAATTGCACTTGGATGATAGGAGTACAAGATTAAAACAATGTAAGGTTTTTTATCTTTTAGTAGACCACAATTTCAACTTTCAACAGATTCCAGGAACCCAGTTGTCATTCGGATTCTTTTACTTTAACAAAACCTTGAAAACCTAAATATGTTGAGGTCAGAGACAGTGATGGAAAAACAAAAACTTAAAAACAACAGTATTAGATAAGAATGCCATTTGATATCAATCTCTTTAGATTTTTCCCAAAAGAGCCAGCCAAACCAATATCATATTCAATGCATTATCGACAATAGCAGGACTGCAGGAGCACCCAACCTCAATTAATTATTCTGGTTTTTTTCCTAAGATTTGCCGACATAGACATAATTTTCTTTTTCATCTTCATAAGCAGTTCTTTACTGAAAGAAAATACTTCAACCAATAAGTCAAGAACCCCACGCAAGATTCCAATTGCTTATAATGCCTTGCAGATGAGCGGATAAAACCAAAGGATATATATTAATAAAACCTAAAAAAATACAATACATGTTCCTACAAGGCCCAACTAACCCAATGACCCAAAAGATAAAAACTGATGGCATTGGATGACAGCTACATATTTATATATTTGGGAAGAAAGAAAAAAAATTAAAAAGTAGAGAATAAAGAAGAGGAACACAGGATTTACATGTAAGACTACCTAAATCATTGAAGATCTATTTAGAGGATGCCAGTATTTGCTTTAAAGGCTGAAATAATATTTAACAGTAGAAGCAGCTCCGGCAGCAATCTTAAGAAACAGAACCTGGATGAGATGAGCTGAGTTGAGGCAGCTGATGGTTTGGCAGGAGCAATTCCAGCAACAGCAGGAGAAACTGCACGCCCGCCAGGGGTGCTCTGCTGCTCAATTGTAGGCAATGGATTAGATGGCGTGCCGTCTGGAGGGGAAGTTAGGGACATTGTCTTACTATCACCAAGATCTTGACCTACATCAACAGAGAAGAAACAATACAAGTAGAGTCATGGTTTCATTTCCTACTTGAATAGCATTTCAGCATGTTGAATCAACTTTAACCACTTTGGCATATCTCCAAAAGCTATCATGCAAATAAATATTTATGACAAGGCAAACAAATTGCTGTTGGCATCCCAATTCCAAGTGGAATGACCTGTTTCAATAATTGCATAAGGGCAAGCCACAATGCACTTGTGAATATCAGAATAGGTCTTTGATATAGATTAAAAGAGAGGGAAACTCACAATTTGAGCGGGACCATGCCAACTTTAAATTTTCCCTATCAAACACCATCCGGTATCCGGTCATATAGTTCTCTGCATTATATTTAAAAAAAAAATCTTTTTAATGAAAAGAAGAGGAGGATTTTTATAGAGGGGTGGAGGTTTGTTATAGAATGGATTAAAGTACACATTTTGCAACCAAAAAATGTTGCATACTCACGTCCAATTGTTCCAATATCTTCACCAGTTGGCTGTATGGCTAAACAAAAACCATCAACTCCCTGCACCACAAAGGCACAATTTTAGATCCTGTACCATCAATCCCTACTGATATGATTCCTACCTTATAAGCTTCTACCGCATGAAGATATGATGAGCAATTTAAATATATTCATCATGTAGTCCAACATGCTCCCTAAAAGTCAGTGCACATATAAATCATAGTCTTAATTCAAGCCAACAATGCAGTATGATTCATTACATTAATTACTAAGAATTGAACAAATGCAGCTCAAAAAAATAGCGTTAGTCATTGTAAGTATTTCCCCCAATTAGTGACATTATTTTTAACTTGCCACCCAATTTAATAACTACACCATGATTTAAGTATTAGATTGACAGATAATATTACTAGGCTACTCTTAGAATGATTATCCACAAGTCAATTTAACAAGTACATCATGAATAATATAAGCCAAGACCGTTGTGCTCAGCTGCACTGTCCAGTCTCCTCCATGGGGAGAAGCTGAGTTTGAATCCCCCTCCCCACACTTCTTGTAAGCCAAAAAAAAAAAACCACATGATATAACTTTGTAGTTATACACCTATGATATAATTATTCTTCTTCAAAATACAAATAAATCATAAAACAGTTATGGGGTTCACCTTGAGTTAAGGACATAGCCCCAAGACAGGTGCTCAGCGCAGCTTAGTATTAAATTTGTTTCCCCAGATCGCTTGAAATTGTGGCATGGTTACACTAGTAAGATAATATAAATGTCAATCTTTGGCCCAAGATTGGAACGAAAACATTTCATACTGAAGAGCACCAGAGCTTCACTATCATCTCCTAATCTATCCTGGTTAAATTTCTTAGGTTATGAACAATTTACTTCTAAAGCTATTCAAAAAAGTCATACTTTTGATTTTTTTCTTTTTTTTTGGGTTCCCTTATGCTAAGTTTAAATGCAATTCTGAAAATTACCTAAAGATTAAAACCTAAGATTGCTACAGTCAAAGTTCTAACAACTTCCAGTCCAATCACTTTAGCCCTATAACTCAGTTATTCCTTAAAATGGAAATCCGGGTTGGGGAGAAGTGAAACATCATACCCAGTTGAAAATCTTCAGAAGTTAATTTGTACCCACCTGATTGCCATTGATTATAAAAACAGGATTATGGACCACAAAGCTATTGTTCAATGGGAACATGAGTGTCACAGAGGGAACCTTGGGCAATTCTTGCGAACTGTTTCATGAAAAACCACCTGAATGTCAGCACAACACATACATGCCTGCATACACATAAACATACAAGGAAGAGAGAGGAGGGTAGCCCTCAAACTCTTCATGTCATGCAAGTTCACCTGGCTTTATAGCAATACTTCCAAGGATATCCTTCAAAGCTAGACCTTGTAGCATTGACATGTCTGTCAAACTATTATAAAGAAAGTCACATTACGCATTAACAATGAAATAGGAATAAACATTACATTGTTGAAATGCAAAAGAAATTACCTCCTTTACAGTTTTTTCATATACTTCATCTGGAAGAAATGTAAATGATGCCCCACTATCAATCAATGCTCTGAAGCTTGTCAGCTTAAGACAAGAGTTTCCAATACAACAAGCCTCCACCCCAACAATGTAGGTTTTACTGAATCAAAACATGCATTGTTCATAATTATCACAATGAAGAATTCAGAATGAGTATAAAGACTTAAGAAGACAGATTGACTGAGATAGGAAACAAATGTAAACTGTTTAAAAGTATATAAAAGGGTATGTACTATGTTCCATCTAAAGGCAGGAAAGGAGTAGACCGTTGGGTGGCCAGTCCCAGGTCCCCAAAAAAAATTCTCCCCGAACCATCCTCATTAAAGCACATTGAGAAAGAGTTCCGAACCAATCCTGCTTTAGCAAGAAAACTTGGAACTGAAATCTCTCCAAGTCCCAGACCCAAGAGACCATCAGGAGCCACACCATCCAAATAACCACCACTTTGTTTCATACCACATCTGCATTCAGAAATATACATAACAGGTATAACTCTTAATTAGGCCATCCCTGAAAACTCTTGGTAATGTTCAACAGATAAAAAGGTTAAAATTTAAGTGGCAGGGAATGATAATGAAGCACACCCTATAATGACTGGAGCCTGAACAGAAGTGTTTGATGTGTTATCACTGCCTGATGCAAGATTTAACATGTCCTCAACTAGCAATCCAGAACTTGATGTGCTTTCCGTGTAGTAATTTATATTGTAAGGGCATTGCTGCTTAGGACTTTTGCAGTTTGGACCTGATTCACATAACTGATGGCTGCAAGATAAATGCTTGCTGGTGCTTGAATCAGATGGATTGTACTCATTCAGATCTATATCCTGCATAATAGATGCCCCATATACGAGGGAGCACCTGCCAATCAATCATCGGAAATAAGTGCTAAACCTGTTATCAAGTCTTAGCAAAGCCTTCAAAACTTCGCTGGAACATATATACCCATACATCTTCATTTGTCTACATGTTTTCTTAAGTTCATAATCTTTTGGTGTCCATACTTCTCTACTTAAAATGTATTTTGCAGATTTCTAAGAATGAGAATAAATTTTGCATTTATTGGGAATGTTTGGTCACTTTTTTTTGGGCACAAGAATGCATTTTCCTTATAATGCATTCTTCATTTCTCATTTTCTGAAGCTAAAATGAGAATCCACAAAAAACAGGGATTCTCACTCTCCTATTTCATTAAAGTTACTAGACCCCACATGCACATTTCCTAATGTAATTAGCTTGTAGAACTTGGTTAATTTTCTTTAAGAAATTGGGGGAGTTGTTACTAAAGTATATTGCTTTTATTAGATATTTTATTTTGCACAAAATTATCTAATTATTAATAAATTAATGTAATTAGCTTGTTATTTTTTTTGATAGGTAATAATACTTTTATTCAAAAATACTGAGCATCATGTTCACGATGGTGAACATTCTGATTAGGAAAAAATACAGCAGTTTCAAAAACTTAATCTAATAGAGTGTAAGAAATCAGAAATAGAAATACAACTCGTTAAACCCCAAACACGAAGGAAAAAAAAAATGTAATTAGCTTGTTATTAAGGAAGTAAACTTTGGATAGGATAGAATGAACCAAAAAAAAATACATGTGACCAATCCTAACTTATCTTGTTGAGGATCCATAGCACCCCAAAAAATTTGGAATAAGGTTTTGTTGTTGTAGTAATTAGTTTGTTATTGGAAATTGTAGAAATTTGTTTGTGCAAGTATATTGCTTTTTACAGATATTTGGAATAGGCTATGCATGACAAATTAAATATTATTTAAAAAAAAATGGGAACCCATCACCAGTTATTGGCAAAAAATGCATTATGCAAAAATTCATAACCAAATGCAATTACATTCAAAATAATTACTTTTCAGTATAAGTTTCAGCATAATACAAAATGCAATTTAAAGAAAATAATAATAATAGTAATAATAATGCATTCTGCCATAATACACTTTTCAAAATGCATTCTATGATAACGCATTATGCTGAAATACGTTTTTCCAGTAGAGTTACTAAACGTTACCTAAGAATATGGTATTTCAAAAGGCATAGATTATTCAAGAATGATGCAAAAGTATAATCACATACATTAGGAATATATGAGGGGCTTCTCCATGAAGTAAAAATGTTTACCCTGAATTTGAAATTGGTTTACTAAAGGGGGGAAAAATGTGTCCAAGTGACAGTTATAGCATGTAGAGAATCATTATTATCACCACGTGTAGTCATGTATGGTCTCTTAACAGAAGATCAATTGGCCAAATGTAACATAAGGATTTAATATTTAAAAGGCCATACAGATAGTAAACTGCCTAAGGAATTTAGCAAGCCATGTCAAGTAACTATCTTGAGAACTAAGAAATGATTCGTGAACAACATTTGAGGTCTCAAGAAATAATATACATCGACATGTGGATAATGTCATAGGATAAACAAATTATACATGAATAAATAACCATCCCAAAATACAATCTTAAGAAATAAGGAATGGTCGAGAACTAAGGAGTGATCCATGATTGACAAGTGAGGTCTCGAGAAATAATATAGAAAAGAGTGACACAAAATCAAAGGCAACTAAAAATAACTAATCCCAAAATCATGGGTGACAAAGACTAAAAGAGACATATTTCTCCTAAAGTGTCAATAATTGGCAGGATTGAAGCATATATAAGGAGAGCTTTAGAGAAGAAGCATCACCAACACTTATAGACTTGCAATTGTCATTTCCTTTAGTGTTTAGTTGCAGATCCTTGCTCTTGAGAAAGTTAGAAGCTTCATGCCCAGAATCTTTTGTATAACTTCTCAATTAACGCAAGAGAGTCAGATTTCTACTTTAATTGATTTATTTGCATTCATTTCATATTTTCTCTGTACATTTCAGTTGCATTTAACTCATCCAAATTTGTCAAAGTCCACTTAATTGAGATGATACCAACCCACTTGAGCTGATTTTCCTTCTCAAGACAGAAAAATCAGTAATGGGTTCTTAAGTTCGAAAACAATACCAAGGAACAAACTAGAGCTTATGCCCTTTTAACTGACAAAGACAGAATGACAGTTAAAATATTTTTTTATTTTGATAAGTAATAAGTTTATTGATGTGAAAAAAGGGGAACACCCCAGCACACAAGGAGTGTTCAAACAATCAAGAACAAAAATTACAAGAACCTAAGAAATCAAGAAAAGATAAAAATGATTGGTTCCACAAAGCAGCCAACCAACATGTAATTCCCTTTTCTATGAATTCTCAACATGTAGAATCAACGCAATTCAAATTATTTTTAAACAGGTTGATGATAAAACGAAAAAAAAAAAATCAGTATTAAACATTAATTTAGCAAGAATCTTTAATTTTCTTTGTTACACTGATAGGTGAGGATGGGGAACTTGATCCATGGATGTCTCTATTAGAAACACCAAGAGATGCCAATTGATCTACAAGACTTTTAGTAAGAATCCTTAATTTTTAAGTGTTAGATAGAAGATTTAATTGTGTTATAATTATTAAATTAACCACTTCTTAACAGCTTAAGCTTTTGGGTTTAGTGGTAATATATCACGATATCATAGCATGTGGTCTAAGTTCGAACCTCGTCTCCTTTCTGCCTTCCATTCACATATAGCATCAACGCAATTCTAAAGATTTTTAAAACAGGTTGATGATAAAAAAAAAAAAAATGAAAACAATCAGTTTGAAACATGAGTTTAACAAGAATCATTAGTGAAACAGAAGACACATAATTCACGAGCGGTAGTTTCTAACTATACCGAGTGGTCTGAAATCTGAATTCAAACTTTGTGTACCTCCTAGTGTTTCCAACAGAAACATCTAAGGCCTCAAATCCCCTCTCTCCCATTGTAACTATTGAATCATTGAAATTTTCAATACTGTTTCACTTCATCGAAATTTCCTCCAATTCAAATATTTTTCCCATACATTTCGATCCTAACGTATATATATTAAACGATGTAAAAGCACAAAGAGATCCAAAATTATTGATCAAAGTAAAGCGTACCAGAGAACTATAGTAAGCGCTAGTTAAGGGAGCACACTGAATGCAATCACATGGAACCCAAAGCAAATTACTCCCTGTATCCAATGCTACCAGAAATGACACATTTGGTGTTCCAATGTCAATCCAAGCGTAATGTAACCTAACAAAACACACAAAGAAATCAGCGAAATCATATATTTTTGAAACAAAGTAACGTATAGAAAGGGAAAGGTATACAAAAGCGAACCATCCGAAGTCGTTTCCGAACGACACCGTATTGCTGCCTTGAGAAGGGAAGAGGAGTTGGTAGTGAGCACCGAGCTTCATCTTCTGTCTACGGAAGTCATTGCTTAACAGGACTCGGTAATAGTCTTTGCTCTTCTTCCTCCACGGCGACACTCCGGCACTGCCGTTTGCCTCCGACGGCGAAAACTTGAGCGCCTTCGCTGCTTCGTCTGAGAAGCGGTGAATTAGCCTCAACGACAGCGTCGTCGAAGCCAGAGCAATATACTCGTTCTCGACCGCGAGCCACGCCGCCGTCAAGAAATAAACCAGAAGCCAAGCCGACTGAGCCGCCATAGCCACTCGAGCTCACAGAAAAAAGGAAAGTTTTGAGGTTGAGGTTGAGATCTAGGGTTTGGGATTCTCTGAGGAAATAGCTAGGGAGAATTGGAATGCGCACTATGTTGTTCTTCGGAAATGTGAGCCAGAACTGAACGAGGGAGTGAGAGAGAGAGAGAGAGAGAGCGAGCGATGGAATGGTAATGGCAAAGTGTAAACTAAAACTAGTGTCACCTGAATATTAAAGTGTAATTTTAAAAAATTTACGTAATTAATTTATGGGAAATGTTATCTTGCTACATTTTTCCCTTTGCAACAAATTTTAAAGCGTAGGTTATTACATGTTATTATTAATGAAACTATTTCTTGAGATGGACTAATCAGACCTATGTTTCGTTAATGTGTGGATCTCATGAGCACATTTCATATAATATTTTTCGTTATTATTAATGGGTAAAAAAGTAATTTTAGTGTTAATCTTAAATTTGAACAACTAACAAAAAAAAATTATATTTTACATTTGTATTAGAATCTTTTTCTCTCTTACTTGTGTGCATGTTTATTTCTCAAAAAAGATGTATAATTTTATCTAACAAAAAGTATTTTGTATCAAATGATAATATATTAACAGTATCAAAAACTAATAAGTGTGAAACATATCAACAAAAAATAATTAATCCGCTAACAATTGAAAAATATATTAGTGAAGAGTTATTTTTGCGCATATGCCTATTTTGAACATCAATCCACACACAAAAAATTTCTCTTAATTTAATAATTTATGAGTTTTTTTAGAAATGATATGTCCACAACAATTTTATAATATTTTACAACAAATTCTAAGTAGCAGATTATTACTGATTGTTATTGTTTGGTTAAAAAAGTAATCTTAGTACTAAATTTAAATGTGAACTAATAACAATTAACCATCTACGATTTGTTGTAAAAATATTGTAAATATTGCATTTTTTTTTTTTTTTGATAACCAATAATTTGTGAGTTAGTTGAAAGAAAGAGTATGATTGCGCTGCGAAGACGCGCCACGTAGGTGGCCCCCAAAGCCCTTTACGTGTCAGCTAATTCAACGTGGTTTGATTGGGGTGGACATTTTGTCCCGACTTGGGACCATACTTTTTTTTAACTTGGATTTTAAAACTTCATTTTTATAAATTATAACTAATAGATAATAGTCGTCTTGTCAATTTTCTACAACCAAAAGAAATCAAAATATTAATATTGGCTTAAAATTAACATTTTTTTATTAATATTTTAGTTTATTACTTTATTTAAATATATATATAATTATTTTAAAACCTCATTATTAAGTATACATTTTCTCTTTTTTCAACAAATAAATAAGTTTTCAACAAAAAATTAATTGAACATATATTTATTGTCCGTTTGGAAATAACTTATTTAGCTAAAACTGAAAACTTTTTAATAAAAGTACTGTAGATAAAACTAAAAAGTAACTAAAATAATATAGTGAAACTCATAAATAGTATCAAAAACTGCAATGAGACTCATAAATAGTAGTAAAAATAAACTGAATAGTTGCAAATATAAGCTAAATAGTAAAAAAAACTGGCTTTTTAAGCCAATGCCAAATGCAATGCAATTTCTTGTGTTTTGTTGATTGCTTATTTGCTAAAGATATTATAGTGAAAAAGAGGGAAAAATTTTATGCAGCCCATCAAAATAAGTTCAAAAGAGCTCTCCAAAATAAATAAATAAATAAAAAGTTCAAAAGGCCAAAATAATTGGTTTTTTATGCTTGCCAATCATAAGAAGCAAGAGCTTATTTTTATGTGTTTGCTTGAAAACATTTTATCTAGCTTTTTGCTAAAAATATGGCAGATAAATGTAAAAATTAAATAAAATAAGTAAATGACTCACGTAGGACTTGCAAATAATATGAAAAATAAGCAGTAATATAGCTTATAATCAATATCCAAACACACACTACAACTTGTCAAGTATTTAGTCAAAAAAATTGATTCTAACACTATCCAACTTTTTTTTTCTACACAAACAATGGAATCAAAAGTGATAGGATGAGCTCCTCCTCCTAGAGTCCTAATGTGCTATGTCATATGATGATGCCAAAAATCGTCAATGAGCCGCACGATCCTCACGTGCTCTAGACAGAACCTACGAAACATAAACAAAGAAGACCCTGCACAGAGTACCGATGTGGTACCGGCCAAATACCCTCCGAATGTTAAGTTAGAGAGAATTTCTACAACTTTAGAGTGCCAGAGCTAGGAGAATTACACGTACCTTGATTTGTGAAGGCTTTGGGGTTTTATAGTAGTGTGGAGCTGACATTCGTTTCTTGGCGAAGAATGTCTTTTCTTGTAGGAAAGATCCTCATTAATACACGCATTTTGCGGGATCCTTTCCTTGTAGATTCCTTTGATTATGGTTAGTCGTGTGATGCAAGGTATTTCCTTGCACAGATATTCGTGGAGACCAAGACAAGCCACGTTGGACCCGTCGGTCTCTTACTTCGCCTGAAACTTCCCGTCGGCTTCATAGAGATGACCGTCGAGTATCACAAGGCCATCGTCTTTTTGTGGTGTCGTTGCTTTGGGTCCCGTCCGCTTATGGGAAGCCGACAAGCTTAGAAGAGCTGTCGGCTACCTTGTATGTCATACTTTGAATATCTTCAACGAGAACACCCTTATCATCATAGAAGATAGACAACATCACCCAACAAGGATGAACTGAAAGGTTGGACAATTGATATCAGATTTTCTTATCAAGTAATTATTAAAGGCTCTCGGAGCATAGTGATGACGTCACTGTGTTCTAGGAGCACCTAATAATTATCAATCTTTATCAATTAAGCATAGTTCTTGAAATGTGATAGCTATATTTACAAGGTAACAACCATAAGCTTTAATTCTAAACCACCTTGAAGTATGCATCCTAAAATCTCGTGAATGCACAATAAGTACATGCTCAAACCTTAACCATGTAATGATAAAAAAGACAAAGGAAATCAAGCAAGTCAATATAAGCTACCAACTCTAAAACCAAGCAATAAGGGGGGGGGGGGGGGGGGAGGGGAACTCATAAATTACTTCTTTACCACAAAAAACAAATACAATAAGAGTATGTTTAGTTAAAGTGAAAACTAGAGGGAGAGAAAATGGTGAGAATGTGTATTTGGTTAAACAGAGTGATTTTGGGGGAGAGAATTGTTTTCTCCCCATGCTTACTTTTCATGAAGAGAGTGTTTTGGTGTTTTTTACCCCAAATTGGGGAGAAAATGAGCTTAAGATGTAAAATTTCCTTTACGTCCCTCTCTCTATTTCATGATGGTTCCCCCCCCCCCCCCCCCCCCCCCCCTTTTCTTTTTCAAGATTAAATGTTTAGATTTGTTTTTTAACTTTTTTTTTTCTAAATTATTAATATTTTTTTATGTAATATGGACATGAGGGTAAATTTATACAAACATGATTTTCTATCCTCTTTTTTTTTCCCCCCCTTAACTAAATAAAAGAGTTTTCCACTCCTCAACTTTTCTATGTCCCAACCAAACACGCATGAGGGAAAATTAAAATATTTTATATCTACATCCCAACCATTTTCTATCCACTCACTTTTCCACCCCCCAATCAAACGGACCCTAAGTGTTGATGTAAGTATCGAAGAAGTTAAGGCTGATATCATACCCATAGATTATCTAATCTTCCATTTCTGCAAGTTGTATTGGACATGAGTTGGACACGAGAGCATAACTACTCAATAAAATTTTTTAAATCCTTTTATGATATATAATTTTTAAAAAAATTAAAGATTTAACTTATAAAAATGGGAGCTTGGCCCTCCCAAATGTGAGTTAGTCCACTGTTTCTCTTTAAAAATAAAGAGAAAACTATATTTAAAACAGTATAATTTAAGAGTTATAACAAATTAATGAAAAAGACTTAAAGTAATGGCATACTAAATACTAATTGTGTCAAAAGCATTGTAACTCAATTATTTGACACATTCTTCTAGTATTTTCAAATAATACGTTATCCATATTCAAATCTATCTCCTTCAATTATTGATTTTTTTTTCTTTTGTTCGGTGGGGGACTAAATAAGAGAGATAGTATTGTTTGGTTTTTACAAATATTGTATACATTTTGATTAATTTTTTATTGAAAATTTATTTACGAAAGTGGTTTTTTTTTTATTATATAAAATAGAAATTATACTCTAACTTAATCTAAAAGTTTATGTATGTGAAACTCTTTCTTGAAGACTTGAACTCCAGTCTTTACTCCTACACCCTCACAAATATTTACACTTATGAAGTGACCACCACGAAAGCTAACAAAACAAGATTTGTATTTTTATTAAATGAGACTTAAAAAAATATTTAAAAAAAAAGAAATTAAATAAAAAAACCTAATCCGAAGAGAAAGAAGCAATTGAGGTAGGGTGGACGTATGTAGTAGAAGCAGTAGTACGATGATTTGATTTGACACATGGAAATGGAATTATTGTCTGCAAAAGTAGAAGGACCCATGTGAGCAAAGCTTAAGATAGTGACTGCTTGTCGCGAGACGAGACAGCCGCTGGTCCGTGTCCTACGCCTAGGAGAGATTGGCCTCTTATTTTCTGCCAAGCTAGTGGGGCGGAAAGCAACCTATCACCGCCCTCTATACTCTTTATCCCAACTCTATCCACAAACCCCTGAAAAAAACAAAAGTAATAATAATGGTTTAATCCATTCCGGTGGTAAATGCATATTTAGGGCTCCACAAATGATTGCTACTTTTTACTTTTTATTGAATCCCATAAATGATTGCCATTCTCGATCACATCTTTATTCTTTTGTAACAAGTAGTTTGTGTGACGCATCTTCTTTCATGACAAGAAAGGTCGAATAGTTGATTTTTTTTTTTTTTTTTTTTTTTTAACCTTATCCGTTCTTTTTTTGTAGGATTTTATTTTGATGACCTTTTTTTTTTTTCCCAATTTCAAAAAAAAAAATTTTTATAAAAAATTTTATTACCTGAAATCATTTGTTTGATTTTACTATGTATTTATGTTCCTTTTTTTAAGAGTAGTACCATTACTGACAAAAATAGAAAAATGCTGGTATGAAAAATGTTAAGAACATGATACTTTGCACAATTTTAGCCACATCTTGCCACCTAATAAGTTATAGTAAAAGTAGTGTAGAATTATGTAATTCTAGTATTGCTCAAAATCAAAAGTTATAGTTATGCACATGAAATACATTAAAAGCCTTGTTGTATTTTATTTTTTCTAATGTTGGACAAAATCCATAGGAAATCAAATGATAGCCTTCACATTAATCAAAGTATAATAGCATAAATGATAAATTTTGAACATATAATTAAAAAAATCACCCACATAAATTCATGCGAATAATTTACATGCAAATCTATTTTTTAATACTTGTTTACTCATATATATATATATATATATGAGAGAGTAACAAAACATTGATAAAAAAAATATTTTAATAAAATATAGTGTAAAATAAATAATTGTGATGTAGATGTTTTATTAGATAAAATAGAAAATAGTAGATTTTTAATTTTTAATTTTTGTATGAACTTATTCGACTGCTTAAAGTTCATTGCTCACTAGGAATTGTTACTCAATTCTCACAATAGGTTGAACTTTAGTTTCAAATCTTCCCTTCCCACCCGATTATTGTAAGGGGAAAGAAAAACACATCGAAGAAGCACACTACCCTGCAATCCTCAATTAAAGTGATAGAAAGAAAAGTGTAAAACATTTTAAATCCAGCATTCATACGCTGTTTGACTCCCTCGCAATAGGATAATAGTGATTATAACTTGGAGCTTTGAATTGTTAGTCTAAAAATTTAAGTCTACTATGGATCCCCAACAACTAAGGAAGATTAATAAAAATATTTATCAACCAAGAATCAAGAATACACACATACAACATTTTCGTGGTTGGAAAAGTTCTTTCCCATAATCTGCAATCACTCATATCTTTCCAGGAAAAGACAGGCTTTCGACATAAATGAAGTAAAAAGATGTTTACAAGACATTTCAAAATATGATATGTTTACAAGACATAACATTACAACATGTCTCCGCTATTTATTTTACAATCAAATGATAAAATTAAGGAATACAATCAATAAGATGTACAAATCCAAAACCAGAACCAACCTCTTATTACCCTCTGAGTTGACAACAACAACAAAAACAAAAACAAAAAAAAAACTCAATACAGAAAGTATGAGAAAAGCTTAATCCTTCTGCCTGTAACGTCCATCCCAAGAAATGTAAGATAAGGTTACAAAGAATACATTGACAAATGACTATTCTTTAAGACTGTTGATGAAAATCAAAATCTCAGGGAAACTATATACACGACATGATAAATAACCCAAAATGAGAAGGAAAAAAAAAAAAAAAAAACCCTCTGAACATATTTTTCCTAAAAATTCAACTTGCAGCAGATTACTAATTACTTCAGTAACGGGTCTTACTTGTTAGACCATTGGAATTCTATTTCTAAATTCCGTGGCGGCCCACTTTTGCTTTCTGGCAACAGAGTGTATTCACCAGCAACTGCTCCCAGCATCACGACCCGATCGATCTGAATCGTTACTTTTCCAAATGAACTCTGTCATTGGATAAGAAAAGACTGGATTAAGATACAATTAAAGGAAAATTGGAAGTAATATGAGTGAATAAAGTTTCCATATATATATATATATATATATTCTGGTATTCACTTTTCATCTTATTTTACCTTCCCCATTTTGCTCTTGTTCTTGCAAGAAATATGCAGCTTCTGGCCTTTTGGAGGGCTCTCAAAGGACCATGAAAAGCTCTCATCCCACTCCGGATTTGGGCCAGTTGAAACCACCTGATAAATTCACAGTTATGAGAATTTGCAAGCAGTAATTTGATAAGAGCAGTCAAATATACCAGAAGTTGAGACAACAAAAAAATTAACCTGTGACCAAATTGTAAAGTTGACAATTAAAACGGATCTCACTAAATACATCTTTGCTCAGTGCAATGTTGTGAGCAATGCCACACAGAACTGGTCTATGCAGCCTAAAGATTAAAGATCAGTGCAAAGTAGAATGAAGAAAAATCACACAAAGGAAACATAGAGCAATTATCTTGTTTGTCCTGTCCATGCAAAACTTCAACTGCCTTCTATACCCACATTTGGAATCTCAAAATTTGAAACCCCAAGGACCAGAGATAAATTTTTTTATACATTATATTATATAAAGCACAGTAGCAAAACCAATGAAGATAATTAGCCTTCCTTTGATAGAACGGGTCAAAAGTGCACTTTTCTGAAATTTTTGTACACAATTTAGCCAAGAAATTAAATTACATAACTTTTAGTTTTGGAAAGGGTATATTATAACAAGCCTGGAGTGTCACATTCAATTTCTTGTAATTTTGTATTTGTACCATTAAGTGACTTATATATTCAAGAGAAGGCACCCAAGGAAAAAGATGTTGACCAAAATATCATTGTATGAAAGTATATAAAAGTATGTTACCTTGGTTTGCCTAGGTGGAGTGTTGCCAAGTGTAAGCTTACAAAAAACACTTGGATTTCCCACTGATTGCTTCATATTGTTGCCACGTTTGATTATCACCACTAATGTCCCTGGCAAACACTGCAACAGAAATTCTGCCTTCTCCTGAAACCGAGGTGGGCCAGACTGGATAAGGTATTGCAGTAGGGGGATTGCATCTGCAGCAGCTATTGATTGAGCTCTAGAAACTTCAGCTGGGCATGCTGACCAAGCTTGCCTAAGAAGAAAAAGTGCATCCAGGGCAGCTTCTTGAGTTGCCTCTGAGCCTGTCTTGAGGGATGTAACCAGATGGGGAATGCTAAGTGTTGCAGGCTCAGTGGCTCTCAAACGAGGGAAGTTGCTGAAGAGAGAATTTAGAGCTTTCAGATACTCCTCATTCACAGTTCCAGTGGCCCATAAATCTTTTTCAATAGCAGCTGCAAGGCCAAAGTAATCATTTCAGACCAAACACCCAAAAAATAGAAAAAGAAAAGGGAAAGAAAGATAGAATATTTGCCTCCATGACAAAGACACCCAAGTCACAACTGACACCAATAACTTAATAATTCAATCTTAAAAAGAAATTGCACATTTTATCTGAAGTTAGTCATTGGTCCATATCAGCCTACTTTCACTGTATGCCTTATTTGTGAGACATCAGTCCTTTCAAGATTTTTCAGCCAACCTTAAAAAATTGTATATAGAAAAAACTAATATTCATTTTGCTCAGATTTTTTTTTTTTTTTTTTTGGGGGGGGGGGGGGGGGGGGGGGTGGTGGTGGTGTTGGTGGTGTTGTGGTTGTGTTAACACTAATAGCCTACCATTCACATTTCTTTCTTCAAGTGCTAGTCAGCTTGAAAGTGATCATTAGAAGTTATTTTATTTTATTTTTGCATATTCTACTCAGAAAAGAATAAACTGTAAGCATTCCTGTGCTCTTGTTCAAGTGCTACTCAACTTGACATCTACCATTAGAAAAGTAATTACTATTATTTTGCATTTTCTGCAAGAACATAATAAACTGTAATCATTTCTATCATAATTTTTGGACATAAATGCTCTTAATAACAATTAAATGCTCAGCAAATTCTGCAATGAGAATAAAGAGAACTCACCAGTTATAGCTCTGACTGTTTCACTGGAAGCATACTCTTGAATTGTATTATTTGAGAAGAGAAGTTTAACAAACATTGCAGCCTGAACAGATGTATCTGGATCGCTTGAACCAATAAGATCCAGTACAACCTGTACACCACCAGCCTCAGCAACTGCTCTTCTGTTCGACCGACTGTACATCACAAGGTTTTGCAATGCACATATAGCTACAACTTTCATTTCTTCTGTAGGTTGTTCTTCAAGCACATTTACAAGGGCACGGCAAGCTGAAACGGCATCAGTACTTCGAGCAAGACTCTCATTCTGGAATAGATCACCAAGGGCCAAAGTTGCCAGTAACCTTGCTTGCTGAGCTTGGGTTTGTGGATCCAAGAGGTACTGGGACAATGGTAAGATGGCAGATTTAGTAGCTTTTGTTTCTCTGATCTTCACATTGTTCAACAATACTTCCAACAGTCTAGCAGCAATTTCTTCACACTGATGGCATCTTAGAAGTTCCAAAAGAGCCTCTATGGCACCACTTTCAGCCATTGCTTCAGCTGTGGTTGCATCATCACTTTCCAACACCAGAAGGGCATTCAATGCACCAATTACTGTGCCCTCTGACCCAGAACGAAGCAACCTTACCAACACAGCAACAGGCACTTCCAAATAAAATTCAGAACTAAATTGCAGAATACTTGATAAAACAGAAGCAGCAGATTCCCACAAAGCATGAGGAAGTGAAGGATCAGCTTGCAATATCACTCTAGAAATTTCAGTGACACCACCCTCTTTTGCAATCTCATTTGGCCATGTAAGCGCCAGACTTACAAGAGCCTTTACAGCTCTCTGCTGCAATATGTGTATACCAGAACCAAGAACTCGTATGAGGGGACCAATTACTTGCTGTGTCACTGAATCCTTCTGAAGATGTTCCTCCAAGAGTAGATGGGATAGAAGCTCAGCCGCCAACTGTTGCACTGCTGAAGCCGGAGAATCAAGTAAAGGGATAAGTGGTTCAATTGCTCGGTGAGAGGTCAGTCTATAGTCAGCACGACATTGTGGATGCTCTAAAATGTTGACAAGAACCTGTAGTGCACTGTGCTGCCCATCAGGCCCAAATTCTGGCCTTGTCAGCAACAGGAAAAGGGGCTCAACCACTTTTGCAGCAGATGGTCCTTTTGCAATGCTAGCATTATTAGTCAATATGCGGAGCAGCTCAGCAAAGGCAGCAGACAGAAAATCTGGTGCTTCATGAAGGATATCAAGTACGCTCTCAATTACTCCAGCTTTCACCATTTCCATCTTACAAGCAGGCCTGTCTTTACCTAACTTCACAAGAGCTCTAGAAATAGCCTCATGAAGCATGTAATTCTTACCAAAGAGAAGGCCAACAAGAGGAATAACTGCACCATGTGCAGCAACTAGTTCTGCCAGTTGCTCATCATCAACAAGTTTATCCAATGCACGGACAACTGAATGCTGAGCAGGACTGAACTCAGTTACAAGGAGAGAAACCAGAGGCTCAACACAGCGTGCTGCAGCCATGGTAGACCTGATTCTTGTATTTCCAAAAAGAACACCACACAATTCAGCAGCATCCCCTTTTAGTTCCATTGAGCAATTGGACGAAAGGATCCTGCAAAGGACATCCACTGCATTCATTTCAACATCCGCAACAGCAAGGGCTCTTGATGGGTTTTCACTCAATAATCTAACCAATGCGGCTATAGCAGCATGCTGCTCCCTCTCGAAACCAGTATTGAGAATCTCCACCAAGGGTTGAACAGCTTGTCGGGCAGTTTCTGCATTCCTAATATGGTCAGCAGAAAATAGGCTCTCCAAAGCTTTCGCAGCACTGTACCTTGCACCTCTTCCGCCTAAACGTAAAACCGCTACAAGTTGACTAACAGCACCAAATGCAGCTTCATGTCTCCGTATTTCAGCACTGCTGAATAGGATCCCTAACAGATCAGTAGCAGCCTCCTCAGTTGCATCTTGTGGCCCAAGCGAAAGATACTTGGTCAGAGCTTCCAAAGCTCCTGATTCTACCATGACAATCTTATTTGGGGCACAGTCTTTTGCCAGCTGAGTCAGGATCCCAAGTGCTAGAAATGGTGCTCCAGGACGATCTGGAATTGGTTTAAGCAAATCAACAAGGCCAGGTATTGCTTTCCGGGAAGTAGCACCAACTCTTATGTCATCAACTCTGAACAATCTCTCAAGAGCAACTTGTTCCGGATATCGCACCAAACCAAACTCCTCTGACATTTCCAGAAGATCAGATATGTCAGCATCAGCACAGCCAAGTAAGGAAATAAGCCCACCTGCTGCCCCAGAATTTGCAACAGACAGGAGAGTCCCCCTGCTACCATTACACACTAAACTGGCCATTGCTTGAGCAGCAAAATATCTGTTTGCCGACTCTTCTGACTTCAACAAATTTGCAAGTACTGGTATACATTTCATGGTTGCATGTGCTCGTATGATATCTCGATCTAGAAATAAAATTGCTAGAAGTAGAGCACAAACCCAGATGCTGCTATCCTCCTTAAAATCATTCTGCATAGATTATCATGGAGCAAACCAAGGCCAAATAAGAGGTTAAAAAAATGACCATTAGATCTCACTATAGCAAGCATGAGTAAACAGATGGATAGAGAATAATGTCATACTACTAACGACCTTATATGCAATTCTCAGATTTCACCAATTAGATGCGTCATTTTTTTTTTCCTTTTTCTTATAGAAGAACAAGAAAGTGAATTACCTGAGTATACTGAAAGAAACAGTCTGAGATTCTATCAGTGATGACATCAATTGCTCCAGCCTCCATAATCACACTTTTACTCTTTTCATCATGGCAGGCAAGAACAGAAAGTAGCCATATAGCTAAGTTCTCACCAGATATGATTGCTGTTCCTGTACTGGATTCACCATTCCTGCCTTCTTCTTTAGTATACCTATAAATGCTAATGGATTCCTTGTCATCGTCACCCTGATTTCCCAAAGAAGTCTCTCCAGAAATAAGCATTGCAACAAGAGACTGAATAAGATGGGAACAGAGGTGTGATTCATTAAGATCCTCCACCACTCTTTGGTGATTAACTGTCGCAGCACAGATAAGAAGTGCAGCTCCCCCAATTTGGACCTTTGGGTTTGTAGAACTGATCACCCTTCTAGCAGTTGATGATATACATCGAGAGGCACAGGCAACTGCTTCTCCTAAAACAACGGACTGATCTCGGCAAAGCCGCGACAATATTTCAATAGCTTTATCCTGCAACAATGGTGTTGCATCAGCAATAGATAAAACTATTGGGGTAATGCTTTTTGGGAATTCAGCTAAAACTGCCCATGCAGGTTTTATATGCCCGCTAGCTCCCTCTGACCTGGACAGTATAGCAAGTGCATCTAGTGCCTCTGATGTGACAACTGATTCACCTATAGCAGATTCCAGAAAGGAAACTATTGCAAGAACCGTTCCAGCACGATTCACACAGTCAGTTAAGGCATGATCAATTCGGCGAGAATGGAGCAGACGAGCAATTGCTGCTGCTGCATGTGCCTTTCCAGAAACTGTTCCTTCACGCAAAACCCTAGTAGCAGGCAAAATAATTTCTTCAGGAACAGCATTCTCTGATATCTCAATATCCAAAATTAGATTTGCCAGAGCACATGTTGCTTGCTCAGCAACTTCCAAAACTGTAGAGTTAGCAAGCAAAACTAAGGGAGACAGTGCATCTCTAGCAACAGCTGCAACATCCCGGTTCTCTTTGATTGAAAGAAATATTGCAGCAAGACAATGTGAGGACTCTACCAGGATGTTTTCAGATTCAACATTAAGTAGTTTCATGGCTGACCAAAGAGTTTTAACAGCTATGCTACTTTCACGCAGGTCTTTCCTAGTTTCAAAAATTCCAGCTAGAGCTGATGCAGACTTAGCCTGAGTCTCTTCCTTAGTTGAGCCCAAGATTTTTATCATTGTCTCAATGGCATCATTAGCAGCACTACCTTCGCGCAATATATCATTGAGGGGGACCACAGAAAGCATGCTTCTTAAGGCATCCAAAACATAAAATTTAGATTCAGGTAGATCACTAGTTAATAATGCAGTGAGCTGGCTGATAGTTGCAGTATCAGATTTGTGGATTAAATGATTCAAAGTCTTTGCAGCAATTTCCTTCCCATTGGGGCTTCCATTCTTCAGTAGCCATAACAATGCCGGAACAGCATCGGCACTTTCAACACAAGCACGTATATCTTCACTATGATTGCATAGGTTTCTAAGGATTGCTGCCGAATCTTCCTTGGCTTTTGCAGACCCAGTCTCTAGAATTTGGACAAGTGGAGGTATGCCACCAGCAGCAGTGATAGCCCATTTACTTTCATCATTTTCGTTAGATAGAAGGCAAAGTAATGCAACTGCACATTCTTGCTGTTGTTCTGATGATAGCCCAAGAAGAGATATCAACAGCTGGACTCCCTCACGGCCTTTAAGTGCACGCCACAGACTGCCTTCATTGTTGCAAAGTGTGAGAAGGGCTTTCATAAGCTCATCCTGCACTTCATTGGTTGCCATTGTGATCAAACCAACAAGCAACCGTTTTGCATCAGAATTTGCTAGTTTAATTGAGAGTATGGCATTCCCATACAAACTGGCTAGGGCTTCTATCGTACGCTCCTGCACAAGAAAAGGTAAGTTGGGTTTGAACTGCTTAAGCAGAGTCTGTTCAATAACCAGAGGATCTGATGCTCTGGTAGATTCTGCTTTACTATCATATATCATTAGAGCCGAAGCTAAAGCCCCTAATGTGTCCGCAGTTTGGGCAGGTGAAGTGCATGATTCAAGGCTTTGACCAAGGCTTGAGATGACATATGACAAACCACCAGAGATGTTTGCTAAAGCACACATAGCATGCTCCTGCAACGCTTGGGCATACTCCCCCTGCATGAATTCTTTGGAAGGAGCAATGGTAGCATTTATAAGAGCAGGAATACCATTGGAATTAGCTATCTCCCGCCTTGCTTCTTTGCATTGGGCTGAAAGAGCTTTAATAGCACCTGCAGCTTCTGCTCTAACAGGAGCTTCATTACCAGGTCCTAATAGCTTGAGGAGATGTTTTGTAGCCTCTGCGGCCAACACTTTAGTACAAACAGATGCATCCTCCATCATCATACATGCAAGAAGAAAGCACACATTTGCTTGGGTGCTCGACTTTCCTGTTGTCAGCAACTTCACAAGTATATCCACTCCTCCAGCTTGAACTGTTGCAGTCCAGAATCCTTCAGTGCTGCTAGAAAGGTTCTTTAATGCTCCAGTCAATAAGCTATCAACTACATTTCCAGTCTTGAGCCCATTTGATAGCTGCTCCCAGAGCACTGGAACAACTCCTTCTGTTGAAAAAATTTTCGATCCAACATGATCCCTAGCACCACCTTGAGAAACAGCATAAATAGTCTTTGCAGATGCAACTTGACCCTCTGCTGAGCTGGACTTGAGTAGGCCAAGCAATGGCGGAATGCATCCTCCAAGCAAGACTTTTACCCGTAGCTCATTCTCCTTACATAGAGAGCCTAAAACAGTTGCAGCCTGTATCTTCACTCCGAGTGAACCTGATCGGAGAAGAGAAACAAGTACTGGAACAGCCTGAGAGTGAGATCCAACGGCACTGAAAGCATTTTCACGTGTATCGATAAGTTCCAGCAACTGTCTCAAGGAATACTCTTTCTCCTGTATAGATGAGGAACTTTGACGCAGCTGCTCAATGCATTGGGCAACACTTGCTAATGTCCCATCTGGATCCTCCATGCTACTACTACGGTCTCTGCAAGTGATTAAGAATGCAAGATACTTCAGCTAGAATCATCATTTGATTGAATGGTAAAAGTTACCACTCGTAGCAATAATCTAATAATTGGGAATGTATTAAAAAGCTCAATAATCTACAGTGTTTCTAAGGGTTTTTTTTTTTTTTTTTTGGGGGGGGGGGGTGGGGAAGGGGAAGAAAAGGTAAGTGATTGCACAATTAAGGAATGTCATGAGTTGTCAGAACTATGAGGTTGATCAAGGGGCCAAAAAACAAAAAGATAAATCTATAAGCTTCATCATCGAGGGAGAAACAGCCCGGATCACAAGCAAATGCCAAATGCCCTAAATTGAGCATTAAAGCAAGGATCTGGAGCTGAATGTAATTTGGAAGAGTAATAATTTGTTTACAGCTTCCAGAAGAACAAACTAAGTTGTTTTACATATATAATAATAACAATGACAATGGAGTTACTTACTAAAGTGAAATCAAGCAATGAAATAACAGAGAAGTTCACATTGTCTAAGAAAAAATAAAGTATCTCCTAGTCCAGAAATAATTGACACATACTACTCAACTCAATAATTTTTATGCTAGTCTGCTTCCTTGAAGTGATTAAGCACTTAAATCAAGGTTAATGCCATTGAAATGGCTCTCCAATAGTATTAACTTGATAAAGTTGGAACCAGAAATCATAAGCTTGCACTAGTATTACTAGCAGCTCAGCTATAAAGTGGCTAAATGCCTAAATGTTATACATTGCAGAATAAAAAATTTTAATAAAAAAAAAAAAACAATTTTTGCAGAAAAATAAAGTCCAAACTAACCTCAAACTGCTTTTTACAACAGAATGTGGGGTTGGAGGCTCTGAATCTTGAACTTTTGCATCCCCATTTCTTTCCTGCAATCATGACAATTAAAGCAAAGAACAATAAGTATGACATATCTATACACCATTCAATTGACGGTAACAGCAGAAAACCATTCAAAATTTAAATGAAAACGATACAAAATTGTAATGGAAATTTAAGAATCCATTGGAAAATAGAGTTTCAACCGAAACAGATCAACTGCAGCATACTCCCAAAATAGAATAAGTTCCAAGTTCAAGGTGAATAATTTTAAATTTACAAACGAAAATAGAAACAAATGCCGGTTTTTTGTCATGCCAAAAAAAAATTTACATTAAGTAAGCAAATCCCATTAATGGTAACACAAAGAAAATAAAATCCTCCATTCTAAAAAACCATCTGCCAATTCTGTCCCCTAATCTTTCAAATCTTTCATATAATTACCAAAAATGCATTTCAGATACCCGAAACGCCAACCACGCCCGTTATAGACCAACTACACCGATCAAAACTTCAATCAAGAAATAATAAATAATGCAGCTAATGAGATCCACCGCATCTCTCACTTTGAAGTCAACAAAGGGTCACATTCAAACATTCAATTCATGTGTACTAATTCCTCACTCAATTTTCACACAATTGGTGCTGCTTGATTCATAAACAATCGAATGAAGCACACGAAAAAAGAGAGGAGATTCGAACAAGTACCATGTCATTAGCAGCGAGGCCGCTGCCATTGCTGGCAGCGTACCTCCAAGCCAGTGTCGCCGCCAGCTTCTTCTTCTACGGTTCAATCCAAAGCAAAAGCAAATCAAATCAAAACTCAGAACCCTCCAGATCTATGAAGACCCAGTCAATGCATCAAAAAATCAGCTTCCTGATATCACACACACAAAAAAAAAAAAACAAAACAAAACAAAAAATCCCAAATGTGAAATTCTAACACTTAACACTATCAAATCAAATACCAGATCAGATTATAGAAAAAGCTAATAGTACCAAAATGTGAAAAACACTGTAAAATTGGGTGGTGAAGCTGAATTGTGCTGAGTACAATATAGATCCAATAAGTGTAGATCGAGTGTTGTGAAGAGAATCGAAGAGTGAAGACTTTCAGTAATTTTTTGAGTCAATGAAGAAGAGAACGAAAAAAATGGGAGAGAGAGAGAGAGTGTGAGTGAGCGAGTTTATTTTTGGTTACTGGATATTTTTTGGAGAGCGTAACAGAATGGACCTCGGATTTCGAGGAATTTACGATCTTCACCACCAATGAATACAAAAAATAAAAATGAAAGAGAGAGAGAGAGAGGGGCAAACCTTGTTGAGAGTTGAGAGTTCAGAGAGTGAGAAATGTGGAAGCTGTTTGATGATGCATCTGCGGGTTTCGTAGATGAGAAGAGAAGAGATTTGATAAATTTGAGCTTTTTTTGTTTCTTTCTTTTACTTCTTTTTTTTTTTTATCTTTTCTCGCTTTTGGTTTGGTTATTTAAACGAGCTTTTACGTAGATACTGAGTTTGAGAGAGAGAGAGAGAGAGCTGGTTACAGACACACTGGTCAGGACCACCGACAAATTTGAAGAGCTGAGAGTTGCGCGGCTAAGCTTGGTGTGTTTGGCTTAGCTTTGCCTTTGGCTTTACTCTCTCGCCGTAAATCCAACGTTTCTTTCATTTTAAAAAAAATATATATCTGAGGTTCGGTAACGGTAAGTAAAGTTGAGTTTGCCAAACTCCATTTTTTTCATTATATCTTTTTTTTTTTTCTTTTTGAAAATAAGTTAAGTTATATAACTGAATTTTTTTTTAAAGAAAAATAAAATTTCAAAGAGTTATACTCACCTTAATAAGGCAAATAAACCCCCAAAAAAAAAATGACTTAATCAATAAATCAAAGAAAAAGGTGCTCTTATGCCGTGGTTATATAACTTTTTATTACATGTATATGGGATTATACTTGTAGAATATTACATGTACTTGATAAATTTTCCAACCCATGTATAAACAATGGTTAATTTTCAAAATTTATGGGTTAAGGGACAATCTCATGTAGATATAATTCTATAATGAATTAAATGGGTATGAGAAAATAAATTTCTTTACATTTATATTAATTTTTTATAAAATTATATTTCTAATTAATTTTTATTTCTTTTTTATTAATATTGATTAAAATTTATAGAAAATTAATTTTGGTTTCAATGTTGTCCTCTAGACTAAAATCCTAACACCATTATTCACATACTTGAACGGGTTAAGTTTCGATCAAATGCATAGACACACTGGACCTAAGTTGTATTCTATTTGAAGATACAAACTCCTCATTAATGAGTAGATTCAAGTTAGCTCAATTGTTAAAATCTATTATAGTTGAATAAGAGATTTGATATTCGATTCCCGCCTATACCAAAAATCAAATGATGTCTTAATGTAACAATAAAGAGCAAAATATTGAGGGAAATATAATTAAAATGGCTTGGTCAAAGCAATAAAGTATGTTATATCTAAATTATTCATTGAGTCAACATTATAAATATAAATTAACGAAATTGTTAGTGTGCTGTATATAATAAATAACTAGAATATTGTGTATATGCATTGATATATTTAAAAAATAATAATTGTTAATGAATGCCCTAAAGGCAGTGTATGGTGCATTAAATGCTTTATTAAATGCCCTAAAGTCAAATTGTACACATGTATCCAAAAAAACACACATAACCACAATAAATTTATGTGTGTAAGTCAATAAATCATTAACAAGTGTATATTTTTCTGTACGGACCAATGTAGGAAGGACTCGCCCATGTCAGTTGGGCCTCACGCCCAACCATGAACAAACCCAGGTCCAAACGCCATCCGGGGATCCAACTCCTTTTGCCGGGCACACGACGTGCTGCTGGTATGTTTTTCCGGATTGATCTGCCGTGCACTGTCCTACTTGCCCGGTTAAGCAGTAGCAGGATTGCCCGGTGTAACCTTGGAATTATCGCTGCCGTACATATCCGCTGCAGTGGGGATCATTTCCAAAGCCACTCCCACCTAAACACCCACTAAACCCCTCCTCGATTGGACCTTTCAATCCACTAACCCTAAGGACAATCATGATTCCCCCACTTTTAACTCCCTATAAATACAAAATCGAGAGGAGAAACAAAGGTTGATAAAACAGGAGAGAAAAGACGAGATAAAAGAGAGGAATAGCAGGAGAAGGATGGAGGGACAGCAAGGTGGTGAGTGAATAGAGGTTCGAATAGCTCTCATCAGGCCTCCTAGCTGCGAATGACCCATGGTAGGAATTGTTAGCCCATCATACAAATAGGTTGTGAGGCTAGGCGCAAGGAAGCCCATTGGGCTCTCTCTTCTCTAGTCTCCACAATTGGCGCCGTCTGTGGGAAGCGCCTACAAAGTTGTAGTTCGACTGAGGCTTGTGAGCAAAACAATGTCCGGGAGACATCCGGGGAGTGGAGACGAGAGTTTCTCGGTTGGGTCTTCCCGAGGATCATCTTGGCGTGAACAAAGGCAAAAGAGACACGAAGATAGGGAGCGTGAACGGGAGAATGTGTCCGGTCTCGGAGAGGGCTCATACCAGACGCAGCGGACAATAACTGACCCCGCGGGACGGAGGCAGGTAGATGAAAGGGACCAAGAAATAGAACGGTTGCGTAGGCGCCTGAGGGATTTCGAGCTCGAAGCAGGCGACAGGCGAGCGAGAAGAGACCGCGAGAACCGGGAAGCAGGGACCGAGCCCCTGGGAAGTCACCGGGGGACGGCATCCAATCATTCAGGGTCCCAGTGGCGAAGAGAGCGTTCACGTTCGCATGAGTCCTACAACCGCCGAGAGAGATCGCGCTCACGGGGGCATCGTCATCGCCAAGGTCGCTCGCGGTCACACGATCATGCAGACCGGGGAACCGACTCCCCCGAGGAGCATAGGCCGCATAACGCAGCCATGGACACACTAAGCCGCGCCCTACGCAGCGTAGCCCGGTCCCCTTTCTCCGATGACATCCAAGAGGCTGCAATGCCGAGGAAATTCCCGAGACCCCCGTTCAACATCTATGACGGGAAGACAGACCCGGTCGAGCACGTCAGCCACTACATCCACATGATGTCCCTGCACTCTCATAATGATGCGCTGATGTGCAAGATGTTCCCTTCCAGCCTTGGCCCAACCGCCCTAAGATGGTTTAACGGGCTGCGGAAGAAATCTATACATTCTTTCGCTGAGCTAGTACAGGAGTTCGGAATCCGGTTCGTAACCTGCAGCCGAGTGCCGCAACCAGTTGACGCCCTGCTATCAATGAAGATGGGGATGGGGGAGACACTTCGCAGTTACTCCAGCAGGTACTGGGAGCTATACAATGAGATAGGTGGGGGCAATGAGAAAATCGCGGCAAGTACCTTCCGCATGGGCCTACCGGATGATTCCGAACTACGGGAGTCACTTACAAAGAAGCCACCCGAGGACATGAGGCAGCTTATGAGGCGCATCGAAGAATATAAGCGCCTAGAAGATGATCGGATGCAGAGCAAGGGTAAGGCCCCGTTAGCAAACCGCCCTCGGCAGGGAAACTTCCAGACAAGGCCTCGGAAGGAATGGAAGGTTCAAGAACAGCCCTGGCAGGCAGGGGAGGTGAATGCAATGTTCAAGGAGCCGGTGCACCAGATAGTCGAGAAAATAAAAAACGAGCCATATTTCAGGTGGCCGAACAAGATGGGCGGCGACCCATCCCGGCGAAACCAAAACCTGTACTGCAGTTACCATAAGGACAAGGGCCACACCACCGAGCAGTGCCGGGTGTTGAAAGATCATCTGGGGCAACTAGTACGGGCCGGGCATCTGAAGGCGTACGTCGCAAACCCCGGAGGGCAAGAAACCGGACAACAAGGGCGGCAGAAGGGCGTACAACCTCCACCGATCGGAGTGATCGAGATGATACTATTGACACCAGGGTGGGGGGTAACGGCAGGAAAAGGAGTGTTAACTGTTGCACCCTCGGGAGAATCCCCGGGCACGGAAAAAGCAGGAAAAAAGGCAAGGTACCACGAGGAGGCCATCTCCTTCGGAGAAGCTGATTTAGAAGGGACAATACAGCCGCATGAGGACGCGTTAGTGATCACAGCTCGGATGAGCGGCTTCGACGTGAAAAGGGTGATGATAGACCAGGGCAGCGGAGCTGATGTAATGTATCCGGATTTGTTCAACGGTCTCGGTTTGAAAAAGCAGGACTTGAGAAAATACGATACGCCGCTAGTTTCGTTCGACGGAAGAGTGGTGGTACCAGAAGGGCGGATCTTGTTACCAGTGGTCGTGGGAGGAAAGGAGGTAAAAGTCACCTTCATTGTGGTTAATTCCTTCTCACCATACACAGCAATCCTCGGAAGGCCGTGGATCCACGCTATGAAAGCCGTGCCGTCCACCTTGCACGTGAAGGTTAAATTTCCTACCGAGCAGGGTGTCGCGGTGGTGCGAGGGTGCCAGCAGATGGCTAGACACTGCCTGGTGGCTGCGGCAAGTTGGGAGGGCCAGCAAACAGAACTGAATAGAAAGACCGAAGAAGCCCTGTTATAGCAATTACCGCAACCCCGGGAGGACTCGGGGAGCGTTTGCGCCGAAGAGCTGGTAAAGGTCAGCATACTGCCGGACGCAGACAAGCACTTCCAGATAGGGACTAGCCTAACAACCTCCGAGAAAGTTGAACTACTGCTGTTTCTTGCTCGGAGCCTGGACGTGTTTGCATGGAGCCCGTACGAGGTGCCGGGGGTAGACCCTGAGTTTATCGTCCACAGACTCAACGTGGACGCCTCATTCCCACCGAAGAAACAAAGACCAAGGAGAAAAGCCCAAGAACACACCGAGGCTGTCAGGGCCGAGGTCCAGCGTCTGAAAGAGGCAGGTGCAGTGAGGGAGATCTTCTTCCCAGAATGGCTTGCAAACACAGTAGTAGTGAAAAAGAAGAGTGGCAAATGGAGGGTATGCGTGGACTTCACAGATTTGAACCGAGCATGCCCGAAGGACCCATTCCCTATGCCTAAGATTGATCAATTGGTAGATGCCACATACGGTCACCCGAGAATGAGCTTCTTGGACGCCTTTCAAGGCTATCACCAGATTGCCCTGGCCGGCGAGGATCAGGAAAAGACTGCATTCATATCTCCTGACGCAAATTACCATTACACTGTGATGCCGTTCGGCCTGAAGAATGCTGGGGCAACGTACCAGCGGATGATGACCAGGATGTTCCGCGACAAGATTGGCCTGACGGTGGAAGTATACATTGATGACCTTGTAGTGAAAAGCAAACGACAAACGCAGCACGTGGACGATCTTCAGGGGGTGTTTGAGGTGTTGCGGCGGCATAAGCTACGCCTTAACGCCGAAAAGTGCGCCTTCGGGGTGGGGGCAGGAAAGTTTTTAGGGTACCTGATCTCCAGCCGAGGGATAGAGGTGAACCCTGACCAAATTGTTGCCGTGCAGCGCCTCAACTCTCCAAGCAATCCAAAGGAAGTGCAAGTGTTGACCGGAATGTTGGCTGCCCTCAACCGGTTCATTTCTAGATTCTCGGATCGCTGCCGTCCGTTCTACCAGCTCCTTAAGAAATGGAAGGGATTCCAGTGGGACGCCGAGTGTGAAAAGGCATTTCAAGATTTGAAAGAGTACCTGACGCACGCACCAGTACTAACCGCCCCGGAACCTGGAGAGGATCTATTCATGTACCTCTCAGTGACCGACCACGCTGTAAGTGCCGTGCTACTCAGCGATCGCGGGGTACAACATCCCGTGTATTATATCAGCAAGACCCTGGTTGACGCCGAGACCAGATACTTGCCATTGGAGAAGCTAGTCTTGGCCTTAGTACATGCCACCAGGAAGCTGCCGCAGTACTTCCAGGCTCACACCGTGTATGTACTAACCGAATATCCTTTGCAGTCGTTGTTAAGACGATCTGACTTCACGGGGCGAATAGCGAAATGGGGGACCCGGCTGGGGGCTTTTGACGTACGCTACAAGCCCAGGACTGCTGTGAAAGGGCAAGTATTGGCCGACTTCGTAGCAGAATTTTCGCCCAAGGCCCCAAACAAGCTGGTCTGTCAGGTAAGCTGCCACTCATGGAAGATATATGTGGACGGCGCTTCCAGCTCCACGGGGGCAGGGGCGGGGGTAGTTGCAATTGGACCCGAGGGGGTTCGTCTGGAGCATTCTTTCAGGTTCGGGTTTAAAGCCTCCAATAACGAGGCAGAATACGAAGCCTTGATAGCCGGGCTAAGCATAGCTTCAAGCTTGGGGGCCCGGGATGTAGAAGTATATTCGGATTCCAGGCTGATTGTCAACCAGGTTCATGGTAGTTTTGAGGCCCGCGATCCCCGGATGAAGGCGTATTTGGAACGTGTGAAGCAGATTATGGCCGGATTTGAAACAGCAAAGGTCGTACAAGTAGCTCGGACACGCAACAGCCATGCTGACTCCCTCGCCACGCTAGCGTCTTCAGTGGCCGAGGCCGTGCCCCGGCTCATCAGAATAGAGCAGATTCCAGAGCCAAGCATCAAGCTATCCGGTAATCCGGCAGTCACGGCGATTGCCACCCAGGGACTTAGTTGGATGGACCCCATCATTGAGTTTTTGGCCGAGGATCGGGTTCCCCCTGACCGGAAAGAAGGGGATAGAATCCGAAGAATGGCCCCTCGTTTTTGGTTATCAGAAGACAGACAGTTGTATCGCAGGTCCTTCGGAGGGCCATATCTCTTATGTCTACATCCGGGTAGGGTAAACGAGCTTCTGGCAGAACTGCATGAAGGGGTGTGTGGTAGTCATGTAGGGGGGCGTTCGCTAGCGCACCGGGCTATGACTCAGGGATTTTGGTGGCCTCAAATGCAGAAGGATGCCACCGAGTATGTGCGTAAGTGCGAACAATGCCAGAAGCATGCTGCCCTGATTCATCAGCCTGCCGGCCATCTCAATCCGGTCAGCAGCCCCTGGCCATTCGCTCAATGGGGGCTGGACATAATCGGGCCATTCCCACGGGCAACAGGCAATCGAAGGTTCGTTCTCGTGGCCGTGGACTACTTTACGAAGTGGGCAGAGGCCGAAGCCCTGGCCAATATCCGAGACGTAGATGTGAAGAAATTCGTATGGAGAAACATTGTCACCAGATTCGGGGTTCCAAACTCCCTGATATCAGACAATGGATTGCAGTTCGATAGCCGGGCATTCCGAGATTTCTGTTCGGATCTCGGCATCAAAAACAGGTATTCCACCCCGGCGTACCCTCAAAGCAATGGCCAAGCCGAAGCTGTCAACAAGGTGATTGTAAACGGGCTGAAGAAGAGGCTGAGTGATGCGAAGGGAAACTGGGCCGAAGAGTTGTACAGCGTCCTGTGGGCTTACCGAACCACACCAAGGAGGTCCACGGGGGAGACTCCGTTTTCACTCACCTACGGTGCCGAGGCAGTTATACCAACCGAGGTAAGTATATGCAGCACACGCGTGGCCAAGTACGATCCCAGTTCTAATGATGAAATGATGATTCAGCACTTAGACAGGCTTGAGGAACGTCGCGAAGCAGCCACTATTCGGCTGGCCGAGTACCAACAGAAAATCGCTAGAAGATACGACAGACGCGTGAGGGTTAGAAGGTTTGATGCCGGAGATCTGGTCTTGAGAAAGGCCGTGGGGCATATGCGAGACATTCATGCCGGTAAGCTGGCGCAGACCTGGGAAGGACCGTATAGAGTTACTGCTGTAGCCGGGGAAGGAGCATACTACTTGGAAGAGCTGGACGAGAGACCACTACCCCGGCCCTGGAATGTTCAGAACTTGAAAAGGTTCTACTATTAATAAATTGTATGTTCAGTTTAACTCCTAGGTTATTGTTAATGAAAACAGTTGTCGGCACGAACGACTGGCAATATGAGTTTGCAAATTATCTAAGGACGAAAGCCTGACTCTCGGCTCGAACCTTTTCGCCGAGCAGGTGGAAACCTTGCAAATTATCTAAGGACGGAAGCCTGACTCTCGGCTCGAACCTTTTCGCCGAGCAGGTGGAAACCTTGCAAATTATCTAAGGACGGAAGCCTGACTCTCGGCTCGAACCTTTTCGCCGAGCAGGTGGAAACCTTGCGAATTATCTAAGGACGAAAGCCTGACTCTCGGCTCGAACCTTTTCGCCGAGCAGGTGGAAACCTTGCAAATTATCTAAGGACGGAAGCCTGACTCTCGGCTCGAACCTTTTCGCCGAGCAGGTGGAAACCTTGCGAATTATCTAAGGACGAAAGCCTGACTCTCGGCTCGAACCTTTTCGCCGAGCAGGTGGAAACCTTGCAAATTATCTAAGGACGAAAGCCTGACTCTCGGCTCGAACCTTTTCGCCGAGCAGGTGGAAACCTTGCAAATTATCTAAGGACGGAAGCCTGACTCTCGGCTCGAACCTTTTCGCCGAGTAGGTGGAAACCTTGCAAATTATCTAAGGACGGAAGCCTGACTCTCGGCTCGAACCTTTTCGCCGAGCAGGTGGAAACGTTGCAAATTATCTAAGGACGAAAGCCTGACTCTCGGCTCGAACCTTTTCGCCGAGCAGGTGAAAACCTTACAAATCACCCGGTGAAAACATGACTCTCGGTCCAAAATCCCTCACCGAACAAGTGAGCGCCCCAGAAATTCTTACGAGTAAAAGCACTAAAGATAACAAAACATGCATTAACTCACGCGAGGGTAATTTCCCAGGGCAAACATAAAGCCCGAGCATGTCACATTCATCAAAAAGAACATATGAGCAGCGAATAACGATAAGAGAAAACTGACCGACAAAGCATTCAGATAATATAATTGTTCAGCCACCTAAACCTGGTGACGGGCAGACAAAGAGCAAAGAAGAATAAAAGAGTTTAACCGCCACAACCCGGCGGGATAAGCAAACTGACAAAAACCAAACATACACAAAGGGTTGAAATAAATTTTTTACACAGTAAGGTCTACAGGGGGGTCTCCGGCCTGTACTTCATGTTGTCGGCCCTCAGAGGCAAGATTAGGGAGAGCATTCTCGGCGGGAGGATCACCGGCAGTAGGGTTGCTGGACGCTTCCACACCGACTAGCTCCACGTGGGCGTCAATCTGCTCCACAAGCTCCCTCAGGCTGTCCGTTTCTTCTTCGTCGCCGAGGCCTGGGGGGCTTTGAGCTACCGGAGGGGCTTCCAAGAAGGGGATCTTGCCGGGATCCCTAAGAGGCGAATCGGCGGGAACCCCTAAAACCTGTAGGGCGGCAAGCCATCCATCGTGGAAGGATAATCGCCGAGCCTCGAAGACAACCGGCTCCACCCCCTTCTCGGCGTCCGCGAACCCTTCATTGTACCATTTGGTTCCGGCTTCCTCAAGCGCAGCACGCAGATCGGCTGCCTCCTCGGCAAGGGCAGCATTTCGGCTCTCCTCCTCGGCCAGCTTCACTTCAGTCTCATTTTGCTTGGATTCCAGCTCCGCTGACCTCTCCTCTGCGAGCTTCCTCTCCTTTTCCGCGGTAGCAGCCCTCCGCTCAGCAGCCTCCGCGGCCTTAACCTTGTCCTTGGCGGTCTTCACAGCTGCCTCCCTCCCGGCCTTTTCCCGGTCAGCATCTCTGGCCAGATCCTCCACCCTTTCGTTTAGGATGTGGGTCAGCTGGGCAGCCTAAATATCAGTAGTCAAACATTATATCAGAAGCGTAGAAATTAAGTTAACAAGCAGGAAAAGGGATGCGAAAGGGTTACCGCGATGGCGTGCCATTGGAGCCTCATCCCCAAATAACCGTCGGAAGCCTCGGCGAAGGCGCTCACGTCTTCAGGCAAAAGTAGACCGTGAGCCAGGCTTTGGGCAACGCGGCCTCCTTCGCCCTTCTCCCACATACGTATGCACGTATCCGCGGGGAGGGGTTTGCCGTCCAACTCGTATGTTGGCTTCCACTCGGGCACCTCCTGAGAGGATGAAGCCGCGCTCGCTCCAACTTGTCCTTGGGGCTCCCGAATGGTGATGCCCCTGGACGGAGCCGTGGGGGTCTTTGTTTTAGTAGCCCCGGGAACGGTGGAGGGCTGCTGCTGTGTGACCTTTTGTTTTTTCCTGGGGCGGACGGGGGGTGGGGGAGGAGTATGGACCGGCCCCTGTCCCGGCTGCTGTTGCGCGGCTTGCTGTGCCCCGGGTAGGAAGCGACCAACCGAGAGGGTCCTGCGGGTAACCATTTCTCTAGCACCCGGGCGAGCTTGAGATGAGTGACTTGACTCCGCAGCTGCTGGTTCTGCTTCCTGCTCAGGCTCTTGCTCGGGAGGCTCCTGGTCTATTTCAGCAGGCTCTGCCTCCGCTTCTTGCTCGAGAGCCCTGTGTGCAAGTTCTCTGAGACGCCGAGAAGCGGCCTCGGCCGAAGCGTCCCTTACAGGAGCAAGCTCGTCCGAACAGGTGTACCGCCGGCCAAGTTCTCGAGCTTCGCCCACCGTAAGACCTGCCGGGAGGAAGTTAGCGTGCCGAACGTCAATGTATGATAGTAGGGGGCTGTCAACTATGAGAGCCTGGCCAAATGGTTGCCAGGTGGTGTAAACCGGCTCTACGCCGAGAATGAGATGAGAGGCCCTGAGCTGACCGTCGCGGTGTACGAATATTTCTGAGCGAAGGACAAAATTGAGATCCCGCACGTGGACTGCTCGGATATCCTGTGTGAACACCGAGCCGTCTGCAACATCAATGAGGAGGGTCAGTATGAAAGTTAGATACACAAGTGGATGGTAAAACAATAACAAGTTATGCTCTCAAAAACACCCACCCACTTCGCGGCGAGTCATAGGGGGGGGAATATCCCCGGAATACCAGTTGCCACGTACCCGGACAAACTCCCCGGCGGAGTTCCTGTTCGAGTCCGGCAGGCAAGAGATCAACCGGATCCTCATATCTCTGACCTTTATATAATAACTAGTTTTCTTCTTCCCACACAAACTGTACACATGGTTTACGTCATGGTGGTCCAATTGCAGACCAAATGTGTGGTTCAATTTACTTATGCAACTCATCACCCGGTAAAAATTTGGGGCAAGTTGGTCGGGGCATAACCCGTAGTACCTAAGGGCTCTAAGTAAAAGGGGGTCGATAGGGAACCTAACCCCACCTTCCAGTATTGACATGAGCGGAAAGAAGGCTGTGTTTGACCCTCTGTGGAGAGCAATGTCACTTTCTTGGCAGTACGCCACCTCCACGTCACCGGGAATTTGGTAGTCACGCCTAAAGGTGATTAAAGAATTCCTAGAGTCTAAAAGGTGAGAGTAACCCATCCCAGATCTTAAAGTATTCTAAGGAATTGGAAAGAAATAAATTGAAGCAAAAGAGAGAAGAAGGGGACTTACTGATTGGCACTAAGAGGAAAGTTGAGTCTGGGGGTTGCCGGGCAACTAGCACTTTGGATGCTCGGCAGAGAGAAATTTCAGAAACTAAGGAGGTGAAAAGTGAGAAAGTGAGTTTGAGCGAGCCTTTTATAGGCACAAAGCGAGGACGCGCAACGGTTGACGGTGCATTAATGAGGGTAATCCGCAATTATGAACCATAATGGGATAAAACCGTTCAGAAACCGAGGGCGTCCGCACGCCTCGGTCCACGAAACAACAGTTGGGTTTGGCTGCTGAGGTCAGGGCGTAGGCGCGCACCTTTTGAGGAGAGCATTTATTGGACGTCTAGTCCCACGCAAAAAGGCGCGCCGGTTCATTTGTTTTCGGGCATGGGATCTGTCCTCTCCGGTCGTGTCCCTTGATCCTCACCCGTCTGACCGGGCGCGAATCAGGGAGGGGGCTAATGTACGGACCAATGTAGGAAGGACTCGCCCATGTCAGTTGGGCCTCACGCCCAACCATGAACAAACCCAGGTCCAAACGCCATCCGGGGATCCAACTCCTTTTGCCGGGCACACGACGTGCTGCTGGTATGTTTTTCCGGATTGATCTGCCGTGCACTGTCCTACTTGCCCGGTTAAGCAGTAGCAGGATTGCCCGGTGTAACCTTGGAATTATCGCTGCCGTACATATCCGCTGCAGTGGGGATCATTTCCAAAGCCACTCCCACCTAAACACCCACTAAACCCCTCCTCGATTGGACCTTTCAATCCACTAACCCTAAGGACAATCATGATTCCCCCACTTTTAACTCCCTATAAATACAAAATCGAGAGGAGAAACAAAGGTTGATAAAACAGGAGAGAAAAGACGAGATAAAAGAGAGGAATAGCAGGAGAAGGATGGAGGGACAGCAAGGTGGTGAGTGAATAGAGGTTCGAATAGCTCTCATCAGGCCTCCTAGCTGCGAATGACCCATGGTAGGAATTGTTAGCCCATCATACAAATAGGTTGTGAGGCTAGGCGCAAGGAAGCCCATTGGGCTCTCTCTTCTCTAGTCTCCACATTTTCTTTAAAAAATGTGCATTATAACTCATAATTGAGTATTTACTAACATTTAATTTGTACATTTAAGACATTTGTTAACAAGAACCATAACTTTAAAATATAGCAATAATTAGATTCATATTAAAAATCCAACATATTGAATATTGTAAGGACCTGATTTGAATTCCTAGTCCGATAGGTGTATGGGCTTAAGTCCAAAAATCTCAAAACAATAAATTTGTAAAGAATGAGTTGGAAAACTGGGTTTTAGTGAACTAAGTAGCAAGCCAGTAGATTTTGATGACAAAGAAAGAAAGATAATAGGCGTTCACTAAAGAAACGTCCTTGGCCAAGTTTGAGGAGACTAATTCTTATGTATTGTTTTTGAAGCGTTATTACAAGTCTAGTTCTAGATTGCTTTAGTGTTTATTTCTTGATTTTCTGATTCCCTTCCTCATGGAGGGTATCTTACATTATATAACTCCCCTTGAACCATCTTAATCATACACTTGTTGATCATTTGAGCCCCTACTCGAGTGTCCGTCCCATTAAACACCCCCTCTAGTTTTCTGTGAGTTGTGGTAGCTAAGACAACACTGGTCAGGGGTCTTCTCCACATAAATGCGGCCAGAAAAGCAGCTGTAGTGCATTTAATGTGATGATAGAAGTTTTTCTTTAGATATTTTTGGGTTCCCTTCCTTCTCTTATGTTCATGAGGCACGTCTCTATCATTGGAGCTTCCGTGAAGGTTACTTTTATCGTTGGAATACACATCTGAGTGATATCTATCATACCCAAGGAGGAATTCTTCCTCGGACCACCTCCCATTCATTTCCTATTTATAATACTCTAAACTGGAACCCCTCATAACTATTACTCCCTCCTCGAACTTGTCAACATCCTCGGACAAAACCCAAGGCCCAATGTATGATTTTGGGCCCTTATCCCTACAAATATTATTAATGGTCATTTTTGTATTTTTGTCAAATCTTTCAAAAAAAAACCTTGTAAGAATGTTATTCAGTAAAGTATGCAAATTGTTCTAGTGATCTTTGTTTTTTTGGGAATAAATAAATAAATATTTTGTTACTTCTTAACTTAATTGTTGTTTTAGTGATAAAAGAAATTAACTTTGTGTTTACACTTTTTAAATAAGATATGGATAACTAATTTTTTAGAAAATGGTAAATATTTTCATTGAATTTTTGACCTATTAATTTCTTCAAATTTGTTTGACTCTTTTTATTTATTTATAAAAGTCATTGTAGGGTCACAATTTGCTGGTCCAAGCCCAAAAACTTGGTTTGGACAGTGATTTAGTGAGCCCAAGACAATGAATTTGTAGAAAGTGGGCCGAAAAGCTGGGTTTGGTTGACTTGTACTAACGGCTAGGAAATATTTCAAGAGTAAACATCACATAAAGCTTAACTAAAAGGTTGTCCGAGGAGACCAAATATGACTGAATGCAGTAGTTATAAACTTTCATACAACACTTTGAGTTACAGTAATTCTCTCTTCACTCTTTCTTCCTCCTTTTTCTGATCCCCTTACTATAGGAGATCTTTTACATTTATATAGACCCTTTCAAGCTATCCTGATCTTACACTTGTTGCCCATCTAGATCCTCACTTGAGTACATGTCACGTCAAATATCTTCTTTTGCTATATGTTTGTGGCAGTAGCTAAAGGTTGTACTGTTCAGATGTCTCCTCCCCATAAATGCAGCTAGAGGAGTTGGTGTAGTGCATTTAATGCGGTGGTAGCAACTTTTTTTTGAGATATTTCCGTGTTATCATCCCCTTTGTACGTGCCTGAAGTTCATCCTTATCATTCTAACTCCCTGATCAGCTATCTAGGTCGTCCGAGCACTTACTTGAGCGAGATTCGTCATGTCCGAGAAGGACAACCTCCTCGGACTGTAGGCCTCTATTCTCTCCTTGTGTGATCCTTCATTCCGTGGCCTCTTCTAATTATTCGTTGCTCCTCGGATGTATCCATGAACGGGGCCCAAGGTCCAGTACGCACTTTTGGGATCTTACCCCCACAGTCATATTTATTGTTTTTATTATAATTATTATTATAAGAATAAATGGACTAAGTTATTTATTTAACTTAAAAAGCAAGGCTCCAATAAAAACTAGCACATACATTCAATGCTACTTGAAAAGAGTTTATATATGTGTGTCTATATATATATATATATAATTCTATAGTTGTAGGTTGGGGGGGGGGGGGGGGGGGATTTGTACCTTGGAGGTTTTTGTTGAAAACACCAGAAATTATCAGATGAGTTATAAATCTATTAACACACAAAAATACATGTTATTTTATAGAGAAAAAATAAGTTCATTTTTTTTTTTTAAATGTGGAACCTGTAACATTTATTGTTAAAGGCTCTCCCTTATTTATATTGGAAAAACTGTAACATATTACTTCATTCAAAAAAAAATTTCTTGATAATTTAATTGTCACAAGACTCGCAACAAGTGGGATGAGAATTTGAATCATGGTTCTCCTTATAAAAGAGACCAAGTAATACCATTGAGTTATATGGCTCTTAGTTACTTCCTTCCTACAATATGAAACTTGCAATTTTCATTCATTTGCTTTTACAACGTGGGACTTGCATATTCTTTAAATATTTTTATTTTAATATTTATAACACCATCATGTCCATCATCCGATTAAACCTTTGTCTGACTTTAAAATATTAGAACTCTTAATTTTTTTGGTTCTTTGAACAATCCATTTTTCAGATCATTGATTTCTCATTTTTCTTTTCAAGAAGAGTACAAATATTAAACATTCTGAAAAGAATTTTTTTTCCATATAATCTTAAATATCAAACCATTTAGTTAGTTGTCATGTTTCAAAATGATGTGGGAAACTAGCATTTCAAGTATCTAAAACTCAAGTTCCAAGATAAAACTCGAGTTTCTAAGTCTCGATTTGTAAGTGCTGGCATCTAATGTGGAAAAAAATCCACGCGGAACTCGAGTTTTTAAGACTTGAGTTTCACCATTTTATTTTCCTTCTTCTTCCTTGTGTTCTTCTGACCCAGCGTTCTTCTTCGTGTAGATTTAAAGACCAGATTGTCCAATCGCCCACCCAACATTCAATCGTCCAATCGAAGCTCCAGCGTTCTTCGTTCTTCCTATTCAGATCATTCCTCTTCAGATCTGTTCTTCCTTTGTTCTTCGTCTCTGTTCTTCGTCAGATCGTTCTTCTTTAGGTTAGTTCTTCAAGTACCAAAATCAAGTCTTAGAGACTTGGTTTTGCTTTTTAGAACTCGAGTCTATAAAACTTGAGATCTATCTAGCATCATATTTCCAACTCACAAACTGGGAATTGAGTCTTTAACCCTTGAGTTTTAGATTGAAATCGAGTTTATAAAACTCGAGATGCTAGTTTGCAATTTTCTTCCAATCGCATGTTAACTTATGATATTCTTTCTCCTCACTATGCTAGTCTGCAAATTCCCTATTGTAAAAAAAGTAAAAGGTAAAAGAGTATTTTTTCTAAAAAAGGGTGGAAGACCTTATAATCGCATACTCTTTCTCCTTCTTCTTCTTCTTCTTTTCAATAAAGGTTTATTTTAAAAAAAATTAATGAAAAAAAAAAAAACACAAATCCCAAATGTATTATGAATCAGACTTAAAGACATTTAATAAATAATTAAGAGAAAAGAAAAGAAAAATTATAAGATCATTGGATTAAAAAAGTTGCTTGACTAATTTTGTAACTAATGGAAAAAGTCACGTGGGTACTTTAGAATTTAAAAGCCATATATGATAAGACGAGGTATAAACCTTATATATGCCTTTATTCCTTTGTCATGAAGAAAAGATAATAATAATAATAATAATAATTAATAATACTTCTTTTTTTCTGACCATAAATAACTATAAAAGCAGATTGGTAACAGGCCAGAAGGCCATTGACGAAAAATAATAATAATAATTGAAAGAAGTTTGGTAGATAATGTTATCTGTTTGGGATCTGTTTATTTTGTTAAAATTGAAATTTTTTTACTGAAAATTTTGTAGATAAAAGTAAAAGTTAGCTGAAATAGTTCAGTGGGATCCATAAATAGTATTAAAAAGTGCAGTGAGATCCAGGAATAATAGTAAAAATAAACTTGATGATGTGTATGATCGTCAGTCACGTTCGTCAGATAGAGAAGATTCTTCAGCCCTCAAGGATGAACACCGGTGTGGTGCCTGCCACAACACCTCCGATGCTAAAGTCAGTATATGAAACTCTCTTCAAAATAAAGCAATGTAATGAAAGACAGAATGAAAAGAAATCTCTTGTTACTTGTATATGTGTATGTACCTTTCTCTTGGCAAGGTGTGGATTTATATATGTTTCTAAGGTCTCTAGCCGTTGGAGCAGTTATGGAGATCTTAATGCTCCTCCTCGTAACGTCCGGAGCTGTATAGTGTGTTATCAATGTTCTCCAACGGATTGTACAGTTGTCCTTGTAACTGCTTCAGGTTTGATTACCTGCATTGAATAGCCTAGATACCTTCGTCAGCAGCGCTTGTAATCGGTTCTCCTAGCCAGAGGCTAGTTTCGTCCGTGCTGTTGGTATCGTCCATGTCAAATGGATTCGTCAGTCCCGTCAAAACTGAATAGTAAAATAATCTGACCTTTTAATTTGGAGTCAAACGCACACTTATGCTTTTTAGTATATGTGAAAACAAGATTAGTTTTTTTTTTTTTTTAACAAATGATTTTCTGCCATCCACGAAGTTTTCAATTTGTTTAAAAGATAAGAGAAGTATTTCCCCTTGAATTATTTTTCTTTATTTTTTTTTTAAGGAAATTCTCCTTGAAGACTTTATTAGTAACATGTGTCATGCAAGTAATGAAAAAGTAGAAATATTTAACATTTTTGTACTTTTGGTGTCAATGTCAGAGTGTTTTGGAACCTCAGGAGCATGGCATTGAAGGCTTCGATTGTTAGAAAAAGAGGCGAGCCAAGCCTCTACTAACCTATAATCTGCCCATGTGTATCTCTCTCTCGCGCTCTTAGTTGGCTGAGAATATATATATGTAATTTTTTATTCATGAAAGGCTATCAGTGGTCTGGAGTCTAGACAGTGAGATACACCTAATAAGGATAAATTCCATAATTCATTAATTTTTTCTTCTTCAGAAAATACTAGAATTATTGCTTTTGGCAAATGCTCTAAAAGTGGTTGTTAAGTTAAAATTAATACTAATTTTATTATAGAAAATTAAATTAAATTATTGATGTGATAATAAATGTGACTCATGTTATAACTTACATCAATGATATAAGAAATAAATTTTAGATATTTTAATTATTTTGTGTTTAAAAGCTCATAAATCATTTTCTAATATTTATGTAATAAAATTTAGAGAAGTGCTAAGTTCACAATATTTTCACAATAAATTCTAATTAGCAGGTTGTTACAAGTTTTTAATTTTAATCTACATCTGATTTTTTTTTTTTTTTTATCTACCAGTAACAGCAAGTACATTTTCTAATATTTATGTAATAAAATTTAGAGAAGTGCTAAGTTTACAATATTTTCACAATAAATTCTAATTGGCAGGTTGGTACAAGTTTTTAATTTTAATTTACATTTGAATTTTTTTTTTATCTACCTTTAACAGCAAGTAACAACCTGCCACATAAAATTTGTTGTAAAAATGTTGTAAATATAACATTTCTTTAAAATTTATAATAACAATAGCTTCACACTTTTTTTTCTCTTTTTTGAACTGTAGGCAATTAAATGTTTAACAGTTCTTGTTGCTGATTAAATCGGTATTTTTGACATAATGACCAAACTGTCTCAGTAGTTCTACAGAATAGAATAATTAATGAACAAGATGAATAGAATAGACAACAAAACCTTGTGTAAATCCAAAGATAGAGAGCTCTGGAAGGTTATTTTCAAAGTCAATCTATGAAAACATCTTTTTAATTTTAGCAAGAATACTTATCCTATTGTCTACAAATGTTTGCTCTGGTACCTGAGAGAATGATTAGGACAGAATGCCAAATTACCAGCACTTAAATGATGTGAAAATGAAAATCAGAGAGAACTTATATTATATAGTTCTATTAATTGGGTCTCTCTCTCTCTCTCTCTCTCTCTCTCTGTGTTTGAGGCAGGGCCCATGTTCCTTCATAAAAAATAAAGTAATTATAATAATAAGTAATAACACGTGAAAGTTGATCTCTCAACACATATGATTGAGACTGTATTTTTTTTAATATTTTTTGGCTGTGTATGATTGAGAGTTTGAGACTGTAAACTCATACCAGATTATGATAATTGATAGAAACTGTAAACCACATAATGTTTCTCGTCAAATGATAAACAATAAGCAATCAGTGGATTAGTTCAAGAGGGTGTGTTTCTTCATGTGCAAGTTTAGAACATATAATGGAGTTGGTTTGGAGATTCAAAACTGTCTCAATATCCCATTGTATGTAACTATATATATAATTATAATTTATAAAAGTTTAGGTGGAGAGAAATATTCGTATGTTGTCACTTTAGGGATGGCATATCCATCTTATCTTACCAATTGAAGATTTCAACTGCTCATTCATTGGTCATATCTATTTTAAGCATATTATCAACAACCAAAAAAAAAAAAAAAAAGATTTCAACAGTACATTCATAGGTCATATATATTTTATAGTGTCTACTTTTTAGACTCTAAAAAAAATCCAATTTTTTTATTGAAAGTAATTTAACAATAAGATAAATTAAGAGAGATAAATTGAGAAATTTAAAATTTCTCCTTTCATTAACACCAAACACACTGACATAAAAAAAATGTAAAAAAAAAAAAAAATGAAAATGACATTCAAATTTCATTAAACTATGATGTAAGGACACGGTTTGCAGCCCAAGCCCAAGATGTGTAGGATCTTGGCCCAGTGAGCTCAGTACAATAAATTTGTAAAAAGTAGATCAAAGAACTAGGCCCTAATGAATTTAATAACGGCTAATATGGATTTAAAAGATGATCAAACAAGAACAAGGTACATAAGACTGAATTTAGGCAAATCTTGGTATAAATCAATAGAACTGATTACAAATACAACTTTGATTGTTACAGTTTTTTTTCTCTATTTTTCCAATCCCCCTCTCACGGAGGGTCTTTTACATTATATAGATCCCTTTGGACTATCTTGATCCTACACTTGTTGATCGTTTAAGCCTTCACTTGAGTGTTTGTCCCATTAGACACTCCCTTTGGCTTTCTGTGAGTTGTGGTAATCAAGACAGCACTGTTCAGAGGTCTTCTCCACATAAATGCGACTAGAAAAGTAGTTGCAATGCATTTAATGCGGTGGTAACAGCTTTCCCTTAGATATTTCTGAAATCCTAGCCCTCTGGTACACTTAGAGATACACGTCTCTGTTATTGGAGTATCCTGGAAAGTTGCCTTGATCAAATAAGATGTACATCTGATCTGTGGTCAGCTTATCCGAGGAGATATTTCTCTTCAGATCACCTTCCTATTTGCATCTTGTTCATTAAATCCTGAGTCTGAACCACTTATTACCATTCGTTACTCCTCAGACTAATCGTGCTCTCGGCCAATGCTCAGTATATGTTTTGGGCCTTCTACATATGATATGACAGAAAATTTATATCTAAACTATAATTATTTATAGTTAAAATTCAAAAATTATATATATATATATATGTTGAAAAAAAGAAAAGAAAAGAAGAAAAAGCGCATGCGTGTGTTAAGAGGTTTAGTAGCCTCTAATGATAATAGTCTGTAAAGTTGGACATTCTCAATGGCCAATTCAACAACGGTTAGCTACATGGTCTCCATCCACTGACAGTTGTGAATATGAATTGCTTTTGCTGGCCCATTTATAAAAGGGACCAGATTTGGTTTGCTGGATTTGTCCACCGTATGATATATCTAATATCTATCCATGTCAAAACAAAAACAAACTTCTAGCTTACCCTTTAGGTGGGGAAAATATCATTTTGGGACCCATTTGTATAAGAAATGCAACAATATTTTCATAACAAATTTTAAATAATAGGTTAATTTTAACTGTTACTTGTAAGCGAAAAAGTAATATCAGTGGTAAGTTTAAATTAGAACCAATAACAACTTACTACTTATAATTTGTTGTGAAAATATTGCAAAAATATTGAGTACGTAGCACTTTTCTTAGTTTTCTATTCATAGTATCAAAGCATGTTTGATCTTTCTTAAAAGTTGTACGTTTCTCCAATTAGCTCAACCCCTCTCTCAAATAAAGGGGAAACATCAATAAATTCTTTGACAACGATCCAATGCCACCTTTTTCCACGTATGGTTAATTTGACGTACAGAAACCCACAATTTCCAATTTGTAGTGTCACTTTGAGATCAAAGTTCGTAGATACTGCTACCAGAATTATTAAATTGTGATCCAATAACCATGAACTTCAAGTCTCATTCTCCTTATCAAATAAGTCAACCCTGAATGCATTGCCAATTCCAGTTAGTTAGTCACAGATGAAGATTTGCCTATATATGTATATATATTTTATTCCTTTGGGTTCCAAATTAGAGGCCCAGTGAGTGGACAACATAAAAAGCATAGTATAAGAAGTTACTGGGGGTTCGGTGGATTTGTCAGGGTTGCTGTATTGTTTGGTTGAGAGAGAAATAAATTGAATTTTGAGATGACTTGTTTTCCGCCTTTAAATCTATTAAAATGGGAGGAATTTCAACGGGAGGGGAGCTAAATCCGGGAGAAATTATATGATTCTTATGGTAGACTACATTACTTGTACACCATTCTACTAAAAGATTCACATGTTTAAAATTGCTAAATCATTTTATGATTAAAAAAAAAAAAAATTAAACAGAAACTAACTTCCTTGTTAAACTGACTCAATAATTTTAGTAAGGTAAGAGTCTTTTTTGTAGAATGATGAGAAAACATTCGTGTCAACCTGTGAAAAAAAACAAACTGACTAGCCTAATCTTCCCAATCTTCAAGACAAAATATAAAGCCCAATACAAAACATATTAGTCAGCCCAATCTTCTCAATCTCCAATTCAAGTCTGTCCAATCTTCCCTCCCAATTACCAAGAAAGGCGAATCATGCTCGACCGACCTCTTGAGCATGTCTGTGTGTAATCACTGTAATGCCAATAACTCCCCATGTAGAACCTCCTGAAAGTGCAGCAATCGAACTCTCTAATTAACCAACACACTTATTCATCTTGTTCATTATGTTATCAATCTTTATCATTCCAGCTTCAAGACAACAACGAGTCAATCTAACTGAACTCCGAAGTCCAACAATCAAACTCTCAAATTGACCAATATAGTCATTCATCTTGTTCATTCCGTCATTCGTGCTACTAGCTAATATGCATCTCGTGAGTCTTTTAGCTCGAGAGATACTAGTGATACAATTTTTTTTTCCACCTTGTTAAAGTGTTAAGTTGTGATTGAAATATTACTTTCAAATAGATCCACTAATAATCACTTTTATAGTTTTATTATACACCAATTATAACATGTAACGTTATCCTTTGCGAGTCACTTTCAAATGGATCCACCATTTATTTTATCTTCTTTTTTCCCTTGGCAGTATTGTTGATAAAATTTAAATCACCTAGCTAACTAGGTCAGATACATGGACCTCATTTCATTCCCACAATGGTAAAGCTTGTTGCGCATAGCTTATTACACATTATCATACACACTCCCTTAAAATCATGTTTTCACATTTTAAAAACACAATTTCAGTTAAAATTATAAAATAGTATTTAGCCCGCATGACACTGCATACGATGATAGTCTTTTTACCACAGCTTTTGACCTAAGTCCATCAATGAAATTGAGCAGCCCTGATGGTGTCACCTTTTTCATTGCGGTGGGAAAAAATGACAAAAACAAAGAAAACATAAAAGATAAATGTAAAAGGCTAGTAAATGAAATGTCCATAGCTTTTCACACAGTGTATACATGAGTAGAATATAGTCAACATACCAATAGCATAAAAAACAATTTACCAAATAAAACTACATCAAATCAACCAAGTAATTGTAGTGTATCTAAATATGCATGTATTTTAGACTCCAGTAAAGTTACTGAAGTTTCAGCCTTGCTATGATAAGATCCCTTCGATTTTTTTCCTTTTGTTTTGGTGAAATAAGGAAGTATTCGTTTTTTATTTATTTTTATAATCAAATTTAATAATTGTGGAAAAATACTAGTAGGCTTCAAACCAAGTCCGATGTAAGGTCCAAGTACAGTGCAAATTGACTAGCTTGAAGAGGGGCTTAGTTATACTCTCTGATATATACAAATAAGATCAAACGCACAAAATCAGCCAAGTAGGGATCGAACTATGGAAGAAATTATCCTAGGAGTGGAATAGAAATTTAGTGCATCTTATTATTGTCATATCGTAAAGTAATGCTATCTGCTCATAATTTGTGTAAACAAATTAATGTGCGCGTGTATATATATATATACTTCCCCCTAATTCGAAATCCTGTTCCCAACCCTGCACACATTTGTCACTATCTATAATTTATTGTGAATATTGTAGGATCCATTATCTACCATAGTAAGAACTTGTTAATATATTGTAAATATTTTTTGTTAAGGTAAATAGACTCATTTAGCATGCACCCCAACGACTCGGCATCACATCCTTTGGTGTCAAATGCCAACCGTGATCTCCCAAGTAGCGAAAATGAAGTTTTTTGTGATTGAGTTGTTCTTACTCCATCTTAAAATATTTCAGTACAGTCTCTGTCTTATACTCAAGAAAATAAATAAAAATTGAAGAATCATGTAGAATGTGTACAACTACCAGAATAGGTCCATTTAGAACCAATTTCCTTTTCTTTTCTTCTTTTGGATAAATGGCAAAGTTTGTGTTTAGGTAATGAAAACAAATTTATTCAGAGGCAGTAGATCATGATCTGACAGAGTCAGTAAATGGAAATTGCAATTAGATACAAAACTGCAGTGAAGTAAAAGTTGCTCAAGCCTCAAGGGTAGAGGTCATCTTGTTCTTCCTGTCGTCTGAAAAAACCAGACCATTTTTGTAAACTTAACTACAAAATCAATGAATCAGTTGATATTCAAAACTCACGATTTACATAAGGCTAATGGCTGTAGCATAAGATTGAAGCAGGGTTAAAGCTTGCTCCGTAATAGCCCTGTTCCTTACTTGCCTCAGCCAATCACCAACTATTTCTGCAGATTGGGTTCCTCTAACACCTTCTTCAAGAACAGCGGCTGCTTCGGCAAGTTTTCCTTCAGCTAAATAGCCCTCAACTCTATTGATGACAGATTCAATCCCATCACCCGACTGATCAACTTCCTTAACCTAAACAAAAAGCCAAAAGCCAAAGTCAAATAACTTTAAAATGAGTGAGTTATGTGTGTATTTAAGGGTAGAGTAGGCCTCTTATCTGCATACCTTTAACCAGGATGCAATATGTGCTAAAGAATGTGCAAGGATGCCACCACCACCTGGTGGGATCAGGCTGAAGTGCCGTAATGTCCCTTTCAAGGCATCAAACTGCGAGAATCATAAGATCACAAAGAAATTACAAAAGGATATTGGTACAAATATTTGGAATTAGTATGACTTAAAAACTTTTTGATCATGAGAACAGTAGGAACAATAGCCCGGTTGAGCATCTATGCTTTACACAGATCAGCATGAATCACTTTTACTAAAAACTTTTAAATGTGTTATGCATCTATACATACACAGATCAACATGAATCACTTCTACCAAAAACTTTTTTAAGTATTCAACAACATCCATCGCTATCCATTAGTTACATTAAATGGTTCCCAAGAATTCAAACGTTTGCAACAAGATCAATTAAATGATATCTATTTACAAGAATCAAATAAAATTGCTCAAACAGCTGGTCACCTCATCCTATATGCCACATGTTTTAGCTAAGGAAGTAGTAAACAGAAAATATGAACCAATGGAGCATTAACTAAATCATAATCTCCAAAAACTGCACATGAGAGTGGATAACTAACAAGAAATTTGGCATACAATTTAGCAGTAGGCTTGCAGCCAATGAAGAAGAAGACCCTTCTCCAATTTCCACCTTAAATTCTTTTCTGGACCTTCAATTCCCTCCCCTGCCAATTTTGTTTTCTATTGTTGCCTTCCCTTCTCTTACTCACCAATATTTCTTTTTCTTGTGAGAGAAAAAACATGTTTGGGCTTTATCTAGAAGTCCAGCAACAAAGTACTCATGAGGAAACTTGCTGATAACAAGAGGCAAAAAGTTTTTAGAGAGTCAAAAAGTATTCCCCTGCCGTAAGGAATCACCAGCACCTTCCCCAGACCTCCCTCGCCGGTTGCAAATGTTTACCTTAAGACCCTCCCCTAAGTATTGCATGGGCTACAGAACACAATTCCGAAAAGGCCCTCCCCTAAGAGGAGGGTTAACATCTCTATGTTAAGAATACATGAGGGGCAAATACTTCCTTAGATTGGTGTTCATGGTACGAAACAGTGTGAAGTGGCTCCTTGAGACCTGGTTGGAACTCAAACAGGCCGATTTCAAGACTTTTGTGAGACTAACAAGGAGGCCAACAAAGTCATCATGGTCCAACAACAAACCACCGCCTTTGGCAACTATGTGACCATAACAGAATACGGTGGTGGGGGACGTCAAGGGATGGCTGCTATTTCAGAAGGGTTGGTTAGCTGTGGAGCGCAATTCCTTCTTTTGATGTGGACTGTTTGGAGAGAAGGGAATTCACAGGACTTTAAAGAAAAAGAATGTTCGGACCTCTCATTTTTTTTCATTAATTTAAAAATATTTACTTCTTTATTTATAGAATTAATTAAAAAAAAATTGCATTCTTTATAATTCACTTCTAAAGTTAGTGAAACTTCTACAATAGACAGGAAATTGGCATGTAAATTTTTCTAGACTGCTTAAAACAATTTTTTTAAAATGAATAAATAAAAAATTTTAATCAATTGGAAAGTTAATTTATATTTAAAAAAATTGTCATCTACAATAGACAGGAAATTGGCAATTAAAATTGTCATGACTGCTTAAAACGAGCAAAAAAATAAAAAGGTTCAATATATAGGAAAGATAAGTTATATAAAAAAATGTCATCTTCTCATCATATTCAACAATAACATTCCTCTTATTCATTATTTCAAACACCAAGATGTTGAAACTTATGCTATGATAGCTCATTTTAGATTAGACGTGTGTGCGTGTGTGTGTGTGTGTGAGAGAGAGAGAGAGAGAGAGAGAGAGAGGAGGTATTGAGTTAAGATTGACCTAGAAAAGGGGGGGTGGAGTGGAAAGTAACAAGGTTTTTGCAGAGAGTGTTGGGGGAGGGGGGGGGGGGGTGTTGGGGAAGAGAAGAAATGGAAAACTTATTAGCAAACAAAGAAATTTTTTTTTTGATAGGCAAGAAAATTTTTTATTAAAAGAGAAAAAGCATGTAAGAAATACAGGATTCACAATAGTGAACAAGTAGAAAAGAGGGATAAGGACAAACAAAGAATATGACACTAACAGATCGGGCAATAGCCTCATAATCAAAGACCCTCCTATCAAATGAAGAAATGAGTAAAGAACATCATCACTGGTTAGCTGGACATATAATTTTTTTTAAAAGCAGGCCCAACCTCACAGCTTTCATCTTTTGGGGACAAAAGATGCTATGCATTTCAAGCCTGACTTGATGAAATCATTTATAATTTCTTAGACTAGACATTAGCATATAACAATGCAAAAATCAATAAAAAAAATATTTTAAAATAAATTAGACAGCCACACATTACTGACCAAATAACGGTGCTATCAAAAAAAATTGTAATCAGCTTATTGCACTATATTAGAAAGACTGCAACTTTCTCTAGCAATAATTAATAGAGTTATTGAAGCAAGTCCTAGAGAGGTTACAAAAAGATAACAATTAAAAACATTAAGAAGTATTTGTGCTTAATAATAGGAGAAATTTTCATTTTTTGATAAGTAGTTAATAATAGGAGAAATAACATCCACTACCATTTATGTTAATGATATGACAAACAAATAAATTACCTTGTGATTCAATTGCAATAGTGTATCTGTGCCATTTTTCCGTGTTTCTTCAGGAAGGGATGATAGGACCAAATCTAAAATTGGGTCTTTATCACCGCCATCAAGGTAAGAGCGCAAAGCATCTATTTCTGTCTGAATTGGCAGTCCTTTTGAAAGTGCATCTTCTAGTGCCACTGCTCCCTGCAAGACCCAGATACAAATAATTGCTAAGATGTTAATGTGGTAGCCTAAATAAAATATAAATGATTTAATATAATGAGAAATTACTCTTCCTTAATCTTTGGTTTGGTTTATGCTCTTTCTGCATAAAGCAGTTTTTTGAATATATATCTTTCTTACTTATCAAAAAAAAAAAAACTCTTCCTTAAAAGAATAACAAAAAGGACAATTTGAGGAAAAACAAAAAATAATGAAGATGACAAAAGCAAAAAAAAAAAAAAGCAAAAACAAAGCAAAACAAAACAAAAGCAGGATAACATGGAGATGAAAATTTTACCAAGGCAAGCTTATGAGCAAAGTGACTCTGACGAGCTTCTTCCGATCGTGCATAAAATGCCATGCACAAGGCATTTATCTAGAAAAGAGATAACTAAATTAATGTCCATTATTTAACAATTCAGGGAGTCAAATGGGTAAAAACATATTAATTCCTGCGAAATGCAATCTACAATATCATGAGAATGATTTAATTATATGAAAACATCTTTTTTTTAGGGTTTTTTTTTTTTTTTTGATAAATCGATAATTGGAAGTTGGGGGATTTGAACCTTGGATGTCTTCGTTGGAAACATCAGGATGAGCTAGTTGAGCTACAAGGCTCTTGGCTACAAATATATAATACAAACTAAATATGTTTCGGCAAGTTTGAGTTTAGCAAAGTAGCTACAAAAAATTAACCACTATCATCTCCTTCTAGGCTTCAGTTATGTTTTTGGCTTCAATGAAAGCTTTGGAGCTTCAAGACTCTTAGAAGTTAGAATTAAGGCATACATGCTTACCAAAAAGGAAAAATCAAAGCATACAACCTGATAAATAGAACTTATCAGACTTATATCTCAAATGCCTTGATCATTACACAGAGCAACAAGTGAGTGGCCCATGGAACACATTATCTTCAAGGCCAGTATGACTTTCTCTAATGTTTCTTTTGGTGGGTTTTCGACTCTTACGGAATTGTTCCTAAGGTGTTTCTGGGGTTACTTTAGATGTGCAAATCCCTCTTTCTAAACCAGTACTATAGATATATATTGATAATTCTTTTTTTTTTTTGATAGGTGTAAGTCTAATTTTTTATATATATTTTTTATTTTTTATATGTCTAATTTTTTTTTGGATAAGAAGTACTATAGATATATAAAATAAGATATGTTGCCCAGATAATCTAGACAAACTACGACATTGGTTGTCTTTTCTAATTTTCAGAGCATCTACATCTATGGAAATGCACTCCACAACCCACTATTATAGCTGCCAATACAAGGAGTCGACTCCTTTTTGTTGATATTTCTAGATTCCAATCTCATTCACTTGATGTTTAGTATAGCAAAATCAAACCTACCACAAAATTCCTATGGTATAGATTTTTTTTTTTTTTGGCTAATCCATGGTATAGATTTGTTATAAATGATAGAAACGTGTTATTCTGTGTCAATGACAAAAACTCTATTGAAGCACAGACACTTTTTGATTGGTAAGTTACAAACACACACGATGGGTCTTGAATTCACAAACTCACCCTCCGCTTAACACTTATAAGGGGGGGAGATATCGGTTGAGTTAGAGCTCATTGGCTGTTGAAGCACAGATACTAAACACCTGCTGATCAAGTCTCTGACACACATCCAATATGCTGGGATATGCATCAGATACATATCTGTGTATGTATACAATGTATTAATAATAGTTTTCTGTTTACCTATCAAAAAAAAATGTATACAATGTATATGGCACAAATACAGCAAGGATATAGCACTGATACTTTTTTTTGGATAAGTAGTTGATAAAGTTTTATTGAAAAAGAGAATTACTTCATCTTCACAATGATGAACACAAAGTATCTTCAAAAATTACAAAGAATAAAACTGAAAATCTAAGATAATTGTGAAACTCAAAAATAAGAGTACAATGTGTAAAACCCCAAGCCCTCGACCACCCAAAAAAAGTACGAATCAATAAGGATTTCAACTGATATAGAGATCTTTCAATATCCTTATACGTATGAGAGTTGCATTCCTTCCGCACTAACCACATCAAACATGGTGGCACCACATTCCAAATATCCAAAGAATGCTTTTCAAACCAATTCCTCTAACCAAATAAAAGGGATGCTACTGTCAAAGGCATCACCCACTGAACTCCAAACATGTTAAATACTTCATACCACAAAGCATAAGTAACATCACAATGAAGCAATAAATGGATCACCATTTCCCCACTACACTGACACAAGCAGCACCATCCTGCTAAAGATAAGCCCTTCTTGACAAGGTTATCAATAGTTAGAATTTTAACTCGAACAGCGGTTCACAAAAGGAAAGACACCCTCTTAGGGGCCTTGACACACGATATACTCTTCCAAGGGAAAGTATTACCATTAGCACCATGGATACAACACAAATACGTCCCAGGTAGAAGTATGGATTTTCTTAAGAATGGGAGATAAATATACATCAGGAAGATACATTGTACACATCTGGTGTAAATTTTATTTTTTTCCATAAATTTTTTTTTTATTTGCTAAAAAATAATAATAACAATAATAAATAAAAATAAAGAAGAAAGAAGGAGGGTTAAGCGTAAACACAATATCCAGTGCTAGAACATTAGAAACCTTCAAATTTCCAAATTTCTATAAATCGCAAATGCAGATCATGGATTATGTGTTTTATTGTAATTTATAGGTTCAAAATCACTTTTATTATTTGTACCTATTTTACCCATTTTCTTGTTTTTTCATTCATCTTTAAATACTAAAATTAGTGTTAAATTTTAAAATATTTAATTAAATATCAATTATTCACTCCAAACATTAAGTAATATCTTGTTATTTATATCCTCTTACTGCATTCCCTAGTCATGTCTTTTTCTTCATTTCTCTATATTTGGGGACTTCAAACATTAAGTAATTACTTTTATGACTCAAAATGACTTTGGCAGACTTGTAATTGTCAATTATATTAGATTACCGCATTGCAGTGAGAAGCTAATCCATTGTTTTTTTTTCTTCTGATAAGTAGGAGAATAGTTTATTAGAAAGATTGCTCAATTGTGAGCACCCTTAAAGAATTATAAATGGATGCTCATGAGGTCCAAAAAATCAACACCAGAACTACAAAACAACCCCCAATAAAAAAAAAAAGTATAATATTCAAACAAGGATCTCAAAACGCTATTTTCTAAAACTTCGGCAATTCCTCTCTCCATATGGTCCACACAATGTAGTTCGGAGTAGCTTGCCACAAAACCTTGTTTTGGCGACATCTAAATTGCCTCTCTCCAGATAATCAACAAATCAAGTGCCTAGCCTAGCACCACCCAAAGTACCCCAAAAGCTGTAAATGCAAAAAGACCACAGCTCTCTAGCTATGATGCAGTGCAACAACAAGTGCTCAACTGTTTCACTAATGCCCTTACACATTATACATCTATTCACAAGCACTAGCTTCCGATTAAGAGGGTTATCTACAGTTGGAATGGAATTCATAGTTGCTGTCCCAAAAACAAAAAACAAAAAACAAAAAAACAGCTACCTTTCGTGGAACCCTACTACCCCAAACACCTTTCCAAGGAAACATGAATGTAGGCCCGCATCTCAAACATGCACAATAAGATTGAACACTAAACCGCCCTTTCCCATATAGATTCCAATGTAAACAATCCTCATTCCTTTCTATAACCTGTGTGGAATAAGGTAAATCCATCAGCTCATTAACCCCTTCTAGCTCCCAATCATGGAGATCCCTAAGGAATCTCAGATTCCAAAACCTGCTTCTAGCTTCTTTCCAAAATTTATCAACGAGTGCACTAAACCATTGATATATGCAAGGTGTAGTTTTGAATGTAATTTCTTGTACGTGCTCTACAGCAGATGATTTATCTTCAAAACTAATCTCTTTTACAAGATTTCCTCTATAGACTTCAATTTTTTATTTGCAATCATCTATCAAGCAACCATTACAAGCAACCCTACATTTCCTGAAATATCCCTAAAATTCTTCTTTTTTCTCTCTCTGATAATAACCCTAAAAATCAAAACTTGCATCAGATTCTTAATTAAATCTTCCCTTCTTAAAGAGTAAATATGTGCAACAAATTGAAAATATAGAACTTTTTTATTTATTAAGTAAATAATTTATTAGAAAAGGAAAAGAGAATGACACATATGAAATATAGAACCATAGCTCAACATGTAGCAGCATCTATTCATTTTAATGAGACTTCAGTGAATATCTTACATGAAGATTTGCTTCTGCCATTTTCTCAATCTGGGCTGCCTTCTCACTTGTGATTGCTGCAGCAAGTTCTGCTTTTGCAAGCTCCTGAAGTTTTTTTAACTTTAATTCTTCTTCGATTTCCTGAAATTATCAAGGATAAGCAGGTCATATTCACTAGTAATCAGAAACTGATATATCTATTTCCATTTTGACAGTATAAAACTTAATGTGCACCTTTTGTTTAAGTTCCATCTTTAGTTTCTCTTCCAATTTTTCTTGAAGTGCATTAAGAGCAAGAACTGCTTTTGCCCTTTCCCTCTTTAAATCCTGAAAAATTAGTAAAAATAAAATGTCAGTTTATGCTATTCATGAGTAGATTATAGGTACTGAAATAGCTAACAAAACAGTGCATGTGAATGTGTGTCTGTGTCTGTCTTTATCAGCAGAGGAGAATTTTTGAATCTGTCTCCATTTTTGCTACTGCTTTCCTCCAAGTTTACTTGACATTAATTGCTGCCTTATGGAAAGGGTGATATTTCAAGGTCAACTTAGCCCAAATAAATATGTTCATTAACCACATACTATGATAATCACCTAACAGGAATTATCAAAACTGATACAGAATCAGTCTCGTATTTGGGGATGGCAGCTGCATGGGATTATTGGGTAACATGGTCCATGCAACCTTGGTGAAGAAGAGGACAATACGAGTCTTATTAGGGTTGAGGTGGGATCATGACATTCATCAGCACCCCACAACATTTTCTTGTGGAGAGGCTTTTTATCGGCTTCTACATCCCACCTGAATCAGGCTTAATTGCAATAAGATATGATGTTTCAAAAAAATTGCATAATCTTTTAAGGCCAAAAGAAATTATGATTAGTTGATAACTGGAAATGCTTCAAGACAGACAAACCACAAAACAAGAAGGGGAATGACACTTGTGAAACTGAACTTCCAAGTTTTTGGATTTTAAGCTCTGTGTTTTTCTCCTTCTTTCTTACTTTTCAGTTTGTCCTTATCCTACTAATAAAGAGAATCTCTTTTTCCATCTATATCATATTTTCTTTTCTTTACATTGTGAAACACACTACAAATCCAACACTAAGTCACAGAAAAAAAAGACTCATTAGTCTTCGTATAAGTAGGCTAGATATTTTCACATGATTATTAAAACACGTAAGCCCTTATGGATCCTAAGAAATGGGCACATTCCTATATGCAACAGTTTTAGTGAATACTGTAGTAAGTCAAAAGTTTTTCAAAATCTTTAAAAAAAAAATGGTAACATGTCTTAAATTTTTAATTTGGGGGGGGAGGGGGGGTGGGGGACCATATATATTTTTGAAAAGTTTAGCTAAATATAAGGTGAAAGTTGAATTTTTGCAAAGTTTCTCTATGCAGTTCTGCCCCTGGCCGCCAACATTATTTAATGGCTGTGGCAGGTTTGCAAAGAAGTTCCCTTCTATTTAAATGGGCTAGGAGAATGTGTTTCCTATGCCAAATTTGCTCCATCCCCAATCCTATTCATATTCCTTCCACTAAAGCCCCTACAACCATACAGAAACTGCAGCAAGATATCATAAAAGAAAAAAAATAAATTATAAAACAAAAACAAACAAAATGAAACGAAAAATGAAAAAAACAAATCAAAACGAAAAATAGAAGTTGTAAATCTCTACAACCTTATCCAACATTGCCACCTCCTCTGCTTGCATGAGTTCCCTAGCTGCTGCATCCTTCAATTCCTTTTCATACTTCTCCTAAGTGCAGTAAGATTAATATATTTATTAAAGCGTAGTACAAAGCTTATTACACCACCTGGTAATGCATGTATGAAAGCCCAAAACTGTAAATCATGATTATGCCAGTAATTGTGCATTAGTCCAAACCTTCAATGCTCTCTTTTCTTCTACGAAAACATGAGCATCTAACTCAGCTTGCCTTTTCTCAGCAGCATGAATGGCTTGTAAGAAATCGAGGACCAACTTGCCATCCTTGGTTATGTAACCATCATTCAACTCCCCAGTTGAACTAATTAGATCCTATTGTCCCAAAGAACCAAAAGTTATTCTTTAGTCTTTACAAATAATTGAACAAACTTTTTCAGCAATACTATAAGAATATGATTGTACAAGCAAAAAAATATAACAATGAATACTGATAACAACCTCTTTTTCATTTTGAAAATGGTTGTATCCATTAGTTCCCTGACTTATTAAAGTTGCAATGATGTCTTCAGTTTCATCCTTTAAATGATATTCCTCAAGGAGAGAACCCGGTGGTTGTGAACCATTACCTAATGTATCCTGAAACAGGGCATCACCAGAAACAACTTTATACAAAACCCAAGCAGATTGATCTTTTATTTGATAAAAAAATATAGAAAAGTTGATTTTCCAGGTGTACAGCATGGTATTAAAGCACAACACCACAAGTATGGATAACATAAGCATAAAAAGGGAGAAGAATCGCTCTTAATCCATCACGGCTGCTTGTGGTGCTGTTGCCACCTTTAGTTTTACTGAATTGTTTATCAAGGGAATACTAAAGCAATTTGATGTCCTGAAACTGTTTTGACCACTAAGTTTAGGCCAAAAAAAAAAAAAAAAACCCTCAATATGAAGCCTCCCCATGCCTAGGTAATTTAGAGATGTACTGTTTACTAAAATGCTACAGAAATGGCATATATATATTTTACAAACCCTTGAAAACACCTTTCCTTTTTACCCTTTTTTTTCTTTTCTAGATGGAAGATGCACACTGTGTCTTGCAAGAGAATGTAAGCAATAAAAGAGGAGAAAATGAAAGGGGGTGGGGGGTAACAAGTTTAAAGAAAACTGAGTCAAAATTACACTGACCCACTTTCGACAGTAATCTCATTGTTTGAAAACTTTTGTTTTTTTGATAGGTAATAAGACTTTTATTGAAAGAACTGAACAGCACGATGGTTTAACACTGAACAATAAATAAAATACAAATAGTTCAAGGACTAAAGCTAACAGATTGTAAGATATATAACAATTAGCATCAAAGTTAGTAATTGTTATCAAGATACATGTAGTGCATTGAGTAGAGACAAACAGAGTACCTCGGGTCTATTCTCTGCGCTAATATGCTGGTGTGGCAAAGTTTTTGTGTCACTTTCTTGTAAAACAGCACCATCCTGAGTAGATACAGGCGCAGTATGGATTTCATTCGGTGTCTTCCCAGTATCTTCATCTGTGCTTTTTATGTCAGGACTCTCTTTCAATGAAATACCAGATTCTGTATTTTGATCGCTTGATTCTGCACGAAGTTGAGCATGTTCCGACGCTTCTTTCTCTTGACCAGGGCTGATACCTTCTACAGGTGTTATGTCGGGTTTGTCTTGCACCTGAGACTGATCCACACCTTGTATTTCACTTAATGGTTCAAAATGAGGAATATCCGAAAGACCTTCAGACTTTTGATCAGCATCAGGACTCAGCTTGCTAGACTCTTGACTTTCAAGTGAACCTAATTGCCCCGCTGGTTTTTGTATATCCTTCACATCTCCATACTCAAAACCAATTTTATCTTCCTTCAACGGACCATGTGGCTGTTTACCAAGTATTTGGTCTAAATAGCCATTTTGATAAGCTGCAAAGAAAACAGCACCAACCGCAACACTGCCAAAGATAACTTTTGGCAACGAACTCCCAGACTCAGGCGGCTTACCTGTAGAACCAGGCTTTGATGGCGCTTTTTGCTGAGGCGCGCTTGAGAATTCCTTTCTCGAAGAAAGCAATGCAGGTATCTGTCGCCGCGATTTTGTCAACAATCACAACAAAAGAAGAATAAAAAACGAGTTCTAGTCGTCGGCATTGTCAAAAGGATTTACCAAATCAACATTATAACAAACACATAGAGCATATACACATAATCACATTAACAAAACACGGTTAATTTAGAGTTTACAGTAACGATAAATTGAAATTCAGGTCACAAGTGCATTCGCAAACACAATTCATGTATTCAGAGAAACAGCATTCATGTTATATTGCTATAGTTAGTGATATTGAAGCAGTAAAGTAACAAAAAAAAAAGTGTTGATTTATTTACATGCCTGAGTTGAAATCTGCCTAGGGATTCTTCTAAGAGCTCGGCGAGATGAAATTTGAAGAACCGACCTGCAAATCCACGAAAGAAATTGATCATTCTCGAATGAAAAAAAAAAGAGAGATAATTCGGATATTATAAATTGCTAAGCGAATTAGATTTAAGTCGAAGGTGTGGTTAAAACTGTGTACCTCTGCAACATGGTTTTTGGCTGCGTCTATGAGGAAGAGGAATTTTTCAGTGAGGGTACTTGGTTGAGGAAATTACTGAGTGAAGATATGAGAGGTAGGATTAGAGATTTCAGTTTAGGTTCTTCGCATCAAAAAAAACAAACGATTCGTTTGGCGAAGAGGAGTTGCCGGTGGCTGCCGCGGCCAAACGACGATGTCAGTGGCGTAGTCGAGGCAATATTTAGGGGGAAAAAAAATACGCTTTGCTGTGTTATCGTGCTATGGGTACTACATTAGTATTACTTCATTTTACTCACCTACTTTCCTCTCCAAAAAAAAGGACAGAAAAGAAAAGTGAGGTAAATAGATTAATGTCAAATCGGTCAATTTTATGCCATGGGTCAATTTCATATTACTGTCAATTTTTTTTTTTTATAAAAATGGACATGTTACTATATATATATATATATATATTTTTAGCACAGCCAATAGTAGATTTTATTATTTATACATGGTAGAATTAATGAGATTTGACATTTTTTTTTTTTTAGAATGTAATGAGATTTGATATGATTATTGAATGACCCTTCTTGCCTTGGAGTAACATTCCAAAACCTCACCATTCTTATTTATGGAATCACACATAATAACTTAGAAAATCTTTAGACCCTAAACACTTGACAAGTTGTTTCATGACAAAATGCATACACAAAACAACTTTTGTTGAATTGTATGTACATTTTGTCATAAAGAGCAACTAATCAAGTGTTTAAAACCTTAGAGTTCCCAAATTATGTTACATGTGTTACACGTGTAATTTCGTAAATAATAACAGAAAATGATAATGTTGATGGGTGCTTCTTATTATATATGCAGTGCGCCCTATTGCCCTATATCTACTTTTCACTTTATTTTGATGTAAAACAATGATGTAATGTAATATAAGAAAAGTTACGAAGGCATGATGAAGTTAATCCTAAGTACAAGGAGTTAAATGTACTTTCTTCTTATACTTAATATTTTGTTTATTTGTCATGAGCATGGTTTATAATATGAGTCCGAATTTGGTAAGGATGTTGTGTAAAACTCATGTTTTACATTATTCAATAAAAGATTGTTACATCAACATTTTACTTAAAATTCAATACATCCTACTACATCTAATAACATCTTAATAAAATCCTAATTTGGTTGAATTTATATATGAGTATTAGAATTGATTGGACGTGGTTGTATTTATTCTTAAATATGTAATAAGATTATGTTGAATGTTAGGGTTGGAGAGGTAAAATATGGATTTTACAGCACATCCTTACAAAATTTAATCTCTTATAATAAATGGATACGAAATACTTACGAGAACAACTTATTTAGCTTTTTGCTAAAAAAATTTTATTAAAAATATACTTTTATTTTGAAAAAATAAAAAAAATAGTGAGATTTTAAAAAATGGTGTACAAAAGTTAAAAAAACAAAAAATTGACTTATAATATTTTTCCAAACACGCACTTAAAATTTGAGAAAGTAAAATAAATAAAAAAAAGTAAAAAATTTCGATGAAAAACCTATTCTTTACCTTAAACCTATTCTTTAACTTTCTGTGACTTGTTCGGTTGTTCCTAAATAAAAAATCTGTGACTTTCCTTTAAAAAAAAAAAAAATTCTGTGACTAAATTAACTAAAACACCATTAATTGATTCTCAAATAACTAAATTGCCACTATATAATGCAATTCTTTTATTTTCTTATTCCTTCTTAACACAACACAATTCACACAGCAGCCGGCCGCCCCAGCCAGCCATAGCCTCGCTCCAGCTCTGCCTCTTCACTCTCTGCCTTTCAGTAAGCTCTGTTTATTGTACTTTTTTTTTTTTGTCACTTCTATGCATGAAACCTCTGTGTCTCTTTTCGCTTTCGCTTCCCCTATTTCTCAACTTCTTTGGGTTTTAGTGTCAAGCTCACACACGCACTTTTATTCTCTTTGTCGAGGCAAGCATATTTCAACCTATAATTTTAGCTACGCTTAATTAATTGTTGTTCAATCTCTTTGTGCTTAATCATATCTTCACTTTGATAAATTTTTTTTTTTTGTTGGTTAGAGTTTCTTAAAGTTTAGCCATTTTGTTTTCCTATAATTCAAGAATTGGTTACTGAGGGAAAATTATAATACTTGAATTTTAAATTACAATCTTTATAGTAAAATTGGCAGTAGTTTTAGCATTTTTCCATAACTAAATGCAAGAAGCGGATTTTCATTGCTCAAAATGATTTTAAACTATGTTATTTGGATTGTTATATAAGCGCATTTAAATGCAAAAAAGTAGATTAATATGTAAAATGCTGAAACAAACTAATATATGTGTATATATATATATATATATATTTTTTTTTTGATAAGTAAACTAATATATGTATTGCCTTGCATTGCGTCGCCTTGTCTCTAACTATGACAAACAACTGTGCAGGTGTGTACATTTGTTGTTGACAAACAGATTTTTAGTAAGGATGGGTGAGCTCATTTTTGATGATATTTTTAAGGTGCAGCGCGTGAATCCAGACGGAAAAAAATATGATAAAGGTATGCTTCTGGTCCTTCTGGAATCTTGGTGCTTGACCGCTTGTTCACCAAACTATATGCAGTTAGTTCTTGGTTATCTTTGTTTCTTGCTTTTGCTGTGTGCTTAATAAAACATGATTTCAATATATTTTGTATTAAAATATTTAAAAAGTTGCTATATCCACTAAATAAAGGGGAAGCAACTTTTTTTTTCCCTTTGTTACCAAGGTTGCCTTTCTGTCTTTATAATTGTATCAATTGTCAATTGGTTTTTCAGCAGTGGCTCGACTAATGTATATTGTTATATACATACACACACACGCACATATACATACATACATATATATATATATATATGTACATGTTTGTGTATGTGCATGTGTGTCTCCTTGTCGAAGCCAGACAAGTCATTTTGGAAAAATGGATTTGCTTGGGTAGTAACCTTCAATTATGAAATGGACACCCCGAGTTAAGTCAGTTTCCATTGCCGGTGGGCTTGGTAGGTTCTAATCCTGTGAGGTGCATGAATCAGACTATCAGGCAAAAAAGAAACTTAAGCCTATCTTCATCAAATTCTATAGATACGGATGCTTTGAGCAATCATCATGTGTCCTAAGTCACTGCAAGGTAAATAAGCTATGACCTTAAATTATTGTGTAACACTCTAGTGGTTGCCACCAGGAACAAATCAGTAGTTTCTGTAGGAAACAATAACGGTCACAGTGGGCAGTTTGCAGTTAACATGAAATAGCACCTTGCTGTGAATGAATAACCTGCATGAATTGCAGCTGTTACTGACAGGGAAGAGTGTACATGGGTTGTGACATATTAGCCTTTTAAAATAAGTTGTTGTGTATGTTTTATTATTTTGTGGTATCATTACTTTTGAAACCTATTTGTTACTTTTTTTACATGATTCTATGACTTGTTTATGCAGTCCTCCTTGTTAAGCTAGACAGAATCAAAATGATCACTTAAATTTTCTTAACTATACTTGATTGTTATTCTTTATCATTAAAAAAGAAAAAAGAAAAAAACTTGATTGTTCTGTTGGCATTTTAAGTTCATAGTTTTGTGTATTTCTTTATGTAGTTACTCGAATTGAAGCACGGAGTGAGAAGTGTGACATGTTCATGCAACTAGATGTGAATACAGAGATTTATCCTATTGATAAAGAAGAGAGATTTTTGGTGGCATTATCTACCACACTAAGTTTGGAGGTAATCTTTTTCTCTTATGGTATATTAGGCCCTTTTCTTTGGGTTGCAGATGTTGAGTATAGTACGAACCACAACTCATTGAATCATTACTTATTTATTTGTATTTTTTCCTGAGAATTAATTTTTTCTTACTTTCTTGTAAACCTCAATTGTTGAAGATTAATAATTTAAGTTGAAGCTCCTATATGTACTGATGCTTTCTCTTATCTGCAATTGATGCTTTAACAAACTCTAAAGCCATGTTAATCTTTTAGTTACCTGTAATTAATTGATGCTTTAAAAAACAAAAATCTTTTAGTTATCAGTTTGAGATTGGAGATGTGTCAACTGTCAAGAGTGAAATTTTGGCATGATGTCTAGTGTGGGGATAATCCTCTGAGTTTTTGTTTTTTGGAATTATTCATAATCAGTAATGATAAGGAGCCTTATGTGGTTGATCTCACGAAGTTCCCCAATGGGGTTCTTTATTGGGATATGAAATTCTTGCTTGCAGTTCATGATTGGGAGTTGGAATCTTTGTTTAATTTATGGATATTATATATGGAGTCTCTTTGAGGGGTATTGGTGAGGTGAGATCTGTTGGATACCTTCTAAGAGAAGGGGCTTTGAGGTGGGTAGCTATCTTTTCCTTCGAGGAGCATTTGGAAGCCAAAGGTCCCTTCTAGAGTTGCGTTCTTTGTTTGGATCCGACTTTGGGGAACATTTTGATGATTGATAATCTATACAAAGAGGAGAGTGTGGATCCTAGATTAGTGCTATATGTGTAAAAGATGTGGGGAATCAGCAGACCATCTTTTATTACATTGTCCTATAACCTATTGTCTTCGAGCTATGGTCTATGGTGTTCACCTTGTTTGGAATTCATTGGGTAATGCTGAAAACTCTGCTTGAACTTCTGCATGCTGGCAATGAAAGTTTGGTTGTTATCTAGTTGGCAGCTTCTCATTGCTTGATGTGGTGCATTTGGCGGGAGAGAAATAACTGGAGTTTTGCAGATTTTGAAAGGTCAATAGCACACTTGAAAAGCTTCTTTTTTAAAACACTATTAGAATGGATGTCAATCGTAGGAAGTCATTCTGTTTCTTCAATTTATGATTTGATGGATGATTGTAATTTGTGTGCCTGATTGTTTTGGTTCCCAGTTGTGTACTTCCTATGTACTTGGGTGACTCTTTTATTATGATTTGAATAAATTTTTCATTACTTATAAAAAAAAAAGGTTTCTGGTAAGTAATAGCTCCTAGAATATCATTGATTCTTTTGCTATTTGAGTTCCTGGGAAGTAATTGGGTTTAGAATATCATCTGAAGTTGTTATCTATAAGTTCCCTAAGTGATTGAATGGTATAAGATGGTGGAGGAATTCATAAGAATTCATTTTGATCCACATTTTGTTCAGTCTTTGTAAACAACTGCAACCTTAATCGAAGATTTGAATTTCTTTCCTTCTTGCAGCCAAAATTAATTACATTCCTTCTTAATAATTCACTGTATTGAAGTTAAGGTTTGCAGCCTTTCTCTGACATTTTCTTCTGAATAAGCTTTTTTGAACTTGGAAATTTTGCCATGACCAATGTAACCCTAACTTTTTTTAAACATTTTAACCTAGTTTACAAGCTAATTCAAGCCCAATTTTTTTTGTTCAAGCTGGTATTGGTTAAAGGTCAGATTGTGCTGGATTAGGGCTTGAAGTTGAAAACCTTGGGTTGTGCCTGGGTTACCTCCAACCCAGACCAACCAGGGTTGCATCCCTAAGCAATTTATGTAATTATCTGAAAACATCAGATTCAAGATTATTGGAAGAAGCGAACTCAGTCTCTTAGACGCTGTGTTTGGCTCCCCCTCCAAAAGTTTTGTCCGCCTTTAATTTTTGGCATATGGATGGAAACTTGAAGCAATTATTCCATAAAAGGGATATATGGCCTAAATAGGAATTTTCATGATGAGTCTGCGATGAAGCAATTAGACTATTCAATCATCTTGACTTTGCAGATATTTAAGTCTTTTCAACTGAGCCCCAATTTTTTGTTTAAATCTCTCAGAACTTTTTAAATTTTACCATGGTCATTGATTTTTTAAAAAAAAAAAAAAACCCTAAGATGAAAATTCGCTACCTGCATAGATGCTCTGTCACATGCCCTGGCATTGATAATCTGTATTTCTAGCAGTGTAGAACTTTCAAAATGTGCCAATTTTTGTGATAAGTATTGCCTGAAAGCCATTTTTTTAGAAGCTTATTGTTATTTTTCAAAATTTTTTGAGGACTGCACCCATCAAAAAACTGTATGAACGTTGGTGTGTGGTCCTCCAGTAAATATATATGCAGTTATAGAGCACAACTTCTTACTTTAGTATCTATTTTTCCATCTGAGAAATATCTACATCTAGATCTGCCCATAACTGTAGCTTGTGTCAAATTTGAAAAAAATTGTATATCACAGAACTTGCATGTGGCTTTTTGTTGAATGGCCAGGATTTGCTTGATCACCTACTGTAATAATAATGATATAATGATTGTGGATAGAAGCTAATGATAATCTCGTATTTCCTGCTCTCTCAATGTTTGATTTTGACTGATGCAATTTTCTGTGTTTTTTTTTTTTTTGGATAATCTTTTTGTGTTCTTTAATCTTTCATATCATTCACACCTAATCTTGGGCAGGTGTATGTTGAATACTTTGTGACTTTGTTTTTGACTGTTATGTTCTTTATATGATTAAAATTTTTAATGTTGCCTTTGTTCTGAACTCCTTTCCCAGGGTGGGCAGAAGTCACTTGCAGACAAGTTTGAATACATCATGCATGGGAAACTTTATAAGATTTCAGATGAACCTGAAGCTAAAACTTTAGATGGAAGTTCAGGTCATGGGGTAACAGTGTATGTACACATGATTTTCAACTACTCTTTTTATGTATCCTTTTTTGTGTTTCTTTTGGAATTACTGTAGTAGTAGTTTTTTTTTTTTTTTTTTTTTTTTGAAGTTTTTTTTAATGATTAAGCAAGGTATTATTGAGCACAAACAAGTTTACACAAGCAGTCACATACAACTGCAAATACCACCAACAACTCAACGACATCCTTTATGCCCTTAAAAACTGAACAGGGAATCCCCACACTACACAGTACTTTGTTTTGTGATGTAAATTTAAAATTTTTAGATCAGCAAACCTTTGTTTTTACTTCGCATTTAGGGGGCGTTTGGTTTGCCGTGATGTGCATCCCATCAAGGTCACCTCACCATAATGTGAAAATTAAGAATTTTGGTTCGTCTACTTACTCATGAGATTGACTAACCAAGAAACCATTAAAATACCCCCCCAAAACCTCTAAGAAGACCAAGCCCTAAAACCTCCAAAATGACCACAATACCGCCAAAACCTCTAATATGACAGGAAAAAACCCCAAAAGCTCTAAAATGGTCCAAAATACCCAAAAACCTCTAAAACAACCAAAATACCCTTGAAATCTCTAAAATGACCAAAATACCCCTTAACCTCAAAAAAACCTCAAAATCTCTAAAATGACTAAAATACCCTCAAAACCTCTAAATAGGTTGAAGCACACTTGCTTTAGTCCTCAAAGCACCATTGTAGATTCTAGCATTTCTATGAAGCCATACATCGTAAATTGATGCAGCCCAAGCCACCCTCTTGTTACTGTTAACGAACTCACACCCAATTGCAGAATATCTTCCTAGGAATGCCTCTTCAATTTGATCAAATATAGATCTTAAATATGATATCATAGTCTCTTTGAAAATTTACACTCAAAGAACAAGTGATCCCTACTTTCAATACATCTTCTATAGAACACACAGAGCATCACCTTATAATTCCAACTTAATAACCTGTAACGTGTACTCAACCTGTCACGAATGGCCAGCCAACAAATGAATGCATGTTTTGAGATTCTGTTAGGGTGCCAAATCAACCTCCACCAATATACATATGGCAAGGACCTAACAGCTCCCATGTCTATGTTGTCTGACTCCATTTTCTTGTTTAAGTATAAAGGTATGCAATATCTGGGAGTTCATCTTGTTTGACTCCACGTCCACTGCAATTGTCATGGACTGGTTGTGAATACATCTTGTTTGACACCCACACGGGCTCATGTGGGTATCAAACAAGATGAATGGTCCATATCTATGTATTCTCCTTGCTATATTTGCAATGAATATTTGTCTCCTACAGAGCTTTATTTATTAGATAATCATTTCATTTTCATAAAAAAAAAAAATTAGACAATCACCTAATCAAAACAACATTTCCATATTATTTTGGGGGGGTGGGGGGGGGGGGGGGGGGGGGGTCGTTCTAATCATCTAATTTGGATTTCATATTTGGTTTCAGGGATATATATGTTTCATTTGGTGGGCTCCAGTTGATGCTGAAAGGTGATCCTTCCCATTGTGGTGGGTTTGAGCTTGATCAGAAATTGTTTCTCCTTATGAGGAAGCTGACATGAGAAAACTGACATCCTATACTATCAACAAATGTCTATTTAACTTCTTGGATTGTAAAACCACCTCCAAACTAGGTTACGTTAACTGGTGCTATATGACTCATAATAGTCGACACCAAATTTACGGTGAGAATTTTGTTTTACCTGTCTCCTGTGTGAATGGGTTCTCCATGCAAAGTTTGAAGACATGATTGGTGAAGTGTTGTCTAGCGAGGGGGGTGGAGCTAGAATTTTTGGTCTGTATTCTGCAGAGAACGGGTGGAAATGGAAATTAACCTGAGATTGGAAGGTCAATATATGTATGGAAAATTATTTCTTACTCTCAATGTCAACACTACATACACACCACTCACAATGTGTGTAGATATCAAGTGTCCATATCTTCCACCTGATGTCTATATTTTGTGAATGGCGTGTACAGGATGTGAGATCATCATGGTCCTATAAGTATAGCGGTTAAAGCAATTATCACAAGTTCATCCTAGTAATTACAAAAAAAAAAAAAGTTCTTGATTTTATCATTCTTTGGTTAGTTTTTTCCATCGACGCATACCGAGAAACATATGTGACATATTTTTGAGCAATTACCGAGCAATAGAAGTGATTGTAAAAAGGAAAAAAAGAAAAAAAAATGGAATGGAAAGCTTTTCTTGATTAAAATGCGTTCAAAAAATAAATCATTGGATTCTATTCCTTGGAAGAATTAGTTAAGGTTTGAATTAATTAAGCGGTAAAAAAGAAGTTTATTACCTTGGTAAAAGAGAAGATTGTTTTTTAAGAAATATTATGTTTATAACATTTTCTTAATAAATTAACAAATTTCAAGTGGCATGATGTTAAAGTGATGAGGTTTTATCTAATTTGGTTTAGAAGACGACTTTCATGTGGAGTCAAAAGCTGAAGTAATTGCATTCAAATAAAAAACAAAATTATCATTGAGAAATTTGATCCTCTTTATTTTATTTTTGGAATTTGATTTTTAATATTGTACAACTTTCATGATGCAAAAATCTAATTTGTTCTAGTAGCCACGTAACTTTGAAAATGTTGGTCACAAGGATTACCAAAATATTACATATTTTTAATAGACATCTAATAAAGAAATCACAATTGAAGCCTAGTTCTAAAGTTTGTGTCACCTCGTAGTGAAATTGAAGCCTAGTTCTAAAGTTTGTGTCACCTCATAGTGAAATAGTATAACAATAACAAGTTTTAATTTTCATCCCAAAAAAGAAAAAACAAGGTTTAATATCTCAAATTTTGAGTTGACTATGAAATATTGGATTGACCACTTTTTATTATTATTATTATGACAAACTAGGGTGTGTAGACCACTTCGAAACAAACTCTGGTAATATTTTTTTGGTTTTAATTCCACCGAAAAAGGGGTAACCTATATAAACCAAGGCACCAAGCGAATATAAGCCAAGAAAGCATACACCCCCGCCACAGCCACAGCCACTGCCACCGTTGTCAACTCTAAAAGCAGGGTTATTCTCAGTGATCGAGCTTCGCTCATTTCCTCTTTTTCTTCTTCACAAAACATAAACATGGGCCGCAACAACAAGACCAGCCGGAACAAAAACCATCACTCCCACAGGGGCCAATCTAGCCGAACCCATCAACTTCAACGGTTATTCCTTTTCATTCCCACGCTCTCTTTTTTTTGGTTTTATTTTTAGCTTTGAGTTTCCTATTTCTCACTTTGGCCCATTCTTTTTCAGGGAGGACGAGTCCCTGCCATCTAATCAAGGTTACAATTTAATAATTTGTTTGTTTGTTTTTTTTTTTTTTTTGTTTTATCTTTGGTTTTAAAAATTGAGTTTGAAAGGTGTTTGATATATTGCCGCTGTGACTGTCATTGATATTGGGACTCTGATAACTTTTCTGCTGTTGCAGTACCTGAAGAGGAGCCAGCAGGTCCGACAATCCAACTTGCTATGTGGGTATGCATAATTTCTTTTCACTATCTTAAATTTTCTTTTATTTTGATTTGTTCTGTGCTCTGCATAATATCCATTGTAAACTAAGCTGCATTTTGTGTTTGGCTTTTTCTCTACTATGAGAGCATTGTGCATTGGGTGCGAATTTTACCACATGCAGCCAGTGAATTTTGAACATGTGACCTCATCCTCCATTCATTCTTATGGGAAAACAAAGTTTTATTTGAGCTAAAACTCATTGGCTCATATAAAAAATTTTGTTTTTGAGTAGTTATATTTTGGTTATAACTGTTATTGGATCAATTTGTATTTGACTGAATGCTGGGGTGGGTGAAATCTTAGTACCAACTTGTGGGCTACACACAGTGGGGGATTGACATCATTTTGCAGGATGGCTCCTTTGTTTGTCTGTGTTGTTGCACTCGCCCTTCCTCTTGGTCCACTGCTATGCCTATGTATTTTGCTTGGATTTTTAGCGTTTTTAACGAAGTTTCAATGATAAAATTCCCCCCCCCCCCCCTCCCCTCCCTATCTCGGTCTCTCAAAACCCCTTTCCCTCTAATTCGTTTCTATGAAAAAAATTGAAATTTATTATGGGGAAGATCAATGCTGTTTTTTAGGATCTGAAACTCTGTCACATTTGAATTGTATGGAGTTTTGCGACAATGAGATTAAGTGGTGTTATGTTGTTGGTTCAGGATTTTGGACAATGCGATGCAAAAAGGTGCACGGGACGGAAGCTTTCAAGATTCGGCTTGTTAAAAGAAAGTCTCTGGTTCACATTTTGTCTCTATTCATGTTTTGCTCATGCAAATTTACATCTGTCTCATGTTAACTGGAATGTAATTATTCCTTACTGTTGATACTATCTAGGCATGAGGGTTGGCTTTTGGTCTCTAACATCATTTTAAAGTATTTTTCTTTTTCATTTATTTTATTGTGTTTGGTAGAAAATGAGAATATCATGAGTTGAAATTTATTCTTGATTAAGTTCTATTGGCCAATTAAACTTAGACTCCTAACTCCTAAGAGGTATAGCAAAGTAAGTCTTGAATCTTTTAAAATGAGATATGGAATTTTCATATATAGGGAAGAGGTTAGACATTGGTGCAATGGCAAGTGCCATCCGCCCAAGCAATGTGTCGGGGGTTCGAGTAAGAGAATCAACCTCTCCAAAGTTGTGGTAAGGTTGCCTACTAATCACCTCTCATAGACCTTGCAAAAGTAGGAGCCCTTGGAGAGAACCTATAGAAGTTGAGTCCTTGGAGAGATGAATTATGAAAGGATTCTCTTGCGGTTAGAGAAGATTTGGGATTTCTCATATGAAATCAATTTGATGACATCTGGAAAACAAAAGGAAAAAAAAATTGTTCATAGATTTAAAGGACAAAAAACTGATTTACCAAAATATCTTAGGCAGTTGGAACATTCTATGGTAGTTCTGAATCTTAAACTAATTACCAAAAAGCAATGTTGTTTTATACAATGGATTCATGCTTACTTGTGATTTGCAAACCAAACTTTTGTTCAAGCTGAGATTCATTTGCTTCAGCAAATTATTTACTTAATATAGTATTTTTATTAACATCCCATTCTGTCATGACATAGAGACACTATCACACGTCAGTAATCCTGACATTTAAAAAAATTCTTACAGGAGTTGCGCGTGAATAATGGTTTTGGGGGAATTGTTTTAAGGTACTTACGGATTACTTTGCTTTTCCTTAATTTTTCCGTGGTGTTACTTATCAAAAAATTTGTCTGGTGTTAAATTATTTTATTGAATGAATCCAAATTTTATCTTTGTTATGTTAATATGGAGATCAGTGATGTTGTCAATGAGTTTTAGCTCAAATGCTACTTCTTAATATTGCTCCCCTTTTCCCAAGGAGCTCAAAAGAATGAATTCCTCAATGATCAGAAGCATCTATTTGGTTTGATTTTTGGGCCAGGAAAGGTGGGCAAGTTAATGGGGCTGTAAATGTTTGGTTGTGTGCCAACTGCAAAGCATAAGGGAGAGACACTTACAATTCATTATTTGAATGTAAATCTATAGGCAACCTATTACTTGTGTTAAGTAGATTTTTTTTTGATAAGTAATAAAGATATATATTGAAGAGCACTACCTTATGCAGAAAAACATAAGGCAGAGAGGAAAATACAAAGGGAAAAGAAAGGGAAAAGGAAAAGATACTAAATACACAAGAGAGAGCTAAGGAATATAGGGAGAGAATCATTAGAGGTGGGTCTCCAAGCCCTAGACCAGTCAAACAGAGAGCCACTGAAAGAAGCCAAAAGCTGGTCATCCGAACTTTCCATGACCTCAAATGTCCTCCTATTACGCTCTCTCCAAAGACACCACATCAAGCATAAAGGAGCTAAAATTTCCTATCAAAAAAAGAAAAGAAAAAGATGATACCTCTTAAGTGAAATTGGATGTTTCTGCATTCCTTATGGCTTAGGTGGCAAAGGGATGGGTGGGTGGGGTAGTTCGTAGGTTGAAATCTAATCAATATACTATAAATTAATATTTTATATTTGTATATTAAACATTTAAATTCCTGTATTCAATTTTTTTTTTTTTTTGGTATTTTGATATCCAGTCCAGTTGGTACACAATGCGTCTCTAGAGAAGATCATAGCTTAATGAAGAGGAAAGGATTAGCGGTTGTGGATTGCTCATGGGCACGTTTGAGTGATGTACCCTTCGTGAAGCTGCGTTGTGCTGCTCCTCGACTCTGTATGGACTTCATTCTTTAAATAGTATACTACCTTGCTGATCATATTATTTAGACACTAATCAGGGATATTCATAGTATCTTATTTAAAATAGAGATGTACATCCTTGCTGTTAAATATGTATATTTGTTAAATTCCTGTGTTAACTTAATTCATTAAATAGTACATCCTTGAGGATGGAAGTTGTGGTTTAGTATAGTCTACAAAATACATTGAGGTTTGGCCCAATACATCACTGACCCCTAGAAAGTAGCAGTCACCAAAAAACTGCCCAAGGTAATTCCTTCTCTCCATTGATCAAAGTCTACCAACAATAAAGAATTGTTCCAAGGAACATACTCTCTCCCTGCTATTGCTTCCTTGATGTTTCTGTCCTACGTCAGGATCACCATGTTTTAGAATCCTCGCTAGCTTGGTAGATAGCCTCTCTAGCTTCTAACAGTGTTGTGTGTCTGGTGTTTGAGATTTGGATAGATTGACATCATTTAAACACCTCATTTCCCTCTTTGTCCTTGGCTAGAATAGAAATCCTTCCTCTGCTCGTATTGTGTGTACTATGACCTGCGATAGCAGTAACTGCCAATCATGTTGAATCTACCTGTTATCAAAACGTTGTGGTGTATTGGACTTGGGTGGACTTCCTCCTTATTTATAAATGCTGCATTGTACCTGCCAATCAAAATATTACAAGACATAAGCGCCTTACCTTCAAAGATGAGTTGGTTCCTACATCTCCATGTTGTCCACAGAGTCATAGCAATAATGATGTCAAATAGTGGGTTGAGTTCCTTACTGTGTTCCAAATTTTGCAGCCATTACTAAGCCAGTAGTGGATATTGCAAGGCTTCAGGGACTCTGTTCTAAGGTTAAGATCAGTACCCAGCCACAATACCTTTGCAAAAGGAAACTGCGTGCTTTATCTCTCACTATATTTCTCCATTTCCAAGCATGATTGTATAGGCGGGGCTTTGTTCAACAGTTTCCAAAGGAAAACAATGATCCTACATGGAATTCTTAATTTCTATAGGTGTTTTTAAAACCCTCTCCTACTATTACCATTATTATTGAACTTAAGACTACCTTTCTCAATCTCATATAATCCACTGCTTGATAAAGGCCAGATAAGTTTATCTTCACCTTCTGTTAGGGAGATAGGGGTGGAGATAATATATCGTGCTTCCTCAAAAGCATAGATTTGATTCAAGAGTTGTGTATTCCAGGTTTTGGTGTCATGGTTAATGTGTTCAGACACTTTATGAATTACTAGTTCTTGAAGGTGAGGTTCATTCACTTTGGGAGGGTACCCATCTGAGTGGTTGATGTCTATCCCCCTACACTGATTCACTCTACACTAGGCCTGTGTCAAAGGTGAATTCTTGCCAGAGTATAGGCTTTTTTTAGTACCAGGAGTCTTGTGGTTTACACTTCCAATCTAGTAGAGTACCCTTAGGAATGTATTTGGCCTTCAAGTCTCCGTAACTGTTTGTCCTATCTAAAGAATTGTGGACTGACTCAAGAACTTTGAAAAAAGAATGAATTTCTTTTTTTACTGATAAAAAAAGAGAGATTAAAATTCCTTTGCCAATGAACCTTGGTTCAAATGGCACTTCCTCCTCTCATATTTATGGGTGGAGGATGAGCTCATGGGTTCAAAATTCATTGATTGTGGAAATTTCTTTATGTGATTTCAAATGATAAAGTACGGAGTTTGGAAGGAGTTCATTGGGATATTTTAAACTTTAATGGAGTGCACTAAAATTTTAACTTTAGGAAGGTTTGTACCTTACCAATAAAAAAAATTCCTTCTGATGAATCATTCCAAGCTTGTCAACACTTGGAAAAAATATTGTCTGTATTTCGTTGATTAGAATTTTGCAATTTCCATACGTACAACTTGGATTTTTAACATTGACTAGAATCAGACTTACTAACATTCATTATTTTTCTTATACCAGACTATTAACTAGAGAAGTTGGTCATTCACATCCTTAGTGCCAGTCACTTTTTATATTTAATGAAATTTTTACTTATAAAAAATTTGGTCATTAAATTGATAAATGGCCCCTTTCCTGCAAATGTCTGTGATTACTAATGCATTGATTGTTCTTCTAATATATTGATCCAATTGATTTACCTGAAGAGAAACATGTATATGTAAGGGCATAGGATAGAGATATGATGGCCGTAGGCTCATTCAAAACCGAGAAAGTGGGATCACTTACAGAATCTGTAACGTATGGACTGGTTTTTGTCTTTCCTATTCCCCCATTCCTTAAAATTCAAATTGCCTTAAAGCAAAGAATTTTCTATTGAAGAGAGTGAGGCTTACTTTTTATTTGGATTGAAATTATGGTACTTTCCTTCACCTGATGACTTCTTGATTTAAGCTTTTGTTTTGTTGAATTACGGATGGTATGCTGGTTGACTGGCTCGAATTTGATTAAATGGTTTAAGTGAACGGAAGTTGTTGATATTTTTTGTTGATGGCAAATGTCAATTTAAAAGCACCTTGGCATAGGATGATTATATTCTTGCCTATGGTTGTAGTTATCATGTCTGCAAGGAAATGCAATTTTTTTCTTGTATTCCATCAGAGGAGGATATATGGCACCTTTACATGAAAGTAGATTATTTTGCTTGCTCCAGAATCTGAAAACAACTCTTGTTCTTCTTCTTCTTCTTTAAATTTTGTTTTTTTTTTTATAAGTGGCTTTGCGCATATAATTTCTTACACTATTTTTAACTTTTGGTTAATTTTCTTATAGAGATGATGTGTTAAAGAATTTATTGCACTTGTGAAATGTCTGTGATTGGTCATGGAATTGTTGTGTTTGATTGTCCTTACCATTGACAAATCACTTAAAATTGCAGTACCATGGCTGGTTGCAGCAAATCCGGTAAACTATGGTAGACCATGTCAACTATCTTGTGTGGAGGCATTATCTGCAGCTCTAATCATTTGGTACCCAAACCTGTTCCTAAGTTATACAGTTTTCTTAAAGTGCTAAACGCATGCTGAAGTTTGTAACTCTCCTTTTACATTGGTGCATGTTTTGTTGTATCAACCAGCTCTTAACTATATGTGATCTGTAGATTGCATTATAGATGCGGGTTTTGACAAGGAGTTCTTATCACATTTTATATACATAGTCTAATGTGAGTAATTATTGTTTGTTTGAGAGATGAGGTTACTGGCTCATTTCAGTTTTGGTAAGAGGCAATTTTAAGTTGCTATTATTTGTATTCCTGTAGCCAAAAGTTCAGAGATACTATAATGAGACTCCTATGGTAGAATAGCTTAACAAGACTTCAAAAGCCGAATAATGTTTAAGCCTATGAATGTTCAGGGACAACTGATCCCACCATGAGGCACAACCGCTATGGAATTAGCTATTAAATCTTGCATTTGGTGGAACTTTTCTGAGATCTGAAGGAAAATGCTCCGATTGTCTGATACTTTCAAGACACCCAGTCCTTTTTAGTTTTACTTAATTTCTTTTTTTATTTTTTTTCCTTTCCCAACTTTAATTAGGTTGAGTCATACACAATCTACTTCAGCAGCATCTCTAATTTTGACGGGTCACTGTTCTAGTATGCTTGATATCTCTACCTTCTATGTTATGAACATGTCTTATTCTGTTGCACCCAAGATCAAATATGTTCTCCAGTAGAGGAATTTAAACCTGTTCTCACAATTCTGTTTATATGGTGTAACAGTGGGGAAGAGGAAACCGCAAACCTGTTGCTTGGCAAGTTCAAATGGGGCCATGCTTTCCTATCCCTCAACAGGTGTGTCTCTGTTCATTTATCAACTTATCTTTTCCTTTTGAAATATGAAGATACTTATTAATTGGAAGTGTGGCCCATCTATACAAGTAATTTGAGATTAACTTGACCAGGCCTAAAATTTTTTAACCTCATGCCCTAAAAGATGACCAAGATATCATTATTGAATGTCCCTATCCCCCTTAGAAGTTGTGGGCTTCAACTCCTTAAATGAACATCTATTTCTTTTTTATAAATTTATCATAAGAGTGCAGAAAGTATAACCACACAGCTATCTGACATATCTTTCAAAAATCCTAATAATCTTGAACCTACATAAATCTTTGCGATTAATTTCTTCTTTTGGATAAATTATTTTGTAGTTTTTTGCATGATAAAATTTTAAATTGCATAAACTAATTGCCTGGGGTTCTTAATACCTCAGGTCAGTTGACTGAGTGTGCCTGTCTGCACAAAGTTTTACCGTAAGACAGACAAAACCTCATATCTCAAACACCTAGTTGAGTTGGGATTAAGATGATATTTTCTTCCTTCTGGACCTGGCCTGTCTCTTAATATTTGAGTTTGACCTGGGTTCTTAATCTTAATAGGATCTGTTTGTTGGGTCTCAGGTCCCTGCTAGAGTGAATGAGTTAATTATTATGTTCTAGAAGGTTAGTTACAGCATAGGAATTGCAATCACAACAACAATAACCAAGTCTTAGTCCCAAAGAATTGGGGTCGGCTATGGATCCTTAACATGCTAATTAATGTCAAGGCTGGCCACATGAAAAGAAAAACAAAGAAAGAAATAAGAAAAATGATATTTAAATCTCTATTGACACGGTAAGAGATCTTTTCAATAAGTTAAGATGGCACAAGTTAATCTTTCAAAATGTAACTAAAGCATGAGTCACTGTAATACCACTGGAATAATTGATTGAAGGAGATCCTAGAAATTGCAGGGTGTTTTGATTCCAGAGGATTTGGGAAGAAAAATTGCATTTGTCTCAGCAGCTGTATTTACGATGCAATTTCATTTCCTTGGAGAGTTGAATTTTTAACTCTTTTTCAAATTTTGACCCTTTTTTTTTTTTTTTTTTTTTTAATTTTTAAATGCAGGGAACTTCTAAAGGCATACTCTGAATGTGAAAATAGTGCTAATATTATTTCGGTTCAAAATTCTTGGCTTTCACAAGAAAGTCAGGTCCCAAAGGTTCTCCCAGAAGTGGAAGGTATATGTTTGTGGCTGTCAATAAAAAAAAAAATCAATTCTCTATGTACTCCTTTTATTTTCTCTGCCTTTTATGTTATCTCCATGAGACCTATCAATGACTATTACTCTAGAGAGACCAGTTGGAGGCCATTGTACTCATAATCCTTTCCATAAGCCTTACATGAACTCTAAATCATGTATGTCATAATGAAATGGAGGAAAATTTTTATTTATGCAAAATTGTCACTTAGCTTAGTACGGCAATGACTGATGCTGACCTCAGAATATGTTTTGATCTCAGCTGCTACAGGAACAGACATGGCATCTCATAGTGAGGATGAGAACTCTTGTGATTCTGAAGATGGGCTTCCACCACTTGAAAGGAATATGAATCATATGAACCTACAGGAAAGTGATGAAGAAAGTGAGTAAATGGTGAGGCAGTATCTACAAAGGCACAGTAACACAAATACGCCCGAAAAGGCGCCTATGTGAGGATTTGTACCAATACATGCGTTTGGCTTTTGTTGTATGTACTTAAAGTAATAATACTGATTAAAAAGAAAATTTTATGTATCTCTTGGTTGAAGTTATCTACTTTGTGCGTTTTAGTGTAGGTTGGTTTTTCTGTTTTAGTTGTTATATCAACTTTATTATTTCAAAAAATGATAAATGTTTACTTTTCCTTTTTTACTTTGAGGAACCTTTATTGCCTAATCAAATGCAGTTGTTTACGGGGAAACACCTTTTACCTCCATTGATACCTGACAATTTTGGTTTTCTAAATCATAGATTTACTTCATTATTATTGTTTTCAATCCAGATAATAGTTGGCCTTGAATTCGATTTTTTTTTTTAAATGTAAGAATAATGCTTACACCAAAATAAAATGTGTATTTTCTTTAAGAATCAATATAAAAGATTGAGCAAATTCACACGTTCCTGGAATTTCATTAAATTTTTCTAAGATATGTGATGTTCATTTGAGAAAACAGAAGGGTTAAGGGAGGAGATAAATAAGTCCAAATAAAGAGAAATCAGATAAAATCAAATGACTACGTACATGGACAACATTAATGGTATCTTTCCTTTACAAGTAAGGGAGGTGTTAGATTCAGATAAACTACCCAAAGCTTAAAATAAAATTTCAACCCAACCTAACCCACTAATCCATGAAAACCAATCATGTTGGGTTGGGTTGATTTTTTTTGTTTTTTTGTTTTACGTGTTGCATTAGTTGTGTCTCTCTAATAGTAATTGTATCGTCTCTGTTCTCTTTGGTATCACTAGGAATATTTTTAGGTCTGGGCAAGTCCAGTTTAATGGGCTGGACTGTAAATAAATTACAGCTTGGCCTTTTTCGGTAAATAGAACTACCAAATACCTCAACAGGAAGTAGAAGAAAAAAAAAATAATAATAAAACACAATATTTTTTACAATTTTATATATTTTGAGTGGTAATTTCTCCAAAAAAATATATATATATATATATATATATATTTATTATTCTGATTGGTACAATATTATTTTTGCATGATTAATATCTGATAACTTTATGCAACACTTCATATTAAATCTTAGGCTTTTAGTTTTATTAATTTGAATTGTCTATCTATCTCTCTTATTTAATTATGTGTTTCTAGGTAATAACAAAGTAAGAAATAAAAAGAAGCCATCGATTAAACCCTTCCAAGTTCTACGTATGACTTGCTCTTAAATCAATTTTTTTTTTTTTTTTTTGGTTTACTCCATTATTGTCTAGAATAACAAAAATAAATAATGGAGATGGATAATTTCACAAAGTTTGAGACGTTAATTTATAACATTAAATACTTGGTATTCAATACGAAATAGGCTATAAATTTTGGACTTTTTTATTAGGGGAAAAATATTTTTCCCTCTTGTTTAGGGTAGTTCACAATTCTCCTTTTATCTTTGAAACCAACCAATTTTCCTCTCTTTTATTTGGGAAATAAACAAATACCTCCAATCCATTACTTTTTTAATTAAATCCAATGCAATTACAATAATTACAAATGCAATCTAAGAAAACAACAGTGCAATATTCAAATTCTTCTCTTCTTTATAGTGTACAATTAATAATTTCTTTACAAAATTTTGTTAGATTTAAATGAGAATGTAAAAATTGGGGTATTAGCTCATTCCCTAAACATAATGAAGAAAATTTGTTGATTTCAAAGATAAATAGAAAAATTGTGAACTATCTCAAACATAAAAAGAGAAATACTTTTTTGTTCTAGAAAACAAAAGGCAAAAAAAGAAAAAGGAGTAAAGTTTCTGTTTCTTGCCACGTCAATATTTAAATATAAGATAAATAGAAAAATTGTGAACTATCCTAAATATAAAAGAGAAAAATACTTTTTTTTTTTTTGTTCTCCAAAGCAAAAGACAAAAAAAAGAAAAAAAAGGGTAAAGTTTCTATTTCTTGCTACGTTAATATTTAAAGGTTCCCCAATTAGAATCCAGTATATGACCATGACCTCCCAAAAAACTCACAGAGCCGAGCCGAAAATGTGAGAAGCATTCATTTCCACGTACGTGTACCAGCTAGGGGCAAAATCGTTAAATCGGTAACTAAAAATCAGTATTTTTAGTTGGAAAACCCAAACACCTCCTTTAATTTCGTACTTTCTCACCCATCCCCCTCTCTTCCTCTCGTTGATAACTCACTCTCAAAAAATACACAAACACGCACACAACTTCGAAACATAAAAAAATAAACACAATAAAAACCCTAGAAACCAAACCATATCCCCTTAAAACAAAAATACCAATTTGGTTTTCTATTTTTTTTACTTTCTGCTTCCAATTTGTTTTCCTTGTTTTCTTTATTTCTTTAAACAGTAAAAGGAAATTTTTGGAGGCAGAGTTTTTTTTTTTTTTTTTTGGTTTTTTATTGGGGGAGCCTTAAATTTTTTTTTTTTTTACGAAGATTAACGAAAATCTGAGCGTGTTTATAGTGTAGATTTTGTTCATTTTTGTTTTTTTGTTTTTAACTGCGAGCTGTTTCTTTTTTGCTCTAATGTGTGGGTTTTGTGTTGTGAAATTTTAGGGTTTCACATATCATCTCCTTTCCCTTGAGGAAGTTTTAGGCTTTTTCACTGTTTCCAGCGCCGCGATTCTCAGCTATATATTCCTGTGAGTATCTAATTTGCCCTGCTTCAATTAATTAGGGTTTTTCATTTTTTTCTCTGGCATTGTGTTGAGTATAAGTCTTGTTTGGTTTCGTGGAATATGTTATGATTTTTCTAAGAAAAAGCGTTAGTGTTTGGTTTGAAAGTATATCTTTTGATAATGATTTTGGGGGGTTTTTTTTTTTTTTTGGGAGGGCATGATTTGAATGATTAAGTAGTGGGATTGTGTTAATTTGTTGAGGCTTTTGGTCTAAAAAGCATGGGGGAAAATTTATTAATCATCTACAAATAATCTATGATTTTTAGATTTTTTTAGGATTTTTGATAGTTGTTATTTATTTTGAGAACTTCAAATAAATAAATAAATAAATATATATATATATATATATATTTATAAATGTGTATATATAAATAACATATAGCTAAAGACATGTTGAGGTTTTGTGTCATGTCCCTACTTTGTTGTGACTCTGTCCGTGTCCTTGCTTCTTAGCTTGTTCTTATTTTTACACCCAATAGCTTTCCTTCTTGGTGAATTTAGTTATGCATTTTTGTTGAAACAAAATGGACTGTTTTTGTATCTGGGTTTGGTTCTGCGTTTTGTTTTATTATCCTGTATGCGGGTTTTTTATACAATTTATTGTGTGGTATTTTAACAGTAAAATGGTTGATGGTTTTGCCCTTTTTTTTTTGTTTTATTTTGTTTCTCCTACTTGTATTTGAGAAATACATTACCCTTGGGCTATATGTAAGTTAAGTTGCTTAGGCAGTTGGTTGTTATTTCTGCACTTCCGATATGGTTTCCAGATTGTGACTATTTTATTAGATGATGCGGATTCTTACTCTTATTTTTAAGTAATTGTTCTGTGTTAGTACTGGTTGGAGACTGCCTCTTATTGGTTTTTCCAATTTCTTTTTGGTTATGCTAATCTCTTTAAGTGGCTGATTGCGTAATCAGGGTTGTGAAGGTGAATTTTATTTGGAAAAGATGTCATCACAATACCCAATTCTTGACAATCGACCAATTGATCAATGGAAGGTTACTGAGCTAAAAGAGGAGCTTAAAAGAAGGAGATTAACAACTACTGGTTTAAAGGCTGATTTGATTAAACGTCTGGATGAAGCTATTCTAATTGAAAGGGAAAATGCTGCAAAGCTTGCCGAAATGGAAAATGCGGCAAAGCTTGCCGAAATGGAGAATGCGGCAAAGCTTGCCGAAATGGAAAAGGCTGCAAAGGATGCAGATAATGGATTTGAATGTGGAGTTGAATCTGTAGTTGGATCAAAAGATGCACAGTCAGTGCAAGTTGCTGCAGAAACTGATAAAGACCTTGCAGATGACAGTGGTAAAAAGAACAGGAACAAAAATGCAGATGATGTTACGGTTGAGGTTGATATTAATGAGAGTGCGGCAACCTTGGATCAAGGAAAAGTTGAGGAAAGTGACATGCTTGGTCATATTGATTCTTCTAGGGTGGAAGAGGAGATAGTTGTTCAGACAACCACTGTCGAAACCAGCATTGAAGTAACTGAGACTGTGGTATCTGAGGTAGTGTTGAGTGGGCAAGACTCAGAGAACGTTGAAACCCACGAGGAGAATGGAAACTTAAAATCCCAGCTGGAAAATGATGATCTGAAGTCCCATCTGGAGATTGAGGAATCAAAGCCCCAGTTGGAGAGTGAGGAATCAAAGCCCCAGCTGGAGAGTGAGGAAACGAAGCCCCAGATGGAGAGTGAGGAATCGAAGCCCCAGCTGGAGAGTGAGGAATCGAAGCCCCAGCTGGAGAGTGAGGAATCGAAGCCCCAGTTGGAAAATGAGGAATCGAAGCCCCAGCTTGAAAATGAGAGTTTAAATCCTCCATCCGAGGGTGTCATGCTCGACCTTTCTACTCCAGACAACCAGGTATCTGAGGTCAGCCCTATTTTAGGGTCTCAAGTAAAATCTGATTCTTTTTCTACTGATTCTGTGTCAATTAATGAAACGATTGAACTAAAGGATAATGTAATTGCTGATCATGTCAATTTAGAACTAGATGTTGTTAAGCCTGAGATGGTGGAACCATCATCCAGCCATGTTGTCCTAGTTGGTGGTGAATCACATCCAATGGATGTTGAGGAGCCACATGAGAACAAGGCATCTGATGGAGGGAAAGATAGCTGCAATGCTACAGATGCAGATATAAACAAGAAAATTGATAGTGCAGATGTAGGGTACTCTGAAAAGTTAAATTTGGACAGGAGTTCTGGTGATGATTCCATGGAAGAGGATGTGCTAGAGAGTAAGCAAATTGATTCTAAGTATAACTCTGAAGAAGTAGAAATTAAGATTGAGAAAAGTCATGTTGTGAAAGAGGAAAGTCATGTTGCTGTTCTTGGGGATGCTTTATCTGCTGAAAAAAAGGAAGTCCATGTTGAGAGTAAGAGTCATCCAGCTGCACCTGCTGAGAAAAGAAAATTCAATGGTAAGGTTTGGAGTCAGGGTCATTATTAACTGCCATTATCATTATTTTATTTAATCAATAAATTTATTGCATTTGTTAACTTCCTTATTTTTGCATTGTCTTGAAGTTTTAAGTTGTTTTGCTGTGAAAATTACTCTTATAATTTCTTTTTCATGGTTGAAGCTGCCAACAGTTTAAGAATCACAAACCCTTTTTAGAATTATGAGGGAACAAAATTCAGTAAACTCATGGTCATCTAATGTGGAGAACTTAAGCCTTTAACAGGGAGCTATTATGATCTTTAGGTTTAATAGATCATGGTTGAAGCTGCCAACAGTTTAAGAATCACAAACCCTTTTTAGAATTATGAGGGAACAAAATTCAGTAAACTGATGGTCATCTAATGTGGAGAACTTAGGCCTTTAACAGGGAGCTATTATGATCTTTAGGTTTGATGAAGGGAAATCAAGATTGGAGTAGTTTTCACCCTGCCATTGCCAAGGCTTCCAGATTTAAATATCTATACTTCTTCTCACCTTATACCTTGTGTTGTGAGAGGCTTGATATACTCTTGGTCTTGGTGGGGTTATCATGTAAAACAATAATTCTTTTCTTTGAACTTGATTGCTTATCATCAAGATATTTTTCTTCAGTGAATATGTTCATTCTTCAGACCATATTTGCCTTCGGTGATTGAGTGATATTTTTCTATTGAATATCTTTGGACCATTTATTCTATGGAAGCTTAGCTCACTATGGTTTTTTCCCTGTTTGTGGTTCATTGGGTTATGCTGAGAGTTGTTGTGGAGCTTTTAGATAGTTGGCAGGGCAAGTTTAGCACGTGCAGTAATGCTTCCATATGGAGTACGATTCCTCGTTGTCTCATGTGCCTGGCAGGAGAGGAATACTTGAACTTTTGAGGGTTGCAAAAGATCGGTTTGTGAGTCCAAAATGTGTTCTTATTGTTAGTATGGTAATAAAAAGCTTATTCAATAGGAGTAGCACTCTGGCCCTAATGAATTATGTTTAAATCGGCTAGTCTTCTGCCTAAAATTTTCAATTGTTGGATGTACAATTTCCTGCTTTAAGTTTGATGCTATGATTAATTTGTCGGCGTCTTAGAATTGTATTTGAATCGTTGGAGTCTGTTGTTGTTTGAAGTACTGTTCAGATTTTCCATTTCTTTTCTTTTTTTGGCTTTTTATTATAATTTTGAAGAAATAAGTATGTGAAGTGATATCCTTTAAAAAGTCAAATGGCATATATCTATGAAAATGCCTGAACTCAATGGAAACTGTAATTTTCATGGAATTTAAATACCTGCCAACTGTCACATATCTAAAATCCTTCACTCATTCCCCAATTTTTTATTTTTTAAGTTGTCCTTATTTCTTTGAGAACATTTATTTTTATTTTTATTTGTGATTGTATTTGATGATCTTTTGGCTGTTTTTACAGATCAACCAGCAGTTGGAAATAGTGAGCCAATCAAGAGGCAACGTAGGTGGAACTCTGAAGGCCTCAAAGTTCCAGAGCCCCAGAGCACTAATTCTACCCCTACGACTACGCCCAAGGACACTTTCCAGTCAGCTGCTACAAAACGTAACTTCTCTAGATCGGACTCTACAAATAGTGAGGATACTCCCAAGGAACGTGTTGGTGAGTTATTGCCATTTTCTTGTTTGATTTGAAAATTTCCAGCAGTCGTTGATTTAATTTATTAATGGTCTTCCTTTTATCTATGGGCAGTTCCTCCATCACCAAAATCTCCAACTAATTCTCTTAGAATTGATCGATTTCTGCGTCCCTTTACGTTGAAAGCAGTGCAAGAACTTCTTGGCAAAACTGGGAGTGTTACCAGTTTTTGGATGGACCACATCAAGACCCATTGCTATGTTACTGTAAGACTAATTCTTTTCTCTACTCACCATTCCTTGGCAGGTTTTCACATTAGTGCGCACACGCATATCATGTGGCAATAGTAGGCAACCTATATTTTTGTGGGGGTTGGGGTGGGGGGAGAGCAATGGCCTTTCGTTCTCAGAAAGGAATGGCAACGGGTCGGGTTTGGGCCGGGTTCAAGCCGGGTTTTTGCATACCCAGACCCGACCCGCGGGCCAAGACCCACGGTCCGGACTTGGCCCGTTTAGTAAACCGATTTTTTTCCCGGGGCCCGAACCCGCCCCCACCGGGCCCCGTTAAGCCCAACTAGAAAGGAAGCTTTTTTGAAACGAGCCCCAAACTCAACATCAAACCTACGGCCAAACAACCAAAATCCCAAAAATCCCTTCTTTTCAAATCTCCACAGCCACACCCAAATAAAATTTAATAAAAAAAAAAAATCCCATTTTTCAATCCTCAAACCCAGAAATAACTGAACCAACAGAGGAGATTTCGGATCAAACAAAAAATAAATATAAATAAGAAGATAAAAAAAGAAATGGAGAGAGAAGAGAGTCTTGGCCCTGAGTTGGAGATCAGAGAGAGAGAGCTGAAGGTTTTCAGCCTTGGGTTTTAGAGGTGTGGTTCAGAGTGAGGCCGAGGAGTGACTGTGAGGCCGAGGCGTGGCTCAGAGTGAGGCCGAGGAGTGGCTCAGAGTGAGGCTGAGGCGTGGCTGTGTGCTCGTGTGTGGCTGCATGACTGACAGAGAGATTGAGGGCGTGCGTGAGTGACAGAGAGAGAGATTGAGGGTTAGGGAGAGGCAGATGGGTACTTACTGGGTTAGTGAATTAGGGAGTTAGGGTTTACAAGTTACAACTACATATATATAGCAGGGGCAGTTTTGGAAATTTAAAATTTATGCTAACCAGGTCATACCCGGGTCGGGTTACGGATTTTTTTTATAAAACCCGGACCCGCTTCGGGTTTTTTTTAAAAAAAAACCCATACCCGACCCTATTCTTTATCGGGCCGGGTAAAATCCGACCCATTAGGATCGGGCTGGGCCGGGTATCCGCGGGTCGGATCTAAATTGCCATCTCTCAGAAATCCATAACTATATTTTTGTATTCCAAATTGGGGGATATACTGCTGTGCTACTGCTACCAAGGCTGGTTTTTTTAGTGGTCCATAACTATATTTTTGTATTCCAAATTGGGGGATATACTGCTGTGCTACTGCTACCAAGGCTGGTTTTTTTAGTGGTCATTTTAGGATCTATGTCATGTAAATATGAGAATTCCCTTCAAAAGAAGATCACCTTCACATTCATCTAGTTATGTTTTATGAATAAACGAATCTCAATTTTTGATCGTTTAAATATAATTCTAACCCTTCTATTTTGCAAACTGTTGTGATGCAGTACTCATCAGTGAAAGAAGCTGTAGAGACAAGGAACGCTGTTTTTAACTTGCAATGGCCTCCAAATGGTGGGCGCCTCCTAGCGGCTGACTTTGTTGATCCTCAGGAAGTGAAATCGCGGGTGGAGGCTCCTCAGACTCCAGTTACACCTACAAGTGCTGGTCCCATTGTTCCTCCTGCCCCTCCCACCTCGCAGCCCCAGCCCTCACCCCGTCAACATAGGCCGCAGCTTCCACCACCACCTCCTCTACCACCACCACCACCTTTGTCTAACCCACCTCAGTCAAGAGAGCGGGTTCAACTTCCACCTCCACCTCCGCTTCCGGAGAAACTTGACCCTCCTATTGTCACTTTGGATGATCTCTTCCGGAAAACCAAGGCAACCCCTCGGATCTACTATTTGCCTTTGACAGAAGAACAAGTAGCAGCAAAACTCACAGCGCAGGGCAAAAACACCAGGCAGTAGGGGATCAGGCTATAATCTATCCCTTGCCTGCTCAATGGATTTTCTTATGGGTTGTTCAGTATGTTAGATAATGGTAAGAAAGTATCATATGATTACATCTTTGCAGGTCTGCAGGTGTTGCTTGTAGGAAGAGATTGTTCCAGCCAAGCAGAAGGATCCAGTTCGTGGATGGGTTTGGGTTTTTTGCCAGGAGTTTGCTTTGGGTTGAGGCTAAGTTTTACTTGATGTTAGAACCCTGCAAACCTAGAGCTCTCTTTAAGTGGACTGATTACCATGGCATCTTGTTTACCCGTGGAACCAGAGTTTTTAGTTTTTACTATGTAAACTTTATTTGTTAGTGTCTGAATTTCTATTGGATAATGTCTTATTCAAACATTCAGATTTTGTCTGAGGTGTAGGATCTATATGTTGATGAGTGCGCACATGTTTTAGGCATTTAAACTGCTATTATTATTTTCTTCTGTATGCTAACTTTCTGCTTCTTCATAGAACCATGGAGTTGGGGTTGTTATCAATCGAGATTCGGAGGGCTGGTCCCATTGGTTCCCTCTCATCTCTCTTCTCGAGAGGCACACCTTACAAGAAATTCGGAACAAAAAAATTTGATATATGTAGATGTGGCAAGTTGTTAATAGGAAGGAAAAAAAAAAGATTTCAGTGATGGATTTAGATGAGAGCTAGTACAAGCTTGCCAACTTAACTGTTATAAAAAAATATTGCTGGTTTCTTAAAAAAAAAATATATATATATATATATATTGCCAAATAATTTGTGTAGGTAGCATTGCTTGCAATCTAATGTATCAAGCAATCTAATAGATCAAGTTATATCTCGTTAGAATTTGTCTTGCCTTAATTGAAAAAAAGAAAATCTATACTTTAAACATGGTTAATGTCTCAAAATTATTTGAAATGGAGGGAGAGAAGATTGTTATATTTATTATTGAACCCAATATTAGATAATGTAATTGGAACAAATATTATAACATGAATCTATTTTGCAGAATTTAATTAAGTTTGATCAATTGTAAATAAAATTATTTAATTCCAAAGATTTTTGTATGATTCTCTAGAATCAAAGTATTGGCTATATTGTTTCTCAAAAAAAAGAAAGAAAGAAAAAAAAAGAAAGAGTATTGGCTATATTAATTTGGTTCCTCAAATACTTAAAAAAAAAAAATTATAATCTAATAGACTAATAGTTGGGAAGAAAGATTTGAACGAACAAGAAAAGGCCAATCAATTGCTACCTGACTTTGGACATTTGGTTTCTTGAAATATTAATTGTGATAATTTAATCATTTTAATTTTGAACAGTTTAAATTTAATCCCTTAATTTTTAAATTAAATCAATTTCATTATTAAATTTTCATTTTTTTTAATCTTAACAAAATTATTTAAAACGACAAAGGGAAAATGGAGCACATGTTAACAGTTCATTATAAATTTTTTTTAAAGATAAAGTTAATTTTAAATTTTTTTTGGGGTTAAAATTAGGGCAAATATTAGCTTTATACCAATTTAGAATAATATTCTCTAACTCATTATATGATGATTTGTAAAATGATCCATGTTTATTATTTTAAATAAATCACATTATAAATATCAACCATTGAGATGGTCTATTAACCATTGACCATTGAGATAATATCAACCATTGAGTAGTTGCGATTCTAACTAAGCTTAAAAAAAAAAAAAGTCATATAATGAATTGAAAAAAGATAACTTCAAACTAATTTGAAGCTAAATTTTTTCTTAAAAGTTAAGACGAGATAAAGAATCTAATATATAATTTTAAAACTAAATCGATAGAATTAATAATAATTGAAAATTCAACTTCACTAAATAAATAAATAGCTAAATTAATATTTGAATGTTTATATAAATAATGCCCAAATGGATTGTAATGACACAATTTGGATCCCAAGCTCAAAGAATGGATGAACTTAGATCCAAAGAGTCCAATGCAATGAATTTGTAGAGAGTGGATTGGAAAACTAGGCTTTAATGAGTTAGATAACAAGTAAAGTGGATCCAGATGACAATAAAATGAAGATAGACTTGTTTAATTTAAAGAAAATCGTTCTTGACACAGTCCGAGGAAATCAGTTCTTATATATTTCTCTTAAGTTTGATTACTTATTTAGCTCTTGATTGCTACAGTATTTTTCTCTTAATTTCTCGATCCCCTTCTCTTAGGACATTCTTTCTATTTTATACTCTCTTATTTTCTTCATCTCTGCCCTCCACATGTAGATTAGGTTGTTGGTCTTGATCTTTGTCACATCTACACGTTCTTGAAATCTTTAAGGGTAGCTGTAAGGTTGAAAACTACTGTTCAGGTATCACTTTCTCATTATTCATTAATGCAGCCAAAGAGTTAGCTGTAGAGCATTCAATGTGATGGTAGTAGCTTTTCCTTAGATATTTTTCAGCTCCCATTTGTCTTGTACGTTCATAATGCGTATCCTTATCAATATAATTTCCTAGAATGTCACTCTGGATGACAGAATACACTTTCTGACTTCTGCTTCGTTTAGCTAAGGGGATACTCCTCCTCGGTCTATCTTTCCGAGCCTTCCTACACGTAACTTGCTTATGAAGTTCTGAGTCTCACGTCCTCGTTATTGTTTATCTGTCTTCAGATCACTAAGCATCCTTACACAAGGCCCAAGGCCCAGCATATATTCTTAGGCTCCTTAACCCTACATGGATAATTTTAAATAATGAATAAAAGCTTCAAAAGTAAAATTATGAGTTTATTTTAGAATTTCACTAATATAATTTTTCTCTTTCTCTCTTTACTTAAACAAAAAAAAAAACAGAACACGTGACTCGCACGTGAGTTCATTTGCAATATATTTGCTGAGCTGAGAGACATCTCCCCCAACCCGAAGCCTAACTGCGGCTACTCTCTAGGGTTTAAGGGACAGGGAACAGCAACAATGGTGGCTGGCAAGAAAACTGTACGATCTCTTTTTTTCAATTTAAAGCCTTCGCATTTCATTAAATGTAATTAGCTCTGATTCTCTTATTTATTTATTTATTTATATTTGTGGTATGTGAATTTGTTTGCAGAAGAAGACCCATGAGAGCATCAACAACAGGCTCGCCCTCGTCATGAAGAGCGGCAAGTACACGCTCGGCTACAAAACCGTTCTGCGTTCTCTCAGAAACTCCAAAGGTTTTATTTCTATATTGCTATCGTTTTCTATTTATTTTGTAATAGAATATTTGACTTGAAATTTTGGTGCGATTCGATTAATGATAGGAAAACTTATTATAATTTCGAGTAATTGTCCACCGCTGAGGAAATCCGAGATTGAGTACTATGCAATGCTCGCCAAAGTTGGGGTTCACCATTTTGTTGGAAGTAAGTCTCAATTTTTATTTATTGAGAATTGATTTGTTTAGCATTGTTATGGAAGTACTTTCATTTGCTTTTTGAAAGTGAAACGTGCCCGTCTAAGCTAATTAAACTGGTTACTTTAGTTATAGGACTTTGGAAAATTTGATACGGTATTAAAATATGCTAAATGTGTATTAAAATATGCTACATGTGGAAACTGTATTCTGGTGTAGAAAAAACCAGGTTGTACCTTGTATACAATCACCGTGTTTATCGAGTGTAGATCAGTTCATCCCTCCTGTTTGGGGACAATGTCTGTCAATTTGTTGATGTGGACTGTTGTGCTTGCTTTTAGTGGACGTGGTTGTAGAAATCGTATAAAATTTTTAATAGTCAGATATTTTGGTGACATTGACATTTGTTCTTTTCCCTTACGTCCATTGTGTGCGACATGAAAGATTGTGCATTTAATTTCTTCCCAGAACTTTGGACAAACTATGCCCCCTTATTTCTAATTAAAACTGTGGGAAACTGGGAATTAAAGTAAATTCAAAGAAGGAAGTACAGGAACCTTGAATCTGAGATTCTCTTTGAGTTTAAGTTTTGACTATGCCATAAATATCAATTGGTCTATTCTAGGTTCTTTCCCACAATAAACTACAAAAACCACTTGCTAATTAATATTACCACTGTTCACTGCATTTGCAAAAACAATTTAATATTTTTCCTGCTTCTCAATTAGCACCTGTAGATAATCTGTTTCTTTGAAGAATAAATTAAAATGTATAGAGCTCATAAGGAAAAACGGTTTGGTCTTTGGAGGAGATGGAAAAAAAGGGTGAAGATATGCTGTCATGGTGTTTGCGTGCAACTTTGCAAGGATTGATTGAAAGAGAAAGAAATTTAGAGTCATTGTAACAAGAATGAATGGGTGGGAAATGTATGAATTTAATATAGTGCCCCATTAAGTTTTTTTTGTTCAAGCACGAGTGGGAGAGGATGCTGACTTCTATACTTTTGCCAGGTAGTTGGGGGGGTTGGATTATGTTGCTAATATCATTATTACGGTGGTTTTCCTAGTTTGTTCTAAGTCTGTGCTTGTTTTGATGGAAAATGTTTACAACTGAAAACGTTTTTTGGGTGAACATTGTATAATCTCTCAATTCTAACACAATGAACACAAAATCAACAATACCAAAATCTAATCTCACAAATTGTTACAATAAAAATTATTATACCACAAACAAATTAGATTTAGAGTTGCTTGCAGTATTGGAAGATTAGGTAATTGGATAAAAGATAATTGATCTTATAGAAGTGTTGTCCAATTGGGCAGTAGAGCTTGTGTCTGTTATCTCCATATCTGTTAATTCACTAACCGATGCTAACCATATTTGAGTGATGTTCATAATGTTTACCCAAAACAATGATCAATCATAAGTTCCCTCATCTTTTGAAATAGCTTTGCTATAAAGTTTATTATTTTTTGGGTACATATGATGTGAAACTAATCTCTCTATCTTCTTCCCTCCCTTTTCTATTTCCCTTAATTTTTAGACAATAATGACTTGGGAACAGCTTGTGGCAAGTATTATCGGGTGTCTTGCCTTAGCATTATTGATCCAGGTAACAACATATACAAGTGTCTTAGAACTGTCCTTTTAGCCAATGGCCTGAGAAATTTATTGACCCGTTCTTTTTCTTGCAGGTGATTCTGATATCATTAAGACCCTGCCAGGTGACCATTAATCAGATTGAGTTAGATGCCTTCCTCCAAGGTTCTTGTCATTGGAGAATAGAATTATATCAGTTTTCTAAATTTTCTCTTTTATTTGTTTTGAAATTTTCTTCAAGATATTTGATCCTACATATTTGTTCAATTTGTGATGTTCGCGGCAAATGGTTGTAATTTAATGGCAAATTTTGCTTTGATGGATGAGATGCAGGTTTACACTTTACATGTTTGCTTCCGGAAATAACCAACACAGCTTTTACTTTTGTATTGTAAAGTGGTTAGTCCACATGGGCTTGTCTCTGGCTTTCCGATCTTATAAATGAATATTATAAGAAAATCTTACAATTTCCTATGACCCTTACCATCATCCAGATTTAGTATTGGCGGGAAGTGTAATAACAAAGGGATTCCTATGATGTCGGTTTGTCGTTTTGGCCTTGAGCAAATTAGATATAGTGCAAGTATTTACTGTATTTTACTTAAAATAAAAAAATAAAAATTCATTTCTCAGGGCATCAAACAAAAATAGGTGAAATGCATTAAGACATGACCGTTTAAACTTTTATAAACTTTTAGAGCATCTCCAATAGTATAGATAAAGGCAAAATATTCTCTATAATAGAGAATAAGACCAAAAAAAGGGTCTTCAATAGATTCTCTAAACTCTAAACTCTTTTTGGCATATGAACAGTAGCTCATCAAATCTGATGGGCAACTATTTATTCTTCAAATGTTTTTTTCTATTATAATAATCAGGTGTTGAATAAAAAATTGTTGGAAGATATGTAGTTGTTAAAAAAATAATAAATAATGAATGAAGAAATAATATTTAAATGAGATAGAGAATCTGTTGGAAAATGTATTTGAAAAAGTGGGTAGATAAAAGGTAAAAGTCATTATTCATTTTCCAAATAGTACAAAAATTTGATGAATTTGCTGGAGATGCTCTTAGTTTGTTGCAGTAAGACTACACTTCTTCTATTGCAATTGCGATTTAGTACATAAACTTTGGTATTATAGCTAATGGATACATTCTATCATTTTTGCCCATTTTTCTGCCTATTATAACATTATTATTTTTGGTACAAAATCATTAAAAGAACGTACTAAAACTTTTGTGCTCTTATGGTAAGATCTCTTTCGTTTCACTTTTACATAATGGGTTTATTGCTATAGCAACAAAGTTTTATGTATTAAATTGGTGGAAAAAGAAAAAAAAAAACGTAAGGGTTTTATTGTATTTTATCCGGTTTTTGAACATGGTTACTTGTTAGGGGGTAACGTAAGCATGGATATTGTTTAGAAATAGATGTTTGGAAAATGGATTAAATTCTGTTTGGCACATATTATCAATTAGGTTGCTTTTACATTTATAGTTTTTGGAAGTTTATTTTTTTAGAAAGTATAATAATATTTTTATTAAACCTATTTTTTAACCAAATAACTCAATGAGAGTTAAGTTATCTCTTGAGTACACATTTTGAAGAATTAATTTATGAATGCCATATTATGCTGTTAAGCGAAGAAAAAAAAAAGTTAACAATTATGATCACCAGAGACTTTTGTAATGTGCTTGCTCCATTTTTCCCTCTTTTTTTCTTCGCTCAAAGGAAATGTGGGTCGGCGCAATGGTAAAATGGTCACTTCCACATAGATTGGCTTGGAGTATTGTTTATAATGGCTGATCTGAGTAAACTCTTAAGGAGGTCAGATCATTCAATATCACATTTATTACACCCAAAAACTTATTAAGCATTTAATGCAATGTGACATGTCTTTTAAGAGGGGATCCTAACCACTTTAGAAGCACGCCCATGTTGCCAAGATGGGCAAGGGCTTGTCACATCAACTGGAAGTAACATATGGGGGCAATGATGAATTCCTTATGCCAAGCACATGCCAATCAAGGGTATAAATACCCCCTTATTATTTTCTTGAGGGTATGTAGTTCTCAACCCAAACAAATTTCGATTCATTAGATCTTTTGAAACATTGACTTAAACTTCGAAGTGCTCATTACCACCCTTACCAAGGTTGCTGTGTTCATCGGGAACCGACCTTCTTTTTGTGTGAGCATCCATTAAGTATCCATTAGAATATTCACACTACTATTAAAAAATGGAAAAAGTTTGGCTCTAAACATGTTTAGAGCTACCTTTTCCAATTTACTATGTGGTGAAATTGAAGAGACAACTCATGTGTCATTTTAGTCACATGACTTTGTTAATGAATTATGTGACTTGTTTAAATAATGTACATGAAATAGTTTTATAAATTGTCAAGTAATGAATTGTAAAACGTGGCTCTAAATATATTTGGAGCCAAACTTTGTTTATATGAAATATTAACTAAAATGAGAATGACAAATAATATTTCCAATTATTTTGAAGAATTTACAAATTTCCTAATGAGCTCTTCTTCTTTTTTTTATTTTGTTTTAAATTTTTTTATGAACTCAACTTGAATATATAAGTGTTATGTCATGCTTCAAATTCTTAATTCATAATTAGAATTATATTGTAGAGGTCATTTTTTGTTTTGTTTATTTTGTTAAGTAATTGATTGAGAGATGAGGAGTGGGTAAAAGTCTTTATCTTTAAAACCAACCTTTGTAGTTTAATTGTATTTTATTTATTAAGCAAATAAGGCATTTTTTATTTCAAAAAAAAAAAAAAAAAAAAAAAAAGAGGTCTCAACCCTTTGTTTTTGATGTGTCGTTAAATATGACATTGCATGGGATTCACAAATCACAATTCTACTTAAGGAAAAAGAAAATTATGAAATTGAAAGAGGAAATAAAATTTGGGAAATTAAAATAAAAGAATATATAAGTTCACTCTCCTCTTTATTTTTGGATTAAATAAAATTTGAGCATCGTCGTTTAGACAAAAAAAACATCCCTCTCTAATGGTTTGCGCCAAATAGCCCGAAATTGCACCCCATGCTAAAACCTCTCTCACTCTCTCTCTCTCTCTCTCTCACATTATCTCTGCAACTCTCTTCTATTCAAACCCTCTTCTCTGAACTCCTCTCAGTTCCTTTCGAAACGTTTCTTCTCTACACAAAGAAAAACACAAAAACCCGTTTCTAGGGTTTCTCTTTCACAAACACCTCTCCTATAATCCACACCACCAAACCTTCTCTCTCTCTCTCTCTCACACTGTGATTCCCTCAAACGCCGTCGTTTCAATAAAATCGTTCTCCGGCATTAATTCCTGCATTTGCTCCAATTTCAAGAAACGCCACCGTTTTTTTTTTTCCTTCTTCTTTTGCCAATTGAAGTTTGCTCTTTAGTTACTCTCTTTCGGAAAAAAAAAAAGAAAAAAAGAAAAAGAAAAAAGAAATTATTTCTAGGGTTTTAAAACAGCTCAGAACTTCGACCAGCGTGACTTGAACTTGGAGTTTCTATTCAATTTTGGTCTTTGAAGACTTATTTAATTAATTTTCAGATTGAAGTGGTTTTTCTCTAAGTACTGGATTGGTGGGAGGTGTGATGAATAGTGTTTTCAATGAGCAGATTCTTGCAGATAAACTCTCCAAGGTCAACAGCACCCAGCAGTGCATTGAAAGTAAATCCAGTCCTTTTTTATTTGCTCATTTCAATTTCAATTTTTTTTTTATTTTTTTATTTTTTATAAATTTGAATGAACATGTTAAATTCTTTATCTGTAATAAAAATGGTTGCTTTATAGATTTGTGTGTTTGTTTTTTATGTGGTTGGGCTTTTTTTTGGGTTTTTGCTAAATTTGGAAATATAGTTGACTCATAAAGATTTACAATCTTTGTGGTCAACTGAACAATTTTATCTGTAACATTAGTCATTGGAGGGTAAACTGTGGTTATATAATTGAAAATTCAGTACTTGAAGAAACATTGATCTGCTTTTTGATACTTCGGACCATGTGGATTGGATTGGATTGGATAGAAGTGTGTTGTGTGGACGTGTGCTAAGTCCCACTTCGAGTGTTTACTAGGTCAAACTGGACTATATATGTGATTACGAGTTGCTCCAATTATAACTTTATTTGTCCTTTTAGGGTATAGACCATATGGCTAGTGCTTTCTCGGGTTGTGTAATTTTCATAATGTATTTGTTGAATTTTATATAGATCTGTTATATCAATGATTTGCTAAAGTGTATGTATCAACATATCTTAAGCATTATGAAGTGTCATATCCAGTATTTATTTCATGTAATGTAATGTTTTGTCTTGACTTTTGCTTTTGTATAGCTTTGTCACATTGGTGTATATTTCACCGGAGCAAAGCAGAACTGGTTGTTTCGACATGGGATAAACAGTTCCACAGTTTGCAGATGGTTCAGAAAGTTCCCCTGTTGTATCTAGCAAATGACATCCTACAAAATAGTAAGCGCAAAGGAAATGAGTTTGTTACTGAGTTTTGGAAGGTTCTTCCTGCTGCACTCAAAAGCGTTACTGGAACAGGAGATGATCAAGGAAAAAATGTGGTCTCTAGATTGGTAATGCCTTCTTTGCTTTATTTGGTTTGAAGAACTGATGACATAGGACATACATTGTTTCACCAATTAAACTAGTGCTTGTATTATTTTTAGGTTGCTATATGGGAAGAAAGGAGAGTTTTTGGATCCCGTGCACGGAGCCTCAAAGATATAATGCTTGGAGAGGAATTGCCTCCACCCTTGGAGTTCAGCAAAAAACGTTCGCGTTCAGTCAGAATTGTAAAAAGGGATTCACGTTCGATTAGAACGGTTAGAATGAGGGCCTTGTTCTCTTTCTGCTTCATTCTGTTTAGTTTTTTAGAAGTTACATATTCTTCTTCCATTTTACTCTGCATGTCTGAGATGTGGCTCAGTAATGTGTTTTTTATTTGGAAACCAGAAATTGTCCATTGGAGGTACAGCTGAAAAAATAGTTTCAGCATTTCACTTGGTGCTCAGTGAACATCCTAATGAAGATGCGGAAATGAGTAAATGCAAGTCTGCAGTTCACCGTGTGAGGAGGATGGAGAAAGATTTTGATTTCACCTGTTCTAATGGTAAGCCACCTACAATGTGTATTGAAGTGGTGGCTTGGACTTAATTTCTTTTGACTGGTTTGTTATTACATGTTTCTCTGTAAAGATATCCGGATTGTATTTATAGCTTGCTTTCTTTGTTCCTCAGCAAAGGATCCAAAGCGAAAAACTCTGTCAAAAGAACTGGAGGAGGAGGAAAATATTTTGAAACAGTGTATTGAAAAACTTAAATCAGTTGAAGCAAGTAGAGTAGCGCTTGTATCTCAGTTAAAAGAAGCTCTACATGAACAGGTACCTGATCATACCACCACTTTTCTAATGTCTAATGAGTTTTTAATTATCTAACATATGCAATGAGTGATGATCTGTTTGTCTGCTACAAATGACAATTCTATGCAATTATGTGCTCACCGTCTGAATTCTTTTCAGGAATCTGAACTGGAGAATGTCCGAACTCAGATGCAGGTATGTTCTCCATTGATTATATCCATAAAAATTAGTCCAATGTTCATTCATTCCCCAGTGTAAGATGGTTGTATATTTACTTACCAAGAAAGATGGGTATATATTTACTTATTTAGCATGTGTACTATTATACAATTATATCTTTTAGCCTGCTTTTTCATGCTCTAACAACTTATAAAAAGCTTGAAAATATTGTTTCTTTGTGACACTACATTTTCTGTTTTGGGCTGATCTCTTTAGTAAAAGATCCACTTGGCTACTGAAAACATTTGATAATGTTGGAATAATTGAGAACTTTTATTTTTGGGTTGGCTTCCTGTTGAGCTAGAAGATTGTTTTTTTTTTTTTTTAGCCTGATAGTGGGGCGCTGTTCTGGAGTTAAGTTCAAGTTTCTCTAGCATACTATGTTAGGAAAGAACCCAGAAAGTTAAAAAAGAAAATGAAGTGATGAGAGTTCACCAAAATATCAAAAAGTTCATTGTTTAGATAATGACTAAGAACCAGTGTAGTGTTTGTGGTTGGCAAAAAGATCAACACTATGTTTTTGTTGCCACAAAATTGGTCCTTAGAGAAACTGTACCACTTAGGAATATAGATTTCCTGGAATACCACAAATCACTGCAAGGCCAATGTCAAACCTGCTTCTTAGAAGTCAAATAGATACGAACAGATGAAAAATCTAGCTAGCCTCTGATGTTCAAAATTTTGTGAATTTTATAATTTAGCAGTGACTTGTGTGATTTGCTCTCTACACAAATTGTTACTCTGGTTATTACATAAGAAAAAAATTTATTGTGGTGTTCTTATTACTTGAATCTCTTCTACACGTAATCTTTTGTCAATGGGCCAATACCAAAGCTTCACAGGTCCAATTCATCCTCTTTCCTTACTAGGTGAATATTATGGGCTAATAGATGCAATCAGTTCAAGCATATGCTGAAGTATTGACTTCTTTCAGTTTAAGTGTCTAGCTGATGAAAAATCTGCTCTTGGACTGGATGTTTTATTTATTGGGTTTATACTTATCTCAAGCTGACTCTCCAAGGTTCCTTCTATAAGTTTCTTGAAGCTGATTATGGCTCCTCATGCACATTAAATTAACTCAGCACACATAAACCTTTCACATGTGTTGATAAGAAGACTGTGAAAGCCGATAAGTAGACCGTGAAAGCTTTATTTGTGAAAAGCGGAATAATTAGTTTTAAAAAATTGTTTCTGTTAGTCAAGCATCTCAAGATGCTCAATAGGAAATGCGCTTGAGCCTATCTTTTACCTCCGCTGCCATTTTCCAGTCCTCCTTGAAGGGGTTTGTTTTGTAATGTCAAAATGGACATATTTCATCAGTATAGAAAGTCTTTAAATCATGTAGTCCTCTAATATTTGCCTTTCTAATAAACTAAGTCAGCAGCCATATGGCTCCAATATAGTATTTCAAACTCATGGTGAACTTGTTTTGAGTTTAGATCCTCCAGGACAATCAAGGGTAAAGAGTTCCCTCTAAGGCTATTCAGATATTTCTTGGATGCAATCCGGAAGTGTCCCAACAATTGTTAAGGGTTAATTAAATCGTTAAGACACTGACTTAACTCTATACTTGAAGTTATGAGATTTTATGTAATTTTTGTAATTTAGTTATGCTGTTTATGTATTGAAGCTAGGACAATGGTCTTTGGACCCAATGGCTTCTCTATCTCTCATAAACAAGGGGTAGAGGGTGAGTTCAGGAAAGTGGGACATGAAAGGTCTAGAGTAGGGCCTAATTGGGATGACAATTTATTTTGGATGTGTGGACTCTGATTTTTTTCCCCTTCTGCCCAATGAGACTTTAAGTTTCTTTGAGCCTTGAACTTGTCCTTTCCATATGGGAAATTTATAAATTTTGTAACTTTAATTTCATTGTTTGTGTTGCACAAGTAACTATAAATTATGTTCTCATTTATTTCTATCTTGTTGCTTTTTATATCTGGTTGGGCTCTGCAGTTGTATGTATTTGCATAAAAATACTATACTGTTTAGGACCTTTCGGTGTCAATGGATTGAATTATCTAAACACTATGTTTCTGAACCAATCATAGGTAGCTCAGGCACAGGCAGAGGAAGCTAGCAACATGCGGAAGCGGCTTGATGATGAAGATTATGTATCAAAACCATCCACTGCAATCACTCCAATTGATGCAAACTCAAAAGCAGGGCAAACAACTAAGAAGTCAGCTGCAGCCATTGCAGCTGAGGTTGCAGACAAGCTTGCAGCTTCTAGCTCCTCTCAACTGATAATGACTTCTGTTCTCTCTACATTTGCCGCGGAAGAGGCAAAGAATGCTGGTTTAGCAAAGGTGTCCACGCCTACAAATTCTGATTCAACTGTAAAACCTGAGAAGTCGTTGCCAGTTTCAGAGCCTATTGCTTTCTTGTCCACACAGCCGTTTACTTCACCACCAAACCATTCGTATCAATCAGTTTTGGTTCCACAATCAACAGTGCAGAACCAAGTCCCAACCTCTCAAGCTCAATATCATATACTTCCAAACCCATCCTCCCAACAGTATTTGCAGCCATCAGGAGGGATCATGACCCCATATGGTTATAATAATATTCCACCCTTACCACCAGGACCGCCACCTCCCCCACCCCATATGGTCAGTCCAATGGTGCCTTTGACTTTGCAAGTAACTCAGCAACCCCCAGCGCCCCCTAGTTTCCGGCCACTTCAGCCTCCTGGGATGGTATTCTATGCTAATCCTCACCTTTCTCAGTGAAAAAGTAAACTGAGCTAGGTAAATAGTTAATCATGTTTTCATACATGCATTTTCTTGAGAACTTGGAAATTTTGTCTGCTCAAATTGGCTTTTTTGAGATACCCAGGTGATTTCGATATTAACAACCCTTTCATGGATGGATTTATTGAGAACCTCAAATCGATGGCCCATTCGTGCAATTCACCACATCTAGGGTGGCTAGATCAACTAGACTAGATGTACCAAAAATGACTAGGTTATTTAAATATATCATTAAAATGTAATGAACATAAGAGAGAGAGAGAGAAATTGTTGGGGTCACTCTAGATTGCAGAATCATTGTACATGTCATCTTTAATTTGAGGACCATTCTTTCTTGCTTGTAAAAGGCAAAATTATCTGTAAAAAAGTAACAAATTTGGTCAAGCCTCTAGAATGAAATTGTGATAAATCAACAATGATTTGGGATTCTCTTGGAAAATTATTAGGCTGGGCTGGAGGGTTTCTTTAATTGGAGAAATTTCCAATCCATGACGTGGAGAAATTAACCCAACTCATGTATTTCCTCCCCCCCCCCCCCCCCCCCCCCCCCCTCCCTTTTTTGTTAGATTAGGTTGACTGATTGGATTTAGATGTTTTGTGCTTTGTAACAAATTGGTTGTTTACTAACTATTGAATTGTATTCTTAATTTTCAAATTCATTAAAACTAATTCTTAAAATGCCAAAAATAAATCGAACTAAAAAAAAAATAACAGATGGTAATAAAATGCACATGTTTGTTGGGTTGGGTTGAGTTGGGTTTGATGGGTTGTAAGAGTTATAATCCAAACATGGCTCAACTCAATGCTCAACTCAACTTACAAAAAATTGATTGGTGGGTTGAATTATCCCTAAAATTTAGTAAAAAAATGGACACTACACGGTCTACACTAATTGAGAAATATCAATTGGAATTGTGAATACATATGCCAGTGTGGGTTTCAACAAGTGTACTTGGTATTCCTCATATTGTCTCACATGTATATGGAATTTGCATGTGGACTAGCTTGTAACCCATGCAATACCCATCACCCATGCAATACATAGACAAGTTTAACGTAATATAAATTTTTTTTCTTCTTTTTTTATGACTAATCTTAGATTCACAGGATATGTGGGAATAAATAATTGTTTTGTAACTGTAATATAATTTATAATTTTTTCTCTAAAATTTGTTGAAAATAATTTGTTTTTTCTAAAATTTAAACACCAATTGGTCCTTAAATTGATTCTTTTTGTAGGTTGCATTTTTTAAGTTTAACTCAAAAATTATTATCATTTTCTTAATTTTTGCGTTGAAAAGTATGAAATTTTATTATATTTGGAATAAACTCTTTAGTTTTGAGTTTAAAAAAAAAATGCATTAGAAATTAGAAATATGAGTCTTAAAAATGCAATAAAAATGATACATATTAAAAAATCCTATTCTATCCACTTTGGCCATATTTGGTCCATTCTGTCCTCTTCGATCCACTTTGGTTCTATTTGGTCCATTTAGTCCTCATTGGTCCAATTCTGTGCACTCCAGTTTTATTTGGTCTATATTGGTCGTCCATTTCAGTCCTATTCAGTTGACAGTAGTCCTATCCGGTCCATTACTTGCACTTTGGTCCTAATTTGTCCAATCGTTCTTATTCAGTCTTCTTCAGTATACCTTGTTCCATTTGGTCCACTTCTTTTCATTTGGTGAAATTCGGTCCATTTTTGTCCACTTCGGTCCATTTTGGTCCACTTTGTTACATTTTATTTTCTTGTTCTTAAATAGGTACATCGAATTGGACTGAAATGATCTAAAATATATCAAATGGATTGAATAGACTGAAGTGGATTGAAGGGACCAAATTGGACTGAATAGACCTAAGTAGACTCAATGGACCAAATAGACCAAAGTGAAATATTTGGACCGAATTAGACTGAATGGATCAAATTGGATCGAAATGGACCAAAATAGATTGAATGGGACCGAATTGGCCTAACTGGACCGAAATAGACTAAAGTGAACCAAATAGACCTAATTGGACTGAATTGACTGAAGTAGACCAAATTAACCTAATTGAACTGAAGTGGACCGAATTGGACCATAATGGACCAAAGTGGACTGAAGTAGACCGAACTAGACTGAATACATGAAGTAGATCGACATAGACCAAAATGGACCGAATGTCGATCTATAATTAGCATAGTCAATATTGTGTTTTGATATAAACTCAAATTCTAACTTCCAAAATAATCAAGTATTAACTCAAACAAAAATCAAACCGAAACTGAGAGAGAGAGAGAGTACTTGTAATGAGGAACTAAAAAAATACCACACCAAAACATATGAATCCAAAATAGAATTTTACAAATACAATGGTTTATTAATATAAAGTAGAGTTGCAAGAAAGAATAAAAAATCAAGAGAGAGAGAATAATTACTTTTTCAAGAGAGGATGTGAGAGAGAATAATAAGAAATTTATAGAAAATAATATGAGAAAGAAAAAAAAAAGTAATAAACACCAAATTATCTTAGTCATGTTATATTATGTAATAAAATAACATTATATTCCTATATACTACTTTTATAATGTAATAGAATAACATCTATGTAATCAAAGAGAAGGAAAACGATAACAACATAAAAACACAACTTAATCACATCAACCTAAAGTAGAGTTCCAAATAATACAAAAATTCATCAACTTAAAGTAGAGATTCAAGAAAAATAAAAATAAAAATCCACCTAAAAATGAAAAACAAAATTTTGAGAAAGAGAAAGAGAGAGAAAATTATGTATAGAATGAGAGAGAGAATTGTAAATTATAGTAAGAGGAGGGGAATAAGAAAAGCTAAAAATAAAGGAAGATAAGATAAAGGAAATATGATATTAAGGTGAATAGTAGTTGGGACATGAAAATGTAAAAAGGAGGAAAAAAGTTTGAGAATGTATAACAATAAGTTGAGAAATTGTTTTTGTGCGCGCCTGAAATGAGGCTATTGGGCCTAACCTCACTTGGGCTCATAACTTATTTGTAAAGTGGGTTTAGGATTTCCTACTATGCGTTGTTCTCGGCACTGAGACTTAATGAAGCTCTCTCTCTCTCTCTTTCTCTCTCTCAGTCACTCTTTTCTCTCTATTCTCTATTACTTGAGAACCTTTTCAGAACCCTTTTTCTTCCTCCAACTTCTCATATTTATAGTTCTAAATTAGTGGAGAGGCTATGATCACTTCCATGGTTAGTGCAACGGGAGGTCTAATATCATTAATCATAAGTGGGTGATTAGGTGGGAGTGGAATGTGGTGAGAGTGGCATTGGAACTTGGTTCCCACTTGTGCAGATATGCTCGGCAGCAATGTTTCCTAAGGCACTGCTGGGTATGCAAGGGATGGTGTGTTTGAACATCATTCTTTCTTCATTGCACGGGAAGGGTTTGCCGAGCAAGGATCAGGAAGCAAAACTTGGGCCCGCAGTTTGTGTGGGTTTGGGCTAGGCTTTTGGGTAGAAAGGGGTCAGGTTCATGGGCCACACCTTCATATCAGAGTCCTAGGCCCAAATGGGTTCAGGTACAGAGTGCCATACAATTTTTTTTTTTTTAAAGTTGAGAAATTAATAAAAAAATAATTAAAAAATAGAGATAATGTTGGAAATGAGTGGATAATGTGGCCGTTGTTGTGACATAATATAATCGTAATAATAATAAATGTTACGCTTCAGCTTTTAGATATATATATATATATATATATAGATTATGATGGCATATATAAGTATAAACTCTAGCATTAGAAATTTATGATGATTGTGTTGTATAGAGAATTATACTATTTAAATTTAAATAAAATATGTTGTACTAAGATTAATGAAGGGTTCAAATATAGAATATAATTTCAATTCAATTACAAAAAAATATATAAGGATAATGAAGTACAATATTATAAGGTCAATCAAAAGTCAAACAAATTTGATTTTTTGTATTTTACTAATATAACATTAGAGTAATATTTTAGCCAAAAAACACTGTTCGTCCATAAAGTATGCCAAATGAGCGCTTTTGGTTTCTTAAGTTTCAAGTGAATGCTATTGGTTCCTTAAATTCCAAAAATGAGCGTTATTAGTCATTTGTTAACTACAATTAGTCTCAATGACTATATGGCTAACGAAACAATGATGTGACATTTTTACAAGTGACATGTCAACATTTTTAATATTTTTAAAAAAAAATTAAAACTTACTTTTACATATAAGCAAACTCATGACCCATTTTAACACTCAATAGTTGACTCGCAATGAAATGAATCTCCCCAAATTAAATTCCAAAATCCCTAATTATTATGTAATAAGAGAGAGAACAATCAACACTCATTCACCGATACCGTGAATCCTAATTAACTCAACTGGTAAAATCTTTTATTTTCAAATAAGAGATATGAGGCTTGAACCCTGCCCAGTCAAAAATCATTTGTGTCTTGATGATAAAGAATAATCATCATGGAGTGGATGACATATATAAGCTCTCAAGAAATTGCTCTAACAACCTTCAAAATAGTTAAATTTGAAATGAGTTCTTTTAGGATCACAACTTGTGTGCATAAATTTTGCCACAACTTTGCCTATCACTTTCTCATGAACCCATAATTTATTCTCTAGCATTCAAAATATGCCACATTGAAGTTGTAGCAAAAATTGTGACATAAAAATTGTGTTACATATTTTCTCTTTTGGAACCCCTGACAAAGCAGAGTTGGTCATTAGGTTTTTCAAGAACTTTGTTTCTTGCAATCCCAAATATCAAACATCATAAAAAACCTCTCTTCAGTGCTGTTATTAGATCCTTAGAACACACTTTTGCCAAAATTAGAATTTTTGCAGTCTAAAAACTTTACAAGCTCTGACATTGCTAGTAGGGGTGTGCGCAGGTCGGATTGGGTGGGTAAAGACCAATATTTTTATCCAATCCGCCACTAGCGGGTACGGAAAATTCCAATCCGCCACCAACCCATCAAAGTCTAAATCTGGCAGATTGGTTATAAATATTGGTGGTTTCAATTTGACGGGTTAAGTGGGTTGTGCGGGTTCGCATTAACAACATTTTTTTAAAAAAAACTATCACAAACCACAATTTGTTATCGAATAACAAATTGCAATGAGGCTTGAAAGACCACATAAACCATTCTTTTGTTTTCTTTAAAAATTTGCTTGGAATAGATCAGAACAATATTAATACTGTTAAACGTTTTTCCGGCTATTCTCACAATTAAACCTGACACGTGTGGTTCCTAATGTCAATCTTCTGTGAGAAAATGGAGATACTGAATAATAAATCCCTATCTACAACGAGAGAGATTCTTGTTTCAGATTAATTAGGGATTTTTGGCATGTGATTTGGGGAATACCCGCTTCATAATAGGTCAATGGCCAAAATGAGCATTTGCCTCTTTCATTCAAAAGATGTAGTAAAATGCCCCTGTTATGAAACTATCTAGCAAAATGCCCTTGTTTTGAAATTTGATTTTTAGAAAATCAAGTTTCAATGAAAAACTCGATTTGATGAAAATTGAGTAATGTGAGAAATTTTACATGGAACTCAAGTTCCATGTATTTTTTTTTTTTTTTTTTTTAAGTTTGATTTCACATAACTTGATTTTCTAAAAATCGTGTTTTTCATTAAAACTCAATTTTTAGAAAATCGAGTTTAAAACAGGAGCATTTTGCTAGATAGTTTTAGAACAGGGGCATTTTGCTGGAAAGTTTTGGCGAAAGGGACAAATGCCCATTTTGACCCAGGTCAATTGGATATTAAAAACAGATCATGGGCTTGTTGGACTGGCTTAGGTGTAAAAATGAGTTTTAATTTCCTAATGTTAAAAATATTGTCGTGTTACTTAGAAGAATGTCCATTTCATCATCATTTCATTTTTCTCAAAAAAAAAAAAAATCATCATTTCATTAGGCATATTATTATTGTAACTAACTATCGTTAATAGAAGGACTAATAGTGCTTATTTTTTAAACTTCAGACATAGTTATTAAACCTAGATTGAAAGTTAACTTAGTTTAAAAGCCGAATCATTGATTCAACGAGTGAGTCACCAGTCAAACTACAAGATTAAATACAAATAAGAAGTTAAATAAATATAGAAATAAGTATGATACATCGTACAATAAATATGTAAATTGGAAAAAAAAAACACATGCTTAAATTACTAATTAAAGTGAGTAGGGGAGAAGTAACTCTCTCTCTCTCCATTTCTTTTTTTGATATAAGATAGAAATTCTACTCTAGCCTAATCTAAGTGTATATATGTGTGAAACTCTCTTTTGGAGACTTGAATTCCGGCCCTTGCCCTCCACATCTCACAAGCACTTATACTTCTGGAGTGACTATCGCACCAAGGGTGTGTGGTCGTCCTCTCTCCATTTCTATGAGTGGAACTGATTTAAGCATTGAAGTCCTTGCTGTTGGCCAATGCAGTATTGCTCCAAACAGGACATAGGGAACTGATTTAAGCATCGGAATGTTTATCGTTGGCCAATGCCCTATTGCTTCTTTCTCCATGCAGGACTTAGGTTGTGCCAGGCTTTAGCTGAGCTTCATCACCCACCAAACAGAGCTACAACTCTGATACCTGACTCCATGCGTGTGGGTGCCAGACTCATTTACATTCTAGTGGACTAGCTCCAATACTGTATAAGCTCTCTAAAATTTTCACCACTTACAGAAGGCTTTCTTGTGTTTCTTCTTTACGATTCCAAGAAACCAAGATTTCCTCATCTTAAACAACTGTTCATTTGGTAAGACTCATTCCTATCAAATTATCCATGTGAATATAAAAATTTTCTTTTGGGTTTCTTTTTTGGAGGTGTGTAAGAAATGAATAAACCTCTAAGACAATCATTGATTCAACGTGTGAGTCACTGGTCAAACTTCAAGGTTAAATACAAATAAGAAGTTAAATAAATATAGAAATAAGTATGATACATTGTACAATAAATATGTAAATTGGAAAAAAAAAACACATGCTTAAATTACTAATTAAAGTGAGTAGGGGAGAAGTAACTCTCTCTCTCTTTCTCTCTCCCTCTCTCTCCATTTTTTTTTGATACAAAATAGAAAATCTACTCTAATTTAATCTAAGTGTGTATGTGTGTGAAACACCTTTCTGAAAATTTGAATCCCAACCCTTGCTTTCCACACTCCACAAGTACTTATATTTTTGGAGTGACTGTCGCACGAAGGGTGTGCGGTTGGTCCTCTCTCCATTTCTAAGAATGAAGCTGATTTAAGCATCGAAGTCCTTGCTGTCGGCCAATGGTATTGCTCCTCCACGCAGGACATAGGGAACTGATTTAAGCATCGGAGTGTTTATCGTCAGCCAATGCCCTATTGCTCCTTTCTCCATGCAGGACTTAGGTTGTGCCAGGCTTTAGCAGAGCTTCATCACCCACCAAACAGAGCTACAACTCTGATACCTGACTCCATGCGTGTGGGTGCCAGGCTCATTTACATTCTAGTGGACTAGCTCCAATACTGTATAAGCTCCCTAAAATTTTCACCACTTACAGAAGGCTTTCTTGTGTTTCTTCTGACAATTTCAAGAAACCAAGATTTCCTCATCTTAAACAACAATTCATTTGGTAAGACTCATTCCTGTCAAATTATCCATGTGAATATAAAAATTTTCTTTTGGGTTTCTTTTTTGGAGGTGTGTAAGAAATGAATAAACCTCTCAGACAATCATTATGATTATGCAGCTACAACCCAGCATTAAGATGGACGGAAGTAGCATACAGGCCTCAATGTATCAGTCAGTGCATGAAGAGCAGCTTTGGATGCAATATAAACACCAACCCGTGTTCCAGGAGCCAAAGTAGAAATACTTCTGACATTGAAAGCTTTTCCCTTTCTCCTAGATGCCATTGCAATTGAGGTACAACAGCTTGAACCAACCTTATCGGGCCTGTTATATGGTGTGACATTATAAACGAAAGAAATAAATCTAATTATTCATTGTTTTATACTATATATATATATATATATATATTTAAAGTTTGTTTTGGCCTTAATCTAATTTTTCGACCTTAATGAAAATCTGTGTTTCCAAATAGCAAATGTTGTAGGAATTTTAGATTGCAATTTTAAATGGAAGGGACAGCAAGAGATCTCTTCACAAGAACAGGGGACTTATTTTTATTTTTATTTTTTGGTAAAACTTGGCATTATACCGCATGATTATATAATAGGAATGCCCACTCATTTACTTTTTCTTCTTGGCATAAATTTGAGTATCTACTTTATATAATGGCATCATTGTATCTTTATTATTATACAATAGGGACGCTTACTTGATATGACACTTAACAATAGGAGTACCCCTTTATCAAAAGGATAAACCATTTTACACTTAGGCCAAAAGAAATTTTTTATTTTAGTTCTCAAGAGAATTCACATAGCTGAAATTTATCATCAACTATTTTATGAGTCCCAAATAGTATTTCTAAATATATATGTGCGTGTGTTTTTTCAATCTCATGTTTCTCAATTTTCAATACCCCAACAATTTGAGAAAATTTTTGAGCTAATAATGCGTATCTCATAAAATTCTCATTTTCCAATATAAAAAATTTAAGGTACTTGAACTTTTCTCAAATAACTTTCATAAAAATAGAAGCACCATATTTTGTGGGTTTCATAAAAATTTATGAGATTTTTCACATCCTCAAAAATAACCCATCAAATATATTATGTATTGGACGCATGTATCTCAATGCTATGGCTCAAATTTAACATATTGTAGACATTTGACAAAGTTATTAATAAAAATAACTTTTACGTTGAGATGATACATGCATCTTACCACAAAGAAATAAACTTTATGGCATCACAATTATGTAATCTCTATTCATATGACTTATTTTGAATATCACTATAAGTGGGTCAAGTCCAGCGAGCTCCTTCTCAAAAAAAAGAAAAGAAAGAAAAAAAGGTCCAGCGCGCTCAATATATATGACATTATGACCTTCTCAAAATGTAATTAACAATGATATTAGTGCTGAAAAATACACAGCCACATTAACTGTTGTAACTATAATAGAATTTCACTATTATATTTTCAATGTTCAAAGCACAGAAATAAGAAAAGAAATATTATCCCTAAACTTTATTTACACCAGATTTTATATAAACTAGCAAGTATACCCAGAATTATATTCATGGCAATATGATAGCATACCCATTATTTGAGCCCACAAACATGGATTTAGATAAATATACATGAACCCAAAGCAACAGATCATGCTTTTTAAATAATAATAATAATAATAATAATAATAATAATAATAACCAACTAATTTAGATATTTAATACCTAATTAGCTTTAGGTGATAAACATTTTATCTCAAATATCAAAACAACAAGAATTAGATTAGACTTGCCTGGTAGGTGCCATAGACTTGAGCCTCTGCTTCACTTTTCATCCACCAATTATTTCCTTACTAGGCCATCCAACTTTATCTCCGTAACCATGATAACATAGTTTATAAACAGAGATAAAATGTATTTTTCTATCACTGACTAGGAACACAATAACAAAATACCAAAGTTATTAATCAACTAAGATTATAGAATATATTCATAATGGTGTTCACCAAATCTTTTTCCATAGAATCAACAATATAAATTAGAACTTGTGCTGCAAGCCCAATTTATAGCAAATTCAATAATCATGAACTAGTCAGTCAGCCAGAAAAAATAATTTCAATATATTTTTCATCCATAAATAAATATTTATTCAATTCTCAATTATTATCATATTGAGATAGAATAAGAAGAATTGTGATAATAATTCTCAATTATTATCACATCATCTTTACCATAAACATAGGTATCATCTCAAATTGTACATGCTGTTCTTAGGAAGAATAATTGATAAATAAATAATCTTCATATATTATATTTCTGGGTTGTTATCTTGGAGACGGCATGAACAATGTTGTTAGTCTATGTTAGGGTACATTTTTTTATACCTAATATTATTTAAGTACCACGTTATTGGGCTTTCACAAAATATTTTTTGCCCTATTATTATGTTAACTACGAATATTTCATTATATAAATTGGGTCATGATATAAACTATCACAAAAGCCCAAAAAAAGTCATATCTTATCAAAGTTTATTCTTAGTACGTAGTTAAGCCCAAAACCGGCCTTATGAGCCTAATACACACATCCCATTCTATTTAAAGCCCAATGCTACTTATGCTTGACAATATTTCAAAAGCCCAATTTTCATTAACAATATCAAAAGTTCAATTTACGCTGACATTATTAAAAGCCCAAGCTAGTAAAAATCCCAAAATTATTTATATTTGGCAAAATACTATATCATAAGTATTTCACTTAAAGTCCAATGATTAACAATGTTTTAAGTTCTTAAACCTATTACTATAATACTAAAAGCCTATGAAATCTATCTTGTGAAACCCATGGTAACCGTTTATGTTACGTGACACTATTCATTTTTCCAAAACCCATGGCAAACAAATATCAAGTCCATGGAGAATTATGAATTTGTGTTACTAATATAAAAAACCCATGGAAAGTTATGATTTATCTCAAACCCATAATATTTATTTATTTCATACCATATTATAAACCCATAGTAATTATTTATGTTACGTAACACTATTCATTTTTCCAAAACTCATGCCAAACATATATCAAGCCCATGGAGAATTATGAATTTGTATTACTAATGTGGGAGGGAGATTTGTCTCAAACCCCAACAAAGGAATTGTTCACTTTGGGAATGGGTCGAGGAGACCGATGCTACCCTCACGAATTTATTCAATCCCACATCGGAGAGAGACGCCTCCCACACATACCTTATAAGCTTGAGCCTAAGACATGAGTGTACCACTACTACACATGCCTCATAAGCTTGAACAATTCCTTTGTTGGGGTCTGAGACAAATCTCCCTCCCACAACTAATATAAAAACTCATGGAAAGTTATGATTATCTTAAACCCATGGAATTTATATAAGAACCCATGGTCATTATTTATCTTATACAGTCTTAATATTTATTTCTAAAACTCACGATAATTATTCTCCTTATTATGATTATTTATAGAAAAACCCATGAGAAGGTAAATATTATTCTCAAGAAACATTGGAGGTCATTATTTAAAAAGCACCAAAGAAAATATCATTTACAAAATAATCCATAGCAAAAATTTTGAGAAACTATACAAGTTGTTATTTAAAACCCATGGAAATTAATACCCAAAACCTATCATAAATATTTATTAAAGCTCATGGATTCATTTTATTTTATTTCTACTAACAACTAAATCTCATGTGGAATAAAAATCCATGACAATATATGGTAGCTTTGTCCATTTTGTAGGGCTCACAATGAGAAAGCAAAAGGATAGGCCCAAGTGGAGAAAACCACCAATTTAGAGGCCCACCAAAATACTCAGCCCTCATAGCCAAGCCCAACATGAAATCTCAACCAAAATAGCCCATGTGTGCAAACAAACCCAACTGGAGAACTCTATTTAGTTCTGCCTTCCGCTGGAGATTACCTCAAGAAGCAACTAAGCTCCAAACCAAATTAGGAGCTGGCCACCTGTCCCACTGCCAACTTTGACGTGAACAATACCAGAGGCTGACACCTAAAGGCTAATGGGCAATAAATACCTTTCTTTCCCAAGTTTTGGTCACAACTCAAGGAAGCCATAACCAAGACTTCCAAGCTCATGAATTGCTCAACCAAATAATTTATTTTATTACTAAAAATGTATGTAATTGGTTCATGAACTAAGCCCATGAATCCTAAAGAAGAAAACTTGGGAACATGTAGTTTGGTGGGCATAAAGGGATCTCCAGCGGAACCCTCTGAAGTGGACAAACTTTGACACTTAGCTTGGGGTGTTGAATCCTACTTCCTAGGGTCCAAATCTTAGTTGCAACACTTAGATTCCTCCTTGCTACCTGCCTTAATCCCATTGGCTAAACACAATCTTAGAATTCTTAGCATTTAATGCAAGATTATGCTGATTTTTACCCATGTGTGACATTGCCCAAACAAGCAAAACAGCCCCAAAAGCAAAACTCCCATTTTAGGCCAAATCCTAGGATAATTATATCAGCTATTCTGCCCCTGAATCAGTCCTACGTTTTGGACTTTTGCTAATTAATGCTCCCTTAAACTTCCCTATAAAAGTCTAAGCATACCAACCCACAAGACACACACCAAACCTTCTAAAATTTTTGATTTTCTTGCCACTTTGCTTGTGGTTTAGCTCTCCCCAAACTCATAAATCATTCCCCTTAGCCAACACTTACTTAGCCTCAGACATTCCCTTTCTTTTTTTGCATATTCATAGCCCCTAAATGCTTCCTAATCAGTCACAAACAACCCTTTACCCATTAAAGCTTTAGCCTCAGCATTAACTCCATCACACCACCACAAGCTTACATACCCACTTACTCAAAATAGCCTATACTGCCCTATTCATGCTCCACATATATATTCCCCAATAATCTTAGTTCAACATTTGTTGCACTGAGCTGGAATCTCTTTCTCCCTTCATTCCATCCTATTTTTTCCTCTTTTACTTGTAATTATTAAACCTTTAATCCTTGTTCATTGTTATTATGATGAAAGCCATAATGTTTTGGATACTATGGAAATTTTCCCTTATGTTGACTTAATAATAATAACGAAAACATATGATTTTTAACATGTAAACTCACTTATTAACCTGTCAAATGTCTACTGCTGGAGGTCTGTCATGTTCACTGCTGGACCATTTTTCCTCTTGTGTACTTGTTATAATGGACCCACTTTTATATTAACCAACTATGGAGGAAATGCATGATTTTTACTATGCAAATACATTTATTGGTTTTCCAAACATCTACTGTTAGGCGTTTCTCTTACTTACTGCTAGATTGTTATTTAAGCATTTGTTGTAGTGGGCCATCCTTTGTGCTAGCTTATCTTTGCAGGAGGTATTTTTCGAGCCTTATTATAATCTTTGTTGGGTGCAACCTAAACTTTGAGCAAAATGGGCCTTTCATACTTCACCGATAGCCTTTGGGCCATGTTCTAAGCCTAAAGTCGAGTCTCGGTCTTGACTCCTCTAATATCATGTGGGCGACGAAAAACACCCCAAATAGTCTACTACACCGAAAATCCCGTAGACGGCATGTATCATCTCAAATTGTTGTTCTTAAGAAAAATAATTGATAAATAAATAATCTTCAAATAATAACATTTCACAAGTATTGGATTTACCATAAAATTAGAAAATAGTGGAGAGATATTACCTCAATGATGCTTTAAAGTTAATCTCATAACATGAGAAATAATTTACTGTTAATTCACAAGTTTTTAGATGGTGGAGTTGAGGCGTAAACTATGTCATTGTCTTGAGACGATGCACGCTATCTAAGGGATTTTTGGTGTAGTAGACTAACAACATTGTGCATGTTGCCCCTAGGACACAACATAGCCACCTTGCTGACTATCCTTACAAACCTATACCACTTGTAGGATATAAAGCTCTTAAATTAGTACTTTATTTAAAAAGAAAGTATTTATCTTAAAATAGTACTTTATCTTTAAAAAAAAGTACCATTTTAAGAGCTTTATATCCAACAAGCAGTGTAGGCTTGTAAGTATAATCAGCAATGTGGTTGGGTTGTTGTATTCTGAGGGTGGTACGCACAATGTTGTTAGTCTTCTACACCGAAAATCCCATAAATGATATGTATCATCTTAAGATAGTGACATGGTCCACACTTCAACTCCGCCTTCTAAAAACTCATAAATTGACGATAAATTATTTCTCATATTATGAGATTAACTTTAAAACACCATTGAGGGGTAATATCTCTCCACTATTCTATAATTTTATGATAAATCCAATACTTGTGAAATGATTATTTGAAATTTATTTATTTATCAATTATTGTTCTTAGGAACAACAATTTGAGACAATACATGCCATTTAAGAGATTTTCAATGTAGTAGATACAACATTGTGTGTGCCGCCCTCTAGATACAATAACCTAACTACCTTGCTGATTATCCTTATAAACTTACACTACATGTAGGATAAGAAGCTCTTAATAGTAATTTTCTTTTACATATATATATATATATATTAAAATATAAAGAAAAAATTAAAGCATTTCATAGATTAGGTAATCAGTGCCTATTGGTAACTGGTAAGCTTATTTTTCAGGCATTTGAAAAAAAAATGATGTTTAAAACTGTGTTACATTTTTTTTTATCCTTATGCAATATGGCACACTATAAGTAAATTTAAACTATATATATATTTTTTAAAAATTACGGTTTAAAACTGTCTCCATTTTTTCTCCTTATGTTATGTCACACGCTATAGTACAATTTAAACAAGTAACATAGTTCCTCCTACTATATTTGAGAGTTTATAAAGGAGAGGAATTGAAAGGAATGAATAAAATAGAATAGAAACGAATTTAATATTTATATTTCTCTTGTTTAGTTACTTAAAAGGAGACGAATAGAATGAAATGCAACATTATTTAAAATAAGTTGAATGAAAAAGAGTATTTTTATAACAACATGCAATTATGCCCATTTCTCCAATTTAAAATAAGGGTACATATTTTCTCAACCAAAAAAAAAAAAAGTACATGCATTTAATAAAAAAATAGGGGTATTGTGAGGAATTCAGTAAAATTCATTGAAACATAAAATTCATTGAAACATATTTTGTTCCTTTTAATTCTTGCCAATTTCAGAAGGATTAAAAAATAGGTTTATAAGTTATAACATATGGAGCTAGCAAGGGATTTTATTTTCCTTCTACATATAAAACTTTCAAAACAAGGGAATGAAAAGAATATTCTTTAAAAATAATTTTATTTCCATTCCATTCTCTCTTATTCATCTCTTCCAAACAAGTTGTTAGTGAAGCTTGATTGCCAAAGTTTAAAAGCTTTTTAAAATACTATTCCGATCAAAGTTCTACTACCAAGGTTTTCAGGAAATTTAAAAGGAAATTTATTATTTATTTTATAAAATTATCAGTATATCAAAATGTTTTATTTTAATAATAGAAGTTGTGCCTTACAGGTGCTTATACTATGGGATTCAAAATAAGTATTACAAGTTGTAGACTTGTATAGTTGTATGATATAACTTCACAATGTGACTCATTATAAGTATATTAAAATTACTAATATAGTTTGCTCCAAGTAAAACTCCATTACTAAAATCTCAAAACATTTAGAATTGCACTTAGTGTATTCGAAACTAAATACTAAAATCATAAAAAAAAAAAAAGGAGTTTCATTATTTATTTTAACTAGTTAGTAGCCCTTGCTGTACAGAAGAATGTTTGGAAAAAAAAATGATACCAATTTAATTAGGAGTAATTAATAAGTATTAATAAATAAAAAGTCAATTGGAAAATTTTTAGAAAAGATCACACTTGACTTGTTAGGGTGCAGCCTAATGGTTGGAGGCTAGCTAGAGATGAGTTGTAGATCCAGATATCCTATGTTCAATCCTCACTACGAGTTTCCCTAGATTACCATATATACGGTTTTGGCAAGTGGAGTTGTGTATTCAAAACCAAATACTAAAATCTTAAAAAAAAAAGAAAAAGAGAAAAAAAAATCGTAAAAAGGGCACTTGCATGTGTGTTTACTATCCTAGTCAATTTCTACCCAGTCATGCATAGCCTGGGGTTATCCAAGCACTGGATAGGACATACCATTACTTAAATCCCAATCTTGAACTAGTAAGATAATGGCCTGTAAGGACTTCCTACTATTAATCCACCCCCTCAGTGGTAAAATAGGGAAAATAAAATAAGTTAAAGCACGAAGAATATTGATACTTGATAGTATATTACTTACTGGTTACCATAGACTTTGGTATCACAAGTGAGTTGGAAGGAAGAGGGATCTCAGCAAGAGAGCCAACATTGTTTACCACACAGCTATACGACCCTACTTGTCTTGGAGGAACCTAGAATCATGCTCCAAAGTCTGTCATTGAACTCATCTACCTACTCGTTGCTACCACTAGGATTCTAGGGGGTGGTATTACATGACCCATCTCTATGGGCCATATGAGAGGATAGATACATATATTAGATACATAATAGATTTTCTCTACTACTAGGTGGTTGTTGTCGGTAAACACGCAAGCCAACGTGTGGCCTATACCTCCCATCAAACACCCTGTGATTAGTACCACTTCTTTGCCTACGAATCCATTAATTCATTAGGTTTATTAACCATTTTACTTAAATATAGAGTTATGTGCTAATAATCAACCTTTTTTTAATTAATTAACTTATTAATCAAACAAGGAAAAGGAAATTACAGTTTTTTTTTTTATTTTTTTTTTTATGGATATATATTCTATATAATGTCCTGAATTTAATTGCTCTAATGGTCCATAGACTTTTTGACAGTTATATTATTCAAATGTGTTCTTCTAATAGTCCTTAAGGAAAATTTTCCTTTGGCAAGCCCCCCTAAAAACTGTTGACTTTTTAGATTTTTTGAGTTTATTTGGTAAATAAGCAATTCAGGAAATACATCCAAACATACACGGAATGCGATTTATGAGCGTTGACCTCAAATCTACTTTTAAATGGCTATTGTAACAATTCATGCATACGGGGGTTTGATTTTTCCTAAATAGATTATATATGATACCTTTTGAGTGGATGAATTTGCGGGGTGTTGAATCTCTTCAGATTGTAATTTTGATGAGTCATTATAGGATTATTACTTTTTTTTTTTTTTTTTTATAGAAGAAAATCGGATTATTACTTGATGGCCTTGAATATTTTAAGGGACATTAATATTTTTATTATAATTCTTAGATTAAATTATTAATTTAGTCTTTAACAATAGTGTAAAGTTTTATTTGATCCCTTAACTATATTAATTATACCAATTTAGTCCCTCAACTTTTAAAATTAATTCAATCTTATCATTGAATCTACTTCTCATTTAAATTTTAATGAAATCAATTAATGTGACCATACATATGGTATGCAAGTTAAAAAGTTTTTATTATAAAAAATGTACATTTGTAAGGGTTTCAAACTAAAATAAAGCACGACTATCATTCCATTAAATTTAATAGAAGAGAGACCCAAATATAAAATTGGCTTAATTTTGAAAGATGAAGGACTAAGTTAAAACAATTAATATATAAATGAGACAAGATAGACCAAATTACAAAATACCAAAATAGTTGGAGGACTAAATTAGTAAATAAACCTATTTTTTTTTTTTTTGAGAAATAATTACAATATGCCGCAACTCGAACCTTTCCCCCCCCCCTAGAACCCCAAGCACTTTGTGCATGAGGATCGTTCCAATTCAACTACAAGACTTTTGGCTTAATTTTACAATTAAGTTATGATTGAAGTAATATTACTTTTATATGGATTTAACATTAGCATGACTTTTATTAACATCAATTATAATATGTCAACTTAACACTTCAAAAAAAAAAAAAAAAAAAAAAAAAACTCAACAATTTCAAAAATGAAAATGTCAACTCAATAGTTATGAGGAAAACTTTTGCATTTATTGTTGTTATTTAATGCCAAGTTCTTCTACAACTATAACAAAATCTCACAATATCAATATTTTTACAGCAAATTGAATTTTCAGCACATTATTAGTCTAAATAAAATAAAATAAGATAGCCTCATACTCACCACCACAACTCAAAATAAAATTGTTGTGAAAATGTTATGAAATTTTTTATTATATCCAAAGACTTTCTCTTTTATATCTATAATTTTGCTCTTCATTTATGTTACATCGGGATTTGTATATCAACTTGATTCTTTTTTATAAAACATATCAAGTTGATTCTCTTAAAAAAAAAAAAAAATACACATCAATGTCTATTATATTATCATTAACCAACGGACATTTTAACTAGAGTTTAGAAATGTGGGCTTATAATTTTGAGAAAAATTAACTAGGAAGTATTTTTAAAAACTTTTTATTGGAAAAGAAAAAATGAATTAATTTTTTTTGACAACTTTTTATATTTTTAATATAAAAAGAAATTAGTTTTAAACTTCCTAAAAGAGTTTATTAACAATTTCCCTAAAAACACCGTTTAACATAATCATATAATTTTTAATATTTTTAACAACTTGTATGAGTTTTAATCAATGAATATATACTTTTTTTTTGATAATTCACTAGTTATAGTGAGGAGGGGAGAATTTGAACCATGTGTGTCATAGATGTACCAAGAAATGTCAACCAATTGAGTTGCAAGACTCTTGACACATTTGACAAATCCTTGAGTGTGTGTAACTTTTTTCCAATTCTACACAAACTCTTAGAATAACCGTAAAATATTGGTTAAGAAATTTGAACCTAAGATTTCATGAATCACATAAAATTGAAAATTATTAGAACAACACTTTTGAAATTGTTAAGATGATAAACTGTGAATAATGAATAATCACCTTTTTATTTTATTTTGTTATAAATCTGAACCACTTTAATATGAATACATCAATAACACCATTTTCATTCACTCATTCATTCCTCAAATTTTGCTGCCTCAACCAACTCTGAAAGAAAAAGAAAAAGTTCCAAATATTTTAATTGTGTATTAATGACACGAGGGAGTTACATTTGTGGTGTCGCGGGATCTTGGGCTATTAAGAGGTTGATGATGCCAAATTGGTTTTGGTTCATACAATTGTCAAAGACTTGAAAATTTTTCATTGACGCGACATAGTTGTTAGGGACAGATGGAACTGCAGAAGAAGAAAGCGACTAAAGTTACGACATAAAGGTGAAACCACAAGTTTCAACTCTCAAGTTCAAACAAAATACAGGAGTAAGTAATTTCGTCAGACTGAACTGGAAAGTAAGTTGATCCATGCAAGGCTAACTGAACTCATTGATTCATGGTATCTTTTTTGTGGATTACGTGAGCATGTAACGTTCATATTACATCTAATCTAAATGAATCTGAAAGTGCATTAATATCACATTATTTAAAATTGTAATTTTTTTTTTAGTCTGAACGCTTTTAAATCTAGAAAAATAAAATTTTTATTCATGAAAAGAAAAGTTTTCTCCATTTTATAAGGGAATCCACATATGAGAGGGATAAAGATTTACATGATATGGAAATTGTTTTTAAGGCAGCATAGTAAGAAAATGGGGGAATCACATTGAAAGATTCATCCATTGGAGTGTATTGTTAGTTTATTATATTAAATTTAAGGTTAAATTACAAATTATCCCTCTAACTTAACATGTTTTCAATTCGGTCATTTTTTTTTTCTATTTTAGTCATTTAACTTTTATTTGTTTTCAATGTATACTTCCATAAAATCTACACAACTATGATTCTCAAAGGGGTGGAGGGGGGGGGGGGGGGGGGGAGGGGATGCAGGCTAAGTACATCAAAACAAAATTGAAAAATATTAAGAATAATGGTGAGATTGGATGGAACTAGAGAAAAAGGACTAAATTCAAAACATATCAATGCTATAAATGATTGAAATGGAAAAAAGAAAAGAAAAAAAAAACCCTTGAAGGATTGAATTGAAAGTATATCAAGTTAAAGGATTTAATTTGTAGTTTAGCATTTATTTAATGTTTTTATTGGACTTGGATAACAAATCCTTGCTCATCTTCCGAAAAGTACATTGAGATTGATTTGCATCACTGGTGCTGGTTGAAAACTATTTCTAAAAACAATAATAGGAAACATGAATGATTTCGTAGTAAAGTGTCTTTTTAAAGGGTTATATATATATATATATATATATATATATAGTTGTAGTTAGGGAGAGGTGATTAGAGGTCCTTAAACTATAATCAAGTTTGTTGCCAAATTTTTTCTTTTTATAAAATATATAGTTATTGGTAGCTTTTATTTCAAATGTGTGTCAAAAGGCTAAAAGTTAGCTTATTTTTAGAAAAATTGGTTTAAAAAAAAAATTTTGAGACAAAAAACAAAAAAAAAAGAAAAAGAAAAAGAAAAAAAGAAATAGCTGTTAAGCTTGAATCAGATGTCGAATTTCTCATATTGTCGTCGTTCGCAACTTTTCCTACAAAATTGAAACAAGCGTCACATATTCATATTTTATAAAGTAAATAGGTACAAATCGTTACCAAATTATTAAATTCTGAAAGATTAAATATCGGATATCATTGTAATATTCAAAATGAAGATAGGGTGTCGTATGTTGTCCCCATGGATATTGGAAAAGTAGCTCCCGATTGAAAAAAATTAATATCATAAAAGATACGTTTTTGGAAAAACTATTAAATAAGTAATAAATAACGATTATATTAGATCACGGAATGTGAATGACATATACCCAAATATTGTTATCGGTTTTCAACAATTGTAAGAAGGTTACTAGGTAAGTTGACCTCGGAATGTTCCAAAATTCTTATTTCCGTTGTCGTGTGTCTTATATTGAAACCAACAATCTCAATCATTTTGATTACACCAAAAGTTAAGAATCGAATCGCCTACAATTTATCCTACAAAATATCTAAAAAAAACAGGTACAAATCGTTAACAAATTATTAAATTCCGAAAGATTAAATATCGGATATCATTGTAGTATTCAAAATGAAGAAAGGATGTCGTATGTTGTCCCCATGGATATTGGAAAAGTAGCTCCTGATTAAAAAAAAAAATTAATATCATAAAAAATATGTTCTTGGAAAAACTATTAAATAAGTAATAAATAATGATTATATTGTATCACAGAATGTGAATGACATATACACAAATATTGTTATCGGTTTTTCAAAAATTGTAAGAAGGTTACTAGGTAAGTTGACCTTTGAATGCTCCAAAATTCTTATTTCCGTTATTGTGTGTCTTATGTTAAAACCGACAATCCCAATCATTTTGACTACACCAAAAGTTAAGAATCGAATCGCCTACAATTTATCCTAAAAAATATCTAAAAAAAAGTGACACACACATCAGACATTCAAATCTTTAAAAGTAAATGATGAACATTCTTGAAAAAGATAAAATATGAAGTAACATATTTTCGTTTAGTAAATTAATAAATTACCACAGATTAAATATTAGACAAATTAATACTAGTTCGCAAAAAATTTAAAATGTCTTTCTTAAGTTGCTAATCATATATATTATAGTAATTCGCTATAATAGCTTCTATATAAAACTCTCATTCACACCTTGTTTAATGCTGGAACTCCGTCGCATAAAATTTTCAATCATATATGTAATAAATTATCAAGTGTTCCGAAATGTTAAGCTTTAAAAAAAAGGTGAATCCAATCTTTTGACCATAGTTCTAATATTTTTCTTAATGTGTGAGTCCAAACTCTACCTTAATAAATAGACCTCAGCAAGTGAGACTTTTAGATTTTTAAATGAAAGGTAGAATAGAGATAGGTTTGAGGGATCTCTTATTAAGTTGATACCATAAAAAAATTATCAATAGTTTCAAAGTTTACAAATACTCTAAAATCTACCATTGACATGCATCTACTTTTAAACTTGAACATTGTTTTGAAATTATTAGGATCTAGTATGAGTGTCCATAGATCTGCTCTCGACTTTTTCGACATGCTCTTCTTCTTTCAATAAAGCAATAATTTTATACAATTAAAATTTTAAAAAGTTAACACCCAAAGATTTACCAAATTTCTATCCTTAAATTACTTAATGTGTGCTCAAAGAATTTTTTTTTTTTTTTTTTTGGCTAAGAAACTTATGCACAAAGAACTCTAAATACCTCATTTATTAACATAAAAAATGCTAATAAATTTAATCCTAATTATAAATGAGTGACAAACTTTGTAATATATGAAAACTTAATAACTTATCATATATATATATATATATATATATTTTAAACTAACAATATTATAATTAGATCTTTATTCTTATGTCAAGACGACTTTTTTATCGTTAGGCCAAACACTGATAAATAATATTATTTTTGCAAACAGATATAGAATCTGAGTTCCTTCTTTAACCAAAAACTTTTCTACCTATCCAAAAAAAAAAAAAAAAAAAAAAAAAAACTTTCTATTTCAAAAAACAAAACAAAAAATGTAAAAAACTTCTCTACATGAATAAAGTGAAACCCAACCATATAGACAGAAAGTTCATGAAAAAAGGTAAAATCATGTACAACCTCTTTCCCTCGTCCACGTTCCTTGACCCAAAGCAATGTGGCAGTGGTTCAGTAACTCAGCCACTGGAAAAAACTTGCTCATGCATGCACTTTAACGCTTTCACTGACACGCAGTGCACCTTTCCAACCCCTCCTTCCCTATATAAAGCCCTCCTCTTCTTCTCTTCTAATCACCAAATCAAAAACCCATCTTCTTCTGTCTTACTTAATGTTTACTTGCTTCCTTTTCCTGCTAATATCATTCTCTCTTTACTTCTTTGCTTGGCTTTCAGCTTCAGCCTCCTACCTTTCCCAAATGAGTTCAGAAGCATCCTCAAGCAACAACCCACCACCACCACCACCACCACAAAACCCAGTCACCCACCACTTCCCTTGTGGCACCACAATAGACTTGCTCAAATTCGAGTGGGCTGCGCTGATTTTGATGGAATATGATGATCAGCGCAGTCTCGAATTTGTTCGTGAAGGAATGTTCGTTGTTAAGCTGATCTTGCAAACCGTAAACCCCATTTTCGTTGCTACCTGCATAGTTGGGAATCATCGATGGCCCATTGCAAAGGACTCTCCTGTAATTCGGTTCAGCCCAAGGACCTTTGTGTTCGGAATTCCAGGGGTCCTGTACGGCCTAAGACTTGCCCCAGACTGTGAAGAAGATAAGGTGAACATGCTTGTAAGGGTTTTTATGGACTACGCTGACTACGAAGATGTCAGTCAGAATATCTCTGGTAAAACTATATATCTGCCACTTTTATGTTATAATTTATTTACTTAATCTTAATTCTTGACCAAATTAACTAAAGTTGAAAAATCTAAAATAAATAAAAAGATTGTGATATGAATTTTTTCTCAAAAAAAAAAAAAAGATTGTGATATGAATTATATGGTATCTAACTGGGAGTACGTCTTGTTAATGAACTGAAAAGATAAAGAGGTTTGGGTACAAACATGCAGTCAGAAAACCCCACATAAATCGCCACCTCGAACAGAACAACAGGGGTTTTCTGGTCTTTATAAATGCATGCAACGGCAAACATAAATGTACGCATTTTTGGTCCTTTATATGGCAAAAAACTCAGGTACCACCATATATAAAAATTACTTGCAATTTTGTCCTTAAGCAGAGGACGGTTACAGTAACATTTCTCCGGGTCTTGTCGTTTATAGACGTGCTAATTTGATCCTTACATATTTTTTTTTTGCTGAAAATTTGATCCTTATATTTGATATGTGATACATGAGAAAATTATTAATTTCATGTTGATTTCACAATATGTAACATACTCATATTACGAGAGTTGCATATATATATATATATGTATTGTTTTCAATTGGGTAATTGATATCAATTATTTTGCTAATTAACAGGTATACCATGGCCAGACCCGGAGAGTGAGCAAGCTTTCTGGCCAAAATCACTGCCTCGAATTGAAGCCATTATTCATTCAAAACTCGCAGCATTTGGTCACATTCCTGGTAGATCACTTTCTGCTGTGGGAGACGAGAGCCCATGCTTGCTGAGAGCAATCCGATTGTCCTCTGTTATAGGCTTAGTTTCCAACTTAATGCTTTCAGGAGAGTTGAATCCCGCGCACACTCGAATCTACAATAGCAAGCTGAGGCCAAGCCTGCATAACTACAACGAAATCCATGGCCTGCGGGCGTTCCCGTCGATAACTTTATTTACCAAAATCGTCGATGCTGTTGAGACCATTTTGGTCATAGCCGCCGGTGATGTCCGCTTGCTGAAGACTCAGTATCCTGTTTTGGCAAAGCCCTATAGGTTTAAGTTGTGGAGCTTTAACAAAGAAGGGGTTGCCTTTCTCTTGAAGTTATCGTGGGAAATAGAAAAAGCTCAAGACAAAAATGAGGATGGGAGTGAAAGTGATGGGTCAGAGGAAGTAGATGATAGTAATAATACACATAGTGAGGGCTCAATGCGCTCGCAAGAGATTGAATATCTGATAAATATGACAGAGAGGTGGTGAAGGGGTTGATCATAGTAAATGATCACCTAGCAAGCTATGAGTGCCTTTAGGAATAATGAAGGTACATTGGTAATGGTCATGGTTTGTTTATCTTTCTGGGGTTTGTGTCTGTTGGGGTTTTCTTTACACGGAATACTCTGACTAATGTTGTTTTTCTTTCTTGTATGGGTCTATTTTAGTAGCTAAAATTTCCAGTTTCTTCCTAGGTATGTCAGCTCCTTTGATGCTAAGGTTCTATGGTGGAGCCTATGTGACGAGGTTGTATGTATGTCTGTCTTAAATCTTAATGTTATCATCTTTAATAATGTTGAGTTCTTCTCTTTCCATTCTCATGAATTACAAGGGCAAAAAAACCTGCAATTCCTAGCTCATAGTGATGCAAAAAGGAAAAAGTAATTAATGAGAGAGAGAGAGAGAGAGAGAGGACTAGATCCTATAATATGCTAATGTATAATAACTATTTGGCTATTACCACTGTGCAATCTTAGTATGATAATTACTCCATGAGTACAAAATTTTTGTTGGATGTAGAGGGCAAAGATTAGGGTTCAAGTTTTTGATAATGAGCTTCACATATATATACACTTAAATTAGGTTAGAGTAAAATTTTTATCTTATATTATATATATATATATATATAACTATTTGGTCGAGAATGAGTTTCACACACATATACACTTAAATTAAGCTAGAATAGAATTTTTATCTTATATTAAGCTAGAATAGAATTTTTATCTTATATTATATATATATATATATATATATATATATATATATAACTATTTGGCTACTTGATTGCGAATGGTTATTACTTATAGATAATTATTCATTTCTATAATAATAATAAAAAAACTATTTTTTTAATTTGTAATAACTAGTACCTTTTTTTTTTGAAACAAACTAGTACTTAATACATGTGACAATTTTTAAAATTAATATATTTACAAAAATAAAAACTTTTCATATGCATTATCTTCACAAACTTTCAATATGTAACAACCAAACTTATGAATAAGAAGAATTATTTTATTACAACATTTTTTATTTTCAATAATAAATATCAATCACTTGGTATTGGTTTGGACTTAGAATCAAGCAAAAAATTAAAAAAAAAAGTTGATAATTCAATAGTGGAATATATTAGAATTCAAACTAAATTATTATGCAGTGTACCATTACTTAGAGTTATATTAGGTGTAACTTAAAAAAAAAAAAAAATGTAACTTGAACCCAATACACATATGAGCTCACGCGCACACGTAGAGCTTACCTAGAATGAATAAGGAATTATTATATACAATCAATCGATCAATGTTTTACATCTTACCCATATATATATTTAAAAACCAGATCAAAATTTTATTAGATCAAGACTCTGAAATTTCTTCTAACAATGTGTAGAACCTACATATAGGGTGTTGAATAATTTCACCAAATTAATGATATATTTGTCTGTGCTTTATATCTATTCATTAATTACTACAACTATAGCGACGGCTCTGTTGCGACATTTTCAAATACCGCAAAAAAAAGTTGCTGTAGACCATTTGTGTCTATGGCATCGTTTTTTGGGTTTTTAGCGATGTTTTATAAACGTCACTTAAACCCAGATTTCTTGTAATGACTCTCTTTAATATTTATCTATTTATTATGTTCTCCTCTAATTCTAATTCATTTTTAGTTTAATCATTCAATCCTGATCCTAAAATAATTTCATCTTTATGTGATATACGAATTAATGAATCTAGCCTATTTATTTTTAAAATAAAAAAATACATATATTCTAACAAAATCTTCAAATGGTTTTATCTAGTTTCCATAGCAAGTTTTTTTTCAGGGCCAATTTTAACAGCCCAAAGCAATTGGGCCCAACAAGAAAGAACACCACATGCCTTGAGTCCAAATGCAATTAAAGGTCCAATCTTCAACGCTAAGTACAGGATGGGTTCCATGGAACATAAGAAGCCTGATTGCGGTTGCTAGCTGAAATGGTCCGGACCTAGAAGATTATTTTTTTCCTTTTACTATGGGTTCCAAGCCCACATTGCACACTTATGCGAAAGTTGTGGTTTGGAGGGAAATAGAGATTTTCTTTAGACCTATTTTTGAGCTCAATGGACAATTTGGTAAATGGGGTTAGGAACACATTTACAAGACCCATGAGCCCATGAATGCTGATTAACTATGCACTAATTAACCAAACACTTGTGGAAGAGCTCTACTTCTACTAGACAAAATCACGCCATCAACAAACTCCAATTCCACAATATAGATGCTATGCTACCCCAATCCTCCTTAGTACTGATTAACATAATCCTACAAATTTAGCAACTTCAGAAGACATCAATATATACCTTAATGGCAATAAATTGAATGGAACTAAGCTTAATCAAATTGCCCTAATCTCAATAAAAAACCCAAAGCAACCATTTTTCCTACAAGTCCTACTGTTCAGTGTTCAAAGATAGAGTTTTGTCAATATTCTTTAACCAAATTAGTTTCAATCTGCAACCAGAAGATTTTTATTATGCCTTTGAAATACTATAAAAACCAAAAAAAAAAAAAACTTTAATATCAACTCATTTGACCAGGAGTGGAGATATTTGTAGACCAAGGGGGGCCATGCCTCCCTTAAAATTATATATATTTGAAAGTAAGGTACAAAATATTTATATTTGGCCCCCCAAAATTGAAAACTAGTCATTTCAAATAGAAAGTGACCCAGAAAATCTAAATAATAAACAGGCCACTTGACTTGTCTGCGCTACATGTGTTTTGAATTAATGTTTGGGACTTTTGATTCAATTGAAAACTAGTTTTGAATTAAAGTTTGGGACTTTATTTGATTCAATTGAAAACTAACCCTTCAAAATTGAAAGCTAACCCAAAGAATCTGAAAAATAAAATTGTCACTGACCTAGGTCTACATATGTTTGGCATTACAGTTTAGTTACTGAATGTTGAGATCTAAAATTAAAAGTTCAATACTGACCTATATTATATGTTGTGCTACCTAATTCCTCCTAAAAAAATGTTTGTTGCTTTTTATGTTTTTACCTATTATTATTATTATTAACAACAATAATAAGTGTTTTTTTTTTCCAAGTAAGAACAGCATTTGGACATACAATGATATTAAATATAATTTTCAACTTTCATGGTTGGTACTATTTCCTTTATAAAATGGGAGTACTTTTATTGCAATTTTGAAACAAACATTTTTAGTCACAACTAATGGCAACAAAATAAATCATGATTCAATAATGGATTCTTTAGATGTGTACATTAAAAATAAAATTATTGTGAATCAATCATAGATGGTTGTTGTGATTGAAAATAATGTTTACATACATTTTGATAGATCACAAATGATTGAGTAAAATTGAATAAAAAAAATATTTTATATATTTTAATTTTGTTTACCTTTTGTCAATTTTTGATAAATTCTAGTTTTATTTTCAATATATTAATTTAATTTTGAATTTTAGTAGTTTTGTGTAATGGTCAAATTTATTTATTTATTTTCATGCTTTGCTCCCTAAGAAACAATTCTGGCTCCATTTCTGCATCTTACCAAACTTCAGTCTTCAATTTTCATTCATTTGTACACAAAAAATCCTCTTCCTTCTTTCTCATCTAACCTCAAAATTTCCCTTTCATTATCACTATTGTTAGATAGTATCTTCATTATATTTCTCTTTTTGATGACATGTTGCTTGATTACAGCTTTAGGTACTTGTAGCTTTCATCGAGTTGCCGGCCATGACTTTCTCAACCTGTACCCCAAATCCAAATTTAAAAAGACAAGTAAATTAAAACTCGATTCATGTAAAACCAACAAGAACAATCAAACACGTAAAATGGGTATCTTGAAGATATTATTGAAGTACAAGTTCTCAAAGTCGAGGCGGGAAGAAACGATGGTATTTGGCTTTGACAATTGACACATGTGTGGCAAATTAGTTTACCTAATTAGATGTCATATAACTAATATAAATTACTTAGTGGGTTAGTTTGTGTCATCCTCAATTATTACTTCTACTTTTTGTAGGTTTTAGATTCTATTATTCTAATATGGCTATTAATTTATAAACCAAGAAAAGTGGAACGTTGAATATACAACTTATAACCAAGTGCCACTATACCTACCGAACTGCATTATTAGCATATAATATATAGAAGTATTAAGTAAATAAAAATCAATGTTAGATGAAACATTGATTGATCATCCATGGGGCCAAAAAAAGTTCATTTACTCTGCTGTCATCTTAATTGATAGACATACTTGAATTATTGTGGCAATCGAAGTCAAAAAAAGAAATAGATAGTGCTCTCTCTCTTTCAATATAAAATATTTAAAAAATGCTAGGATCACAATAAAGTTCACAATTTTGAGTACAACTCACCACATAACTTTGAGCACAACTCACTACATGACAAGTTATGACAAAAGTTCTATATATATTTGTAATCCTATCATTATTCACATATTAGTATTGCTTTTTATCAGTTTGTCTAATTAATAGTGTTTTGATGTACTATCCATGTGGCAAACTAGTTTATCAAAAATTACTATCTTTGAAATCTATAATTTTCTTTTTCAAATAAGAGGGTAGAAAATTATTTTCATTTACTTTGGAGAATGAGAGTTAGTATCAACCTTTTGAGGGGATACTTGAGTGGTGGGCTTGTTAGTTTGGAGAGTGACGTAAATTCAAAAATTTTAAGTTCAATTCATCACATTATCGATTTATAAGATATTTAGAATATTTTATGGACAATGAGTGAAATATAAATATCTGACTATGGGTTCCTTTTAAAGGAAGTTAAATAGTAAAGTCTGTTTCATGATTGATTACCAAGTATTGGAGGATTATTTATAGGTTGAATCAATACAATCTAAACCGATTTTTTTTTTGGAGGAAATAAACCAAAAATTTAAGTGAGGCATTTTTATATTTAATTATTAATAGTAAATGATGAGTAATTCTTAGATACTAGCTCTTAGAATATGGAGAATGATATTCTTTCTTCTCACATTCATGCTAAAATCTACTAATTAAATTCATGGTGAGATTCATCATAAATATGAAAGGAAAGAGCATTATTTCTCTGTGCTCTAGAAGCATCTAAGAATTAAGCGTAATGATTCTCAAAAAAAAAAAAAAAAAAATTAAGCGTAATGATATATATTTAGCTTTGTATATTTATTTGTATGCGTGTGTTAACTTAGGAAAAAAAAAATCAAATATAACTGAAGGAGTAAATATTATGTAAGACGGTACACCGGCTCATACAAGAGTTTTCCTGTTGCATAAGCCAGCCACCCAGATGCTGGTCAGAGGGTTAGGGAGATAGTTTATCCTTAACTAGGGTCCAGGGTCAGTACATCTGAAGGTACGGATCAAGGTAAACCGAGCTGGGCAAAGTGCCAACAGATCTGTACTTAATTGTGTAATCTTCGTCAGTGGTGGGTGACCTGGCTGCGGGCTTGTCCTTTTGTGTACTTCTTTTGGTACGTTATTTTTCCCTTCAAGATCATTAGCGAACTTAAATAATTCATAATTAATTAATTAACAAAAGTAATGAACTTGTGGTGAATAATAATTACAAACATAAATAGTAATTATTATATTAGATTGATTATAATTTGAGGTTTTATAATTGTAATAATGAATAAGACTGAATAATTTGTCTCAAAAAAAAAAAAAAAAAAAACTGAATAATTTGATTTTGAATGTTTATACATGATATGGTATAAGTTTTTTACACATACAACAACAACAACAACAACAACAGCAACAATAATATATTATAATGGGAGATTTAAATTCTAAATATAGGGGTGTTTATAGGTCGGGCTGGGTCGAGTTAAGAGATTTTTTCGACCTAATCCACCATGGTGGGATAAAAAAAAATCCAACCCAACCCAATCCAACCTACATGGATCGGGTTGAACCCATGGATTGGACAATTTTTATTATTATTACTATTATTATTAAATTGAGCAAAAAATATATCTCATTTGCCACCTAAGTTGATAAACAAAACATACATAAACTAGTATTCTAATTCAGTTATAAACAAAATATATTCAACTGAGTTGATAAACAAAATATACATGAACTAATATCCAAATTCAGTTATAAACAAATAAGAGTGGAGTGAGAGAGTGGGAATAGGAGGTGGCAGAGAGAGAAATAAGATTGTTAGAGTTTGTGAAGTAATTGAGTTTTATATAGGAAGAGTTGAATAAGTGAAAAAATTATTAATTATATAATATAGTTTTAAATATATATATATATTAAATATATATAATTTAAAATTTAAATATATAGGTGAGTCGGGTCGGGTTAGGCGGGTTGTGATTGTTATGACCCAAACCCAACCCAACCCACAATTAAAAAAAATTTCATAACCCAAACCAACCCACTCAACCCGATGGGTTGGGTTGGGTTGGGTCGGGTTGGTTTTGGCGGATTGGATGCACACTCCTACCTAAATATTTCTATTGAAAATTTAAAAAGTGCCAATTTAGTTACTCTATAAGAAATATTTGATCTATGGATAAATCAGGTAAAACATTTTGTATTTTTCGTTTTAGCCTTTGTGGTTTTTTTTTTTCAATTATGCTACAAAGTTACAAACACGTTTTTTTTTCAACAAGCTCATTCACAACTTCCTTAAGTCTTATGCTGAGACACCAATCACAACTCTTTCTTGGGGGGAGGTGATTCCTGCTGGTTTCACTAAAAAAAAAAAAAAAAAAAACAAACAAACAAACAAAAACAAACAAACATATTTGAACATTAGGGCCTCTCTAAATTAAAGTAAAATAACTCTAAGTCAAAAAATGCTGCCAGAATAAAGGCCAAAGAATAACATAAAAAGCCTAGCTACCCGAACACTCTTAAGCATATACCTTGGAATTTTACAATTCTAATCGCTGATCAATTTATTTAATTACATAAATATTGAATGAGAAGGTAATTGGTATCAAATGATATTATGTTAGCGGTATCAAAATTCAATAAGTGTAAGACATATCAGCAAAAAATAATTATTCCACTAACAAATGGAAGACATATGTTAATAGATAATTATTTTTATATGTACATGTCTCTCATTTATTGGATTTTGATACCGTTGACGTGGTATCATTTGATAGAAAATATTTTTTTTCCATTGAAGTCAATCACGTGTACGACAAATCGACAAAGTTTTTTAGGTCCAATTCATTATATACTTACTCTTGGCCAAGAAAGGTTGCAAGTTTTTCTTTGTAATATATACAAACCATTGGTGCCGACTGAAAATTATGCGCGTAATTGGTTAAGATGGTCATTGCAAATTGCAATCCCTGCAGTGTGCACCTCTAAATAGAAGAGATAGTGGGACTCAAATGAGCGGCTTGCGACTCACCTTTTACGGCCTCTATTTTTTGTGACCTCAATAATGATGAAGTACACTTCACATGCATTTGTTCTTTATTCATATTAAACTTTATAGGAGGAGCAAAAAGTGATATCTATTCTCTCATCAAATTAAATAATCCATTATTAGAAGAGATTTGGTATTGAATTTGCATTTTGTTTTTTTAATCTTTGAGGAACATAGGAAGTGATATACTTTCTCTCACCAAATAAAATAATCCTTCAAGAGAAGAGATTCGGAGTTTAACCCGTTTATTGATGTTGAAATTTTTGTAATATTTAATATTCATGCTTCTTAAAAAATATAGATTATTAGTAGATTATATCACTTTTCACAGGTTAGACAACTAGAAAATAGATCATGCTTCTTAAAAAATGTAGATTATTAGTAGATTATATCACTTTTCACAGATTAGACAACTAGAAAATAGATCATGCTTCTTAAAAAATGTAGATTATTAGTAGATTATATCACTTTTCACAGATTAGACAACTCGAAAATAGTTCATGCTTCTTAAAAAATGTAGATTATTAGTAATTCCTCCCTCTCATCATTACGTGAGAATTTAGATAATATTTGAATTTGTATTTCAACTTTTCAAGTCTATATTTTTGAATTGTTTGTTTGTTGTGCATTTTATCTTGTAATATATCTCTAATTACAAGACACAGAAGATAGTTCTCTCATTTTTTGACTATGATATAAGAAATTATATAAAATTATTTATATGTTCTGATTAACTTATTTTTAGTTGCATTACATTTTTAAAAGTCATGTAAATCACGAAATTGTTTAAATGACTTAATATATAACTCATCTAGATAAATAATTTTAGATACATTTTGAACCGTCAAGGTTGGAGGCTAGGAGATTCTTTGTCCTCGTTTAAAGAAAAACCTTACTCTTCTTAATATAAACAAATCTTATAAAATGATGTGACAACGTACTCTATTTATCAAATATGTGCATTGTATTATATAATGACAAAAACATTATCACATTAATTTGTATTAGACTTTCATTAGATTCATTAATATTTGTTTAAAAAATCATGACAAAAATAGTGTATCAATCACAAGAACTTTTTATCATACTTTTAGTGGCTTAGAGCATTGGTAGCAGATTACTTAATTTTTATCTCTATTTTAGGCTAAGAACTTACTCTTCTTATTTTAGCTAACCATCTTTCCTTTTCACCCACATCAAATTCCTTATTCTAAAAAATTGAAACTTTATCTTATTTAAATATTATTTATTTATTTATTTTTTATTATTCTTCTCATTTTTCAAAACACTCACTCTACTTTATCATAGTTACCAAGACAGAAAAATAATAAACAAATATTTAAGGAATGGATAGTTCTCCCTAAAGATAGGGAACAACTGTAGCTAAAACCCATCTTAAGAGGAAAATGGGTAAGTTAAAGCTGTTAGGATTTTTTGGTGTTTTTTAGTTTTGGTTACCTATATTCACCCCTTCCCTATTTTAGGTAATCTGTTACCAACTACTTTTTACTAATTTGTAACAAAAATATCGTAGAAGTCTATGTACTTATGGGAGTTACTTTCTTGCTAGTTAAGCTAATCCAAGATGACTACAATGCATGTGTGGATACTGGATAGGAAGCATAGGTAAGTCCTTTGGTATAGGGTTTCTCAAAAAAAAAGTCCTTTGGTATAGGTACGATATGACAATTCCTGAAAAACTTAGAATACGATATAGCAAGGATACATGTATTAATTAAAGAGGAGTTCAAAGAGGAGAGAGAGAGAGAGAGAAAGAGAGAGTTCTAAGAGGAGTGAAAGTTTTAAGGATTTACTCTGATTTTTGAGCAAAACAGTATTGTTTCAATTTTTTTTTTAAGCTTTGGGCCAAGCCGAATCACGAACATATCTCTGATGTATAACACATCTTTCCCACAAAAAATAAAAAATAAAATAAACCAGCTGGAGCCTGGAACACATAGACAAACAAACATGTACCAAATTTGTATTGAATCCGTTACTTTAACAAAATGGAATGTCCTTGCTTCCTAGTTATCAACGCTTGCATCTTTGAAATACCAAGCGCCATCCACGAGCCAACTAGAAGCTGCCAATGTCTATTGGGTCTTATGTCATGAACCAGCGAGCCACTTCGTTATAAGGAAGTGTCCGGTGTCCAGATGCATTAGACCCAAGCCAAGTCTTGTAAGAAGAGGCGGCTAACAGTACCAGGCTGCAAGAGAACAACAAATTTGCCAGAGTCCAACACCTCAGGTTGAGATAACCTACCCATGCAGATATCCCATAACACTATCCCTGTTCAGTACTTAATAATAAATTTAAAGATCACACAATTTTTCACAATTATCTGTGTGAAAGTTTTTCTTTTTCAATTACAGCAAACTATATCAAAAGTTATGAAATATATTGTGCTCGTAATATTACCCTTAACTCATGAAAGTCTGAAGCACATAGACGTACGTGTAAGGAAAAAAAACCAATGGAAACTAGAAATTTGAAGATAAGATACAACTTTTTTTATTAATATTTAAAAAGGTGAAACAAGCATAAATTTAATATATACATCTTCTCACAACCAAGCCAAGCATTTTAACAAGTCTGGATGCCCCCTAAGCTATATATTATGCAGTCAAGCTTTGGAAACCATTCGTTAAGACACATTATGGCCTGCCTGATCTCCAGGTTTTCCAGCAGAATTCTGGGATGGAAAATTTCCCGGATGAACCTTTTTACTCCTTCCAAGTGTAGAACCGCTGACTTTCCTCTCTTCCTCGCTGCTTTCTCCTCTCTTCGCTTTCTCTTCCTCCATTCTCTTCAATTTTTCCTTTTGGCGTTTCTTCATCACGTAAACTTCAGCACAACTAAAAGCGATGGACGACATGACTGGAAAAAAATAGAAAAGAAAGCTTGAAATGGTGAAAGAGAGAAACTATGGGTTGTTTTTTTTCTTGTAGGGATATGGTGGCTGTAAGGGGAGAATTTATAGAGTGGATTTGGATCCTCAATTCACTAGTGCTTATACAGCTTTTGCCTCACAGACCATGGGTATTATCTTATTTGACCAAAACTAAATGAACATTATCTTATGAGTAATTTTGGTGCCATATCATTGGCCACAATATTAGTCCCAACTCTGATTGGTGTAGGGATGACGCACCAGAACTTTTCTTATCTTATTGTTTCAACATGGTTTAGAACACAGAAAGGGGAAATAGTGGGGCGGGGGACCATAATATATATTTTATAACATGAACAGGACGGGAAGTGGATACCTCATAAAAAGTTGGGTCCTTTTGGGCGGCACCCTCCTGGCATAGTCATTATCATCACAAAATATGCGTTAGTCCAGTTATAACAAATTTCACAAATTTTTTTTTCCATATTAATTAGTCATAATACACCACCTTTTTTTAACAACTTTTAACACATGGCCCAATTCGGTAAAAAGTGCATATAAGATGATCCGAATCTAACAACTAAGTTTTTCTCACGGCCAATCATCGGATCACTTGCAAAGCAATAAAATATGGAAATTGATTTGGGTGGTCAAAGTATGTAATAAAATCAAAACTTTCATTTGGAGAACTTGTTGAAACATACCACCTACTAAAGCTAACCTGATTAAGAGGAAAAATTTGTTTGATACTGGGTTGTGAATGTTGTGAGGATGGGGTGGAGGCAACAAATCATGTTCTGCTAAGTTTTCCGTATTCTAAAGAGATTTGGAGGTCCACATGCTTGAGAAATCATGACTCATTGATCAAATCTTTCATTTGTGGAAGTGGTAGACCAAATAGTGCAAATGTAAAATGACCTAGAGACTACAATATTTTTCACAACCTGCTAGATTATTTGAAGTAAGCAGAATGAAGCTCACTACGGTTCTCCACGTCCTGATCCCCCTTCTTTCGCCAGGCCTGCTGCCCCCATACTTAAGAATTTTTAAAAGCTAATTATGGAAGCCTCCCTTGAGTATTTGTAGGGATATCTTGCTATTTTTTAGGCAATCTTTGATGTAAATTTGTATATAAACACTGTGTCGTTTGTTAGGAGAAGAGAAAGTTCTGTAGCTCTTCTAGCTGTTTTAGGCTTTTAGCATTGGTGGTCTAAAATGCTGGCTTGCTGTATATTGTATAGACTTGTTCTTTTCTTGAATAAATAGGGCTACCTGTCAACCTGTCAGCCTCTAAGAGGCTTTCAACTAAATAGGGCTACCCGTTAGGGTTTGGGTCAACACGACTCTGATATGGTATGCTGTTCAAGGTCAGATTTGGCATGGAAATGGATTATGTTGGCCAACATTATTTGGTATCTATAAGTGGGACCATGGCAGATATTCATCACAGCTTTTTTTTTTGAGAGAATATTCATCATCACTGCTCGTAGTCTAAAACCCATCATAATGTTCATGGAACTTTTTCTTAGATTTTTTTTTTCTTTCTATCTGTGCATGATTGATATTTTGATAAATTAAAAAAAAAAAAAAAAAACCCTCATCATAGATATCATCCATGTGGTATACCTTTAAAATATGTGATTATTATGTGATTTATTTTGTAACAACTCTCATAAGTAAAAGTTGTATAACTCAATTAACACCTCGCTGTTTCTAATAAAAACATTTAAAATTTAAATCTTCTTTTCCTAAATATCAAATTATAAATAAGTAAATAAATAAATAAAAATACACCGACCTCCCATGTGATTTGCTTTATGAGGCATTTAGCTAACTTTAGCATAACTGGATGATATGTTAAGTCACAAGAGTCAACAACACCCATTAATTGGGAAAAAAAAATTAAAGATTTTATTTTTTATTTTTTATCTTAAAACTTATGCCTTGTGAACAAACACATTCAAATGAGGATAGAAGGAGAGAATTAGTGGGAGAACCATAAATATGAGAGTAAAACAATTTTTTACTTTATTATCACATTATCAAATTTTGTTAAAATTAACGGAAATGTCTCATAAAACAAACAATAAATAGATAAAGTAAAAGTTATATATATTATTGTTTACTTTATCACAGTATTAATAGTTTGTATATTATCAATTAAAGTTATATAGTTTGTAAACAATAATATATATATATATATATATATATATTATTGTTTACTTTTGTACTTTTTAGTACCTAAATAATTGTTCATTAAAGATAATTTAATCATTTTTTTGTTAATCATATTGGAACAATTTGTCAAATTTAATAAATACAGTATATTTTTTGTAGTAGACATATTGAGTTCTAAAGTACTGCATCTTCATTTTAAATTGTTCCACAATTCTCTTTTATATTACTATACATAGTAGTACAATAAAAAAAATTAAAGTAAATTTGAAATTATCATATTTTTATTCAGCCTCTCAAAAACAAATTTCGACCTCCACCATTGTATTTGAGGTCCGTAAAATCTTAGAGTAGATTAAAGTGATATATTAGATTATGTAAATAGACTGAATTAGATTGTTTAAAAGTGTGTTATGCAGGTGTACACTTTTTTTTTTTAGAGAGTTTTAATTTATGGTGTCTACTCCTAATAATTGCTCTTTATCATTAGATCAATACACCAATTAGTTTTTGGTGTAGGTGGGAATTGAACACCAGATCTCTTATTCAACTATCGGAGACTTTACCAGTTGAGCTAACTGAAATCCACTTACTTCTAAACTAAATATGTATTAGATAGATTTGGCGTATAATAAAAAATTAATTAATGCCTAAGTGAAATTTGATTACTCTTCTTTTAGGATATAATAATGTACATGTGGCTAATGTTATTCTTGTCTCATGACAGTGAGATTCAACATTAGTATTGTCATTTCTAACATAACAATAAAATTTGAATTATTTTTAGATAGGTTGATAGTGGGAGAGTGTGAGGCCAGGTGTAGTTCAAATCATAGAAAATGAGACAATACAAAAAATGCTATTACCATTAGACGATCACAATGAAACTTGCACTAAATAATTAAAAAAAACAATCAAAAAGTCAAATGAACTGATGACAATCAAACACTCAATTATCATTATTCTTTTAATTTATTCGTGGGTTAAACAAAATTGGAATCCAAAGTGCTTGGTATAACAGGTAATCCTCGATAAAACAAGAATGTCTTTGACATGGCAAGGATTGATTGCACAATGCGAGAGGGATTTACTTTGTCATTGACAAGTATATTCCAACTTTCGCCACATCATTTGCCATTTGGTACATAATTTGGTATCGGTTGCATCAACTGTAAAACTTTGATCATGACATGAAGCAATCAAGCAAGCATAGAATAATGCAAAATAATCTTTACTTTTTCAAAATTTGTGTTACATCAAAAGATTTGTTTACTTTTGCCACAGTAGAGATATTTATTTTGATTTTGATGAATTATTAGGAACAAGAAAGTAAACTAGCAATGTGCTTCAAAGAGAAATCTCAACATACCCACCCAACTCTGATAATCATATAGATATTTTACCTGTCATTTTGACCTTAGCATAGTCCAGTACCACTCTCCATTTTCCTATTACATAAATATAAAAAGAAAACATTCGCGTCCACTGATAAAATCTCACATTTCTAATGAAGAAATAAAAAACAATGATTTTTTTCTTATTTGTTAAAATATTCCTTTAGAAGTAAACTTGGGATTATACTTCTTTTTCTTCAAATTACTTAGAGGAGAAAAAAACTAACATAGTTAATTTAAAAAAAGAAGTAAAATGGAGATATAAACAGTTATCCATGTTTATCTATGTTGTAGTAGGGACTAGGGACACTACCTATTAGGTAGAGTTGTTCGAGTATTGTTGTTCAAAATGATGTAAAAAATGTAGTTTAAAAAATGTTTTGAAAACACATATTTAAAGTACTCATAATGTAAAAAATGTGTTTGGTACTATATTTATAATAACGTCTTTTCAAAAGTGAAAAAATATAATGGTGTATTTGGAATGTGTGTGTTTTTTTTTTAAAAAAGTGATGACATGTAGTCTAATCAATGAGACCTACAATTTTTAAAATATTTACAAAAGTTCCATTGAGCAACGTTATTTAAAATTTGAAAATTAGTAGGAGGAGTTTTTCAAATTCAGTATTTAAACACCTTAAAATGAACAATGTAATTTAAATACTCCTAAAAATACACTCTTACCAAACTCTTTTTTTTTTTTTTAGAACCACAGTATTCAGTAACGGTTGTTTGGCATACCAAATAGGCCAAACAAGTTCACATAATCATGAATTTTCTGCAGTAGCTAGCACTTCTCAACGAAGAGCTAGCTACAAGCATATTGTCATTTTAAGGGGCCACTTCCATGTGATAAAGGTTTTCAATGCGCCAAACTAAAGCGATCGTCATTCATCCTTAATCCAAAACTGTCTAACGGAATAAGTGAGAAAAAAAAAAGAAAAAAAGAAAAAAACTTTGATAGGACTTAGGAGGACTGAAAGAACTAAGTAGGAGTAATATTATTGATTTTTAAAATAAAGAAAGTAGAGTGATGACTCAGCTCTTAGATTATGTGGACATATACTAGGTCAATATAGACTTTATTAATAATTACAGGGGTCAAAATTGTGACTATATAAGTCATTTTAGTGTATATTGAAGATGTGACTAGCGTAATTCATTAATTTTGCATAAGTTTGGAGACATTACCCCTAAAAGGCGATAACACAAAATAATTTGAGCTGTGAATTGTACGTTTATAGTAAATGTGGTAATGCTAGAGGAATCATTGTAGCATAGTATAGACGATAGAGGTGGAGGTCATAAGCCTCTATTAAGACTTCTAATGAAAAAAAAAATTGAAAGAGAATGTTAAAAGACAATAGAATTAGCATGCAATCATATTTTAGTAGAAATAAGCATGGTAGATTTTGAAGTTCAAAAGAGAAATAAGAAATAACAACTAGCTACTTTTTTCAAACACGTATAAAAATTAGGAGAAGATACATTTTCGTAGTAGTCAATTTAGTTCATGTTATTTTCAACTTGCAGTTAATTTGGTCTCTACCATCAAATTACAGTTTTTCTTCACTTTCTTGGTAGCCAAACACAAATCAAATTTGCCAATCTCTAACTCAAGTAGACACACATTAACTTAGCAACTAATACAAACCCATATTTGGATTTAGAATGACTGCAAATTGAAAATAACAGGAACCAAATTGACTATAAATTGACAATAACAATGATCAATTTGATTGCTACCAAAATGTAGAAGCCAAATTTATACAAGACATAGACCAAATTAACAAGAATCTCAAATTGTTGAGAACAAAATAATATTTTGCAAAAAAAAAAAAAAAAAGGTTGGCAATATAGTATATACTATGACGATTGTTGGAACTTGGTAGGTACTTTGAAGTCCTACCAAATCATTAAAGAGAGAACTTTACGAAACAAATCATCATATATATTTACTAACATTGTTGGCAAGTGGTACCAAAATCCAGACAAATGGATTCCTGCAAGTGGTAACTCTTTTGCACATAAATAAAGCCCATTTGCCTCAAATTTAATAATATTGCTTCATTTTATTTTTTATTTTTAAATATCTTTGCTTAAGGATTTCTAGATATTACCGAAGATATGTTCTTTAAAGAACATATCTTTGCTTAAAGAACATATCTCCGGTAATATCTAGAAATCCTTAAGCAAAGATATCAGCGAACGCCGGTCCGAAATTTTTTAGAAAAATGCTAATTTTATAACAAATTTTTGATACCAAATTGTTACTAGTAAACAAAAAAATAATTTTAGTGGTGACCAAATTAGTACCACTAACAGCTTGTTATATAGAATTTGGGAAAGGTTTTGCTACATAAAGCAATTGCTGCATAATGGGTTATGTGGCAGCAATTACTGCATACTAGGATGCAACAAAACCTTTTCTATATAATTTATAATAAAAATGTTATGCGCGTGTCTTAGTCTTAGATTTTCTAAGCTTCAACCGCCAACGTAGGCTTAATCAATCTGGGCTTTGCTCATGCTTGGTTGTTGTAAGCCCAGCCCAAACTGCAGAGTTCTATATCTCCCTCTTTCTCTAACCCATGAGGCCTATAAGATTTTCTCCACCATAATTGTATGAAATATTAACTATTAAATAAATATAAATATATGTATACACACTTATCTTTTACCATGGTTTTTCTCCTCTAATTTAGTTTTGGCCAATAAGAGAGATTTTCTTTTTTATTTGAACTCAAATCTAGTGGTTACTCTAGGAATTTTTTTTCAAGGGGTTTATTAAGAAACTTAAATTAAATAAAATTTAATTAAAAAAGAACTTGAATATATCAAGTTATTGACTAGAAAAAAAAAAAAAAACTCAAAATGAGACTTATTTTTCAGGCTAAAATATTAAAAAAAAATTGAACTTGAATATATATATATATATATATATATATAAAATTGAAGTCAAGGGGTTCATTTGAACCCCCTGAAAGTGTGTGGCGCTGCCCCTGCTCGAACCTAATATGAGAATTATTTTTTAGGCTAAAATATTATTTTAATCTCTAATTTTTACCAAAAGTTTATGTTTCGTTCTTAAATTTTGTAAAGTATTTTTTAAATCGTTTAGAGGCGAAAGTAGAGACAAGAAAAGAACTTTTTTTTGCTTAATAGTTTAGGAATTTAAAAAAAAAAAATTCTTTAAAGTTTAAGTACAGAAAATGAAACATTTTTAATAGTTTAGAGACAAAAAATAAATTTTTAAATGTTTAAGAATGAAAAAAAAAAAAAAAAACTTTTAAGCATGGTTGTCAAAATTGCGATTCGGATCGTAGGATCACACGATTTTACGATCTCACATCACCAAAACGTTTAAAATCGCACTAGGATCGTAAAAATGGTAGGATCGTATGAGATCCTACCGATCCTACCAAAAACATAAATTTTGGTTTTTTTTTTTTTTTATGGGATAAATATTTTGTTTTGATGAACCTTTAAGGGTTTTTATTTTTTATTTTTATATTATGATGGTATGGATTTTTATTTTTTATTTTATAAAATTATGTTAACCTAAGAAAATATTTTCTAATTGCTAGTTCACTTAAAATTAAAATAAAGGAATGCTTCATCAATTCTAAATGAAGAATTTGATGTTGACTTTGTTACCTTTTAAGTTATAATGTTGTTAAATTTATTTGATCAATATATTAATTTGTGTTCTAATATTACTAAAATATTTTTTTATATATATAATTTTAACAGTTATGCTTATATTTGTATATTGATTGATTAATTTTTTTGAGCATGCTCTCTTATTGTTGCTGAGCGGTATAACTGGAATAGTTGAGTATGAAATTGTATCTTGATGTCTTTTGTAGTTCTAGTATACAAATATATAATATTTACATAGATGATGAAATGGATGATGATGATTAGGAATTTAGGACGATGGTTATAAGAATCTTAGAATGAGAATAATTAAATGTTCACTTCACCTTAATATTCATCTTGCTTTTGGATTTCATATTGTAGTTAGCTAGTTTCCATTTGCTAATTTATTTTGGATTTCAAACTTGGAACTTAGAACTTGGAAAATATTTTCCATATGTTTTAAAAAATATTTTGGAATTTGTTTGCTAAATATTAAACATTTATTGAAATACATTAGGTCAAAATTTAAATATATTTGTTTCGTTAGTATAGACTTAGCGATATATGACATGCAAATTATATCATATGATGAAAATCTAAGTTTTTTATAGATGAATTTATAATTTATGTGATTATTCAACATACAAAGCCATTATCAACGTGTTTTTTGCTTTAAATCTAAAAATATGTAGGATCTTACGATTCACGATCTGATTCTACGATCTACGATTCCACCTACCTTCAACGATCCTACGTAGGATCCCGATTTTGACAACCTTGCTTTTAAGTATTTTGGAGAAGAAAAATAATTTTTTCAAAGTTTAGAAATGAAAAACTAACTTTTGGTAAAGTTTAAGAAAGAAAATAATATTTTAGCCTATATTTTACAAGAACGGAATTAATCACCAATTAAGTTTCCATGAGTCTAATTTAAAAATACTATCCTAGTTTAAACTAATCCCATTCTTAACTCGGGTCCGACCCAGAGCTAACCTGAGCTAATTCTCCCAATCCTATCCAAATCTTTCTGTCTTTTTCCTTTTTTAAAACATATGCATTATACATTGGGCTTTTCACTTTTACTTTTTTAATTACTAAAATCTTATATAGGTGATATTGAAAATTCATACTTTAAACCCCTTGAATGCATTCAAGAGACCAACACTTTTTTTTTTTTAATAATCTTCAATAGACCAAGACTCGCGTGCACATTTAACACCACTAGTATAGTACTCTAAAAATAACTATTTTATTTTAGGGTTGCGTTAACAACACATTTTTGGGTAAGTTTTTGGATAACATTTTCAGCTTTTAGCAGTTTTTGGGTAATTTTTTTTTTATCTCTTTTGGCAATTCTTTATTGACAATTTTTTTTTCTTTTTTTAAGTAAAGCACAAAAAAAGACACGTTAACAAGCACCGCACGGTACTTGTTAACATTTCCCTTTATTTTATGGGTTGTGTTTACGGGCACCACGCACTGTGTGGTGCCTATTAACCACAAAAATTTTTAACTTTTCTTAACACTTTTTTTGTCTTTTTATTGCAATTCATGTCATTTTTTTGTTTCAGTTTTGCAGCTACTATTCAAAATTTGTTTGACTTTTTTGACATTTTTTTTAATCTTTTCTGCAATTAACCAGCACCAGGCTGTGCTAGTTGACATTCTCCTTATTTTATTCCTAGGATTCTCTTCCATATTTTGCACCGAACGTCCGAACAGATGAAGATAAGACTCGCGTGCACATTTAACACCATTAGTACAGTACTCTAAAAATAACAATTTTATTTTATTCCTAGGATTCTCTTCCATATTTTGCACCAAAGAGATGAAGATAAGGACATAAGGTGTACTAGTTGGTGTACTACTTGGATGTCCGTTTCTCGAGAAGCAAAATCAAGGTGAAATTGGACCATCTATTAAAATATAAAGACCATTCCATATCAGGATGCACGAGGACAAGTGGACAACCAAATCTCTCTCAAAAATCAATATCAATTTATCATATATATTAATATCATCACGTTGATCAAAGCAAGTAATGAGATGGTAACAAGATTTTACTGAGAACTGCCCATTTTCAGATTTGGTCCAAGTTCATCATCTTCTTGACCAAAATACCAAATTGGGATGTTTTTAATAGCCACAATAGACTCTTGGTCAAACAACTCATTCAACAAATTATCATTCCAACTTGAACCCGAAGGATTTAGAAGCTGGGAAACTACCAAACAAGAATTAATTACTTGAGACCTTGGTGTTAGAATAAAGCCTGACTTGTCAAGTAACCAAGGATCTTCCCAAACTAAAATTGAATTCCCAGAACCTACTAATTTACACACTCCCAACTTGATTATATTCTTCACCCTTTCAATACCTTTCCAAACCCATGATGCATTAGAGGCTTTAGGAGCTCTAAGCCAATCAGCTCTAACCTTGTACTTGGCTGCCAATTGCTTCACACAAAAACAGCTTTTCGTGGACAACATCCACCATCCTAGTTTGGATACTAAATCTTGGTTCAACTTCTCAAACTTTCTGAAATCAAGACCATCTTCATCTTTTGGCCTACACAAATCATCCCATGCCATAGGAGTGAAAAACTTATTAGAATCCTCTTTTGACTTCCACCAAAAATGTCTCATAGCAGTATCTAACTTGTCATTAATTTTCCTTGGGAGCAAAAAGGTGGACATAGTATAGTTAGGGATGGTTTGGCAACCGATTTAATCAAAGTAGCTCTACCAGCCCAAGACAGACTTTTGCTCTTCCAGCTAGCCAATCTTGCATCTACCTTCTCCTTAACATAGGCAAAATCTCTGGCCTTGTTAATGGCATCCCCAGGTACTTAGTTCCAAGCCGGAGCTTTTTAAAACCCCACTGGTCTTTAACTTGTCTAAGAAAATCAGGGTGGACTCCTTTTGAACTAAAAATGCCAGACTTCTCAACACTTATAATTTGCCTAGACCATTTGCCATATCTATCTAGACAATTCAACAAAGTTCTTATTTTTGACAGCTTGGCATTGCAAAATAGCATCACATCATCAGCATAGAAGAGCTTTATGATAGCTAGAGCTCCATTCTCTAATATTACCCTTGTTCTCCTCTCTACTGATTAGCCTTGCCAAGACCTCGCACCCAATAATGAAGAGATAGGGAGACAGGGGATCCCCCTGTCTCAGACCCCTAGATGAGTTGATTTTTGCTTCATGGCTCCCATTAATCAATAAAGTATAGCTGACTGTGGATAAAAATTATTGAATTAAAGAGATAAACCTCTCACAAAACCCAAAGGCCTTAAGTGTAGTCAACAGGAAGCTCCACTTCATTCTATCATATGCTTTTTGAAAATCAATTTTCAAACCAATAAAGCTTTTTCTTTCTCTTAGTTCTGAAACTATGAATAATTTCCTATGCAAGAATCATATTTTCAGTAATATTTCTAGCAGTGTTTCTCTCACAAGAAAATTTGGAAAGCCAACATTCATGAGAGGCTAAAGATGCATCTTTGGAGAATATAATTTAATCTTCTTCCCACTAAGGATCAGTTGAGCGAGTTTTCTCCCTCCTTTGACACCAGTTGCCCTTTCTCTAATGTTGAGGCAGAGTTAGCCCTGCACCTCTTTACTCAATGTCACATTGCTAGAGCCATATGGTTTGGCAGTCAGTGGAACCTTAGAATTGACAAATGGCAATTTCAATCTCCGACCTATTTGATTGAGTTATTCATTGATCCTCCTTCATCACTCTAACTGGATAAAGGGCAAAGAGATGAATTTTTGCAATTTGCAGCTCTAACTTTAGATATGATTTGGATGTGGAGAAACAAGGCAATTATTGAAAGATCTCTTCCAGTGGAAGGTCAAGTTATTAGAAGCCTTCAGAAGCTGTTCTTGGAGCATTGGTGGCCTAAAGTTCCAGTGTTGACAAGAGTCCCAACTAGAAGCAATGCCCGGTGGTGTTGTCCAAACCAAGGTATGTTAAAATTGAATTGTGATGTAGCAGTAGGTGATTTGTCATCATGTATAGCTATTGTTGCTAGAGATTGGAGAGGGAAATTAGTGTTTGCAATTTCAAAGAAAGTTAACATCAACATCCCTGTTCAAGCAGAGGCCAATGTCATCCTATTGGCTGTCCATATTGATATTAACTTCTCTTTTTGTAATTGTGTTATAGAGAGTGACTGTAAAAGTTTGTATAGATGCCATTAAAGCTGGTGGGAACCTAATTCCTTGGAGACTTTTGAATTTTCTTGACTCGGTTAAGAATGTAATCAGTGACTATAGTCATGTTTCTTTTAACTGGGTTCTTAGGGAGGCTAATTAGGCTGCCCATGTGCTTGTCAATTGATCATTTAACCAGTCTTTGTTTGGTTCTTTTGATTTGGGATTTGGCGCTCCAAGTTTTGTTAATGTTATCTTGGTTGAGGCATCCTAGGCTTTTGTTTTTGTTGTTGTTCAATAAGATTTTTATTCAGCAAAAAAAAAAAAAAAAATCAAAATGTCTGTGAAATTGACAAGTTAGGTATACAAACACAGTGATCTATTATATAAATCTATATCTATTAACGTTAATTTTGACGCATTATTTCAATACTTACAACAAAATAATTTGAAAATTTTGTACGTTTAGATTTATTGAAAAATTAAACCACAATAGGCTAAGAAAGTGAATAAATTAAAATAATGCTATATCGTTGATGGAACGGATGGTGGAGACGGCAGCATTGTTACTAGCCACACAAAAAATGATTTATCCTATGTCAGATGTATACAAATCAGCTCTCTCACAACATGCAGGATCCATACGTGGATTCCGCGTATTGTGAGAGATATATTATATGCACTAAAAGAAGAAAGATCTTCTCCAGACACGCACCCCGAAAACAAAAATTGAATAAATTATAATAATGCTATATCTTTGATCAAACAAAGGGTGAAGACAGCAATATTGTCCTTAATGAACTAGCCAAACAAAAAATGATATATTTTATGTCGATTTTCGAATTTATACAATCGGCTTTATCACAACACGTAAAATCACGTATTAATTATTTGTTTGAAACCATTTATATAGTTGAAACTGATTTTTTTTTTTATTTTTTATTATTGAAACGATTATAGATTTCAGATAAAAGTAGAAGCGTGTTAAAATAATATAGTGGAACTCATAAATAGTAAAAAAGTGTAATAAAATTCATAAATAATAATAAAATTAATCTAAATAATAAAATAAATTGATTTTTTAAGCAAATACCAAACACATCCTAAGGGTCTGTTTGAATACAATTTATTTTTGCTGAAATTAAAAACTGAAAATACTATAACAAAATAATTTTTAAATATGTAAATAATATCGTAAGACTCATTTTTAATATTTTTAAATGCATGACACAATATATAAACAATATATATACTGTTTTATAAACAGTAAATTTTATCTCTAAAAATCAATCACTGCGGCTTTAAAAATCAATGAATCCCACTTATTGTGAGAGACATGCCAAATGGACATAAGATGCTCCTTCTCCAATCACACACCCCGAAAACAAAACAAAAAAAATCTTCTGCATGAACGTACTGTAAGTGTAATAGAAACAAAAGGGTCAGCCATGCCGGACCACAGCGACGACTTCAGAAATTTTTTTCAGACCACCAAATTGGACTTATTCATTCACGAGACAAAACGCATTATCAGAGTGAAATGACCTTTCGAAAATTTTTCGTAATAACCAATTAGGAAAGCAGAAATGGGCCTACTGTTTCTGTTTGGTCTCTCGTCGGCTCATCTTTCCACTTTCGTTAATATCACGTAGCTCCCAAATACTTTTATTGGTAGCCAATTAAAATGCTGAAATGGTTGAGTCAGTCAGAGGAGACCCAATATTCAAATCCAATATAGATTTGCATGCAATGATGCGAGAGAAATACTTGGTGGTAAATGTACTTTGACGGGGGTTTCGTACTTGGGCTGCTGTGTTGCCCAAAGTCTCATACATTGCGATACCTAATGCACTGGAAGAGTCAATGTTTTTTTCTTCTGTTTGAACCGTTTCCTAATTTTCATTGAAAAGAAAATTTGGTTGACAGTAACCATGTGATCATGTTAAGCCTATACATCAGTACCTATTTTTGTTTATTTGTTTCTTTTTTTTTTTGCTTTTGTTTTTTACTTTTTTGCTTTTGTTTTTTACGTTGTGTATATGAAATTGTTGAGGCCAGATCACATTGAGATTTATAGTAGCTGCCATAAGAGAAAACTGAGAACCGTACCCTACAGTTCAAGCGTACCTCTATCTATGGGGTCTATTTAAAAAGGATAAGAAAGTTTTAATTAGTTTTAAAAACCCTATTTCATTTTAGCTTTAGGTGTTTAATTCAACACGTCTACTTTGATTCCTTGACACGGAACACGACAATTTTCAATGAACCCACAATTCAAGGCATCGAGTCATACAAAGTAACCTGCTCCAACCAAACCCCATTTATACTTAAGGACGGAATCAGAATTTAAACTTAGGGGCGAAAGCAAGAATAAAAAATTTTCAAGTGACATGATTTATTAAAAAAAAAAAAAATCGTGATAGACAAAATAATTGCACTTTATTACCATAAATATTTAAGTCAATAAGGAAATAATATGAACAAAAAAAAGTTGAAAGTTACAAAATGATATTCAAACCTTTTCGAAGAAGAATAAAAAAAGAAAAGGACTTCGGATCTCCAAATTTTAGATAATTGGAATAAATATGTTGATTTTATCACATTGACTAACTTACCAATATGATAAACCCATACTTTTAGATGCAACTAAAAATCACACTAATGAAGTTTTCAAAACTGTTTTTGAGGATTTTAAAAAATTGAGATATTAATATTAAGAGTTAGCAATGCTACATCATCAATATTGGCTTTTAAAAGAATTTTGCATTTTATCTTTTGAAAAAAATTTTAAATATTGTAATTGACTTTTTCATAATTTATAAATCAATTAAAAAGTCATATAAATTATTGTCACCCCCGTAAGGGAATTTTTTTTTATGAGATTTTTTTGGTTATGAGTTATTGAATTATGATATTGGTGATTTGTGGGTTTTTTGTTATGTTATATTTGGAGTATGAAGGGGCCATAGGTCCAAAGAAAGGGTTAAATAATTAGTTTATTTTAACTATTTGGACCAATCTAAAAAATTGAGAGGAACCAACTATAAACTCTAAAACATAGACATACAAATAAAATAGCTAATTTAGATGGGGGTGGGGAACTGCCCCCTCTGCCCCATAGTGGGTCCGTCCCTGGCCTATATTTATCTTTCTCTCCAAAAAAAAAAAAGGCCTGCACCAAACATAGCAACTCCCACTAGCTAGCCACCTTTAAGTATGTCAATAATTCATTAACTTTCGGCAATATCCTTTGCACTTTCTTCTGTGGCAGCCATGAATGCTCTCTCTGAATTCTTCTCCAACCTCAAAACCATGACCAAAGTCTTCTTCAACCTCCTACTTCTTGAAATCATATTTCTAATCCATTCAGTCACCGGATTAAGCCCCAACTCTGATAAACGCCTAATCACCACTAACCAATACCTTAAACTCATTGAAAAAAACAATCCCACAGCTCGTTTCACTAAAAGAATGAGGATTATGGCCGAGTCAACTGAATGCACGGTGTGTTTATCTGAATTCAAAGAAGGAGACAAGATTAGAAAGTTGCAATGTAAGCACACGTTCCATAAGGATTGCCTAGATTGCTGGCTACAACAATATTGTCGTGGCACATGCCCACTTTGCCGGACTAAGGTTTTGCAAGATGATATTGTGGCTAGTTATCGTCGGATGCGAAATCAGGTAGAGTACGATGGGAGTGATGAGGAGCTCATTTTCTTGTTGTCTGCATTACATGGCAATAGTTTACATAGATTTTTCTAAGTTGTCTCTTTTATATAGAATACATGTCCCAAGTTTTGTATATAGAAGCGCATAGATTCTTGTCTTGTGTTTTGACACAAAGAAGAAAAAAGAGTAGGTGTTCTGTATTTTGATCTTGCTTTAGATTAATGTATGTATTCACGACTATATTCAAAATTTAATAAGATAAGTTTCACCACCGGGTCTAGTTGCCGGAGTGGTATCCTGTACCTTCTGTGTCCGCTAACTCGGGGTTCGAGATCCCGCAATAACAAATTACCCAGCGAAAAAAAAAAAAAAGAAAAAGAAAAAAAAGTTAAGTGTCTAAACTTTCTTGTTATTAAAAAGTTGATCATTCAATGCTAATACTTTACTTTTGGCTTTAATGAAATTTCAATGGAAAAATTATGTTGACAATATCGCAATACCGCACGCTTTTTGAGAACTGCGTGCTTAGTGCTGACTGCTGACTATGAATTTTGTAAAGAAAAGCTTAATATATTCTGGCTTACCTTGCTTTCAAGCGATCAAAACTTTATGTAAAAGATTTTGTTACCGAGTCCAAAATATGGGAATATTGGTAAATTTGTATGAACTTTTTACTACGGATAAGCAGCCCATGGAAGCAAGATTGTCAAAATTGGGATCCTATGTAAGATCGTAAGAGGTAAGTAAGATCGTGGATCATAAGATTAGATTGTGGATAGTAAGATCCTACTAATTTTCAGATTTTAAGTAAAATACTTATTGATAGTGACTTTGTATGTTATACAATCACTTAAAATATTAATCCATCCATTAAAAAAAAAATTGAATCATAAAATGTAATTTGCACACACTACATTATTCTTATGTCATTCTAATGAATCAAAATATATTTAATTTTTGACATAATGTATCTAAAAAGTTCAATACATTTTTAATTAGCAACTAAGTACCAAAATATTATGGAAAGAGTTCAAGTTATACCTGGAGTAACTCTAAGTAATATTACACCACCCAATAACTTGTTATTGAATTAATATTTTGAAAATCCAACCGTTGAATTACATTTTCTATATATTCTTAACATGCATGCCAATTTTCATATCAATCAGATGCTATTTACCATTTGATTCATAAACTCATATTTTATGCATTATTTTAAACTACAAAAATTTGAATTTTAACAATTAATTGATGACATGGATATTAATTTTTGATCACCTTGAAATTTTGCAAGTATAAAGAATATACAAAGATAATGTAATCTAACGGTGGATTTGTCAATATTCACATCCAATTAAAAAATATTGAGTGGTGTAACTTGAACCCAACCCAAATATTATATACACATATGAAAAATGTTTTCCAAATTCTAAGTTTCAAATCTAAAATAAGTTAAGCTAATTAGCATATAAAAACTAACTAACTACAAATTTACAATAAGTAATCCAAAAGAGAATTCTCAATCTAAGATAAACTAACTAATTACAAATATGAAATCCAAAAGAGAATTCTCATTCTAAGATTCTTCTAATCTAATCACTGTCAGTGTCATATCACATTTCATCATCTAAATATTTTAGGTTTTGTTTTTGAAAATGTTAAACTTAAGTACTATAGGTTTTTTTAAGATTTTATGTTGACATAGGAGTAAATTTGGGACTTCAATTCAATATTGGGCTTTTGATAACCCATTAGGCTTGTGGGTTTAGGTGGATTATCTTACCCAAATGAATCACACTTAAAAAAAAAAAAAAAAAAAAAAATCAAGCCAAATGGTAGGATCTGTAGAATTGGTAGAATCCCATACAATCCTACGATTCTATGCAATCCTACACAATCCTACATACAATCATACCATTTTTGCGATCCTACTATGATTTTAAATTTTTTGGTGAGGTGGGATTGTAAAATCGTGCGATTTTACGATCCGGATCGCGATTTTGACAACTATGCATGGAAGGTTCACCGCAAGGATCGAAACTAGCTAGGTGAAGAACACCATCATTTACTCTCTTAACTCTCATTCATCTTCCACTCCACCACCAAGTCATTGTTGCTAACAATTCCACACACCACTCCAGTGGCTTGGGTTGGGTCCATTATTTTGCGTTGGCATCTCCACCTTTATATCCAGTCCCATCCACTATTCACACTCACACACGAGTCAAATCGACAGAGATATGGATCTTAATCTCTCTCTCTCTCTCATCTATATTTTCTCTCTTTGCAATGTGTTGTGATAACTAATAAGGAAATTTGTTCTCTTTTTTAAGTTGTTACATCAAGGTTCTCTGCTCTTTCAATATCTCTCTCCTCTTTGCCAAACTTGAACACCTTTTTTTATTACAAATATCTTAGTTCCAAAATACCTTTTTAATAAGTAAATTATCTATAAGTATGGCTTCAGTGTTTAAATATTAAAATTGAATACATTATTGATTCTTAAAATTTACCTATTAAATCTATTTGATTCGTAAAATTTCAAGTGAATTCTATTAGTTGTTTTCCTTCCTCGTCCACTTTCAATTTTTCTTTGTCTATGTATCTAACTAAACAATACCACATTATTTGAAGACGTGGCAACTCTTTTAATATTAAAAAGCTACACATTACCTCGTACAAACCTAGACCAACCATTTTTTTAATATATCCAATTCAAAACGAGTCTCTCTTTCTCCAAACTCGTATCACGAAACTCTTGATTAACCAATCTTGTAGTATTTGCCATAGTACAGCATTACTCTAAAAAAGAAATCATTCATTTTTAATAAATCTTCACGAATATTTGCATATAACGACCGATAAAAGCATAAAACCAAACCCCAAAAATCCACTTAACTGAGTGAACATATAAATTGCTGGTATAGTTAATGCTCCAGGAGTTCGAGTTCAAGAAATTCTTTACAATAGGTTCGAGTTCAACACCTATTGTTGTAATTATTTTTATCAACTTCAGTACAAAAATGGAACCAGGCAAGAATCACCTAATATTTTAAATAAGCAACCGTTTTCTCACAGAAAACACTACCACTTAGTTCCAATTATTTTCTTATTTCTGAATTTTCAGCAACGTACCCACGCACCACAAAGAAAATATTGTGTTTCAACGGAGTATTATAAGTGGCAGAGTGGCCTTGCTGCTACGATCCACTGAAATTCAGTTCTGTGTCACTTCGATTCGTCCCTTAAAAAAAAAAAAAAAAAAAAAAACCAGAAGGAAATATTCACTTTCGTAATAGCAAAGAATCTAAGCCACAACCTCTTAATTTCACCCTACAAACAAGGCATGTTCATGCTGCAACATCTATTTAAAAAAAAAAAAAAAGAGCTAACAGCAAGTCTTCCGCTTTCAATTAACTCTATTATAACGGATCCACTGAGCATCTGATAGCTTTTGACATTGTTGTGCATAATGCTTAGTTGGAAGACTTTAAATAGGAGGGGATCTTCTCCCCATTGGTTACTCATGGACGATGACATCTAAATAATATGCTTTTGATTTGTAACTTTCATGCTATTTATGAACATAAGGAATATTCTTCTGTCAAAAAGTTTCAGTGCACTCACCTATATTATGTTTAAAATAAGGGTAAATTACAAAAACTTACCCTGAGGTTTGGGGTATTACCAAACACATCCAAAGGTTTTGAAAATGACCAATTTAGTCCTTAGTCACTAACACCAGTTCCCAAACCGTCTATTATTATTATTTTTTATTTTCATTTTCTTCTTCTATTCCTTCACGCTAGAATTTTTTTTTCTTTGTCTCTAACCTCCAGCTCTCTCTCTAATCTCTGCAACTCTTATGGCTGACCACTCGAGCAACTCCATCTTCAAACATCACTGCCACCACAGGTAGTGGTTCTGCTCGTCGCCCTACTATCACCATGCTCTTCTCTCTCTATCCCTCAGATCGGAGCTCTCCCTTCTTTTTGTCTTTCCGATCTTGAGCTCTCTATAGAAACCAAACACCAACCATGGCCGAGTGTCCATGACTCTATCTCTGATTAGCCTAAGTAGCCTCCTCAACCATCAACTCTCCTAACTGAAAACCACTATTTTCTCTCTTCAATCTCACCGATCTAAACGGAGTAGAGCCTCCATGCTCCTCTACGGTGAACCTCAGCCAACACCACCACAAAGATGGTCTCTCTAAAACCTGAGACCAACAAACATCTACTCCCTATCCGATTCTCATTCCCTCAAAACCCCAAACCCACCCTTCGATCTATAAGCTAAAGGGTCCTAGATGATGCGTGAAACCTGGATCGGCAATATGGAGGATGAAAAGATGAAGGATCCACTGAGAACAAAGGTCTAGTAGCGTGTGGGTCTGTGTTGGCCATGAGAGTTTTAGAGATTAGAGAGAGAGAGAGCTGGAGGTTAGAGACAAAGAAAAAAAAAATTCTGGTTTGATGGGAGAGAAGAAGAAAATGAAAAAAATAAATAAAATAATAATAGACGGTTTCCAAGCGCTGTTAGTGACTAAGGACTAAATTGGTCATTTTCAAATCTTTTGGATATGTTTGGTAATACCTCAAACCTCAGGGTAGGTTTTTGTAATTTACCCTTAAAATAATAGGCTAAAAAGAAACAGTAGCACTGTATGCTTTTCTTTCCAATTGGAAAACCATAATCAATGAGGACCTACATAAAGGAGCAGGCAACAATAGTCTATTTAGCATGCATCTGTACATGGAAAATTTCCTGCATCCTACAAATAATTATACAATCAATCCCTACCATATGGCTCAACCAGCAATGGAAAAAATTAACCAAGAACTTCAACAGCCTAGGATAGATGTAGAAAATAAAGGGCAATAGCATCCAAAATTTCATATTGTTATTCTAACCAATAACGGATAGCAATGATCTTTTTCGTAGCTGGGCCAGGAGTCTTTGCCATGCATGAATGCCTGATGATGCTTCCAAACTTCTGCATTATAATTCTCTGTTACACTGAAAGACAAGGCATTTTGTTTGATTGTCTCAAGAAACATATCCAATGAATTGCCTCTTTTAGGACTTAAAAAAATAGCTTCAGAAGGTCCCTCTTTTTTCAACAAGAACCTGATGATTCGAGCAAGGCCATTGTGGAATTCCTTAAAGAAAGTGCTGTCAAAATGACAAAATGTCATAACAAAGAACATAATTTTAAAAAGATATTTTTTTTAATACAAACATAGAAATTATAAAGATACACTGGGCATTAGCATAGTTTGATTGGTAAGTTACAAACACATCCAGTGAGTCTTGATTTCTTGAACTCACCCTTTGCCTTATTCTTACAAGAGGAAGAGGTGTCATTTGAGCTATAACTCATGGGCAGAAATTTGCATTATTATTCAATCTAAGTTGAAGAACGGTATCTCAAAAAAATGTCCATAGACTTTGACAACAATTTCAAATATCAACCGACACATACCATAACAAGATATAATAGACTTACCAAAAACATTACTGCTCACTCGACTAAATCAAAAGGGAACTATCAACTAACCTATGGTTGAGAATACACCTGTCACAAAAAATATAAAAAAAAGGATACAATCAACAACTTGAGGATTTCCATCTGATATTACAACTTCTACTGCCTCCGTGATTGCAGCAATTACTAAACCAGCTAAGCCATAACCTGATCCAAGCTCAATAACTCTTTTAGATCTGGAAAAATTAGGAAAATGCAGAGAAATCTTATAAAAAAAATAATTAAAAAAAACAGATAATGTTCCAGAGAAATGCCAGCAACTGATACAAAACATGCACGACTGACATATGCAAGTGTAATATTTGAGACAGACACGTACCATTACTTGAAAACTGTCAGACCAAAATAATAACAGTTTTACTAACCTGAACATGTCTGCCTGTGACAAGCAAAAATAAGCAAGGACTTCTTCTGAAGGCCAGTGACCTGTACAAGAATTTATTAACTATTAAGTACAATTTTAAGAGAGAGTGACAAATACAATGACCAAGTATATCAGCAGTTTTTTTTTTTTGGATAAGTAACCAAGTATATCAGCAGTTATATAACCAAACTCTGTGCTAGCAAATAAAGCACCAAAACTTGTAACATCAAACATAACTGGAATGGCTGTGAAGAAAGAAAAGCAGGAAGATTTTCAAGGTCAAAATTCATGCATCATTACAGTTTAGTTTACAATGTTATTCCCCGAAAATTCCTTCAGGTACAAAACATTTGAGACAAAACCCAATCGATTTTATTCATTTGCTCTCTTTTAACCTCAAATAGAAGTAAAGCAAATAAGCACCTATTACACATCAGCACATGATGAAACAAAAAGCATTTCCAGAATTTAAGAGCAAGAAGGCATTGTTGAATACTTTTATCTTTTTAGTGGTAAGTTACACACAAAATGGTTTTGAACCCAAAACTTCACCCTCCACCCTTTCTTATGGAAGGAGGAAGTGTGATGCAAAACAGGATTGCAAAATAAGAAGAAAATGTAAAAGGAAAAACCTATGCTTCACCGCCTTAGAGTGCTTGGAATCACCACCAAGCTGATGAGAAAATTTCTCATCGAAATTTTTTTATTCAAAAGCACTATCTCAAACTATTCCTGGAGCCTTTATTTTTTAATAGGTTTCAAGGATTACATCAAGCCTTATAAAATCCTCAACTACAATAAAGCCCAACGTCAACATTCAGAAATTTAAATTCCAAATATAGATTAGGTATCCCATATAGGTAAAAATCTGCGACAATAAATTCTGAAATAGTTTTGATTGTGCTCCTTCCATCAGTTTCCCCTAGTTTGGGAAAACTCGGCCTCAAGTTTTTAAGTGCTTAAGGTTAAGAACTTTTGAGTTTGACACTTGCACTCTTGTAGCAAGTTCGGCAGTATTAAGAAGAAATAATCCTTCTGCTCCACCATATAATTAAAGTCATCTGAAATGATAAAATCAATTGTTGCAATCAGTATTGCAAATGTCACAGCCTCGTCAAGATCCTCGGGAAGTCATATCAGGCCTTTTCATTTCAAGTACCATGGAGGGTTGATAAGTTACCGATATATCAAACTCATTCTTCACAACATGTGCACTCTTCTTGACTCTCTTTAAGTTTCTCCTCCTCAAGTTGTGATTCTTCAACAAATTGTATCAAATCTAAATCTGTTGGCACTTGTATTACTCTTCTAGCAGTAGGTTTTGATGACTATTGATATTTCATCAACAAGATCTCATTACCAACACTACTGTCTCTTGTGCGTGAAGTTGTGGTTTCATTGCTAATGCAACCGATCATCCAGGAAGAAGCCATTAACTTGATCTACACAGATAAGTCATGGAAGACTTTCAATATAGCTTCAATTGATACTAGAGTAGGCTTAGGACTAGAAACTGCACGAACACTCATCTTGTCTTTTTTAAATTGTGTCATGTAATCAGTAGTAGGTCTATTCCCCTGTCTCAGACTATTTGTTTGTACTATAAAGCCACCCTAACATGGTTGGATCACAGCTTTTAGTGGTGACTTACGATGGTGGATGGGTAGCTTGGTATGGGTCTATAGTATATACTATGACGATTGTTGGAACTTGGTAGGTACTTTGAAGTCCTACCAAATCATTAAAGAGAGAACTTTACGAACCAAATCATCATATATATTTACTAACATTGTTGGCAAGTGGTACTGAAATCCAGACAAATGGATTCCTGCAAGTGGTAACTCATTTGCATATAAATAAAGCCCATTTGCCACAAATTTAATAATATTGCTTCATTTTATTTTTTATTTTTAAATATCTTTGCTTAAGGATTTCTAGATATTACCGAAGATATGTTCTTTAAAGAACATATCTTCGCTTAAAGAACATATATATCTCCGGTAATATTTAGAAATCCTTAAGCAAAGATATCAGCGAACGCTGGTCCGAAATTTTTTAGGAAAACACTAATTTTATAACAAAATTTTGATACTAAATTGTTACTAATGAACAAAAAAGTAATTTTAGTAGTGGCCAAATTAGTACCACTAACAGCTTATTATATAGAATTTGGGAAAGGTTTTGATACATACAGCAATTGCTGCATAATGGATTATGTGGCAGCAATTGCTGCATACTAGGATGCAACAAATCCTTTTCTATATAATTTATTATAAAAATGTTACGTGCGTGTATTAGTCTTAGATTTTCTAAGCTTCAACCGCCAACGTAGGCTTAATCAATCTGGGCTTTGCTCATGCTTGGTTGTTGTAAGCCCAGCCCAAACTGCAGAGTTCTATATCTCCCTCTTTCTCTAACCCATAAGGCCTATAAGATTTTCTCCACCATTATTGTATTAAATATTAACTATTAAATAAATATAAATATATGTATACACACTTATCTTTTACCATGGTTTTTCTCCTCTAATTTAGTTTTCGCAATAAGAGAGATTTTCTTTTTTATTTGAACTCAAATCTAGTGGTTACTCTAGGAATTTTTTTCAAGGGGTTTATTAAGAAACTTAAATTAAATAAAATTTAATTAAAAAAGAACTTGAATATATCAATTTATTGACTAGGAAAAAAAAAACTCAATATGAGACTTATTTTTTAGGCTAAAATATTAAAAAAAAAAATTGAACTTGAATATATATATATATATATATATATATAATTGAAGTCAGGGGTTCATTTGAACCCCCTGAAAGTGTGTGGCGCTGCCCCTACTCGAACCCAATATGAGAATTATTTTTTAGGCTAAAATATTATTTTAATCTCTAATCTTTACCAAAAGTTTATGTTTCGTTACTAAATTTTGTAAAGTATTTTTTAAATTGTTTAGAGACGAAAGTAGAGACAAGAAAAGAACTTTTTTTTTCTTAATAGTTTAGGAATTTAAAAAAAAAATTATTCTTTAAAGTTTAAGTATGGAAAATGAAACATTTTTAATAGTTTAGAAACAAAAAATGAATTTTTAAATGTTTAGGAATGAAAAAAAAAAAAAAAAAACTTTTAAGTAGTTTAGAGAAGAAAAATAATTTTTTCAAAGTTTAGAAATGAAAAACTAACTTTTGGTAAAGTTTAAGAAAGAAAATAATACTTTAGCCTATATTTTACAATAACGGTGTTAATCACCAATTAAGTTTCCATGAGTCTAATTTAAAAATGCTATCCTAGTTTAAACTAATCCCATTCTTAACTTGGATCCGACCCAGAGCTAACCTGAGCTAATTCTCCCAATCCTATCCAAATCTTTCTATCCTTTTCCTTTTTTAAAACATATGCATTATACATTGGGCTTTTCACTTTTACTTGTTTAATTACTAAAATTTTATATAGGTGATATTGATAGTTCATACTTTAAACCCCTTGAATGCATTCAAGAGACCAACACTATTTTTTCTTTTTTTAAGTAAAGCACAAAAAAAGACACGTTAACATTTCCCTTTATTTTATGGGTTCTGTTAATGGGCACCGCACGGTGCTTGTTAACCACAAAAATTTTTAACTTTTCTTGACACTTTTTTTGTCATTTTTTGCAATTTATGTCAATTTTTTTTTCCAGTTTTGCAGCTACTAATCAAATTTTTTTTGACTTTTTTGACATTTTTTTTGTTTTTTCTGCAATTAACGAGCACCAGGCGGTGCTGGTTAACATTCTCCTTATTTTATTCCTAGGATTCTCTTCCATATTTTGCACCAAACAGATGAAGATATGACTCGCGTGCACATTTAACACCACTAGTACAGTACTCTAAAAATAACAATTTTATTTTATTCCTAGGATTCTCTTCCATATTTTGCACCAAAGAGATGAAGATAAGGACATAAGGTGGTGTACTACTTGGATGTCCGTTTCTCGAGAAGCAAAATCAAGGTGAAATTGGACCATCTATAAAAATATAAAGACTATTCCATATCAGGATGCACGAGGACAAGTGGACAACCAAATCTCTCTCAAAAATCAATATCAATTTATCACATATATTAATATCATCATGTTGATCAAAACAAATAATGAGATGGTACCAAGATTTCACTAAGAACTGTCCATTTTCAGATTTGGTCCAAGTTCATCATCTTCATGAACAAAATACCAAATTGGGATGTTTTTAATAGCCACATTAGACTCTTGGTCAAACAACTCATTTAACAAATTATCATTCCAACCTGAACCCGAAGGATTTAGAAGCTGGGAAACTACCAAACAAGAATTAATTGCTTGAGACCTTGGTGTTGGAATAAAGCCTGACTTGTCAAGTAACCAAGGATCTTCCCAAACTAAAATTGAATTCCCAAAACCTACTAATTTACACACTCCCAACTTGATTATATTCTTCACCCTTTCAATACCTTTCCAAACCCATGATGCATTAGAGGCTTGAGGAGCTCTAATCCAATCAACTCTAACCTTGTACTTGGCTGCCAATTGCTTCACACAAAAACAGATTTTCGTGGACAACATCCACCATCCCAGTTTGGATACTAAAGCTTGGTTCAACTTCTCAAACTTTTTGAAATCAAGACCATCTTCATCTTTTGGCCTACACAAATCATCCCATGCCATAGGAGTGAAAAACTTATTAGAATCCTCTTTTGGCTTCCACCAAAAACGTCTCACAGCAGCATCTAACTTGTCATTAATTTTCATTGGGAGCAAAAAGGTGGACATAGTATAGTTAGGGATGGTTTGGCAACTGATTTAATCAAAGTAGCTCTACTAGCCCAAGACAAACTTTTGCTCTTCCAGCTGGCCAATCTTGCATCTACCTTCTCCTTAACATAGGCAAAATCTTTGGCCTTGTTATTTGATAAGAATAATGGCACCCCCAGTACTTAGTTCCATGCCGGAGCTTTTTAAAACCCCACTGGTCTTTAACTTGTCTAAGAAAATCAGGGTGGACTCCTTTTGAACTAAAAATGCCAGACTTCTTAACACTTATAATTTGCCTAGACCATTTGCCATATCTATCCAGACAATTCAACAAAGTTCTTATTTCTGACAGCTTGGCATTGCAAAATAGCATCACCTCATTAGCATAGAAGAGCTTTGTGATAGCTAGAGCTCCATTCTCTAATATTATCCTTGTTCTCCTCTCTACTAATTAGCCTTGCCAAGACCTCGCACCCAAAAATGAAGAGATAGGGAGACAGGGGATCCCCTTGTCTCAGACCCCTAAATGGGTTGATTTTTGCTTCATGAATCCCATTAATCAATAAAGTATAGTTGACTGTGGATAAACATTACTGAATTAAGGAGATAAATCTCTCACAAAACCCAAAGGCCTTAAGTGTAGTCAACAGGAAGCTCCACTCCATTCTATCATATGCTTTTTGAAAATCAATTTTCAAACCAATGCAGCTTTTTTCTTTCTCTTAATTCTGAAACTATGAACAATTTCCTACACAAGAATCATATTTTCAGTAATATTTCTAGCAGTGTTTCTCTCACGAGGAAAATTTGGAAAGCCAACATTCATGAGAGGCTAAAGATGCATCTTTGGAGAATATAATTAATTTAATCTTCTTCCCACTACGGATCAGTTGAGCGAGTTTTCTCCCTCCTTTAACACCAGTTGCCCTCTCTGTAATGTTGAGGCAGAGCCAACCCTGCACCTCTTTACTCAATGTTTGGCAGTCAGTGGAACCTTAGAATTGACAGATGGCAAGTTCAATCTCCGACCCATTTGATTGAGTTATTCATTGATCCTCCTTCGTCGCTCCAACTGGATAAAGAGCAAAGAGATGAATTTCTGCAATTTGGAGCTCTAACTTTAGATATAATTTAGATGTGGAGAAACAAGGCAGTTAATGAGAGATCTCTTCCAGTGGAGGGTCAAGTTATCAGAAGCCTTCAGAAGCTGTTCTTGGAGCATTGGCGGCCCAAAGTTCCAGTGTTGACAAGAGTCCCAACTAGAAGCAATGCTAGGTGGTGTTGTCCAAACCAAGGTATGTTAAAATTGAATTGTGATGCAGTAATAGGTGATCTATCATCATGTATAGCTATTGTTGCTAGAGATTGGAGAGGGAAATTGGTGTTTGCAATTTCAAAGAAAGTTAACACTAACATCCCTGTTCAAGCAGAGGCCAATGTCATCCTATTGGCTGTCTATATTGCTATTTACTTCTCTTTTTGTATTGTGTTATAGAGAGTGACTGTAAAGTTTGTATCGATGCCATTAAAGCTGGTGGGAACCTAATTCCTTGGAGACTTTTGAATTTTCTTGACTTGGTTAAGAATGTAATCAGTGACTATAGTCATGTTTCTTTTAACTGGGTTCTTAAGGAGGCTAATTAGGCTGCCCATGTACTTGTCAATTGGTCCCTTAACTAATCTTTGTTTGGTTCTTTTGATCTGGGATTTGGCGCTCCAAGTTTTGTTAATATTATCTTAGTTGAAGCATCCCGGGCTTCTGTTTTTGTTGTTGTTCAATAAAAATTTTATTCAGCAAAAAAAAATCTAAACGTCCATGAAATTGACAAGTTAGGTATACAAACACAGTGATCTATTATATAAATCTATATCTATTAACGTTAATTTTGACACATTATTTCAATTAAAATAATGCTATATCGTTGATGGAACGGATGGTGGAGACGGCAGCATTGTAACTAGCCACACAAAAAATGATTTATCCTATTTCAGATGTATACAAATCAGCTCTCTCACAACACGCAGGATCCATACGTGGATCCCGCGTATTGTGAGAGATATATTATATGCACTAAAAACAAGAAAGATCTTTTCCAGACACGCACCCCACAAACAAAAATTGAATAAATTAAAATAACGCTATATCTTTGTCCATCAAACAAAGATTGAAGACAGCAATATTGTCCTTAATGAACCAGCCACACGAAAAATGATATATTTTATGTCGATTTTCGAATTTATACAATCAGCTTTACAACACGTAAAATCACGTATTAATTATTTGTTTGAAACCATTTATATAGGTGAAACGAAATTTTTATTTATTAAAATTATAATAAATAAAAGTAAAAGTGAGTTAAAATAATACAGTAAAACTTATAAATAGTATAAAAAAATATAATAAAATTTATAAATAATAACAAAAATAATCTAAATAATAAAATAAACTAATTTTTTAAATCAATACCAAACCCATCATAAATTACTAATGAATCTCACTTATTGTGAGAGACATGCCAAATGGACATAAGATGCTCCTTCTCCAATCACACACCCCGAAAACAAAAAAAAAAATTCTTCTGCATGAACGAACTGTAAGTGTAATAGAAACAAAAGGGTCAGCCATGCCGGACCACCAAATTGGACTTACTCATTCACGTGACAAAAAGCATTATCAGATTGAAATGACCTTTCGAAATTTTTTCGCAATAACCAATTAGGAAAGCAGACATGGGCCTACTGTTTCTGTTTGGTCTCTCATCGGCTCATCTTTCCACTTTCGTTAACATCACGTTGCTCCCAAATACTTTTATTGGTAGACAATTAAAATGCTGAAATGGATGAGTCAGTCAGAGGAGACCCAATATTCAAATCCAGTATAGATTTGCATGCAATGACGTGAGAGAAATACTTGGTGGTAAATGTGCTTTGACGGGGGTTTCATACTTGGGCTGCTGTGTTGTCCAAAGTCTCATAAATTCCGATACCTAATGCACTGGAAGAGTCAATGTTTTTTTCTTCTGTTTGGCCCGTTTCCTAATTTTCATTGAAAAGAAAATTTGGTTGACAATAACCATGTGATCATGTTAAGCCTATACATCAACACCTTTTTTTTTTTTTGCTTTTGTTTTTTACGTTGTGTATATGAAATTGTTGAGGCCAGATCACATTGAGATTTATAGTAGCTGCCATAAGAGAAAACTGAGAACCGTACCCTACAGTTCAAGCGTACCTCTATCTATGGGGTCTATTTAAAAAGGATAAGAAAGTTTTAATTAGTTTTAAAAACCCTATTTCATTTTAGCTCTAGGTGTTTAATTTAAGTTATTTAACACGTCTACTTTGATTCCTTGACATGGAATACGACGGTTCTCAAAAAAAAAAAAAAAAAAAAAAAAAAAGAAAGAAAGAAAGAAAGACATGGAATACGACAATTTTCAATTAACCCACAATTCAAGACATCGAGTCATACAAAGTAACCTGCACCAACCAAACAATATACTTATCTTTCTCTCCAAAAAAAAAGGCCTGCACCAAACACAGCAACTCCCACTAGCTAGCCACCCTTAAGTATATCAATAATTCATTAACTTTCGGCAATATCCTTTGCACTTTCTTCTGCGGCAGCCATGAAAGCTCTCTCTGAATTCTTCTCCAACCTCAAAACCATGACCAAAGTCTTCTTCAACCTCCTACTTCTTGAAATCATACTTCTAATCCGTTCAGTCACCGGATTAAGCCCCAACTCTGATAAACGCCTAATCACCAGTAAGCAATACCTTAAACTCATTGAAAAAAACAATCCCACAACTCGTTTCACTAAAAGAATGAGGATTATGGCCGAGTCAACTGAATGCACGGTGTGTTTATCTGAATTCAAAGAAGGAGACAAGATTAGAAAGTTGCAATGTAAGCACACGTTCCATAAGGATTGCCTAGATTGCTGGCTACAACAATATTGTCGTGGCACATGCCCACTTTGCCGGACTAAGGTTTTGCAAGATGATATTGTGGCTAGTTATCGTCGGATGCGAAATCAGGTAGAGTACGATGGGAGTGATGAGGAGCTCATTTCCTTGTTGTCTGCATTACATGGCAATAGTTTACATAGATTGTTCTAAGTTGTCTCTTTTATATAGAATACATGTCCCAAGTTTTGTATATAGAAGCGCATAGATTCTTGTCTTGTGTTTTGACACAAAGAAGTAAAAAAAGTAGGTATTTTGTATTTTGATCTTGCTCTAGATTAACGTATGTATTCACCACTATATTCAAATTTAATAAGATAAGTTTCTAAGCTTTCTTGTTATTAAAAAGTTGATCATTCAACGCTATTACTTTACTTTTGGCTTTAACGAAATTCCAATGGAAAATTATGCTGACAATATCGCAGTACAGCATGCTTTTTGAGAACCGCATGCTTAGTGCTGACGGCTGACTGCTGACTATGAATTTTGTAAAGAAAAGATATATACTGGCTAAATTATAAATTTTGTGGTCCTAGTTTAAGCCCGGCAAGTACCGGGGGAGGAATTTGGGTATCCCTGCTGAAGAGCTCTTGATTATCAATAGGTGCTAGGGTGAGATCTGTGGTCACTCTAAACAATAATACTTATGGTTTAATTTAACATTTCTTAGTAAAAAGTGCTCCTATGGTTACGCCCAAGTTGAGTCATAATGGTCACTCCCTTTTCATTCGGAAAAAAAAAATTTATAAAATTTTGATGGCTTGAAAGCAAGGTAAATATGTAAAAGATTTTGTTACCGAGTCCAAAATATGGGAATATTGGTAAATTTGTATGGACCTTTTACTACGGATAAGCTGCCCATGGAAGGGCCACCACAAGGATCGGAACTAGCTAGGTGAAGAACACCATTTACTCTCTTAACTGATAACTCTCATTCATCTTCCACTCCACCACCAAGTCATTGTCACTAACAATTCCACACACCACTCCAGTGGCTTGGGTTGGGTCCATTTTGCGTTGGCGTCTCCACTCTCCACCTTTATATCCAGTCCAATCCACTATTCACACTCACACACGAGTCAAATTAACAGAGATATGAATCTTAATCTCTCTCTCTCTCTCCGGTAATCTATATTCTCTCTCTTTGCAATGTGTTGTGATAACTAATAAGGAAATTTGTTCTCTTTTTGATGTTGTTACATTAAGGTTCTCTGCTCTCTCGATATCGATCTCCTCTTTGCCAAACTTGAACACCTTTTTTTTATTATTTATAAATATGTGAGTGCCAAAATACTTTTTTAATAAGTAAAATTTCTATATGGACCAACCAAAAAAAAAAAAAAAGTAAAATATCTATAAGTATTCGGTGTCTAAATATTAAAACCCAATACATTATTGGTCCTTAAAATTTAACTATTAAACCCATTTGATTCATAAAATTTCAAGTGAATTCTATTAGTCATTTTCCTTACTTATCAACTTTCATTTATTTCTTTTAGTCATTTTCCTTCTTCGTCAACTTTCATTTATTTCTTTGCCTATGTGTCTAACTAAACAATACCACATTATTTGAAAGACGTGGCAACTCTTTTAATCTTAGAAAGTTACACATTACCCCGTACAAACCTAGACCAACCATTTTTTTAATATACCCAATTCAAACTTGTTAGAGTTTCTAACGAGTCGCTCTTTCTCCATACTCGTATCACGAAACTCTTGATTAACCAATCTTGTAGTATTTGCCAATAGTACAGCACTACTCTAAAAAAGAAATCGTTCATTTTTAATAAATCTTCACGTATATTATAAAAGCATAAAAAAAACCCCAGAAATCCACTTAACTGGGCGAACATATATATTGCTGGTATAGTTAATGCTCGAGGAGTTCGAGTTCAAGAAATTCTTTACAATATGTTCGAGTTCAACACCTATTGTTGTAATTATTTTTATCAACTTCAGTACAAAAATGGAACCAGGCAAGAATCACCTGATATTTTACATAAGCAACCATTTTCTCACAGAAAACACTACTACTTTGTTCCAATTATTTTCTTACTTCTGAATTTTCGGCAACGTACCCACGCACCACAAAGAAATTATTGTGTTTCAACTTTTAAGCAAGGAAACTAGCTAAGTACCCATAAATAGAAGTTTAAGACAACTAACCAGAAGGAAATGTTCACTTTCGTAATAGCAAAGAATCTAAGCCACAACCTCTTAATTTCACTCTGCAAACAAGGCATGTTCACTACTGCAACATATCTTTAAAAAGCTAACAGCAAGTCTTCCACTATCAATAAACTCTATTATAAATTTATAACTGATCCACTGAGCATCTGATAGCTTTTGACATTGTTGTGCATAATCCTTAGTTGGAAGACTTTAAATAGGAGGGGATCTTCTCCCCATTGGTTACTCATGGACGATGACATCTAAATAATATGCTTTTGATTTGTAAATTTCATGCTATATATGAACATAAGGAATATTCTTCTGTCAAAAAGTTTCAGAGCACTCACCTATATTATGTTCAAAATAATACACTAAAAAGAAACAGTAGCACTGTATGCTTTTCTTTCCAATTGGCAAAACCATAATCAGTGAGGACCTACATAATGGAGCAGGCAACAATAGTGTATTTAGCATGCATCTGTACATGGAAAATTTCCTGCATCCTACAAATAATTATACAATCAACGCCTACCATATGGGTCAACCAGCAATGGAAAAAATTAACCAAGAACTTCAACAGCCTAGGATAGATGTAGAAAATAAAGGGCAATAGCATCCAAAATTTCATATTGTTATTCTAACCAATAATGGATAGCAATGATCTTTTTCGTAGCTGGGCCAGGAGTCTTTGCCATGCATGAATGCCTGATGATGCTTCCAAACTTCTGCATTATAATTCTCTGTTACACTGAAAGACAAGGCGTTTTGTTTGATTGTCTCAAGAAACTTATCCAATGAATTGCCTCTTTTAGGACTTAAAAAAAAAGCTTCGGAAGGTCCTTCTTTTTTCAACAAGAACCTGATGATTCGAGCAAGGCCATTGTGGAATTCCTTAAAGAAAGTGCTGTCAAAATGTCATAACAAAGTACATAATTTAAAAAAGATATATATATTTTTAGTACAAACATAGAAATTAAAAAGATACACTTTGCATGCACATGAGAAATCGTACAAGTGCTTTTCTGTCGACTAGTGAAGAAAACTTAGACATTTAGACATATCTGGGTTAGTAAAAAAATGTAAACAACAAAAAATTCTTACCCAATCACCTCACAAACTCAATTATAAAACTTAACATGTACAATGGAAAGAGGCATCTGCCAGATAGATTTGAGGTTGAGTGCCGTGTACACTCAAAAGGTTGGACCCATAAAAGACTAACGCCCAGCATCAGAAACTCAAACCCTTGTCTTTGTCACTGGGCATCATAAAGCACTTGGGAAACAATTTCAAAAAATGAAGGAAAAATCACCTGATTCACATTTGATGATTTTCCTCACTCTAAAAAATGATGAAAGCGGTAAGACAAGACATACATTGTAGCAACCTAACACTTAAGAAAAATTAGACTTACCAGTCACTTGCAATAATGACATCAAAAGCATTAGAGATATTTGATATTTCTTCTTGATCCCAATGCAATGTCATAGAGCTCACTCTTGTAGCACCAAATGCTCCAGAATTGGCATCTATATTACGCTGAATATCTGGATGTCAAGGAATTATCAATCTGAATCCAAAGAGTCAAGAAGGAAAAAAAGGAGAAAGAGGAAGGGGGCGGTTGCTTGTTGCTATAAATAATCTAAACACATGCATGATGGCAATTGGAGAAAAAAAAAAAAAAAAGAAAAAAAGAAAAAAAAGAGAGGAGGAAATGATGGTACCAAACAGTAGCTTGATAACAGAAAGTGTGCAAATAAAGAGTATTAGAAAACTGGATATATTATAATAACGGGAACAACAAAAATAAATAGAGGACAGAATGAGCAGGGATTGGTCCAGATTGAGAAAGCCCAATGCATCCATAAACCCAACTCTTGAGCAGGCCATCAACTTAAATTCAGGACCACTACTGAAAATTAGGTTAAAAGCAACTTAAAGCTTACACAGTTATCCATCTAGAAAATCTACATATCAGAAAAAACTGTTATCCATCAAGACAATCTGTCATTCATGATTCTCCTCCACTAATCCCCTCAAGCAGATACAAGCAATCCACAAAGCCCCGCATGGGTCTTTCTCTTGCTCCTTCACCCAAACTCCGCACTTTGTGTAGGACAAGAACTCTCCCGTGTGTCCCACCATGTTTTTCTACTCCTCAATGTCCTATCAGTTGTCTTGGCAATTTGCATTATTAGCATTATTTGATTGGTAAGTTACAAACACATCCAGTGAGTCTTGATTTCTTGAACTTGCCCTCTGCCTTATTCTTACAAGAGGAAGAGGTGTCATTTGAGCTATAACTCATTGGCAGCAATTTGCATTATTATTCAATCTAAGTTGAAGATCGGTATCTCAAAACAACCTCCATACTCTTTGACAACAATTTCACATATCAACCCACACATACCGTCACAATATATAATAGACTTACCAAAAACATAACTGCTCACTTGACTAAATCAGAAGGGAACTATCAACTAACCTATGGTTGAGAATACACCTGTCACAAAAAATAGAAAAAAAAAAAAGAAAAGAAAAAAAAAAGGATACAATCAACAACTTGAGGATTTCCATCTGATATTACAACTTCTACTGCCTCCGTGATTACAGCAATTACTAAACCAGCTAAGCCATAACCTGATCCAAGCTCAATAACTCTTTTAGATCTGGAAAAATTAGGAAAATGCAGAGAAATCTTATAAAAAAAAAATTAAAAAAACAGATAATGTTCCAGAGAAATGCCAGCAACTGATACTCATGCATGACTGACATATGCAAGTGTAATATTTGAGACAGACACATACCATTACTTGAAAAAACTGACGGACCAAAATAATAACAGTTTTACTAACCTGAACATGTCTGCGTGTGACAAGCAAAAATAAGCAAGGACTTCTTCTGAAGGCCAACGACCTGTACAAGAATTTATTAAGTACAATTTTAAGAGAGTGACAAATACAACGACCAAGTATATCAGCAGTTTTTTTTTTTTTTTTTTGATAAGTAACCAAGTATATCAGCAGTTATATAACCAAAATCTGTGCTAGCAAATAAAGCACCAAAACTTGTAACATCAAACAAAACTGGAATGGCTGTGAAGAAAGAAAAGCAGGAAGATTTTCAAGGTCAAAATTCATACATCATTACAGTTTAGTTTATAATGTTATTCCCCGAAAATTCCTTCAGGTACAAAACATTTGAGACAAAACCCAATCGATTTTATTCATTTGCTCTCTTTTAACCTCAAATAGAAGTAAAGCAAATAAGCACCTATCACACATCAACACATGATGAAACAAAAAGCATTTCCAGAATTTAAGAGCAAGAAGGCATTGTTGAATACTTTTTTCTTTTTAGTGGTAAGTTACACACAAAATGATTTTGAACCCAAAACTTCACCCTCCACCCTCCACCCTTTCTCATGGAAGGAAGAAGTGTGATGCAAAACAGGATTGAGAAATAAGAAGAAAATGTAAAAGGAAAAACCTATGCTTCACCGCCTTAGAGTGCTTGGAATCACCACCAAGCTGATGAGAAAATTTCTCATCGAAATTTTTTATTCAAAAGCACTATCTCAAACTATTCCTGGAGCCTTTATTTTTTAATAGGTTTCAAGGATTACAACAAAATTCAGAAATTTAAATTCCAAATATAGATTAGGTATCCCATATAAGTAAAAAATCTGCGACAATAAATTCTGAAATATTTTTGATTGTGCTCCTTGCATTAGTTTCCCCTAGTTTGGGAAAACTCAGCCTCAAGTTTTTAAGTGCTTAAGGTTAAGAACTTTTAAGTTTGACACTTGCACCCTTGTAGCAAGTTCGGCAGCATTAAGAAGAAATAAGCCTTCTGCTCCACCGTATAATTAAAGTGATCTGAAATGATAAAATCAATTGTTGCAATCAGTATTGCAAATGTCACAGCCTCGTCAAGATCCTCGGGAAGTCATATCAGGCCTTTTCATTTCATGTACCGTGGAGGGTTGATAAGTAGCAGATATATCAAACTCATTCTTCACAACATGTACACTCTTCTTGACTCTCTTTAAGTTTCTCCTCCTCAAGTAGTGATTCTACAACAAATTGTATCAAATCTAAATCTGTTGGCAATTGTATTACTCTTTTAGCAGTAGGTTTTGATGACTATTGATATTTCATCAGCAAGATCTCATTACCAACACTATTGTCTCTCGTGCGTGAAGTTGTGGTTTCATTGCTAATGCAACCGATCATCCAGGAAGAAGCCATTAACCTGATCTACATAGATAAGTCATGGAAGACTTTCAATATAGCTTCAATTGATACTAGAGTAGGCTTAGGGCTAGAAACTGCACGAACACTCATCTTGTCTTTTTTAAATTGTGCCATGTAATCAGTAGTAGGTCTATTCCCCTGTCTCAGACTATTTGTTTGTACTATAAAGCCACCCTGATACAGTTGGATCACAGCTTTTAGTGGCGACTTACGATGGTGGATGGGTAGCTTGGTATGGGTCTATCATAAGCTATGTACATAGTTTGGGGCACAGGTTGGGCGGTTTAGGCTGTGGGTTCTCAATTTAACTTTTATGGGTTTTAACTCAATGATGGTGATGTGGGTTCAATGGTGGCTTTGATGGTTTTGGGCAGTGACATAGGGATTGGAGTATACTTCCATACCAAGTTGATGTAGAACGGGGTTGCAAAAATAGGAGGAAAAAGAAAAATGGGAAAACCCTACTCTTCACCAACTAAGGGTGCTTGGAATCACCACCAAGATAAAGTAAAAATTTATCATCAAAATTTTTTTATATAAAAAATTCATTTGGGCTCAATCTCGTAAGTCTGCCCAATTCCAGTCATGTCTCTACTATCAGTTTCTCCCAACTTGTTCGTAAAGCCTCCTTTTAATAGGCTTCAAGGATTACATCAAGCCAAAATTTCATCCCATAAAATCCTAAACTACATTAAAGTCCAAATTCAAATTTTAAAATTCACAAATTAAAGCCTAAATTCAAATTCCAAAATTCAAATATGGATTAAGTATCCCAAATAAGTAAAAGAACTGAGATAATAAATTCTGAAATAGTTTTTTTGAGCTCCTTCAATCAAAGTATCATAACCAAAGCTCATTGGTAGGCTATAAAAAATTTGACCCTAGATTGAATGGAATTGCAAAAAGGGTGGTTTAACCATACCAAGCTATGCCTAATTAACTGTGAAAAAGCTTTCAAGATGTTGAGTTGGGAAGCTGACTACAAAACATGAACTTGGGCTTAACATTCTATGATATGTTGCTTCAAATATGAGAGAAGGACTAAAGAGGAGTTTTGTCCATTTATTTAAAAAAAAAAAAAAAAAAGTCTACCAACATAACTATTAACTGTAACTTGAAAAAGAATAAAGCCAAGAAAAGTGAAACTATAATAGAAATCTTGTTTTATAAGCCTCATCAACTCAATGCTTCCTTGCAGTTCCTTTCCGCAAACATAGCATATAAACCTTTGTGTAGCTAATGCCTTGGAAAATAGCATATGCACTGAAACTCCAAAACCAATTTTCAACAAGTCATAACAGAAAAATGGATTACTTTATCAAGCGACAAACAAAACCATTAACTTGAAACAGATATAAAACAATGACTAACTGCTCTTCATGGTTGTGCAAACCAACTGGCCTTAAGGATTTACTTCCTCTCATAATCACACAGCTATTTTGAACAAAAGATTCTCAAGAGACATTTAATCAATGAGACTATGAGAGAAGCATACACCGAATGATCACATTCAAAACATCTGAGTTCCCCATTTTCAATATGAATCATGCAAAATCTTGCGCCAAAATTGAATTCATATTTCTATTGCCAAAGCTGCCCCTCTATACAAATGAAATCACCCTCCCTGACATTTTTTCAGCAGGGTCTAATGAGAACAGTCAAAGGTGAATCCTATCCTATATTCACCAAATAATCTCTCAATTTAGCAATTTCAAAACATGCGAGAATCCATACTTCCCTACAATGAACCAGAGCTATTTCTGACCCCTTTCTAGCAACTATAGAAGAATATTGAAAACAGATAATAGCGTCAAACTAAACAATTTAACAATAAAATACCAAAGTTTTTAAAGACACCCTTCTTTAAGCACAAAGCCTAGTCCAAGAACAAGTTCGTGTACAACGAAAAGAAACTTACAGACAAGCCCAGTGTTGTCAACATTGTATCTATTGCAGATCTCAAAATCACCGAGGTCAGCACGTTGGTCCACTCTTTGGCTGTATAAAGTCCAGACATAGAAACATTTTCACACCCAAAACATGCAAATTTTATGTTAGCACATTGTAATTATACCTTAAACCAGAGATAAATTAATCCAAAATGATAACCACACACCAATACATATTATGAATTATGAGCGCCCGATCACTTCTTTCCATTATTTTCAAAAAATACAACAAACCCACTTTTGATCTATCCTTCACTATGCACCGAGTAAGCGAAATGTGTGTATTTAAAACAAAATAATGGCTGTGATCAATCAATCTCAAAGTAACTTTTACATATAATCAAATTAAAATTACAAAACACAAGCACAGAGTTTAGAAACCAAAAACATGAATAGAGGGAATAAAAAAAAGAAGTGGAAATTGATAAGCAGAAACAGCAAGAGAAACTCACGTGAGAAAAAGTGTGGGAGCTCCTTCAATGGGCAACGTGTAGCACAAGCGAGCTTCTCTAGGTCTAGGGTGATCATCTGAGCCGGAGAGATTCGTTTCTTCAACGGCGACGGCGTCGTTTTGTTCCACTAATTGACAGGGAATCAAGTTGAAGCCGCGCGTGGTCTTCCTTGAAATGCTCTTGATGCTCGTTTCGGATTGGTCTTCTTCTGCAAGCGAAACCAATAATCACAAGGAAGATTAGGATTTGTAAGTTGTAGTTACTTACTAACTAACATAACGAGAAAATTAATTAATTTAATAATTAAAAAAAATAGAATATCAAAGAGAGAGAGAGAGAGATACCATGAATATGAGGAGGGGGCCGACGAAGAAGGGCTTGGCGAAGGATTTGCCATCTGAGGGACGAGGCCTTGCCAGTGGTTCTACGAGTTTCCATGGCAGAAAGCTCAACTCAAGCTTTTTCCTATTCGCTTTATCATTATGTTCATGTAATATTTGAACTAACCCAAAAGAGCATTTAGAGAGAGAGAGAGAGCGAGAGAGTATACATATATATATATATATATATATATATATAATGTTGTCTTTTTTTTTCCCTATCCTTGGAAACGGAGATTAAGGCTGCGTTTGGTTCGTGTAAAACAGTTTTCGGAAAATACATATTTTCCGAAAATGCTATTTTTCGGAAAAGGAAAATGTATTGAGGTTGTTTGGCTGTCTCGGAAATCGTTTTACGGAAAATCAATTCCGGTGTTTGGTTCGGTCAAATATTTTACGGAAAATACTTTTTATTTTACGGAAAATCAATTCTCATGTTTGGTTCAGGTAAACATTTTACGGAAAATAAAATTCATTTTTTCCGGAAAATCAATTTTCATGTTTGGTTTGTGAATTATTTTACGGAAAATATGAAATGCCTTACAAATTTCTACTCCTGCATTATCTAGACAAACCTGTAACAATACAAAACTAATCATCCACTTCAACATGCACCTGCATTACGTATACATATCTGTAACAGTACAAAAATAATCATCCATTTCAACATCAAAAATAATCATTTAAATATACCGATAATATTAATCGTTCACCATTGTCATTACACCTCCGTGGTGTACAAAAATGATACCTACTCGTGGTATCTGAATAGTACAAATACATAATTCAGGCAATTGTATTGTCCCAATAATACAAAATACTATATATATAATACAATGGTAGGTTAATACTAGTTCTACAACAGAAGTGAATTCCTAAAGCTATTGTCACAGTCTACATGACATAGGCAAGTCAAAGTTGTGAGAAAAGAAAACTATCCAACCACATCTTACGCAGTCTAGCATTTTTTGCTAGAAATCCCCTTGCTACCTTCTCATTTTGACACAAATGGTCAAACGCAGTTGCGAGTATTTCTTCGCTATACCCATCCGCCATCATAGCCATAACCTCATTATAAAGAGATGTGTAATCCACCGGGCCCCGATTGATTTCTCTAAGAGCTGTAGCTATATCCTTCAACTGGTCAGACAAATCAATCAACATGCTATCATCAGCAGTAGAAGGTGCACGCCCTCTTTTGCGGGACTTGGAAATTCCCGACCCAGTGGTGGATGACTCGACTGCATTCTTTCCTTTTTCGACCACATCTTCCTCCACATTATCTGCAACAAATTCAGCACTGTCGCCATTATCTGCCTCATTTTCAATATCTACATAGGACTTTGAAAAGCTACCCGTGGCTGTGTCCTTCCCCACGACAATAGCTAACTCATCATACATCTCTATTTTCTTGTTTAGAAACTCTGCATGCTTTCGATGCGCCTGTAAGGGAGAAAGGAACGTATAATAACAATGCAATAATTACTTCACTCACAAATTCAATATTCAATGCAATATTCATGCTAGTAAATGTTTTAGGTCACTGATAAACAAAAAAATCTGTAATTATATGAAAAATAAAGTGGGTGTCCATCCTTGTCAAATTAAACATAAAATCATGGTGTGGAATAGATGCTGCAATTAAACATCTAACTATGGTAGTGTGACATTACTCTACGACTAAAACTTATTAAATCATGATAAAGTTTACTTCACACCATTATATAACTTACTAAAACTTCATCTAACCTCTAACATTTATTCATAGATGTCTTCTTTGAAACTATGAATATCTTTTCAAATAAATTCTTTGCCTTCAATTTCCAAACTAAAATTTCAATTTATGGACAAAAACATATATTATCATTTATATTAAGAAAATATAATTGTAAACCATACCATGACTTCTTCTTGGTACGTCTTTGCGTCGCATGTTATCATTTTGAGATTATCATCCCAACCGAAGCCACTCTTCTTTCGAAGTGTCTCAATAGTGGTCCACGTGGTCCTTAAACTCCGCATCCGATTGTCTACGTAGGAAGGGTGGCACTCAACCCCAAAGTGGGCACTTATCTCCTTCGCTACAAGAGCGAAGGAGCCTGCCCTGAAGGTGTTAGAGGGCTTGTTGCCCTTTGCAGCCTCGTGTGCAAGTATTCTCAGCATCATTTCATGCATAGGCGGCAACCACCTAAATTGCTTGCTGGTGCTCATTTTTTCTTTGCCCTTTGACATTACTACATATGAAAATGGTATAGTCAGAGTAGCATTTATTAATGGAGCTCGGAATATGAACAACAAATCAAACACACATACAACCACGCGTATAAAATGTGTACAACAGAATGAAACATGCTATCACTAGAAATGACATTGTAATACCATCAAGTAACAATGTAATGCTGAAAATACTTGTTCATTACGCCACTAAAAAGTCTATAGTAAATACATTGTCTTTACAAAAAATAAAAACACATATTACAATTATAAAAATGTAAATAAAGTACTACTCTCCACTCCTCGTATAATCAAACCACATAGCTTGGCATATCTCATCTCTCTTAGCATTCCATAATCTACTATCTTCAATGGACTCTCGACATGATCGTGTTTCTCGTTGGGGGTCACTAGACTCTACTTCGTTCATTGCTTCTTCCATAATTTGGTCATTTGGTTCAACCCCCATAATGTGATTATGAACCACACAACAAGCTAACACTACTTTCACTTGGGTTTGAAAAGACCAAAATGGTTCTGCATCCAACACTCGAAAACGTTTCTTCAACACTCCAAACCCTCGTTCAATGGTAGTTCTCAATGAAGAGTGTCGGAGGTTGAACAATTCTTTCTCATTTTCAGGAGGACGATCACTAAACTCTTTCAAGTGATATCACACACTCCGATAAGGTGACAATATTCCATTTTTATTACCATACCCAGCATCACCAAGATAATATTTACCTACATATATTCAAAAATAAAATTCAATCACTACTATGCTTAGGAAAATGCACAATATTTATTAAACTAATAAACCAAAAAGGTGAAGTAATTGTATAATACCGTTGGGAATTGAAAATCCCCTTGGCCTAGCAAATGCATCATTTAACACACGTGAATCATGTGCACTACCTTCCCATCCAGCCAATACATAGGTGAACTTTAAGTCAAAACTAATGGCAGCTAACACATTTTGCGTGGTTCCATCTTTGCGACCACGAAATCTTCCTTGTATTTCAAGTGGCATAGATGCACGAACATGTGTACCATCTATTGCTCCAACACAATCCTATTTTTCAACACACATAATGGTTTAAAATTACATAAATCTACACAATTTACAAAAATACACAAGTCGCAATATTTACCTTAAAATATGGGTAGAACCTTCTGCTATTCCTTATCTCTGGGGGTGTATCTTCGCTACGCAGTCTTATTAGAGCTCTATATAATTTCAGGACCCCCCTAAGGACAACCTTGAAATATCTATGAACAGTCTCAGTTGATCTATAGATCCGACTACCCATTACACGGAACCTCACATTATGACCAATAATGTGTAAGAAAATGAACACTTGTTCCGTAACAGGCATGTGAATAGTTGGGCGTACGTGCTCCCCCTCAGTGAGGATGTGACATAACTGGTGAAAAGTTCTAGGCTTCATCCTAAGTTGATTCACACAATTTAGCTCACTTCCATGCAGAATACTATTTATGTATTCCTCTCTCTCGGCCGCATGATTAACATAAGGCGCCTTAGGCAATTGTCTATGTCTACGTTGTAATTTCCTTAACAATGCAACCCCCACAACGAGGACAGATGCAACTGAGGCAAGAATTGCGGCTTTGGTTTTTTTCGTCATCTAACAAAATCACAAACACTGTGGTCTAAGAGGAATGTAAATAAAAACAGCCACAAACAAATAACATCCAAACCACATTTATAACGAGTACCAAATCCCATTGCATTATATTTACAATAAATATTTACACCATCACAAACCCATCAAACTGATAACTGCACATTGATATCATCACAATACCATCATGTCTCAATTTATTAGTCATCACAATACATTTACACACACATATTCTACCGCAAGAAAATAATAACACAAAAAATGCTGAAAAATTTCATACAATTTGTCATGTCTCAAGCTTGAAAGTACACATAACCCAATAGGCAACATAATAACATTTGTTACATCAAAGTATACATATCAAGCTCCAAAACTGTATACACAAAACCCAACTAGCCAAATTTTACACAAACCCAACTAGTCAAATTCTAAAAAAAAAAAAAAGAACTTGGAAATACAGTTTGTTACCTACAGTGTCCACAGGCTTTATATGCACCTACAATTGCAGTACATGTGAATTCCCCCGCAAAAGGAGCTGATGATCAATGTATAATTTCTTAACACAACTAACAACTTTTACTGTCCTTCATACTTCATAAAAACATTCAATTGGGTGTGTAGTAAGAGGTTGGGTCACCATAACAGAGTTCCACAGCACATTAATGGTCTGAATTTGTGTTTCAACTATAAATTGTTTACATAAACGTGTAAAACATAAATAAATATATAAGTATTTATGTAAATAAATATATAAGTATTTATGTAAATAAATATATAAATATTTATTTATAAATAAATATATAAGTATTTATGTAAATAAATATATAAGTATTTATGTAAATAAATATATAAGTATTTATGTAAATAAATATATAAATATTTATTTATAAATAAATATATAAATATTTATTTATAAATAAATATATAAATATTTATGTAAATAAATAAATAAATAAATAAATATATATATATATAGTGCGATCGGACTCACCGTTGAGTGGTGGTGGTGGAACGACGTTGAAATCGGCGAGTAGAGCTCTGGGTTTCTCAGATCGGGATGTGGATCGGACTCGCCGTTGAGTGGTGGTGGTGGAACGGCGTTGAAATCGGCTCGGTGAGGTCTTGGTTTCTCGGATCGGGATGTGGATCGGCCGGTGCGGTTGTGAGTGGTGGTGGTGGAACGGCGTGGATCGGTGGTCTCTTCTCTCGGCGTGGAGCTCCGGTGTCTTCGAGTTTCTCTCGGCGTGGAGCTCCGGGTTCTCTCTTCTCTGGGTTCTCTCTTCGAGTTTCTCTGGGTTCTCTCTTCTCTGGGTTCTCTCTTTTCTGCGTTCTCAAGAGTTTCTCTCGGTGTGCTTTTTTATGTTTTGTGTGTTTTGTGCGAGACCCGGAAATGGTTTGAAGGTAAAATAAGAACGTAAAACCATTTCCGGGTCAAAGGCGTAAATTCGGTCAACGTTAAAGCTTATTTTCCGGAAATGGGTTTTTCAATTGCCTTCCAAACACTGGGGTCAGGGTGAAAATGATTTCCTGAAATCATTTTCACCCAAACCAAACGGAGCCTAAGCTTCCGTTTGTGTATCAATAAAAAATAAAAATTATTTGTATTTTTTAATACTATTTATAAATTTTATTGTACTATTTCAGCTAACTTTTATTTTTATTTATAATACTTTTAATAATAAATTTTCAGTTTTAGTAAAATAAACGATATCCAAACAAAACCTGAAATTATGTTCGAAATAGCAATTTTATTATTGAAAATAAAAGATTTTGTAATGAAATGAAATAATCATTTTTATTCATAAATTTGGTTATTACAATTGAAAATATTGTAAATAATTATGTATATATAAAGTTTGTAATTTTTTAAAAATATATTAATTTTTAAAAGTTGCTGATAGAATTTATTATAGAGTAGCTAATTCAACTATTTTAGAAATAAATGGCTATTCTCAATTTGAGAAATAGCTATTGTCAAAGAATGACTATTTATAACCTGTAAACAGCCTATTTCGGAATTTATATTTAACCTCATCTAAAGCTAAAATGAGAATTTTCATATCCTAAGGGTAAAATCATAATTTAAACTACTAGGTTTCTAATTACTTCACATAAAACAAATTTTGAAGTCACAATGATATGTTGTGAACTCCAATCGAACTATTGGATAAAACCTTACAACCAAATCAATTTTCAACGAATAAGATGCATTTGTACGATTAAGTCTAATCACGTGTGATTATGAACAATTAATTGATGGGTGACATGAGGAATTAATTTAAATTAATGACGTATCATAATATACTAGATTAAATTCAAAATTACTAAGAGGGCACATATCAAATAGGCAAGGTTATAAAATATTTAGGCTAAATTTGAAATTGCACTTAACTTGGTCTATAATTCAATTAATTTCTCTAGCATCACTTTCGTTCAATTCAATTCTTTGACTTTTAAGCTTATTCAATTCAAGTCTTTCGCCCAAATTTCATTAGATTGTCTGCCGTTAGTTTTCCATTAAAAAAAAAAAACTAATCATTTTCAATCTTGTTTGGTCACATGTGCGCATTGTTATTTTATGTTTGAATGCATGATTAAGGTAGTCTATTAGGAATATCCTTAATAGAATTAGGCTATAGAATATGGTGAGTGGAGGTTGGCCCATCCATTTGGACGAGCAGAACTTGAGAGCCTAACATCTTTCTAAGTGTATACCCTAACTCTGGACCCAATGTCTAGTATGTAGATTTTGAGTAATACTATAACTATAAACTATTTTACAATATTTTTACAAATCGTTAATGTAGCCAACTTCTTATTAGTTTTCATCTAGGCCTACCATTAACATCACTTTTTCATTTACCAATAACCACTCACCACATAAGTAGCTTGTAAATTTTTTTGTAAAAAGGTTTGTATATCTAGCATTACTTGATTTTTGTGTTTGTTTATTTACCAATAACCACTCACCACATAACTTGAGAGCCTAACATCTTTCTAAGTGTATACCCTAACTCTGGACCCAATGTCTAGTATGTAGATTTTGAATAATACTACAACTATAAACTATTTTACAATATTTTTACAAATCGTTAATGTGGCCAACTTCTTATTAATTTTCATCTAGGCCTACTATTAACATCACTTTTTCATTTACCAATAACCACTCACCACATAAGTAGCTTGTAAATTTTTTTGTAAAAATGTTTGTATATCTAGCATTACTCGATTTTTGTGTTTGTTTTTTGGACCTAAAGCAAAGATTTTATTAAAAAATAATTATAAAACCCAAACTATATTATTAGTTAGGTAAGGTTTGAAACAAATTTCATTTTTAACAAATCGAGTCCAAATGACTCGATTTTGCTCTAGAAAAATCGAGTGTGAGACACTTGATTTCTGAGTGAGTATGGAAATCGAGTGTAAGACACTCAATTTCCAAGTGCAAATTCACTGGGCAAAATCAAGTGCAGAGAACTCGAATTGTTAAAAACCAAATATGTTTGAAACGTTGCTTAACTAATAATATAAATTGGGTTTTATAGTTATTTTTTAATAAAAACCCTAAAGCAGGGGCAACTCCTAATCTTTCTCAACCTAGTCCATGTCTAAGATGGGGAAGCAAGTTCAAGGTCTCAATCACTAGCTATAAAAAAAACACAATCATATAAAAGAATTTTCATATTAATTAACAATAAAGTATTTCCAATATCATTGATTCATTATTATACAGTTGCTTTACAGATATACGACAATGAAGAATCGAAAAGAGAAGGAATACAATATCTTCTCTTCTTCTCTTTTTTTTCTCCAATCAAAATACAATTAATCCAAATGCTTTGCTTAGAGAACCGGACATCCATTTATTACAACTCCTTGCTCTGTTGGACAAGAAGCCAATGGACATCCATCTGAGTCACTACCCCACCAGTTGAGGCTAACATTTTCCATCCCCAAAAACAAGTATAGTAGCACTCCCATGAAGGCTAATCCAGCATCAAGTGCCCCAGAGAGCACATAATTGTAACGACTCCACAAGTTGCGATAGTACCTGTAAGCAATAAAGCCTGAGGCGAAACCAATAAGAATCCAACTGGTGTAGTTGACAGCAGTCGCTGGGGGCATTTCAGTTATTGCCCCTAAGAGCACAGGAATAGTGATAAGCCTAATCCATTGCCTATCTGGTGAGGCTTTGTGTGCCAACCAAACTAGGACAGGAGCTAGCGCACCAACTAAGAAAAACCAGTTGATGCCAGAGTAGTAGCCAAGATCTCCAAAAATTCTTTGAGGCCCAATTAGACCCCAGATGACAGAAGTATCATAGAATACATGATCAGCAGGGCAAGTCCATGGGCTACCTGCTGGAAGTAATGCCCTATCGCATATGTTTGGAATGTTGTCCATTAGCCACCAAGCTGTTCCCAAATGCGCAAATGCTGCTATTATTGTACCTAAGACCTGAAAAGAATCATTGTTATGATAATCAAGGGTCAAGAATAAATAAATTGATGATTGTCATTTGACTGATCAGAAAGTGACAAATGCACATTTCCATTCGTAGTTGTGAAAAAGAATGAATAGGATACTAACCTGTGCCATGAACATTGCTCTTGGAGGAATCTTCATGTAATGACCAAGCTTGAAGTCTTGCAGAAAGGCGATCCCCTGTTTCAAACTTATGTACCCATACACTTTAAAGCACATGTTGGCAACAGGATATCCTGGATACAAATACCCGATAATATACTCTGCGATTACATTCAAGGTTGGCGTCTGCTCATGAGTGAAAGAGTTACTTCTGTTAAAGTTAGGAGATTAATAACTGCATGCAGTAGATGTAGTGCTCATGTAGATGTAGTGCTCATGCACAGGCAATAAAACAATGCTTGTTGAATTTAAAATTTACATATAGGATGAAAAGATAGACACCATTGTAACTTTTCCATGAACTCTAGCAAGAATTGATAATAGCAAGTGAAAAGAAAAATAAAAAGACCCCAAATCTCCACTCAAATATGAATATGGTTGTGGCAGAATACCATTAAATGTATATGTAGAATTTGTAAAATAGTGCAGAGACATACCTGATTTGTTGTGGCAGTGATGACTCCAACAGGAAGAGTGAAAAATAAGGCAAGACTGCATGCAAGCAAGATGCCCCACCATGGCAATTGGAGTTGATCATTGTAGAACTGGAAGGCACATATGGTAGCCACAATGTTAACCAAAAGTAGGCACATGAACCACCATTGAGGAACTTGCTTATATTTTCTCATGAGCTTTGAGTGCACATCCATCTTCTTCTCTTGGAGGGCAGACTTGCTTAGATGCCATATTTCACTACACCCTTGAAAGTATGAGTAATTTGCTGAATAAAATACAATGTATAAGGCTATAACCTAGTTCACCCTGACCTTGTTACCTCTCTTTGATTGCACCGGCTTGATGTACAAATTAGAGGAGTTTGAGATACAAGCAGAAAACTTCAAATTCACTTTTTTTGTGAGGACTGAATTTCATAATGAAAGGTGGTTAACATGACATACTCATGAAGTTTTCTTGATGATAGTTATGAGGTGAATCCTAATATATAAAGGTACTAACTAAATCTTTGTCACTTTAAGGAGAGCCATTCCATATTGCACGTACATGTACAAGCACACAAAGGCATATAGTCAGACACTATTGCAAAATAGTATCAGCCTTATAAATTGTTGTCTTATATGAAAAGTAACATTTGAATTCATCCAACTCTCCATTTTCTTTGGATGCTATAATTACAGAGACATCCTAAAGCTTTACCATATAGTCAGTATTGGCAAGAGTTAAAAGTCATTAGTAGGTGCATGTCTTAGGATATTATATGACCAACGCAACAATTATCCATAATCTATGATGAACAACTAAGTGAAGCCCACCTAACAACAATCAGGAAACGATTCATTGCAAATTTCAAATGAACTATTCAAGCAGAGACATGTGGCTTACCTTCCATGGAAGAGAAACACATGAACAATAGTGGCAGCAAGGCAGGCGAAGTTGGTACCATAAATTATAGCAAAGAAGGTGCTCATATAGAGAGGGCCTTCACGGTTGTATGCCTCAATGTCAATGTGAAAGTTGGGGTCTATTATAGCTGAAACATCATAGCTTTGGCCAGTAGAAGTGAATAGCCCATCTGAGTATATGGGGAACGTCTTAGCCCTGTAGATATTGAGCCAATAAGCAGTGGGGATAATGACATACATGACAAGTGCAAAACCAACAGCAACATTGGCTGTAGCAAACCATGGACTGGCCAGTGGGCTTCCAAGGTAAGAGGAAACACTCGACCAATCAAACCCCAAAGCACCAATTCCAAGACCATGAAGCCCTGAACCTAGTTGTTGGGCAAGAACAGAAGTAGGAAATATCCAGCAAATCCAGGAAAAGGAAGTCAACATTGGGAATAGGTAACCCGGAAAAACATAGTAAGCGAAGCTGCAAATAAAGGCAATGAGGAAAAACTGGTTGTGTGTTAATCCACCCTTGGGCCTCTCCTCCTTCTCGTGTAGTGCCCTGTGAATTCATAATTAAGCTTTTTAATTCGATGACACTAACAAAATTATAACAGTAGTAGTACAACTACAGTAACAGAATTAAGTAGTTAAACATTTTTTTTTTTTTTATCTGGTAAGTAGTTAAACTTAGTTGTTATAGATTGACTTTAGTTAAACTTAGTTGTTATAACTTGACTTCTTAAGGTAGCAATTCTTTGGTGCAAAAGTAGATTCCAAGAGTTTGATAATGAATTTTTTTAGGTACATTACGTATGTACTGTTACATAGTTTTTCTTTTTTAAGAGTTTACTATGTAAATTTTCTGTAAAGTATATTTTTTTAGTTAAGTATTAATATAACTGAATCTTAAGATAAAAAACTAAATAACCATTCATAAAATACTAAAATACTGTACAGTTCCAATAACTGTACTAGGTACAATCGTACAAATATTTTACTTTCATATATAGTATATATTTATTTTTGAGTTTTGCTAACGAGTGCATTTAGGACACTGGTTAAAAATTTAGTTAAAGAAAGTTTTTATGAAAAAAAAAAAAAGTAATTAATGTTTTGACAGCTGTTTTTCATTTCTCATGAAATTAATGTCAAAACTTTTTTTAACTAAATTCTTAACCAATGCCCTAAAGACACTCGTCAACAGTTTCCTATATTTTTTTAACCTTTTTCATGTAACTATGATGATTGTTGATTGATGAATAATACCTGAAGAGCGAAACTTGGACGAGATTTTGGGGCCACCACATGGCAGCCGGGTCAACCAAATACCTCCGGAACAACCCGGCCCACCCGAAACCCATCACCTGCGACGTTATAACGACGACCAACGCCACCATGAAATTCAACTCCTTCTTGTAGAAAAGCTTCACGGCGTTAACCAGGTATATCGAGAACACGTTACCCGCGCCCGAGTTTGCGAAGATAGTAATCAGCACGTGCTCTTTCACGTTGAAAGGACCTGGATTCAACGTGAACTCGAACTTTCGCCCCTTGAAGAACACTCGCTCCGTTATCGTCGAAGCCATGAGGTGTCCGAGCGGGACCACCGCGATCTGAGCCGAGATTGATGTTAGCGAGAGAGGCTCTTTGCGGTACCAGAAGAATTGGTTGAGAAATGAGAGGACCACACACGCTAGGCTCCCTAGAATCCATGTTCGGAATGTGAAGCACGGGAGAGAAGGGTCGTCGGTGGTAGGAACCGTTAGAGCTACTTGCTCGATCGGAGATTTCTCTGTGTCGGTGGAATTTGAATATTCCGAAGAATTTGATGCAAGAGAGTTCTGGACTGTGTATGAATGAAAAGATTTTGAAGCTTAGCTTAGTATTTGGAGAGGTGGAAATTTGAAGAGAAAAAAAAAAAAGTGAATTGAAACGAGGAAAGAGATTATGAAAATCTTACTGAGAGGAGCTTTGATTTCTTCGTTACTGTTCATCTTCTCTCTCCCTCTCCCTCTCTCCGTCTGGCTCAAACAGTACTGTGTATCTACTATCACATAATCTAAAACTTGGACCAAAAAAAAAAGATTTTTTAACTTTTAATAATAGCCCGTTTTTACTTTATGCGAAACAGTATCTAAAATTAATGAAATTTATAAAGCTGGCTTCAACGATAATAGCCCATGGCCATGAGCCATGAGCGATTTATAGAATTGAGGTGGAATTAATATTTGATTGTCCCCATCAAATAAAAAAATGAACAATAAATTGATTGCCAGTCTTCTTCTATATGATTCTTTATGCAGTGTTCAAATACCGACAGTTTGATTGAGTAAATGACGGATTAGGATTAGGAATGAGTCGAGTCGGATTAAGATAAAGTACAAAACTATGAATAATTGTAAAAGTAACTTCCAACCTTAACTATTGATTAAAAGAAGTTAAGAAAAAATTTATCAAAAGTAAAAAGTAATTAAAGGCAAATGTTAAGGTTGTACTGAGGTGAGTCTTATTTAATAAAAAAATTAGATAAAAAAATAGAATAAAACTAGTTCTATAGATTATTTTAATAATTTTTTCTCTCTATAAAGTCGGTCCCACATTAAAAATATGACATAAAGCTATAAATAAATAAGAACGGTAAAAAAACAAAGGTTAAAAAGTTGTTATTAACAGGTGTGAGGACAAGGATCCCTAATCCAACCTAAATGGACTGCCAATATTATTTCCAAGGATACATCTCAGACCTCGGGGACGAGCATTGGTTGACCACAGGGACGAGCACCAGCTAACCCTGGGGACAAGCATCAACCATGGGAGGCTTATAAAGTTAAAATATCACAGAGGAAAGAAAGCGAACTTGGCACAGGTTATAAGGAGGATGAAGGGATAAGGGTGTAAAAGCCATCTCCTTCGTATTAAATGCAAGACAACTACTTCTCTGGCCGTATTAATGAGGAAATGACCATGAATAGTGGTGGCACAACTCAGATTGCAGGGTAGAAATTTACTAGTATGTTCTGGACGAGACAAAGGTCCTGGGAACGCAATCTCAGCCCTCCAAGTGTAGGATTAAGATAATCTATGTGTAAATATAAAAGGAAAATGAAGATCCCTGTGAGTGGGATCCAGAAAGAAAGAGAGAAAGAGAACTTTGTAACGGAGACCAAAGAAACACACATATATACAACAGACCATCCTCGGACTTGACCGAAGATCCTTTTCTCTTCATAATTTGTGGTCTTAGTCATTTCATTGGCGTCTTATCTCATTGTGATTAAATTTAACTTGTTAAGTGATTATTACTTTAATTATATACATACATACATGCAAATTACAGTCTTTTGTAGATTACCTCTTTTTCACTTAATTTTTGAGGCAACACAATGTGAAAACTCACCATCTTGGTTCATCTCTATCAACCTACCAGCCATTTACTTCTATACTTACTTTGCTATCTCTTCATGTACCATCAGTCATACATGTATACCCTTAATAATCTATTTTAGAAAATTATTTATAAAAAAAAAAAAGAGTAAAAAAGTTGGTCATTTTTTCATTTTATCATAAAAATTTCTTAAAATGGTTTACTAATATATGGATTAAGGGCATACATTAATAGTTAAAACTCTTTATTTTTTATATTAGTAATCAATTGGGCATTGATTTAAACACATAGAGAGATAGATATTTGTACGGAAAAATCAGGATTTTGAGTGAGGGGTGTTAGAGCATGTCTCAAAAACTCATGCCGTATACTTCTCACTTTATAAATTTATTGTTTTTTAATTTATAAATTTCTTTGTTCTCATTTTATTTCTTCTAGCACTAATACTTAGTAACCTTGACCAACTAAATTTAATAGTTCAAAATTAATTAAAAGTTATGTTAATGAGTGCACTTAGGACAATTTTTAATAAATCATTTAAGGAAAGTTTTGACATCACTTTTATGAGACATATAAAAAACTGTCAAAAAATTGATTTTTCTTTTATTTTCCAATAAAATTTTGTGAAAATATACTCTAAACTAATGTTTTTAATTAGGGCATTCATTCGTTTTCCTCTTTATTAATATACTTGTTCTCAAAATGATCAATTCTAACACTTTAGCATGTGTGATATTTTTATTATGTTAAGTTTGTTGCACATTTTTTTCTCATTATGAGTATGAGATTCTCATTCTGTCTTTGTTTTTCTTTGATAACAAATTTTAAATTAATAGACAAATGTCACCTAACTTTATAAATTATGCAAACACATGGCGCACACTCACACCCATTGCTTCAGGGGCGGAGCTATGTTCCCCCCCCCCCCCCCCCCCCCCCAAAAAAAATTTTTTTAATTTTTTTTTAAAAAAAAAAAAATATATATATAATTATTTTAATGTTTTTAAAATTTAGTCTATAGAAATAAAAGTTGGCCCTCCCCAAATATTTGAATTAGTCTAATGATGCTCTTAAAAAAAAAATTTTGTTCTAATAGTTATAAATGTATAACTTTATTTTCGCAATTCTATTTTTTATTGTAAAATGTACTCTTATATCTGTTAAATATTTGATAAAGTTTGGCATCAAACATGTTTGAATTTATCTTTTTTAACCCGTTATGTGGCGATTAACAAGTCATTGACTCATTAAAAAAAATCTTGTCACTAAAACTATACATGAAATATGTCTTTAGTTGCCACATAATAGGTTAGAGCAAGATAGCTTCAAATATGTTTGGAGACTAATTTATTTCTCCTAGTTTTGGATCATTCATGTTTTTGAAAATTTCATTAGTTCAATTGAAAGATTTTTTACTTACTTTAGTATAAAATTTGATCATTTGTATTTAAAATGAAATTTTCTAAGAATTTCACTATGAAAATGGAAAATATGAATTTTATTTTATGAAAGATCTCCATCAAACATAACTTTGATTGAAAATACTAAGCTTTTTTTTTTGGTTGGGTGTGTGTATATATATATCTTATCAAATAAAAAAGTGTGTATATATATATGTGTGTATATATAATAAAAAAATGTGTGTGTATATTTATGTATGTGGGGGTTGTCTTGATAAATATATTAGTACCACAACTTGGCCCCCCCAAACAAAAATTCCTAGCTCCGCCCCTGCATTGCTTTGCTAGCCTGCCAACCAGTATTAACTAATCATACGCTCTAAAATGTCCTCTCCCACTTCTCCTTTTAAAATATGAAAATGTTTTTTTTCAAACTAGTTTGGAGAAAAACCCTTCAAATTTATCCTCTATCTTTTTATTATATGTGAATTTTGAAAGTCTAACTATTGGATTGCATGTTCTTATTATATATATCTTCCATGCTTGCAAAATTTCAAGAAAATTAAAGATCAATATATATGTTATCAATCAAATGTTTAAATTTCAAGTTTTTGTAATTTAAAATTATGCATAAAAAATAATTTTGTTGATTGAATAATAAATAACATCCAAATTGAACGAAATTTTGCACGTAAATCTTTGTGTTCTTGTGTGGTTGTGCTTTCGCTGTGCTTGCTGAAATTTATTTACAATTATATAGAATTTTTCCCAACAAAATATGGTTGCCACAATGTTAACCACAAGTAGGTACATAAACCACCATTGAGGAACTTGCTTATATTTTCTCATGAGCTTTGTGTGCAAATCCATCTTCTTCTCTTGGAGGGCAGACTTGCTTAGCTGCCATATTTCACTACAACCTTGAAAGTATGAGTGACTTATTGATATAATACAATGTACAAGGCTATAAGCTAGTTCACCCCTGCCTGGTTGCCTTTCTTTGATTGCACAAGCTTGATGTACAAATTTGAGATGTTTGAGTTACAAGCAGAAAACTTCAAATTTACTTTCTGTGAGGTCTAGATTTTATAATTAAAGGTGCTTAAAATGACATACTTATGCACTTCTCCTGAAGATAATTATGTGATATATATATATATATATATATATATATATATATATAGGTATTGACTTAATCATTTTCAATTTAAAGAAGGCTACTCCATATCGCACATACATGTACAAATACAGAGAGGCATGTGGTCAGACGCTCTAGCAAAACGACATCTATTTTATGTTCTTTTGTCCTATATGAAAAATCGCCTATTTAATTCATCCAAGTCTCCATTTCCTATAGAAGATACAATTACAGGGATATTCTAAGTTACGCACGTCTAACAATAATCAGGAAATGATTCATTGCAAATTTCAAACAAACAATTCAAGTAGAGAAGTGTCCTTACCTTCCTTGGAAGAGGAGCACATGAACAATAGTTGCAGCCAGGCAGGCAAAATTAAAACCATAAGGTATAGCAAAGAAGGTGCTCATATAGAGAGGGCCTTTACGGTCATATGCCTCATTGTCAAAGCTGAAGTTGGGGTCTATTATAGCTGAAACATAATATTTTTGGCCAGTAGACGTGAATAGCCCATCTGAGAATATAGGAAACGTCTTGGCCTCGTAGATATTGAGCCAGTATGCTATAGGGGAAATGACATACATGAAAAGTGCAAAACCAACAGCAACATTGGCTGTAGCAAACCACGGACTGGCCAATGGGATCCCAAGGTAAGCGGAAACACTTGACCTATCAAACCCCAAAGCACCAATTCCAAGACCATGAAGCCCTGAACCTAGCTGCATGACAGTGCTAGCTGAACCTATAGGCCATTTAGGCCACCGCCTAAGGCCCCCACTTGTAAGAGGGCCCCATAGTAATAATATATTATATAATATTATTTTCTCATCTTGAAAAGAAAAAAAACGGTATGGCCTGCCCAAAAGATGTAAGACCCCGCCCAAATTATTGAAAATTGAGAACAACAAATTTTTTTTATCCGTTTCTCACAAAGCAAAGAGATTGAAATTACATGAAGTCCAATCACATCATCAAATCTTTAGCTTTCTCAGAAAAAAAAAAAAAAATCACCACATCCAAATATTCTCTGGATCAAACCTTTGTACCACATTTCATTAAGAAAACTCATGTTTATTACTTGAAATGTAGAGAGAGAGAGAAAAGATTACAAAAGTCAGAAAAAAGAAAGAAGAGACAAATAAGAAAAGGCAGAAAAAAGAAAGAAGAAAAAAAACACTCACTCTCTCCATCTTGATTCTAAAAAAAACATTCTTTTTAGTTGGCTTACTCATCAATTGGTGTTGGCAATAGACTTGGTGTGTTCACAGATCTTCATTTCAGGTTTGTTTTTTGTTTTCTCTCCTTTGCCTCTTTCGTCTTCTTCATGGTTTGCTGCTGGAGTGCTGGGTTTTCATTCTTCTTTTTTGCTTAACTTTAGTTTAGTTGTATTTGTACTCTTTACACTTTACTCTTTTTCGTTTGTTCTCTTAAATTTTGATTTCTTTAGATTTCTCTAGTAGGCTATGGAATGGTCCGAATGGACCCACTTAATTTTGTTTTTTGGTTTTTGTTTTTTTAAGAAATCAGATTTAGTGGATGGAAGTTAAAGTATTGATTCAGTGATCCTAGTCCTACACGTTTTTTAAAGTATTGATCCAGTGATCCTAGTGCTACACGGTTTATTTATTTATTTATTTATTTATTTATTATTATTATTATAAAGAAATCAGATTTACTAGGATGGAGCCATGGAGGGATAGTGGGCGGGTCTAAGGGTCTTAGTCTTAGTGGATCAAGTTGAGTCCTACACATTTTACTAGTGGGTTGGTCTTACTTCTTAGTGGATCCAATCAGCCAATCAAGTTGAGTCCTACACATTTTGCTAAAAAAAATGGTTTACTGCTACATAAAAAAAAGATCATTGATAACAAAATTATAAATTTAGAATAATTTACTTTGTATTAATATTAATTTTAATTTATTTGTGCAGGTTTAAAGTGTAAAGTGATCATATTAAGTAAAACTGTAATTGTGCTTTTGATAAACCAGGTTCTATTGTTTTATGCATTAAATTTATATTATTCTAGTTAATGTACTAAATTATATAAAGAGGCTAGCATCTTTTCCAAATGCATGTATTGCTTTCAGAATATTACTAACTATACATGTTACAGTTGCTTCCGCAAAAAAGAAGTTTTTCAAAATTAAAATTAATAAAATCCTATTTAAGATCAACTATGTCACAAGTAAGATTAAGTGGATTAGCCATATTATCAATTGAAAATGAAATGTTAGCGAAACTTGAATGCAAAAATTTAATTAGCAATTTTGCCTCTCAAAAAGCAAGAAAAATAAATTTTAATTGAAAAAAAAATATAAATTTATAATTAAATATAATAAAATACCTCGTTTAAAGTTTTCACCTTGGACCCCCAAATTCATTGAGTCGGCCCTGGCGGTTGGGCAAGCACAGAAGTAGGGAATATATCCAGCAAATCCAAGAAAAGGAAGTCAACATTGGGAATAGTTAACCTGGAAAGTCATAGTAACCAAAGCTGCAAACGAAGACAATGAGGAAAAACTGTGTTATGTTCAACTTTGATTTCACATCCTCTACTTCTTCCTCTCTTACCTATTTTGATGGAATAAACTGATCTATCCTTCCATTTCATACTTCTGAATATAAATACATTTTACAAGATAATGATAAATTTACTACCAACTTATATCGGATAGCTATCATAGCTCATCCTTTATTTGAAACCCTTGATTAGATAATGCTTAGCTTAGTGGAACTTGAAATCAAACTAATCTAAACAACCCAATCTAATCAATACCAATCTAAACCACCGATCCTAAACAATTAAAACAATACCAATCTAAACAAGAAGTGATATTAGGAAACGTCATCTATATATCTCTCTAGCAACGTGGCTGGCTACGGAAATCTTCTTAGCAACGTGGCCATGCAAAGTCTTCATCCTTAGCAACGTGGTTATCTGAGGATGCTTGTAACAAACTGGTTCCGTGTTAATCCACCCTTGGGCCTCTCTTCCTTCTCGTGTAGTGCCCTGTGAATTCACAATAATTGTATTGAAGTTGACAACACTTGTGACTTCAAAAACTACAAGGAAATGACAACAACCGCAGTAATAGTAAGTGGTTGAAATTTGTTGTCTATAGCTTGACTGCTTAAAATAGCAATTCATTAATGGTGCAAAAAAAGGCCTGCACCAAACATAGCAACTTCCACTAGCTAGCCACATTTAAGTATATCAATAATTCATTAACTTTCAGCAATATCCTTTGCACTTTCTTCTGCAGCAGCCATGAAAGCTCTCTCTGAATTCTTCTCCAACCTCAAAACCATGACCAAAGTCTTCTTCAACCTCCTACTTCTTGAAATCATATTTCTAATCCGTTCAGTCACCGGATTAAGCCCCAACTCTGATAAACGCCTAATCACCAGTAAGCAATACCTTAAACTCATTGAAAAAAACAATCCCACAATTCGTTTCACTAAAAGAATGAGGATTATGGCCGAGTCAACTGAATGCACGGTGTGTTTATCTGAATTCAAAGAAGGAGACAAGATTAGAAAGTTGCAATGTAAGCACACGATCCATAAGGATTGCCTAGATTGCTGGCTCCAACAATATTGTCGTGGCACATGCCCACTTTGCCGGACTAAGGTTTGGCAAGATGATGTTGTGGATAGTTATCGTCGGATGCGAAATCAGGTAGAGTACGATGGAAGTGATGAGGAGCTCATTTTCTTGTTGTCTGCATTACGTGGAAATAGTTTACATAGATTGTTCTAAGTTGTCTCTTTTATATAGAATACATGTCCCAAGTTTTAATTTGTACATAGAAGGGCATAGATTCTTGTCTTGTGTTTTGACACAGAAGAAAAAAAAGTAGGTATTTTGTATTTTGATCTTGTTTTAGATTAATGTATGTATTCACGACTATATTCAAAATTTAATAAGATAAGTTTCTAAGCTTTCTTGTTATTAAAAAGTTGATCATTCAATGCTTTTTTTTTAGAACTATGATCATTCTATGCTAATACTTTACTTTTGGCTTAACGAAATTCCAATGGAAAATTATGCTGACAATATCGCAGTACAGCATGCTTTTTGAGAACCGCATGCTTAGGAGCCTAATCCGAGTCGAAAGATATATCACTGATTCCTCGATCAGAAGAAAAGAGCTCTTCATTTTTTTAGTCGTTTGAAAGGTACTAGATTGTAATGTTTCTGTGCCATATTCGGAGTAGTTTACATTTTCTTTCAGGCCGCTTAGCTATAAAATTATTTATATTAAAAAAAAGAAGAAGGAGAAGAAGAAGAAGGAAGGACTATCAGACTGGCTATATACAAGGCAACTCTCTCATTATTACTTTAATAATATACATACATACATGCAGATTACAGTCTTTTGTAGATTACCTCTTTTTCACTTAATTTTTGAGGCAACACCAGGAACGGAACCAGGATTTGAACCTAGGGGCCAAAGCTTAAAACAATTTTATTTTTTAATGAAAATAAAAACTAACACCTATTTCATATTCAACAAAATACTACATATAAAATAAGTATTTCTTAAACATTTGATATTATAAAAATGTCGACAAAGTATAACATACAAAATAAGTGTTTTTTAAACATTTCAACACATTTATCAAAATAGAACTCGACGCTCTTTTAAGTCTCGAAAATCGTCTATGATTTAACAAAATAATAATAATGAACAAAAGTAATGACCAAAAAAAAGTTGGAAAAGAAATAAATTTACAAGATGGATTTAAAATCTTATCGAAGCCCAGAAGAAGAAGTTCTGTTGGGGACATTATTCAGGAAACGAAATACAGACTTAAAACTACCTCCACAAACTCTATAGTCTATGACATGTGAAAAAGATGAAGTTACGAGTAAAAAATGGCAAGTAGATGATTCGTACAACATTAAGTTAGCAACAAAAGAGAGAATAGCTCACCTTGAATTTAATGAAACTTCCAAAATGAGAGCCATGTTTTGACCAATATTCCTAGCTTTTTTTTTTTTTTTTTTTTTTGAGGGGGGGGAGTACTAGCTTTTTATTGGGGGGGGGGGGGGGGGGGGTTGCCCCTATGTAGGTCCGTCCCTGGGCAACACAGTGTGAAAACTCACCGTCCTGGTTCGTCTCTATCAACCTAGCTACCAGCCAGTTACTGGGCAAAATGGGAAATTAACCCCATTTTCCTAACCATTTAGTTAGCAGCCACGGTTTTGAAACTATATATTTTAGTAGCATCTTGAGTCTTTTAGACTCGATTTTGGGCTATAAATCGAGTTTTTATTGCTCGGTTTTTATGTTCTGATGTGGCATACATATTCTGATGTGGTACTGGAAATCGAGTGTAATAAACTCGATTTATATTTCGACGTTACTGCCATTTAACACCGCCTCTTCTCCCACTCTCCTTTCTCAAACTTCAAACTTCCAATCAGACCAGATAAAAAAGAAAAACAATCAGAGCCAGAAAAAAAAAGAAAGAAGCCAAAGAAGAAAAGAAAAAAAGGCTGCTCTCTTCTCTTCATGCTTGACTGGATCAGGTCGAGACCCAGGCCGAGCGAGACCCAGGCCCTGCGTGACCCCGCGCGGAGCCCCAGGCCGCGCGAGCTCCGGGCCGCGCGCGGCCTGGGTTTCGCTCGGCCTAGATCTCCTTCGCGCGGCCTGGGTCTCAACCTGATCCAGGCCGCGCGCTAGTGAGGTCTGATCTCCGCGCAAGCCCCAGGATGCGCGCCACGCGCTGGGGAGGTCTGATCTGAGGTTTGATCTGACTGTATTTTTTTTGGGTATTTCGTGTACATGAGAGGCGCGAGCCCAGGCTGCGTTGGTGAGGTCTGATCTGAAACTTCGAACTTTTTAAAATTTTTTTTGTTATAAATCGAGTCTTAGATACTCGATTTCCGTGTGGTCGCCACGGGGAAAAAGATGCCACATCAGACGCGTGCAGACCATGGAAATCGAGTCTTTGAGACTCGATTTATGGCCCTAAATCGAGTCTCTTAGACTCGAGTTGCTAGAAAGAAATATAGTTTCAAAACCTTAACTACTAACTAGATAGTTAGAAAAAAAAAAAATTAGTTAGCTATTTTCTCCGCCAGTTACTTATTTATTTACTTTGCCATCTCTTCATGTACCATCAATCATACGTGTATACCCTTAATAATCTATTTTAGAAAATTGTTCATGAAATTTTTTTTTTTTAAAGTCAAAAAAGTTAGTTATTTTTTTATTTTATTATAAATTTTTTTAAAATAGTTTATTAATATATGCCCTAAGAGCATGCGTTTATAAAACTTTTTATTTTTTATATTAGTAATCAATTAAGCATTATTTTGATCACGTAGAAACATAGATATTCGTAGGGAAAAACTAGGATTTTGAGTGAGGGGTGTTGGAGCATGTCTCAAAAATTCATGCTGTATGCTTCTCACTTTATAGATTTATTATTTTTTAATTTATAAATTTCTTTGTTCTCATTTTATTACTTCTAGCACTAATACTTAGTAACCCTGACCAACTAAATTTAATAGTTCACAATTAATTAAAAGTTATGTTAATGAGTGCACTTAAGACAATTTTTAATAAACTATTTAATAAAAGTTTTGATTTCATTTTTATGAGATATGTAAAAAGCTGTCAAAAAATTGATTTTTCTTTTATTTTCCCCTAAAAAAAATGTGAAAATATGCCATAAACTATTGTTCTTAAGACATCCGTTAATTTTTCTCTTTATTAATATATTTGTTCTCAAAATATCAATCTAAGCGTGTGTGATATTTTTATTATGTTAAGTTTGTTGCACATTTTTATCTCATTATGAGATTCTCATTCTGTCTTTGTTTTTCTTTGATAAAATTTTTTTAATTAATAGACAAATGTCACCTAACTTTATAAATTATGCAAACACATGGTGCACACTCACACCCATTGCTTTGCTAGCCTGCCAACCAGTATTAACTAATCATACACTCCAAAATGTCCTCTCCCACTTCTCCTAATAAAATATGAACATATGAAAATGTTTTTCTTCAAATTAGTTTGGAGAAAAACCCTTCAAATTTATCCTCTATCTTTTTTATTATATCTGAATTTTGAAAATCTAACTATTGGATTGCATGTTCTTATTATATATATCATTCATGCTTGCAAAATATCAAAAATATCGAAGATCAACATATATGTTATCAATAAAATGTTTAAATTTCAAGTTTTTGTAATCTAAAATTATGCATAAAAAATAAGTTTGTTGATTGAAGAATAAATAACATCCAAATTGAACAAAATTTTTGCATTTGTGTTAAGAACATAAAGAACATGACATTTAACGGTTAGATTTTCAAAATTCATTTCAAATAAAAAAATATAGGAGAAGTTTGAAAGATTTCTCTCCAAACTAGTATGGATAAAAACCTTACCATTAAAATAATGACAAGGAAATAACTTTACTAATATAACTATTATAGCAAATCAGAGCCATTAAAATAGTATGTGAGAAAGATCATATAAATGTATGTATGGAGAGAGAGAGAGAGAGAGATCATTGAGACAATGTCTCACACAAAGTTAGGTTTCAAAGAGAAAATGAATATATAAATAAATAAATATATCATAGTCAATACAACATGTGGATGAATTCAATTATTAATATGGACCTATAATGTAAATTTAAGGCACATAATGTAGGTCATTATTTATATTTGTACATGAAGATGTTGATTTTGCATTGTTAGACAAGTAACCCTAAAGGGTAATTTCTAGTTCAGCTTAAGCCCCACATCCCTTGGACACCATCAAAACCTCCGATTCTAAAAGGCTTCCATAGGAAAGAACTTGGGAAAACATAGTTTTTTAGGTTTATAAAAACAACTTTAAAGTCTTTTGGTTCCTAAAAAGTTACATAAAACCCAAGCACACAACAAAGTATTGCAATAAAACAAAACCAACCCATTTCCCAAAAACGATGGTATATCGTTGTTGTCATTTGTTTGTTTGTTTTTGTTTTGTGTGTGTGTGTGTGTGTGTGTGTGTGTGTGTGGTGATAATGATGGTATATCGTTGTTGGGTATCAAACTAAGTATGCCAAAGAGACGAAAAACAATGATCCTATAGTAAGATGACGACTAGAAAATGATATCAAATGAAGTAAAAGTATGTTGATAAAATAAAGTGTCAAATAAAAATTCATGCAGCGCAGGCCCCTGATGAAAAATAAGATGCGGGAAAATGAGGGACTTACTACTTAGAGAAGAGCACTTGAGCAAATAAAGAACTAGGTGGGGCCAAGATTTTTATTTTGATTTTGGGGGGGGGGGGGGGGGGGGGGGGGGGCGCTCTAGGAATTATCTTTAGAGTAGTCACTAAAAAATTTAAATTATACAAAATTTAATAAAAAAACAATTTGAATATATAAACATCACAAAAAAAATAACATGCAAATAAATGAAATATTACAATTTTTGCATTAACAAAGAGAATAAGAAAAAAAATCGACTAATAAAAGCTGAAGTGCAAATTGAAGATGTTGATATGAGAATAATAAAATAACCAGAACAATTTTATAATAAATCTTATGTAACAAGTTGTTAGCCTATTATTGGTGGGTAAAACATGTTAATATTGAACTCAAATTAGAATTGGTAATAACTTACTACATAAAATTTATTGTGAAAATGTTGTGAATTTAGCATTACTCTTATATTTATTGAACTCAAATTCTTATGAGTTTCAAGTAAAAATATTTAACATTTTTATTAAGGTGGTCAAAATAGGTTAATTTAGTAAATAATACATATTTTTAAAGTATATATATACAATATTTTCAAGTCAAGATGGTCACAGAACATATTAATTTAAAAATAAATTTTTATATAATTTTTTTTTTTTGCATATATAAAATTTTTTTCTTAACAAGTAAGGGTGGTCCTAGGACCACCCTCACATGGAAGTAGAGCCACCAGTGGGGGGAGAGATTAATTTATAAGGGATAGGGCTAAGTTCTAATTTCTTTTAGTTCCAAATTCTGGTTAAATTCTAATATATACACACTTTTTTAAATTTTTTTAAAAAAAAAAAAATGTAAGGGGGGCCCGGGTTCCCTAGGCCTCATATTGGGTCCATCCCTGCATGCAGTGAGTAAAGACAAAAGAGAACAATACAATTTAGTTATTGTTATGACAAAATAAAGAACTCCTATGACAAAGATGGCTTCCTCCCTTTTATGAAAACTCCCTCTCTCCCTTTTGGGCCTTTCCTTGGAAGCTCCAATTCAGTTATCACCCCCCTTTTCTCTTCTTCACTTGTTAAATCTCTCTCTTTTTTCATGTATGTCCCTTCTTGTAAGCTGTAGCTTCCCATGAGTGGGGGATAGGTAGTACTAGTGGGTTATTGTCCCATCAGATATTCCTTAGCCCGTGCTTAGTGCATTAGTAGGTCTGTTAAAGCATGCTTTATCGTTTAAATGGTCTTTTATCGTTTAATGTAAAATGGATGTTACTAGGTAAGAGTAATTAATGCGTAGCTCATTTTTACCTCTCTCACATGTCTCTTCCTCCCTGAGTGAGCCTTTCTACTCAACTCTTTCTCAAACTCTTCTAAATTTTTTTTTTTTTTTTTTTTGGTCTTAGACCTAGGGACTAATTATCACTGTCGAAACGGGTGGGCAGAGGTAAATCGTTGGGATTGTTGGAAGATTGACCTACTCTTTCTCTAGGTTTTTCAGTGTTGCTAACCTTAATGGGATCATTCTTCCTAAAATTTCTAGATTCAGCAGTGTTTGTATTCCTTGCCCTCCTATTAGTATTCCTAAGAAAGTTTCTAAAGTTCTTGGCAAGGTAAACTATCTCTGTAGCAGAGAGTTCATCATCAAATCCACCAGCATCAACATCATCAACAGACTTAAGAGCCATTGATTTGGATTTGTTAGTTTTGGGTAAGTCTAACTCATAGGACTGAAGAGATCCTACAAGCTCATCCACAGGGATGGAGTCCACATCCTTACTCTCAGTAATGGCAGTCACTTTGGGTCTAAAGTTTTTAGTTAAGGATCTAAGTATCTTCCTAACAATTTTAGGTTGATCATAGACTTCACCCAAATTACAAGCAGAATTAATAATATCATTCAGTTTGGCATAAAATTCATCAAAGGATTCATCATCAGACATCCTAATGCTTTCAAACCTAGAAGTTAATTGCTGTAGCTTATTTATTTTGACAGCCTTTGTGCCTTCATGCATAGTTTGGAAGATTTTCCAAGCAGTATGAGCAACCTCAACATTTGAGATTCTCTTAAATTCCTCCATAGAAACAGCATTAAAGATGACATTTATAGCTTTGCTATTAAATGCAGCTGCTTCTTTTTGAGAAGTTTGCCACTCACTCACAGGAGTAGTGGGCTTCTCCCATCCGTACTCAACGAAATTCTAAACTCTCTCATCAATGGATTTCAGGAATGCTTTCATCCTTACTTTCCAATAGTCATAGTTATTCCCGTCAAAGTGAGGAGGAACAACAAGAGAGTGTCCGTGTTCCATAACAACAGGGGTCAAGGATCAGCTCAGAGATCAAAAGATCTACAACAGAAGAGCTACCCGCTTTGATACCACTTGTTGAGTTTTAGACCCCTTAAAAACAATCAATTGGATTAACCTAATTAATTAGCCAAGTGATTTGCTTAGTCCAATTTCATGCAAATCTAAGTTAACACAATTAAATAATCATATCAAGATATAAAGCAACGGAAAATAACAAACACAAGATATGATGACCCAAGAAACCACACGGTAAAAACTTGGGGAGGATTTGACCTAGCTATCCTCAAGGTAAACTTGAATCCACTATGAAAGAATCGAAGTTCATACAAAAGGACTTACAAGCTCCCCGCTTGACTTCCTAATGCTACCCACCAGTAGAACTTACTGACACGACCACGTGCAAGCTCCGAATCCACGGACTCTTTCTTTCTTGGATTCTTCAATCAGCTACAAGCTCCCCGCTTGTTTTTCTTTAAGGTCCAATGGTAGCAACCGAGTTGATCATCAAGATGTTGAAGTAATCTCTACCTTGAAAACCCTAAATTTTGTGTAAAGGAAAACTTCTCAAAGATCTCACAAGAGATTCACACAAAACAAAAAATATGAGCAACAATACAACTCGAACAACTCTCAAAAACATGGCTAGGGTTTTGTTTAGATACCTAGAGCAAAAACATAAAGCCCAAAACGTTTAAAGAGGTAGGGCTGCGTTGGAAATTCTGCAGAAAAATCAATCTGGCCGACTTTCGATCGATCGAGTCTATTCTTCGATCGATCGAGCCAGGCCGAAAGTCACAAAGACTTCTGCAGCCACTCGATTCCAACTTTACAATAATAAATCAACTTTGAGCAAGCCTAAACAAGACTCAACACATTGTTTTGATCATGGTTTGCCAACATTACACATTAGAGTTCTAAATACATTAAATCCTAAGTCTTTAGAACCTAACAGCATGAATTGTTGATATGGAAAAATGAGCATCTTTTATTTAATCTTGATAAGAAAATCTTGGATTTTATGGTGTATTGGAAAATTAAGATGTTTATCTTGTCTTAGTACTTGGGAAATTGATAGAAAATCTTTTTAATAAGAACGAAGTTGAAAACCTTACAAACTTTGTAGAAGTTAAATTATTTAAGGTTTTCTGAAACTGCCTGGATATAAACTATGCGTTTCAAAGTAATGTAACCTGTGAGCTTTATGTGGTTTTAACACCATGCCATGTGTGATTTCCCGATGATCACCAGATTTGATTTCCATGGTCTTTGTGACAACGAAATCAAGTATAGGTCAGTGCCCTTTCACTTTGGATGACGCGTTCTTCCCTACTGTCCATGGGAGGAAGAGGATTCCTTGATTGTGTGTGGGTGAGGCTGCTGCCCATGGGGCCAAGAGACCACATGCAAGAGAGGTCCTATTTGACGCGCTTTCTCTGCTGCCCATGGAGGGAGAGAAAAACCTTGAGGGTATGGGTGAGGCTGCTGTCCATGGGGCCAAGAGTCTGCATACCAGAGAGGACAATATCATGCCAGATGTGAATGGGTGGATCCCCTGATCGGTCTATGTGGTAGTATGGTATATTTGTGATAAATTACCACATGTTAGATTTTATGACTTTGGAAATTATATTGTTAGTGCTCACAGATCATGGTATATAGTTTCAAGATATTTACTTTGAGAAACTTTGTGTTTCATTATTTAATTGTTCTTGTCATATTATTATTATTGAAATGAAACTTGCATTTTCCCCACCCCCATTAATTATGCTACTTGCTAGGCTCTGTCTCATTCTATTATTTTATAAACTTTTCAGAGTAGGCAACAATCTTTGAAATAGCTTTTTGGTGGCTAATGGTAGTTAGGCTAACTACTGATGGAGACTGAAATTTTGTAATGAAGATATTAGATGTTGTACATCTTAGAGTAGGCTTGACTCATTCTTTTGGGTATTATAGTGGTTGTGACTTTATTCTCACTAATGGGACAAGCTGATGATATGTAATTAATTATTCAGACCTCTATTTTTTTGTGACCAATGGTCTTTGTAATTATTGCTTAGAGCTCTGACTTATTTTGAGAGTATATTCAATGGAATTATTATAATAATTCTTGATATTAGTACTTGATATAATTTTTGGTGGATTGGATTGTCAAAAAGGAAAGAAAGAAAAAAAAAATCTACAGGTACTTGAGATGTCTTTCTCATGCTTTGAACCCTTTGGGGTTTGGGGTGTGACCATATTGCCTTCTATTTTAATTTTCTTTAAAGGTATGGCATTTTTCTTAACTGACTCTCGATACACTACTTCCGTTTGTGATGGCCTCTTACCCTAGAGAAATGTACAGTCTCCATCTTACCTTTGGTGTTCGAATATATATGTTAGGGGATTTTACGTTGTTCTTAGTCCTCGATACGACTGCCCACTTTCTTTCAACTATTATTTCCAGGGTATAGTGCATGATTTGTCGATGCACTTTTCAAAAGCAAACCTTGTGTCTGATGCCCTTTGTTATCGTGCCATTAACTTTCTTCTTGTGTTGATGCAATTACCAAATAATCATACTTTGTGTAGGTTTCCACAGCTACTAAGGCTATAATTCTTTAAGCACAATAAGGTTTTGAACCAACTTTAATATCATATCCAAATATTCTACAAAAAAAAAAAAAAAAAAAATCTATATGGCTGGTGCTCGACAGTTTGCTCAGCAAGAGTTATTGGAAGCATTACACGGAGGCAGGCATGCGGGTGGGTTGTTAATTATCTGTTTATGTATAACCTGAAACTAAGTTTAACCATAGATTTAATTAAGGGTTAAAGAAATAGCAATATGTTTTAGTCCAATAAATTTTTGACCCGAGCCCAATCTGACTTGACTCGTGTGCCAGATTTGAGTGGTATCTTGGAATGCATATATCACACTTTGGTTTTTTCTTGTGTTGGCTGAGAGGGTATTTAGGTTCTTGGCAATGATGGGGGCAATAGCATCCTCGACTTTGGTACTGTGGGAAACATTGACAATGCAAGATTGGGTAACTTGGATTGGAGCATAGATGGGATTGTATGACTGTGTCACTATCGGGGTTGAACTTGAGTCTATAGGTGTGTCCAAAAGTTGGCGAGCTGCTAAGCTCGTATAGGTGCTTGACAATTGATAGTGACACTGCTAAAACCAAAGGCAAGGCCACGATATATTTATAAAATTGTGAATATTTGTTCACACTCAATTTTCACACATGTAAACATTATAGCCATAATTGCACACATAATGTACACATCTTTCTCAACAAAAAAAAAATGTACACATTTAAATCGTGAAAATGTAAAGTCACATTTAAAATGTAAAAAATAATGTGTACAAATAATATGAAATAAGTTATGTGATAGAATCTTTACTTTAATAAAAAGCCATAGCTGATAGAAGCTAAGCAGAGAGCTAGCTTAGTCCTTTTTCAAGTATGGGCATATTGTAGCATGCGGGTTTAGAAGAGCAACATGTAGGTTTTTGAGAAAAACATGTAGAAAAAATTTAGGACTTGGAGAACTTAACTTGATGATTTGTCACCGAGGAAACTCTTAAAAAGCATTGGTTATATCTTAGAAAGCATTGCTTTCTGTTACGTATTTTTTAGTTAACCTTTCTCACTTGATTAGATGGAGTTTCATATATATGTATATATATATTTAGTCTTTTGAATAGGAAAGCAAGATCATAGTCCCAAGAACTAGCATAAGGCATTGCTTCAAATCAATCACAGTTGTTTGGACCATTTGGTTAACAACTCACTTGGTAATAACAATAACCTATAAGAGAGCACCATAATCAAAGAATTTTCGTATTGGTAAACAGTACAATATTTACAATATCACTAGAGAAAGTCTACAAACGCAACAAATTTGATAAAAAAATTTGACACTTGATGATGTGGTAGATTGTTAATAGTAGGTTAAAAAATTATGTTAATGGTAGACCCAAATGAAAACTAGTAAAAGCTTACTGACTCATATCACTAACATACACTTTCTTTACAAATATATATCTATGAAGAATAGTAAAGAGTAAACAAATACAATACTTTTTCTTTTTCCCTCTAATCAACAAATAACTAATTCTAATGTTTTGCTTAGAAAACCGGGCAGCCTTCAACTACAACTCCTTGCGCTGTTGGACATGAAGCCAATGGACATCCATCGGAGTCACTACCCCACCAATTGAGGTTAACATGCTCCATCCCCAAACACAAGTACAACAGTACTCCCATGAAGGCTAATCCAGCATCAAGTGCCCCAGAGAGCACATAATTGTGACGACTCCACCAAACACGATAGTACCTGTAAGCAATAAAGCCTGAGGCAAATCCAATAAGAATCCAACTGATGTAGTTGACAGATGTGGCTGGAGGCATGTTGATCATTCCCCCTAAGAGCACAGGAAGAGTGATTAGTCTAATCCATTGCCTGTCTGGTAAGGCTTTGTGTGCCAGCCAAACTAGGACAGGAGCTATAGCACCAGCTAAGAAAAACCAGTTGATGGCAGAGTAGTAGCCAAGATCGCCAAAAATTCTTTGAGGCCCAATCAGACCCCAAATGACAGAAGCATCATAGAATACATGATCACCAGGGCAAGTCCATGGGCTGCCTGTTGGAAGCAATGCCCTGTCACATATGTTTGGAATTGTGTCCATTAGCCACCATGCTGTTCCCAAATGCACAAGTGCTGCTACTATGGTACCTGCCACCTGAAAAGAATCATTGCTATGGAAATCAAGGGACGGTAATAAATAAATATATTATTATCATTTTTTTAAAACAGAACTTGAAAAATTCATTTCCATAATATTTTTAGTTGTGAAGAGGAATGCATAAGATACCAACCTGTGCCACGAACATTGCTCTTGGGGGAATCTTCATGTAATGACCAAGCTTGAAGTCTTGCAAAAAGGTGATCCCCTGTTTCATACTTATGTAGCCATAAACTTTGAAGCATATGTTGGCAACCGGATATCCTGGATACAAATACCCAATAATATACTCGGTGATTACATTTAAGGTTGGCATCTGCTCACGAGAGAAAGATTTACTTATGTTAGAAGTAAGAAGACTAATACCTGCATGTAGTAGATGTAGCACTCAATGCACAAGTTGATAAACAATGCTGGTTAAATTTAAAATCGACATATAGGATGAATAAATAGATGCCATTTTAGGTTTTACATGAATTTCAGCTAGAATTAATTATGGTGAGTGCATAGAAAGATAGAAAACTAAAAAAAAACCCCAAATTTATGGTCAAATGTGCATATGGTTGTGGAAGAATTTACTGCACATTGATAAAACTTAATGCAAAATTTGTAATATAGTGCAGAGACATACCTGATTTGTTGTGGCAGTGATGAGTCCAACAGGAAGAGTGAAAAATAAGGCAAGACTGCATGCTAGCAAGATGCCCCACCATGGTAATTGAAGCTGATCAATGTAGTACTCGCAGGCAAATATGGTTGCCACAATGTTAGCCACAAGTAGGCACATAAACCACCATTGAGGAACTTGCTTATATTTTCTCATGAGCTTTGTGTGCACATCCGTCTTCTTCTCTTGGAGGGCAGACTTGCTTAGCTGCCATATTTCACTACAACGTTGAAAGTATGAGTGACTTATTGATATAATACAATGTACAAGGCTATAAGCTAGTTCACCCCTGCCTGGTTGCCTTTCTTTGACTGCACAAGCTTGATGTACAAATTTGAGATGTTTGAGTTACAAGCAAAAAACTTCAAATTTACTTTCTGTGAGGACTAGATTTTATAATTAAAGGTGCTTAAAATGAAATACTTATGCACTTCTCCTGAAGATAATTATGTGATATATATATATATATATATATATATATATAGGTATTGACTTAATCATTTTCAATTTAAAGAGGGCTACTCCATATTGCACATACATGTACAAACACAGAGAGGCATGTGGTCGGACGCCTATTTTATGTTCTTTTCTCTGAAAAATTGCCTATTTAATTCATCCAAGTCTCCATTTCCTATAGAAGATACAATTACAGGGATATTCTAAGTTACCCACATCTAACAACAATCAAGAAACGATTCATTGCAAATTTCAAACAAACAATTCAAGTAGAGAAGTGTGCTTACTTTCCATGGAAGAGGAGCACATGAACAATAGTTGCAGCAAGGCAGGCAAAATTAAAACCATAAGTTATAGCAAAGAAGGTGCTCATATAAAGAGGGCCTTTACGGTCATATGCCTCGTTGTCAAAGCTGAAGTTGGGGTCTATTATAGCTGAAACATTATAGTTTTGGCCAGTAGACGTGAATAGCCCATCTGAGAATATAGGAAACGTCTTGGCCTCGTAGATATTGAGCCAATATGCTATAGGGGTAATGACATACATGAAAAGTGCAAAACCAACAGCAACATTGGCTGTAGCAAACCACGGACTGGCCAATGGGCTCCCAAGGTAAGCGGAAACACTAGACCAATCAAACCCCAATGCACCAATTCCAAGACCATGAAGCCCTGAACCTAGCTGTTGGGCAAGCACAGAAGTAGGGAATATCCAGCAAATCCAGGAAAAGGAAGTCAACATTGGGAATAGGTAACCTGGAAAGACATAGTAACCAAAGCTGCAAACGAAGGCAATGAGGAAAAACTGGTTCCTTGTTAATCCACCCTTGGGCCTCTCCTCCTTCTCGTGTAGTGCCCTGTGAATTCACAATAATTGTATTGAAGTTGACAACACTTATGACTACAAAAACTACAAGGAAATGATAACAACCACAACAACCGCAGTAATAGTAAGTAGCTTGACTGCTTAAAATACCAATTCATTGGTGCAAAAGGAGATTCCAAAAGTTTGATAATGGATTTTTTTTGCAACATTGTAATCCATGACATGCCAAGTAGATGATATGCAAGTCTCATTTACAACGCTTATTCTAACCGAGTATTATGTTTTTTTTTTTTTAAAAAAAAGAAAAAAACAGGTTAGAATTTGTTAGCAATGAAAATACAACAATTGTACAAGTACAAAACCTTTTTAAACCCCCCGCCAAAAAAACAAAGGGTACAATTGTCTCTTCCCGCTAGAAAAGTACAATACTATTATTTTCATATTTTGATTTTGCTACCGTAAGTAGTACAATAGCTAGGCCTGGCCCACTAGCTAGGCCTAACGGTCATTTTAAGATTTACGTAGTAAAATTAAATTTGTGCTAGCATTTTCTTTATGGCCGTTTATTATTGGATTTCTACAGTATTGAAAAGCAATAAAAACAAATAATCAAATAATTTTTTTAACTAATTTGATTGTAGTTAAATAATCGAGATCATAGATTCAATAAAAGATTCAACTTTAACCACAAGCATTGGTTAACACGACTCTTTCAGTTTCTTTATATAAAGACAAGTCTCAAGTGGATTTAGAAAAGTAGTAGATTGATTCCAACAGAATCTAATAATCAAAATCTCATACACACAAACTCAACATTCAACGCCGAACCGGCCACTCGTTATCAAGACCGTTGAATTAAACTTAAACCATAACGAAACATGATCGAACGATAAGGAGGAGAGACTGAGTACCTGAAGAGCGAGACTTGGACGAGATTTTGGGGCCACCACATTGCAGCCGGGTCCACCAAGTACCGCCGGAACAACCCGGCCCACCCGAAACCCATCACCTGCGACGTTATAACGACGACTAACGCCACCAGGAACGTCAACTCCTTCTTGTAGAACAGCTTCACGGCGCTAACGACGTGAATCGAGTACACGTTACCCGCACCTGAGTTCGCGAAGATCGTGATCAGCACGTGCTCTTTCACGTTGAACGGACCTGGATTCAGCGTGAACTCGTGCTTTCGTCCTTTGAAGAACGCTCGCTTCGTTATCGTCGAGGCCATGAGGTGGCCCAGTGGAACCACCGCGATCTGAGCCGAGATCGACGTTAGCGTGAGAGGCTCTTTGCGGTACCAGAAGAATTGGTTGAGAAAGGAGAGGAGGCCACACGCTAGGGTTCCTAGAATCCATGTTCGGAATGTGAAGCTCGGGAGAGAAGTGTCGTCGGTGATCGGAACCGTCAGAGCTACTTGCTCGATTGGAGAGTTCTCGATGTCGGAGAGAATTTCCAGTGAGCTCGAATCGGAGGCTCGGACTGTGCATTATGAGTGGAAAAAAGTTTTGATGCTTAGCTTACTGTTTGGAGAAGTGGAAAGTTGAAGAGAAAAAAAAAACGTTAAGGAAAAAGAAAAAAGAAAATGAAAATCTTACTGAGTGGAGCTTTGATTTCTTCGTTAATGGTCATCTTCTCTCTCTCTCTCCTCCTCAAACAGCTATCAAATTTTTAAAACTTGGACCCAAAAAGAATGGAACTTTTTACTTTTGGGCCGTGGGCCCGAATATATGCTACGTGATCCTTGTTGCAGTGTTCAATCTTGACCGTTGGATTGAGACAGATTGAGACATATCGAGTTGGAGTGTGGGATCCATTCTCTGATTGATGTCACGGGTGACGCCACGCAGACAAAGGAACAAAAACTTGCGTGGCACTCTTGAAGGGTCCCATAGATTTTTCCTTGGTTTTGCCACGTGAACATTTTGATGTATCTGTATCATATTCGAAGTAGATTCATTTTCTTTCAGGCTTTTAGCTTAGCCGCTTTATGTAGTAGTTATTAAAATTACTGTTCATAAAAAAAAGTTATTAAAATTACTAATTTAGGACAATTCTTATAGGGATACTAAATGGAAAGGTAACTCTAGTAATTTGGATATTTTTTTTTTTTTTTTGAATTCGGTAATTTGGTTAATTTAATAGTAATGCATAAGATAAGACTCGAGTTGTTATTTACAATTTTATATGTATTTAATGAGCTTGGTTAATAATTTATTTTAGAAAAAATTTTATAAAGAATTGAAAAAGTTTGACAACTTTTTCAATTTTTAATAAAAAATTTTAAAAAATAATTTACTAACTGTGGGTGCAAAAGGTCAACGCCATATGTTGAGCCTGAGGCCCAATTCGAATACAACTCCATGTCCGAAGAGGTTAAAAGGATCAACGCTTCGCCATCCTAGTAAGAATGCAACCAAGGATGAGTATTGCGGCTGAAGACGACCGGGCCTGTCCGAAGAGGTACCACTCATCAGACCTCCAAAGAACTTGATCAAGTAGAAGATTCCCCGTGGGGAGTTGGCGCTGGGCATTCCTGAACGCGGAGATATCATGAAATATCTTGCAAATAAAGCTGCCACCCCCGCATTTAATGCACTGCAGCAATTTTCCTGGCCGCATTTATGTGGAGAAGACATCTGAACAGTGCAACCTCAACCACATCCACTCGCTGCACGTTAAAGCAGACTTTTGATGTGACTAGTACTCAAGTGAACGCCTAGATGAAGGACAAGTGTGCGGTGAAGATGGGAGAAAAAATGTATATATAAAGGAAACGAGTCTCACGGCAGAGGGGGGAAAAAAATGGTATTCACTAAGTTTTTAAATACTAAAGCTCTTCGAACCGAAGAAATTCTTGTTAAATGCTAGTCTGAATCCTTTTTTTTTACACTGGTTTGCTTGTATGAACCGTTGCTAAATCCAAACCCAGCCCAGTTGTTTAACCCATTCTCTACAAATTTATTATTGGGAATTTGTTAGGCTCACAATACAAAAAGCTGATACCTGACCCAACAAATTTGGACCCTACACTAACATATGCTTTAAGGACATAAATTAATAAAACTCATATCTAATTTATGACTTCAAACCATTACATGAGGTCTCAATTTTTAAATTCAAAACCCTGACTTTAAATCACTATTTCAGTTTGAAAATAAGATGCGTGTAAAATTGTGTAACATGTACTAACTTAATTTTATGCAATACAGCAACAGTTGCCACTCGCCAACTTTCCAAACAAAAAAATTTATTTTCCACAAGGACCACTGCATGCAAAATCAACATTTTTTTTTATAAGTTCGAACAAAATCAAAGGGTGAGGATGTAAAATAAGGCCAATGCAAGAAGGAACAGTGCACCAGGCCCAGCCTTGTTCAATTATTAATTTTGTTCTTCTATCATGAATAGCTACCACTGTACCACAAATTGACAAACGCACCAAAAAGGTGGAGAGTAGGTACATATATATCTTAATCATTAACACATAATTTTGACTTTGCCAGAAAATTGCAAAGCTGCATACGACTGGGAATCAAATCTAGGATAACTACGGGTTTGGAGGTTTTCAATTGATTTGGAAAACCCAAAAAAAAAGACATTATAAAAATTTACAATGTTTATCTTAAAAAAAAAATTATTCTACTTACAAAAATATTTTACAAATCTTTGAAATAGTTTATTGTGATTGAATAATGGTAGTCAAGAGGCTCGTAAAATAGAAAAAAAAAATTATGCTAAAATAGATATAAGTTTTTACACTTGATGCGATTTCTCTTATTATACGAAAGACTTGTTAGTTGTTACTTATTATTATTTTTTATTTTAAGGAGGGGATTACCAATATATACACTTGTCCAAGTACAATGAATCTTTGGTGTAATTTTTTAACTTTTCACATTTTAGACAGCAGGACATGGACATGCTCATGTACAGTTCGTAGCCTTTGCATCATTTATAACAACAGAATCTTGCCTATTTATTACATAACCTACTATAAACTATAAAAGTAGGTACTACTACAAAAATCTTGGTTGTATATCATTTCTCTCTTAACAGCATTGCAACAAGAAGCAGATATATCGAAACAAAAATCTGACACGAAGACCACATTGATTGAATTTGTAAGAAGAATGATTAATCATATATTAGAAGTCTATCAACAGAAACTTGCCAAATTACCGAAGTATTTACAGGCTTCCCCATGGTTGCATTAAATGACAAGATCATTATTGCAAACTGAGGCAGCATCATCACCAAAGAATAAATAATTGTCTATATCATTTTACTCGTATAATTATACCAAAGAACTAAGATATTAGCTCCATGACAAGTTAGTAAAAGATCAAAGATCAGTTCGTTGGTGAGGGCAAACAAATCAATAGGAAACTCTTGCATCAAAACTAAGCTTCAAAATTTTGTTCTGTTCTAGAATAATACTTTGGAAAGGAGAAGGCTGCATCATTATTCTGTATATTTTTTTGCTAGGGATAGCCAATTCTATACGCTTTCAGAAAAGTTAAAAATAAAAATAAAAATAAAATTTCTTGAAATCCAAGTCAAAAGAGATCAATTAATCAATTCATGACAACTAAATTCGTCTAGAACTAGTCTCTCCAAAATTGAGGATAAGATTTTCTAGCCGCCACCTTCCCTAGACTATGTTTGTGCACCAAGCACTACCTATTTTACAACTAGTTATTTTGCTATTGAAACATGCGAGTGTGCTAGAATAAGAAATATAATTGAAACCACACTCCCCTTGGACAAAATCGCTTCCAGCCAATTTTCCCACAAAAAAAAGTATATTGTTTAAATATGAACTGAAACAGATTGAATTCTAAAATTCAACGTAGTTATTATCTACACCATGAGTTTTTTGTCCAATCAACAATAACTGCTGAAAAGAAAGACCCATCAAATGCAAGTAAAATAAGTTTTTCATATTTTCCAATTTTTGATATCATTAGAAAAAATTATTCAAATTAAGGAAAATTATCTTTGGTTAATAGAAAAAGTAAAGATTATTTTTAGAGATTGTTTTCCACTATTTTTTTTTTTCGAAAACAACTCTACCTCATGACAAGCTAAATAAGAAAAGTTAGGAGATCATTTTCAACTCATTGAAAGTTACTACCAAACATAAGAAAATGAAGTTTATTTCTTATCAAAAAAATATATATATAAGAAAATGAGGCAATTTATGGAAAATACTATTTCAAAGAATGACTCATTTTCTAAAAAATCTTATCGCTGAAACAAAGAGAGCAGAATATGACTTCCAAGCTAATATCATATGACTGGAGGACTAATTCAAAATTTCAAATGTCGTGTTTCTGCCAGAAACTACTACCTTCAGCCTTCTAAGTCTCACAGCCCCCACCCCAGAAAAAGGCACCAGGTAAAAGGAGAACATTAGTTGAATTATTTTCAAAGTTCTGTCTGTGTAAAATTGTGTAACATGTACTAAATTTTATGCAATACAGCAACAGTGTCCACTCGCCAACTTTCCAAACAAAAAAATTTATTATCCACAAGGACCGCTGCATACAAAATCAACATTTTTTTTTATAAGTTCGTACAAAATCAAAGGGTGAGGATGTAAAATAAGGCCAATGCAAGAAGGAAAAGTGCACCAGGCCCAGCCTTGTTCAATTATTAATTTGGTTCTTCCATCATGAATAGCTACCACTGTACCACAAATTGACAAACACACCAAAAAGGTCGAGAGTAGGTACATATATATCTTAATTATTAACACATAATTTTGACTTTGCCAGAAAATTGCAAAGCTGCATACGCCTGGGAATCAAATCTAGGATAGCTACGGGTTTGGAAGTTTTCAATTAATTTGGAAAACCCAAAAAAAAGACATTAATAACAATTTACAATGTTTATCTTTAAAAAAAAATTATTCTACTTAACACAAATATTTTACAAAATCTTTGACATAGTTTATTGTGATTGAATAAAAGTAATCAAGAGGCTCGTAAAATAGTTTTAAAAAAAATTTATGCTAAAGTAGATATAAATTTATATACTTGATGCGATTGCTCATGTCATGCTAAAGACATGTTACCTTCTTTTTTTTTTTTTTTTTTTTTTTTTTAAGGAGGGGATTACCATGTATACACTTGTCCCAAGTACAATGAATCTTTGGTGTAATTTTTTAACTTTTCACATTTTAGACAGCGGGACATTGACATGTTCATATACAGTTCGTAGCCTTTGCATCATTTTTTTTGCTGAAAAGCCTTTGCATCATTTATAACAACAGAATCTTGCCTATTTATTACATAACCTAATATAAACTATAAAAGTAGGTACTGGTACAAAAATCTTGGTTGTATATCATTCTCTCTTAAAAGCATTGCAACAAGAAGCAGATATATCCAAACAAAACTCTGACACGAAGACCACATTGATTGAATTTGTAAGAAGAATGATTCGTCATATGTTAGAAGTCTATCAACCTCATCAGACGGATCAACAGAAACTTGCCAAATTACCGAAGTATTTACAGGCTTCCCCATGGCTGCATTAAATGACAAGATCATTATTGCAAACTGAGGCAGCATGATCACCCAAGAACAAATAATTGTCTTAATATCATTTTACTCGTATAATTATACCAAAGAACTAAGATATTAGCTCTATGACAAGTTAGTGAAAGATCAAAGATCAGTTCGTTGGTGAAGGCAAACAAATCAATAGGAAACTCTTGCATCAAAACAAAGCTTCAAAATTTTGTTCTGTTCTAGAATAATACTTAGGAAAGGAGAAGGCTGCATTATTATTTTGCATATTTTTTTGCTAAGGATAGCCAATTCTATACGCTTTTCAGAAAAGTTAAAAATAAAATAAAGAAAAATTCTTGAAATCCAAGTCAAAAGAGATCAATTAATCCATTCATGACAACTAAATTCGTCTAGAATTAGTCTCTCCAAAATTGAGGATAAGATTTTCTAGCCGCCACCTTCCCTAGACTATGTTTGTGCACCAGGCACGACCTATTTTACAACAATTATAGTTATTTTGTTATTAAAACACGCAAGTGTCGTAAAAAAAAAAAAAAAAAATCGCAAGTGTGCTAGAATAAGAAATATAATTGAAACCACACTCCCCTTGGACAAAATTGCTTCCAGCCAATTTTCCCACAAAAAAAGGTATATTGTTTAAATATGAATTGAACTCTAAAATTCAACGTAGTTATTATCTACACCATGAGTTTTTTGTCCAATCAACAATAACCACTGAAAAGAAAGACCCATCAAATGTAAGTAAAGATAGTTTTTCATATTTTCTAATATTTGATATCATTAGAAAAAATTATTCAAATGAAAATTATCTTTGGTTAATAGAAAAAGTAAAGATTATTTTTAGATATTGTTTTCCACTAATTTTTTTTTTTTTTTTTTTTTTTTGAAAACAACTCTACCTCATGCTAAGCTAAATAAGGAAAGTTAGAAGATCATTTTCAACTCATTAAAAGTTACTACTAAACATAAAAAAATGAGGTAGTTTATGGAAAATACTATTTTAAAGAATAACTCATTTTCTAGAAAATATTATCGCTGAAACAAATAGAGCATAATATGACTTCCAAGCTAATATCATATGATTGGAGGACTAATTCAAATGTCATGTGTTTCTGCTAGAAACTACTACTATCAGCCTTCTAAGAGCACTTGCAGCAGTGGAGCTAAATAGCTATATTGCTATTTTAGCTCCACCAAAACACAAAAAAACCCCTACAACAGTGGAGCAATAGCTAAACTTTTTAGCTGAATTGCTACAGTACACATCTATCTATAGATGTGCACAATAGCTTGGAGCAAAAAAAAAAAAAACAATTTTTTAGTCAGCCGGTACAACTTTTTTTTTTTTTTTTCATTTTATCAAATCCGGTCTCAGAGCACTCATTCACTCTCATTCTCTCTCTTTCGTTCACTATCATCTCTCATCTCAAGCCTCTCAAGCTCACTCTCTCAATGTCGCCGCCATCGTCAAGTTCACTCCGGTACTACTTACTTTCCTTTCTTTCTTTTTTTTTTTTTTTTTTTTTTCAAATCCGATCTCATTCACTCTCATTCACTGTCATCTGTCATCTCAAGCCTCTCAAGCTCACTCTCTCAACGTCGCCGCCATCGTCAAGTTCACTCCAGTCTCTCAAGCTCACTCTCTCAACGTTGTCAGCCCGACCATCGTCAACGTCGCTGCCATCGTCAAGTTCAGACCCACGCCGCCGATCTGACTTAGACGCACTTCTCTTGCACTGATCCACTTCAAGTCAGTTGTCTCTGTCTTCTTCATGTGGATGCTTTGGGTTTTTGATTTGGGTATAACATCCTCTTCCGCCGATCCACTTTGGGTTTTTGATTTGGATCCACTTCATGTGGATGTCTCTGTTTTTGATTTTTGATATATGATTTTTTATTGTTGTTCTAGATTATTAGCTTGGTGATTTTATGTTATGAGATTTCATTTTGCTTTGTATTAACTGTTTTGAGTTACTAGAAATGGATGAATACGGTAGTTTTTTTAGGATTCTTAATGTTCCATATCTGATTTTGGTAGGTTGATGATGATTATGGTTTGGTAAGTGTGAGTGTGAGTACTGAGTAGAGATATTAAGATGGTTTGTGATATGGATTTTGTTGGGCTCTTAATGTTTCACATCTGATTTGGGTGGATTTTGTTGGATATGTTCTGTTGCACAAAACTAGAAACAAAGCACACATTTCTTGTGGTCATTTTAATGAGAAATTGTTAGTTTGGTTTTGAGATGCTCAAAAATGAATTTGGTGTTTTCTTTATCAGTGGGATTAAGCTACATGTCAAATTAAGTATTTATGCATAATCATGTTCTATTGTTATAATTCTAAGTATTTTAAGTTTTGATATAAATGTTAGTTTGAGAATTTTCTGTGTGCAGGGAAGTTTACATTTTTTTTTTCTAATTTTATGGAGTCACATAGAGACACTGAGTTACGTAGAGAGCTACCATATTTTACGGGTATCATGAATGGGGATATGGATATAGAAATTGACTCATAATTTTTGGGAACGTCTCAAAATACTCTTTTGTCAGTTTCTGGTTCTCCACCTCCACCTCAACCTCAAGTTGAAAATGCCTCTTCTACGAAAGGAAAACGGGGCTCTAACTTAGTGTAGAGGAAGATAAACTCCTAGTAGCAGCATGGCTCAATACTAGTGTTGATGCCATAAATAGTAATGAAAAAACACAAAATACATTTCGTAAAAAAGTTTAGGAATACTTCAAGCAATACAATACATCCGGTACCACACGTACTGTTATCTCCTTGCTAAGTCGTTGGGGAGCGATTAGTGAAAAGACAAATAAGTTTGCCGGGTGTATAGCTCAAGTTAATGCACTTCATCAAAGTGGTACAACCAAAGAAGATAAGGTATAAATTATATTGCAATAATGTTAACATGTCCATTCACCAATAGTTTGAAATATTAATCATGTTATATTTCTTTTAATTTTTTTAGATTACCGATGCGAAAGCTTTGTATTTAGAGAAGCACAAGAAACCCTTTCTTCTTGACCATTGTTGGCTCATGTTAAAGGACCAACCAAAGTTTGAGAGTCGTAGGAATGCATTGAGAGGTATGGACGCATTGGAGACCAAGAAATTCATTTTCAACTCCAATTGGACCTCATTGAACATTTATGGCAATTGCAAGGTGAGTCGTAGAAACTTTCTTTTTTGTATGTTGAGAAGCACGAGTCATAGGAACTTGTGCGAGTGTGTGAGTTTTATTGTAATTTGGTTTGAGTTATGTATGTGAGTAATGTATGGACTATATTGTTCCTGCTATAATATGTGTTCTATTTTATATGTTTTCTTATAAAATTCATTCATTTCATAGTTCACATTGTTCCAAGATTGCTTCCGGACAATTGAGACAATAATAGGCTATCATGATGATTGAAAAATTGTTTTAGTAATAATAAAAAAAAAAAGTATAAGTATAATTTGAGGTTAAAAAAATTACTTGTTAACACTAGACGATTATTTGCTATTATGTGGTGGTGGCGGCAGCAACGGTGGCAGTAGAAGAGTAGGCGTTGGCGGCGGTGGTGGTGGCGGTGGCGGCGATAGCGGTGAGGGTTGCAGGAGGTTGTGATTGTTGTTTATTGTAGTGGATATATAATTTTATTGTGATATTTATATTATTTTATTGTATTGAAAGCTAAAATAGATCCAGTTGTAGCATATGTATAGGTAAAATAGATAAAGTAACTTTTGGTAGAGTTAAAAAGCTAAATTTTATAATATGTGTTCTATTTTATATGTTTTCTTATAAAGTTCATTCATTTCATAGTTCACATTGTTCCAAGATTGCTTCCGGACAATTGAGACAATAATAGGCTATCATGATGATTGAAAAATTGTTTTAGTAAAAAAAAAAAAAAAATGTATAAGTATAATTTGAGGTTAAAAAAATCACTTGTTAACACTAGACGATTATTTGCTATTATGTGGTGGTGGCGACAGCAACGGTGGCAGTAGAAGAGTAGGCATTGGCGGCGGTGGTGGTGGCGGTGGCGGCGATAGCGGTGGGGGTTGCAGGAGGTTGTGATTGTTGTTTATTGTAGTGGATATATTATTTTATTGTGATATTTATATTATTTTATTGTATTGAAAGCTAAAATAGATCCAGCTGCAGCATATGTGTAGGTAAAATAGATAAAGTAATTTTTTGTGGAGTTAAAAAGCTAAATTTTTAAGTCCACTGCTGTAAATGCTCTAAGTCTCACAGCCCCCACCCCAGAAAAAGGCACCAGGTAAAAGGAGAACATTAGTTGAATTATTTTCAAAGTTCTGTCTGTGAGAAAAAGCTTAGGCTCTGCATTAATCAAAACCACCATTGGGGAAAGCATAGAACTTTGTGATTACCAACAAAAAGACATCGCAATGTTTTGAACAGGCTCTGCAATTTATAATATTACTGAGCTAAAGACTTTATAAATTTTCAAATATTTCATACATCAGTTACTGAAATGCAACGCAGAAATTTTATGTAGATTACATTTCAATGCTCAAAGACCCAACCAGCAGCATTTTCCTTGAGAAACTGCTTCACCACATCTTCGTTTTGAGCATCTGACAAACTAACAGAAAGGAAGAAGTCATAAAAGAGGAATATAGACAAGTGATCCCTAGACTTTAGTAATCTAAAACCATTGTTTAGAAGTTTTAACTGCAAGACAAACAAATTTAATATGAAAAAAAAGTCAATAAATGTATAATTATGACTAGAATAAAGGTTTTAAAACGCATATTTCAGCCTCAGGATGCATATCTGAAGAATTAAAATGGCAAATGAGCAATATTCCATCAATAATTCATTATTTCAGCACATATCTATTGTATCTTATATTCCAAAGCATAACATTTTCAGCATAGACATAATGGAATAATAAATGAGTTACCTGAAGAGTGGTTAAGCTATCTGTTCTCTCCGCATCCAATACACAACGCTGAAGAGTTTTCCAGCCCCAATGTTTAAATTTTTGGATATGCCTAACTGACCCCTCATATGTGCACTCTGAATCTACAAGGACCTGAATTTAACTCCAACCAGCCATCAGCATTTACGAGGCATGAAGATTCATGGCTCAGATAATTCGACTGACTTTAGTTTGCAATTTACCTTGTCATATGGAAAGGTAGAAAGTTTAAAGAGAAAATGAAATGAGGAAGGAGAAAATGAAAATCTTACTGAGAGGGGAGCTTTGATTTCTTCGTCACTGCTCATCTTCTCTCTCCGCTCAAACGGCTACAAACAGTAATTTAAGAACTTGGACCCAAACCGTTACAATGACAGTTAGGAATATGAAAGTTTTTGATTCATCACTGTTCATAAGCCCGTGGGCCCCACAGGCCCATAGAGCCACGCACAAAAGATACCTTGCCGATAAGGAGAGGGACTCGTTGTCGATAAGATGTGATGGGTGACAAGGTAAATTTGAATTGCCCATTTGTAAAATACAACCAATCGCTAACCTGTGGGCCGGGCGGGGCCGTGGCTTATAACTTGTTTGAATTGTGTTCATTCCCGTCTTTTTTTTTTTTTTCTTTTTTTTTGGTTTGGGCATTAATAGATTCCATGAACATTTTTAATGAGAAATTTTCTTGACTTTTGAAGATGGTTTTAGAAATAGAAAATTTAGACTACATTAAAAAAAAAAAAAAAAAATTTTAATAAAACAAAGGATTTATTTATTAACTAAGGAGTATTATTACAAGTATCATTATTGGGTACTTGTGAGGAGTGCCTAGTAGCAAAACATCACACACATATTTTACATAAACAAAATTTGGACATTTATTATACTCTTTGACACTGCATTGGCCTTCCCATCTCCTCTTTGCTAGTACAAAGGACTTGTCTAACTAAATTTTTTGTTATACACTCCATGCCTACTTAGTATTTATCTCAGCACAAGCTATGAAAAGTTTTTCCTTCAACTCCTTGACTTGATCTACCAATATTTTAACTTTATGATCCAACCCTGACAAACGCTTATACAAATCCAGCCCGACAGTTGATCATAGTTTATCTTTTGTATTTTTCTTTTGCCATATAAATGAGGAAACCACACTAATAATATTTATCCTTTTTGCATTTTTCCTTTGCCATATAAATGAAGAAACCATACTAACAACATTTAATCCTACGGTAGTTGGGTAAGTTGAGAAAAAATATTTGTGGAAATAGCATTATAGGGTTACTATTAATTTGGTCCTTGTTATTTTTAATTTGCAGTCAACTTGCAATTTTTTGTTAGTGAATTGATGGTAAGAACCAAATTGATGGCTAATTTGACATAATATAGACCAAATTAACTATTACCAAAATGTAGGGACCAAATTAATAATGAGCCCAAAATATTGAGGCCAAAATGATATTTTCGTAAAAAATATATATTCAACTTAGCCATGAGCACCGCAAGAAGAGGACAATATGGCAGTGCAGACTTTGTGATCTTGAAAAAGGAGATGAAAGTATGTAACAAATTTAGGAGTTTCTTGCTTTCGATTATTTCATCAAGGAAACATATCTAAGGTGGAGTTCGGAAGTTTCTAATCAATTTGGATAACAGAAAAAATAATTATTACCATGATTATCTAGAAAAAAAATAGGCAAAAATGCAAAAATAACCCTCTAACTTTCACCTTTTTTCATTTCAGTCTTCTAACTTTCAATTTTTGTCAATGTAGGACTCCGTTAAAACTCAGTTAGAGGCTACCGTAAATTGAGCCAAAACGACGTCGTTTTGGTTTTTTTTTTTTTTTTTTTTTTTTTAAATAATAAATTTCGAAATTTAAAGAAAAAAAATCTGAAAAAAAAAAAAAAAAAAAAAAAAAAAAAAAGACAGATCAAGATTTCTTTTAAACAAATGCATTTATACCAAAAGAAAGCCTTAAACGTTTTTAATTTTCCAACCTACAATATAAATCCTTAAATACTCCAACAGAAACCCATCTGTTCATTTGAATCATTCATCTGGGTTTTTGACGTTACTCTCTCTGTCTTGCAAAGATCAGTCATTCTCTCTTGCACAGATCAACCCCACTCTCTTGCATGGAGGACAATGGTGGGCGATGGTTTGGGTTTTTGACGTTGCTCTCTCTGTCTTGCAAAGATCGGTGGATATGGCCACCGTTGCATGATATCGTTCATCTGGGTTTGCCAACATTTGACCGAGTTCCTTCTCCTCCCACCATAAATTCATATGGGTTTGCCTTAATTTCTTGATTTTAATGTTTTTTGCATTTTGGTTTTAATTTCTTTCTGGGTTTTGTGCTAGATTTTTCTCTGATCTGTTTTGATTTCAGGGGAAGGTTTTTTTTTTTTTTTAATTCCGAATTAAAATAAAAATAAAAATGCAAAACGGCGTCGTTTAAGGAGTTTTAACGGCAGCCACTAATTAAGTTGTAACGGAATCCTGCATTGACAAAAATTGAAAGTTAGAGTACTGGAATAAAAAAAATGTGAAAGTTAAAAGGTCAGTTTTGCATTTTTGCCAAAATAATAATAAATCCAGTGAAAAAAACTTTTTGACATTATTTATTGTCATTAAATAAAAATACCATAGTAGTAGACTTATGTAAAAATAATGTTCAATCAAAAACTAGTTACTTTAATTAGTGTGAAAAGCGCTCTGAAAAATTGTCCCTAAGATTGATGAAAGAAAAAATGGTTACCATAGATAGACCTGTTCTAATACAACCATGCTTACTTTTATGATTTTTTAACTTTTCACTTTTCGGACATTTGGAAACAAAAATTGTAAGCTTATTCAGCGGGACATTGACATGCTATCAGTTACAGCTAGTAGCCTTTACATCATCAACAGAATCTTGCCTATATATTCTATAACCTAATAAATTTACTACAAGAATCTTGGTTGTCTATCATTCTCTCTTTCCGGCATTGCAACAAGAGGACATTATACAAACGCAAATTCGACAAGAAAATCACATTAATTGGATTTGTAAGAGGAATGATCCATCATTTATCAGAACGACAAAATTTATCAATCCCATCAGAAGGATCAACAGAGACTAGCCAAGTAACTACTGGGGGTTTTCCTTGTAATGCAATCCAATTCAACCTCATGAAAATGACTGTTAAGTCTTTACAGGCTTCCCCATGGTTGAATTGACAGACCATTATTGCAAACTGAGGCACCAGCATCACCCAAGATTAATCTTGTAATGTAGAAAAATTCTGTCTTAATATCATTGAACTCGCACAGTTATACTAAAGGACTAAACCATTTGCTCTACGACAGGCTAGTGAACGATAAGTTAAGGTGGTAAGGGCAAACAAATCAATAGGAGAAACTCTTGCAACAAAACAAAGCTTATTTCGATCTGTTCTAGAATATTTTGGAAAGGAGAAGGGTGCATCATAATTTTGTACATGTTTTTTCTCAGGATAACAAATTATATACACTTCCAGAAATGTTGAAGATAAAATGAAGAAAAATTCTTACCACCTCCCATTATGCCTCAGTGGTAAAGGTGAGAGCCTAAGCTGTAAACCCAGACAGGTTGGATCCCAAGCTGTTGCAATTACCTGATGTGCAAGCTTAAATCCTGAGTTTGCTCTAGCCACCACAACTCTGAAGGGAGCGTGTTGGGAAGGTCTCAGTTATCAAATAAAATGAAGAAAAATTCTTGACAACCAAGTCAAAAGAGATCAATTAATTGATTCATGACAACTAGAGTTATTGAGGAATTAGTCTCTCCAAAATTGAGGGTAAGACTATCTACCAACCACCTTCCCTAGACTATGTTTGTGCACTGGGCACGACCTATTTTATGATAGCTATAGTTATTTAGCTATTAAAACACACAAGTGTGCAGGAACTAGAACCAACCTTTACTAAATGGCCAACTTAAGGAATTTTGCTACAAAAAGGCCACTAGTTCGTGATGTCAGAGGATCAAAGCGCAAGGTATTTGGTATCTGCCCACTCTTGCAAGGCCAATCTTTGGCAGCATTAATTTCCTGCAACTCTAAAAGATTTATAAAAAGAAAAGGGAGGACAGTCAGCACATAATAAAGAATAAGAACAAAAAAAACAACACTAGGATCTTCTCATTGCAACTGAAAATTTAATTAAAACATTGGTTTGATAGAATAAGACACTATAGTTGAAACAATCTCCCCTTGGACAAAGGTGGACAAAACCGCTTCCACCCAAATCTTTATCTGAAAATGAGTGAACTCTGAAGTTCAATATCATTATTATCCACACCATGAGTTTTCCTCCAATAAACAGCAACCACAGATAAAAAAGACCCACCGAATGCAGCTAAGATGACTCCTGTGCTAATATCATATGACAGGACTAATTCAAATGTCTTTTGTTTCTGCCAGAAACTACTACCCTCAGCCTCCCAATTCTCACAACACCCCCGACTTTTTACTGAGAACATTAATCAAATTATTTCAAAGTTCTATCTGTGAGCAAAAGCTTAGTCTCAGCATTAATCAAAACCACCATTGGGAAAAACATAGAACTATGAAGATTACCAACAAAAGGACATTGAAATGTTTAATTAGCTCAAGCCTTTGAGTCTTCAAATATTTCATAATCAGTTACTGAAATTAAAGCAGCTATTTTAAGTTAAAAAATTCAAAGCACGAAGACCCTACCTGCAGAAGCATTTTCCTTGAGAAACTTCTGTACCACATCTTCATTTTGAGTAACAGTCAAACTAACAGAAAAGGAATAAGTCAGAAAAGAGGAAGGCCTGGTTGTTTAAGAGCCATAGAAACTGTTAGTGAAAGGTACCTGCAAGTGCTGTAGACAAGTGATCCCCCGACTTTTAGTAATCTAAAACCATTGCTTAGAAGTTTTAACTGCAAGATAAGCATATTTCATATAAATTTTAAAAAAAAAAAAAAAAAGTCAATAAATGTATAATTATGACTAAAATAAAGCTTTTAAGCACATTTTTCAGCCTCAGGACACATATCTGATGAATTAAAATGGCAACTGTGCAATATTCCATTAATAATTCATTATTTCAGCACATAATGTCTATTGCATCTTATATTCCAAAACACAGCATTTTCAGCATATACATACTGAAATAATGAATGAGACACCTGAAGAGTGGTTAAACTATCAGTTCTCTCTGCATCCAATACACGACGTTGAAGAGTTGTCCAGCCCCAATGTTCAAATTTTTGGATGTGCTTAATTGACCCATCATGTGTGCACTCTGCATCCACAAGGACCTGAATATAACTCCAACCAGTCATAAGCATTTACAAGGCATAAAGATTCATAGCTCAGAAAATCCGACTGATTTTAGTTTGCCATTTACCTTGTCGTAGCCTTGGCTTGAAACCTCACTGTCACAACCACTTTGATATAATTCACTTCTAGCAAGTCCAACCACACCAGAATGCTGCCCATAAAATATAAGTTCTGGATGTTGAGACCCCAGGACTAACTGTGAAGCAACAGTTTTCTTTGCTTTAGTTGCTTTTTTCCTTTCTTTATATGGTCTCCTAGATGTCCACTCCCTGAATGCATCCCCCTTTTCTTCCAGTGCAGATTCACCTGTTTAGTACTAGACAGAATGATGACACATCAAAATCTAGATGATCACTTCTAGAAATCTCGAAGGCTTAGCAGGACAAAATTTGAAGCAAAAGTAAATGTATCACAACTACTTTCCATATAGATTACATGATTTTGATTCTGAATGAAATCCCACAGGAAGGAGAGAAAATGTTGTTCCATCACCAACAAAGAGTCGGCACCGATCACCCAGAGCATATTTCTGCAGCATTGTTCTACAAGCTGCTAAACGATGACTTGCAACATCAACACCAGTTACAGAACCCGAATCACCAAGAAGGTCTGATATCATACAAAGTTTAGCACCTGAAGATACAAGATACACGAGAAACAAATCAAACCATATATCCAGACACTAGAAAACCTGAACCAGATACTACTCACAGACCGAAATGCTCTTATTTATCAACACTTTCTGGTACTGAATAGGATATGTTAGTGTCTGGGGCACCACATTACTGAGAGTGAATCCTTGAAACCATTCCCATTCAACCACAAAACAACAAAAACAAAGCCTTAGTCCCAAACTTTTGGGGTCAGCTCATTCCCTTCAACTGAAAGTTGGTAAAATTTTTGGAGATCTCCCTCTACTATTCTCATATAATTCATTCTATTTTTAATTTGACAATATATGAACTTTTTGAGCGCGTCCTAAATGTTAAACCTTTGGAGATCATAAGAGTGAGTGCTTCCACACTCTTTCTAGTGGGCCTTGAACCCACAACCTCACCCTCCACCAAACACTTATTAGGGGAGCAAGTGCCAGTTGAGCTAGAGAGCTCGTTGGCAAGTGAGCGCTTCCACACTCATGCACCAAATTCCACTTCATCCCTCCCCTCGTGCTTCTAAGTTCAATAAAACTAATACCACAACACAAAAATAAGACCCATTCATCACTAGAGCTGCACAAATATCTATGAAATCTCCATGTAGCTGTAAACGGAATATATTGTTTTACATTGAAGTTGGCACTAGAATGCATCAATTTAGATGATGATAATATAACGGATACATACCGGGGGCAGCACAGAGATCAAGTACATGATCTCCCGCTGAAATATCCAGAGCTAAAACAGCAGCTCCAGAAGCCGCATCAATTCCATATATCTGAAAGCCAAGCCAAAGTAAACAAAATGGAGAGCTATTAAACAACTTAAAACTGAGAGAAAATTTGCATAAACTTGATAATCAATAACCACAGAAACTGAAATGAGCCCAACCATGAAAATCAAAATTCATATTCTTAGCATTAACTTAGAAACTAAGAACCCAACTCAACCAGTAAAATGAAGCAAAACTGATCCCTAAATACATTAGAGATCAAAAACGAATCCAATTACCGACGTATATAAACAGAAAAAACTGAAAAGGTTCTTTTATACAATGTTTTCGCGAAGAGTGTAAAAAAGAATATCTATTGCAACAAAATCAATTACTAGGTTACTTCAACATTGCAACTAGAGTTAACATATCACCAGCAATGGCCTTAAATTTCTTTCGCCCCCACCTTTCCTTCTTGGTACGCCTTCGAGCTAGCAATCTGAATATCAGGTGGAAGTGAATAGAATCCAGGTAACCAATCCACTTTCTCAATCTTGCATTTCATCTCAGCTTCAACCTCTTCAAGATAAGCTTCACAACCAGGTTTCAACCTTTCCCAAAAAAAAACTCATTATCTTAACATAAAAACAAAATTCAGAAGTTGCAGACAATTTTCACAAAGGTCATAGTCAATATTGTTTAGGGTTAATAAATAAAGAAGTGTTGAGAGTACCTTATATAACGAGGGGTGGAATCGCTAGCTGTGTAAATCGAAGGGTCGAGACCATTCACCTTGAGGAAATCAAGGAATGCGTCCGGCAAAGCCAATTTTGAACTTTCTTCCATTGATTAATAGAGCTTTTTCTTCTGTACAAGAAGTTAATTTAGCTTAGTTTTAAAAGAAGGAGACTCGAAGCTAAGCCAAATATAATTCAATTGATCAAATTCCAAAAAGCTGCTCTGAAGCGAATGTGAATGAGAATTACGGAAGAGTGTGTTCTTTACTTGGAAAAAATAAAAACCCCAATACGGGATTGCTTTTTGAGATAAACGACATGACGTGCAAAACATAAATGCAATTGCAAAATGTCGTTCATTGCACGCTAACGCAAATTTCCCTAGTCAGTAATTACTAATTAGGGCCTGCCCCAGAGCCCCTAACCACATTTATTTCATTATAATAGTACCGTTTGTTACTATTGTTTAAACAACAGTTTTCAGTATTTAAATAGTATTATACATATTTTCACACACCCTTTTACCCACACGTATTTTCAAAAAATATAAACAAGAAATTTCTTACCAAACGAGCCCATATTACTAGGGGCGTTTGGTTTGTTGTGATGCGCTTTTGAGGTTTTTGATTTATTTAATTTTTTCTAATATTATCATAACTTAAAATTACTAAATATATCACATCATCTTAATCTTTTCACATTCTTAAACAATATAATGTTATATTCTTGTATTGAGATTATATTAATGTAATATTACAATAAAATAATATTATGGCGTAATGTAACATTATGGCCAACCGAACGCCCCATGGAGTCCTAAGCTCATCATATGCAGCACTTTGCGCGTTCAATTAGACTCTTTTTTATTTTTTATTTTGGATTTAGTAAAATAATGTTTAAAAGAAAGATAGAAATAGCTTCATAATTTTGGATTTAATGAAATAATGTTTAAAAGTGGGATAGAGATAGTGTCCTAATTTTTAGCATCTTTTTCTACGTGAGAATTGATAAAAGTTTAAAGCCTAAAACTTAGTAACTTTTTTAAAATAGTAAATTACTCTTTTTAACCAATTTGTGTTTTTTAATTTAAATTTTAGGGCTAATTACACTAAACCCACCTATGGTTTAGCCGAAATCACTTTGCCTACCCATGGTTTAAAAAGTGTCACTTTACCCACTTGAGGTATATTCCGTTTGTTTTTTGTAACTCACTTCTGTTAAAATCAGGAATAAATAGGTATTTTTGCTCAAATTTTATGTCTTTTTCTTCCCAAAACAAAAAATAGCACAAAAATGCAAGAGAAATAAGATCAAAAAGTGGTATTGGTCTCTCTCTCAATTCATATAAATCTTGAACATGAAGAACATACCCAAAAAACTAGAACTTCCATTACTAGAGACATAACTTTATTAGTATCTTCTGTACCAATCTTCACTGTTCTACTACCCATAAATCACCATCACCGTGATAATCAAAATCAAATTCACCAACTTATCCCCCTCAAAATAAAATCCAAAAATCTTAAACCCCTTCACAAAACCAAACTAACTAGGAACTCCAAAATTAGAGACTGTTGTACAAGTATCTTCTCAAGCTAAGTCAAATTACCACTTTCTTCATCACCTCCTATTCCATACCACAAGAGCAAAGATGCAACATTTACCAAAAAAAAATACAAGCTAAAACTAAAACCCTGATCCAAAAAACGAACCAAACAACAGAATCAACTTGTGAAACTCAAAATTCACAAAAACAACATAGTTATCCGTACACCCCACAAACTAAAAGCACAATGAAAGACCCTCTAAACCCACAAACTTTTGAGACCCCACAATCGGAGCAGATAGGAGAAAGGAGAAAAGAAATTTAAGAGCTCAGTATTAATTCAATAGCTAGGAGTAGGACCTGGCTACTTGAATTCATGTGGTTATATAAATCGTTCATGTTATTGTATATTTCACAAAGTATTACAAGAATGCATCACCAAATGGGAATCAAAGCAACTAGGAAAGCAAGGAATGATATATTTTCCTGCAATTGTAATTCCTATGATTACTTTGGAGCCGGCTTGGGCTTCTTGAGAGTTCCCATGCTCCTATGCTTATACAACAATTTTATGAACCCTTCAAATTCAGAAACAAATAAACACAGGCTCAATATATTGTTAGGGCAGTGAACAATACGGCCCTGTTTGGTTTTTTTTTTTTTTTCATCATTCATCACTCCTCGCTCAATTTTTGTCACTCATCACTCCTCACTCGTCACTCATCACTTAAAATACCCCAATTTCCATTACCCTACCCATTTGGACACTGTTTTCACTTCACATCACTCAAATATTTCAACCTTTTTGTGGGATCCATACCTGATCACAAAGTCAGACCCTTCTGTTAGCCTCATAAAGCATCCCACTAAACCATTATATGTATCTCTCAAAATGGTTGAAGCTTTTGATCAATTACTCAGGCACAGATATACACAGAGAACTATGTCTTAGACAGAAAACCAAAGAAGCAAAAAGAGAAAATCTTCAAATTTGAAGAAGTGGGTTTTGAAGAAATATAGGAACAGAAGTAAAATGAAGTGGAAGAAGGAAGAGTGACCTAGCAGTAGCGTGACCTAGCCCTATGTCTTCTTGATTTTTTTTTTTTTTTTTTATGGGTTTGAGACTGAGATGATGGTCCCAACAGTGGAAATGGAGAAGAAAAACAACCCTGTGTCTTCTTGATTTTTTGTGCAGTTGGGGTTGTGTTTGTTTTGGAGATTGTTTGAATTGAAAAAGAAAAAAAAAATGATGAAGAAGACCAGACCAGACCCAACGTGAAAGGGAAAAGAAAAGAAGAAGAAGAAGAAGAAAAAGAAGACCACCCAAACTCACCGAATCCAGTGAAAAAAAAAAAATCAAAAGTTGCGGCTGTTGCTCTGACCGTGGGTCTTTCAGTGTGTGTTTAATTATGAAAATGCCATTGGAAACTGAGTTTTGGAAATTGAAAATACCTAAAATGTGTTTTCAGTTCCATAACTCATCACTCAAAAATCAGATAATTAAGTGATGGAAACAAAAATTGGAAACAAAAATTAAACAGACTTCTCAACTGTGGGACCCACATATTTTGAGTTATGGGTGATGGAAACAGAGTTATGGGCAATAGAAACACAAAAACCAAACAGCCTCTATATTGCTCAATATTCAAGTAATTCATCACCACTATTGTTGTTCCTTTCTTATCTCTTTATTCCTCTTATTCGTTTTTCAGGTTTTAATTTTTTGGGTATGTTATTCATATTCAAGATTTATGTGAATTAAGAGAGAGACCAATACCATTTTTTGATCTGGTTTCTCTTGCATTTTTGTGCTATTTTTTGTTTGGATTTAGATCCTCTAGAGTTCCTAGGGTACTCTACCAAGTAGATTTCCTTAAATCTTAACCGTTCTTTAATGATTTAATGGTCTAAATTTTTCCATGTCAGCATTTCATTAATAATAATCTTAATTGTTTTGTTTTCAACATTATTATATTATTTTAAGAATATTGTTAGTGGAATGCTGATATGGCAAAATCTAGATCGTTAAATCATTAAAGAATGGTTAGGATTTAAGAAAATCTATTAGTAGAGTACCCTAGGAACTCTAGAGGATCTGAATCCTGTTTGTTTTGGGAGAAGAGAGACATAAAATTTGAGCAAAAATACCTATTTACCCCTGATTTTAATAGATATGGGTTATGAAAAACAAATGGAACATAGCTCAAGTGGGTAAAGTGATACTTTTTAAATCATGGGTAGGCAAAGTGATTTTGGGCCAAACCACAGGTGGGTTTAGTGTAATTATCCCTAAATTTTATTTAACTAAAAGATAGAGATATTTTAGAGAGTTTAAGAATTTGTGTGAGGATATTTTAATACGCAAAATAATGAAACTCGAACATGGAATGATGTTATTAATAGTATAGAACAGGTAGATATAATATATATTTATAATACATTTGGGCTGGCCTAAACCATCCTAGACCCAAAAAAAGAAAAGTCTAACCCAACACCAATTTAATTGATCCAATCACGCAGCCTTAATGAACTGAATGTGGGGAAAACAATCCATTCTAAGAGCATCCACTGACATCAGTTTATCTATTATACACATCTACTTATCCAAAATACCCACATCAATATATCTATTATACACACTATTTTCTTTAAATAATCATTTTATATTCTTTTTTTATTATTTCAACAACCTTACAAGTTAGACCCACTTTCTCACTTTTCTTTTCTGAACACTATTCTCTCTCTCTCTCTCTGACACACGATGAATTTTCTTTCTTTTTCTTCTTTCTCTCATCTTTCTTCACGGGTCAAGTTTTCTTCTTTTGCCCATTTCTTCACTGGAAAACTCCATTAACAAACTAGAAAACTCCATAAACAAACCAAAAATCTTCACTTCAACATAAATCCATGTCAATCTAAGTCCATTTGGGTTGGATCTGGTGATGGCAGTAAGGTAGATGCGACGCTGGCAGTAGCAAGGTAGATTCGGCGGCAAATTTGACTGATTTCCATTGGGTTTTTCATGTGGGTTTCTGTTGGATTTTTCTTATGGGTTTTCCATTGGATTTAGTTTTTATTAATTTTGGTTTGGATTTGGAATGGGTTTTTCGGCGGGTTTGGGTTGCGGCAGTGATAGTTGGGTTGTGCTGAGTTGGTGGTTGGAAGATTGTCTTCTTCTTCTTTGCTGAGTTGCAGTGATCGTTGGGAAAGAGAGGGAACCCGAATGAGGTGGAGAGTCAGACTAGAGAGAAAAAGAGAGAGAGGTGGAGAGAGAAAAAAATAATAAAATACTAAATGTAAGAGCTACAGTAACCATGCATATATGCACGGACACTGTAGCAGTTGTGCATTTATGCACACTTTTACACGCACTGATATGGGTGTTTTTTTGTTCAAAATGTATAAAATGAAGTGTTTTTTTTTTGCATTTTACAGGACTTTGCATCTGCTATGAGGATGCTCTAAGGCCTGCTCAATGCATTACAAGGCCTAAGGCAATATATACATGTATTGTGGCCATTTTTAATACAAAATTTCAATTAGCTGTAAAATTGTTAATTAAGTTTTTGTATTTGTTTTTATTTACATCTTTTTTGCAAGTTGTTAGACAAATTGTCCATTATAATTTGGCATACACTCATAATATATATATATATATATATATATATATATATTTTGAAATGATTTATTGAGTTGGTTTTTTGTTTCCAAAAAAAAAAAAAAAATTGAGCTGAGTTTGTATTGGCTCAATATTTTGGGAAGAAAGTTTCTCTTAAAACTAGTTTGGAGAGACTCTACAAACTCTCCATACATCTCTATACTGAGTGTAAATTTTGAAAATGTAATTATTGGATTTCATGTTTTTTATTATATTATTTGTGCTTGCAAAATTTCAAGAAGATCAAAAATCAATTACTATGTTATAAACTAAATGTTAAAATTTCACATTTTTGTGATCTAAAATTGTGTATAAAAAATAAGTTTATTGATCGAATAGTAAATAAAATTTGATTTAAACGAAATTTGATATGCATGTTAAGAACATAAGGAACAAGAGATTCATTAATTAGATTTTTAAAATTTACATTAAAAAAAGAAATATATAACAAGTTTGAAAAGTTTCTCTTCAAACTAGTCTGGAGAGAAACTTTATTCATATTTTGCAGCCTTTTTGGAGTTGAGAAAAAAATGCAAAAATTCACCCATATTTTATTCTTAAAAAAAAATATTTATCATTTTACAATTTCAAGATATTTTTATACCATTTTTGCAATTGGGTGCTTAAGCCCCTTTGAAAATATTTGGTACAAGTGGCAATTTAGTAAGACTTGCCTAGTTATGAATTACAAAATAATTACTTAGAGTGTGTTTGAATACCGCTTATTTGCTGAAAACTAAAAACTTATTGCTGAAAATATTATAACAAAATAATTTTTAAATATGTGAATAGTGCTGTAGGACCTAAAAATGCATTGGAATTTATGTTTTGCTGAGTTTGGTGGAAAAGTAAACAGTACCCATGGGACCCACTAAAAAACACAAAACACACTGATTTGGCAAAACGCCCAATCCAAACACACGTGGGGGTGTTTGGTACATGTGTTTGAAAACATGTGTTTTGCTGTTTGAAAACATATGTGAAAATACGTGTAGGTGAAAAAATGCGTAGAAATACGTATAATATTGTTTAAAAACTAAAAACATGTCTTTAAATAATTCTACCAAACAGCTACATATTGGTTTTTATAAGTTAGTCCTTCCTTGGCTTTTCTTGATGGGAGCAGCTTGTGTCCCGTGCCAGTTATCACTAGACACGTTGTAATGCGGACACGTGTCCAGTCTTGGACACGTGTCCATATCCTAACGGGTCCAGTGGCCACTGGCCGCTGGACAGAAACTTTACCCTTTCTTGATAAAGTCTCATGAATAGGTACTAGTAAAAAAACTAAACCGCTTGTAAATAATGTAATTCTTCGTGTATAATTTAATGATACAAATTTCTCCTACTTCATCTCAAAAGTTATCTTCTCCCTTTTTTTTTCCCTTTATTCTGGGATAATTTAGTTAATTTCCATTTTATTCTCTTTTTTTTTTTTCTCATACATTTATCGATCGTGTTTTCAACTATATATAAAAAAAAAAAAAAACTACAACATAGTCAAACAAATTGAGATTAGTGCAATTAACCTTCTTCCTCTCATATCTTTTTTTTATTTATCTTACTTTTTAATTTTTTTCATTTTTTATAGTCATTGGGTAAAATTTTAATTTTAATTTTAAATTTTTTTTAACAATTTTAAATCACAGCCACTCGCAATAATTGGTGCAATACCTGCGCCTGAAATCAATCCCAGTCAAACAATGTTTTCCGACCCCACCTTTTCCAAACTAACAATGCCCAAATTTCTAACATCATCCATTTTATCTATTTATTATTTATTGTCTTTTTTAGTGTAAATCTTTTTTTTTTTTTTTTTTTTTTTGGGAATTAGAAAAATAAAAATAAAAATAAAAAATAAAAAAAACAGAAGTTGTGTACTGTAATTGTTGTCATTGTAAATTCTGGACCATCAAAACGAAAGAAACAGAGATAGCGAGGGGGCGAGATGTGGGAAGCGTTAATCGGATTCTTCTTCGTGTTCGTTCCATACGCAATCCCACGTACCTCTGCTACTGTTTCGATCGATTCGTTTTCCACGTCCTTCCCCGACCTTCCCGCCAAATCTGGTAACTTCTTTCTTTCTTTCTTTCTTGTCCCTGTTTGGTTGCTGAGAAAACCCAGAGAAAAGAAAAAAAAAAAAAATCAATTCCATGATTCTTAGTCATGACTCATAAAGTAAATGCAAAACCTTTTACTTTACTTTACTCGTAGCCTAATTTCCACTTTTTCGCTTCAATTCAGAGAGAGCTCTCTTAATTCATATCCCAATTTTTTTTTTTTTTTTTTTTTTTTATAGCTGTTGCTGTCAGTAGATCTGGTACATGTGGAACACTGTATGTAGCAGATCCTTTGGACGCTTGCTCTTCGCTTCAAAACAAAGGAACTGAGCAAACGAGATTGGCTTTGATAATTAGGGGTGGATGTGCTTTCGAAGATAAAATCCGGAATGCACAGAGTGCTGGCTTTCGCGCCGCAATTGTTTACAATGATCAAAACGATGGAAGCTTGGTTTACAGTGAGTCAGCCTGTCCCCTTTAAATATCTATGTTTATTGCTTCAATCGTTGGATTCCGCTTTTTGATTGGTAAATACACAATATATAGCTCTCTATAATTGTCTGGATGATGGGTGCGTTTGTATAAACTGTTGGAAAAACTATGAGGAGTTATGGTTGCAAAACAGAGTTTTGGGTTTTAAAAACGCTCTTTTAAGCTATCAAAACGCACGCCTAATCAAATGGACCCGATATATTGCACAAATTAAATGGAGGTTTAAACAGAGTGTTAGAATAATGGTTAAATGATTAGTATTTTCTAAAATTTTAAGGTTTTGGGTCAAGTGGTAGTTTATCATGGTATGAGAACAAGTGGTCATGAGTTTGAATCCTGTCCGCTCTTCTTCCCATGTACGACTTGAATTTTTGGGACAAGTGATAGTTTATGGATGTGCAGCTATTTCAATTGAAATAAATGGAGAAATTGTAGTGTTTCGCGTATTATAATGTCTTGCTGCCCCCTTTTGTTTGCAGTGATGATACACCCGAAGAACATTACAGTGCATGCAATTTTTGTTTCTAAGTATGCTGGTGAAATCTTGAAGGAGTATGCTGAAGAGGGAAAAGTCAGATGCTGTCTATACCCAAATCATTATGAATCAACCTGGACGGTGTTGACAATATCTTTTATCTCGTTTGTTGTCATATGTGCAATCGCGGTGTTTGTCTACTTTGCACCCAGACATTGGTCGTCTTCACAAGGAACACATTATCGCTCTCAAAGAGTAGATGCTGAGATGGTGGAAGCTCTACCCTGCTTCACGTTCAGCTCTGCTCATCCTACGGATTGCCACACTGAAGACACTTGTGCCATTTGCCTTGAGGATTACAAAGATGGGGAAATTCTTAAAGTTCTCCCCTGCCGACATGGTAGGACTTTTCTCACATGTTTAATATTATAGGCAATTACAATAGGGTTACAGTCCCTGTCTTGCACTACAATGGGTTGCTTGTAGATGTTTTCATATAGTTCTGTTCCCTGCATATCTGGGGTATCTATAAAGTTCATAGGCTACCTTGGCAGGTCATGATGCTCTTGAGACTGTTACAATCTAAAAAGTTAGGTTATGGAGAAGAAGTGATGCATAGTTTTACTTATTGAGCTTGTATGTTGACAGCTGGAGCTCTCACTAGTTGTTACAAATATAAGAGTACCACACTAGGTCCAAGAAGGATGAACTAGAAGAAGCTTTCCAATGAAAAAGGAATAAACCATTGCTCTTATGATGTCATTGAACTCCCATTACCATGTATTTACAAAAGTTCAGCTGGACAGAAATATTATGCACTTACTGGCGCGCACATGGACACTGGTTTATGTTTATCACATGATTGTATTATAAGCTGCCACGTGCTATTATATTTTAGTGGAGATCATTAACATTATAGTATTTACTCCATCAAAATTAAGTACATTTTATATAACATCATATATCTAGACATCTAGAGAGATATAGTTTATCAACTTGAATTCTTATTGCAGGATTTCATTCAATCTGCATGGACTCATGGTTGAATAAGTCGGGTACATTCTGCCCAGTGTGCAAGCATGATTTGGCAACAAAAATTGCATGTTCTGATGTAAGCAAATTCCAGTCTTAGTTTTTAGTTTTTAAAGGAGCAATGTTAAATTACTTTGTTGAATATTTCAGGCAGTAGGTTACTTTTTGATTGTGGCACATACGTGTTATCTCTATTTGGATTATGATCTGTTGCTAATTTGAACTGTTCACAGAATCATAAAATTTATCTTGAGTATAATCTCTCTGCAATTATTTTTTCATAAATCATGGGGTGCTAATTTCAAGGCCTGGTTACTCTATATTGCATGCTGGTCATACTCTCTTTTCTCATGCTCCCACTCCAGTCCTTATTTTGTCAATTCAAATATGAGTGTCATCTTGAAACTTGTATGGAAAAGTTTCGAGCATGGTCCTTAACTGTTAGATGACTTGCACAACCTGGCATGAGAAGATGGGGAACATTTACTTTGCCTACTCAGTTAAACCTGGTGAAATATAGTTTCAACAAGATATATCAAACTACTCAGTCCAAGCCTTTCATTGAATGATTAATTGAGGTCAAGAGGCTTGTGATTTGTTTATTTATTTATTTTTTAAAAAATTTGGGCACGACAACATAACTCTTAGGGTACTCATAAATGCATGAGTTGAGTGCTTATAATATTAAACAAGCCATTAACTTAAGAACAGGATGAACATTCTTGGTTTCTGGGTTAATATTTATTTATTTATTTTTGCAGTTATCCTACAAAAGTCTTGCGTGTTGTCCTTGCATGCTAATATACTCTCGGTCCCAGCAAACAAGTCTAGAATTTTCTTCTTGCCAGCCAGGCTTGGCAATGGAGACTTCAATCAATTATAGATGATCACTTATAAAAATGAAACTAATGATAGTATATGTAGTAAATTTTGTTAACGGTTCACAACCTTGATGGCAAGTGGGAGTTTGAAGAGTTTTTCCTTACAAGGGTGGATGATCCATAGTTGGTCTCCCTAAGCAATAACTTTAATGCAGGAAGTGCTTGGCCTTGTGGATCAATATGGGTGGCAGGTCTTAGATTTAAAAATGTGTGGTAAATGTGCTTGCCTTTTAGGTAGACAAAACTAACGTAATTTATGCCTATATTCCCTCATATTTTGGGATGAAATGTATCCTGTTCCGACATTTCTTGCGTACTCCTGGTCAAATTGCTATGGCATCATGCAGAATGCGGTTTGTTCTGAGTAAAATTTGGTTGTTTTCTTCTTGCAGGTGAAGAAAGGAATTAGGCTATAGAATCAACAAATGGAAATAAGGATCGGTCTAGCTCTTGACATTAGGTATGTAGTTTGTTTTTCCCTCTGACTTCAAAATTTTGGGGACTTCTACTCAAAAAGATGGAAAATGTGCAAGATTTTCACTATTCACCAGCCTTCTTTGCATTCTGAAGTTGAAACCAATTGATCTCTAGAGATCTTTTCTCTGATCTGAATCAAGCTAATCTGCATCGAACTGTTAAAATGCTAGTCATTTTGAATACTGGCCTGAGGCTTGTTCAGATTTTTTGGTGTGATTCTATGTTAATCTTGTATCCACAGCTAAGTCCATCTTTTTCTTTTCTATAATTCTTTTTTTAATATTTCAGGGTGCTCTCTGTCTAACTAGGACATTTCATGAAGAACATTAGAAGCTTCCTTAGTGCTTCTCAGTCTCTGTAGTCTTGACAGAAATCTGGGATGATGGCCAAGAGTGCTTTTTTATATGATCTGGGTTTTAATCCACAAAATTGTACAGGATACGTTGTCATTTTATGCGTGTGTGTATATACATACATGTGTGTGTATATTTGCGCGTGTCTGATTGACATTTTATGAAAAAAAATAAAACCATATGTAAACCATTATATTTTCTAACTTAACAGTAATTTTTTATCATATTTTTGAATGACCAATACTACTATTGCACTATATTGATAGGTGATGTAAATATCCCAATTGAATTGGCTGAAAATGGTTGATATCCATGCTGTGGAGGCCAATGAACTAATTATGGATTGCTTTATAAGTGGTTCAGCAGAAAACAGAAATATAAGAGAGCTTGACACGACAATTGCTTTTCATGGGTACTCCAAGCAGATGGTTCACCAGCTCAGTCCCAAGGCTCAACATTCTTATGGTCCCTTTGATTTATCTAATTCTGTTTCCAAGTTATCTGTAAGCATATTGTAATTGACTACTATTTACAGGAGTTGCTTCCTTTGCTCACTTTGCTTCTAGACTTGCTGCTGGTGCCGCTATCTGCTAACTTTCATCTGTATGACATTAATCATGAATCATGATTTTCACACCCTTTAAAATGGAGAGGAGAAAACAAAGTGAATTTCATAAGATTTTAGCCATTAAAAAGAAAAAAGAAAAGAAAAAAAAGAATGTTTTAATGGGTTGCATGACTTCAACAACAGTTTTTGCAAAGACACAGTCTAAAGACTGTTGCATCTATATTGGAATAGGCTAAAACTTGTTACACCTGTGTACTCACCAAGTGTTTTTTACAACTGAAAATGTGGGTTAAGTATACACGTGTAAAAAACACTTCCACCATACGCGTGTTTGGTAAAAAAATAAAGTACAAGGAAAATTTAATTTACTAGTAATACTAAGAATACAACTTTTGTTACAATCTTTCTACATAATAAGTTGTGAGTGGTGGATTTGTAGAGCCCATAGACCCATCATTTTTACTGAGTAAATTATAACAAAAGTTGTAGTCTTAGTATTTTTCAAAATTTACAAACTATATGACGCTGATGTCATTAATCTTGGTGTCATTAATTGTTGTAAGTGGTAATGACACTCTCTAATGCTAATGACATGGTGATTGCTATATTATAACTTTTTTATTTATTTATTTTTTACTTTACTTTAGAAGGAGATGCGTGATGACTAGTGCATTAAGATTTCTTAACACGAAGAAGTTGCTGTCTGACTGTCTGTATTATTTTTCAAGTATTACTCAACCAATATTTTGAACAAAATGTTCTTGTCAAAAGATTTATTTATTTTTGCTTCACAAGTTTTCGCAACTACAAATGCTTAGTCGTACCACAATACAACATTATTTTAGGCCCACGCTTTTAGTGGAGTTCGAGTCAGTCCCAACTGTGCAACTACTCCAATCAAGGCCGCGCATTTTCTCATACCCCACGTGGCACGATTTCATTGGACACAATATACGTACCCGGAACTTTATTCCTTATCTATATAACAGCACATTATTTTCTCCCCACAGAAAGTGAATTGCGCCACCGTGACTAGTTAGCTCAGTCCACGTTTTGTAAATTCAGTTGACTTTCCTTCCGGCAAATCAGGCCAACGGCCCCTTGTTCTTGAGCGTGAAAATCCAAGCTATATAAACACCATTTCTGATCTTCATCATGGGCTCTTTAGAAAGGTCTATTTCATTTTTCTTTGATACCACACATATAAAATTTTCATAACTATATATTTAACTGCTAAATTTGATATGGGTTTTTCCTGGGCTATGTTCTCTCGTGTTTTGTTTCTTCTTCTTCTTCTTCTTATATTTTGTAGCTCGGGAGCAGAAGTTGTCACCGTTGATGTTCATGCAACTAAGGATCTGATCAACTCTGGTCACAAATATCTAGATGTTAGGTACGTAAAGCGCTCTGCATTTCTTCTTCAAATTATTGAAAATACTATAGATGTGATTAACTGGATTTAAAAAAAAAAAAATTTAAGTATCTTAACTTTGAAGTCCTACTCATTCTAAAAGAAATTTGAAACTTTATTCAAATTGTAAATAGGACTGTGGAAGAGTACAAGAAAGGGCATGTGGGTGCAGACAAGATCTTGAACATTCCTTATATGTTCAATACACCAGAAGGTAATTTCAATTTCTAACTATGATAAGCCCCTTTATATGGATTTTTTTTTTTTTTTTTTTAATATTGTTTTTGTTTGAAAATTTTAAAGTCAATGAGCAAATGATGAAACTTTGACCTTTAGGTAGGGTGAAAAATCCTCAGTTCTTAAGCGAGGTTTCGTCTGCTTGCAACAAAGAGGACAAACTTATTGTGGTAAATTATATTGTTTCTTGATTTATATTGTATTAAATAGTATAAAAAAGTTAAAAAAAAAAAAAAAAATTGCCTTTAATATGGTCCAAGTGCTTCCTATCAAATATCATGGCCATATTCATATCTTATCTCTCTGTTGATGTTATCTCTGCATAGGGTTGTCAAAGTGGGGTCAGATCCTTGTCTGCAACTGCTGATCTTCTTAGCGCTGTAAGTTGTATATGAAAATTAAATTGATCGTATCTTTCAATTATTAGCTGGTCAGATTTCGTGCTTAATTAATAAAAAAGCTACTTGAACATCATAATTTCCGCAACAATTTTAAGAATTTCTTCATCTTGTTTACAATTTCTTTATCATTTTTTGTTTACTGAACAATTAAAGAGAAAACTGAGGTGGGTAAAATAAAGGGTAATTCAAAAAAGAAAAAAAGAACTAACTTGTAGTAAATGGGATGGCAGGGTTTCAAGCATGTGAGCAACATGGGAGGAGGCTATCTCGCCTGGGTGGAGAATGGATTTCTTGTGCAAAAGCCAGACGCTAAGCTGTGATCTCTATAATTGTATAAAACAACCATAATTTGCAGCCACGAGCAAAACATTGTCGAATATGTACTTTTAAAAAAATAATAATTTCTGAGATATGTACTTAATTTTTCTTTAGTAAACAATAATATTTATTAGAATACATATAAAAATAATAATATTAGTGTTTTAAATCAGGTTTATAATACATTACATAACTAGAGTACAACTACAAAAATGTCTAACATTTGCAGTTGTAAACTGAAGTTATAAACAGCGAACACTAGTCATTAATTCAATTTTGCATGTTATTAATTATTAATGCATCACACACTTTGTTATCAATATTGTACATATCTAACTTTAGGGTTTTACCGTTTTACTATCGGCATCTTGGCCAGTGGTATTTCGGCTTAATGGCACCTCCGTTGGTAAATATATATAGATTAGTTTGATCTCTCATGCCTTCTTCTAGCAAAATAATAATAATAATAAAAATGAACAATGCTTCTAAATACTTGGAAAATTTGGGTTTCAAAATGGTCAAATAGCATCGAGATCTCACCGATCGAAATTCAAATCACATGGTTCAATTAAAGCATCGATCGGTGATTCCCTAAACTGCAGTGCAATTTATGTACCGTACATATTTTCTTTCAAAAAGCTTACAAATAGGAGTAATGTTTTAGGTAAAACTTATACCCAGTATACTGAAACACTAGAAGTAATAAATTACGTTCTATTATTTTACATTCCATTCATTTCTATAATCTATCCAAAAATCGATGGTTCATTGGATCAAACTAAATTTGCCACATTTTTTCCCTTCACAAGGGATATCAAACTAATTGGTTTTAGTTAAGTCAATTAATAAAAGTTTTTGCTGCTAAATAAGAAATTTTGTATTAAATCATGCCTACACAAAATAAGAAAAAAAATTCAAGCTAAGTTTACTAGTTCCTTAGTTGTTATATGCATGCACCATAGGATTCTTAATTATATGCAACCATGTGGTTGTATTAATTAATGAACTAGATAGAATTTAATTGTTCTCGATCAAACTAAATTTTTTTTTTGGTTAATTGTTTAGTGCATGTATAAGGTTAAGGATTCAATTGAGAAACTTAAAAAACAACACCTAACAACCTATACCTAAGTTTTTCCTAAGGAAAGACTTTCCAAGTCTTAATATGATATTAAATTTGATTCTAAAAAAAATGATATTAAATAACAATAACCATTTAGCAAACACCACAAGTTCAAATCTTATTATATCTTTAAAACAAAAACAAAAAATGTTATAATTTGCCTCAATTTCCTATTCGGATTTGGTTTTTTATTTTTATTTTTATTGTTTTTCCTTGAAGTGAAACTAAAGATTTTCCTCGTTATGGAAGAAAATTATTCTTTTTGGTATTTGGAATATGGATAGAAAAAATATTTCATATTGAAGAAATAATTGGACGTTCCTTCTTCGTGAATGAACAGAATTTTTGTAAAGAGTTTGATCATTTTTGCCTAAGAATCCTCCCACATGAGAACAAATGAAGACTCTTATTGAGTGAGAGAGTTATTGGGAGTATTGAATTCTTGGAATTGAGTTTGTGTGTTAATTTGTTTGTGAGAGAGTTTGTTTGTGTTTGTAAGGTTTAATTTGATTCAGAATGTTTAAAATCCATTTTACTCTTCCTTTCCTTCACCTATTTTCCATTCTCTCCCTTTTCACCCCAATCAAGCATAGGTTAACTCTCCACTTGTTTTGATGTTAGTGATTTTTGGAAATAGGTCATATTTCAAAAAACATTTTTTGAAAAATTATCTCATTTTCTGTGTTTGATAGTGAGCTTGAAAATAAGCTAAAAAACATTTTAATGTGTTTGGTATGCACAAAAAATTATTGACATTTATTGTATAATTCAAAACATGTATATCATGTAAACCAACTAATGTAATCAATATAAATTGCAAACCAAGTATGAATTTGGTTTTCCATCTAAAATTTTGAAAAAAGGCTTGTCATTCTAATACGATAATAATTTTTGAAATTTAAGTTCTCAATAAACTAGATACTATCAAAATTAGCTGTCCAATATTATTTTATAGACTCCCTATTAGTTATTCAAATTTACAATCACACATGTTATTAATAATCCACTTCACATCTTCAAACAATCTATTTCTTACAGGCGTTTGACATACAAATTTGTGCCTGTACCCACACAACTCTTGGCTACGAAATGAGTTAATTGAAGATAATTTTTTTTTTTTTTTAATTATTGAAATCTATCATTGGTTTTACTTAAAAGACAAAATTTGGCTGTTTGAAGTTACCTTTTTAAACTCATTACATGACAGACAAATTATAAAACTATTCATGTGTATTATTTAATGTGCGTTTGGCTTTAAATTAAAAAGTCAGCTTATTTTACTATTTAACTTATTTTTGCTACTATTTATGAAGCCCACTGCACTTTTTTGTACTATTTATGGGTCCCACTATACTATTTCAGTTAACTTTTACCTTTATCTATAATACTTTAACAAAAAGTTTTCAGTTTTAGCAAAATAAGTAGATCTCAAACAAATTCTTATACAAGTTATATGACTCATTTAAAATATCATGTCACTAAAATGACACATGAATGATCTCTTTAATTGTCACATGGTAGGTTAAAGAAAAATAGCTCAAAAAATGTTTAGAGCCAAAAATTTTCCTTTATTTAATAGTAGGTATTATGAAAGCTATAAGTCTACGGCCCCCAACAACTTTATTTTGTTTTTCATTTACAATTTTTAAAATTCTCTCTCTCTATTTTTTTTTTTTTTTTGTCTTTTTCATTTACAATTTTCATTTCTCTCTATCCAGCCACTTCTTTTTCATTTACAATTTTTAAAGTTAATTAAAAATCAATTAATACCAAGTGAGTGATAGAAAGAACTATACGCCTACACTCACATAGCTCTTTGCTTTGTTATCAATAGTTTCACATATTGCTTATTGGCTTCCTTTGTTTCAAGCAACATGATAGAGTTGTTTTTCCAAAAAAAAAAAAAAAAAAAAAAAACATAAAATAATCTCTAAAAATAAGTCGTGTTCTTAATAGAGTTTTTCATTAACAAAAAATAGTTTTCATTTAACCATTTTTTTTTTCTATCAAAACAAATGGATAATAAGATTCTTAAGAATTGTTTGTCTGCATGTATGGCTGTAAGTGTGTATGCTAGTCTTTTCTTTAATCATTATTATTAATTTTCCACGCATAACATGTTTTGGCTTCAAAGGGAGAAATCTTTGATTTCCAATAAATTCTCTGATATACATAATAGTCCAAACATGAAAAGTTCATTTTTGTTTAAAAAAAAAAAATGAAAAGTTATGTATGGCACTGTGGCTGTGGTACCCAGACCCTTTTGGGCCTTGGATTCTGATCCAACAGTGTGGCCCATAGACCTAACCTTTTTCTACCCAGGACCCCATCTCGAACCCACAAAAGACACGGGCCCAAGCTTCGTATTGCTCAAAAGCCTAAGTAGACAATTTACATTAGCACGCACCTTATTTCACCACTTGGCCCTTGCTCGGTGAACCACTCCCGAGCAAGAAGAAAGGCGTTCAGATACACACCCTTCGTATGTCGGGCAGTGCCTTGGGGAATATCGCTATCGAGTATATCTACTGGAGTGGGAACCAGTTCCAAGGCCACACTCACCACACTCTACTCCCACCTAAACACCCACTTACGATTAACAATATTGGACCTCCTATTGCACTAACTTTGAAGGCAATCATAATCCCTCTACTAATTTTGGACTATAAATATGAGAAGCTAAGGAAGGGAAAGGGGTTGGTTAAGAGGGCTCTGAAGAAAGTTTTGAGTTGAGAGCAATAGAGTCATAAGAGTGAGAGGGAAACAATACAGAGGCTTGAGAGAAATCGTTGGCTCTCTAGGCTAGAATCACCCAAAGTAGGAAATCCAAAGCCCACATTATAAATATATTGTGAGCCCAAGAGTAAGCTAGCCCTTTAAGCCCGTTTTAGGTGCACACAAGTTCATTTTTATTTTTTTTCCCGAACAATTATTTGTCTTTCTTGTGTAGTTATTTGCTCATTTAATTTTGTTATTGTTTTTGTTTTTGTTTGTTTTTTTTTTTTGTTTGTTTGTTTGTTTTTTTTTTTTTTTTTTTTCCCTAATGACTTATTTGTTTTTATTCATAGATTCTATTGATTAGAATGTTACCAATGCCATGCATACAATTGTGTCCACAGTCATTTTAGTCGCGGACATGCGTGTAGTTGCGTCCATTGCCACACAACGCGTCCAATCATATCGGACTTAAGCGGGCCGACCCAATCGATGCACTTGTGCTTTCCAGCTTCTTGACCTAAAACTTAAAGGGAATAACAAAGAGAAGATTTATACCTTGCCAAAATCTTCTTCATCACCATTGTCTGAGACATTGTGTCTAAATGTTTGATGTATGTTTGAATTACTGATGTCTAAATTATATTTTGTCATGTTCAACTCAAAAGATAATAAATGACTTGGTGTTTGTCAATCAGTAATGATAGAAAGACCAATACTAATATTGAGGGCAATGATATGAGACAATAATAATTATAATAATTCTAAATATATTAGAAGACAACAACAATTTAAAAAACTAACTCAACTATTTTTCAATATCATAATACAAACCACAAGTTAATAGAAAAGTTTACTCAACCTAAAGCAAAAATTCAACCAAAATTTTTTTACAGCCCTTATACAGACCAAAATCAATTAGAAAACCCAAATTTCTTCCTGAGAATACAAACCAAAATCAATCAGAAAACCCAAATTTCATCCTGAGAATGGTGTTAGACTGACTACACAGAGCATTAGACCTACCAACCATTGTCTTGTATAAAGACACCATTTGCCTATACTCTACTCCTTGGCACACATCAGCCATTGCTACAGAAGTTTCAAGCTCCACCATTCTCTACCGAAACACATCAGAAATAGCTTGAAGTTGGTTAAAAGTAGTCAAAACAGTTGACTTCAATTCACCAATGTCAAATTGAATACTCGACACCCCAAACTAGATTTCCTCCACCCTAAACTAGATATCCTCCACCATGTATTCAACATGATGAAGCTTGCACTAGACTGGTATGCCTCATACCATCCAAGTGCAGACAACCAAAATCCAACCAGAGTGAACTCCAATTAAATCTTCTTCAAGATCTTTCTGTTTAAGGAAAGAATCGACCATAGCTCTCCTCCTCATTTCAGCCCCCTCAAGTAACTCATAGGCCTTTTGCTATCCCTTACAAAATCCAGTCACAAGCCAATAAATGCATAATGAAAAAGTACCACAGAAACACTAAGCTTGTATGTTTAAAAATCTACATTTCTATTACTATTCAAGTTTATTTTTTTATTTTTTTATAATAAAAAAGTATGTATTTTATTACTGGACTCTTTAGTGGTATATGTTATTATTAACAAATATCTTACCATTCCATCTTGAACATAAATTTCTGAATAACAAAAAGAATCTTAAATGAAACATACATTTCAGCTTCTTGACCTTGAAACTTCAAGGAATAGCAAATATAATCTTAAACTTAGACCTAGGGTATGTTGGTTAACTATTTTTTTCTTTGGCCTTTTTCTATTTGAAAACAGATTTCTATCTCTAACCAAAAAAAAACTTGTTTGGTAACTAGAAACAATTAAAAAAAAAAACAAAACTATTCACTAGACAAGTTATGACCATTTCGCGACTAGCCATGTTTCGAATTGAATTGGCAAACTGCTCTACTTTCTCTCTTTTCTTTTCAACCAGCTTTATTAATAAATTAATACGCACATTATTCTACTTTTCAAAACAAAACAATACTATTGACTAGGCAACTCGCGACCATTTAGCGACTTACATATATTTAAATATCAACCATATACTTACATATACTTAAATATCAATCAAAGAAGATGTGATTCGGATCCTCTAGATTTCTCAGGGTACTCTACCAAATATATATATATATATATATATTAAATTTTAACCACTCTTTTATAATTTAAGGATCTAGATTTTGCTATGAAATATTCCTCTAGATTCTAGTGGCGTAAGATAATGAAAGACATTGTGTTTATCAGATTTTGTCATGTACAACTCAAAAGATAATAAATGACTTGGTGTTTGTTAATGCGTAATGATAGAGAGACCAATGCTAATATTGAGGGAAATGATATGAGACAATAATAATAATAATATTATTATTATTAATATTAATATTAATATTAGAAGACAGTAACAATTTAAAAAACTAACTCAACTATTTATCAATATCATAATACAGACCTCAAGTTAATAGAAAAGTTTACTCAACCTAAAGCAAAAATTCAACCAAATTTTTTTACACGCACTTGTACAGATCAAAATCAATTAGAAAACCCAAATTTCTTCCTGAGAATGGTGCCAGGCCGACTATACCGAACATCAAACCTACCAACCACTGTCTTTTATAAAGGCACCGTCTGCCTATACTTAACTCCCTAGCGCCCATCTTTCATTGCTACAGAAGTTTCAAGCTCTACCATCCTCTACTAAAATACATCAGAAGCAACTTGAAGTTGGTCAAAACAAGTCAAAATAGTTGACTTCAATTCATCCATGTCAAATTGAATACTTGACACCCCACACCGGATATCCTCCACCCCAAACTGGATATCCTCCATCACGTATTCAACATGACTGAAGCTTGCATTTGACTAATATGCCACATACCATCCAAGTGCAGACAACCCAAATCCAACCAAAATGAATTCTAATTGAATCTTCTTCAAGATCTCTCTATTACATGAAAGAATCGACCATAGCCCTCCTCCTCATTTCAGCCCTCTCAAGTAACTCATAGGCCTTTTGTTGTCCCCTACAAAACCCAGTCACAAGTCAATAAATACATAATGAAAAAGTACCACAGAAACACTAAGATTGTATGTTTAAAAATCTACATTTCTATTACTATTCAAGTTAATTTATTTACTTTTTTTATAATAAAAAAGTATGTATTTTATTACCGGACTTTTTAGTGGTATATGTTATTATTAACAAATATCTTACTGTTCCATCTCGAACATAAATTTCTGAATAATAAAGAGAATCTTAAATTAAACATACATTTCTACTTCTTAACCCTAAAACTTCAAGGAATAGCAGATAGAACCTTAAACTTAGATCTAAGGGTACGTTGGTTAACTATTATTTTCCTTGGCTTTTTGTTTTTGAAAACAAATTTCTATTTTTAACCAAAAAAACTTGTTTGGTAACTAGAAACAATTAAAAAATAAGATTACTGACTAGACAAGTTATGACCATTACGCGACCAACTAGGTTGCGAATTACATTGGCAAATTGCTATATTTTCTTGCTCTTCTTTTCAACCAGCTTTATTAATAAATTAATACGCACATTACTCTACTTTTCAAAACAAAACAATACTATTGACTAGACAAGTTGCGACCATGTTGCAACTTACATATACTTAAATATCAATCATATACTTACATATACTTAAATATCAATCAAAGAAAATGTGATTCGGACAGTGGCTGCGCCACATTCATGTTAAGGTGTTCCCAGGAACACCTTCAGAGGAGGAATGGGATAGGGTGGAGAAGATAGCAAGGGTTTTGGAACCATTTTATGATATCACCAAGCTTTTCTTTGGGACAAACTACCCCACAGCCAACTTGTATTTCCATTGTGTTTGGAAGATTCAGTTGCGTATTATGGAACAGTTGGAAGATGATGATGCGATAATTAGAGCAATGGCAAAAGAAATGAAAGAAAAGTTTGATAAATATTGGGAGTATTACAGTCCTGTGCTATCATTTGCTGTCATTTTGGATCCTAGATACAAGTTGCAATGTGTAGAATTTTGTTATAGCAAGTTGTATAACCAGGAAGCAATATCTATGGCAGCGAATCTTCGTGATACATTGTATGGCATCTTTGAGGAATATAAGAATTCTACTAGTGATATCTGCAACATGGTTGAAGTAGCATCCAGTAGTGGTGGAGTGCATGGTCATTATGTTAGGCATGATGATTTATCTGGTTTTGAGACATATAAGAGTCAACTTATTGGCTCAGATTCAAGCAAGTCACAATTGGATTTATACTTGGAAGAGGCTCGATTTGACTATAAGTTGCACGAGGATTTGAATGTTATGGGGTATTGGAAGTCTCACAGTAATCGTTTCCCAGAACTTTCCCTGATGGCACGTGATATTTTGAGCATTCCCATTACTACTGTTGCCTCGGAGTCAGCATTCAGTATCGGTGGCCGCATTCTTGATAAGTTTCGCAGTTCTCTTTTGCCACAAACTGCAGAAGCTTTGTTATGTTCTTGTAATTGGCTATATGGAGTACCAGGTATATCATATTTTTTATCACTTATGCGCTCGCAATATTCATTAATCTGTATTTGATGTACTAATAAATGCTTTGCTTTCCTTTTTCAGCTGTACATGATTTTGAGGAAGAAAGCCTTGTGGAGGATTTTGGCAACTTGTGCCTATCTCAATCTAGTTCATATGTTGATGAGGATTAGGTGAAAGGAAGCTATTTTAAGGTAAATTTTTCTGTTGTTTTTGTAATTTTTCTATAGGTTTTGGTAGTGGGAGCTAATTGTTCTTGTTTTAATTATTATGCCTTCTGAGATTTCTTAAATATAGGTCCATTATGTGTGATTTTGTGAATTTTGAATGCAGATGGCCATTGGTTTCATTGTTCACCTCTATGTATTTCCGGCAAAACCTTATGAGCTAATGGGGACCGCTTCACTGAAAATATTTCAGTTCTTGGAGACTATTTTGCTGACTATCCTTTTGAGTTTGATGTGATGTTTAAGTTATTTATTTTTTATAAAGTCAGTGTTTTGCATAGTGGGAGCTTTGTTTATTGAGTATGCTACTTCATTGTTATTTTTCTTAACTTCTTGCTTTTTATTTTTTGGATGAAGTTCTTAACTTAAGCCACAACCCAAAAGAAAGGAAAGGCATTGAAATTCTTAATCTGCCAGTAGTATCTTTTGATATGGTTAATTTTGTAGCTTAAAGATGCAGTGCAACTCTGTAAAGAAATTGCCTTCTAGTAGAAAAATGTAATACTCATAAACATTAGTTCACGTTGTTTATTTTGAACTTTTGGTTTACTTGTGGTCTGTGCGGCAATTGGTCTCTTTACTCTCTTATTCTATCTCTGTCGGTGGAGAGAGAATTCAATGACTTGTACATTGGGAAACACACAGGTTCTTTTGGGTTTTCTTTTCTGCATTGTGACTGTCCAGCTCTTGCACTAACCACCAAATTGAGATAAATTGCTATTTTATATTATATTTTTGTGTTTTTGTTCTATGGACCAATTATTGATTTGGGCCCATTTTGTACATCAAATTGTGGACCATTCTCTTAAAGTCTTTAACTAATTTATTTTAATTATGGTATATTTTTATTAATCAACCATGTTTTTTCTCCTGTATGAATGAATGGTACCGACAAATCATATGGTTCATATGCGTTGCTTTCAATTAATCAAAGATATTATCTTTTTGTCAATCTTTGCATTTTTGAGCCATAAAAGACTAATATACATGTCATTATACAGTTCTCAACATTTGTAGATACACATGCATGTTATGTAAGCCACATTGTATGTAATATTAATACTAAAGAAAAGGAATATACTAATAACTTTTAATAAAATAAAGGTAAAATATCGAATTTTTTAGTAGTGGGGGATGAATATTTTGGTCATTTTTTAGGTAGCAGGGGTATTTTAGTATTTTTTGGGTTCGGGGGTATTTTGGTAATTTTTTGAGTTTCGGGGGTATTTTGGTAATTTTCTTGGGTTCGGGGGTATTTTGGTTATTTTTTGGGTTTCGGGGGTATTTTGGTAATTTTTTGGATTCGGGGGTATATTGGTCATTTTTTGGGTTTCGAGGGTATTTTGGTCATTTTTTGGGTTTCGGGGGTATATTGGTCATTTTTTGGTTTCAGGGGGTATTTTGGTCATTTTTTGAGTTTTTGGGGGTATTTTGGTCATTTTTTGGGTTTCTGTGGGTATTTTGGTCATTTTTTAGGTTTTGGGGATATTTTGGCAATTTTCAAGTTTTTGGGGTATTTTGGTCATTTTGAAGATTTTAGAGTACTTTGGTCATTTTCACTTTAGTGGCATTTTGGTAATTTTGATAATTGGGTAATTGGGTGGGTTGGGGTTTACCCATAATAATTGGGTTGGGTTGGATTTGGGTTAGAAGCAACTAGTTAAATGGGTTTTATATGCCCAACCCAATTATGACCACCCCAAACCTACCCAAACCCACCCATTTGCCACCCCTACTTTAGAAGGAGATGCGTGACTAGTGCATTAAGATTTCTTAATACGAAGAAGTTGCTGTCTGACAGTATGTATTTTTTTTCTAGTATTACTCAACCATTTTTTTGAACAAAATGTTATTGTCAAAAGATTTATTTATGTTTACTTCACAAGTTTTCGTGACTACAAATGATTTGGCGTACAACAACACAACATTATTTTAGGCCCGCGGTTTTTAGTGGAGTTCGAGTCAGTCCCAACTGTACAACTACTCCAATCAAAGCCAAGCATTTTCTCATGCCCCACGTGGCATGATTTCATTGGACATAATATACGTACCCGGAACTTTTTTCCTTATCTATATAGCACATTAATATCTTCCCACAGAAAGTGAATTGCGCCACCGTGACTAGTTAGCTCAGCCCACGTTTTGTAAATTCAGTTGGCTTTCCATCTGGCAAATCAGGCCAACAGCCCCCTGATCTTGAAAGTGAAAATCCAAGTTATATAAACACCATTTCTGATCTTCTTCATGGGCTCTTTAGAAAGGTCTATTTCATTTTTCTTTGATACCACACATATAAAATTTTCAGAAACATATATTTCACTGCGAAATTTGATATGGGTTTTTCCTGGGCTATGTTCTCTCGTGTTTTGTTTCTTCTTCTTCTTCTTATATTTTGTAACTCGGGAGCAGAAGTTGTCACAGTTGATGTTCATGCAACTAAGGATCTTATCAATTCCGGCCACAAATATCTAGATGTTAGGTAAGTAAAAGGCTCTATGTTTTTGTACTTTGATCCACGCATTTCTTCTTCAAATTACTGAAAATACTATAGATGTGATAACTGATAACCGGATTTTAAAAAAATAAATAAATTAAGGGCCTTAACTTTAAAATTCTATTCATTCTAAAAGAAATTTGAAACTTTATTCAAATTGTAAATAGGACTGTGGAAGAATACAAGAAAGGGCATGTGGGTGCAGACAAGATCTTGAACATTCCTTATATGTTCAATACACCAGAGGGTAATTTCAATTTCTAACTATGATAAGCCTCTTTATATTGGTTTTTTTTTTTTTTTTTTAATATATATTGTTTTTGTTTGAAAATTTTAAAGTCAATAAACAAATGATGAAACTTTGACCATTAGGTTGGGTGAAAAATCCTCAGTTCTTAAGCGAGGTTTCGTCTGCTTGCAACAAAGAGGACAAACTTATTGTGGTAAATTATATTGTTTCTTGATTTATATTGTATTAAATAGCATAAAAATGTATTTTTTTTTTTTTTTAAATTTACCTTTAATATGGTCCAAGTTCTTCCTATCAAATATCATGGACATGTTCTTATCTTATATCTCTGTTGATGTTATCTCTGCATAGGGTTGTCAAAGTGGGGTCAGATCCTTGTCTGCAACTGCTGATCTTCTTAGCGCTGTAAGTCTAATGAAAATTAAATTGATCGTATCTTTCAATTATTAGCTGGTCAGATTTCATTCTTAGTTAATAAAAAAGCTACTTGAACATCATAATTTCCGCCACAATTTTAAGAATTTCTTCATCTTGTTTACAATTTCTTCATCATATTTTGTTAACTGAACAATTAAAGAAAAAACTGAGGGGGTAAAAGAAAGGGTAATTCCCAAAAAAAAAAAAAAAAAAAAAAAACTAACTTGCTGTAGTAAATGAGATGGCAGGGTTTCAAGCATGTGAGCAACATGGGAGGAGGCTATCTCGCCTGGGTGGAGAATGGGTTTCTTGTGCAAAAGCAAAAGCCACACGCTGAGCTGTGAGCTCTATAATTGTATAAAACAACCATAATTTGCAGCCACGAGCAAAACATTGTAGAATATTTACTTTTTTAAGAGAATAATTTTTGAGATATGTACTTAATTTTTTTTAGTAAACAGTAGTATTTATTAGAATGCACACGAAAATAGTAATATTAATATTTTAAATTAGGTTTATAACTAGAATACAATTACAAAAATATCTAATATTTGTAGTTGTAGACTAGGGTTATACATTACCGCCCTATTACATTTTGTAATATTTTCTTTAAGCTTATTTATGAAGATCTAGCAAATAGACTTAAGACAATTTTACCTTGTGTTATTTTTGAATCTCAAAGTGCCTTTTAGTCTAGTAAAGTGATCATTGATAACATTTTGGTCGTTTTTGAGACCTTGCACTATATGAAAAATAAAAAATCTAAGAAGGGGGTTTTTATGACTATGGAGTTAGATATGAGCAAAGCGTATGATCGGATGAAGTGGAGCTATTTAGTGAAGATTATGGAGAAAATGAGTTTTTGTGACAAATGGGTATCTCTTGTCTTTGAGTGTATTAGCACTGTGGCATATTCCATTTTGGTGAATAGGGAGCCTAGGGGAGATATTAGGCCATCAAGAGGACTAAGGCAGGGGCACCCTTTGTCTCCCTATCTTTTCTTGTTATGCTCGGAAGGGTTGAATAGGATGCTTCAAAAGGCAACTTTTGATGGTTGTATAAGAGGCTTCTTTTTATGCAAAAGGGGTCCGAAAATCTCACACTTATTTTTTTGCAGATGATAGCTTGTTATTTTGTAGAGCTTCTTTGTTAGATTTACAAGTGGTCCAGAATATCTTATCTTTGTATGAAAAAGCCTCAGGCCAACAGCTTAACTGTGAGAAAATGACCATCTTCTTTAGCAAGGCAGTGAATGAAGAAACAAAGGCCTTAATCTCCAACTACTTAGAAGTACCTGAGGTGAAAGAATACAAAAAATACCTTGGTTTATTGGCTGTGGTAGGAAGGATAAAAAAAAGAAAGCCTTAACTTTATAAAAGAAAGAGTGTGGTGTAAACTCCAAGGGTGGAAAAAAAAGCTTTTGTCCCAAGCGAGTAGAGAAATTGTGCTCAAAGCGGTGGTGCAAGTGATTCCCACATTTGTCATGAGCTATTTCAAATTACCTGTGGGCCTTTGTGAAGAGATAGAAGCGTTGATTCAAAAATTCTTTCGGGGGCAAAAGGGGGAGCAAAAGAAAATTCATTGGAAAAAATAGGAGGTTCTACGTAAACCTAAAGCTAAAGGTGGGTTAGGTTTCAAAAATTTGGGGAAATTTAATGATGAAATGTTGGCGAAACAGGTCTGGAGATTAATGAAGGATCAAAACTCCTTGTTTTTTCGGGTTTTCAAAGCCAAATATTTTCTTACAGGATCTATCTTTAAAGCTTCAGCAGCCAGGGGTTCCTATGCTTGGCAAAGCATCCTCAAAGCTCGAAAGGTGATCTCAATGGGTATGCGGTGGAGACTGGGGGACAAAAAGAGTATAGATATTTACAATGATAACTGGCTGCCAAGTAAGGGGTCTACCAAAATTGTTTCCCCACATGTGCCTAGTCTGCAAGGAGCAAAGGTAGCTACCCTTATCAATTCAGACACTAGGACTTGGGACCACAGCTTGTTACATCAATGCTTCCTGAGTTTTGAGGCAAACCGTATCAAAGCTATCCCACTACGTTGGACTGGGTAGAGCGATTGTCTAATATGGCTAGCCGGTAAAAATGGTGAGTACTTGATAAAAATAGGTTATCAACTTCTTTGTGAGGTTGAAAACACTAGTGCTGCATCAAGCTCGGACACGTTGAAATAGGAGCAGTTCTGGAAACGTGTTTGGAAGCTTCACATCCTAAATAAAATAAAAACATTTTCTAAACCAATATCTTAGGACAACTGTTAACTTTTCCCATAATATATATACATATATAAATATACACACACTAGTACATTATGATACCAAAATATTTCATACAAAATATTTTAAATGGATCATACAAACATATAATTAATATCCCTAATCGAAATTTAAATTGCTCAAAGTGGATGAGAGAATTGCTATCCCTAATTGAATTTTTTTATATAGAAAATAGTAATACTTATTAAAACACACGAACATGAAAGTAATATATAGAATTTTTTAAACTGGCTATCCTTAATAGAAATTTAAATGCTCAAAGTGGATGAGAGTATTGCTTAGCCCCCGTATGATTTATTTAATAGTTACTATTAAGGTTTTATAGGTAAATAGGGGGATTGTTATAAACATTTACTTTTTAAATTGAAAGCATAGGAATGCAATTAAGGATCATAATTAAAGTTTAGCCAAATACATTAAATTATGGTTGGGCTAAGGTGATCTAACAAAGTGGGTATCTGGGTATTACACTTATTAGGCTGAAATGCATGCGTATGGGTAGAAACATTCAACAATAATGATCATAAGATAGACTAACCTAAGTGAGTGAGGCATTCAAATTGGCTTTTGTGATAAATGTTATTAATAGGTCACTTGGATACATGGTGTAAAATAATACAAAAATTAGAAATTATATTGAATTCTAATTGAGATATATGATATGACTATGTATATTGTTTTTCAATTAATAATGGTTTTAAAGAAAAATTGACTTGAATAATATGTAATTTGACTTCTTTTTTGGGTTTTGTAACATTAATTGAGTATTTAAATTGTTACTGTGGGGCCCCAAATATTTAAACCACCCCAGCCCACTCCATAGCCGGCCCAAGGCCCACACCGAGGATAATATAGAGGCCGAGGGTAAAAGGGAAAAGCCCAAGCCCCCAAGGGGCCTCGCCGAGGATGCCCACCTCCTCGGAGAACCGACGTTGACGAAGGGAAAATATCCCTCACCCATTAAATGTACTCCACCAACATTCTGGCCGCTTTAATGGTGAAGTGACCAGTAAACCCAGATGCCTCGGTCACTTCAACTAATAGAAAGTCTGCAAAGGCGGCTAAAAAGTAACATAAAGCCTGCAAAAGCAGATGATGTGACAAACCCTTATACACAGAGTTCGGATAACCGACGAACGGACGGCTAAGATTAACTACAACGATACTATATAACCAAAAGGATTCCCAGCACAAAGGAGGCCCCCCTGATATTTATCAGTCCTGGGGGGGGGGGGGATATTTTGATCAGTCCTAAGAGAAAGGACAGGATGGTGATCAACTCTAAGAAAAAGAGATCCTCGGACTGAGCCGAGGACAAATACGCTTCACAAACACTTAACCAAAATCATCAGGATCCTCACAAACACTTAGCCGAAATCATTATAAAGATCTTCATAAACACCTAACCAAAGTCATGGTCCTTATCTTCATAGAAAGTACTTAGTCAAATTAACGAGGCAACCATCCCTATGACTTTCATGTCATCCGTTGTTTGCTATGTTGGTGCCTAGCCTTTCTACCCATATCTCTACAAAGTTTATTGTAAAGGGTCCATTACAAATTGAGTCCCTACAGTTACTTTTACAAAACTTTAGCTTAAAAAATTGTTACTTTTTTTTTCTTTCTTCCAAAAAAAAAAAAAAAATTGCTACTTTTTCAATAGTTATAAAATTATACAAAAAACAAAATCACAAATGCCAAATTGGATAGCTAATTTGACAAATAATAAAAACGTATAAGATTTTTACAATATTAAAAACTAACTTCAAAATCTAATATCTTGAAAAATAATTTAATAGTTGTGTTTAATTTTAGATGCATTGCGATTGATACTCCATTTCAATTTGAGAATATACACCAAAGTTTGACTATTTACTTATTTATACATGATTTATGAATATCATGTCATTGTTAAGTAATATATACTTCACAAAATATATCTTTATTTTGAGAAGCAGATTATTTTGGCTATACATTGTTAAAAAAAACATGCCCAATCATCCATAATTTATGCCAATTTCATTGATATATTTGGCTTCATTGTTTTCACATTTGTGAATACTTCTTATACATGTCTATAATTTCAAATATTTTTTTTTAACTCTACTGTTATTAGATTATCTTGGTATATACTTTATCATTTGCTATCTAAATATTTTTTTACTTATCACGTTATTCAAGCAAGAAAATGTCTCAATCACCATCTTTCAATTGTTTGCATGCAACTAGATAAATATGTCAATTGTCAATATAAGTACATATAAAATTTTTTAGTGGATTTACTTAAAAAATGTTTTAAAAATTTAATGTATTTTAGAAAAAAATAACAATAATCAGGTGCATTATGTTATTGGACAATTGAGTCTGAGTTGTGCAATGTAAAGCCTTCAACTATCAAGTAACCAACTATGTCTTTTTTTTTTTTTTTTTTTTGACCCAAAAAAAAAAGTTTTAAATTCAGGTCAAGTCATGGGTTAAGTAGGTCAAGTCAGGTTAACTCACAAAAAGGATCGAGTCAAGGGTCAACCCGTTGTTACTTCAAAAAAAAAAAAAAAGAAAAATCTAAGTTCAAGTTGGGTTGGCGAATACCGACCTATTTTGCCACGTCAACCTATGGCTGTAAATAGTGATGAGTATTTTGATTGGATCTTCTCTAATTTTTTTAGTCACATTAGAACATTAGCATCAATTTTTGCAAATTTTTTTTGCCTATTTTAATACAAGAATTTACTTTTTCTATTTTAGACAACCACTTTTCAAAAACACCTATATCAAATTATCCATTCTACATTCTATTTCAATATAATATTCATTCTTCGTTTATTTTTTTTACTATTTCAATAGATGGGAAGAGTGAGAAAAAGAGAAGCGAGAGAAATAAATAAGATATTGATATGCACATGAACAGTAGTGGTACATATTACACAATTATTGTAGCACGAATGAAAATATATTATGCATTGACCAATGCGAATGCTCTTAGATAGTACTACATTTGATGGTTTCTTAGGTTCTTAGTTGAATTAGATGGTACTAATGTCATATTTGATGGTTGAATTATTTTTTTAGTAACATGAATCTCATCAACATCACTGGAACTACTCTTACAGTCTCTTACAGTCTTACCTCCCCAGAGATATATATATACACCCCTGCTTTTCTCTCGCAATCTCTCCCCTCATCGCCCACGAACCCAAAAAATTTGAAACCCACATATAATTCAAAACAATACCAACCAGTTACACAGACTCAAATCTAAAACTCTCAAAAAACGAAAGCCCAATTTTATGACCTTGGGTGCTCTACCTCTGATTTTATTTTTTAAAACTTTTTTTTATAAATATATTAAGAATACGTTATCAAATTATCAGAGGCTTTCCTGTTGTTGATTTAATGTCAAACATTTTCAATCCATCCTAATTCCATATGTATACATTTGTCCAACCATATTTATGGATGATAATAATAGTATACTAGCCTCTTTGCATGCGTTACATGCGCGTTTAGAAGCTTTTCTATTATTTTTTTTAAAATACTATTAATTCATCTTAATTAGGGAGGTTTTTGCATTTGTCAATGCGATTAAGTGCTTTCCAATTAAAATGATTGAATAATGTTAGCACCACACACAAGCACGCACACACTTTGCTACAACTATTTTGTGCGATAAAGTAGTACGAGAAAAAATAGTGAGTCGATTTGATAAATGTTGATACATGATAACTTGTGGTTATGGGATTGCTACACATGTAATAATAGCAGTAGTGATAGCTCATGATGGTTGTTGTCCAGTCAACACTAGAAGAATGTATTTTGAAAGCTTGTAATGTCAAACATTTTCAATCCATCCTAATTCCATATGTATACATTTGTCCAACCATATTTATGGATGATAACAATAGTATACTAGCCTCTTTGCATGCTTTACGTGCGCGTTTAGAAGCTTTTCTATTATTTTTTTTAAATACTATTAATTCATCTTAATTAGGGAGGTATTTGCATTTGTCAATGCGATTAAGTGCTTTCCAATTAAAATGATTGAATAATGTTAGCACCACACACAAGCACGCACACACTTTGCTACAACTATTTTGTGCGATAAAGTAGTACGAGAAAAAATAGTGAGTCGATTTGATAAATGTTGATACATGATAACTTGTGGTTATGGGATTGCTACACATGTAATAATAGCAGTAGTGATAGCTCATGATGGTTGTTGTCCAGTCAACACTAGAAGAATGTATTTTGAAAGCTTGTAGGTCTTTCTTCTCTAGAATAAGTGATTAACTAATAGGGTATCTACCTCAACTGAAATAACCAAACCATAAGGCCTCTAAATCACAAAGGCCAACCTAATGCAAAATAAAACCTTGCACAATAATAGGGGAGACCCAACACAAACTCAGCAAAAGCTGCTGACAACAAAAACAGCACACCCCTAACCCCTCAAACTAGCTAAGAATCAACAAGCACCATGGATCAACTCCCCAATTATAACATATTCAAACATATAAAATAGAGAGCAGTGATGTGCAATCAACAATAATCATTCGAAATAAAAAGTAGTAATTGCATGAAAGCAGATTAGCATTGTTCCTCATGATCCAGTTGAACTACTAATATTTTTGTTGTTGTTGATAATTCAGACATATATCGAAGAGCAAACACATTACAAACAGAGCAAAAGCTAGCAGCCACCCCAGTACAGCCTCTTTGATACAGTATCCTTCAAAGACCACCTAATTAAGATTGCTAACTTAAAAATCAATGAGACTAACAATACAACTCCAAAATATTAAAGTCAAAACTATAAACACGGATAGCGTGGTTGCTAGGACCTACTAATTCTAACATTCCAAGTTCTAAACTATTTAATCTTAATATCTCTTCCAAACTACCTCATCAAGCTTGCCATATCTAACGCAAAACTACATCTGGGACATCTTTCAAAAACTCCTTACAGCTGCATAGCATTCTTTCTTCTAACACTAATCCTCCAAAACCAAGGAATAAATCCTCCCAATACCCACTAAATATTAATTTAGTTTTGATTTATTTACATATAATCTTTAATTAAGGCTTACATCACTAAGGCATAATACTAGTTGTAAGGTAAGATCAGGTTTTGTCTTGAAGTAGCTATCATAGGCAAAAAGTTAATATAGTTGGTTAACAAGCGGGAAACGTGAATATTCTAATTTCACATCAATCTTTCTTCACAACTTCATTTCCTTTTGCTTCTGCCAATTCGCTCCAAATACCTCCAATTCCAAAAGCCCTAGGCCAAAAGTAAATTGGGAAATCATTAATAAATATACATACATACATACATATATATATATATATATATATATATATATTAACACAAGAACAACAAAAAATAACAAATATTTCACTTTTCAGTCCAAAAGTTTGACCAATTCATTGCCAAAGTGTGAAACCCATAAAAAACTAGACATGAGTCACAGTTATGCTTTTAAGCTTTTGTTGAGCAACAAACACCTGCTATGAAAGCAACCCAAAAAAAAATCAATCGACTGTAGCACATCTTTGAAAATCCAATAAAATTTTATGAACCACCACACCTAATTAAAGAGAATATGATTTTAACTTTATTTGTTTGAGGAAAACTTTCTACAGCCCAACAAGTACATTATATTTGGCTTATACAAATCAAGTTTGGAGATTTTTCTGAGCAGAACCTAGTGCTACTAATGTGTCTTTCAATATACATATGTGATGTAATAGATTTATTTAAATTATAAGACTTACCTAAGGTCCTCAGCCAACTCCCCCAAAGTCTTAGATTTTGCTGCCTCTCCGTTCTTGACAATAAACTTACGGATTCTAGCCAACCTGTTCAATAAATGTTTTTTCATAGAATGAAAATAATAATAGAAACAACTATATTTGTTCAATGCAGAACAAAGTCAATGAATATCAATAGCCCAAAAAGGCATAAACAGATGCAAATTCCATAATCATTTATCCTTCATTCCATAATCACATATCCTTCCAGCAAAATCACCAATTTCAACAAAGTTTGCAGTATAAAGATATAATAGTTGGGCATGATTGTAGTATTAGAAATTAAACGAACAACATTAATATAGATAAAAACTTGGGAGTTTCAACATGCATGTAAGCATGAACCCATAAAACTGCTACATGGGGGGGAAGACAAATACAAATTATTCACCCTAAATTTGCATGTGCAGTTAACTTAGTCTAGGAATGTTTTATTTGATCTATGCTTTTAGAAATTTACATATGCAACTGATATGTCTTGAACCAATCATCTCACATTTTACCTTGCTTTCACAAGGGGAGCTAGAAACATTTGAACTAAAGCTCATTAGCATTTTAAATATCAACTAATGTAAATTACATGGGTATCTGGTAATGCCTAAATTATAGAATGTTCTTATTTATATAAAATTCTCTCTCAAATTGCAACGAGTATATACAGTTAAACTAGTCAATGAGAAAGTATGAGTTTTTTCTTTCCTAAAATCCTATCATCATAGAATTCATAACAGTCAAGCTCAAAAAATTCTTATATTGCATCATAAAGGAATGTTTCAAATAATTATATTTTGGTAAGGGCCAAGCAAAATTCAGAAAGAGAATCATTCTAATACTTGGAAGGGATAAAATGTCTCAAAACAGCATATAAAAGTATCATATGTATATGAAATATTCAAACCAGCATTTGAATAGAAGCATATACAAACTAAGCACTAGTTTATATACCCAATTATAATCTTTATTGCTGCATATAGATGAGAACCTTTCATGCTATATCACATAAAAAATATCTACATAAAATGTACAACGAAATTCCAGAAACATATAAAGATCATTCCAAGACCAAAAAAAAAAAAAAAGAAAAAGAAAAGAAAAGAAAAGAAAAAGAGTAGAGTCACCATGTAATACGTTAAAAGAAAAGGAGAAAAATGACATTTTTCCATCATAACTATACTTCATTTTACACTTTGCCCCATGAACATCAAAATACATAATTGACCCCCCAAAGTTATAACTTTGTGACACTTAACCCCTTACCATCTCTTTTAAAGTCTAATGGAATTCAACATTAAAAGACCAACTTAACCCTCCCTCCAAAACGTACGGTAGAGTAAATTGGTCCTTTAATGCTACATTTTGTTAGACTTGGCTGAGTTTGGATCCATGGCTACGTTTCCCGTTTGCGTTTTCTCTTTTTTTTTTTTTTTTTTTCCTCTGCTTTTAGAGACAAAGCGCACTGTTTATGAACAGTGCGCGCACTGTTCACGCACTGTGCGCACACTATTCATGAACATTTTATAAAAAAAAATTAAAAATTCGCCCTACAGCACTATTCACACATTTAAAAATTATTTTGCTACGGTGTTTTCAATTTTCAGTTCAGTTCAGTTCAGCAAAATAAGTTGTATCCAAACGGATTCTTAGGGTCCGTTTGGGACCAATTTATTTAGTTGAATTGAAAACTTTTTGTTGAAAGTGCGCTAAAGTATGCTTATACCTTAAAAAAATTGAAAATGTAAAAAAATGTAGGAAAAAAATGAGGTTTTAAAAAGCTGTACATAAAAGTTAAAAGCTGAGTTTATAAGCTCATGCCAAACACACTTTTAATTGAGAAAGTGACGAGAGGGGATAAAATGTTACATAGGCTTTAGTTTAGGGGGCTGATCATGCATTCTTGAAGTTTTTGGGAATAAGTGTAATTGGGGTATAATTTAGGGTGTAAAAATATAATTTCTCCCAAAAAATACCATGTGAATATTGAAACTGATCCCTCTAGTTTCTTTAAATTCTTGGGACAGTCTTCCCACTTAGTATTACGGGAGACTGGCCCGTGTCCCAAAGATTGTATTGGACCACGTGTCCCATGATCTTAGTGATGACGTGGACAAGGACTAAACTGAATTAATCGAGGGGTATAAATGTATGACCTCAAGCGCAAGGATGACACCTGACAGGCTGAAGAAACGGGCTTAACGGCCCAGTAGCCTTATCGGGAAGAATAACATATTTTTTTTTTTTAATACAATTGGGCTTCTTCGAAGAAGCCCAACAGACTAACCACATAACATAAAAAAATAAAATAACAAGAAAAAACAAAAGAATAATAATAAAATATTCATTCATTAATATAAAGTTCAATACATAACAAGTAAGTTCATTACTTATCAAAAACAAAATACATAACAAGTAAGTTCATTACATTTTTCAAAAAAAAAAAAAAAAAAAGCAAGTTCATTACATAATACTTGACGTCATCACTTCTTCACAGACTTAATGATTTGTTCAAGTTCTCTACGCTGACGCTCGAGAAACTTATCAACATCTGAAGAGGAAGAAGACGGACGATCAACATTCAAATATGATGGTTTACATCCAATCTCTTTAACATCAATATCACCATTAAAGACTTCTGAAATAACTTCTTCAGTATCTCCCATGTCTATACCTTCAAAGTGAACATATCCTGTAGAATCATAACCACGAACACAGGATATAGCATACGCACCAGTAACCCTCTTCTTAAATATCAAAACTCCATTGTTATGGAGTCTACCTCCAGTAATAAAGGAGTTCAACAGACCATACTGTATCTCATCACCTTCAACATCAGGAAATTTAGAACGATCTTCATCGTTCTGACGAATATCGAAGTACCACACTTTGTTGGTCTTCAAAATTCCAAAGACGACAGTGGAATCATCCCACCGATTATACTTCCGACCCAACTCATTCATCTTCTCCACAGTCGGATCAACCTTCCTCTCCTTCTTCTCCTCATAGAGGACAATCTCACTATGACTTCTCTTAGACATTTTGTTATGAATGAAAGACTCAGTCGCTAACGCTCCTTATATAGAAGGAAAAAGTTTCTCTACAATCTTAATTAGAGGAACTTTCTCCAAACTATGACGTGTCAACACCAAAAATTGACATCTGTCTAACTCAACTAAAGCTAAAATTCAAGAATTAACTCCAGTTAACTCAAGATCAATTTTACATATATTTTTTTATTAAAAAAAAAATTTCTCACCATCATCACCTAAACCTAAACACTCTGTCCTTTCTCTGCAAATCCCTTCTCCATCTCTCTCTCTTTTGTTCCAGACCCTTTTTCCCTTTTTTCAATCGTTTTCAATCCCAACTAATGCTCCCTCCACCGGTTCCCCTGATCTATCTATTGTTTCCACACACAGTCACTCTTTAAGTGTGAAAGTGTATCAGTCATGGCGCACGTTAGCGAGTTGTCGTGCGACGAAGACGGCGCATGCATGGTGTGCAAGGAGAAGCAATCAGACGAAGACAAGCTCACCTGCAAAACTTGCGTCACGTCGTGGCATCTCGCCTGCCTTAAGACCCGCCTGGAGACACTCGCCTCCACTTTCCACTGGGATTGTCCCGACTGCACATCCATCGTCGTCGCCACGCCGGTCGGAAATGCGATGGGCGGGGCCTCTGACGACCTAATCTCAAAGATTCGAGCAATCAAGGCCGATGCGTCTCTGACGGACCGAGAGAAGGCGAAGAAGTGACAGGAGCTAGTGAGCGGAAAGGTTTGCTGCGATGATGACGCGGATAACAAGAAGAAGAAGCAGAAGAGGAAGAGAGGAGAGAAGGATGAAGAAGACGAAGACGCGAAGGAAGAAGGAGAGAAAGATGTGTTGGATGTTCTCGATGGGAGCTTGAACTGTTCCTTCTGTATGTAGCTACCGGAGCGCCCTGTTACGGTTCGTTCTTTTACGCTCTCATTATTTTGCTGTGCATTTAACAAGATCAATGCCATTGAAAAGGGGACCGGTGGAGGGAGCATTAGTTGGGATTGAAAATGATTGAAAAAAGGGAAAAAGGGTCTGGAACAAAGGACAGAGATGGAGAAGGGATTTGCAGAGAAAGGACAGAGTGTTTAGGTTTAGGTGATGATGGTGAGAAATTTTTTTTTTAATAAAAATATATATGTAAAAGTGGTCTAACGTTTGAGTTAACTGGAGTTAGTTCTTGAATTTCAGCTTTAGTTGGATTGGACAGGTGTCAATTTTTGGTGCTGACATGTTATAGTTTGGAGAAAGTTCTTCCAATTAAGATTGTAGAGAAACTTTTTTTCCCTGTGAAACATTATGGGGAAAACAAAGAGCAGAAAAGAGTAAGGAAAAAAAGAGGAAGGAAGGAAAAAAGAAAAGAAAAGAGTAAGGGTATATTTTTAGTAAAGGGAGAAAGAAAGTGCTAAGAAAAAAAAAAAAAAAAAAAGGGAAGAAGGAGAGTTGGAACGTTCTGGAGCTTGGAGGAAATGGTAAGGAAAAAAAGAGAAAAGAAGTAAAAAAGAAAAGTGTAAGGGTATGTGTATGGAGGAGGAAAAAAGGGGAAAAAAAGGAAAAAAAGAAAAGAAAAGAAAAGAAAGAAATGCGGTACGTGCGTGGAGGATAAGAAAAGAGGGGAAAAAAAAAAATAGAAAATGGTATCACAATATTTTCACAATAAATTTTAAGTAGTAGGTTATTATTAGCTAATATTGGTGAGAAAAAAATTATTTTAATAGTACGTTCAAATTAAAATCAGTATCAATTTTTATCATAATATTTTTACAATACTTTCACAATAAATCTTAAGTGGTAGGTTATTATTAGCTAATATTGGTGAGAAAAAAATAATTTTTTTAGAAAAAGAAAAAAATAATTTTAATAATACGTTCAAATTAAAATCAGTATCAATTTTTATCACAATATTTTCACAATAAATCTTAAATGGTAGGTTATTATTAGCTAATATTGGTGAGAAAAAAATAATTTCACAATATTGATTTAAGTATAAAATAAACTCATTTATATATACTTTTTCCTTTTTGGTAATTTATCACTCAAACTATCACTTTTATAAATGCTAGTCAAATATTCAGTTTTTTCAAAAAGCACTTTTTAACAGTTTTTACAAAATATTTAACTTTTTGAAAAAGTACTTTTTCATACTGCACTTTTTAAAAACTCTACTTTTTCAAAAAGCTCAACTAAAAAAAGCTGAACCAAACGGATTCACAATTTCACTCACAATTTTTTAAAATTTTTTTACTTTTTAACTTTAACCTTTTAACTCTTTTTTAATATATTTTATTTAATGACTGAGATTAAAAATTTTTTTTTTTTAACTTTCAATTTTAACTATTAATTAGGTATTGTACCAAGGTATTGCACCTGAACCAAACTCAGCTAAGAGTACTCTGTTTATAAAAGTTGGTAGAATTTGACTATTTTCAGATTAATCACTGTTTTGGTTAGTTGACTCCTCCCCGTTCACAACTAACCGTCTAATAGTGTTAATATTATACATTTTCTTTTGTCCCACGTCAACAGGTACCATTGAATGCCCCAAGGTCCCCAACAGATCCCAAGAAAAGCCAATCTACATGAAGACCACCTCGGTAACTCCTAATCATCACTTTAGTTATGAATTCGAACTTAGTTTCCTGTAAACATGCTATGTCAACCTTCCACCTCTTGAGCAAATTCCTTACGCTAATCCTTTTAAAGTAATCATTCAACCCCCTCACATTTCATTGAATGGTCTCACATTCCATTGAATGGTCTTTAGATTCATGACTCTAACAAACCCTCCCACTATTGATAGTTCTTTGCTTACAACTTCCACTATTGCCAGTGGCTCAACCCACAAAGGGGCGTCAACAAATGGATCTGCTAAAGCTAAGCCCAAATCTAGAGAAATTATAAAGTTTTCATGGTGGATAAATGATGTGGTCTATTATTTCAGTAAAAAACTTTCACTTGTTTAAAATTGCAAAGTTTTAAATAAAAACTAAATATTGACTTAATAATTTTAAATAAATGAAAGTATTTTATTAGAATAGTGAACAAATAACGTGACCTACAGGAATACTATATAATTTTTCGAAATCTATGGGTGCCAAGATCTCTCAGTATCAATAAAGCTCTCTACATCCTCCCCATGCCACCTGTCATACTGGCACATCACCACCTTATAATGTCTCTTCTAGTGGATTTTCAGTCCACTAAGGAAGAGTGGGTGCCTCTGGCAACACCGCTAGCCCACAACAGCAAGCCACGGGAAGCACAAGCTTCCTCACATCACGCAATTGCAATAGCCAAGAAATTGCATTGCCGGTGATGCAATAGACATTGGTCACTGAGTAAGATTCAAGCTTGACAGTTCCACTACAAGTGGGTATGGCAGCTTCCTGCCTCCCTCCTTTCAGTCTTTAGGTTTTGGTTTACAGCATCTACACTTGTGTGAACCGTATGGTTGCCACTTAATTCGCTGGCACAAGGATTTGCCGTAATTCGTTCCAAACCCACACCCAGTCCCCTGTTGACCTGTTGGTATTATCACTCTGCTAAAAAGTAGTTGAGCATCTTTGAAATGTATAAGCTTTGCTTTGCTTTGCTTCCCTCTCTTACTGCCCTCACAAACTGCCGTTGTTGCTGCTTGTAAATCACCTCCTCAATGTTTTTACCAACCACCAATCGGTCTCCCTTCCAAAATAAAAACCAGCCGCATAAAATCCTTTCCTCTCATAGATACGAATTGTAAAAGCCGATAGATTAAGAGAAACCCTGGAGCCATCCTCTCTAAATGTTCAATAATTTTTTTGAACTTAACAGGTTTTCATTGGTTGCTTTCAGAGAACCAAGGCCATTAAGTTTGATGAAATATCCAGAATTTTTCAAGACGCACTTGCTTTCACATTATAGCATATTAAGTAGTAATTTTTTCCCCATATTGTTGTACTCTTCGTTGGTTTAAAGACACCTTCAGTGCTGGATGGTGTTTCTTCTTCTCTTTCTTAAGTCAACAACATTTTACTTACCTTTTAAATTTTTAAAAAAAAAAATAAATAAATTCATAAAAAATGAAATCCAAAAAAATAATCACAATGTCGAATTCCAAAAAAAAAAAAATATATATATATATATATATATATAAATGAGAAATCAAGACAAGAGACAGGTGTGACTAATTTAAGTGAGAACTTAGACTTACTATATTGGCACCATATCGTATCAATAATTATCAAACATACTATAAGTAGATAATAGATTAAAAAAAAAAAAAGAAGGTCCATAAGTTAGTAGTAGTACATGTATACATACATGACACATACCAAGTTCAGATGAAAGACCAGACATACTCGGTAGTCTCGGTTTGTGGGTGCGTTGGTGACTTAGATATATCTTTTTCAATAACACGTCTAGCATACCTGAAGGACCAAGATGCAACAAGGACTAGCATCAATAATCAAGATGCAAATATATTAGCACTATATCGAATAAATAATTATCGAACATGCTACCTGTATTAACACATATCATCAAGTTCAAATGAAGTTTATCTATATAAATCCTGTATTAAGTAATGGATGAAAGCATCAAAAAGCAGACATACTCGGCTTGTGGATGATGAGTTAGTGACTCTGAAAATTCTCCCCCAGAAGACCTGAGTGACCAAGAAGCAACACGGATTAGCATCATGTCAACCAAAAAAAAAAAAAAAAAACCTCAATAGAACTTGCCATGAATTTCGCAACTTGTGATAGCCATCTAACGCTAATTTCATAGTATAACCCAAACCAATACCAAGTGTGTAAAAACGCCCTGGAACGGAAATAGGGTTAGGGTTTAATTTATTACAGGATAGATATATAATTTTAAAATATAAGCTAAGCTATAAACAAAAAACTTTCATACAAGCTCTTCCAACGGTCATAGGTACTGGCTCCATTGCCATTATGCAATTTGGAGTGATAGATCGTGAATCTGGAACGCGATGCAGATGTCTGGAGTCTGGAGTGGGCGGTGTTATGTTTTGGGGGGAGTGTTCCTGGTGGTGTTGTGTTTTGAGTCGGCGATGCATGTCTGGGTTTTTTTTGAGGTAAGGCCGGGGCCTTGTTAGTTGTTAGATAGGGCAGGCCTCAGTCCGGTCCAGATGCCTGCAAGACAGTTAAAAACTAGGCTAAAATGCAATTGAGTCATCTAAAGTAACTAAAATTTTTGAAATTTAGAAAATTCAATTGAACCGAAAGTAAAATTAAAGGATTGAAATTAATTTCCGCTAAATTTAGAGGTTTCAATTTGCATTTTAGCGTGCCATGATCACATATCATCATAGTCCAAAAGGACCAAAACCAGACAACAATACAAATTTTCTCATTCCAAACCAAATAACAACACATCTCTCTCTCTCTCTCTCTCTCTCTCTCTCTCTCTCTCGAATCTCATTTCATCTCTATACTCTATTTGACTATCTCGATATCCTCAACTCTAAAGTAAAGAGTGGGTGTTTGTAATTTGTGAGTGTCTCTCTTTATTATAAATTTGTATATTATGTGTGTGAGTGTGTGTCTGATTGTGTGCGTTTATAGTATATATATATAATATAACTTTATATAATTTGACAATTGTGAAATATATAGGGTTTTTTATTTTATTTTTTTTATATAATTAAATCTATAGGTTGTTATATGTATGTGTATTGTTATCATGTTATAATAACTTTTTATTATAATAATTCAAGAATAAAAAAAGAGTAAAGTTAGTGATTGTTCAAGCATTTGATTGGTTAAGTATACACTTAATTTATTTTTATGTATGGATGCATGCGGATGTGTGGGTCAATGATTAATACAGACATACAGTACTAGTGGGTTGTGTTTTGTCATTTAGTTAAAATATTTTTACAAAAACAAAAACAAATAGATAATAACAACTACATAAAATAAAAATGTTATTCAAACTTAACAAAATAAAATGATCATATCTACCCACATTGGCAATAAATAATGACTATTGATAATGAATTATTATATAATGATTTCAAAATATGAAAGCTCGTAAAAGGAAATTATAAAATGTCATGAATTTATGTTTATGTGGTTTTTTGTTTTTTGTTTTTTGTTTTTTTTTTTTGGTTTTGTTTTTTGTTTTTTTGTCTATATTGATGTATTCAAGTTATCTTTTATTAAATTTTGTTCAATTTAGGTCTCTTAATGAGCTGAAAAAAATTCTCAGAGCCACCACTTAATTAGTTTAAACCTACATAAAATCATTCAAATTTTTACAATTGGTCTAAATATGATTATAAATCAAGAATATTGTGATAACTGATAATAATAAAAAGTTTAATTGTTAAACAATGCTTTTGAAATTGGTCAGCTGTTTGCTCAGGATATCGGAGTGCGTGATGTCGTGTTGAAAGGAGATTCACTGATAGTTTACAATGCACTCAGTAATAATTCCTTGCCCCCATCCTCCATTGCTACGGTGGTCTAGGGCATACAAGACATCTGTGGGGACTTTAGGAGTGTTGGCTTTTCACATGTTAGAAGACTGGGCAATGTTCTAGCCCATTTACTAGCAAAGCATGTGTCTAGCATCGATGATTATATGGTTTGGATTGAAGAGGACCCTTGCTGTATTATGCAAGCTCTTATCCATGATGTAACCTCTTTTTCTCATATGCAATAAAATCATTTCTACCATTCCCATAAATATATATATATATATATATATATATTTTTAATATATTTATATATTTTAAGTGATATACTTTTAGGTTGACCTTTAACATAATGTTTATCAAACAATGAATAAAGCTTAAAATGAAAAAATAATAATCAACAAAAAAAATTATGAAACTGTCTTCTTTAAGACACTTGTTTTACACTCACCTACTAAAATACAATTTTTTGCATTAATGTGTCTTGAATGGAGGAAGAAAGGATTTTTAAAAATCACAAAAATAAAAAGATTTAGAAATTCGAAAAATTTTTTTTTTTTGGAAGAAATTTCAAATATCTTATTAAAAGAAGTTGGGCGACATTTTAAGTGGAGAGTAAAATAGGAAATTCAAGATTTATTTATTTATTTATTTCAATCATCCAGAAAAACCACAAGTGAGGGTAGCACAATTTTCCATTTTAAAACCCTTGCATAGTTTTCAAACTCTAACCCACCATCTTCATGTTCTACGTTTTAAAATAATAACAATAATCATAATCCATCTTTGTGTCTTACCCACCTTTAAAATTAAAGGAGAAACATAAATAAATTTGTAGTGAAGCAAAAGTGAGAGAACAGAGAAAGAGAAGATAGGTAGAATTACGTGGTTTGGCCTAATGACTTATGTCAATGATAGAAAGTCTTTGATGGCTACATTTTTTATATTACTTATCAGTTAGCACTATGTCTCAAATTACAATAACCTTAATAGGGCTTATATCTTTATATAGAAGCTTAGAGTCAAGGACTCAAGGGTTAGATGACCTAAATGAAATTTGTTACAAAGTTGGGTCTCTCGGACCAATGCTTAAAATAACAAACCTTATATCAATCTCTAACACCCGCATGCAATTTTCCAAATTCAAATTTTAAAAGTGAACAACTCTTGCACATTTGAAACCACAACGGGTGAAGATTTTTTTTTTCTTAAACAAGACTCCAATACCAAAAGCAAATATATATATATATATATATATATATATATAATGGAAATACTAGAGGCTTCATTAAACACTGGAAAAATAAATTACATCTGGAAAAGAGCTCATTCAACAAAACAATGATTCTTTTCAATCCAAAAAAAAAAAAAAAAAATCATCAATGCTTAAAGCATGTTTTGCTAATAGATAAAAAAGTCTATTACCTTGCCATCTAACATGGGAGAACTATAGTTTACGAAGAAAATCATGAGCAGATGACAAAATACCACAAACAATTGGAGCAACAAAGAATGGAGAAGGGGATCGATCACATAAAGCATTAATGAATCACCCTCCAAAATAAACTCTGAAATCCCAATATCACGAGCTTGATTCTTCTTGCTTATAGTGCACCTTCTTTTTTTTCTTTTTCCATTTGGAATAGAAATTGGTCTAATTAAGCTGAACATTGTTTATCAGGTCAAATAATTTTCTATTTGTTTTGGGGGTCAGCCTCTTCATATGGGGGTTCAGCCTTTAAGTAACATAAATCATAGGATAAAGTTTAGTTACAAAATTAGTTATAACCTTAGGCTATAACCTTACTCAATATCTTTTTATTGGAGGTGAAATTTGACAAATCTATTATTGAATTACATTTTCTTCTTATATCCTCCATGCATGCAAAATTTCTAAAAAATTAAAAATTAATAGCAATGTCATTAATAAATTGTTTAAATTGCAAGTTTTTTTAGTTTAAAATTATGCATAAAATATAAACTTATAGATTATATAGTAAATAATATCTGATTGAAAAAAAAAATTTGACATGTGTATTGAGATCGTAAAGAACATGCAATTTAACGGTTAGATTTTCAAAATATGTAGTAATACTTATTTCATTGAGTAAAGTTGTAGCCTTAAGTTACAACCAATTTTGTATCTAAATTTTGTCTTAAATCATATAAATCCTTCAATTTATTTTATTTTCCCATATTTTCTCAGCAGTCAAACGATGGGTTGGGTAATCCAATATTTTCTTTTTTGAGGAGCTGGTAATCTAATATGTATGAACTATGAAGTCATTTTGTGGTGGTTTTATTAGTTTTGATATGAGCTTTTTTTTTTTTTTTTTTTTTTCAGTGGGGCCATGAGTTGTAGGTAGGCTTGTAGCTACTTTGTTGTTTCCATCCACTTTCTTTAAACGAATTATTAACTAATGTCTTAAAGTCATTCGTTAGAATTTTCCTATATATATATATATATATGGTTTTTGTACCTATAGTAGAAAGTGTGAATTCATATTGGAGGATTATTTTAAAGAAATCACCCAGATTTTACTTACTTTTGTTATTTTTTGTGAGTTGAAAATGTTTTTATGCAGTAAATGTCTACATAATCATAAGCTAGTGCATTCGTTCTTATTATCTCAAGTTTTTGCTAGATTTAGCTTATTGTTGTGGTGCCACAACATATATATTTTGTTTGTGTCCTCTTTCTGTATTCTTCAATTTTATGTGTTCCCACTTTGCAAATTTTGAATGTTATCTTTGTAGCCAAAATAAGCTATAATTTGAAGTTTAATTGGCTTCTCTCCTTTATGCTTTGGAGTAATAGGTGAATTAAATAACATGTATTGTAATTTTTACTCAAAAAAAGAGACTCAGCAAAAGACGTTACTTTTTTTCTGTCTATATAATTTCAGAGAACCTATATCTGAATGATGAGAAGAGTTAGGTTGAAAAAATAGAATAAAACTTGGAAGACCAAAATAAAAAATCTCACAATTTAAGGGACCTAAATTTAGCCTAAGAACAAGATTTGAGAAAAAAAAAACACACACACACACTAGAAAGGTATTTTAGTTAGAAAATGAGAAATACTAGAGCCAGAAATAGGAGTACGTGAAAAAAGGGTTAATTAAAGTAAACTGTAAAAGATGTAGCACTCTGGTAAGAGTTAGGTTAGATTAAGAGGCCAGTGTGTATACTCTCAATTTTATTACCTTGTTAATCAGTTTGATCAAGGTACTTTTTGGCTAGATTTTTAAAGAGGCCAGTGTGAATAATCTTAATTTTTATTACCCTGTCAATCAGTTTGATCAAGGTACTTATTGGCAAAGGCTAAACTAAATCACTCAAATGTACATTCCTCATCAGGCAATTCATTGATATCCACGAGGGTAGTATATTAATGCTCTTCCTTTATAAGAGCCAAAAATAACAATATTTCATCTTATTTGCAAAAAATGATACCACTTGGTTTAGACCATTTAAATCAGATAATGTCTAGCAAAGCATCAGTTACATATGCATGATAGACATGGAGCACTTACTTATTTACAAGGGTTTAAGCACACCTACAAAAGGATAGGAAATAGGATTGCATGACATGCCTAATTAAATATCATCCGGGCAGTCAATGCTGCTGCTTCGTCTTCAAATCCCCTATCAGTTACATATGCATGATAGACTTGGACCATTTACCATGCACAAGGGTTCAAACACACTTCCCTACAAAAAGATAGGATTAAATGACATTCCTAATTAAATATCATTTCGGCTGTTAATGCTGTTACTTCATCCTCACATCCCCTTCCTCAGCTGTAGCCAATATCTGCCATAGATATCCGAAATCCCTGAGACAAGCACATTGAAAAATCATAAATAAATATGTTACAAGGAGAAACAGGAAAAGGAGGGAGAATAGATAAGCACCATTTACTAACACAATAAACCCACTCCCTCATGGGGGCATACAGCTACATCAACAGACTGAGACACCTAAAGAACCAAACATGAATCTCAATTTGTTATCCAAAAAAATGAGTAGATTTTTTTTTTCTTTTGTTTAAGTCAAAAAGAAGAGTAGATTTGACCCAAAGCTTGTCAAAAAGAATAAACCAAATTTAATGTGTTATCCCACTTAATCACAAATCATTTGAGTGGTCCTTTCAGAGGAACCTTTAATTGTCAAATATCAATTCTACTCAATTTGGAAAGGCAATCTTCATATGGTGCCATTATAACAAAGAATCTATTTAAACGAAACATAACATACTCCCAAGACTAACAAAAACGAAACAAAAGTATCAATTTCTGAAGAAAAGACATACTTGAGTTCCTCAGCTATCTCCCCAGTTGTCATAGACCTGGCTGACTCTCCTCTCGTGCGAATTATGTGTTCAATTCTAGCTAGCCTGTTCCAAAAATGATGTCATTAGCATGCAATAGCAAGGACCTTTTATGATTTTAAACACGTACCAAGGCCACAGAAATTAGCACCATATGGAATTATTGATAACGGAAATTTAAGAAACAGCAAAATCATTGACATGAGAAAACATAAATAGATGCGGATTCCATATGTGAAGACACATCAGTATACTTTCAAAACCTGGATTATGCTCGCCTGTTTATATGAGACATAAATCATAAAAAGGGGGGGTGGGGAGAACGTAAATAGTGGTCCATTATCCCTGCTGCTCTGTCTTGTAATGGAAGCTTTGAGCAAAATGATGGAGAAAGCAGTTGGTGAAGGTCTTCTTGCAGGTTTCTCAGTGGACAGGGAGGGGAGGAATAATCTTATGATTTCTCATTTACTTTTGCAGCCGACACTGATATTTTGTGAAGTTGATCCTCGACCGATTGGGCACTTGCAATTTCTTTTTACTGGGTTTTAAGTTTTATCTGTCCTGAAAGTTAATTTGGACAAATATCTAAGTTGGTACAAGTTGGGGGGATGTGCCGAATTTGGAGGTTCTAGCACATATTTTGGGATGTAAAATGGCAAATTTACCAATGATATAATTGGGATTACCATTGGGTGCTAAATTTAAATCAAATTCTACCTGGAATGCTGTTTTGGAAAAGATGAAGAGATCATTAGCGGGTGGAAACGCATGTATTTATCTAAGGGAGGTAAAACTACCCTTCTAAAAAGTATAATCTCTATTTGCCAATGTATTTCCTGTCTCTATTTCGTATTCCTGAAGATGCAGCTTTGCATATCAAGAGATTACAGTGTGATTTTCTTTGGAGAGGACTAGGGGAGGAATCCAAATAGCAGTTGGTGAACTGGGATAATTGTGTTTGTCATATCAGAATGGTGGGCTGGCTATTAAGAAGATCAGATTATTCAATGAAGTCCCATTAGGGAAATGGTTATGGAGGTTTGGCACGGAGAGGGACGCTTTGTGGAGACATGTAGTAGATCTGAAGTATGGCTCTATGGGGGGTGGTTGGTGCACAAAGGCTGCTCATGGGGCTTATGGGTGGGACAAATTTTCTCATTTATATCAAATGAGGTGGGAGATGGTACTAGCAAAAAATTCTTGTTGGATATTTGATGTGGTGAAACTAGTCAAACTGCCCTCAAAGAGGCTTTTCCTGAGTTGTGTCGTCTTGCTCAGAATAAGGAAGCTACCGTAGCTCAACATATGCTTTCCAGGGATGGTTCAGTTCATTGGGAGTTAAACTTTTCTCAAGCAATTCAGGATTTGGAATTGGAATTCTCTGTGTTTTCTTGGATCTTTGTATTCAACTAAAGTTGATGGTGTGGGCATGGATAAATTATGTTGGAGCCCATTTCCTCACAAAGAATTTGAAGTTAGATCTTAGCATAGAGTTTAAGTCCCCACTGGAGTTGAAAATTTCCCATGGAAATGCATATGGAAGCCTAAAGTACCCACTAAGGTGGCTATTTTCCTTTGGGTGATATTTTAATAGCAGAGAAACTGCGTAATCGTAACATTATATTGGTGAGTGGGTGTTGTATGTGCAAGAGGGATGCGGAGATAGTGAATCGACTTTTCAGTTTTAGCAAAATAAGTAGATCTCAAACAAACTCTTATACAAGTTATATGACTCATTTAAAATATCATGTCACTAAAATGACACATGAATGATCTCTTTAATTGTCACATGGTAGGTTAAAGAAAAATAGCTCAAAAAATGTTTAGAGCCAAAAATTTTCCTTTATTTAATAGTAGGTATTATGAAAGCTATAAGTCTACGGCCCCAACAACTTTATTTTGTTTTTCATTTACAATTTTTAAACTTCTCTCTCTCTATTTTTTTTTTTTTTTTGTCTTTTTCATTTACAATTTTCATTTCTCTCTATCCAGCCACTTCTTTTTCATTTACAATTTTTAAAGTTAATTAAAAATCAATTAATACCAAGTGAGTGATAGAAAGAACTATACGCCTACACTCACATAGCTCTTTGCTTTGTTATCAATAGTTTCACATATTGCTTATTGGCTTCCTTTGTTTCAAGCAACATGATAGAGTTGTTTTTCCAAAAAAAAAAAAAAAAAAAAACATAAAATAATCTCTAAAAATAAGTCGTGTTCTTAATAGAGTTTTTCATTAACAAAAAATAGTTTTCATTTAACCATTTTTTTTTTCTATCAAAACAAATGGATAATAAGATTCTTAAGAATTGTTTGTCTGGATGTATGGCTGTAAGTGTGTATGCTAGTCTTTTCTTTAATCATTATTATTAATTTTCCACGCATAACATGTTTTGGCTTCAAAGGGAGAAATCTTTGATTTCCAATAAATTCTCTGATATGCATAATAGTCCAAACATGAAAAGTTCATTTTTGTTTTAAAAAAAAAAATGAAAAGTTATGTACGGCACTGTGGCTGTGGTACCCAGACCCTTTTGGGCCTTGGATTCTGATCCAACAATGTGGCCCATAGACCTAACCTTTTTCTACCTAGGACCCCATCTCGAACCCACAAAAGCCACAAGCCCAAGCTTCGTATTGCTCAAAAGCCTAAGTAGACAATTTACATTAGCACGCGCCTTATTTCACCACCTGGCCCTTGCTCGGTGAACCACTCCCGAGCAAGAAGAAAGGCGTTCAGATACACACCCTTCGTATGTCCGGCAGTGCCTTGGGGAATATCGCTGTCGAGTATATCTACTGGAGTGGGAACCAGTTCTAAGGCCACACTCACCACACTCCACTCCCACCTAAACACCCACTTACGATTAATAATATTGGACCTCCTATTGCACTAATTTTGAAGGCAATCATAATCCCTCTACTAATTTTGGACTATAAATATGAGAAGCTAAGGAAGGGAAAGGGGTTGGTTAAGAGGGCTCTGAAGAAAGTTTTGAGTTGAGAGCAATAAAGTCATATGAGTGAGAGGGAAACAATACAGAGGCTTGAGAGAAATCGTTGGCTCTCTAGGCTAGAATCACCCAAAGTAGGAAATCCAAAACCCACATTATAAATATATTGTAAGCCCAAGAGTAAGCTAGCCCTTTAAGCCCGTTTTAGGTGCACACAAGTTCATTTTTATTTTTTTTCCCGAACAATTATTTGTCTTTCTTGTGTAGTTATTTGCTCATTTAATTTTGTTATTGTTTTTGTTTTTGTTTGTTTTTTGTTTTTTTTTTTTTTGTTTGTTTGTTTGTTTTTTTTTTCTAATGACTTATTTGTTTTTATTCATAGATTCTATTGATTAGAATGTTACCAATGCCATGCATACAATCGTGTCCACAGTCATTTTAGTTGCGGACATGCGTGTAGTTGCGTCCATTGCCACACAACGCGTCCAATCATATCGGACTTAAGCGGGCCGACCCAATCGATGCACTTGTGCTTTCTAGCTTCTTGACCTAAAACTTAAAGGGAAAAACAAAGAGAAGATTTATACCTTGCCAAAATCTTCTTCATCGCCATTGTCTGAGACATTGTGTCTAAATGTTTGATGTATGTTTGAATTACTGATGTCTAAATCATATTTTGTCATGTTCAACTCAAAAGATAATAAATGACTTGGTGTTTGTCAATCAGTAATGATAGAAAGACCAATACTAATATTGAGGGCAATGATATGAGACAATAATAATTATAATAATTCTAAATATATTAGAAAACAACAACAATTTAAAAAACTAACTCAACTATTTTTCAATATCATAATACAAACCACAAGTTAATAGAAAAGTTTACTCAACCTAAAGCAAAAATTCAACCAAAATTTTTTTACAGCCCTTATACAGACCAAAATCAATTAGAAAACCCAAATTTCTTCCTGAGAATACAAACCAAAATCAATCAAAAAACCCAAATTTCATCCTGAGAATGGTGTTAGACTGACAACACAGAGCATTAGACCTACCAACCATTGTCTTGTATAAAGACACCATTTGCCTATACTCTACTCCTTGGCACACATCAGCCATTACTACAGAAGTTTCAAGCTCCACCATTCTCTACCGAAACACATCAGAAATAGCTTGAAGTTGGTTAAAAGTAGTCAAAACAGTTGACTTCAATTCACCAATGTCAAATTGAATACTCGACACCCCAAACTAGATTTCCTCCACCCTAAACTAGATATCCTCCACCATGTATTCAACATGACTGAAGCTTGCACTAGACTGGTATGCCTCATACCATCCAAGTGCAGACAACCAAAATCCAACCAGAGTGAACTCCAATTGAATCTTCTTCAAGATCCTTCTGTTTAAGGAAAGAATCGACCATAGCTCTCCTCCTCATTTCAGCCCCCTCAAGTAACTCATAGGCCTTTTGCTATCCCTTACAAAATCCAGTCACAAGCCAATAAATGCATAATGAAAAAGTACCACAGAAACACTAAGCTTGTATGTTTAAAAATCTACATTTCTATTACTATTCAAGTTTATTTTTTTATTTTTTTATAATAAAAAAGTATGTATTTTATTACTGGACTCTTTAGTGGTATATGTTATTATTAACAAATATCTTACCATTCCATCTTGAACATAAATTTCTGAATAACAAAAAGAATCTTAAATGAAACATACATTTCAGCTTCTTGACCTTGAAACTTCAAGGAATAGCAGATATAATCTTAAACTTAGACCTAGGGTATGTTCGTTAACTATTTTTTTCTTTGGCCTTTTTCTATTTGAAAACAGATTTCTATCTCTAACCAAAAAAAAAAAACTTGTTTGGTAACTAGAAACAATTAAAAAAAAAACAAAACTATTCACTAGACAAGTTATGACCATTTCGCGACTAGCCATGTTTCGAATTGAATTGGCAAACTGCTCTACTTTCTCTCTTTTCTTTTCAACCAGCTTTATTAATAAATTAATACGCACATTATTCTACTTTTCAAAACAAAACAATACTATTGACCAGGCAACTCGCGACCATTTAGCGACTTACATATATTTAAATATCAACCATATACTTACATATACTTAAATATCAATCAAAGAAGATGTGATTCAGATCCTCTAGATTTCTCAAAGTACTCTACCAAATATATATATATATATATATATATATATATATTAAATTTTAACCACTCTTTTATAATTTAAGGATCTAGATTTTGCTATGTTAATATTCCTCTAGATTCTAGTGGCGTAAGATAATGAAAGACTTTGTGTTTATCAGATTTTGTCATGTACAACTCAAAAGATAATAAATGACTTGGTGTTTGTTAATGCGTAATGATAGAGAGACCAATGCTAATATGGAGGGAAATGATATGAGACAATAATAATAATAATAATAATAATATTAATATTAATATTAGAAGACAGTAACAATTTAAAAAACTAACTCAACTATTTATCAATATCATAATACAGACCTCAAGTTAATAGAAAAGTTTACTCAACCTAAAGCAAAAATTCAACCAAATTTTTTTACACGCACTTGTACAGATCAAAATCAATTAGAAAACCCAAATTTCTTCCTGAGAATGGTGCCAGGCCGACTATACCAAACATCAAACCTACCAACCACTGTAGTTTATAAAGGCACCATCTGCCTATACTGAACTCCCTGGCGCCCATCTTTCATTGCTACAGAAGTTTCAAGCTCTACCATCCTCTACTAAAATACATCAGAAGCAACTTGAAGTTGGTCAAAACAAGTCAAAATAGTTGACTTCAATTCATCCATGTCAAATTGAATACTTGACACCCCACACCGGATATCCTCCACCCCAAACTGGATATCCTCCATCACGTATTCAACATGACTGAAGCTTGCATTAGACTAATATGCCACATACCATCCAAGTGCAGAAAACCCAAATCCAACCAAAATGAATTCTAATTGAATCTTCTTCAAGATCTCTCTATTACAGGAAAGAATCGACCATAGCCCTCCTCCTCATTTCAGCCCTCTCAAGTAACTCATAGGCCTTTTGTTGTCCCCTACAAAACCCAGTCACAAGTCAATAAATACATAATGAAAAAGTACCACAGAAACACTAAGATTGTATGTTTAAAAATCTACATTTCTATTACTATTCAAGTTAATTTATATACTTTTTTTATAATAAAAAAGTATGTATTTTATTACCGGACTTTTTAGTGGTATATGTTATTATTAACAAATATCTTACTGTTCCATCTCGAACATAAATTTCTGAATAATAAAGAGAATCTTAAATTAAACATACATTTCTACTTCTTAACCCTAAAACTTCAAGGAATAGCAGATAGAATCTTAAACTTAGATCTAAGGGTACGTTGGTTAACTATTATTTTCCTTGGCTTTTTGTTTTTGAAAACAAATTTCTATTTTTAACCAAAAAAAACTTGTTTGGTAACTAGAAACAATTAAAAAATAAGATTACTGACTAGACAAGTTATGACCATTACGCGACCAACTAGGTTGCGAATTACATTGGCAAATTGCTATATTTTCTTGCTCTTCTTTTCAACCAGCTTTATTAATAAATTAATACGCACATTACTCTACTTTTCAAAACAAAACAATACTATTGACTAGACAAGTTGCGACCATGTTGCAACTTACATATACTTAAATATCAATCATATACTTACATATACTTAAATATCAATCAAAGAAAATGTGATTCGGACAGTGGCGGCACCACGTTCATGTTAAGGTGTTCCCAGGAACACCTTCAGAGGAGGAATGGGATAGGGTGGAGAAGATAGCAAGGGTTTTGGAACCATTTTATGATATCACCAAGCTTTTCTTTGGGACAAACTACCCCACAGCCAACTTGTATTTCCATTGTGTTTGGAAGATTCAGTTGCGTATTATGGAACAGTTGGAAGATGATGATGCGATAATTAGAGCAATGGCAAAAGAAATGAAAGAAAAGTTTGATAAATACTGGGAGTATTACAGTCCTGTGCTATCATTTGCTGTCATTTTGGATCCTAGATACAAGTTGCAATGTGTAGAATTTTGTTATAGCAAGTTGTATAACCAGGAAGCAATATCTATGGCAGCGAATCTTCGTGATACATTGTATGGCATCTTTGAGGAATATAAGAATTCTACTAGTGATATCTGCAACATGGTTGAAGTAGCATCCAGTAGTGGTGGAGTGCATGGTCATTATGTTAGGCATGATGATTTATCTAGTTTTGAGACATATAAGAGTCAACTTATTGGCTCAGATTCAAGCAAGTCACAATTGGATTTATACTTGGAAGAGGCTCGATTTGACTATAAGTTGCACGAGGATTTGAATGTTATGGGGTATTGGAAGTCTCACAGTAATCGTTTCCCAGAACTTTCCCTGATAGCACGTGATATTTTGAGCATTCCCATTACTACTGTTGCCTCGGAGTCAGCATTCAGTATCGGTGGCCACATTCTTGATAAGTTTCGCAGTTCTCTTTTGCCACAAACTGCAGAAGCTTTGTTATGTTCTTGTGATTGGCTATATGGAGTACCAGGTATATCATATTTTTTATCACTTATGCGCTCGCAATATTCATTAATCTGTATTTGATGTACTAATAAATGCTTTGCTTTCCTTTTTCAGCTGTACATGATTTTGAGGAAGAAAGCCTTGTGGAGGATTTTGGCTACTTGTGCCTATCTCAATCTAGTTCATATGTTGATGAGGATTAGGTGAAAGGAAGCTATTTTAAGGTAAATTTTTCTGTTGTTTTTGTAATTTTTCTATAGGTTTTGGTAGTGGGAGCTAATTGTTCTTGTTTTAATTATTATGCCTTCTGAGATTTCTTAAATATAGGTCCACACGGGCGGTGGTACGTTATGGTCAGGGGGTTCAAATGAACCCCCTGACCCGAAATTTTTATTTATATATATATAAAATATTTTTTTTTAAAAAATGTTTTGAACCCCCTCAGTACAAATTTGCACACCTTCACCGTGTCCATGAACTTGATCTTTTTTTTTTTTTTTAAGCCCAGCTTAAACTCCAGAAAAATAATAAGTCCAACAGAAAATTTTGGCCTTTAATCTCAAAAATAAAAAGCCCATAAATCAAAATTTGAAAAATCATAAATATAAAAAAGGGCCAAATAAAACCTAAGAATCTGCAGCTGTTTAGCCTCTAAAATCTCTCACTGTTTTCTTCACTCTCCAAACCCAAAGGAAAAAGGCTGCCTCTGCTTCACACACACAAAATCTGCCGCTGTGTAGCCTCCACGACTGCTGCCACAGCTGCCGCTTGATCTACCGCGCTTAATCTGGTTTTTCAGCTCTCTATTTCTCTCTTTCTTTCACTGTGAGAGTGTGTTTATAGTGTTTTGATATACTCTTTCACTGAATTTGTGTGAGTGAATCACCATGTGTGTGTGGAGTTATACTGTTATGGTCTTTTGATTTTTTTGTTTGTGTTTTGAATCTTTGAGACCGAGTGTGTGTGTGTTTGGGGGGGTTGTGGGGTTATAGTGTTCTTCTGATTTTTGTGGTTGACTGGTTGAGGTTTGAGTCTCTGAGTGAGTCTGACCGTGTGTGTGGGTCTGTGGGTGGTTAATGGGTTATAGTTTTTTTTTTTTTTTAAGCCATAGTGTTTTGAGTTTCTTTACTGGTACTGCAAAGTGTTTGGACTGATTTGATATAAATTTATGAGCTTGTCTTTTGCACATTGACTATTTGACTAAATTTGTGGCTTGTGAGTGGTTTTCTAATTTGGCTGAATGTGACTTTTTTTTTTTTTCGGAGAAAGATGCTGAACATGATATGTGATTGATGTTAGCAATGTGAGTGGGTTAATACAATAATACTAAAGGAAAATAAAAATATAAAACGTTTAAAGAATTGTAAACTTATTAATTAAAGAGTCGTAAAAAAAATGATTATAAAAAAAAAGAGTTGTAAAAAAATTACTTAACAACAACAATTATTATGTTATAGTGTATTAGAAAAATTATAATTTGTCTTTTATTCTTTTGCTAATACTATAGGAGATCAGTGAATGAATGATTGTTTAATTGTATACATTAAAAAGATATAGCTCGTAGGATCGATAATGAATCTATCATGCAATGGTTTCAAAATGTAAAACGTTGTAGAAGACAATTTCTTATTGACCCCCCTAGACAAAAATCCTGGAGCCGCCCCTGTAGGTCCATTATGTGTGATTTTGTGAATTTTGAATGCAGATGGCCATTGGTTTCATTGTTCACCTCTATGTATTTCCGGCAAAATCTTATGAGCTAATGGGGACTGCTTCACTGAAAATATTTCAGTTCTTGGAGACTATTTTGCTGACTGTCCTTTTGAGTTTGATGTGATGTTTAAGTTATTTATTTTTTATAAAGTCAGTGTTTTGCATAGTGGGAGCTTTGTTTATTGAGTATGCTACTTCATTGTTATTTTTCTTAACTTCTTGCTTTTTATTTTTTGGATGAAGTTCTTAACTTAAGCCACAACCCAAAAGAAAGGAAAGGCATTGAAATTCTTAATCTGCCAGTAGTATCTTTTGATATGGTTAATTTTGTAGCTTAAAGATGCAGTGCAACTCTGTAAAGAAATTGCCTTCTAGTAGAAAAATGTAATACTCATAAACATTAGTTCACGTTGTTTATTTTGAACTTTTGGTTTACTTGTGGTCTGTGCGACAATTGGTCTCTTTACTCTCTTATTCTATCTCTGTCGGTGGAGAGAGAATTCAATGACTTGTACACTGGGAAACACACAGGTTCTTTTGGGTTTTCTTTTCTGCATTGTGACTGTCCAGCTCTTGCACTAACCACCAAATTGAGATAAATTGCTATTTTATATTATATTTTTGTGTTTTTGTTCTGTGGACCAATTATTGATTTGGGCCCATTTTATACATCAAATTGTGGACCATTCTCTTAAAGTCTTTAACTAATTTATTTTAATTATGGTATATTTTTATTAATCAACCATGTTTTTTCTCCTGTATGAATGAATGGTACCGACAAATCATATGGTTCATATGCGTTGCTTTCAATTAATCAAAGATATTATGTTTTTGTCAATCTTTGCATTTTTGAGCCATAAAAGACTAATATACATGTCATTATACAGTTCTCAACATTTGTAGATACACATGCATGTTATGTAAGCCACATTGTATGTAATATTAATACTAAAAAAAAGGAATATACTAATAACTTTTAATAAAATAAAGGTAAAATATCGAATTTTTTAGTAGTGGGGGATGAATATTTTGGTCATTTTTTGGGTAGCAGGGGTATTTTAGTATTTTTTGGGTTCGGGGGTATTTTGGTAATTTTTTGAGTTTCGAGGGTATTTTGGTAATTTTCTTGGGTTCGGGGGTATTTTGGTTATCTTTTTGGTTTCAGGGGTATTTTGGTAATTTTTTGGGTTCGGGGGTATATTGGTCATTTTTTTGGTTTCGGGGGTATTTTGGTCATTTTTTGGGTTTCGGGGGTATATTGGTCATTTTTTGGGTTTCAGGGGGTATTTTGGTCATTTTCTGAGTTTTTGAGGGTATTTTGGTCATTTTTTGGGTTTCTGTGGGTATTTTGGTCATTTTTTAGGTTTTGGGAATATTTTGGCAATTTTCAAGTTTTTGGGGGTATTTTGGTCATTTTTGAAGATTTTAGAGTACTTTGGTCATTTTCACTTTAGTGGCATTTTGGTAATTTTGATAATTGGGTAATTGGGTGGGTTGGAGTTTACCCATAATAATTGGGTTGGGTTGGATTTGGGTTAGAAGCAATTAGTTAAATGGGTTTTAAATGGGTAAATGGGTTTTATATGCCCAACCCAATTATGACCACCCCAAACCTACCCAAACCCGCCCATTTGCCACCCCTATTTTAGAGGGAGATGCGTGACTAGTGCATTAAGATTTCTTAATACGAAGAAGTTGCTGTCTGAGAGTATGTATTATTTTTCTAGTATTACTCAACCATTTTTTTGAACAAAATGTTATTGTCAAAAGATTTATTTATGTTTACTTCACAAGTTTTCGTGACTACAAATGATTTGGCGTAAAACAACACAACATTATTTTAGGCCCACGGTTTTTAGTGGAGTTCGAGTCAGTCCCAACTGTACAACTACTCCAATCAAAGCCAAGCATTTTCTCATGCCCCACGTGGCATGATTTCATTGGACACAATATACGTACCCGGAACTTTTTTCCTTATCTATATAGCACATTAATATCTTCCCACAGAAAGTGAATTGCGCCACCGTGACTAGTTAGCTCAGCCCACGTTTTGTAAATTCAGTTGGCTTTCCATCTGGCAAATCAGGCCAACAGCCCCCTGATCTTGAAAGTGAAAATCCAAGTTATATAAACACCATTTCTGATCTTCTTCATGGGCTCTTTAGAAAGGTCTATTTCATTTTTCTTTGATACCACACATATAAAATTTTCAGAACCATATATTTCACTGCGAAATTTGATATGGGTTTTTCCTGGGCTATGTTCTCTCGTGTTTTGTTTCTTCTTCTTCTTCTTATATTTTGTAACTCGGGAGCAGAAGTTGTCACAGTTGATGTTCATGCAACTAAGGATCTTATCAATTCCGGCCACAAATATCTAGATGTTAGGTAAGTAAAAGGCTCTATGTTTTTGTACTTTGATCCATGCATTTCTTCTTCAAATTACTGAAAATACTATAGATGTGATTAACCGGATTTTAAAAAAATAAATAAATTAAGGGTCTTAACTTTAAAGTTCTATTCATTCTAAAAGAAATTTGAAACTTTATTCAAATTGTAAATAGGACTGTGGAAGAATACAAGAAAGGGCATGTGGGTGCAGACAAGATCTTGAACATTCCTTATATGTTCAATACACCAGAGGGTAATTTCAATTTCTAACTATGATAAGCCTCTTTATATTGGTTTTTTTTTTTTTTTTAATATATATTGTTTTTGTTTGAAAATTTTAAAGTCAATAAACAAATGATGAAACTTTGACCATTAGGTTGGGTGAAAAATCCTCAGTTCTTAAGCGAGGTTTCGTCTGCTTGCAACAAAGAGGACAAACTTATTGTGGTAAATTATATTGTTTCTTGATTTATATTGTATTAAATAGCATAAAAATGTATTTTTTTTTTAAAAAAGTTTACCTTTAATATGGTCCAAGTTCTTCCTATCAAATATCATGGACATGTTCTTATCTTATATCTCTGTTGATGTTATCTCTGCATAGGGTTGTCAAAGTGGGGTCAGATCCTTGTCTGCAACTGCTGATCTTCTTAGCGCTGTAAGTCTAATGAAAATTAAATTGATCGTATCTTTCAATTATTAGCTGGTCAGATTTCATTCTTAGTTAATAAAAAAGCTACTTGAACATCATAATTTCCGCAACAATTTTAAGAATTTCTTCATCTTGTTTACAATTTCTTCATCATATTTTGTTAACTGAACAATTAAAGAAAAAACTGAGGGGGTAAAAGAAAGGGTAATTCCCCCAAAAAAAAAAAAAAGAACTAACTTGCTGTAGTAAATGAGATGGCAGGGTTTCAAGCATGTGAGCAACATGGGAGGAGGCTATCTCGCCTGGGTGGAGAATCTGAGCTGTGAGCTCTATAATTGTATAAAACAACCATAATTTGCAGCCACGAGCAAAACATTGCAGAATATTTACTTTTTTAAGAGAATAATTTCTGAGATATGTACTTAATTTTTTAGTATTTATTAGAATACGAAAATAGTAATATTAATATTTTAAATTAGGTTTATAACTAGAATACAATTATAGAAATATCTAATATTTGTAGTTGTAGACTAGGATTATACATTACCGCCCTATTGCACTTTGTAATATTTTCTTTAAGCTTATTTATGAAGATCTAGCAAATAGACTTAAGACAATTTTACCTTGTGTTATTTTTGAATCTCAAAGTGCCTTTTAGTCTAGTAAAGTGATCATTGATAACATTTTGGTCGCTTTTGAGACCTTGCACCATATGAAAAAAAAAAAAAAAAAAATCTAAGAAGGGGGTTTTTATGACTATGGAGTTAGATATAAGCAAAGCGTATGATCGGGTGAAGTGGAACTATTTAGTGAAGATTATGAAGAAAATGAGTTTTTGTGACAAATGGGTATCTCTTGTCTTTGAGTGTATTAGCACTGTGACATATTCCATTTTGGTGAATAGGGAGCCTAGGGGAGATATTAGGCCATCAAGAGGACTAAGGCAGGGGCACCCTTTGTCTCCCTATCTTTTCTTGTTATGCTCGGAAGGGTTGAATAGGATGCTTCAAAAGGCAGCTTTTGATGGTTGTATAAGAGGCTTCTTTTTATGCAAAAGGGGTCCGAAAATCTCACACTTATTTTTTGCAGATGATAGCTTGTTGTTTTGTAGAGCTTCTTTGTCAGATTTACAAGTGGTCCAGAATATCTTATCTTTGTACGAAAAAGCCTCAGGCCAACAGCTTAATTGTGAGAAAATGACCATCTTCTTTAGCAAGGCAGTGAATGAAGAAACAAAGGCCTTAATCTCCAACTACTTAGAAGTACCTGAGGTGAAAGAATACAAAAAATACCTTGGTTTACTAGCTATGGTAGGAAGGATAAAAAAGGGAAAGCCTTAACTTTATAAAAGAAAGAGTGTGGTGTAAACTCCAAGGGTGGAAAAAGAAGCTTTTGTCCTAAGCGGGTAGAGAAATTGTGCTCAAAGCGGTGGTGCAAGTGATTCCCACATTTGTCATGAGCTATTTCAAATTACCTGTGGGCCTTTGTGAAGAGATAGAAGCATTGATTCAAAAATTCTTTTGGGGGCAAAAGGGGGAGCAAATGAAAATTCATTGAAAAAAATGGGAGGTTCTATGTAAACCTAAAGCTAAAGGTGGGTTGGGTTTCAAAAATTTGGGGAAATTTAATGATGAAATGTTGGCGAAACAGGTCTGGAGATTAATGAAGGATCAAAACTTCCCGTTTTTTTGGGTTTTCAAAGCCAAATATTTTCTTACAGGATCTATCTTTAAAGCTTCAGCAGCCAGGGGTTCTTATGCTTGCCAAAGCATCCTCAAAGCTCGAAAGGTGATCTCAATGGGTATGCGGTGGAGACTGGGGGACAGAAAGAGTATAGATATTTACAATGATAACTGGCTGCCAAGTAAGGGGTCTACCAAAATTGTTTCCCCACATGTGCCTAGTCTGCAAGGAGCAAAGGTAGCTACCCTTATCAATTCAAACACAAGGACTTGGGACCACAACTTGCTACATCAACACTTCCTGAGTTTTGAGGCAAACCGTATCAAAGCTATCCCACTACGTTGGACTGAGTAGAGTGATTGTCTAATATGGCTAGCCAGTAAAAATGGTGAGTACTCGATAAAAATAGGTTATCAACTTGTTTGTGAGGTTGAAAACACTAGTGCTGCATCAAGCTCGGACACGTTGAAACAGGAGCAGTTCTGGAAACGTGTTTGGAAGCTTCACATCCCAAATAAAATAAAAACATTTTCTAAACCAATATCTTAGGACAACTGTTAACCTTTCCCATAATATATATATACACACACTAGTACATTATGATACCAAAATATTTCATACAAAATATTTTAAATGGATCATACAAACATATAATTAATATCCCTAATCGAAATTTAAATTGCTCAAAGTGGATGAGAGTATTGCTATCCCTAATTGAATTTTTTTATATAGAAAATAGTAATACTTATTAAAACACACGAACATGAAAGTAATATATAGAATTTTTTAAACTGGCTATCCCTAATAGAAATTTAAATGCTCAAAGTGGATGAGAGTATTGCTTAGCCCCCGTATGATTTATTTAATAGTTACTATTAAGGTTTTATAGGTAAATAGGGGGATTGTTATAAACATTTACTTTTTAAATTGAAAGCATAGGAATGCAATTAAGGATCATAATTAAAGTTTAGCCAAATATATTAAATTATGGTTGGGCTAAGGTGATCTAACAAAGTGGGTATCTGGGTATTACACTTATTAGGCTGAAATGCATGCGTATGGGCAGAAACATTCAACAATAATGATCATAAGATAGACTAACCTAAGTGAGTGAGGCATTCAAATTGGCTTTTGTGATAAATATTATTAATAGGTCACTTGGATACGTGGTGTAAAATAATTCAAAAATTAGAAATCATATTGAATTCTAATTGAGATATATGATATGACTATGTATATTGTTTTTCAATTAATAATGGTTTTAAAGAAAAATTGACTTGAATAATATGTAATTTGACTTCTTTTTTGGGTTTTGTAACATTAATTGAGTATTTAAATTGTTACTTTTACAAAACTTTAGCTTAAAAAATTGTTACTTTTTTTTTCTTTCTTCCAAAAAAAAAAAAATTGCTATTTTTTCAATAGTTATAAAATTATACAAAAAACAAAATCACAAATGCCAAATTGGATAGCTAATTTGACAAATAATAAAAACGTATAAGATTTTTACAATATTAAAAACTAACTTCAAAATCTAATATCTTGAAAAATAATTTAATAGTTGTGTTTAATTTTAGATGCGTTGCGATTGCTACTCCATTTCAATTTGAGAATATACACCAAAGTTTGACTATTTACTTATTTATACATGATTTATGAATATCATGTCATTGTTAAGTAATATATACTTCACAAAATATATCTTTATTTTGAGAAGCGGGTTTATTTTGGCTATACATTGTTAAAAAAAACATACCAAATCATCCATAATTTATGCCAATTTCATTGATATATTAGGCTTCATTGTTTTCACATTTGTGAATACTTCTTATACATGTCTATAATTTCAAATATTTTTTTTTTTAACTCTACTGTTATTAGATTATCTTAGTATATACTTTATCATTTGCTATCTAAATATTTTTTTACTTATCACGTTATTCAAGCAAGAAAAATGCCTCAATCACCATCTTTCAATTGTTTGCATGCAACTAGATAAATATGTCAATTGTCAATATAAGTACATATAAAATTATATAGTGGATTTACTTAAAAAATGTTTTAAAAATTTAATGTATTTTAGAACAAAATAACAATAATCAGGTGCATTATGTTATTGGACAATTGAGTCTGAGTTGTGCAATGTAACGCCTTCAACTATCAAGTAACCAACCATGTCTTAATTTTTTTTTTTTTTTTACCAAAAAAAAAAGTTTTAAATACGGATCAAGTCATGGGTTAAGTGGGTCAAGTCAGGTTAACCCACAAAAAGGATCGAGTCAAGGGTCAACCCATTGTTACTTCAAAAAAAAAATCTAAGTTCAAGTCGGGTTGGCGAATACCGACCTATTTTGCCACGTCAACCTATGGCTGTAAATAGTGATGAGTATTTTGATTGGACCTTCTCTAATTTTTTTACTATTTCAATAGATGGGAAGAGTGAGAAAAAGAGAAGCGAGAGAAATAAATATGATATTGATATGCACATGAACAGTAGTGGTACATGTTACACAATTATTGTAGCTCGAATGAAAATATATTATGCATTGACCAATGCAAATGCTCTTAGATAGTACTACATTTGATGGTTTCTTAGTTCTTAGTTGAATTAGATGGTACTAATGTCATATTTGATGGTTGAATTATTTTTTTAGTAACATTGAATCTCATCAACATCACTGGAACTACTCTTACAGTCTCTTACGGTCTTACCTCCCCAGAGATATATATATACACCCCTGCTTTTTTCTCGCAATCTCTCCCCTCATCGCCCACGAACCCAAAAAATTTGAAATCCACATATAATTCAAAACAATACCAACTAGTTACACAGACTCAAAGCTAAAACTCTCAATACCCACATATTAAGAATACGTTATCAAATTATCAGAGGCTTTCCTGTTGTTGATTTAATGTCAAACATTTTCAATCCATCCTAATTCCATATGCATACATTTGTCCAACCATATTTATGGATGATAATAATAGTATACTAGCTTCTTTGCATGCGTTATGTGCGCGCTTAGAAGCTTTTCTATTATTTTTTTAAATACTATTAATTCATCTTAATTAGGGAGGTTTTTGCATTTGTCAAGTGCTTTCCAATTAAAATGATTGAATAATGTTAGCACCACACACAAGCACGCACACACTTTGCTACAACTATTTTGTGCGATAAAGTAGTAGAGAAAAAATAGCGAGTCGATTTAATAAATGTTGATACATGATAACTTGTGGTTATGGGATTGCTACACATGTAATAATAGCAGTAGTGATAGCTCATGATGGTTGTTGTCCAGTCAACAGTAGAAGAATGTATTTTGAAAGCTTGTAGGCCTTTCTTCTCTAGAATAAGTGATTAACTAATAGGGTATCTACCTCAACTGAAATAACCAAACCATCAGGCCTCTAAATCACAAAGGCCAACCTAATGCAAAATAAAACCTTGCACAATAATAGGGGAGACCCAACACAAACTCAGCAAAAGCTGCTGACAACAAAAACAGCACACCCCTAACCCCTCAAACTAGCTAAGAATCAACAAGCACCATGGATGAAGTCCCCAATTATAACATATTCAAACATATAAAATAGAGAGTAGTGATGTGCAATCAACAATAATCATTCGAAATAAAAAGTAGTAATTGCATGAAAGCAGATTAGCATTGTTCCTCATGATCCAGTTCAACTACTAATATTTTTGTTGTTGTTGATAATTCAGACATATATCGAAGAGCAAACATATTACAAACAGAGCAAAAGCTAACAGCCACCCCAGTACAGCCTCTTTGATACAGTGTCCTGCAAAGACCACCTAATTAAGATTGCTAACTTAAAAATCAATAAGACTAACAATACAACTCCAAAATATTAAAGTCAAACTATAAACACGGATAGCGTGGCTGCTAGGACCTACTTCTAATTCTAACATTCCAAGTTCTAAACTATTTAATCTTAATATCTCTTCCAAACTACCTCATCAAGTTTGCCATATCTAACGCAAAACTACATCTGGGTACATCTTTCAAAAATTCCTTACAGCTGCATAGCATTCTTTCTTCTAAATTCTAACACTAATCCTCCAAAATCAAGGAATAAATCCTCCCAATACCCACATAAATTTTTTTTTTTTTGGTCATTTGACTCACTATTAAAATAGTTAATTTATTTTAGGTAAAACGCTATTAAAGTTTCCAACAACCCACTAAATATTAATTTAGTTTTGATTTATTTACATATAATCTTTAATTAAGGCTCACATCACTAAGATTTAATACTAGTTGTAAGGTAAGATCAGGTTTTGTCTTGAAGTAGCAATCATAGGCAAAAAGTTAATAGTTGGTTAACAAGTGGGAAACATGAATATTCTAATTTCACATCAATCTTTCTTCACAACTTCATTTCCTTTTGCTTCTGCCAATTCGCTCCAAATACCTCCAATTCCAAAATCCCTAGGCCAAAAGTAAAATGGGAAATCCTTAATAAATATACATACATACATACATACATATATATATATATATATTAACACAAGAACAACAAAAAATAACAAATATTTCACTTTTTAGTCCAAAAGTTTGACCAATTCATTGCCAAAGTGTGAAACCCATAAAAAGCTAGACATGAGTCACAGTTATGCTTTTAAGCTATTGTTGTGCAACAAACACCTGCTATGAAAGCAACCCAAAAAAAATCAAAAGACTGTAGCACATCTTTGAAAATCCAATAAAATTTTATGAACCACCACACCTAATTAAAGAGAATTTGATTTTAACTTTATTTGTTTGAGGAAAAATTTCTACAGCCCAACAAGTACATTATATTTGGCTTATACAAATCAAGTTTGGAGATTCTTCTGAGCAGAACCTAGTGCTACTAATTTGTCTTTCAATATACATATGTGATGTAATAGATTTATTTAAATTGTAAGACTTACCTAAGGTCCTTAGCCAACTCCCCCAAAGTCTTAGATTTTGCTGCCTCTCCGTTCTTGAAAATAAAGGCATGAATATTAGCCAACCTGTTCAATAAATGTTTTTTCATAGAATGAAAATAATAATAGATACACTATATTTGTTCAATGCAGAACAAAGTCAATGAATATCAATAGCCCAAAAAGACATAAACAGATGCCAATTCCATAATCATGTATCCTTCATTCCATAATCACATATCCTTCCAGCAAAATCACTGAGTTCAACAAAGTGTGCAGTATTATAACGATATAATAGTTGGGCATGATTGTAGTGATTAGAAATTAAACGAACAACGTTAACCTAAATATACAACTTGGGAGTTTCAACATGCATGTAAGCATCCACACATAAAACTGCTACATGGGGAGGGTGGGGGGGAAGACAAATACAAATTATTCACCCTAAATTTGCATGTGCAGTTAACTTAGTCTGGGAATGTTTTATTTGATCTATTATTGTTTTTAGAAATTTACATATGCAACTGATATATCTTGAACCAATCATCTCACATTTTACCTTGCTTTCACAAGAAGAGCTAGAACCATTTGAACTAGAGTTCATTAGCATTTTAACATATCAAGTAATGTATATTACGTGGGTATCTGGTAATATCTAAATTATAGAATGTTCTTATTTACATAAAAATCTCTCTCAAATTGCAACAAGTATATACAGTTAAACTAGTCAATGAGAAGGTAGGAGTTTTTTCTTTCCCAGAATCCTATCATCATAGAATACATATATTTAAAGATATCTATCCATGCTTCACAGTCAAGCTCAAAAAGATCTTATATTGCATCATAAGTGAATGTTTCAAATAATTATATTTTGGTAAGGGCCAAGCAAAATTCAGAAAGAGAATCGTTCTAATACTTGGAAGGGACAAAATGTCTAAAAACAGCATATAAAGTATCATATGTATATGAAATATTCAAACCAGCATTTGAATAGAAGCATATACAAACTAAGCACTAGTTCATATACCTAATTATAATCTTTATTGCTGCATATAGATGAGAAACTTTCTTGCTATATCACATTAAAAATATCTACATAAAATGTACATCGTAATTTCAGAAACATATAAAGATCATTCCAAGACAAAACAAAAGATGTAGAGTCACCATAAAATATGCTAAAAGAAAAGGGGGAAAATGACATTTTTCCATCCTAACTATACCCCATTTTACACTTTGCCCCATGAACCATCAAAATGCATGATTGATCCCCCAAAGTTATAACATTGTGACACTTAACCCCTTACCATCTATTTTAGAGTTAAGTCTAATGGAATTCATTAAAAGACCAACTTAAGCCTTCCTCCAAAACAAACGACAGACTAAATTGGTCATTTAATGCTACATACCGTTAGACTTAATTGAGAAAGTGACAGGAGGGGGTAAAATGTTACATGGGTTTTACTATAGGGGGCCAATCATGCATTCTTGAAGTTTAGGGGGATAAGTGTAAATGGGGTATAATTTAGGGTGGAAGAGTATAATTTCTCCCAAAAAAATTAAATACTTTAATACTTATTAAACATAACTAGGTTAAAAATTAAATAAATACATAATAAAGATTTGAACGTGTCCATTAAGGAAAATGCTATTTTAATGCCATAACAAAGAAAAAAAATTTTAAAAATAAAAATAAAAAACCCAATATCAATTGACAAGGCTATCGTAATTCATTAAGGAGAAATAGGCTTCTCTCACTCAATATCCAACACCAGAGGAAAAAAGACCCACAACAATCTAGCTAGATGGAACCTAAAATATGAAACACACACATAATTGATGTTAATTCCAAAGAATTTCATTTCAAAGCACCAAGTTTTGGGCTGGTTTGGTGTCTGATTTTATAAAAATAAAAAACTTGACAGTTTTTTCTGATATCATACTCATGTATTGTTTGGGCCCCAAACAGATGATGTACAAGGTTTTATTTATTTATTATTATTACATAAAAGTATTCGTTCAAAGAGAAACTTACAAAGGATGATTAAAATACATACATCAATTTAATTACAAAATTCATAATAACAAAATCCAAATAATTATATATATAATTTCGTTAAAATAAAAAAAAAGTGCTACCCAAGTACATTAGCAGCAAGACACACTAGGAGGGGGGGGGGGGGGGGGGAATTCAAAAGGAAAAATAAAAAATAAAAAATATATAATTGAGTACCCAAAGCACAAAAGTTCTACCCAGGTTTTTTAGCAGCAGGACACGCTAGGACAGGGGGCAAAAGATATCCATAAATGGAATATATATATATAAATTGAGTACCCAATGCTCAAAAGTCCTACTTTGCGTGGTCAGGAATAGATGAATGGTAAAAAAACCTTCCCTACATTTTTTTTAAAGTGACAATTGAACCCTAGATGTCTACATTAGAAATACCAAGAAGTGCCAATTGAGCTACAAGGTTCTTGGCCTATAAATATAGATACAACTCTACTAACTAGTGTGCATTTTGAACATTGACCATACAATTGGTTAAATACAAAATAAACATTATAAAAGTTGCATAAATTGCTAACCTTAGCTCAAGGTTGGATATGACCTTAGACTTAAGATTTCAAAAAAAAAAAGGGTCATCGGCAAAAGAAAATATATTTCGATCAAAATAAACATAACAACAAAGGTCACACATATTTTAATAGGCCAAACAACATTTCTTTTGCTTATAGATGTCAAACTATAATTTGCGAAGGCCCATCAAGTTGCAGTTTGTAAAATAAAATAAGATTTCATTTGTTCATATACATTCAAAATTTACAGTTTATTTAGAGCTTTTATCATTACGTGACTTTTTAAACTTTATAGAAGTGAAATTGGGACTAAAAAGCTAGTAGAAGAAGAAAAAGATAGACATGGTCAATTTAGGGTTTAAGTGAAGAACTAGACATACCTTACTTCGGGAGGAACATCCTTTGTTGCAGAATACCTAAATAAGCAATATTCAACAATATTAGTGTCATTACAATAATTATCCAACATGCTCATCCCAGAGCCATATCACTTAAGTTTTTTTTTTTTTTTTCTTCAAAAGTTGGAAAAAAAAAAAAAATAATAAAAACTATAGCTAAAGCTATTTTACAAAAGAAGAGGAATAAAAAAATTAAAATAAATAAAGGAATAAAAACTTCATTGAAATTTCTACCAAAATCTTTTCTTTATCTTCCCTGTAACATGTGACTAGGGGCTAGCAGAAGCATATCCATACAGAAAAATAAAATAAAGCATCCACACTAGACAAAAATATTTAACATAGTTTGGTCAACTTCAACCCTACATTCAAAAGCAATGATCAAAATCTACTATCAGTGATATCGATTACGACCACACACAACCAAAATCACAAACTCACACAAACAACACTCAAATAAATCTCACATACATAAACAAGTCCTGTGACAAACATAAACTAATTCACAATCCTCATACGCATAAAATCACAAACCTTTGGATTGCATCATTAGGGAAAATCTTCAACTATTGATAATCTCAGGAAGAGGTTTATAATATCGATTAGTGGTGTTGTACGTAAAAGAAGAATGGGAAGGCAATTAATCATCTACTTCGGCATTGTCCAGTTGCTAGAGAATTGTGGGATATGACTTTGCTAAAGGAGTTTTGGACCTACTAGCTTGTTGGCAAGGCCATTTTGGAAGACATAGGAACAATGCAATCTAGAAGGCCATTGCTCATTGTTTGATGTGGTGTCTTTGGCGTGAAAGGAATGTTAGAACTTTTGAAAGGGGAAAGGTGTGAACAAAGTCAACATACTATTGTGGATTTGAAGCTCCAAGTGTTCATAATGTTATTCGAGTGGATGCTAGCCACAAGAACATATTCTTTCTCTAATTTATTAGATTTTATGGATCATGGTGCTCTTAGACCTTAGCCATAGTTTTCATCTAGTCTACCCTGTGTACTTGACGCATTCTATAAATTCAATACAATTTATTACTTATGAATAAAAAGAGCCCCAATACACCCCAACAACTCTCTCACACAAAACAAACAAACACTCAAACTACTCTTCAAAGAAACCCACTTCATACTCCTCTAAGAGTCTTCTTCCACCCCATATGGAAGGAATCTTGGGCCAAAGCTACCATAATTTTTTGCAACCATGCCTATTTATAAGGCACCAATTCTATTACTTTATTATTTAATTTTTTTTTTATAAGTAAATTCTATTACTTTATTTGTTTTTTTTTTTTTTTTTTGATTAGTAAGAAAAACAGATAAAGTAAATTCTATTACTCTATTTGTTGATGGCAACACTTTTATTTTCTGTGGGCCCCAAACAGACGGTGTACAAGGTATTATTTATTTATTATTATTATTACATAAAAGTATTTGGTTCAAAGAGAAACTTACAAAGAATGATTAAAATACACACATCAATTTAATTACAAAATTCATAATAATAACAACAAAATCCAAATAATTATAATTATATATATATATATATATATAATTTCGTTAAAATCAGAAAAAGTGCTACCCAAGTACATTAGCAGCAGGACACTCTGGGACAAGAAGAGGGGGGGGGGGGGGGGGGAGAGATATCCAAAAGCAAAAAAATAAAAAAATAAAAAAAAATAAAATTAAAGAATATAATCGAGTACCCTACCCAAAGCACAAAAGTCCTACCAAAGTCCAATGCACAAAAGTCCTACTTTGCATGGTCTAGAAGAGATGAATGGTAGAAAACCTTCCTTACATTTTTTTAAAAGTGACAATTGAACCCTAGACGTCTACATTAGAGATACCAAGAAGTGCCAATTGAGTTACAAGGTTCTTGGCCTATAAATATAGATACAACTCTACTCACTAGTGTGCATTTTGAACATTGACCATACAATTGGTTAAATACAAAATAAACATTATAAAAGTTGCATAAATTGCTAACATTAGCTCAAGGTTGGATATGACCTTAGACTTAAGATTTCAAAAAAAATTGGTCATCGGCAAAAGAAAATATATTTCGATCAAAATAAACATAACAACAAAGGTCACACATATTTTAATAGGCCAAACTACATTTCTTTTGCTTATTGATGTCAAACTATAATTTGTGAAGGCCCATCAAGTTGCAGTTTGTAAAATAAAATAAGATTTCATTTGTTCATATACATTCAAAATTTACAGTTTATTTAGAGCTTTTATCATTACGTGACTTTTTAAACTTTATAGAAGTGAAATTGGGACTAAAAAGCTAGTAGAAGAAGAAAAAGATAGACGTGGTCAATTTAGGGTATAAGTGAAGAACTAGACACACCTTAGTTTGGGAAGAACATCCTTTGTTGCAGAATACCTAAATATGCAATATTCAACAATATTAGTGTCATTACAATAATTATCCAACATGCTCATCCCAAGGCCATATCACTTAAGTTTTTTTTTTTCAAAAGTTGGAAAAATAAAAACTATAGCTAAAGCTATTTTACAAAAGAAGAGGAATAAAAAAATTAAAATAAATAAAGGAATAAAAACATCATTGAAATTTCCACCAAAATCTTTTCTTTATCTTCCCTGTAACATGTGACTAGGGGCTAGCAGAAGCATATCCATACAGAAAAATAAAATAAAGCATCCACACTAGACAAAAATATTTAACGTAGTTTGGTCAACTTCAACCCTATGTTCAAAAGCAATGATCAAAATCTACTATCAGTGATATCGATTACGACCACACACAACCAAAATCACAAACTCACACAAACAACACTCAAATAAATCTCACATACATAAACAAGTCCTCTGACAAACATAAACTAATTCACAAACCTCATACGCATAAAATCACAAACCTTTGGACTGCATCATTTGGGAAAATCTTCAACTATTGATAATCTCAGGAAGAGGTTTATAATATCAATTAGTGGTGTTGTACGTAAAAGAAGAATGGGAAGGCAGTTAATCATCTACTTCAGCATTGTCCTATTGCTAGAGAATTGTGGGATATGACTTTGCTAAAGAAGTTTTTGGACCTACTAGCTTGTTGGCAAGGCCATTTTGGAAGACATAGGAACAGTGCAATCTAGAAGGCCATTGCTCATTGTTTGATGTGGTGTCTTTGGCGTGCAAAGAATGTTAGAAATTTTGAAAGGGGAAAGGTGTGAACAGAGTTAACATACTATTGTGGATTTGAAGCTCCAAGTGTTCAGAATGTTATTTGAGTGGATGCTAGCCGCAAGAACATATTCTTTCTCTAATTTATTAGATTTTATGGATCATGGTGCTCTTAGACCTCAGCCATGGTTTTCATCTAGTCTACCCCGTGTACTTGATGCATTTCTATAAATTCAATAAAATTTATTACTTATCAATAAAAAGAGCCTTAATACACCCCAACAACTCTCCCACACAAAACAGACAAACACTCAAACTACTCTTCAAAGAAACCCACTTCATATTCCTCTAAGAGTCTTCTTCCACCCCATATGGGAGGAATCTTGGGCCAAAGCCACCCTAATTTTTTGCAACCATGCCTATTTATAAGGCTCCAAATCTATTACTTTATTATTTTATAATTTTTTTTTTATATATGTAAATTCTATTACTTTATTTGTTTTTTTTTATAAGTAAGAAAAACAGATAAAGTAAATTTTATTACTTTATTTGTTGATGACAACACTTTTATTTTTTGCGGATAGCGTCAAGAACAACCCACTTACCATCTATTTTAGAGTTAAGTCTAATGGAATTCAACATTAAAAGACCAACTTAACCCTCCCTCCAAAATAAATGGTAGAGAGTAAATTGGTCCTTTAATGTTACATTTCGTTAGACTTAGTGTTTGTTTAGGATCTGCTTATTTTGCTAAAATTGAAAACTTTTTGCTAAAAATACTGTAGATAAAAGTAAAAATTAACTGAAATAGTACAGTAGAACCTGTAAATAGTACCAAAAAGTGCAGTGAGACCCATGAATAGTAGTAAAAATAAGCTGAATAGTAAAATAAGTTGGTAAAAATAATCTTTGTCAAACGGACACTTAATTAAGAAAGTGACGGGAGGGGGTAAAATGTTACATTGGTTTTAGTTTAGGGGGCCAATCATGCATTCTTGAAGTTTAGAGGAATATGTGTAAATAGGGTATAGTTTAGGGTGGAAAAGTATAATTTCTCTACCAAAAAAAAAAAAAAATCGTGTGATAAGCTTTAATACTTATTAAACATAACTAGGTTAAAAATTAAATAAATAAATACATAATAAAGATTTGAACGTGTCCATTAAGGAAAATGCTATTTTAATGCCATAACAAGAAAAAAAAAATTAAATAAAAATAAAAAACCCCAATAGCAATTGACTAGGCTCTCGTAATTCCTTAAGGAAAAATAGGTTTCTCTCACTGTACATCCAACACCAGAGGAAAAAAGACCCACTACAATCTAGCTATAGATGGAACCTAAAATATGAAGCATTCACATAATTGATGTTAATTCCAAAGCACCAAGTTTTGGGCTGGTTTGGTGTTTGATTCTATAAAAAATCTAAAATTTGACTATTTTTTTCTGATATCGTACTCATGTATTGTTTAGGCCCCAAACAGATGATGCACAAAGTTTTTATTTATTATTATTACATAAAAGTATTCGTTCAAAGAGAAAAACTTACAAAAAATTATTAAAATACATACATCAATTTAATTACAGAATTCATAATATTAACAACAAAATCCAAATAATTATATATATATATATATATATATATATATATTAATTTCGTTAAAATCAGAAAAAGTGCTACCCAAGTACATTAGCAGCAGGACACACTAGGAGGAGGGGGGGGCGGGGGGGGGGGGGGGGGGGGGGGGGGGGGGGAATATCCATAAAGAAAAAAAAATTTTAAGAAAATAATTGAGCACCCAATACAGAAAAGTCCTACCCAAGTACACTAGCAGCAGGACACACTAAGACGGGGGAAAAAGATATTTAAAAAAAGGAAAAAAAAATTAAAGAATGTAATTGAGTACCAATGCACAAAAGTCCTACTTTGCATGGTCTGGAAGAGATGAATGGTAGAAAACCTTCCCTACATTTTTTTTAATGTGACAATTGAACCCTAGACGTCTACAGTAGAAATACCAAGAAGTGTCAATTGAGTTACAAGGTTATTGGCCTATAAATATAGATACAACTCTACTAACCAGTGTGCATTTTGAACATTGACCATACAATTGGTTATATACAAAATAAACATTATAAGAGTCGCATAAAATGCTAACATCAGCTAAAGGTTGGACATGACCTTGGACTCTTATGATTTCAAAAAAAAAAATTGGTCATCGGCAAAAGAAAATATATTTCAATCAAAATAAACATAACAACAAAGGTCACACATATTTTAATAGGCCAAACTACCTTTATTTTTCTTATTGATATCAACCTATAATTTGCAAAGGCCCATCAAGTTGCATTTTGTAAAATAAAATAAGATTTCATTTGTTCATATTCATTCAAAATTTATAGTTTATTCAGAGCTTTTATCATTATGTGACTTTTTGAACTTTATAAAAGTGAAATTGGGACTACCAAGCTGGTAGAAGAAGACAAAGATAGATATGGTTAGTTTAGAGTTTAAGTGAAGAACTAGACATACCTTCGTGCTGGAGGAACATCCTTTGTTGCAGAATACCTAAATAAGCAATATTCAACAATATTAGTGTCATTACAAGGACAAAATTTCCCTTTACCCTTTTCGGGCAAATTAAATAGCTTTATACCCCATTTTCCAAACTAATTAGAGTTTTTAAAACTTGATTTGTGACAAATCGAGTTAGGCCCTATAGTGGCATTTTTAAGAAGACTATAGTGACGTTTTAAGGATCTATAGTTACGTTTTGTAACTCGACATCAATGAAATTGAGTTAAAAACGTCACTATAGGTCCTTAAAACGTCATTATAGGCTCCTTAAAAATGCCACTATAGGGCCTAACTTGATTTGTCACAAATCAAGTTTTAAAAGAGAGGTATTTTCCTAATTAGTTTAGGAAAGAGGATATAAAGTTATTTAATTTGCCCGAAAAGGGCAAAGGGCAATTTCGTCCATCATTACAATAATTATCCAACATGCTTAATTATCCCAAAGCCATATCACTTAAGGATTTTTTATTTTTTTATTTTTTAAGTTGGAAAAAAAAAAAAAAAACAACAACAACAGCAAAGCTATTTTACAAAAGAAGAGGAATAAAAAAAATTAAAATAAATGAAGGAATAAATACATCATTGAAATTTATAAGAAAATATTTTCTTTATCTACCTTGTAAAATGTGACTAAGGGCTAGCGGAAGCATATTCATACAGAAAAATAAAATAAAGCACCCACACCAGACAAAAATATTTAATGTAGTTTGGTCAACTTCAAACCTTACGTCCAAAAGCAACTCCAACCAAAATCTACTATCAGTGATATATTAGCACCATATCGAATAAATAATTATCGAACATGCTATATGTATTAACACATATCATCAAGTTCAAATGAAGTTTATCTATATAAATCATGTGTTAAGTAATGGATGAAAGCATAAAAAAGCAGACATACTCGGCCGGTGGATGATTAGTTAGTGACTCTGAAAATTCCCCCCCAGAAGACCTGATCAGTGACCAAGAAGCAACACGGATCAGCATCATGTCAACAAACGTTTAAATAAATAAATAAATAAAACCTCAATAGCACTTGCCATGAATTTCGCAACTTGTGATAGCCAGATAACGCTAATTTCATGGTATACCCCAAACCAACACCAAGTGTTACAAAACGCCCTGGAACGGAAATAGGGTTAGGGTTTAATTTATTACAGGATATGTATATATATAATTTTCAAATATAAGCTAAGCTATAAACAAAAAACTTTCATACAAAATCTTCCAACGGTCATAGGTACTGGCTCCATTGCCATTATGCAATTTGGAGTGATAGATTGTGAATCTGGAACGCGATGCAGATGTCTGGAGTCTGGAGTGGGCGGTGTTATGTTTTGGGGGGAGTGTTCCTGGTGGTGTTGTGCTTTGAGTCGGCGATGAGTGTTTGGGTATTTTTTTGAGGTAAGGCCGGGCCTTGTTTTAGTTGTTAGATAGGGCAAGCCTCAGCCCGGTCCAGATGTCTGCAAGACAGTTAAAAACTAGGCTAAAATGCAATTGAGTCATCTAAGTAAAATTTGAAATTTAGAAAATTCAATTGAACCGAAAGTAAAATTAATAGATTGAAATTAATTTCTGCTAAATTTAGAGGAATCAGTTTGCATTTTAGCATGCCATGACCACGTATCATCGTAGTCCAAAACCAGACAACAATACAGATTTTCTCATTCCAAACCAAATAACAACACATATCACAAATGACACATTCCAGACCAAATAATAACACATATCACAAATCTGTCTCTCTCGTGAATCTCATATCATCTCTATACTCTATCTGTCTATCTCGATATCTTCGACTCTAAAATAAAGAGTGGGTGTTTGTGAGTTGTGAGTATCTCTATTTATTATAAACTAGTGTATAACCTATGAATATGCACGGTACAATTAAAACAAAATTACAATTACACACATATATGGATTCAAATTACTCTCTCTCTCTCTCTTATTATTATTTTTTAATCTCTTTTGAATATACACATGAGTTTACTCTTTTTTTTTTCTTTTTTCGTTTATTGAGTTTTTATGATTTATTTTTATTAGACCCTTTGTCTTTTTCACCTTATAAACTCACCTAGAACAATTTAAAAAAAAAAAAAAAAAAAACTTAAATAGGACACGTGGTGCAAAATTAATTTTCTCTCAACTTTTTTTTTGTAGAGATAACTATAACATGCTACTAACCTCGCAGCTCGAATCATTTCTCCCCTAAACCCCCAAGCACTTCGTGCATGGGGAGGTGCTAATTTAGCTACAAGGCCTTTGACAATTTTCTCTCAACTTACCTATTAATATATGTATAAATTTATATATATTGTGTGTGTGTGTGTGTGTGTGTGTGTGTGTGTGAGAGAGAGAGAGAGAGAGAGAGAGAGAGAGAGAGAGAGAGAGAGAGAGAGAGAGAGAGAGAGAGAGAGAGAGAGAGAGAGAGAGAGAGAGAGAGAGAGAGAGAGATTGTGTGCATTTATACTATAAATATAATATAACTTTATATAATTCGACAATTATGAAATATATAGGGTTTTTTTTTTATAAGTAAATTTATAGGGTTGTTATATGTGTGTGTATTGTTATCATGTTATAATTTTTTTTTTTAATAATGATTCAAGAAAAAAAAAAGTCAATAATTAATTAGGCATTTGATTGGTTAAGTTGACACTTAGTGTATTTTTATGTATGGATGCATGTGGATGTGTGGGTCAATAATTAATACTGACATACAGTGCTAATGGGCTGTGTTTTGTCATTTAGTTAAAATATTTTTATAAAAACAATAACAAATAGATAATGACAATTGCATAAAATAAAAATGTTATACAAACTTAATAAAATAAACTAATCATACCTACCTATATTAGAAATAGATAATGACTACTGATAGTGAATTATTATGTAATAATTTCAAAATATGAAAGCTCGTAAAAAGAAATTATAAAATGTCATGAATTTATGTTTATGTGGGTTTTTGTTGTTGTTGTTATTTTTATATATTTATTTTATTTATTTTTTGCCTATATCAATGTAATCAAGTTATCTTTTATTAAATTTTGTTCAATTTAGGTTTTTAATGAGCTGAAAAAAATTCTCGAAGCCACTGCGTAATTAGTTTAAACCTACATAAAATCATTCAAAATTTTAAAACTGGTCTAAATATGATTAGAAATCAAGAGTATTAATTATTATGATAAACGATAACAATAAAAAGTTTAAATTTTAAACAATTTATTTTAATATATTTATATATTTTAAGTGATATACTTTGAGGTTGACCTTTAACATAATTTTTATCAACCAATGAATAAAGCTTAAAATGAAAAAAATAATAACCAACAAAAAAAATTATGAAAGTGTCTTCTTTAAAACACTCGTTTTACACTCACCCCCTAAAATACTTCTTTTTTTTTTTTTTTTTTTTTTTTTTTTTTAATGTGTCCTGAATGGAGGAAGGCAAGATTTGCAATAAATCCCCAAAAAAAAAAAAAATTTCTAGAAATTCCTTTTTTTTTTTTTTTTTTGAGAAGAAATCGAAAATTTCTTATTAAAAGAATTCGGACAACAGTTTAAATGGAAAGTAAAATAGGAAATTCAAGATTAAAAAAAAAAAAAAAATTCCAATCATCCAGAAAAGACTAGAGGGGTGAGTGTAGTAACAAAAAACCACAAGTGAGGGTAGCACAATTTTCCATTTTAAAACCCTTGTATAGTTTTCAAACTTGAAACCCCCATCTTCATGTTTTACATTTTAAAATAATAATAATAATAATGATAGACCCGGTAGTGTATGTGTATATATATATATATATATATTGGGTCAGGAGCCCAATCCGAGGACATCTAGTAGTCTGAGGATGGGTAAACGTTGTCATGGAAGTCCGCATTAGTGAATGAAGAAATGGGGTTTGGTCATGAGGGTCCAGGAAGGTGATCCGAGGAGGAATGCCTCATCGGCTGAGCAAAGCAAAGGTTAGAAGGTGTGGTTTGCTATCCAGAGCAATGTTCTGGGAGATTTTATTGATAAGGGTACACATCATGAAAGCACAGGACAAAGGGAAGTTATGAAATATCTAAAAGAAAGTTGCTACCACCGCATTGAATGTTCTGTACCTAACTCTCTGACCGCATTAATGTGGAAGTGATTTCTGAACAATAAGTTTCAGCCTTATAGCTACTCCCAGAGACTTCAGAAAGGTGCTGATAAGACAAGAATCAACGACAGAAACCTGGTCTACACATGGAGGGTGGAGATGAAAGAAAGAAGATAGTATAAAAGAGAAAGAATACCTGGAGGGAGGGGGATAAAAAAATAAAGAGAAAAACACTGTAGCAACAAGAACTATATTTGTAATCAAATCTAAAAGAGATATATAAAAGAACCAACCTCCTCAGATTATGTCCAAGGACGATTTTCCTTGGAAAAAATCCGTTCATCTTTATTTTATTGTCATTTTGACCCATTGTAATTGTTGTGCAACTCATTAGAGCCTAATTTTCTAATCCACTATTTACAAATTCATTGTATTGGGCTCTTTGGGCCTACTTCCTTTCACCCTTTGGGCTTAGGGACCAAACCCAGTCCTTACAATAATAATCCATCTTTGTGTCCTACCCACCCATAAAATTAAAGGAGAAACATAAATAAAATTGTAGTGAAGCAAAAGCGAGACAACAAAGAAAGAGAAGATACGTAGAGTTACGTGGTTTGGCGAAATGACTTACGTCATTGATATAAAGCCTTTGATGGCTACATCTTTGATATTACTTATTAGCACTATGCCTCAAATTAGAATAACCTTGATAGGGTTTATATCTTTATATAGAAGCTTAGAGACAAGGACTCAAGGGTTAGATGACCTAAATGAGTTTTTGGTCTCTCAAACCAATACATAATGTAATAAACCCTATATCAATCTCTAACACCCGCATGCAATTTTCCAAATTCAAAATTTAAAACTGAACAACTCTTGCACATTTGAGACCACAATGGGTGAAGTACTTTTTTATTTTATTTTTTTCCTTAAACAAGACTCCAATACCAAAAGCAAATGTCCCTAGCTATGGCTAGACACAAGGCTAGTTTATATATATATATATATATATATATATATATGGAAACACTAGAGGCTTCATTAAACACGGGAAAAATAAGTCACATCTGGAAAAAAACTTGTTCAACAAAACAAGGACTCTGTTCAATCCAAACAAAAACAAATCATCAATACTTAAAGCATGTTTTGCTAATAGATAAGTAGGTCTATTACCTTGCCGTCTAACATGGGAGAACTCTACTTTACAAAAATTATGAACAGATGACAAAATACCACAAACAATTGGACAGAGGATGGAGAAGAGGATTGATCACATAAAGCATTAATGAATCACCCTCCAAAATAAACTCAGAATTCCCCATATCACGAGCATGAATCTTCTTGCTTATAGCACACCTTTTTTTTTCTTTTTTTTTATGTAAGTTTACTTATTCCGGTTTTTTTTTTTTTTTTTTTGGGAATATAAAATTGTCTAATTAAGCTGAACATTGTTTATTAGGTCAAATAATTTTCTATTTGTTTTGGGGGTCAGCCTCTTCAACTGGGGATTCGGCCTTCAAGTAATATAAATCATATAAATCCTTGAATATATTTTATTTTCCCATATTTTCTTGGAAGTCAATCGATGGGTATGGTAATCCAATACGTATGAACTAAGATGTCATTTCGTGGAGAAAGTATACCATGTTTCGGTAATACCAACTCATTATCTGTTTTGGTATTTTCTACCTAATAGATGAGTAACACCTGTTTTAAAAAACCACATCAGGCTACTCCAATAAATTAATCACAATCTTCTATACTATTGGGAAGATGAATTAATCATTTATTGGAGTAGGCTAATGTGATTTTTTGAAATAAGTGTCACTCATTTATTGGGTAGGAAATATCAAAACAAATACTGAGTTGGTATTATCGAAACATGGTATACTTTCTCTATTTTGTGGAGGTTTGTGTAGTTTTGATATGAGCATTTTTTTTTTTCAATGGGACCATGAGTTGTAGCTAGTAGTAGCTACTTTGTTGTTTCCTTCAACTGTCAATAGCAGAAGACAACTATAACATGGGAGATATTCAACGTGTATGTATATATGGTTTTTGTACCTATAGTAGAAAGTGTGAATTCATATTGGGGGATTATTTTAAAGAAATCACCCAGACTTTGTTGTTTCCTTCAACTGTCAATAGCAGAAGAAAACTATAACATGGGAGATATTCAACGTGTATGTATATATTCAACGTGTACGTGTATGTATAATCCTCCAATATGAATTAATTCATATTGGAGGATTATTTTAAAGAAATCACCCAGATTTTCCTTACTTTTGTCATTTTTTTGTGAGTTGAAAATGTTTCTATGTTGTACTATGTATATATGTTTTTATCCACTAATAATAGCTTTTCATATAAAATTTGTTGTAAAAATGTTATGGATATAGTATTACTTCAATAACAATTATGGCCTCTCAAACATAATCCTTTAACTCCTTTAAAAAAAAAAAAAATATTAAAGCTTAAACAACATCAATAAAAATTAGCCTAAATAATCCAAACAAAAACAAGACTAGACTAAACAACAACAAGTGAACAAATTATTCAACAAAATGCCTATTTAAAAACATAAAGAAAAAAATTTCTCATTATTCAAATTTGTAACTCATTTAGCCATTCAATAAAAATAATTCATAATATCATTTTTCCAAATAATTCATAATTTCATTTTTCCTTAAAAAAATGTATCAAGAGAAATATTGTAGTTCATGAGTTCTTCTTGGTGGCGACAATAGTTATACTTTTTTTAGCTTTGTAGTCGCAACAATTTTTCTTTTCTTAGCAACTCGACTTTTAGTTGTAGCAAATATTATCTCTCTCTATCTCCATTTTTCTCTTCTATATTATCAATTTAAATTTTCTCACTTTATAATTCTCATCTCAACATTCTTAAGTACATATTTATTAATTATCAATACATTTTTTTTCACTTTTTCTCTTTGTTAGTAGAAAGAAATTGTAATACTTTATATATTTACACTTTTTTATGAGGCTGATATATTCAAGTTATCTCTTTATTAGATTTCTTATAATTTAAATTTCTTGGTGACACCATAAAAAAATTTCTAAAGTTGCTACTCCTCCTGTAACAATAAGGGTATGTTTTTTTGGAGGTGAAATAGGGTGGATGGAAAACTTGGAGGGAAAATAGGAAGAAAAACTTTTTTTTGAGTGTGTTTAATTGAGTAGAGAGAAAGGAAAATAGATGGCGGGGCTGAGGTGTTTTTTCCCCAGGTCCACCAAAAAATTCTCTCCAAAATGGGGAGAAAACTAAGTGGGGGAAGCTCATAAAATGAGCTTCCAAAAATACCCCTCACATTGGATTTCACCTCTTACATGTTGGCTTTTTTTTTTTTCCTTTGATTTTTTTCCTTCTCTGTTAACGTGTTGACTTCTTTTTATTTTGATTTTTTCTTTCTCTGTTATTGTGTTGGCTTCTTTTTTTTTTTTTTTTTACTTTAATGAAGTGTCCATCTACCCATAATTTTTTTAAAAGTATAATATGTTACTTTTTGTTTTATTTAATAAGGATATGATGGTAAATTTATACTCTTCTATAATGCAAAAATTTCTTCATTTTACACATTTTGGTCAAAAAAACACCCACATCAGTGGGTGTAAAGTTGTGTAAAGTCGTGCATAATTATACAAATGCTACAGTGACCGTGCATATATGCATGGTCACTATAGCTCGTGTATTTACTATTTTAATAATTTCTTCTCTCTCCTACTTCTGACTCTCATCTCAACTCTCTCTTTCTCATCACAGCTCTCTCTTTCTCTCATCTCAACTCTGCAAAACCAATCAACTTCTCCTTCTTCTTCAAAATTTTAGGCTTCAAAGACGAAGATGACAATAGCTCGGCAGAGATCTCGCATGCCACGGATTGAGTCCGATCAGCGAGTGAGTTGGGAACACCGATCAGCCTCTCCGATCCAACAATCCGTTTGGAAACGAAGACAGTGACAGAGAATTAATCGGACATGGAGAGCAAAGCTCGTTACTACCTGGATAGCTCCGGCGCCTCCTTTGGTGCCACGGGGTTTTTGTGCGGGGCCGAGGTCTAGGGGGGGCAAGATTAAAAGACAGTATTAAAAGAAAAATAATTTAAATATATTAATCCATAACAGTAACAAAATAAATTATAAATAAACAATTGTAATTACAAGTGTGGGGCCGGTTGGCCGAAAAACTAACAGAGCCCACAAAGGTGGGCTTATGGCCCACAGGCCCAAGCCGAGGATACCCTTTTGTCCGATGATAATCCTTCGAGCCGAGGACGCTCTCCTGCCCGGGGACGAAATCCATTCCTCAAATCAGCTCTAAAAGCGGATGTAACTATCTTATACGTCAGGGAAGTTTCACGAAGTTGCATGCAAACTAAACCAAATAAAAATCGACCAAAGGAGGAACCGGGAAAGATAACAAATATCCCCTGAAAAGCTGCTGCCTCTACATTAAATGCATCCCACCTAACTCTCTGGCCGCATTAATGTGGAGGTGATACCTGAACAGTAACCAAGCAGCCTTATAACCACCAAGCGGAGGATCCGGGACGTGTTGGATGGGACAGAAATAAGTTCCCAGATGGAAAACTTACACGTGTACGGTGAACGCAGAACGGGAAAGGAGTATATAAAGGGAAATCGAAATACTCTAATGGGACTTTTGAGAAGAAAAAGGAGAAAAAACGCTGAAAACGGGACCAAGGAAAAGAAAGAGAAGAGAGCATCTGTCCTTTATTACTTGGGAAGTTCTTTTTGCCGCGGGGAAAACGACGTCTTTTTCTATTGACTGGAACTAGTTCTTACGCCCACACTTTACAAATTTATTGTCGAGGGTCCAAGACAATTTGAGTCCCTACAACAAGTATTATTTTCTTATTGTTAAAAGAAAGAAACAAAAATAACCAATTCATAGTTACTGACAGTTGAAAGAAGAGATTAATGTAAATCCATAATTTTTTTTTTTAGAAGAATAAAAACATAAAGTTTAGACATCTAATTTGATTTCTTAAAATAAATTAAGAAAAAAAATTCATCTATAAGTTTTTTATTTTATTTTATGAAATCTAAAAATATTAAAAATATAGCAAATACTTGTAAAGTTGTACATATGTCTTACTGTCTAATTGCTTCTTAAAATATGTAAAATTTAACATTTATTTCTCTATCCTTCTAAATATTTAAAATTTAAGTTTATAACAAAAATTCAGATTTTAAAATTGTAATGGAGTTAAGAAATAACAGCATTTCATCATTCATTTACAAGATAAATTATTTATGAGATAAGCAAGAAAGGCAAGTGCTGTTAATAATAATATAGGTAAAAAAATAAACTTGTATACAATATAAAAACTAAGAAAAAAAATAATATGAGGTTAGGACTTAGGCATGTCAGAGGTTAGGACTTTGGTCTGTTTCTTTAAGGTGGGAGTGGGGCTACTTTTTTATTTTTTAAGTCTCTGTAAAAATGCCTTAAAGATAATGTATTGGTTTAAAGAGTTTGACACGTTGACCCCTCTAGTTTCCACTATGCATATTTTGTATGTATCTTTGTAGCCGAAATAAGCTATAATTTGAAGTTTAATTGGCTTCTCTCCTTTATGTTTTGGAGTAACAGGTGAATTAAATAACATGTATTGTATTGATGTTGACTAAGCAAAAGACGTTACTGTTTTTCTGTCTATATAATTTCAGAGAACCTATATTTGAATGATGAGAAGAGTTGGGTTGAAAAAATAGAACAAAACTTGGAAGACCAAAATAAAAAATCTCACAATTTAAGGGACCAAAATTTAGCCTAAGAAAAAGATTAAGAGAGGGAAAAAAAAAAAAAAAAAAACACATTTGAAAGGTATTTAATTAGAAAAGGAGAAATACTAGCGCCAGAAATAGGAGCATGTGAAAAATGGATAATTAAAGTAAACTGTAAAAGATGTTGCACTCTGGTAAGAGTTAGGTTAGATTAAGAGGCCAGTGTGTATACTCTCAATTTTATTACCTTGTTAATCAGTTTGATCAAGGTACTTTTTGGCTAGATTTTTAAAGAGGTCAGTGTGAATAATCTTAATTTTTATTACCCTGTCAATCAGTTTGATCAAGGTACTTATTGGCAGAGGCTAACTAAATCACTCAAATCAAATGTACATTCCTGCAATTCATTGATATCCACGAGGGTAGTTTATTAATGCTTTTCCTTTGTAAGAGCCAAAAATAACAATATTTCAGCTCTTTTGTGAAAACTAATACCAATTGGTTTAGACCATTTAAATTAGATAATGTCTAGCAAACATTTAAATTAGACATGGAGCATTTACTTGTTTACAAGGGTTTAAACACACCTACAAAAGGATAGGATTACATGACATGCCTAATTAAATATCATCCGGGCAGTCAATGCTGCTGCTTCGTCTTCAAATCCCTTATCAGTTACATATGCATGATAGACTTGGACCATTTAACATGCACAAGGGTTCAAACACGCTTCCCTACAAAAAGGATAGGATTAAATGACATGCCTATAATTAAATATGGCAGTCAATGCGGTTACTTCATCTTCACATCCCCTTCCTCAGCTGCAGCCAATATCTGCCATATAAATCCGAAATCCCTGAGACAAGCACATTGAAAAATCATAAGTAAATATGTTACAAGGAGAAGCAGGAAAAGGAGGGAGAATATGTAAGCACCCTTTTCTACACACAATAAACCCACTCCCTCGTGGGCATATAGCTACATCAACAGAGTGAGACCCCTAAAGAACCAAACATGAATATCAATTTGTTAACCAAAAAAATGAGTAGATTTTTTTTCTTTTGTACAAGTCAAAAAGAAGAGTAGATTTGACCCAAAGCTTGTCAAAAAGAATAAACCAAATTTCATGCGCTATCCCGCTTAATCACAAATCATTTGAGTGGTCCTTCTTTCAGAGGAACCTTTAATTGTCAAATATCAACTCTACTCAAATGGGAAAGGCAATCTTCATATGGTGCCATTATAACACAAAATCTATTTAAACCAAACATAACATAATCCCAAGACTAACAAAAACAAAACAAAAGTATCAATTTCTGAAGAAAAGACATACTTAAGTTCCTCAGCTATCTCCCCAATTGTCATAGACCTGGCTGACTCTCCTCTCGTGCGAATTATGTGTTCAATTCTAGCTAGCCTGTTCCAAAAATGATGTCATTAGCATGCAATAGCAAGGACCTTTTATGATTTTAAACACGTACCAAGGCCACAGAAATTAGCACCATATGGAATTATTGATAAAGGAAATTTAAGAAACAGGAAAATCATTGACATGAGAAACATAAGTAGATGCGGATTCCATATGTGAAGACACATCAGTATACTTTCAAAACCTGAATTATGCTGGCCTGTTTATACGAGACGTAAGTCATAAGGGGGGGGGGGGGGGGGTTGGGGAGAATGTAAATTGTGGTCCGTTATCCCTGCTGCTCTGTCTTGTAATGGAAGCTTTGAGCAAAATGATGGAGAAAGCAGTTGGTGAAGGTCTTCTTGCAGGTTTCTCAGTGGACAGGGAGGGGAGGAATAATCTTATGATTTCTCATTTACTTTTGCAGCTGACACTGATATTTTGTGAAATTGATCCTAGACCGATTTGGCACTTGCAATTTCTTTTTACCGGGTTTTAAGTTTTATCTGTCCTGAAAGTTAATTTGGACAAATATCTAAGTTGGTACAAGTTGGGGGGATGTGCCGAATTTGGAGGTTCTAGCACATATTTTGGGATGTGAAATGGCAAGTTTACCAATGATATAATTGGGATTACCATTGGGTGCTAAATTTAAATCAAATTCTACCTGGAATGCTGTTTTGGAAAAGATGAAGAGATCATTAGCGGGAGGAAACGCATGTATTTATCTGAGGGAGGTAAAACTACCCTTCTAAAAAGTATAATCTCTAATTTCCCAATGTATTTCCTGTCTCTATTTCCCATTCCTGAAGATGCAGCTTTGCATATCAAGAGATTACAATGTGATTTTCTTTGGAGAGGACTAGGGGAGGAATCCAAATTCCATTTGGTGAACTGGGATAATTGTGTTTGTCATATCAGAATGGTGGGCTGGCTATTAGTAAGATCAAATTATTCAATGAAGTCCTATTAGGGAAATGGTTATGGAGGTTTGGCACGGAGAGGGACGCTTTGTGGAGACATGTAGTAGATCTGAAGTATGGCTCTATGGGGGGTGGGTGGTGCACAAAGGCTGCTCATGGGGCTTACGGGGTGAGTCCTTGGAATATATACAGCGTGAGTGGGACAAATTTTCTCATTTATATCAAATGAGGTGGGAGATGGTACTAGCAAAAAATTCTTGTTGGATATTTGATGTGGTGAAACTAGTCAAACTGCCCTCAAAGAGGCTTTTCCTGAGTTGTGTCATCTTGCTCAGAATAAGGAAGCTACCGTAGCTCAACATATGCTTTCCAGGGATTGTTCAGTTCATTGGGAGTTAAACTTTTCTCGAGCAATTCAGGATTTGGAATTGGAATTCTCTCTGTTTTATTGGATCTTTGTATTCAACTAAAGTTGATGGTGTGGGCATGGATAGATTATGTTGGAGCCCATTTCCTCACAAAGAATTTGAAGTTAGATCTTAGTATAGAGTTTTAGTCCCCACTGGAGTTGAAAATTTCCCACGGAAACGCATATGGAAGCCTAAAGTACCCGCTAAGGTGGCTATTTTCCTTTGGGTGATATTTTAATAGCAGAGAAACTGCGTAATTGTAACATTATATTGGTGAGTGGATGTTGTATGTGCAAGAGGGATGCAGAGATGGTGAATCGACTTTTGTAGCATTTCCCTATTGCTAGAGAATTGTGGGATATGGTCTTGCCATGTTTGGGTTTCATTGGGTGATGCCTAGGAGGGTTGTTGACTTACTAGCTGTTTGGCAAGGTCATTTTGGAAGACATCAAAGCTGCGCAATTTGGAAGCTATTCATCACTGCTTGATGTGGAGCATTTGGAGAGGAAAAAATGCAAGGAGCTTTGAAGTTTGCGAATGGACAATGTTAGAAATAAAAGAGTATATTATGAAGACCACTAGAGTGGAAGAGAGCTTCAGGGAGGTTTTTTCATTCCAACTTATTTCAGCATATGATCTTTGTAATTTTAGAACTATCGTATATCTTTCAGCTAGTATACTTCTAGCGTACTTGTTTTAGTTTTCCAATAAAATTTATCAATATATATATATATATATATATATTTCATTAAGTCAAATTAAACGCAAAGAGGTGCAACCTATGAGCACGGGATTAAGCCTAAAATTACAATTATCAAGCATCTTAGGTAAATTTGCAAAGAAGAGTAGGCCTCAAGCCTTTATCCGCTCAAAATGGAGATTTGTAGAATAAAGTTTTAGGTCTAAGACAAAAATTTTGAATCCTTTAAAGCTTCTAGCATTACTTTCTCTCCAACTGCACCACAATAGGTGGTGAGGAACAGTGTTCTAAATCTCTCTATGGCTGCATCTACCAAATATGCACTGCCAGCTTGCTGAAAGCTCCAATATACCACACGGTATAACCCAATCAACCCCCAAAGACACTGAAAGACATGTCCCAAAGCTCTCTAGCCACATCACAATGGAGATGTATGTGATCTAGAATTTCCCTTCCATATTTTCAATCATTGATTAAAATCTAACAAAAACGAGACACAACAAGTTAACCTGATCCAACTTAAGATAAAAACTAGACAAAGACAGCAGAGGACAATCTTACCCTAATTTTTTTTGATAATTCAATAGTCACAAGTAGGAAGATTTGAACCCTAGATGTCATGGACACACCATCCTACCTCTGATTTCCAGTAAAGCAACCCTATAGTCCACTAAGGCTCGATCAAGTTGTTGTTCAAAAAATTTAAACAATTTAAAAATTATTTCTAGCTTTTGTCTCTGTAGTGTACCGCAGAATCTTCTAGGTTTTATAATAGCTCTTGGCATCAAGTAACATATATTACATGGGGTCAGGTAGTTTTTAAGTTTTAGATTGTTATAATTTTCTACAAAAAGATGTCTCAATTTTCTTTCTTTTTCTCTGTTTCATTTTATAAGCAAAAATCTGTCTCTCAACTTATAGCAAGTATATATATTTTAAGCTAGCCAATGAGAAGAAGGAGCTTCTTCTTTCCTAAACTTTTAACATCAAATAATTCAGATATTTAGAGATTTCCATCCTTGGTCAAGGACAAGAAGTTCTTAAGTAGCATCACAAAGGAATATTTAAAAAAAAAAAAAAATTATAGGTAGATAGTAGAGGCAGGGAGGTGGAGTTTGAACCACAAACATGGAACACCACAAAGGATGTCATTGCCTCTGGGCTATTACTTGAATCCCACTTCAAAAATAAATTTTTGTAAACAAACCAAGTACAATCAAGAAAAAAAAAGGATGATTTTTCTACCTTTTATCTCAAAAAAAGAAAAGAAAAAAAGGATGCTTCAGATAATGGATAAATATCTCAAAACAGAAGATTAAAAAAAAATATATGTAAATATAATATTAGACCAGCAATAGAATAGAAGCTTGAAGAAAGATTGCTAGTAAAGCTACCCTAGGTACTAGTTTACTCTAACCGTTTTTTTGTATAAATATGATAAGATTTGAGCCAATAGGGTTCGCTCTATGGTGATTGTTCTTTATCATCAAACCAATGCATCAATTGTTTTATTGTGAAAATGGGATTCCAACTCAAGTTCCTTACTGACAATGATAGTATTTACCAATTGAGTTAATTAGAATCTAATCATGCTCTTTCAAGCTAATTCTATTAAAACTAAGAATTAAAAAAGAAAGAAAAATAAAATAACAGATATAGAGTAGCATAAGACATACTCGTCTGCAGGCTGTGAATGTACAAAGTTTCGGTTCGGATCAACGTCAAGTCCTCTGTTTCAAAAATTGTTAAAATATTAGGGGTGGCATAACACAACACCATATACTAGTCATTTATACATAAGAAATTTTAACAATGATCACATAAAATATAGATAGAAATTCCAGAAACGTATAAAAATCATTCCCCCAATGAAGATTTCCAAAGTTCAAATCCCTCCTCTCCCGTTATAACTATCAAATTATCAAAATAATTAAATACATATAAACGATTGAAATGTGCCCATTCATATGTGGAACCTTAAATGTGAACCATTCACTTTTTTTTTTTTTTTTGACGAGTAAACCATTCACGAATTTATTAATTCCAATGTATTTCATTTAAAGGCATTGAGTCTACTCCATCCACTAACATCCCAAAGTGCACCATAAAAAGACAATAACCCAAATTTCCCATTCTTTTTTATAATTTGATTTCTTGCATTCTATCTCTATTTGATTTGTTTGTATTTGTTTCTAGTACATTCTGTTCATCATCATCATGAACATGACGTACTTTTTTTAATGAAGATATCTATTACCAATTTAAAAAAAAGTGGATGGGGGAGTCTGAACCCTAGACGTCATTGTTGGAAACACAAAAAATTGCTAGTTGAGCTACAAGGCTCTTGGATCTCTAATTTCCCATCCTAAGATAGCCTCTTTAAGCTTAGATTCAAAGGTGTAGGAAGGATAGAACAATTGGAGGCCATCTGAGAATGGTAAATTCGAGGTGTCAATAAAGCAATGCTAGGTACTAGTTTATAACATTTGTATATAGATGTAATAAGATCTGAACCTATGCAATCCGCTCCATGAAGATTGTTCTTAATCATCAAGCTAAGATACCAATTGGTTTTTTTAGTGGAGATGGGATTTTAATTTAGATCCCGTATTCTACGATAAGAATCTTTACCAGTTTAGCTAAAGATAACTAGAACCTACTTAAACTCTTTCAAACCAATTCAATTCAAGCCAAGAATAAAATAAATATTTTTTTGATAGAAGTATATAAATAAATTTGTTGATAAGACTAAAATAAATATATAAAGAGACACTAAAATATGACTAACAGGTCTAGAGAAGCACAAGACGTACCGCACTGCAGCCCTCCAATATGATAAGTTTTGCTTCAGCTCATTGTGACGCCTGTTCCAAAAATTGTTCCAATATCAGAGGTGACATAACCAAGACAACATATACTAGCCAATTGTAAATATATATATAAAAAAATAATTAAAAAAAAAAAAAAAAACCAGCCAATTATAATAAGGAATTTTAATGATGATAGCATAAGATGTAGATAAAAAATCCAGAAACATATAAACATCATTCTAAGACACATCAAAAGGTTTAGAACTACCAAATAATACATTTAGTAAACAAAACTGTATACATATATTAAAAAAAATACATAAAAAAAAAAAAAAAAAAAATTGGAATGTGTTCATTCATCGGTGGAACCTTAAGGGTGAAACATTCACAAAATTTATTAATTTCCATGATCAATAGGAAGTGCCAGTTGAGCTACAAGGCTCCTGGCTTCTAAAATTTCAAATTCCTAGATAGCCTCTTTCTTTATGCTTCCACTCAAAGGTGTAGGGAGGATAGAATGAGTTGGAGGCTATCTAAGAATAGGAAATTCATAAAGCAACCCAAGGTACATTGCTCTAACCTTTTTTCATAGATATGATAGAATTTGAATGTATGGCGTTTGCTGCATGATGTTTGTTTTTTTATCATCGGGCCAAGAAACCAAATAGTTTTTTGTGGAGACGGGATTCTAACTCAAGTCCTTTATATGATGACAAAAGTCTTTACCAGTTGAGCTACTTAATTATACTCTTTCAAATTGATTTAATTAAAATTACAAATGAAATAAAAATAAATATTAAAAAATTATAAGAAAGAAAAAATAAATAAATAACAAGTATGGAGAAGCAGAAGACTTACTGGACTGCAGCCTGCACATATGACAAGTTTCGTTTTGGATCATTATCAACTTGCCTGAGGCAAAAATTGTTCTAAAATTAGGGGTAACATAAAACAAGACACCATATACTAGTCAATTATAAAAAAGACATTTTAACATTGATCACATAAAATGCAGATAGAAATTTTATAGATATATAAACATCATTCCAAGACAAACCAAAAGGCCATATAATACACTTATTAAACAAAACTATATATGAAAAAGTAAATTCATAAACAAATTAAAATGTTTCCATTTTGTAGGTGGAACCTTAAGTGTGATCCATTCACAAAATTTATTAATTCCAATGAATTTCATTTAAAAGCATTGAGTGTAATCCATCCACTAGTAGCCTAAGTGTGTCATTAGAAGACCATACCTCAAATTTCCTATCCTTTTTGATAATTCAATAGTTAAGGGTGGGGGAATTGAAATTATGGAAGTCTCCATTGAAAACACCATGAAGTTTCCATTCGTAGGTGGAAAGTTAAGTGTGAACCATTCACAAAATTTATTAATTCCCGTGAATTTCATTTAAAAGCAATGAGTCTACTCCATCCACTAACAACCTAGGTGTGTCATTAAAGACCATGCCTCAAATTTCCTATTCTTTTTTATAATTCAATAGTTAAAGAGTCTTTTATCTTCTTTTTTTTCCTTACATTATTTATCAAAAAAAAAAAGAAAAAAGAAAATAAAAAAGAAAAGATAAGACTCTTTCTTTATGCTTCCATTCAAAGGTGTGGTGAGGATCAAATGAATTGGAAGCTATCAAGAATGGGAAATTCGAAGAGCCAGTAAAGCAACCCAAGGTACTAGCTTGCTCTATCCTTTGTTGATAGATATGATAGGATTTGAACCTATGATGTTTGCTTCATAATGATTATTCTTTATCATTAGGCTAAGCCACCAATTGGTTTTTTGAGGAGACAAGAAGATTCTAACTTAGGTCCCCTATTCAATGACAGGAGCCTTAATCAGTTTAATTATATGAAACCTAATTATAATCTTTTAAATCAATTCGATTAAAACTAAGGGCAAGTTTGGTAGACTATAATGTAGTGGATATTCCTATGTCGTTTGGTTGTGTTTGTATTACAAGGAATAGTCATTCCCTATGAATATCAAAAGCATTGTAATCTCTTTTCCTTAACATAATGCAATACTCTTATAAATAAAATTCCTAAAAACCCCCTTAGCAGCCACTCCTCCAAATGAAAATTTTCTTTTGCCACTACTAGTCTTCTGTAATTTCTCTCTCCTACCATTTTCCATATTAGACCCACAACTAGTTTGGTGCAGTCCCTATTTTTGTTGATGGTTTCTCCCATGTTAGACCCACAAACAAGGTTTTCACATTCGCTGCCACTAATTTCTGTTTTGTTAGTCGCTGTGATATAGCTAGTTAATAGACCCAAAAAAAAAAAAAAAATCTGCAATTGATGAGTGTTACAGGTTCATGCCATGGGTTTAATATTGATGAATAAAACTGTCAGATTGCAAATTTAGCAACTGATAGTATTACAAATAATTCCTTGAGTTTTACTCTTTTATGAATTACTAGTTACATATGATCACAAATGATAGTGGGCCATGATATTCAAAAAGTTAAATTCTTATTTATGTTATCATTTTTTTTTCTTTTAATAAATCAATTATGGAGATAAAATTGTTCAATAGATTAAGTTAGACCCATAAAATTTATCAATATATTTAATAAATATATACATTTTAGGAAAATTGATTTTAATTGTTTTTATTCTACCATCTTTCCCTGTGTTCTCACCAAACACATGAACAGTACTAGCTATTCCATTACAGTTTCTTCTATTCCATTTAAAAATTATTCCTATTATAATGTAATCACCGTTACAGTAAACCAAGCGTGCCGTAAGAATAAAATAAATAAATAAATAAAAACAGGTATAGAGGAGCACAAGATATACTTGACTGCAGGCTGCACATTTGAAAAGTTTTCGATGCGAGCTCGCCTGTTCGAATATCAGTAAGAAATTTTAATGACAATAACATAAAATGTAGATTGAAATTCCAGAAACATATAAACATCATTCCAAGACAACCCAAAAAGGTTTAGAGCTACAATGTAATACACTTATTAACCAAATATGTATATAAGAAAAATAAATTCATCAAAAAGATTAAAAATGTGTCAATTCGAGACCTTAATAACTAAGTTAAATTTAAAACAAATAAATACATAAACTCAGTTATGTTTAATTGTTTAATTTGGCAATAATAGTACTTGCCTTGTACCCCGCAAATCGTCGCACAATGTATTAAAGCCGCGATAGGCTTGTCTCAGTAAGTACCAAGTACCAATACCCGATAAAATATGACCCACTACGAAACAGAATTAGGGTTAGAGGAAGAAGAAAAAAAAAAGTAGAATCCAAAATTTGGATAGTTGAAATTTGAAATCTGAAAACAGCATAGTAAAATAATTTTTAAATATATAAATAATACTTGGGACTTATTTTTAATAAAAGTTTTATTAAAAATAAAGTTTGAGAATACTGTAAAACAGTACACAAAATTCACTGAAAAAGTCACAAAAACGCGCACAAAACTCATTGAAAAAGTCACCACAATCACAAAAACGCGCTTCCAAAAAAAAGGGCATACGCAAACGCTAATAATCAGTATCCAAACGGTACTAGATAAAAAGATTTACTTTATTAGCTAGTATAAATAAATAAATAAAACTCTACTCCTCAAATATGATCAAGAAAGATAGACTCATACCGATTATGGAAGCGTTCATAAGTCTAGAAGCTTCAGCCGCCATTATGCAAATTGGAGATCGATCATGAAATCTGAAACGCAATGCAACCAGAGGAGTGCAACCATCATATATATATATATATATTTTTTTTTTTGCGTGTGTGTGAGTAAGCCTGGGCCTTTATTCGATTGGGCCAGCGTCGGCCCGGACCAGATTTTTTTTAATAAAAGGTTAAAAAGACAAAAATATAAAAGTACATAAAATAAAAAAATAAAAATAAAATTCTCTTACTCAAAGAATTTTATCAAGTCATAAATTTAATGATTTAAAAAATTATCCTACTACTCTAATTATTTCACTCAATTAAAGTTGTGGTTGATACTCTATTTTATCTGACATCGGTTTGCATATAAACATCCTAATTTAAGGTTAAACAATTTTCAAAATTTTCATTCACATTGGGACCAAGTGGATCTCCAAAAGTAATTTAATTTGTCACAATTAAATGTTAGATTAACTAATTTGATTTTTTAGAGCCCAGCCTTCATTGACCAAATTTTGATTGAATTGACAAACGGTCAAACAAACTCATAATTTCATTCGACCATCAAATTCCATCATATTACACCAAAACACATATTTCAAAAAACTTTCCCTAAGTTTGACTGAGTTCAACAAAAGTTTAACGGAGAGTTAACCAAATATCCAATTGGGACAAATTCAAGCACATATTAAATATAATTGAATTCCCTTTAGAATAATTGCTCACAAATCAATATCAAATTTAAAACAAGTAAGATATTGTGAAAACATTAAAAATTTGCCATAAACATAGTCTTTTTTTTTTTGTTTGGGGGCAGGGCGGGGGAATGTGTCATAAGGCTTGATCATGATTATCAAATTAAATCATGCTTCGATTTGGTAAGTCAGATAATAAAAATTAAAAAACTGAGTTTGGTTTTACTTCCTTGAGCCTCTTATGAGTGTCGTGGGCCACCCCCCCCCCCCCCCCCCACCCCCCTTTCTCTTTTTTTTTTTTTTTTTTTTTTATTTTTATTTTTATGCCTTTTGAATCCCCCTATCACTTGAGCGAGATGCATATATCACCCAGTTTCCCTCGTTTCAATTTAAGCTCGACATTACTTTGGGTGCCTCTAAAATTGAGGTAGAAAAATGAGTCGCCACCTAGTTATGGGTTGAGTAATCATTTATTAACTCCATGATAAAGGTCTACACACTAGATTAAGTCTAGTGTTAGGGTACAATCATGGGAAGAGGTTAGACACTCCGAACTGTCCAACCGTAGCTAGTCTCTAGTTGCATTACCTAATTATACTTAAATGAATTTTACCAATAGGCCTTCACATGCATCCTAACTCTAGAATCTAACTAACACTCAATTTTGTTTCAATAGAAAACCTTTTATGAAAAAAGTTTTTTTGCGTTTTCATGTGTTTGGCAATATATATATATAAAGAAAAACTATTTCTTAACTTATTTTATTTAACTTAGCATGAGATAGAGTTTTTTTTTTTTTTTTGGAAAACAATTCTATCTTATGCCAAGGCAAATAAGAGAAGACAAAAGATAGTTTTCCAACTTGGACCTCAAGTTCATGTGATCTGCATTTAATTTGTTCAATTAAAATTAAGGAAATTAATAAATGTTGACTATTTGAATTGTGTGTATACAAACCCATGGTTATTTATAGTGTTAGCCAATAGAATTATGCCACATTATTAAATTTAAATTGGACTTTAATTAGACCAATAAAAAATAATTGTTCATCATCACATGTGGTTGGACTTTATTTATAAGGGTGCATCTTTTTTTTTTTTTTTGAGAATCTATAAGGGTGCATCTCAATTGTTGAAACTTAATTTCTCAATATATTATTATATTTCAATTTGATGGTATGATTGTGGATCTTGACCTGTCATTTTGATTGTTATGACACCAAGATCCATTATATACAAAGTAATTGGGGATTAAACGACTATAATTAAAATGTTACCTCTAGATGGTGAAATGACCATTTGGCCTTCCTATGTGGGTTATATGATGGTTGCAAAATGGAGTATCATCTTGACTACCCAAGATTTAGATAGGATTGCCAACTATGATCAGGGTGTCCTATCTTTCGGTTTTTAGAGTGTGTTTGTTAGAATAGATTTTAGGGAGGATGGGAAAAAAAGAAGAAGAGAAAATGAGGAGAGAAAACTTTTTGGTGGGTGCTTGGTTAGGAGGGGTAGAGGGAAAAGAAATGGTGGGGCTCGGGTGTTTTTTCCCCGATCCCACTAGAAAGTTTTCTCCCTAAAATGAGGAGTTCTTTGTTTTCTACTTTTTGTTACTATGCAACATTCTATTAATTTCCCAACCAACTTCGCTTTGACTTCTCATTCGGTTTTCTTTTTTTTTTTTTTTAAATCCTTTTTTTTTTTCCAGTTTCCCTCATTTTTTTAATGGTTTTTTTTTCTTTTTTTACTTCATCTGTTTTTGGTTCTTTATACATACATACATACATACATACATATATATATATATATATATATATATATATATATGTATGACATGTCAATCCATACACAAGTTTTTAATAAAAAAATAGTTTATTACTTTTTTTTATCTAATTGCATATGAGTAAACTTATACCAACTATATTTTCCATCTCCCAACTAAACGCACAAAAATTTACTTTTGCTACTTTAATATAGTATCTAACAATACACCCTTCATCAAATGTTCTTTTTTTAACATTACAACAATTTAAAATAATATAAACAGCCAATAAAAAAATCATTTACTTTAGATGTGTTTAGATACGGCTTATTTGCTAAAAACTGAAAACTTATTGCTGAACACATTGTAGCAAAATAATTTTTAAAGGTGTGAATAGTACTGCGGGATCCAAATTTACCTAGAAATCTATGTTTTGTTGACTTTTGTGAGTCCGTAAACAGTATCCATGAGACCCACTAAAAAACACACACGCACGGATTGGGCAAAATGCCCAATCCAAGCGCACGCTTTCTCTAAACCCATAAACCTCTCTCTCTCTCTCTCTCTCTCTCTCTCTCTACCCTAAACCTAGAACCCATTCACCACTGCCTCCGTGACCACAACCTGAATCCTTCCACAACCACTAGCCATAATGATTTTTGCAAAAAATACAAAAAAAAAAAAAAAAAAAAAAACCCAAATGCAAAACCCACACAACAACTTTCAAACTCACAAATTGTGACACAAAACCACCAAATCTCAAGCCACAACCCAAATCCACCAAGACCACCACCCAATGATAGGCAACAAATTTAATAAAAGATGTAACCAGTTTGGCTCCAATGGACTTTCATGGATTTAGCCGTTCACAATATTACAAATGATGTGTAATGACTGAAACAAGATGATGAAATCAAAATAGTGGGTTATATATAACTCTAGGGGTGTGTAAAAAACCGAAGAACTGAAAAAATCGATTCAAACTGACCAAACTGATGCAAAAATTTTGGTTCAGTTTCGGTTCGGTTCGGTTTGGTTTTGGTTTTACTAAATAAAAAACCAAAAAGTTCGGTTCGGTTTTCGGTTGAAAATTTTAATAAACCGAACCAACCGAACCGAACCGAAATATATTATTATATTATAATTTATATTAAATATAATAATATATAATATTTTATAAATATTTGACTGATGTGATTGACCCACCCTCTGAGATACACTCTGGATTCTCAAAAAAAAAAAAAAAAGATACACACGCTTTGGGCATTGGGCTTTTCACCTTTGGCAGCTTTGCATTTGGCAGTGGGCTTCCATCACTTCATATTAAAACAATTCAGACTATTTAGTGATTCACAATTCAATTTTCAGTGATTCAAAATTCAAACAAATGATTCGGCCTAACTTGGTAGTTTATCTTTTTAAACATAATATTTTAAAACCCATTAGATTAATCATCTATAATTAAACTAATTAAACTAAAACTAATTAAAGTATAAAATCAAAAGTTGGAAACCCTATCCTACATACCCCCACATTTTTCAGTTTTCACTCTCACACTTTCCATTCTCTCTCACGTTCAGACTTCAGTTCAGACAACCTCCATAGTCCACTCCACAGTGCTTACCTCTCACGCCGAATCACCCTCTGCAGCCGCCTCCACACGGCACCCTCCCCACGCCATCTTGATCATTGGCTTCTCATTTCACAGTGAGTCTCTGTTTTGAAAATCTTGATACCCTCTGACCCTCTCTCTGTTTTGTGTTTTAAGTTTTGAAAATAGTGAATCTCTGTTTTGTAGAAATAACATAAGATCAAGATGTTTATTTTTTCAAGTTTTAATGTTTTATAGAATCTCTGACCCTCTCTCTGTTTTGGGAATATTAACTCACTGCGGCTCGTCTCCAAACTCACAGAAGTATCAGAAACTTGTTTCCTTTTCCTTGTGTTTAACTGGCTAGATGATTTAGTGGTTAAGACCCCTAAAAAATCTCCAATACAGCTCTTGGGGACGAGTCATCTTCTTTTGCTTCTGGGTTTTGCTTTGTTTCTCCTTTGTTTGTCTCTGTGTAAGCCATAACATATTAAAAAAAAAAAAATGAAACGTTTTTTCTTCAACAAAGCCAATAATTTACTTCATAATTGTGGTATTAAATGAAAAGCTACTTTTTCTCAGCAAAGACAAAAGAGATAACGTTGAAATTAATTCAAATAAAAGCCAAATTTAGAATTTACTTTCTTCAACGGACATGGTTTAAGGTTTTTTTTTTTTTTTTTGCTTTTGTTCCTTGGATTTTCCAAAGCTTTAACCAATTGGGTCAAAACCTAGAACTACAAGCTTGAAAACATGAGGCTCATAAGGAAAACATTAAAACCGAAATTTTAAAAAAAAAAGCCCAAACAGAAAATTTTTGAAAAAAAAATCAAAGGCCCAATTGGCCCAAACTCCAGGCCCAAAAACCGAAATCGACTGAAACCGAAACAAACCAAAACCGATGGTTTTTCAACTATTTCGGTCGGTTTCGGTTGAGACTTTGAAAAGCCGAAAATTTCGGTTTCGGTTGGCCGGTTAAAAAAACGATCGAACCGAACCGATTACAGCCTTATATAACTCAATTGATAAAGTTTATAATCATCTATTAAGAAACTGAAGATCAAATGTCACTTACATCAATAGAATAATAATTGCGTTTAAATAAAAATTATAAGACCTAATGATAAAGATAAATTTTTATAAAATAAAATTCATAAATTCAATGTTCAAGAATGTAAAATACTAATACCCACTTAATTTAGGGTCTGTTTGGGATTCGCCTATTTTACAGAAATTGAAAACTTTTTGCTGAAAGTACTGTAGATAAATATAAAAGTTAGCTGAAATAGTACATTGAGACTTATGAATTGTACCAAAAAGTACATTGGGGTCATGAATAGTAGCAAAAATAAGCTGAATAATAAAATAAACTGACTTTTTAATTTTTGTCAAACACACACTTAGCTTATATTTTATTAAAAAATAGTAATAATACCCACTTAAGTTAGCTTATGATTCTCAACCAAAAAAAAAGGTAGCTTATATTTTATTTTTAAAAAATTGCAAAACTGTACATGAAAATAGGTGTAAAGTTTTGTTTGTTTCGATATTAAAATTTTCTAGAAAATTATATCATTTTTTTTTTATATTTGGTGAGAGATAGTTTTATTTTCGCTAATTTTTTTTTTTATAATACTACAAAATACAAAAATATACGAAAAACTATCTTATTTCATTTGGACTTTTAAGACCGCTTCACCAAAGGGCCCTTAAATGAGTGGGCTTGGAAGTCACCGGATAATACCTGCCTTATTGACTTCAATAGGATTCATAATTATAGAGCTGCTTTTTACCGTTACAACTTACGAGTCTTTCGCCGCCTGCTCAACAACCAGAGTAAAAGTCGAATAAATTAGTGGTAAACTGGTACCAAATTCAATTAATATACAACCTCCCCTATCAACAAGAACAATATATTTAATTCATTAAGTTGAGCAAAACGGTTTCAAGTTGCATCTTACAAGTTTAAGAATTATACTAGTTGTTTTGGCAACTTTTCTCTCCTTGTACTGTGACAGGGTTCTCTCGCCTGTGCTTTGGCACGAGGTTGTAAAATTTGTCTACTAATCAATCCCCTAATTTCAGAAAATATCTGTTACTCTCACCCAGATTCCCATCCCAATCAAATTCTCTACCTAGTTTACATCTACTCTCTGTAAGCAATATCATTTAGTCTCTTTCAAAATCTCCCAAATAGTAACTTTCACTGTATCCCTCTCTAAATCTACAGTCCTCCAATATCTTCATTTTCACTTTTCAAATCTATTCGGTGGATTTTGTCCTTCCTAGGTGGTCTAAGGGTCCCTCCCTTAACCACTTTACACCAAAACCCATGGACAAACAAATAGATCTGGTGGAATCCATAACAAAGAAACTCCAGGGTACGGGCAAGATAATAAAGTTAAAGGCCAGTGAAAAGGCTGCAGAAGAGCTTGTAAACACTGGGTTGGTGGGAAAGCTTTTATCAGACAGAGTCATCAACAAAAACGTGATCAAAGCCATCATATTAAAAGCATGGAGAACTTCGAGAAGTGTACAGATTGTGGACCTCAAGGAGAACATTTTCTTGTTTAAGTTTGCTTGTGAAGGAGACAAGAAGAGGATCCTAGAGTTGGGACCTTGGAACTTTGAAGGTTGTCCGCTCATCCTCAAGATGTGGCATCAGAATTTGGCTGTGGAAGACATGGATTTCTCGAGTATTCCCATATGGATGCAGGTTCATAATCTCCCCATTGAGTATATGTCCAAAGAGAATGCAGAGGAGATTGGAGCTTTGGTCGGTGAAGTGATAGAGGTAGATTTTACTGGTAATGGGGGAATATGTATGAGCAAATTCATAAGAGTAAAAGTGGAGTTGAAAGTGGACAATCCCCTTTGGAGTGGTTTTTTCCTGGACAGACAGCCACAATCGGATCTATGGATCCAATTTAAGTATGAGAGAATTGCAGATATATGCTTTAAATGTGGTAGATTGGGGCATTTAAAAGCTAGGTGCTCTTGGGAAGATCACTTTGGGAAGCAATTAAATCCTAAGGAGCCATTTGGATTTGGGCCTTGGATGAAGGCAGAAAATATGAGCAGAAGAAGCACACGGTGGGTGGAGTTCTTGGCTGAAGCTGATCAATCCAGAGATGAAGAAGAGAAGATGTGGAAGAAAGAGGAAGACAATTGCAGGTAGAATCTGATGGGCGTAGAGAACACGCGCCAGGAGGTGCATGTATCAAAGTTCAGTAAGATATTTCTTTTTTGGCTGAGGTCGATGGTTCTGGAAATTGTCAGACCAATTTTGAAAATTTTGAAGCCCACATCCCATCAAAGCAACTAAGTGCAGAGAAGCTTCCAGATAACCCCACTCAAAGCCAACCAGACATACAACCGAAGACCAAAAACAAAAATATCTTAGACCAACCTTTATTACTCAAAGCCTCACATACCTTTACACCCATGGAAACCGACCAAAAAGATGGAACTAAACTAAATTTACCCGTCCAATCCCAACCATGCACCAGCTCCCAAGGAAAAACCAATTCCAGAAACACATCAGAAACCCAAAAGATAAACCTTCAAATGGTCCATGACCCAATACCCTAGGAATCCAAATCTACCCAAGACCCAGCCTCTCCCAATAAGTATCTGCAAAACACCCGGCCTGAACAAAACATTATGGACCCATCTCTTTTTATTGGGCTCTCAAAGGCCCATGATAATAGATTGTCATGGACAGCTTACTATAATGAAGGAGAAAATTCAGGCCCAAGTGATTCATCTATGCGGGCTAATATAGCTAAAAGGAAGTTTGAAGAAGAGGAAAATAATATCATTGGAAGGGCCATTAAACTGACCAAGGTGGGCTCTGGTCTTTTAAATGTGCAATCTAAGCTCAACGTGCCCCGACAACCAATTCCAAAGGAATTCTCAAGAAGGACCAGGATGGATAAAAAGAAAAGACTCAAGGAACTAGCCAGAGAGCAATCTGTTGTTGCCGCCAATTCCCCACTGCAAGAGGTAACATATATGGAACCTGTATGTTTAAATATCAGTGAATCCTTTCAATCCAAAATGGCTGAGGAGGCAGGCCAACACATGCCCCCAGCTCAGCCATGATTACTCTATCATGGAATTGCCGTGGCTTGGCTCGGGCTACGGCAAAAAGAACCCTTAGAGCCTTAATAAGGGATATTAGCCCAGATATTATTTTCTTAGCAGAAAAAAAAATTCCCAGTAGTAAGAGTAGTGAAGTGTTAAAGTTATTGGGTTTCTATAATATAGAATGTGTTGAGCCGAGAGGGAAAAAAGGAGGTCTAGTAGTTGGTTGGAAGATTGGAGTAGATATGGAAATTACTTTCAAATCTAGTAATATCGTTAATGGATTAATTTTTTCTGATCCAATCAATGAGCCTTGGCTGATTTCTTTTGTGTATGGACCTCCAAACTACAGTAACAGAGGTATATTTTGGGAAGCTATTGAAAAGGTGGGAGATGCTTTTAGTGGGGGTTGGATGTGTATTGGTGATTTTAACCATGTATTTTTCCAGGCTGACAAAAAAGGTGGTAAACCAGTGACAAATTCTTCTAGTGGTGGTGTGAATGAGGTGATAGACAAGACAGGGCTCACTGACCTCCAATTTTCAGGAAATCCTTTTACATGGTCAAATAGAAGGGAAGGTTTTGCAAATATCAAAGAAAGATTGGATAGGGCCTTTGCAAATGAAAGACGGAGGCAAATTTTTCCAAGAGCTGCAGTTCATAATTTACCTGCCTCATCTTCAGACCAATCTCCCATTGTGTTATTCACTGAGAGTGAGCAAAGAAATGCCAAAAAGCCATTTAAGTTTGAAGAGGCCTGGACAAGAGATGAGACAAGCTTCTTTGTGGTGGAAAAAGCCTGGAGGTCTGAGGTACAAGGTACATCTCTGTTTAAAGTATGCAGGAAGATTAAAGAAACTAAAAGGGAATTCAAAAGGTGGAACAAAGAATGGTTTGGAAATATCCAGAAGAAAATCAAGGATTGTTGGGACCAATTGGAGAAGATTCAGAATGAAGATCCAACACAGGAAAATCTGAACAGAGAAGCTAATATTAACGTGGAACTCCAAGAATGGCTCCAAAGAGAAGAAATGTTATGGAGACAAAAGTCTAGAACCAAGTTTCTGGCAACTGCTGATTTGCATACCAAATTCTTTCACCTCACAACTATTATTAGAAGAAGAGGAAATGCGATAGATTTTCTAAAAAACCAGCAAGGTAGTTGGGTATCGGGAAGAGAAGAAATTGGAAAATGCTTTGAAGAGTTCTTTACAAACCTCTTTACATCCTCTAACCCCTTAATCCCAGGCAACCTTGAAAATCTCATAACCCCAAGCCTTATTGATGAGGATATAGAGATGCTATCTAAAATTCCTTCGCCAGAGGAGATTAAAGAAGTTGTCTTCAGCATTGGGTCAAATAAAGCTCCAGGGCCTGATGGGATGTCAGCTCACTTCTTTAAGTATTACTGGAATGTGATTGGGGGTGAAATTATCGAAGCCATCACTACCTTCTTCCATAGGGGGTACATGTTGAAGGAATTAAACCACTCCTTTATAGTGCTCATACCTAAAGGGAGTAATGCTGCAACTGTCTCTCAATATAGGCCCATAAGTTTGTGCAATGTCTTATATAAGACCATCTCTAAATTGTTGGTGAATAAGTTAAAGCAGATTCTACCCAAACTGATTTCTCCCTGGCAAACAGCATTTGTTCTAGGCCGAAAAATTCAAAAGAACACGTTTTTGGCACAAGAAATTCTTCATGACATGAGAAAGAAAAGAGGTAAGAAAGGTTGGATGGGGTTGAAGATAGACATGGAAAAGGCCTATGATAGGCTAGAATGGTGTTTTTTGGAGAAGGTTCTTCAGGCTTTTGGCTTTCTAAGCATTTGGATACAGTGGGTTATGCAATGTGTAACTACTACTTCCTTCTCAATTTTAATCAATGGCAGCCCATTTAGCTTTTTCAAGCCTAATAGAGGAGTAAGACAAGGAGATCCCTTTCTCCCTTCCTGTTTGTCCTAGCAACAGAAGTTCTAGCTCGGTTGATTGAGAGGGAAGCTTCAGATAACAAAATCAATGGCTATAAACTAGTACCAGACCTGATGCCTATTACCCACCTCCAATTTGCAGATGACTTGTTCCTATTTGCTCAAGCAAATGAGGAAAATATAGAGAGCATTAAAGCTTGTATTGAAATATTTGCTGGATGGTCAGGGCTGAAAGTTAATCTGTTAAAACCAGTGATCATGTTTAGCAAGAATGTGCATCAAAGTATAAGAACTCGCTTAGGAAATTTAATGGGAATAAAAGCATCAACTAGGAAAGAGAAATATCTGGGTATCCCAATGGCCTCTGGTAAAGACAGAAAGTTTGCAGCTGAGGAAATTATTAATAAAGTAAAACAAAGACTTCAAGGGTGGAAGATGAAGACTTTATCACAAGCAGGTAGAACCACTCTTATTACATCAGTGGCCTCCTCCCTTCCATCTTATCAAGCTTCATCTCTCCTCTTTCCTAAACAAGTCTGCTCTAAGCTTGATGCTATGAATAGAAATTTTTGGTGGGGTTTCAAAGATGAAAATAAGCTGGGGTGTTGTCTTAAAAGCTGGGATTCTATATGCACTTCGAAAAGTGTTGGGGGGTTGGGTATAAGGAAAACTGAAGACATGAACAAAGCTCTGGTGGCAAAGATGGCTTGGGAAATAGTAAGTAATGTGGACAAAAGATGGGTTCAGATATTTAAAAAGAAATATGTAAAACATAGAAACTTTATGAACATGCCTTCACCAAAAGGGGCATCCTGGGCTGCCTAAAGCATCTTTGAATGCAGAGCCGTAGTAAAGAAGGGGATGTGCCATAAGATAGGGAATGGCTTGAATACATGGATTTAGGAAGATCCCTGGATTCCAGATGAAACAAATCTAATTCCTCAAAGGAGAAATGAAGCTACTCTTGAAGCTCAATTGGTGGCGGAGTTGATTGATCAAGATACTAGGCAATGGGATAGAGGAAAGCTTTATGAGTTATTTGAGCCAAATACAGTAACCAAGATTATGGCCATTCACATTACCCAATTATCATAGCAAGACCAACCTTTTTGGTGCCTTAATCCTGCAGGTGAATTCATTGTAAAGACAGCATATAATGCCTTAAGGGTATCTAATTATCCTCATCACTCTATGCTGCAAAGTAAAGATTGGAAAGAATTGTGGAAGCTGAAAGTTCATCCGAGGCTCAAAAATTTGTTATGGAAGATGGCTTGGGAGATTTTGCCTACAACCTCTGTTTTAAATTCCAGGTTCTCTCTATCCTCACTAGATTGTTATTTATGCAATAATGCTGTTGAGTCCTTGGAGCATATTTTTCTGCACTGTGATTGGGTTGCTCAAATGTGGTTTACACGTCCTTGGCCACTAAATATGAGCCATATGCACAATGTATCTATCATAGATTGGGTGAAGATGATAATCAACCCAAAACGTGGACTGGGTTTAGAGGGAGAAGAAGCTAAAGACTTCCAATTATATGCAACAATTGTATGTGATCAAATTTGGCTGACAAGGAATAAGGCTAGAATGGAAGGAATCAAAAATAACCCAGAACAGGTGGCAAGGCAGGTGTGTAAAACATATGAAGAGCACAAGAATGCGTGGAGAAATCAATCAACTAAACCGCCTAAAGACTCAATCTGGTCTCCCCCACCCTTAAATTGGATAAAAATTAATTTTGATGTTGCAATTAGGGAGGATAAAGCTACAGGGGCAGTGGTGGCAAGAGACCAAAGGGGAAAGTTAATTGCAGCATGGATAGAGCAGTTGGAGCAAATAGAGCCTTTGTTAGGAGAAGCTAAAGCAGCTTGGGTAGCCGTCAACAAGGCAGCTGAGGAAGGATTCAAAAGAATTATCCTTGAAGGAGATGCACTGAATATCATTGGGCCATTGAAGAACAAAGCAGTTGGCTCTCACTGGAGAATTAAAGCAGTTCTAGAGGATATTTTGTTTCTAGTCAAATATTTTGATAATGTATCATTTTCTTTTATAAGTAGAGAAGGTAATATGATCGCTCATCTTTTAGCCCATTGGGGTGCTCTTTTGAACTGGAGTGGGCCAGTTTCCATCTCTAACGTTTCATTGATGTTAGTAAAGACTTTTGATAGAGATGGGCACAGGCCCTCCCTAGACTGTATAGCTAGTGTTTCTTCGGTTTTATAAAGTATTTATTTATCAAAAAAATTGGCGTAAACGCACTTTTAGTCCCTACATTTTGACCCGATATCTATTTTGGTCTCTATATTTTATTTTTACCACTTTTAGTCCCTAAACCAATTAACGCGTGATATTTAAGTCCTTACTGTCACCCAACTAACAGAAAATGCTGACGTGGCTGACAGTACAGTAAAATAATAATTAAAAATTCTATTTTAGCATTAAAATATTGCCACGTCAGAATTTAAATTAAAAAAAATTAATTTATTAATTTTAACTAAATGAAAAAAAATTAAAAACAAAAAATCAAGCCAATAAAGATCAAAACACCACAATCCCAAATCACAACTCTCTGAAACTCTCCTGTCTCAACGGTGCTTATGGGTATCTTTTTCTTTTTTGTTTTCTTCATTCTCTTTCTTTTTCTTCCCCAGATCGGTCTCTCAGTTTCTCTGCCTCCATTCTTTCCTTTTCTTCTTTCTTTCTTCTTCTTTTTCTTCTTTCTCCCTCTATCTTGGTGCTTAGCCCTCTTGAACTCTCTTTATCTCTTGATTTTGATCAAACCTAACTCCAAACCCAAACCCATATGCCTCAAGCTCCTCTCTCAAATCAATGGGTCTCTCTCTTTTTTCTTTTTTCTTTTTTTTTTTTTGTGGGTTTCTGTGAATATGGTGTTGCCAACTTGCCGTGGTGAGGTGGAGGGCATGGGTTTGTGAGGATCGGCGTGATGGAGGTCTGAGTTCGTGGATCAGCATGGTAGAGGGTGTGGGTTTGTGGTGATCGGCGTCTTTGGTGGAGTTTTGGTGATGGCATAGATCTGAGTTTGGGTCGGTCGGTGATGGGTTGCATGATTGTTCAGTGGCTGGATTGAAGTTTGGTGGTGGGTTTCAGTGGCTGAGATTGGAGTTTGGTAGTGGGTTTCGGTGATGGCACAAATCGGAGTTTGGTGGTGGGATTCATTCAAAGATTGGAGTTTGGTGATGGGTTTCATTCTCAGATCGAAGAGGAATGGCGCCTGGACTAGCTGATTTTTTTTTTTTTTAATTAGATTTGGGTGGGGTAGTTTGCTCCGATGGGTTTGTGTGGGTAGTGGATGGGTTTATTGTTTTGGATTTGTGGTGAATAGTTGATGGTGTTGTGGCATATTCTTGTGGATTTGTGGTTGTGATTTGAGGGTAGTCATGGGTCAGGAAAGAAAATTCTGTGTTTAGATTTGTGTTCTTGAGTTCTTTAATCTAGGTTGGAGTTCTTGTGTTCATCATGTTCTTCCCGAGTTTTTTTTTTTTTTTTTTTTTTTTTTAAATTTTCATTTAGTTAAAATTAATAAATTAATTTTTTTTAATTTAAATTCTAACGTGGCAATTTTTTAATGCTAAAATAGATTTTTTAATTATTATTTTACTGTGTCGTCATCCACGTCAGCATTTTCTGTTAGTTGGATGACGGCAAGGACTTAAATGTCACACGTTAATTGGTTTAGAGACTAAAAGTGGTAAAAATAAAATGTAGGGACCAAAATAGAAATCGAGTCAAAATATAAGGACTAAAAGTGCATTTACGCCAAAAAAAAAGTTGCATCTTACAAGTTGCGACGTGTATATGGCCCCATTGTTGCCGTTTAGTTGCTTTGGATGGAAAATTATTGAATATTTGGGGAGTACTATAAATGCGTACTATTTTCTCAAATGAATTGTGAGTTTCATCATAAATTTAATTAGTGAGATTCACATTTATGTGAGAAGGGGAGTACGCATTTATGGTATTTTGGGAGTATCCAATAATTATTCACCTTGGAACAATATTATCGTAACTCGTAATTTAAAAATATTAGTAATTTTTTTTTCATTGTTTAAAATTCCAAAATCACCCTCAGGAAATAGGAATATAAGCGATATTCTGCAAGCAAAATCAATGGGCCAAAGTGGTATTTCATTAGTACTAAATTTTGTTTCACATATTGCTTATTGGCTTCATTTGTTTCAAACAACATGATAGAGTTGATTTTCCAAAAAAGAAATTTTTTTTGAGAAACCTTCCAAAAAAGAAATTTAGAATAAAATAACCTCTAAAAATAAGTAGCGTTTTTAATAGAGTTTTTTATTGACAAAAAATAGTTTTCGTTTAACCATTTTTTTAAAATTTCTATCAAAACAAACGGAAAATAAGATTCTTAAGAATTGTTTGTCTGCATGTATGGCTGTAAGTGTGTATGCTAGTCTTTTTTTTTAATCATTATTATTAATTTTCTATGCATAATATGTTTTGTCTTCAATGGGAGAAATCTTTGATTTCCAGTAAGTTCTCTGATATGCATAATAGTCCAAAAGTGAAAAAATTATTACGTTTATTGTATAATTCAGAACATGTATATCATGTAAACCAACTAATATAATTAATATAAATTGCAAAACCAAGTATGAATTTGGTTTTCCATCTAAAATTTTTCAAAAAGGCTTATCGTTCTAATACGATAATAATTTTTGAAATTTAAGTTCTCAATAAACTAGATGCTATCAAAATTAGTTGTCCAATATTATTTTATAGACTCCCTATTAGTTATTAAAATTTAGAATCACACATGTTATTAGTAATCTACTTCATCTTCAAACAATCTATTTCTTACTGGCATTTGACGCACAAATTTATGCCTACATCCACACAAATCTTGGCTAAGAAATGAGTTAATTGAAGACAATCTAAACTTTTTTTAATTATTGAAATCTATCATTGGTTTTACTTAAAAGACCAAATTTGTCTTTTTGAAGTTACATTTTTAAACTTATTACGTGACAAATTATAAGATTATTTACGTGTATTATTTAAACAAATCACTTAATTTATTGAAAAAAGTATATAACTAAAATGACACATGAATGATTTCTTTAATTGCCACATAGTAGGTTAAAGTAAAATAGCTCAAAAAATGTTTCAAGTCAAACGTTTTCCTTTACTTAATAGTAGGTATCATGAAGGCTATAAGCCTATGATTCCAACAATTTTATTTTGTTTTTCATTTACAAATTTTAAACTTCTCTCTCTATTTTTTTTTTCATTTACAATTTTCATTTCTCTCTATCCAGCCACTTCTCTTTCATTTACAATTTTTAAAGTTAATTAAAAATCAATTAATACCAAGCATATGCCTACACTCACATAGATCTTTGCTTTGTTATCAATAGTTTCACATATTTCTTATTGGCGTCCTTTGTTTTAAGCAACATGATAGAGTTGTTTTTCCAAAAATATTTAGCAAAAAATAATCTCTAAAAATAAATCTTGTTTTTAATAGAGTTTTACATTCATCAAAATAGTTTTCATTTAACTTTTTTTTTTCCTATCAAAAGACGGATAATAAAATTCTTAATAATTGTTTGTCTGCATGTATGGTTGTAAGTGTGTGTGCTAGTCTTTTTTTTTTTTTTTTAATTATTATTATTATTATTATTTTTCATGCATAATATGTTTTGTCTTTGGTGGGAGAAATTTTTGGTTTCCAATAAATTATCTGATCTATATATATAATAATAGGTGAAGCAGAGAGAGTGTGAAATTGAATTCCAAATTAGAACTCTAATTTTATGCCATGTGTCTAAATTACAATTCCAAATTAGAACTCAAATTTTGTGACAAGTGTCTTTCCTCCGTCGGTCTAAAATTAAGAGGGATCAGATTACGCTGTGCTCTTTTTTTTTGGGTGAATAAACATTCTGCTCTTTCACACCAGCGTATTTTCAGGTTCACCTCCCCTTCCACGATATAATCAAAACCCAAAATCCTTCCTCCTTCAATATACAGCTCCCCTCTTCTTCAATTAATGCTATGAAATTTCAAAAGAATATCTCGGTATCAATGATGCATGCCTTTGGGTATTTCTGTATCTTATATAAGTAGAGGTTCTCCATCTATTCCGATTGTACTTTTCTTCACAATTTTAAAAGTCCTGCTCTGCAAAACGAATTCTTCCTAAGGTTTGATTACTCCTTTCTTTCATCTGCCTATGCTTTCCTTCGTTTTTGTGAATAAGCAAATTAAAACACCCCAAAAAAAGTAAAAACTAAATATCAGAGAGATGTACATACATTTAAAGGGGAAAAAATCATATTCCCAAATAGAGGAAAAGATAAATGAAAAAGGAAGAAAATATACCTGAGAGTCTTGAGACTGAGAAGCTGATCCGTCAGCATAAGAAGCCTTAACCCATGGTGGACAGTGAGGCGAAGCCGTGAGTGTGGTGATGAGACGGCGGCGGCAACAACTAGGATTTAGATTGTGGAGGGTATGGAGTGAAGTCAGTGAAGGGTTGAGACTTAAGACTTGAGACTTGAGACTAGAGAGACTTGAGATTGGGAGTGTAGAGAGAACGGAGACTTCTGAGATTGAGAGTGACATTTTGATTTAATATTGAGAAGTGAGAACAGATCTGAGATTGGATTGAACTCATCGAAGACTGAGGCTTGCGTGTGGATTCTGTGGAACAGTGTTTGAGATGGGATTTCCATTTCAATTTTAGCAGTTCTGAGCTTCTTTCTTCTGCTGATTTGATCTTTGCTTTTGCTGATTTGATTTTTGCTTTTGCAAAGAAGACTCTAGAGGCGTGTAGGTGTAGTTCTCAATTTACGGGTGCAAGATAAAAATAAAAAATAAAAAATATAGTACAAGGTAAATTCCAATTAGTCTTCGTCCAGTTGTACCATGTTTGACTCCCCTCAATCATAATCTATAAGTGAACAGTAATTAATAATTATATATATATATATATATATATATATATATATATATAAATATAATAAACAACAAGGCTTAACTTTATAACTTTATTTTGTCTTCATCAATTGCGAACTGCGTAACTGCGTCAATCAACTGGTCATTATAGTTATCAAAATATGATATTGTTTTTATATAGTGGTTCGTTTCTGATATGATGGTGAGCACATCTATTACTTCACACACAGGACTGTCTGCCCATGCTTTAAAAATATACACATTTGGTTCTGCTTCTTCTTCTTCTTCCCTTGATTGCTTTATAGCATATTCTGACTTATCATAAAAATTTGTTGGTGACCTATATGATAAAGGGTCTTTAAACAGCTTATTGTCTTAACAAAGGTCATCTATATTTTTACAGATTATGTCCTTATTTGGTGTGGTCTTTTCCCTCTACAGGAGATTGTCATAAAATTGGGAAACTCTGTTGCCAACGAATTGAGGCTTTTTAGCTACTTATTTTCTTACCAAAGGTCAGCTCTTTTTTATTGTTTATGTTATTATTATTGGTCAATTATTTGATAGGCTGTTCATATTCTATTTATCAGAGATATAAATCTAGACTAAATATGTGTTGTAGTGTAAAGTCTAAGGCTCCGTTTGGTAAAGTAGTTTAACAACATGTTTCAATTTTTAAACAACATTACACGCCAATGAACTGAGGCTTTTTAGTTACTTATTTTCTTACCAAGGTCAGGTCTTTTTATTGTTTATATTATTATTATTGGTCAATTATTTGATAGGCTGTTCATATTCTATTTATTAGAGATATAAATCTAGACTAAATATGTGTTGTAGTGTAAAGTCTAAGGCCCCCGTTTGGTAGAGTAGTTTAACAACATATTTTCAATTTTTAAACAACATTACACGCATTCACACACTTTTTCACCCACACGTATTTTAAAAAAAATACAAACAATATTACTAGAATAACGTTACCAAATGACTCCCTGATCTGAAAGTCAAAACATCTATATGGCATTATTAAAATATATATTTAAAAAAAAAAAAAACGTGTGTAAACATCTATCCCAAATTCAATTGAAGTGGAAATTGTGCTAAGTGTTCATGTGGTGGGAAGCTTAAGAACCGAGAGATATATCTTTTTTTTTTCCTTTACTATTAAACTTTCGGTCGGGTCGGGTTATACGGATTTTCAAACCCTTAACCCACTGTCCAAACCGAATATTCGGGTTTACTAAGAAACAAACCAAATCCAACTAATCAGAGGCTTCGGGTCGACCCACTGGTCTAAGGGTCTGTCGGATTTGGCCTTAAAACAAGCCCACCTCCCCATCAAAGCAAATTAAATTAATAAGATAAATTAAAGTCACAATATTGTTAAAAACATACTTCATGATTACCTTATTCATATGATAAGTTATTAACAGTAGTCAAGAAAGTAATGTTACTGTCCTAATGATGACTCCGAAAATCAATAACAATTTACTAACTCAATAATTGTAAAAAATGTTTATTGTGTAACATTGCTCTAATTTAATGAGAAAATTTTAATGATTCTTTTCTTTTTCGTGTCATAAAAGAAGAAAAATTATTGAATACATTGAGAGTATCATAAAAACGTACTGCTAAGTTTTGTGAATGAAATTATCTGGTTAATAATATGAATTTAAACTTAACTGAGCCTTTTAAACATGAATAAACTCATGATTAATAATATATCCATTCCCGTGCGGTAGCATGGGTTACATACTAGTATACATAATAGTCCAAACATGAAAAGTTCATTTCTATATTTTTTTTTCTTGAACAATTATTTGTCTTTCTTGTGTTGTTGTTTGCTCACTTAATTTTTTTTTTTTCTGATTATTTATTTGCATAGATTCTATTGGTTAGAATGTTACCAATGCTTTATTTATTTATTTTTTTTTAATGGGGCACTCAAATTTTTCGTTTTTGTTTGGTTCTTTATATGATTTTAAATTTCCTAGTTGACAATAATTAGAATTGTACAAATTATATGCAAAAGAGCATGTCATACGAGGCACTCGGGTTCAATTACATGGCGTAGGAGAAGAAAATAGAAGATTTCGATAATGAATTCGAAGACTAGGTAGAGATGGTGGAGAATTGAGTCTTGAATTCTTGATTAATATGACATGGTTGATGACTTGGGTTCCCCTACTATCTCTTAATAGCTAGCAGCTATCAGTGCTTTTATTTTTCATTTATTTATTGAAAGGAGATATCAGTGGTTGTGTTTTGGTTTTGAATATCAATATTCCCTTGGCTTTGACATATTATGAACTCAAAGGTATTTGAATATAGGCAGCTTACCATGGTATCTAATACTTAAGTTGCCCAAGCAAGGAAGGGAAAGGATCCCATGGGACAGACTGAGCATAGCAGAGGAAGTACAGATTACAAGGCTCAAACAGTACAGGAACTATGAGAATGTAAACTTATTTGGGGAATCCAAGGATAAGTTTGTCACTTGTCATGAGTTCGTTTTTCCTTGTTTCTGAGGTGTGGTATCTGAAGTTTTGCAATATAATTCTAATTGTATTTGTTGTGTTAGAGCATCCATAGCAGTTGTTGCAAAAATTATGCCATTTTACCACACCAAAAGCCTACTTTATTATTTTACCACATCATTTTACAATATCCCATTTATCAGATGTGTTATCATTTAATTATATACACCAAAATAATATTTACTACACATTAAAATAACATATTATCTACTCCCCATTATCATCAACAACAGCAACAACATCAATGCCGATCAACAACAGCAACAACATCAACAGCAACAAAACCAACAAATTCCAAATCCAAAAACCTCAACAAAAGAGGAAAAAAAAAAAAAAACAAACAAACCATCACAACAGCCATTACAACACAACAGCAACAACCACTTTCACCGTTGCCCCACCATCCACAACCACAAACTACGGCAGCAAGAAGAAGAAAAAAAAAACACAATCCAGGTCCCAACAACCTTCCTCTTCTGCCACTTCTCAACCGGCAACCACCAACCACAGCCAAAAAAAAAAAAAAAACCCCACAATTAAGCCACCACCAACCTTCCTCTTCCACCTCTCAACCACAACCACAACCACAGACACAGCACAGTCACCATGACTCACCTCTCACCGAAATCAAGCCATTGAAGCTCAACCCAGAAGCTCAATCCAAATCAAAACCCAATTCTAGACACGATCCATGATTTGGCCGCAACCCACAACCTCAACCCAAATCACCTGAATCAACCCATCGAAGCCACAACCCACAACTTCAACCCAACCATCGAAGCCACCTGACTCACCACCCACAACCTCAACCCAAATCAAAACCAATGAAGGAGATTTTATTGAAGCTCAACCCAGAACCTCAATCCAAATCAAAACCCAATCCCAGACGCGATCCATGATCCAACCGCAACCCACAACCTCAACCCAAATCACCTGAATCAACCCATTGAAGCTACAACCCACAACTTCAACCCAACCCATCGAAGCCACCTGACTCACCACCCATAACCTCAACCCAAATCAAAACCTGTGAAGGAGATTTTATAGACCAGTGATGATGGAATTTGTGAGATAGTAGAGAGGAAATCAGTGGTGGCTCATGATTCATGAATGGGAAGAGAATAGAGCAAAAGGGAAGAGGGAAGAAGAAAGAGTATGGGAGAGTGGAGATGGAGGCAGTGAATAGCCGAAGGAGAAGACGAAAGAGATACTTGGGATGAGAGGGAAAGAGGAATAAAAAAAATAATAAAACCATATGCCTCAGATGTCCGTACTGTGCCAAATATGTGAGGATACTGTAGCATACTACAAAAATTATGAGATTTGGAACATCTGATATTTGGTGTTTGGTGTGCCAAATGTGCCAAATATTTGGCATTTGGCACATTTGGCACATCTAGTGTGGATGCTCTTAGGAGTGCAAGCCAATGCAGAGAGGTAGGGACTACAAACTTTACAACAACACGAGATTAATTAAACCAACACAAGTTAACTGCTATGAAATCCAGTGTAAAAAACACTTTCACTATGCGAGCTTTTGCTACAAAAATAAAGTACAAGGAAAATTTAATTTATTAGTAATACTAAGAGTTCGTTTGGTACAACTTATTTTGTTGAAAACTAAAAACACTATAACAAAATAATTTTTAAATGTGTGAAAAATTATTCCTCACTCTTTTTTTACTGTTCATATGCATTGGTGCATTGTTCATGTCCCATGAACAGTGCACCAAGCGCTAGTCTTTAAAAAAAAAAAAAAAAAAAAAGCTGAAAACGTGGATGCGCAACGCAGACGCACAATCCAAACTGGGCTTAAGTGTGTGTTTGGCAAAAATTAAGAAGTCAGCTTATTTTACTATTCAACTCATTTTTGCTACTATTTATGAGCCTCACTACACTTTTTGGTATTATTCATGGGTCTCACTATACTATTTCAGCTTACTTTTACTTTTATTTATAGTACTTTCAACAAAAAGTTTTCAATTTTAGTAAAATAAGTATATCCCAAATAGACCCTAAAAACACAATTTTTGTTATAATTTATCTACATGATGATTTGAAAGTGGTGGAGTTATGGAACCACATGGACCTACCACTTTTACTAAACAAATCGTAACAAAAGTGTAGTCGTAGCATGTCACAAAATTTACAAACTACATGACACGGATGTTATTAATAATTGTAAGCGGTAACGACACCCTCTAATGTTGATGACACGGTGATTGCTATATTATAAATTTTTTATTTATTTATTTTTTACTTTACTTTAGAAGGTGATGTGTGATGACTAGTGCATTAAGATGCCTTAAAACGAAGAAGTTGCTGTTTGATTGTCTGTATTATTTTTCTAGTATTACTTAACCATTTTTTTGAACAAAATGTTCTTGTCAAAAGATTTATTTATGTTTGCTTCACAAGTTTTTGTAACTACTAGGGGTGTCTATGCAAACCGGAGACTAGACAAAACCGACCAACCCGACCGGAATGGACCCGTCACGGTCAGATTCAACACCTTTGACGATCGGTGAGGGGTCTTAATCCTTAGAAATCAACTTTGACGGGTCGAGTGGCTGGTTTTGTCCACAAAAACCCGAGCCACCGACTCACCTGACAAAAACTCAAAGAAGGCCAAAAAAAAAGCTGAAAACGTGGATGCGCAACGCAGACGCACAATCCAAACTGGGCTTAAGTGTGTGTTTGGCAAAAATTAAGAAGTCAGCTTATTTTACTATTCAACTCATTTTTGCTACTATTTATGAGCCTCACTACACTTTTTGGTATTATTCATGGGTCTCACTATACTATTTCAGCTTACTTTTACTTTTATTTATAGTACTTTCAACAAAAAGTTTTCAATTTTAGTAAAATAAGTATATCCCAAATAGACCCTAAAAACACAATTTTTGTTATAATTTATCTACATGATGATTTGAAAGTGGTGGAGTTATGGAACCACATGGACCTACCACTTTTACTAAACAAATCGTAACAAAAGTGTAGTCGTAGCATGTCACAAAATTTACAAACTACATGACACGGATGTTATTAATAATTGTAAGCGGTAACGACACCCTCTAATGTTGATGACACGGTGATTGCTATATTATAAATTTTTTATTTATTTATTTTTTACTTTACTTTAGAAGGTGATGTGTGATGACTAGTGCATTAAGATGTCTTAAAACGAAGAAGTTGCTGTTTGATTGTCTGTATTATTTTTCTAGTATTACTTAACCATTTTTTTGAACAAAATGTTCTTGTCAAAAGATTTATTTATGTTTGCTTCACAAGTTTTTGTAACTACTAGGGGTGTCTATGCAAACCGGAGACTAGACAAAACCGACCAACCCGACCGGAATGGACCCGTCACGGTCAGATTCAACACCTTTGACGATCGGTGAGGGGTCTTAATCCTTAGAAATCAACTTTGACGGGTCGAGTGGCTGGTTTTGTCCACAAAAACCCGAGCCACCGACTCACCTGACAAAAACTCAAAGAAGGCCAAAAAATTCCCGATCCGGCGATGATTTGGTGTTCCTCAGCTCTGATCTGGCTTTGTTTGACATTCCTTTACTCAGATCCACTCAAATCCGACCAAGATCTACTCTCTTCCTCACTTAGATATGCTTAAATTCGGTGAATCTAGCCTAGATTTACTTAAACTCGGCCAAAACTCCGATAAGCCTGACTCTAACTCAACCAAATCTCCTTAGACCTCGGCCAAATTTCCATAGATCCGAAGGAATATCGGCAAAATCTTGTTGGATCCGGCCAGATCAGACGAGATCTGGCCAAATTTCAGCAAAAATCCGACAATATCAGAAAACCTGAAACCGATCGATTCACACCCAAAAATCGATATGATCCGACCAGGTTGATTTGAAATTTCATTTGGGTCGATTGCAGGTTGAAATCTTCCCCACTTGATAATGTCGAGTCGAATCCGAGTTGGACACAAACCCGACCTGCCCCAACCTGTGAACAGCCCTAGTAACTACAAATGCTTAGGCGTACAACAATACAACATTATTTTAGGCCCACAGTTTTAGTGGAGTTTGTGTCAGTCTCAACTGCAACTTACTGTTGCGTTCGAACTCAACCCCACCTGCATGAGAAATTATTGGGACCTCCAGGAGGACCTCTGATGTGGTCCTTCTAGGTCTTGCCACGCAATAAGATTATGCCACCTAGCCATTTTATAAAACTCAGCTCCACATCATCTTACCCATTAACTTAACTATAGTTAGCAACTCAAACCATGATTAAAACTCAGCTCCACCAGTCGGATTTAACCCAAAATCAAACCGTGTTAACCCACTGTATTAGCCACTTCTCACCCAATTTCAGAAACCCAAAATTTTATTTTACCCGCTCAATCCTTTTCCCTCTCCTTTCCTGCATCATTGGACCCTTCAAACAATCTTATGCTGGGCTTTCTTTCTTCTCCCTTGGATGAATAGTGAGTACCATTAACTGTAAGCTATGGCTGAAGTAGTTGCTGGAATCCACACACCACCATTGCAACTAAACAAGATTGATCAAGGTATGTATATTACAAACTCATTTCACTCTTCAATGTAATATTCTCTTAGCTTTGTTTTGTTTTTTTGTAGTTTATAAATATGGTGTCTTCTACGTGTTTGATAAAAGCCCAAGATGAGAAATAATTAAAATAATGGAATTTTTATGTGTTGTTCTCTTTCTATCTAGTTTATAGATAATAAAAATTAAATTTTTATGTGTTTTGTGGTGTGAATTGTTAGAACCCATTCCATACTCCTGCCTACCTTTTGTTTTTGGGTTTATTAGATGCCACTCTGTTTCTTTGTTCTTGAAACAGAGCACAGGCTCTAAACGAACCTTAAGTCCAAAATGTAAAAATAGTTCAATTTTTTTTTCTTACAGTTAATAGTTTATACGCACACACCATTCTAACCATTTTTATTTTTATTTTTTATTATCCTTTTGATTTGAGTTTCCTTAGAAATGTGTTTTGTAATGTTTTTAATTATAGATATTAGAGTCGATGAAGAACTACAAGACGTTGAAAATTTGCTTGGAATGGTGGTGCACAGTAAGGAGGAAGCATATAAATTGTATAATGATTATGCTTTACGAATTGGGTTTAGTGTTTGAAAAGAAAAACTCAAATATGCAAAAAATGGTGTAAGACAGCGGGATTATGTGTGTTCAAAAGAAGGATTTCCACGAGATAGTGACCATTTGGGTGATAAGAAATTCAAAAGATTACAAACTAGGACTAGTTGTGAAGCTAGTATCCGGTTTACAGTGACAAATGGTGAGTGGAAGGTTACTCATTTCAATCCTAATCATAATCATGAGCTTGCAAAGCCTGAAGAAAGACCGTTTTTAAGGTCGAATCGAAAAATTACTGATGCTCAATTAGGTGTAATAAGAACTTTCAAAGAAGCGGGCATAAGAACAATAAGTACATATTCCTATTTAGTTGAGGAAGCTGGGGGATTTGAAAATGTTGGGTTTATAAAACGAGATTGCTATAACATGGTGAACAAGCAGAAGTTAATCAATGTTAAGGTTGGAGATGCTCAAAGTTAGTAAACCATTTTAAACAGAAGCAAACAAAAGATCCTATATTTTTTTATGCAATTCAAGTTGATCAAGAAAACCGAATGACAAATTTTTTTTGGAGAGATGGTAGATCAAGAACTGATTATAAATCTTTTGGAGATGTAATATGTTTTGACACTACATATCAAACTAACAAGTATAATATGATATGTGCCCTATTTGTAGGTGTCAACCATCATTGGAAGAATGTACTTTTTGGTTGTGTATTTCTATTAGATGAAACAACTGCTTCGTTTACTTGGTTGCTTGAAACATTCTTGGAATCAATGGGAAATCAAAAACCAAAGACAAATTTTACTGACCAATGTCAAGCAATGAAGAATGCCATAAGAGTTGTGCTTCCTGATACTTGCCATCGCCTATGCTTATGGCATATCTCAAAAAATGCTACAGAAAATTTACCAAGGCATTATGGGAATCCTGAATTTAAGAGTAGATTTAATAAGATTCTTTATAATTGTGTGACAAAAATAGAGTTTCAGTCTTGTTGGGATGCCTTGCTTAGAGATTACAATTTGGTGGGCAATAATTGGCTTAGCACCTTATATGAAAATCGTGAAAGGTGGTGTTCAGTTTTTAGTCATAACATTTTCTCTTGCCGAATGAAAGCTTCATCCAGGAGCAAGAGTACAAATAATGTTTTTCAACATATGGCATGCAAAACAATGAGGCTAACAGAATTTGTACATTAGTATGAGAAAGCTTCAAAAAATATTCGCACAGAAGAGTTAGAAGAAGATTTTCGTTGCAAACAAGGTACATCTTTTCAAATAGTCCAAAATTGTGGCCTTTTGCAACATGCATCATTTTTTTATACTCGTACAATGTTTAAAAGATTTGAATTAGAAATTACTTTTACCTTGGGGGTCACACACCAAGATGTTAATTTTGATGGAGTGTCTTCCACCTATGAAGTCATTGAAGGAGGTGGTCGGAGGGTTCATGTTGTCCATTTTAACTCGTTAAATAATGTTGTAATATGCAACTATAAAATGTTTGAAACATTGGGGTTACTATGTCGACATGCTTTGCGAATACTTATTGTGAAAAATGTAACAGAGCTTCCTGTTTAGTATATTTTGAAACGATGGACAAAAGATGCAAAGAAAGATAGTGTTGTATGTGATCATGCAAAATTAGCCGATGCAAAAGATGAGTTGTCAATGACATCACGTCGTAATGAATTAATGCGCTTAGTTTATGAAATTTTCACAAGAAGTGCAGCAACAACTTGACATATTGAAATGTGCGGAAGAAAGATTAAAAAGATGATAGAATTAGTTGAGAAAGATATGGAGGTGTTAAGTGTGGCAAGAGATGATGGTGAAAGAGAAAATAGTTTTGTTGATAATACAACCTCTGGTGATGTTGAGAAGACAATTGCCCACTCAATAATTTGCCTATATTAGATCTCCTATGTGTGCGACCAAAAGGAGTAACAAATGCAAGAATGAAAAGCAACATGGAGAAGCGTAAAAGGAAGGCATTAAATGATATAACGAGATCAAGTAAGTATTTTTGTTTTTAAATTTTAAACTGAAAAAAAAATGTTAGTTCAATGATTCACTTATTTATTTGTTGTGAATAATGCCCAATATTTCCTCTCTTTTTTTAGAACAATTGCCCACGAGAGGACTTTCAACAAACTCTGGTCATGTTAGAGAAGGTATTGGCTTTTATTTATAAATAATTTTACATAGTCAAGTAACTTTTTAAACTTAGGTAACCCATATATGCCTTGCAATAGTTGCCACTAATTCACAAATCTCAACATATGCACCATAATGTACAAGTCTATGCTAGCCGATGCACCCATCTAGTGTACTCATGGATGAGAACTACAATAATCAAGTATGATCTAAGCCCCTTGCATCCTCTTTTCTATTATTTTTAAATGATCATACATTTTAATCTCTTATACTATTTTATAGGTATTCCATTCTCTAGGCATGCCAATGACTAGTAGTTCAAATCATTTTCAACTATCAAATCAGGTACAAGTAAAAAATAAAATAAAATGATTTATGCACTTGTATTTCATTTTTATAAATATCTACCATTTGATGTTGAGATAATTTGAATGTAGATCCCTTTTTCTTATTGGAGCGGTGCTTCTCCAAATGTTAGCTTAACAAGCATGCTTCAAAGTAATGATTGTTTGAATCATTTAAGTCAGGTAAATATACTTGCTATTTTTTTTTTTTTTATTCCTCATTAGTTATGTTATTTATTTGTATCAATAGTTTTCACTTTGTTACTAATAATTGAAAATGTCCATATTTATTTGCAGAATTCTTTCTTAAATGGTTTTACACAACTAAATCCAAGACAAAAGTGATTTGACTTGAAAGATATTTGATGAGTATTCAACTCAGAAGATTCCTGACAAGTATGCAACTAACAAGTATAGATTGATGATGAGAGGAGTGAAAGCTAGAAAGCTGTAGGAAATGTTGTTTTTGTATTTTGAAGGCAATGAAAATAGGCTGATTTTTAAGATATGTTAGAATACATTCCTTTTTGTATATTTACTTTGGTTATGCCTTCTCATCCTCTAGACAAAAATTGAATTATTCAACACTGTTATTCATCCAATTAAATATAACTAATATAAATGAAAAGTATTTTCATTTTAAATTTAGGGGATTACAATGTTAAAAAAGCTTACTAGGTTCTGCTGCAAGATACCAACTATCAATCCCCTGCTAATCATTTCCATTTCTCTTCCCCCCTTGTTGTGTGGAATCTTCTTTGGAAGGTTAAGTTGCCCTTTCTCTAGAGCTTGCTGGTATGGTTCCCAATTAGCTATTTAGTCCTTTGAGGTTGTAGCTGTGTCTGTGCAGCAGTGGGTCATTATGACCTCTCAGTCTCTATTTTGCAGGTATTAGGAGGCCTTTGCTTCTTCTAATTGTACCAATGGAAGGAATAGTGGCCTTAGGAACTCATTTTTTGTTACTTCTTTAAAAGCCACAATTTTATTTTATTCAATAACAATTAAAATTCAAATCCATTTAGAAATCATAAAAATAAAAGGTTATTTGAAAATCTGTTTGAAGCTGTTGAAGGGAAATTTGAAAGTATTTCCTAGTACCAGCTTGCATGTGGTTGTTCTTTTATATTTTTAATTTTATTTTTTGGGAATATATATGTGTACTTATTTAGTAATTTTTAAGATATAGGTGCATAGGGAAATGATACCTGTTATTTGTTCAGATTCATTTTCATGGCCTTTGAACTTGCAATTTATCTTGTAGGTTTTTGTGGCTGCAATCATCCTGTTACCATAAGCTTGATGTAAATAGTAATGGAAAGATACTTTTTCTTTGCTTCAAGTTGTTGCCAATTTCACTTCAATTGTAAATCTCTTGCTGAGTTAAAGAGAGATGAAAGTGAGACTGATGGAGCACTTGCAACTGTGCTTAAAGTTCTTAAGAAAATCCATAATATGTTCTTTGATATATGTCCCTCTTTGTTTCATTTGTTGATATTAGATGTTAAATTTCTTGTGTGAGGCAAGTAATTTTGTCCCAATGGGACTAGAAAATCTGAAAAATTAATGATTTTTGTGTTAAGGTATTAAATCTGGCTCATGTAGTGTTTTTTATGTTGGTCAAGTCCTTAATTATCACTACCATCTCTCTCTCTCTCTCTCCTATTTTGCCTTGGTTCCACTTAACCTGGCATGTTTTCTGGCCTATTGAATGTAACTTGGTCTAAATCATGCATATCCTGCTTTTCTTTTTCGGATTAGTAGTGAAGATGCACTCTCAGTAAAACATTGCTTAAGGCAGGCTGATGATTGTTATAAATATATTGAATGGTCCATGTGTTCTTATTTGTGATCAGAAATCAGTTTTTAAAAATGTTTAGTGTTAGACTTTATTAATATTTTTCTGTTGATTCCTCATCCCATGTTATAAACTGTTGCCTGTTTTCCTAAAAACTTTGAAAAGGAGAATTATGGACAAGTTGGTTTTTCTTTATGAAGATTTGCTTTTTCTTTTGAAACAGCTTGGTATAGGCTTCAAGTACCTTATTGTGCCTTCTGTTGTACTTAATAGTGTCTATTCTATAGCTGATTTGGCTACTAAATCTCCTATGCACTATAACTGGGCTATGCCACCAAATGTGTAACTCTTCTTTTGTTTTGTTATCCAAAAAAAAAAAAAAAAGTGCAGTGGGTTTGGCAATTACTACCTCTCTCTTGTATTCTGATAAGTACCTGTGTAATTGTAAGTGGTAGGCCAAACTAATAAGTACCTGTGTAATTGTGTAATTGTAATTGTGTAATTTAGTTTGCCTTCCTTCTATAAATTTGCTCTTTCACTGTGTTACAAAAAGTCAGGACTTAGGACTATAATAGGCACCGGATTTGCAAGTGAAGGAAAATTGTATGATGAGTGCATAATGCATCTGCTAATTGTTTTGGACTACATAGTTTTCATTTGGCATTGCTGTGGGAAGTAGAGCTTTAACTGTAAATTTTACCAATAGAGCTTTTGTGATACCAAGTTATGATATTGCTGGTGTAATGGTATAAGTAGGTAGTCAAGTGAAAAAAGTGGGGATGAAATATATGGAGACATAAATGAGAAAGCATTGAAAAGGCCTAAGCAGTTTCATTATCCAGGATGCTCATCGATAATGAAACTAGTTGCAATACAAAAGCAATACAATAGTTTGCAATGCAATAGCAATACTACCCAGAATGCTCATGGCCAAAGTGTTTGCAATACAATAGGTTTACATGAATAAAATTTCTAACATTTCTCTCAAAAAAACATCACTAATAGTGTAACAAATGAGAAATTTTATTGTCAAAATGAACAAAATTTACAATGAGATCCAAACACCAAAACAAAAAAAATGAAGGTCATCTGTAAACACAAAATTTATTTGCAAATACAAAAACTATACCAAAACAACTATACCAAAATCACATAAACAATTCACATCAGAACCAATTCTTCCAAGTCAACAGCAAGCCTACAACCAAATACCACTAATACAATTTTGCCCACAACCAAATACCACTAATACAATCTTTATTCAAAACTTTGGGACATCAATCTTTGCAGCATCAACAACAATGGTCAAATGCAAAAAAATGGAACCCAGCAACTAAAAGACTCACAGTCACAATTTTCCCCACATTACAAATTGAAAAGAACTCTTGTATGCCTTCATCTCATTAGTGGTCCTTCAAGACATTGTCGACATCTCCTGCCTTTCCGAAACAGAAAAGCAGGAAGAAGAAGAGGAGTTGTCATTGAAACACATCGTCGCAAGGAATTCGTGAAGCTCTGGTGGCGACCAGCCGAGATGCCGAGACACGTGTGGTTAGAAGAAGAGGCAGAAGAAGTAGCAGCAGATAATGGATCGCTGTTGTTGTTGCCGCCAGTGATGGTTTTTGAGGACGTTTCCCAGTTCCGCTACACGAATTCGACGGGCCACCCATCTAGATCGCTGTTGTTGTTGAATCCGCCGATGATGTTTTCAACTGGATTTGCCCAATATCTTGCGAGCCATCGACGCTTCCCAATCCGTTCGACGAACAAGCTTCTCCTCCTCCGCTTGCATTGATCATCTTCTTCCTCTTCCTCCTCTTCTTCTTCTTCTTCTTTTTCATCATCATCATCATCTTCTTCTTCTTCGGTTTCGGAACCGAAATCGACTTGTAACGGGGCAAGTTGATCAACGTTTTGGAGATAGCAAGCGTAGTCTTGGTTGTGGTCTGCCATTAGAGTTTTGTGTGTGTGTGTGTGTGAGAGAGAGAGAGGGACTGTGCAAAAATTTTGGTTGTTTTGATTGGGAGTATTGGCGAAGCCATTTTAAGAAAGATATGAACCCTAAATTGGGAGAGAGGAAGAAAGAAGGTTTTTTTTTTTTTTTTTGAGAATCAAGTGTTTGAGTTAAAGAGGCAGAAAGAGGAAATAAAGTTGATTTTGGGTTAAATCCGGCTGGTGAAGCTGAGTGTTAATTATGGTTTGAGTTGCTAACTAAAGTTAAAGTTAATAGGTAAGATGATGTGGAGCTGAGTTTTATAAAATGGCTAGGTGGCATAATCTTATTGGGCGGTAGGACCCAAGAGGACCACATCAGTGGTCCTCCTGGAGGTCCCAATAATTTCTCCACCTGCACAACTACTCGAATCGAAGCCAACCATTTTCTCGTTTTCCATGTGGCATGATTTCATTGGACACAATATATGTACCCGGAACTTTATTCCTTATCTATATAGCACATTAATTTCTTCCCACAGAAAGTGAATTGCACCAAATTCTATACAAGATGTGGTCCTCCTGGAGGTCCCAATAATTTCTCCACTTGCACAACTACTCGAATCAAAGCCAACCATTTTCTCGTTTTCCATGTAGCATGATTTCATTTGACACAATATATGTACCCGGAACTTTATTCCTTATCTATATAGCACATTAATTTCTTCCCACAGAAAGTGAATTGCACCAAATTCTATACAACTACTAGAATCAAAGCCAATCATTTTCTCATGCCACACGTGGCATGATTTCATTGGACACAATATACCCGGAACTTTATTCCTTATCTATATAACAACACATTAATTTCTTCCCACAGAAAGTGAATTGCGCCACCGTGACTAGTTAGCTCAGCGCCTCAGCCCACGTTTTGTAAATCAGGCCAACAGCCCCCTGATCTTGAACGTGAAAATCCAAGTTATATAAACACCATTTCTGATCTTCATGGGCTCTTTAGCAAGGTCTATTCCATTTTTCTTTGATACCACACATATAAAATTTTCAGAACTATATATTTAACCGCGAAATTTGATATGGGTTTTTCCTGGGCTATGTTCTCTCGTGTTTTGTTTCTACTTCTTATATTTTGTAGCTCGGGAGCAGAAGTTGTCACCGTTGATGTTCATGCAACTAAGGATCTTATCAACTCTGGCTACAAATATCTAGATGTTAGGTACGTAAAGGGCTCTTTGTTTTTGTACTTTGATCCATGCATTTCTTCTTCAAATTACTGAAAATACTATTGATGTGATTAACTGGATTAAAAAAAAAATGAAGGGTCTTAAATTTAAGGTTCTATTCATTCTAAAAGAAAGTTGAAACTTTAGTGAAACTGTAAATAGGACTGCGGAAGAATACAAGAAAGGGCACGTGGGTGCAGACAAGATCTTGAACATTCCTTACATGTTCAATACACCAGAGGGTAATTTCAATTTCTAACTATGATAAGCCCCCTTATATGGGTTTTTTTTTTTTTTTAATTGTTTTTGTTTGAAAATTTTAAAGTCTATAAGCAAATGATGAAACTTTGACCTTTAGGTAGGGTGAAAAATCCTCAGTTCTTAAGCGAGGTTTCGTCTGCTTGCAACAAAGAGGACCAACTTATTGTGGTAAATTATATTGTTTCTTGATTTATATTGTATCAAATAGTATAAAAAGGTATAGAAAAAAAAAATTTACCTTTAATATGGTCCAAATGCTTCTTATGTTATCTCTCTGTTGATGTTATCTGCATAGGGTTGTCAAATTGGGGTCAGATCCTTGTCTGCAACTGCTGATCTTCTTAGCGCTGTAAGTCATATGAAAATTAAATTGATCGTACATATCTTTCAATTAGCTGGTCAGATTTCGTGCTTAATTAATAAAAAAGCTACTTGAACATCATAATTTCCGCAACAATTTTAAGAATTTCTTCATATTGTTTACATTTTCTTCATCATATTTTGTTAACTGAACAATTAAAGAGAAAACTGAGGGGGGGTAAAAGAAAGGGTAATTCAAAAAAAAAAAAAAAAAAAAAAAAAAAAACAAAAACAAAAACTAACTTGCTGTAGTAAATGAGATGGCAGGGTTTCAAGCATGTGAGCAACATGGGAGGAGGCTATCTCGCCTGGGTGGAAAATGGGTTTCTTGTGCAAAAGCCAGACGCTGAGCTGTGAGCTCTATAATTGTATAAAACAACCATAATTTGCAGCCACAAGCAAAATATTGTAGAACTAGTTATAGGCCGGTGCGTTGCACGGTTTTATGAAAAAACTTATAAAATATATGAATAAATAATTATATATTTTAATAATTATTATAACAAAATAAGTGGCTTGAAGTATTGTTAAAAATAATATTTTTTACATTCGGAAAATCTTTGAATACCTATTTGTACACTATGTTTTTAGAGTATCCTTGTTCTTCTTCATCATTGTTCTTTATTAAAATCTTTAGACATAGTATTATAATTGGTCACTTTTAACAAATAGAACTATTCAGAGAATAATAACCTTTAATTTGTTCTAAACATAAATTCATATGATACAAAATTTATTTGAGAAACAAAAAGTAAATGAATAGTTTGAATTGTAAGAGAGACACTACTTTAAATGAAAAAAAAAAAAAAAATTGCAGAGCTCTACATATAGATTACACACCTTTCTTAGGATACTTGAAATCTTTTATGACAAACCTGGAAAACAAAATCAAGGAAAAAATTGAACCATATAGATTGTAAAATTGCATATGAGTCTATGACCATTTAATACCAGGATTTAAAATAAATTTTTTTTTTCTATATAGAGCTATCATTTCCACTTTGATTTTACTACTTTAGTAAAATAAGTTCCATAATTGCAAGGGAAAAAAACTATTTTGTAATGATGGCCCAAGAGTAAAAATAATCAATGCATAAAAATGATTGATATTGGAAGAATGACGACTATAATTCTATATAATAAAAAAATTGATGACTTTTTAAAGACTCTAAAAATTCGGGAATTAAATTTCCAAAATTTTGCAATTTAAAACCAAAAAAATAAAAAAGATTAATGAAGAATTTGTTGGGAATAGAAAATTATACTAATAATTAGCAAAAAAATATTAATTAATGTTGCAAATGGATACATAATTCTATGCACACTTTACATAAATAAATGCTGATATTCAAAATAAAAATAAAAAGTAAAAAGGGAACAACATGAATAAATCATACTCGACAAAATCTATTTCATTTTATTTGATAAATTATATAAAATAAATCCCATTAATTTAGTTTTAGTGTATTTAAATGATCTAGAAAAATAATGAAGCATATACTTTTGAGCCTAATCACATCTAGCAAAATAATAAAGTATTAAAAATATTGAAAGGCAATTTAAGTTCACATATGCTTGCATGAGATACGTACCTGCCCACAGTAGCAATGGAAACCTCATCTTGAGATGAAGAATTAATGTAATGCTAATAAAAGCTGCCTAAAAAGTTAAAGATTCAGTAAAGATAAAAGAAAAAAATTATCAAGTGTAAATAATTATCTCACTAAAATAAGGGGTAAGATTTCTTTCTAAAACTAAATTAAATTGATAATTCCAAATTGAATTTTAAATTGATAATTATTTTTAAAAAAAGTACTAAACAATTGATAAATCCAAGAATACACGTGTACAACATCTTGATAATTTGATGTAATAAAAAAATCAAATAAGAAAATTGTTAAAATTAATCTATTAGTTCTAACCATATTTAATCATTAATTCTAAGACCCTAAGCATATAAATTAGATCAAAGTTAAGAAAATTAGTTTAAACAAAAGGCAACCAATACACAAAAGCTAATCAATTTAGTAAAAACAAAATACAAAAACAAAGAAGGAGCCTTCAAAAACTTGACAATGTTTTCAAATGCTTTGAATTCATTAATTAAAATCACATAAAGAAAAAAAACCAGTAATAACACCAAAGAAAATAAACAAAATAGTAATAATTGTAAGGACTGGATTTGAATCCCCAGCTCAAAAGGTTATTGGATTCAAGCCCAATAAGCCAAAAACAATAAATTTGTAGAAAGTGGGTCGAAGAATTGGGTTCTAATGAATGAAACAACAACTAGACTTGGTTTATAAGATCATCAAACAAAATAAGAGTATGTTTGAATAAGAAAATTTGTCCTCAACCTATTCCAATGAGCTCTGTTCTTGTATATATTGAATGATAATGGTTACAGAAGTAGTTCAGATTATTACAGTGTCCTCCTTTTTTTCCTTTTTTTCTCCTACCTTATATACTACGTTTCCTTTTCATCTTCACCATCCACGTGTAGGTCAGATTTGCTAGTGTTGATCTTTATCCCATCAACCCTTTCCAAAGTCCTTAGATAATAGCTGTAAAGTTGAAAACCACTGTTCAGGTATCACTTCCACATTAATGCGGCCAGAGTGCTAGTTGGAGGGCATTCAATGCGAAGGTAGCAGCTTTTCCTGGAGATATTTCATGGCCATACTCTTCTCTGTTTATCTTTTGTACTTATCTTCCTCCACGGAATGGTCTAAAAGGTTGCCTTTGTCAGTAAATCACATCTTCGGACCTCAGCGTTGGGTAGTCGAGAAGGAACTCGTCCTTGGCAAAGCTTCCTGGACTACTATGACCAACATTGTTCTCTTCACCTATTACCATGGGCCCCTTCTACAGTACTTTCCCATCCTCAGATGATTCCTTATCCTCAGCCTGGGCCTTAGGCCCACCACATATGTGAACGTGTATTCTTGGGCTTTTTGCCCCTACAATAATAATAATAAAAGAAGAAAGAATGCACACCTGCATTGTCATGAGATTTATGCATTCACATATTAAAGTAAGCTTCACTCATAAAATGATATATAAGATTATATATATTGGTAGAGTTCCATTTGAAATATAATTCATATAAATTTTATTGCAATTAAGGATATCTAATCAATGTGTTTGTTTTTATCCCATAAAAATTGGAATTAAAGAAAGGTCATATAAATAGAATGAAAAAAAAGAATTGATTCAACATAACATAAAATATAAAAAAATTTAAAAAAAATTAAAAAAAAAAAGAGAGAGAGAAAGAGAACGTGGTTGATAGCTATAAGTAATTCTGATAGATTTGTTTTTTGGGATAGATAGAGATTATCAAATTAACGAAGATATATACTGTTTCCCGGGATAGATTTATAATAGAATTAAAAATATGAAAATTTAGTAAATTAAATTTTTGTATGTTAAATATTATCCCTTAATTTAAGAAATATCCTAACAAATAAAAATAATAATGTTAATTAGATAATAAATATTATCTAAATTCAATATTTGTATGTTAAATATTATCCTTTAATTTAAGAAATATATCCTAACAAATAAAAAAAATAATGTTAATCTAATTTTATTTAATGATAACAATAAAATAGAGTCCTAATATTATACTATTCATTTTTTGTTCTTTAAAAATCTAAAAATTTAATAAAATTTCTACAATTTGGTGAAACCCGTGTGTTGCCCGGTTTTATGTTAAAACTTGTAGAATATATATAATTATTATAACCAAATAAGTAATTATTATAATGAAGGGAATAAATTGCATCGGTATAACAACTATCAAATATAAAATGATAGCACCTTAATACAAAATTATCTTCTAAGATACCAATTGTGCTATAATATCATTTGTAGTTACATGTATTAAACTATTTGCATATGAATATCTTATGAATCTACAATATAAGTGATTTGCAGTATTGTTAACAATAATATTAATAATTAAAATCTTTAGATAAAGTAACATAAAATTGACAACTTTTTAAAGATAGAACTATTCGAGGAATAAAACCTTTGTTTTAATTAAATTTTTTTTTTTTTTTTGCAAAGTTCTACATCTAGATTACAAACCTTTCTAAGGATGCTTGAAATCTTTTTTGACAAACCTGAAAAAAAAAAAAAATCAAGAAGAAAATTAAACAAAGTTAAAAAAACAAAGTATCATATAGTTTGCAAAATTGTATGTAAATTTAATAGTTTATGATTGGAATTCACTATGAAAACTTACATATATATTGGACAACAAAATAATTAAATTGGATCAAACCATTAACACATGAATTAGATCAAACATAGGGAAATTATCCCCTCAAAAAAAGAAAAACATAAGGAAATTAGCTTAAACAAAAGGCAACAAATACATAAAACGTATTTAATTGATTATAATAAAAAATTAGAGTAAAAAATACATACCTACATGATTGTAGGTAGAAAAATGGAAGCTTGAATGATAAAACTATACAATAAGTTGGAGAATGAAAAACTACACCAACTAACGGTGTGTATATATATATATATATATACACACACACATACTCCACCTAAAAAAGGAGTCCAAGTAAAAATCAAATACTCTAAACTCCTTGAAGTTACCTAATCAAGAAGTTTAGGTTAATTACATATTAGTTTTTTTTTAAAAAATACTTTATAAAAAACTATACACAATTCTTTGATATTATATGAAATCTTATGTGTATATAGAAGAAAACCATTGTGACTGTTATTTGATAAAGATTTGGCTTGGCTGAAGTTAAAGTGCGCGGTAATGAAAATAGGGTTGGTGAATATGGAGTTCCAAGATTTGAAAACACACCTGAATCGGAGCATAGATTTCACTGGTAGCCGAGTCAGAATGTTGTACACAACCTCGTTCGGGAGATGCTGGGACATCATAGGTGGTTCTGCTCTATTTGTATTACAAACTCAAAGAGATTGAAGGGTTTGAGTTTCAAAATTCTGATATGAGATTAGGTAGGGAATGCCAAATATATCTATCTTTACATGACGCTCTACAATTTTTTGCCTTAACGTTACTGACTCTACATTTTGTTTTAGGAGAATGCGAAAGGGACTATATATACAACTTGAGCTAGGATTGAGCAAGTTTATCAATATCCAACTTCATTCTTTGAGCCAATTATTAACTATATACACCTTTTTATTTCTTTATTTTATTTTAAGAGATAAACTACTTAATGATAAAAACAAATGAATTAGAGTCTTAGTAGTATACTATTCATTTTTAATTCTTTAAAAATTTAATAAAATTTCTTCAGTTTAGTAAAGTCACATGGCGCAACCACAGGCCACAGCGTCTAAGCTCAACTTTATGGTTTTACCATTTTACATTTTTACTATTGGCATCTTGGCCAATGGTATTTTGGCTTAATGGCACCTCCGCTAGTAAATATATATAGATTAGTTTGATCTCTCATGCCTTCATCTAGCGCAAAAAAAAAAAATTACTAATAAAAATGAACAATGCTCTAAATACTTGGAATATTGGTGTTTCAAAATGGTCTGATAGCATCGAGATCCCACTGAAATTCAAATCACACAGTTCAATTAAAACATCGATCGGTGCTTCCCTAAACTGCAGTGCAATTTATGTACCATACATATTCTCTTTCAAAAAGCATACAAATAGGAGTAATATTTTAGGTAAAATTTGCATCTAGTATACTGGATCACTAGACACAATAAATTACGTCCTACTATTTTACCTTCCTTTCATTTCTATATTCTATTCAAGAATCGATGGTTCATTGGATCAAACTAAATTTGCCATATTTTTTACCATAAAAAGGGATATCAAACTAATTGGTTTTAGTTAAGTCAATTAATAAAGGATTTTTGTTGCTAAATAAGAAATTTTGTATTAAATCATGCCTACACAAAACAAGAAAAAAAATTCAAGCTTAGTTTACTAATTCCTTAGTTGTTACATGCATGCACCATAGGTTTCTCAATTATATCCAACCATGTGGTTGTATTAATTAGTGAAGTAGATGGTAGAATTTAATTGTCCTTGCTTAAAATAAGTTTTTTTTTTTGGTTAATTGTTTAATGCAAGTATAAGGTTAAGGATTCAATTAAGAAACTTAAAAAACAACCCCTTACAACCTATACCTAAGTTTTTCCCAAGGAAAGACTTTCCACGTCTTAATATGATATTAAATAACAATAATCATCTAGCAAACACTACAAGTTCAAAGCTTATTATATCTTTACAACAAAAACAAAAAATGATATAATTTGCCTCAATTTCCTATTCGGATTTGGGTTTTTTTTTCCTTGAAGTGAAATGAAAGGTTTTTCCTTCTTATGGAAGAAAATTATTCTTTTTGGTATGGAATATGGATAGAAAAAAAAAATCATATTGAAGAAATAATTGGACATTCCTTCTTCGTGAATGAACAGAATTGTTGTAATGAGTTCGATAATTTTTACTTAAGAATCCTTCCACATGGGGACAAGTGAAAGACTCTTATTGAGCGAGAGAGTTATTGGGAGTATTTAATCCTTGGAATTGAGTTTGTGTGTTAATTTGTTTGTGATAGAGTTTGTTTGTGTTTGTAAGGGTTGATTCATAAGTGTTTAAAATTCATTTCACTCTTCCTTTTCCTTTGTCTATTTTCCATTCTTTCCCTTTTCACCCCAATCAATCATAAGTTAACTCTCCACTTGTTTTGAAGTTAATGTTTTTTGGGTATGGGTTACTTTTCAAAAAACATTTTTTGAAAAATTATCTCATTTTCCATGTTTGATAATAAGCTTGAAAATGAGCTGGAAAAACATTAATGTGTTTGGTATGCGTGAAAAAATTATTAACATTTATTGTATAATTCAGAACATATATATCATGTAAATCAACTAATGTAATCAATATAGATTGCAAAACCAAGTAGGAATTTGGTTTTCCATCTAAAATTTTTAAAAAAGGCTTATCGTTCGAATATGACAATAATTTATGAAATTTAAATTCTCAATAAACTAGATACTATCAAAATTAGTTGTCCAATATTATTTTATAGACTCCCTATTAGTTATTAAAATTTACAATCACACGTGTTATTAGTAATCTACTTCATCTTCAAACAATCTATTTCTTACTAGCATTTGATGTACAAATTTATGCCCACATCCACACAACTCTTGGCTAAGAAATGAGTTAATTGAAGATAATCTAACTTTTTTTAATTATTGAAATCTATCATTGGTTTTACTTAAAAGACCAAATTTGTCTTTTTGAAGTTACTTTTTTAAACTTATTACATGACAAATTATAAGATTATTCACGTGTATTATTTAGAAAAGTCACGTGATTTATTGAAAAAATTATATAACTAAAACAACACATGAATAATCTCTTTGAATGCCACATAGTAGGTTGAAGTAAAATAACTCAAAAAATGTTTCAAGTCAAACGATTTCCTTTACTTAATAGTAGGTATCATGAAGGCTATAAGTCTATGATTCCAACAACTTTATTTTGTTTTTCATTTACAAATTTTAAACTTCTCTCTCTACTTTTTTTTTTTTGTCATTTACAATTTTCATTTCTCTCTATCCAGCCACTTCTTTTTCATTTACAATTTTTAAAGTTAATTAAAAATCAATTAATACCAAGTATACGCCTACACTCACATAGATCTTTGCTTTGTTATCAATAGTTTCACATATTTCTTATTGGCCTCCTTTGTTTTAAGCAACACGATAGAGTTGCACATGATAGAGTTGTTTTTCCAAAAATATTTAGCAAAAAATGATCTCTAAAAATAAGTCTTGTTTTTAATAGAGTTTTACATTGATCAAAAATAGTTTTCATTTAACTTTTTTTAATTTCTATCAAAAGAAACGGATAATAAAATTCTTAATAATTGTTTGTCTGCATGTATGGTTGTAAGTGTGTGTGCAAGTTTTTTTTTTTTTAATTATTATTATTATTATTATTATTTTTCATGCATAATATGTTTTGTCTTTGGTGGGAGAAATTTTTTATTTCCGGGAAATTATCTGATATACATAATAGTCTAAACATGAAATGTTCATTTCTATATTTTTTTTCCCGAACAATTATTTGTCTTTCATGTGTAGTTGTTTGCTCACTTAATTTTTTTTTTTCTGATTATTGATTTGTTTTTGTTCATAGATTCTATTGGTTAGACTGTTACCAATGCTATTTTTTTTTTTCTAATGGGGCACTCAAATTTTTCGTTTTTGTTTGGTTCTTTATATGATTTTAAATTTCCTAGTTGACAGTAATTAGAATTGTACATATTATATGCAAAAGAGCATGCCATACAAGGCACTCGGGTTCAATTACATGGCGTAGGAGAAGAAAATAGAAGATTTCGATAATGAATTCGAAGACTGGATAGAGATGGTGGAGAATTGGGTCTTGAATTCTTGATTAATATGACATGGTTCATGACTTGGGTTCCCCTTCTCTCTCTTAATAGCTAGCAGCTATCAGTGTTTTTATTTTTCATTTATTTATTGATAGGAGCTATCAGTGGTTGTGTTTTGGTTTTGAATATCAATATTCCCCATGGCTTTGACATGTTATGAACTCATAGATCTTTGAATATAGGCAGCTTACCTTGGTATCTTATACTTCAGTTGCCCAAGCAAGGAAGGGAAAGGATCTCCAACCTATTCCATGGGACAGACTGAGCATAGCAGAGGAAGAAATACAGATTACAAGGCTCAAACAGTACAGGAACTATGAGAATGTAACCTTATTTGGGGAATCCAATGATAAATTTGTCACTTGTCACGAGTTTGTTTTTCCTTGTTTCTGAGTTGTGGTATCTGAAGTTATGCAATATTTTTCTAATTGTATTTGTTGTGTTAGGAGTGCAAGCCAATGCAGAAAGGTAGGGACTACAAACTTTACGACAACACGAGATTAATTTAACCAACACAAGTTAACTGCTATGAAATCCAAGTGTTATACGAGGAGTCACTAGAAGGCCTCCAGCCACATCCTAATCTTAAAGCGTTGAGGTTATCTTTCTATATGGGTGTGAGAATTCCAAGTTGGGTCTCTTCTATCACTAACCTTGTTAGTTTTCAAAAATATAGAAATAGGAGATTGCAGCACCTCCCACCATTAAATCAACTCCCATTTCTCAAGTTTGTCTCTCTTTGTGAAATGGAAGCACTGGAATACATATCAGATGAAGACAGTGAGTCCCTCGTGCAATCAATGAGAATGTTGGTTTCATAGACAGCATTATCAGCTTGTCTCCCTTTTCAAGATGGTCGTTTTTCTCAAGTTAACTGCTATGAAATCCAAGTTGTTTATGAGATGTTGGATAAAGTTGTATAGTTGGTTGGAGAGGAGAATGTTGTGCAATTAGTAACTGATAATGCTGCAAACTACAAAAAGGCTGGAGAAAAGTTAATGGAAACGACGGGAGTGTTGTTTTTTGGACTCCTTGTGCAGCACATTGCATAGATTTGATGCTTGAAGATTTTGGAAAACATATTCCTAGCCATAAAGAAACAATTGCAGATGCCGAGAAGATTACTACATACTTATATTGCAAGACTAAGCTTATACCATTGGTGAAGGAACTCACTAAAGGGAGGGATTGGATTAGAACTGGTGCTACTCGTTTTGCTACATCATATCTTATTTTAGCATGTCTTACTGTGTCATCTGACCAATGGAAGTCTAGCAAGTTTGCAACCACGAGGGAGGGAAAACTAGTTGAAGCAATCATTTTTTATAGTCGTGGCTTTTGGTCACATGTTGATGTTACCTCTTGTCTTAGGGCTGCAGCACCCCTTATAAAGTTGATTCGAATGGTAGATGCTGATAATCCACGTTCAATGGGATTTCTTTATGATGGGATGAATCGTGCAAAAGAAAGGATTTGAAGTAATTTCAACAATATCCAAAGGAGTTAAACTTGCTTCCCTATCTTGCTTTTATACAATTTCAACGATAGTTTTTATAAGAGGAAGTGCATTTTGATTTGCTATTAGACTATTATGTTATCAACTAATCAATATTTAATTTTGATTTGCATTAGGATCTAGAAATAAAAAACAACTGGGCAAGTACTCAGCCCATTTGAAATTTTAGTTCTTAGATACAAATGCTTTGAGTAGGGGTGGGAAAATCAACCTAAACCTATTTACCCACTGACTCAAATAAGATCCAAACCCATCCAATTTAAACATAATTAACATTTATGTTAATTGGGTTTTAAATAAGTACCCAATTAGACCCAAAAACAACCTAAGTATCATTTACCAAAACCACTCAACTCTAAAATACCCCAAAAGAACTAAAAAAACCAAAATACCTTTGGAACCTCCAAAATAATTAAAATACATTCCAAATGACCAAAAATACCTCAAAATTGACAGTGATCATTTTAGAGGTTTCAGGTATTTTCAATCATTTTAGATATTTAGGGGGTTATTTTGGTCTTTTGAGGTTTCAACGCTATTTTGCTCATTTTAGAGGTTTCAAGGTATTTTGGTCACTTTAGAGGTTTCACGGGTATTTTTGGTCATTTTGAGGTATTGGGGTCAATTTTGAGATTTTAGTATATTTTAATCATTTTAGAGGTTTTGGGGTATTTTGGTCATTTTACAAGTTTCGAGGTTATTTTGGACATTTTTAAGGTTTCAAGTTACTTCTACCATTTTTTTGTTCTAAAGGTATTTTAGACATTTTTAAGGCTTCGGGATTTATTTCTATCATTTTGTAGGTTATAAGGGTATTTCAGTTGATTTTTCATTCTAAGGATATTTCCATAATTTTTTTAGGTTTCAAAAATATTTCAGTCAATTTTTTAGTTTGAAGGATATTGCAATCATTTTAAAGTTTCAGAGGTATTTTGTTCATTTATTTAGGTTTTAAGGGATTTCAGTCATTTTTTAGGTTTCAGGGTCATTTCAATCATTTTCTAAGGTTAGGGGTATTTTGGTTATTTTGAAGATCTCAAGGGTTATTTTGGTCATTTTAGGTTTCAAGTATTTCAATCATTTGATAGGTTTTAAGGATATTTTAGTCATTTTAGGTTCTAAGGGTATTTTGGTAATTTTAATAGATGATTTTGAAAGTATTTTGGTCATTTTATAATTTTAATAGCATTTCGGCAAATTAAAGACATTTTGACAATTTTAGTGGTTTTAATAGTATTTTTGTTATCTATACTACTATTTAAGGGGTTTCTTTTATTTGGATTCTTCAATTTCCCAAAATACCCTCAAATTTACCAATTGTAAAGCTTAAATAGTAGGGTTAGATATTTAAAATTAATTTAAAAACTCCTAAATTTTAGATAAATTTGAAAAAACATTTTCTACAAAATAGGAACACTTCATTTTTTTCTTTAAAACAAGATTAGAAAAACAAGTTAAATAACAACGTTTCCTTTCTCCTCTCACCATTCTTAATTGAAATTTAAAATTTAAAATTAACCAAAACTACTCAAGGATAACTTCCGCAAATTGAAGATTTATCCCATAAAAAAGTCACCAGCCCCACACACATTGATCTATTTCTTTTTCTTTTTCTTTTATATGGACATCCATTTCTCTTTCTCTACAAAGAACAGCCTACAAATGTACTAATGGGGCTTACATCTCCAATCTAGGCTGATAACTCAAAAAAAAATTTTAATTTAATTATTCACTTTCTCCTCTAATATGAAGTTGGTGTTTATTTGATTCTCTTTCAGTGGTTTTCAGTGATGAATTTCATTTGGTTTGGTGGAAAGGCTATGATCAAAGACAGCAGTTTGCAACTAGTATCACATCTCTTTCTTTCTCTCTCACACACTCTTTTTTTTTTACTTTTTCGTTCCTGCACAAGATAAAATTCTCACTTTCAATATCTTTGGGATTATATTTGTATTTTGTGGTTAGAACTTAGAGAATTTAAAAGGTTACAATTTTTTGCGTTTAATTGTTGCTTTTGTTTGTTGATGGCATTATTCAAAAGTATGAAAAATTGTCTAAACATTAATGATGTCTAAACATTAATGAAAAAACCAACTTCAATTGCTCTTGCTTCCTATTGCTCCATTAGGTCATTACAGGTTCGTTTGGATACAGCTGAAAATTGAAAACTGAAACTAAAAAATACTGTAGAAATTTTTTTTTTAAATGTGTGAATAGTACTATGAGACCCATTTTTAATGAAAAAGTTGTTAAAAAGTGTGATTTGTGGGTCTCGTGACTAAAAAGTTGCTGAAAAGTCGATTAAAAGGTGCTGGAAAAGTTGCTGAGGTGTGCACTATTTGGTACCAAAGTCAACAATCACGGCACAGAGAAAAAAAAAAAGAGGTTGAAATACGTTTGTGTCCAGACGTGGACGCAAAACGCGCACTACATTTTCACTTGATTTTTTTAGTAAATCTGAGTGTTTGAAAGATAAGGCTTTACATATCTAATTTGCTCCCTGTATTGGGGTCTATTCATTTTTGTTATATATATTTATTGATTATTGGGTTAGTTTATAAAGGATAAAGGGGGTTTATATACCCTAACCCAAACATTTAACACCCCTAAACATTCAACCGTGAATATTAAAAATATTAAAATTAATTATGTTTTTAGGTGCAAACAAAAAGAAGAAACAATTTGCAACCAAAGAAAACAAATGACTTGGATTTTTTCTAGTACAACTCAAAAGTTAATGTGTTAATGCTAATATGGAGGGCAAAGATATGAACCAATAATAATAATAATAATTCTAAATATATTAGAAGACACAAGAAGTTAATAGAAAAGTTGCTTAACCTAAAGTATATAAGTTCTACACAAATTTTTTTTACAGGCCCTTGTATAGACCAAAGTCAATCATGAAACCCAAATTTCTTCTTCAAACCCTAGTATAGTCCAAAGTCAATCCAAAAACCCAAATTTCTTCTTCAGAATGGTGTTAGGCCGACTATACCTAACATCAAACCTAACAACCAAAGACAAGATCTGCCTATACTCAGCTTCCTAACACATATCAGCCAGTGCTACAGAAACCTCAAGCTCTGCCATCCTCCAACGAAACACATTAGAAGCAGATTGAAGTTGGCCAAAAGAAATCAAAACAATTGACTTCAATTCACCAACGTTAGAGTCAATATCGTGCACCCTAGCCTGGATATCCCCCACCACTTCTTCAACGTGATCGAAGCTTATACTGGATTGGTATGCCTCGTACCATCCAAGTGCTGACAAACCAAATCCAGCTAGCGTAAACTCCAATTGAAGCTTCTTCAACTTCTCTCTCTGTTTCAAGAAAGAAATGACCACAGCCCTCTTCCTTATTCCAGTCCTCTCAAGGAACTCATAGGCCTTTTGCTGTCCCCTGCAAAACCCATTCACAAGTCAGTAAATGCAAAATGCAAAAGTACCACAGAAACACTAAGTTTGTATTATATTATTGGTATATGAAAAGAAGACAAAACTAGTATTTAACGATCATTTTACGTGTTAGAAGACAAAACAAAAGAAGTATATGAAAAGAATTTTATCTCCATCTTGTGATAATGATGAAGACACAGCAGCTATTGATAAGGGTAATTTCTATCTTCAATTTGTGATCATGAAGAAGATGCAATATAACCAACAACCTATTATGATATAGCACATCAAGAGAAATAAATAATAAACCAACCAAAGATTTAAACATATTAAAGACTCATATAAACAAAAACAGAACTCTAAATAAAGTGTTTGATTACCATAGACAGTGTGGCTTAAGACATAGTAAACCTTGAAATGTAAAATGAAAAAAAAAATTTTTTTTGATTACTATAGACAATGTAGCTTAAGACCTAGACACTATAAAAACCATCTGCACAAACTACCTAAAGAAAATTGATCAATTTTTTTCTTTAAAATGCATGAATGATAATTATATAACTCAATAAATATTTTTGACTAAATTATTATATAAAACAATCACACCATAAGCAATAAAAACTGATAATTTGAGTAAACCGAAGAAAGATATGAGAAGTATCCTCTACCATAGTTACAAGAAAGCAAGGTTCTTGATGTGTCCTAATTACATAGCATTTGATATTATTATTATTATTATTATTATTATTATTATTATTATTATTATCTTGTATCATTGCCCTCCATATTAGCATTGGTCTTTTGATCATTACTGATTGACGAACACCAAGTCATTTATTATCTTTTGAGTTGTACATGACAAAATCTAATGAACACCAAGTTATTCATTATCTTTTGAGTTGTACACACTACAAAAAACTGGGTCTATAGTGACGTTCGTGAAGTGCCACTAAAATATAGAGGAATATTGACATAGCTAAATCTAGATACTTAAATCATAAAAGAATGGTTAGGATTTAAAAAAAAAAAAAAAAAATCTATTTGGTATAATACCTTAGGAAATTTAGAGGATCTGAATCACATCTTCTTTGATTGATATATAAGTAGATGTAAGTATATGATTGATATTTAAGTATATGTAAGTCGCGAAATGGTCGCGACCTACCTAGTCAATAGTATTGTTTTGTTTTGAAAAGTAGAACAATGTGTGTATTAATTTATTAATAAAGCTGGTTGAAAAGAAGAGCAAGAAAGTAGAGCAGTTTGCCAATGCAATTCACAACATGGCTAGTCGCGAAATAGTCATAACTTGTCTAGTCATAAAGTTTCTATACAAACTGGTTTGGAGAAAGTTCCTCCAAACAACTAGGTGGCAATGTTAAGTAATGTTACTGACTTCTCTCTCAGATGTTTCTCTTACCTAAAACACTTTCTCTCTTCTTCGTTCCAGACTGAAATCAGACTTCAAACCCCTTTTTTCCTCTCTCACTCTCCCGTCCTCCTCCTCGATTCCCAACCACATGCTCTCTCTGCTAGTTCGCCCAATCCCTACTGAATCCAAACCAAAAATAACCTCCATTGCTCTCAAATTTTAGCCTAACACCAAAAAAAAAAATTTAAATTAACAAGAAAATACCTAGAATCCTTGTTGTGAACAACACCAACAAGGATCTTGCTGTTCACAACAACAAAATTTTTGTCTTATTTGTAGTTTTTGTTCCTTTGTTAAAAAAACTTGTTGATTATCAAAAGAATCATTGTTGTGAAAAATAGGCTGGGTCGGATAAAAATTTTAATTTCAAAAAATTTGTATTTTTGGTAAAAAGAATCTTTACACATGCAAATAGCCAATTCTTCAATGTACTTTACCCAAAGCTGAGAGTTTGGGTTTAGATTTTAGGATTTTATGGGATGGAATGCAGAGAACTACCAGAGGCAGAGGGCGGCCGCGGGGCAGTTGTGCGCCTGGGCTTTCACGCTTTCATCATATAGGGCTGTACTATGTTTTTTTTTGTTTTTTTGCCATCCATCCATCCATCCATGTCTATTATTTTTAATGGTAGATCTATATATTTGATTTATGGATTCATAACATGAATCGTAGTAGATCTATATATACATCTTTTTGTTTTGGTCATCCATTCATCCATACATGTGTATTATTTTTAATGGTAGATCTATATATTTGATTTATGGATTCATTACATGAATTAGAGTAGAACTATATATACATCTTTTAGTTTTGGCCATCCATCCATTCATCCATCCATGTCTATTATTTTTAATGGTAGATCTATATATTTGATTTATGGACTCATACAAATCTATATATGCATCATGGCTTCCTTTAGTTAATTTTTCTAATTCAAATATCTTAGTTTTAATTTTGATTTATGGATTCTTTTTTATTTTTTTATTATTGGGTAGAATTGATTTATGGAACTATAGCATGAATCATAGTAGATCTATAAATAAATATCATGTCTTCCTTTACTCTATCGATCTATGTGGTGTCTAATTGATGTCTACTTACTTTTTCTAATTAGAATATCATAGTTTTAATTTTGATTTATTGTTTTTATACCAAGTAGATCTATATTGTGATTTATGGTTTCATAGCATGAATCATTGTAGACCTATATATAAGTCATGATCTCATAGTATATCTATAAATAAATCATAGTTTTCATTTAGTTTCTAGTTAACTTTTCTATTTTTTTTAAGTTAATTTTTATTTAGAACATAATGATTTTATATATTTTTTTTTGTTTTATTGAAAAAAGTTTGTATCTATTTAATTTGTATCAAAATTAATGTAAATAATTTCGTTTTTTCTAATCAAATAAAAATACAATTTTTTGGTGAAAACCACATAATTTATTTTTTATACATTTAGTTTTTAGTTTTTACAAAATAAGCTAATAATTTTTATAAATGAAGTTAATATCTAAAAAAAATTTTTAATGATTTTTCTTAGATGATTCCAATTTCAATTGTTAAATGTATTGTAATTATAAGTAGGATTTCATGTGAAATTTGATTTTGTTTTTTTCAAAATCTATTTAAAATCTTTATCATTTTTTCCAAGCAATCAAAATACAAATTTATTTTTTGGTGAAAAACTGATTAATAAGTTATATCTTGGCTCCGTTTGCTAAAGTGAGGATAAACTTCAAGTCTAAGAAGTTCATGAGTTTTTTAAACTAATAAATGAAAATTGCACTAAGTAATATTTTTTAAGCACTGCTGTTATCTTGGTTCCGTTAGCCAGCAAGGATGAAACTTCAAGTAAAACCCATTTTTCACAAGCCGAAAAGGTAAAGCCCATCCTTATAATGTAAAAGGTGAAAATCACTCCATCCCTCACTTTGCACTCACTCATTCTCTTTCTCTGCACTCAAAAGAACTCTGTGATTTTGACTCTGCACTCACAAGAACTCTGTGATTCAGACATTGATAAGCTCTCAAACAATGGCTATGAAGAAGATTTTGGAAAGGTATAATCTTCTCTTTGGTAGTCACGAAGCGGAAATGTATATGATGTATTTCCTTAAGATTTAAAAAGCTTAGTCTTTTTTACTCCATTGCTCCCTCTCTCATCTTCAGCCTTGTTTTGTTGCTTATGTGGGTTTTTCTGCTGTAAAGTTTGTATTTTTTACTTGAGTCATATATTTATTTTTTGAATATGAAATATTGACTTACTTTGATTTTGAATGTAAAGAAAATCTCCTTGATGTTTCATATTCAACAAATAAATATATGACTTAAGCAAAAAATACAAACTTTACAGCATAAAAACCCACATAAGCAACAAAACAAGGTTGAAGATGAGAGAGGGGGGCAATGGAGTAAAAAAGACTAAGCTTTTTAAATCTTAAGGAAATACATCATATACATTTCCGCTTCGTGACTACCAAAGAGAAGATTATACCTTTCCAAAATCTTCTTCATAGCTATTGCTTGAGAGCTTATCAATGTCTGAATCACAGAGTTTTTGTGAGTGCAGAGTCGGAATCACAGAGTTCTTTTGGGTGCAGAGAAAGAGAATGAGTGAGTGCAGAGTGAGGGATTGAGTGATTTTCACCTTTTACATTATAAGGATGGGCTTTACCTTTTGGGCTTGTGAAAAATGGGTTTTACTTGAAGTTTCATCCTCGTTGGCTAATGGAACCAAGGTAATAGCAATGCATACAAAATATTACTTAGTGGCTTAGTGCAATTCTCATTTATTAGTCTAAAAAACGCATTAACTTCTTAGACTTGAAGTTTATCCTCACTTTAGCAAACGGAGCCAAGATATAACTTATTTATCAGTTTTTCACCAAAAAATAAATTTGTATTTTGATTGCTTGGAAAAAATGATAAATATTTTAAATAGATTTTGAAAAAAAACAAAATCTAATTTCACCTGAAATCCTACTTTAGGGCCTGTTTGGTACATGTGTTTAAACACATGTACATTTAAAAATTGAAATTGGAATCATCTAAGAAAAATCATTAAAAAAAAATTTAGATATTAACTTCATTTATAAAAATTATTAGATTAATTTGTAAAAACTAAAAACTAAATGTATAAAAAATAAATTATGTGGTTTTCACCAAAAAATTATATTTTTCTTTGATTAGAAAAAAACGAAATTATTTACATTAATTTTGATACAAATTAAATAGATACAAACCCTTTTCAATAAAAAAAAATATAAATGTAAAAATCATTATGTTCTAAATAAAAATTAACTTTAAAAAAATAGAAAAGTTAACTAGAAACTAAATGAAAACTATGATTTATTTAAAGATATACTATGAGACCATGACTTATATATAGGTCTACAATGATTCGTGCTATGAAACCATAAATCACAATATAGATCTACTATGGTATAAAAAAAATAAATCAAAATTAAAACTATGATATTCTAATTAGAAAAAGTAAGTAGACATCAATTAGACACCATATAGATCGATAGACTAAAGGAAGACGTGATATTTATTTATAGATCTACTATGATTCATGCTATGGATCCATAAATCAATTCTACCCAATAATAAAAAAATAAAAAAGAATCCATAAATCAAAATTAAAACTATGATATTTGAATTGGAAAAATTAACTAAAGGAAGCCATGATGCATATATAGATTTGTATGAGTACATAAATCAAATATATAGATCTACCATTAAAAATAATAGACATGGATGGATGAATGGATGGCCAAAAAAAAAAAAATGTATATATAGTTCTACTCTAATTCATGTTATGAATCCATAAATTAAATATATAGACCTACCTTTGAAAATAATAGACATGTATGGATGAATAGATGGATGACCAAAACAAAAAGATGTATATATAGATCTACTACGATTCATGTTATGAATCCATAAATCAAATATATAGATCTACCATTAAAAATAATAGACATGGATGGATGGATGGATGGCAAAAAAACAAAAAAGAACATAGTACAGTCCTATATATATGATGAAAGCGTGAAAGCCCAGGCGCACAACTGCCCTGTGGCCACCCTCTGCCTCTAGTAGTTCTCTGCATTCCATCCCAAAAAATCCTAAAACCTAAACACAGACTCTCAGCTTTGGGTAAAGTACAATGAAGAATTGGCTATACGGGTAAAGATTCTTTTTACCAAAAATACAAATATTTTGAAATCAAAATTTTTATCCAACCCAGCCTATTTTTCACAACAATGATTCTTTTGATAATCAACAAATTTTATTAACAAAGTAACAAAAACAACAAACAAGACAAAAATTATGTTGTTGTGAACAACAAAATCCTTGTTGGTGTTGTTCACAACAAGGATTCTGGATATTTTCTCGTTAATATAATATTTTTTTTTTTTTTGGGTGTTAGGCTAAAATTTGAGAGCAATGGAGGTTATTTTTGGTTTGGATTCAGTAGGATTGGGTGAACTAGCAAAGAGAGCATGTGGTTGGGAACCGAGGAGGAGGACAAGAGAGTGAGAGAGAGGAAAAAAGGGGTTTTAAGTCTAATTTCAGTCTGGAACAAAGGAGAGAGAAAGTGTTTTAGGTGAGAGAAATGTCTGAGAGTGAAGTCAGTAATGTTACTTAACAGCGTTACTTTTCAACTTTAAGCTAAAATTGGTCGTGTGCAATGCACATGACCTAGACACTTGTCATTGTTTAAGATTGCCACCTAGTTGTTTGGAGGAACTTTCTCCAAACCAGTTTGTATAGAAACTTTATGACTAGACAAGTTATGACTATTTCACGACTAGCCATGTTGCAAACTGCATTGGCAAACTGCTCTACTTTCTTGCTCTTCTTTTCAACTAGCTTTATTAATAAATTAATACGCACATTGTTCTACTTTCCAAAACAAAACAATACTATTGACTAGGTAAGTCACCACCATTTTGCGACTTACATATACTTAAATATCAATCATATACTTACATCTACTTATATATCAATCAAAGAAGATGTGATTCAAATCCTCTAAATTTCCCAGGGTACTCTACCAAATAGAAGTTTTTTTTTTTTTTTTTTTTTTTTTTTTTTTTTTTTTTTAATTCTAACCATTCTTTTATGATATAAGGATTTAGATTTTGCTATGTCAATATTCCACTAGATTTTAGTGGTATTTCACGAACATTACTATAGACCAAGTTTTTTGTAGTGTGAAAAACTCAAAAGATAATGAATGACTTGGTGTTTATTAGATTTTGTCATGTATAACTCAAAAGATAATAAATGACTTGGTGTTTGTCAATCAATAATGATCAAAAGACCAATGCTAATATGGAGGGCAATGATACAAGATGATGATGATAATAATAATAATAATAATAATTATAATAATAATAATAATTATTATTATATTAGAAGACAATAACAATTTTAAAAACTAACTCAACTATTTGTCGAAATCATAATACAGACCACAAGTTAATAGAAAAGTTTACTCAACCTAAAGCAAAAATTCAACCAAAATTTTTTTACAGGCCTTTGTATAGAGCAAAATCAATTAGAAAACCCAATTTTTTTCCTGAGAAGGTTGTACAGACGAAAATCAATTAAAAAAAAAAAAAAAACTCAAATTTCTTCCTAAGAATGGTGTCAAACCGACTATACTGAACATCAGACCTACCAACAATTGTCTTGTATAAAGACACCATCTGCCTATACTCAGCTACCTGGCACACATCAGTCATTGCAACAGAAGTTTCAAGCTCCACCATCCTCTACCAAAATACATCAGAAGCAACTTGAAGTTGGTCAAAAGAAGTCAAAACAGTTAACTTCAATTCATCCATGTCAGATTGAATATTCAACATGATTGAAGCTTACACTAGACTAATAGGCCTTACACCATCCAAGTGCAGACAACCCAAATCCAACTAGAGTGAACTCCAATTGAATCTTCTTCAAGATCTCTCTATTTCAGGAAAGAATCAATCATAGCCCTCCTCCTCATTTCAGCCCTCTCAAGTAACTCATAGGCCTTTTGTTGTTCCCTACAAAACCCAGTCACAAGTCAATAAATGCATAATGAAAAAGTACTACAAACCCCAAGCTTGTATGTTTAAAAATCTACATTTCTATTACTATTCAAGTTAATTTATTTACTTTTTTTATAATAAAAAAGTATGTATTTTATTACTGGACTCTTTAGTGGCATATGTTATTATTAACAAATATTTTACCGTTCCATCTTGAACATAAACTTTTTGAATAACAAAGAGAATCTTAAATTAAACATAAATTTATGCTTTTTAACCCTAAAACTTCAAGGAATAGCTGATAGAATCTTAAACTTAGACCTAAATCTAAGGGTATGTTGGTTAACTATTATTTTCCTTAGCTTTTTGTTTTTGAAAACATATTTCTATTTCTAACCAAAAAAACTTGTTTGGTAACTAGAAACAATTAAAAAAACAAGAATATTGACTAGACAAGTAATGAGCATTTTGCGACCAACTAGGTTGTGAAACTGCATTGACAAACTACTCTATTTTCTTGCTTTTCTTTTCAACCAGCTTTATTAATAAAATAATACGCATATTGCTCTACTTTTCAAAACAAAACAATACTATTGACTAGGCAAGTCGCAACCATTTCGCAACTTACATATACTTAAATATCAATCATATACTTACATATACTTAAATAAATATCAATCAAATAAGATGTGATTCAGATCCTCTAGATTTCCTAGAGTATTCTACCAAATAGTTTTTTTTTTTTTTTTTTTTAAATCCTAACCACTCTTTTATGATTTAAGGGTCTATATTTTGCTATGTCAATATTCCTCTAGATTCTAGTGGCATTTCATGAACACGGCTATAGACCTAGTTTTTTTGTAGATTGTACAACTCAAAAGATAATGAATGACTTGGTGTTTATCAGATTTTGTCATGTATAACTTGAAAGATAATAATATGGAGGGCAATGATATGAGACAATAATAATAATAATTCTAAATATATTAAAAGACAACAACAATTTAAAAAACTAACTCAACTATTTATCAATATCATAATACAAACCCCAAGTTAATAGAAAAGTTTACTCAGCCTAAAGCAAAAGTTCAAACAAAATTTTTTTTTTATAGGCCCTTGTATAGACCAAAATCAATTAGAAAACCCAAATTTCTTCTTGACAATAGTGTATAGACCAAAATCAATTAGAAAATCCAAATTTTTTCCTGAGAATGGTATCAGGCTGACTATGTAGAACATCAGACCTACCAACTATTCTCTTGTATAAAGACACCATCTGCCTATACTTAGCTCCCTGGCGCACATTAGTTATTGCTACAGAAGTTTCAAGCTCCACCATCCTCTACTGAAATACATCAGAAGCAGCTTGATGTTGGTCAAAAGAAGTCAAAACAGTTGACTTCAATTCACCTTTGTTAGATTGAATACTCGACACCCCACACTGGATATCCTCCACCACATATTCAACATGACTGAAACTTGCACTAGACTGATATGCCTCATACCATCCAAGTGCAGACAACCCAAATTCAACCAGAGTAAACTCCAATTGAATCTTCTTCAAGATCTCTTTGTTTCAGGAAAGAATCAACCATAGCCCTCCTTCTCATTTCAGCCATCTCAAGTAACTCATATGGCTTTTGCTATCCCTACAAAACCCAGTCACAAGTTAATAAATGTATAATGAAAAAGTACCAAAAAAATACTAAGCTTGTATGTTTAAAAATCTACATTTCTATTACTATTCAAGTTAATTTATTTACTTTTTTATAATAAAAAAATATATTTTATTACTAAACTTTTTAGTGGTATATGTTATTATTAACAAATATCTTACACAAGAGTAGTTGAAAGTGAAGTGTACGGATGTTCTCTCAAGAGCTCTCACGTGAAGAAGAAGCCGAGCTACGATGTAGCACCAAGAAAGTTAAGGAGTATCATTTTTTGGAATCAAGACAAGAGACAGTTCATCACGGAAATGATCTCTTTGCTCTGGGTGGCTCTAATGGAGTGCCTTCGTCCTTCAAAGACAAGGTCATAGGGGAGATTCCTGAGGCCTATGTTCAGGCTTTTGATTTCTCAGAGTATATAGAAGATGAAATGGAAGCAGAGCCAGTGGTAGAAACTGTTAGGTTTTTAGACCCCTTAAAACAACAATTGGATTAACTTAGAGAATTAGCCAAGTGATTAACTTAATCAAATTTATGCAATTCTAGGTTAACACAAGCATATAATCATATCAAGCATATAAAGTAGCGGAAATATAAATAACATAATGATATGATGACCCAGGAAACCACATGGTAAAAACCTGAGGAGGATTTAACCTAGCTATCCTCAAGGTAAACCTGAATCCACTATGAAAGAATCGAAATTCATACAAAAGGACTTACAAGCTCCCCGCTTGAATTCCTAATGCTACCCACCAGTAGAACTTACTGACACGACCAAGTGCAAGCTCCGAATCCACGGACTTCTTCTTTCTTGGATTCTCCAATAAGATACAAGCGCCCACGCTTGTTATTCTTGAAGCTCCAATGGCAGCAGCTAAGTTGATTATCAAGATGTTGATAATATCTCTACCTTGAAAACCCTAAGTTTTGTGTAAAGGAAAGCTCCTCTAGATCTCACAAGAGATTTACACAAAATAGAAAATATGAGCAACATAAGCTACTCTAAAAATGTGGCTAGGGTTTCCTTTATATAGTGGGAGAATTAGATCTGAAACCCTAATCCTTAATGGGATTGGGCTGAGTTGGAAATTCTGTAGAAAAAACGTTCTGCTCGAGATTCGATCGATCAAGCCTAAGCTTCGATCGATTGAGACAGACAGAAAGTCACTAATACTTTTGTAGCCACTCGATTCCAACTTTACATAAAAACATACTTTGAGCAAGTCTAAACAAGACTAAAAACTGTTTTGATTATGGTTTGCCAACAATACAAATTAGAGTTCTAAATACATTAGTTCCTAAGTCTTTAGAACCTAACAGAAACACTCAGGGAAGATTTTGCTACTGTTAAGATTTTTAAAGAGCTCAAGCAACACATCAGAGCTCCTTGGTCAAATGCCTTTATCATTAAGGTCTATGGTAGGATAGTAGGTTTCAACTACCTTAGCTCTAAGATTTTAGCCCTCTGGAAACCGAAAGGAAAAATCGATTGTGTCAATTTGGGATTTGATTTCTTTTTGGTTAGGTTCTCAATGAAAGATGACCATGATTTGGTGTTAAAAAAAAGGTCCTTGGTTTATTGGAGAACACTTCCTCTCCATTAGGCCATGGGAGCCAAATTTTAGACTAGATACTGCCAACATCGCCTTTGTAGCTATTTGGGTCAAATTACCACTCTTGCCTATTGAGTATTATCATCCTGATGCACTCAAAGAAATTGGCCAAGCCATTGGAACTATCCTCCGGATTGACACCCACACAGCATCGGAAGCAAGAGGTCGCTTTGCTAGATTGTGTGTGCAGGTGGACATCAACAAGCCACTGATATACACCATTCTTATAGGGGGTTTCTAGCAACTGGTCACCTATGAAAGGAAAAGTAAGCTTTGCTTCTCAGGTGGTCGTGTCGGCCATCGGAGAGAGGCATGCCATTATACGATCAGTTAGCTGGTGACGGATAAGCCACGCGTAGATAGTACAACACGAGAAAATGATAGGAATGTGCAGGTGAAGGATACAAACGACAAGGACTATAATGTGGATGAAGACAAAAACACTACTAGCCAACCTAACGAGGACACATATGGTCCGTGGATTGTAGTGGCACATAAAAAGAATGCAATTAGGAATGGCAGGAAAGATAGTGGTAGTGGCACGCCCCCTAAAGCAAATACAGATGCTGTACATTGGCAGTCCAGTGAGGTGGCTTTTAAAACCGGCATGGGCCAAGCTAAAAAGAGGAAAAGGAAGTCTAGTGGGATGGAAGAACCCACAAAGGAGAAGCTAGGATTAGGTGGGCTGTCTAAAAGCCCAATCCATAAACATCATGACATGAGATCTAACTACAAACAGAAGGGTAAAGTCGTAAAAGGCCAAGCGAAGTCTACTTTTAGACAGAAGGGTAAAGCAAATAAAGGTCAAGCTAGGGATTTAGCACTTTCAAAGCATTACGCCTCCTCATCCAAAAATCCTTTTGACACAAACACAACAAACACTAGCTTTAGCACTTCGCCATCGAACTTCACTGATGGAAGTTTCAAATTCACCAGTGAACCGATTAAAGAAGACAGAGGAGATCAGATTGGGTTGGTTCATTCCCATCCTAGTAAAAGCTTGGAAAATCATCCTTCCATTGGAGAGTAGTGCAAGGGTGGGAACACAATTAATGGCGCTAACTTGGAGGAGGTTCAAGTCAGAAAGGAAGGGGAAAGTTGTGGTAGTATGGAAGAGTGTGCCGCAGCATTCGCCGATGCCAATCTTAGGTGAATTCAACCAAAGTCCATCTCTAACAAAATGGAGGATGAAGGAATGCAGCTTAAGGGTGATGATGATAGGGGTAATCCTACAGTGGGTTACTCTGATGCCGGGGAGAGGCTCCTCCAAGGAGAGGATGCGATGGTCCGGATGCAATTTGAGGGAGTTGGTGTGGCCCAACCCTCATGTTAATGAGCTCCCACCACCTCATGAATATCTCATGATGAATGCAATAATATGGAATTGTAGGGGAGCTTTGAAGCCTTCCTTTAAATCCCATGTGCAAGATTTGGTTGCTGATCACGACCCGACAATTCTTGTCATCATGGAGACTCATATAGGGGGAGTCAAAGCTAAAGAAATTTTTGACACTCTTCCATTCCAAGGAGCAATCCACACGGATACCGTGGGTTACGCTGGAGGCCTATGGTTCCTTTGGAACACCGATAGGATTGAAGTTACTAATCTCGCTAGCACAAAATAGGAGATCCACGCCCTTGTTAAGGTGAGGTCTTCTAATCTTAGTTGGATATCTACTACCATATATGGTAGTCCTAGGCATAGAGAAAGATGTATGCTTTGGGAAAATTTGTCTGTTGTTGCAAATATTCATAATTTACCTTGGGTCATTGCTGGAGATTTTAATGAATTATTGTTTAATGATGATAAGTTTGGTGGTAGACCTGTCAACCTTTCTAGAGCTCTTTCTTTCAAAGAATGCATGGATGGTAGTAATATGGTTGATCTCAGTTTTCAAGGGCCAAGATTCACCTGGTCAAATGGTCATGGTGTCAGTTCTCTCATCCGAGAAAGGCTCGACAGGTTCTTTGCAAATCTTGATTGGTGTATGCTGTATTCGGAAGCCCAAGTTTATCACCTAACAAGATGTTTTTCAGACCATTGCCCATTGTTGCTTGATTTTCATCCTCAATCAAACTGCAGACTAGACAGACCATTCAGATTTCAAAGCTTCTGGCTCTCGGATAACTCCTTCCTGAATTTAGTGAGGAATGCTGGGGCCAACCATGATGGGCTATATGATTCCATAAATAAGTTCACAAGAGAGGTCAAGCTCTGGAATCGTGATCATTTTGGAAACATATTTGCAAAGAAGAAAAGACTCTTGGCTCATTTGAGTGGTATCCAAAGAGCCATGGCAGTTAGGCCTACTTACTTTCTTGTCAACTTAGAAAAAGAGCTTCGACTGGAGCTCAATTCTATCTTGGAATAGGAAGAGGAGCTCTAGGCCCTCAAGTCCCGTATCAATTGGACGATTCAGGGGGATTTTAACACTTCTTTCTACCATGTGTCCACTTTGATAAGAAGGAAACATAATAAAATTCTAAATCTCAAAAATAGCCAAGGAGATTGGATAAATGACACTGCGGAAGTCATGGAGTTTGTTCGTGATCATTTTATTAAGCTTTTTTCTTCAGAGCTGACTTTTTCATGAAGGACCACACTTTTAAGTGATCCAGTTTGGCCCTACATTTCTGATGCTGAGGCAAACTACATCAACACCCCAGTGTTTGATGAGGAAATCAGACATGCTCTTTGGTCTTTGAAGCCTTTCAAATCCCCTGGTCCTGATGGGCTACATGTTGGTTTCTTTCAAAGATTCTGGCTAGTGGTTGGTCACTCTGTCTCAAAAGAAATTAAAAAAAAATCTTTCAAGAAAAAGGATCCCAACTTCCCTAAATCAAACCCACATCGCTCTCATTCTAAAGATCAAAGACCCAGAAACAGTGGGAAACTTTAGGCCCATAAGTCTTTGTAATACTGTTTATAAAATCATAACTAAGATTATAGTGGCGAGAATCAGGCCACTCATGGAGAAGCCGGTTTCCCCCTTCCAATCAGCCTTTGTGCCGGGGCGAAAAGGTGTGGATAATGCTATAATTGCCCAAGAGATCATACACATTGTCAGCAAGAAAAAGATTGGTCACATGATAATCAAAGTTGATCTTGAAAAAGCATATGATAGGCTTGAATGGTCCCTTATAAGGGAAGTTCTTCAAGAGGTCAGATTTCCTTCTGATTTAATTCAGGTGATCATGAGTTGTGTTTCCTCTACCTCCAGTTCTATTCTTTTTAAGTGGAGCTCTAGATCTGTTTTTCCAGTCAAGGGGGTTTCGGCAAGGCAATCCACTATTGCCTTATTTATTCATCCTTTGTATGGAAGTTTTGGGCAGAATCATTGGGGGAAAAAGTGCTAACGGGGTCTGGAGTCCGGTTAAAGCTTCAAAAAGTGAGCCAGCTTTTACCCATCTTTTCTTTGCCGATGACCTCCTCATTTTTGCGAAAGCGGATGCTACTAATTGCAATAGTGTGAGGGAAGCATTTGATGAGTTTTGCACAAGGTCCGATCAGAAGAAAAATTATAGCAAGACCAAGGTGTTTTTCTCTCCAAATGTTAATAGTAATCAAAGAGAAGAGTTTTGTGATATTCTTGGGTTTCAACCTTCCTTTTATCTGAAATCCTATTTAGGCTTTCTGCTAAGACATGCTAGAGCCTCTAATCAAGACTTAAACTTTGTCGTTGATAGAGTCAAACAAAAACTAGCGGGTTGGAAGGCAAACCTCCTTTCTTTTGCTAGTCATAAGGTTCTTATCCAAGCTTCTACTAGTGCTATCCCTTCTTATGTAATGCAATTCATCCATCTCCCATCAAGGTTACTAGACAACTTGGATAGGCTTAATAGGAACTTTCTTTGGGGATCTAGTGACTTGAAAAGAAAAATGCATTAGGTTGGATGGTCAAAAGTAACTCGGCCAAATATGAAAGGGGCTCTCGGCATACAAACAGCAAAAGGCAAAAATTTAGCTTACCTTGCAAAGCTTAACTAGAGGTTTCACTCCAAAAAGGATGCTCTCTGGGTTTAGGTTTTGAGGAAAAAATATATGACCCATAGGAGGCTGGCTTCTCCTAATGAATCTTCTCTGCCTAGTTCCCGTACTTGGAAAGTAATGAGGAAGGGGTTAGATATTTTTGCAAAAGGCACTAAGGAGTTTAGGCAGTGACAGTAACATCAACTTTTGGTTCAATAATTGGACTTCAAATGGACCTTTAAGAGCTATTGTGCAGAGGCCTCTCATGAGAGAGGAAGAGGGTATTAAAGTCAAGGACTTAGTCTCAGACTTGGGTTGGGATTGGGGGAAGATTTCTATTACCTTGCCAAGTCAGATTGTCATGGAAATTCGAGCTATGCCTCACTCTTGTATTGCGTCAATTGAGGATAGGTTGATATGGGCTACAACCTCTAATGGTCAGTTCAACCTCATTAGTGCCTACCTTCTGTCAATACAGTAACCCGAACCTCACCACTCCTTTAATGGCATTTGGGTTTGGAAATTAAATGTTCTTCCAATGGTCCAATTCTTCATCTGGATGTGCTTACACAATAGCATTGCCACTCGTGAATGCCTTGCTGCTAGAGGAATCCCTGTGAACACCTCTTGCCCAATATGTCATCAAGTGCCAAAAACTATTATTCATCTCTTGAAGGACTGTTCTTTTGCTTTAAACTATTGGCAGAACCTTGGAGCTAATAGTCGAGCTGATTCTTTTAGTATGAACCTTCAGGACTGGTTGAAGTTTAATTGCAAGGTAAATACAAAATCTGGGAGTATGGGGATTCCATGGAACGTGATTTTTGCTTTTGGTGTGTGGACCATTTGGCAACACCGAAATAGAGTAGTGTTCCAGAATCGCAGTCCAAACTATGATATTCACGTCGAAGTCATTCATAGATCAACTGAGTTTGTGTTTTGTGCTCAAGGAAACTCTTCCAAGAGTCCTCGTGTCGAGAGAAGTATCAGATGGGAAAGACCGTACTGCAACTGGTTCAAGCTGAATACAGATGGTTCAGCTCTTAGAAACCCGGGTACAGCAGGTGGAGGGGGCATTCTTCGATCAGATTCCGGATTATGGATTCAAGCTTTCTCCATAAGCATAGGAAAAACCACAAGTTTCCTAGCAGAGCTTTAGGTTTTAAGGGATGGGTTAATTATGTGTTTGAACTTGAGAATTAGTACTCTTGAAGTAGAGATAGATGCACAAGCTGTTGTTGAATTGATGAACAATGACAAAACCTCAAATGCTACTAACTTATCCCTTGTGGCTGATTGTAGACTTCTAATTTTTCAAGTTCCGCAGATTAAAGTGAGCCACTGCTATAGAGAAGCAAACGCCTATGCGGATGCTCTTGCTAGAAAAGGTTCTCTTTAAGTTTCAGATATGCTGTATTATGATTCCCCTCTATCTAATCTATTGGAGTTTTATCTTGCTGAGCTATATGATCTTTTTCATTTCAGGTTTTGTCCTGATTCTGATGTAATTGCTTCTGTTTCTTAGTTTCTTGAATGAAAGTCCATTTTACCAAAAAAAAAAAAACTAAAAAAAACAAATATCTTACCGTTCCATCTTGAACATAAATTTCCGATTAACAAAGAGAATCTTAAATTAAACATATATTTCTGCTTCTTGGCCCTAAAACTTTAAGGAATATCAGATAGAATCTTAAACTTAGACCTAAATCTAAGGGTATGTTGGTTAACTATTTTTTTCCTTGGCTTTTTGTTTTTGAAAACAGACTTCTATTTTTAACCAAAAAAACTTGTTTGGTAACTAGAAACAATTAAAAAACTAAACTATTGACTAGGCAAGTTATGACCACTTCGCGACCAGCCAAGTTGCAAACTACATTGACAAACTGCTCTATTTTGTTGCTCTTCAACATCAGACTATTGGCTAAGTCGTTTCCCTCTTGTTTTTTTCTTTGGATTAATAGAAGTGGAAATGTTGCTGCCCATGTGACAGCAAACTACGCATTAGATTGTTCAGGTTTTCTTACTCTTGTTCTAGGCAATCTTCCAGCCAGTTTGGCTACTGCTTGTGAGGAAGATGCCTTGTCCTGTTAATTCCTTTGAGTTATATATTGAAGTTTACCAAAATAAATAAATAAATAAAAATAATACGCACATTGCTCTACTTTTCAAAACAAAACAATACTATTGATTAGGCAAGTCACGACCATTTCACGACCACCTAGTTTTATTAATATGATAGTTTAATATAGTTTAATGGGGTTTACATATATGCTAGGGTAGTGCAATGGGGTATAAAATATATGCTAGAGGGGCGAGACAAGCTTTATTATTATGATAGTTTAATGTAGTTTAATGGCATCTAAATATATGCTAGGTATTAGGATTTTTTATGTCAAGTTCAACAATGTAAATTTAACCTCTTTCTTTTGTGGGTCTGAAATTCATTGTTTTTTAGATTTGAGATTTATTGCCTTTCTTGACGACAATTTGGCGCAAGACTAACTCATATGGTGCTCTAGCCAGTCCAGCTAACTGGGAAGACAAGTTTTATTAATATGATAGATAGTTTAATGTAGTTTAACGAGGGCTAAATATATGCCAGATATTAGGATTTTTTATGTCAAGTTCAACCATGTAAATTCAATCTCTTTCTTTTGTGCATCTAAAATTTACTATTTTTAAATTTGAGATTTGGTTCAATTACGCCACTATCAATGATGATGATTAATAAACCCATTGCGATCTTGCATAATCGATCGTCGACTTATACACGGCATTGTCAAATAAAAAGCTAGAGATGAGTGTGCCTGGGCTAAACGACATCATGGCTGCTCCTTTGTCTCCAGTGGTTTGGTTCCAACATTTTTGTTTTGTGTTTGTTTTTTTAAATTAATATTTCGATATATACAAGAGGATTGTGATCATGTGTGTTATTTATTACTCCTTTATGTGAGATCATGTGAAAAATCTGATGTAGCATCATTTGATTAGAGGATATAAATAAAGGTATTTACACCACATTCTTATTAAATTTAATCTTTTTTTTTATAATACTACAAAATACAAGAAAAATGTGAAAAACTAATATTGTTTCATTTGGACATTTGCCACTGCTTTACCAATGGGCCTTAAATGAGTGGGCTTGAAAGTCACCAGATCCTTTGCTATACATAATACCTGCCTTCTGGACTTTAAGAGATTCATAATGATAAGAGCTGCTTTTTACCATTACAAAAGTCTATAGCCGTCTGCTCAACAACCAGAATAAAAGTCAGAATATTAATACCAAATCCAATTAATATACAACCTCCCCAAAAGTAACAATATATAATAAATTCATTAATTTGAGCAAAACGGTTTCAAGTTGCATCTTAAAAGTTGCAGCATACATATGGCCCTATTGTTGCCGTTCAGTTTCCTTGGACCAATGTTGTTGAAATTTAAAATTTTAGTTTTTTTTTTTTTTTTTTGCTGTCTTGTAAAATTCCAAAATCACCCTTGGGAAATAGGAATATAAGCAATATTCTACAACCAAAATCAATGGGCTTTGGTATTTCATTAATACTAAATTTTTTTGTCATTTGGTTTTGGTCTTTTTCCAATTGATAATGATCCTTGGCCGTTCCTGAAAAAAGACCAAAAAGCAAACAAAAGACATTGTTTCTCAAAACAAATAAGAAAAAAGACATAAGCACGTTCAAACTTCAAACCTCCACGCATGCAATGCAGTGTGTGTCACATTTGTGCAGACCCATTATGCCCCTCGTGACACGCCATGCACAAAGTTCTTAAATTCTCTGATGGCACGGTCTCAAGTTTAGACACAAGCGAAACCCAACAACCCAACAGTTACTATTAATGGTCTGTAACTGAACTCTGCATCAAAGACAGAGACGACTGGGTCTACAATACATTTTTTTTTTTTTTTGTTGAAGATTTAAACTTTCAGCATCAGACACCCGGAAGCAAAATTAGTTCAGGGTTTGTGGGTTTGGGCCAAAAAATGGAGGAAGAACCAAGGGAAGGACGATCCTTGGCTGAGACCCCCACTTGGGCTGTTGCAACTGTGATCACTGTCATGGTTTCTTTTGGCTTCTTCTTTCATGGCTCTTTGAAATGGTCTGGAAAGGTAAAAAAAGACCACTTCTCTGTTTGCTTTTGATCTTTTACATGCTTCTTTATTTTATTCTTCGAATTCTTCATTAATGTTTGTGATGATTAATAATATTATATGCCTAATAGTGGTTGGCTAAGACTAAGAGAAGACCTCTGCTTGCTGCTCTGGAAAAGATTAAGGAAGGTAAAGCAACTGAAGCTCTTATTAGAGATGGGTTCTGTTTGATTTCTTTATTATTATGTTGAAGCTTTTGGAAATTTCTTTAATTTCATTATTTGGTGGTTATTTGCAAACAGAGCTAATGCTTTTTGGGCTTCTGTCATTGTTGATGGGACATTGGATTGCTTTTGTGGCCAAGATTTGTGTTAAATCCTCCTCGGTTTTGAACAGCCAGTTTTATCCATGTGCATTGGAGGGTGACTTACAAACAGTAAAGCGCATTCTTGTTTCAGGCTCAAATCATTTGAATCACTCCATTGTCAGAGAGGAGGTGAAAGCTGGGGGGCATAATTATTGTCCTGAGGTAGTTTCCTCACTCTCCATTTGAATTAGGATCTTAATTATAATTTATTTATTTTTACAATTCTGGAATTGAATTTAGGATGCTTAGATATAGATAATAATGCAAGTTTCCTCATTCTCCATTTGAATTGAATTATTGTTTCTTTAACAAGTTTTTGACTTTGTTCTAACTATGTAATGCCTGTCACTAATAAGTCTCAGTAACCTGTCAATTTATTTAAGGGAAAACAAAGTGATTAGACCATATATTTATGATTACTATTTCAAAATTTGTTATTTGCTTCCAGGGTCACGAATCATTTGCTTCTCATGAAAGTCTTGAGCAGCTTCATCGTCTTGTATTTGTTCTAGGCATTACCCATGTGATTTACAGCTTCATTGCCATTGCATTGGCCATGATTAAGGTTTGACATATCTATTTATTGAACTACCTTCTTTAGTTCTTCTTTGGGGATTAATCCTTGTTAAATGAGCAGCATAGTCTAAAATTTAGCTTATGCAGATCTACAGCTGGAGAACATGGGAAAATGAAGCTAAATCTATGGCTATCCAGAGCTTACAAGGTGAACAGTTTTCCACCCGATGATTATGTGGATGTCCTTATTGTTCTTCTATTTTTTTAGCCAGGTTTCTTTAGATGCCTTACACAAACTAGTCTTTTGCCCTATCATATTAATTTTTTGAATTCTAGAAACTCCGCAAGCTACACCAGATAGTGTGAGAATGAGGCGACTAACAACTTTCATATTTCACCACACATCCCATCCATGGAGCCAGCACGGAGTTCTTGTTTGGCTGGTATTCTCACGTCCTCTTTCTATTTTGAGAAAAATATTTTCAATATTACTTTTAAGACTTTTAAAAACTGATAAATCTCGGCTCAACTTTGTCATATCTGAAACAACTAAATGACAAAACATTAACAATGCAAAACTAACACTTATTCTAATTTTTTCCCGTTGGTCAAATAAAATTTTCAGCTCCTTCAATCTGTGTCATATGACTGTCAAAAAACACAAATTAAAGTTGCTGAAGCAGCAATAACATAATTAGAGACAAAAGTAGAAAATAAGGGGCTTGAAGTTGTATATTTGTTCAATTTCTACCATTATAGCTACTCCTTTGTATACACAAGTACCTACATATGCATACATCCATACATACATATTTATACTTGAGTCAGTTGAGTGTGTGCTAATAGTTGAGAATTTAAGATTATTAGAGAAAAGATTATAATTTTTCATTGCATGTAGCTTGACGTTTCTTATATGGAGCACATTTGCTAGTGATTCCAAACCCAAATTCCTCAATCTGCAGCTTTGTTTCAGCCGCCAGTTCTGGAGTTCTATAAATCGAGCTGACTACATGGCCTTGCGCTTGGGCTTCATCACTGTATGTGTTTTTTATTTTTTTCCAGTTTAAATGGAAGTGTTTTATCCACTTATATCTTTTGATCAAGGATAAATATAAAATACTGTATGTTTATATATGCTAATTATTAATCCTTATCTGCATCATCCTTCACTTAGGTGGGCTATTGCCAAAAAATCAAGTAAACAATAGCACCTAAGAGGTTGGAGGACTGTAAATTTTGCTTTTTATTAATTTTTTTTTTTAGTAGTGGAAGATTGAGTTGACTTCATTGTCCGTATTCTAACTTTGATATAAATAATCATATCCCATGAATGGTATAAAATATCCTATTGCCACATTTGCATTTCTTTGGTTCTGATTTTCAATTTTATTTAATCTTCAATTCTTAAAATGCAAATAGAATGTGGCAGGTCATGAGACCAAATTTTCTTAGCTGACTCTGTTGTTTTTGTTTTTTTGTTTCTTCCTTTGTAGACTCATCAATTTCCTCTAACATATAATTTTCATAATTATATGCTTCGAAGCATGGAGGAAGAATTTCGAGATATTGTTGGAATTAGGTATTATTTCTTTACCATGTTTTGAAAGTTGAAATTTCTTTTAAATTAATGTACTGAATAAGCTCTTCTAATTTACTTTTTCCATGATCTTGATTATATAGTTTACTTAAATCATAAATGAATTAATATGTAGTGTCTAGATAAATTAAATGAACTAACAATCAAAGAAAGTTTCTGTATTTAGTGATGCGGTATTTCCGTTGTTTAGTTCTTTCCCCTTCCTTGAGTAGGATGCCTGTGAAGACAAAGTGAAGCCTATGTTTTGCATACTTATGATGAATTTATCAACTTCAAATGCATCAAGTAACAAATTTGCATACATACATACATACATACATATATATATATATATATATATAGACATGATCCTAATGGTTGGTCACATACCTGTAGGCTGTAGCTGGCCTATTATGCCTACATGTTCTAGTTAATAATTTAATATACTTTTGTTCTTGCCACGGTATTCTGTTTGGTTTCTAAATGCTACATAAAGACAAAAACACCAATAGCAAGATTCATTAAATAATAAAATCACTTCAGTGCAGGCCTCGTATGCACTTACTATAATTAACTTCATTTAAGTGGTATTCAAAGAACTTTGTTTTATATTGTTTATTTTAGAATTACAGACTTTATTTAAGTACAATTTCAAGAAATTTCAAAAATGTGTTTATGGACTGCTATTGTATCATTTTTACAGTAGCAAAGTTGTCAGGAATTTAGTTATTGCTTCCTCTGCTAATTGATTTGATTATTTCTTTGGTTCCTTTTGCAGTGTGCCTCTCTGGATATATGCAATATGTTGCATTTTTCTAGATTTTCATGGTAATTTCTTTGAATCTTCATATGCTTCAAACTGAAGAAATTAGAGATGGTCTCAAGCAACCACAGTCACCCCATTTTTAACATATTGAGTTGGGATGTTATGGCATTTAAAACTGGGTTGATGTAAGCAAACAGCATTAAAGTTGCATAAAATAGTGTGTTTAGTTTTCCATGCCTACTGGAATTTAAGAACATCTAATGAAGTGGCATTGGCATAAATATGCAGTTCTTCAGTGCCTGTTTGGACATCTCAACAGAATTGAATGGTCCTTCATGTTTTACATAAGCATTGGATGTACAATTCATCATTTAATGTGGAGTATTGTATCAGTTTAGGCCTTCAAAAAATATGCCTCTGCCACATTTTACTAGGCTTGTGTTGACAGCTGCCATTTTCTGTTGTGGCTCCACTGACAAGTGACAACAATGGATGTTTTACATATAAATCACAAATCTAACAATTAAATTTCCTTGGGATGTTCAAAATGCTCTTTGCTTTGAATATTAGCGATGTTTTTCTTCTTATAAGTTTTATGCTATTTGTAGTTATGGCATTAATGTCTAGACTATGAACTATTTAATTCCCATACAGGAAGCAATATTTACTTTTGGATTTCCTTTCTTCCAGCAATTGTAAGTCCCCATCACATCTTCTTTACCTTCTCCATGATCTATTTAATCCAAATTTACAATCTGCTTATATTTCACTCCTCTCTAATTTCTTTCTTTGTTGACTAATATGTTAGTTGATTCTCCTAATCGGCACTAAACTGCACCGAGTGGTGGTAAAGTTGGCTGTTGAAATCATGGATGAATGTCCAACTACAGGATTCCATCAGTTTAATCTGAGGGATGAACTCTTTTGGTTTGGGAAGCCCAAGCTTGTTTTATGGCTTATACATATGATATCCTTCCAGGTCAGTGAATCAAAAGAATCCATTTTGGCTTCTGAAATATTATTGTGTGACTGAATTCTTATATGCCATAGGCATTTATTTTGCAGAATGCATTTGAGATGGCCTCATTCCTTTGGTCCTTGGTAAGAGCTTGATTATAATTTTCATTTAATAACAACATGGTTAGAGTGGTTGTCCTACACTAAAGTACCATCTAATTTGATATCATGATAAAGTACCACTTCTCCCAAAAGCTTAAGTTATTAGGGACTAATGAATTCAATTATTTAACCATTATTGTACAACTACAAAACATCACTCTCATGTCATTGTATCAACCAAACCAAAAAAATTATGAATTAAACAATGAGAAAAGTAAAAAGTAAAAAAGAATTATGCAATCCACAAGTAAATTAAACAGAATACGACCTACTTAAACAGAATAAACAAACTAAATCCACGTAACAAATAACAAACAAACAGCCTACTAAAATTTGAAAATGATATGTTTGCCCTTTTAGACAGAGTAATAATATACATAAATTGATTTATAACCTAGCCAATGGGGGGCATTGTGTTCCATATACACATAGAAAAGAAGAGGCTAAAAGGAGAGCGCTGTACTTCGTGCAGAGTCACAAAGAGGAGTGAAACTTTGGGAATCATTTTTGACAGAGCACAGAGGGTTCACTTTTTGACTTTTAGATTTAAAAAAAAAAAAAAAAAAAAAAAAACCTTTATGAAATTATATAACTATCTAAAAAGAGACACAATTGCAAAGGGCTGTACGGTTAATATTGTGCAATTTCTAAAGACTCGGCTGGGTGGACACAATCCATTCAAGTTGAACGTTTTGCAGTAAAACATGTTTACTAGGTCACTAGCTTAGGTGGTCCGATTGAATAGTTGGATTGGCTTAGGTACTAGTTCACCAGATTACTAGACCAGTTTTAATAACTATGCTCATTGGTTGAGTAGCACTAATGAGTTTGTTTATAAATTTGATATAATCTTTTAGCAGGCATTACAACTTAACCGTCTATGATGATTGTAAAAGTCCAATCCCTAAAACTTTCAATATGTATGTGTTGGCACATGTTTGTGTGTGCAACCATGCATTCATGTGCATGAGAGAGGGAGTTTTGTTATTTGTGAATGTGTTGTATAGTATTTCCCTTATCAAACAAGCTGCATCTCTTGAACAAAATATGGAACGAGTTTCACATTGCAGTCTATAAATTCCATCGCCATCAAGTCATTGATACCCTATGTATAACCTCCATTGGCAGATCCCTGGGGTACTTCAGACAGTCACCAGTGGATTATATTTATAATTGTTGGCTTGCAATATAAGATCATTGATACAAGTGAAATTGCATCTATTTTTTTAATATAAAAGTATGGCTTAGTCAGTAGGCTTACAATGAAGATGTAATATATAAAGATTGGTTGGTCCATTGTGACACAAGAACTGCCAAAAATTTTCCTTCTGGTAAGTTCAGACTTTATTTGTGATGCTAACTGTAACTTTTTCTATCCAGTGGGAAATTGAGGAGCCTTCCTGTTTCATGGACAACCGTAGCTTCCTTGTGATTCGTTTGTCATTTGGGTATGTATCTTTATTGTAGTGCTCCATCTTCTTTACATGTCAAAAGAAATTTTCTTTTCTCTCAGGACTGCAATGCGGTTTTGTTTTATATGGCATCAATCTGGTAGAATACAAACTCATTGTTATTAGTTACTGGTTACTGCAGGATCATTTCACAGTTCTGGTGTAGCTTTATAACATTCCCACTCTATGTTATCATTACACAGGTCTGGCTTTTCTTCGTCTTCATCTTTCTCTCTCTCTCTCTCTCTCTCTCTCTCTCTCTCTCTCTCTCACTATTATGATCTTGTAGATGGGTTCGAGGTTCAAAAAGTCTGTAATGACAGAAAATGTGAGAACATCACTAGTTAGATGGCAGAAGAGAGTAAAGGCCAGGAATGGTACTTCCTCTGTTGCACTCCTGAGTGCAGGAACTGCAGCCTCGGATTCTGTGGTGCATGATGTGGGAAGAATTGATGACTTTGCCATAAACAGCGTGGAAGGAAGCTCCTCAGGTGTCCGGGACTCATCTTTCTCACATCAACAGGCCTCAATGTCAAAGGATCAAATTCATGAACTATCTGCAAATGATATGATACAAGTACCGGTTTCTTCTGATCCTTTCTATGACAGTTATAGCAGTGATGATGTTGATCAGGATGACAGCAGTGAGGATAAAAATGATGTCAAAGATGATTCATGTCTCCTTACACCACCTTAAGCTTTTTATGCTTGTATATAAATCAACACTAGCATTAGATTGGTCATTGAAGGCATTGGATAGATTGTTATATCGTCTTGCAAAATGACTAGATCTCCTCCCCCCCCACCCCCCCCACCCCCCAAAAAAAAGAGTATAGAAAGAAAATTATCTTGCTAACAAGTATTACCTGTTAACCATTATTCATTTTCTTAGTAGATTGGTTCGTATGGTTTCTTATTCATCCAAAAGGAATAAAAGCTTGGGAAAAAGGCTTCAATAGACAGATTGGCCTATCAAAATGGACTTGCTCCTTCAAACTTGATAAAGTCTCCTAGGTAGAATTACCTTTGTGTTCAAAATGTTTTAGTTGATTGAACATACAATGTCCTAATAATTTGTTTTGCTTGGTGGACAAGGGAATCCTGTTGGACTAAGAGTGTCACAGAGAAGTAGAGGTGTTGGAATAGGGTGGTTCATGTTTCCAGCCCGACTGCCATGTCTAAAATCAAAGAAGTTGTGGAGAAGGAAGTACACAATACTGTGGAAACTTACAATTACAGAGTCCACAAAGTGTAGAGGCCAATGGAAAGGACAAATGTTTATTTCATAATCAAATTTTCTAGCAATAAGAGAAAGCTCGGAAAAATCCCTTGCCAAGGCCAATTGTAGCATGGATTTGGCTAATATTAACATGAACATTAAGGCTGTTTTCTTAACCAAACGGCTGAGAAGCATAGTTCGTTATCAGCTACTGCATTAGCCTCCTCCGACGTGCATAACAATGATTTAGTAAAATATATCCATTGCACACATTGCCAAAAAAACAAAACGAAACAAAACAAAACAAGAGATATCTATTGGTTGACTATGTTGAGTAGTTTCATTTTGAATCTTTGATCAAACTTTTGTAGCAATAATAGTGGGTGATCAAATTAATATTGATGCATTGACAGAGGTCCCAGCTGAAATGATGCTCTTGAGGGGATACGAACATTAGAATAGGACTTGTTTCAAGAAACACCTAGTCCCTAACTTGAGACCAACCAGTGGCATTGGTCAGAGGTGCTCCAGTGATTAAGTGGCCTTTGAGTTGAGTATGAATGGATTACAAGCTGTTTTTTTTTATTTTTTGTTGGTGGATTCTTAGGGAAAGAAAGAGAATGACTGTAAGCAAGGGAGAAGGGGTAAAAGCCTTACAGAGATTGGCTGATGGGTTAGGAGTTGAGTGGAGTTCTCCTCAACAGGCAAACACGTCTAATCCAAAGCACAATGGATACTAGTGAGGCTTGGCAGGCAGTGTCTTGCTCGGACATATTGCTAAGTTAGGAGACATGGTTAATGAGAATATCACTGAGAGTTAGATGTGCAACTATATTGTCCAAGGTACAACACTATTAGGAGACAGTCTCGATATTTTGGCACAAGGGAATTAGAAAAGTGTATTAAAATGTTGAGAAATTCAATACTGAGGAAAATGAATATTCACTTACTCTAGGAGAGAGGGAATCATATGGAGAGGAAAGTGAATTGATGAAAGGGCGCCATGCACGAGCATTCAAATGGAAATGTTTGGACAATATTTGAAGGGGGAGGATGTGGAAGAGTATTACAATTTAATCTCTTGAGTAGGATAGAAAAAAACGAGTAAGGATTTGGAGGGCTAGATTGACACTGTTGAGTACAACAAGCTAAGGAAGAGAAGCAACGGAGGCCAATATGAATCTCGTAAGTTGAAATTGCTGATGGCTTGGGAATCTTTCAATAGTAAGAGTATATTTCTTGTTAGTGAAGACCAAAGATCCCTACATTTTATTTCTTATGGAAACGAAAATTGACTTACAGATAATGACTTGTGTGAAGGATAGACTTAGATCCCTTCAAGTCTTTGGCTTACTGGGCTTCAAGTATATTGACTACAAGATTTAGACACCATCCATAATGATTGTTTACACTCGCATCCTTCTCATAATTGTTAATTCAATACTTGCTTTGCTTACTAAATTACCTTCGATTTTTAGCACAAATCAATACTTGTCATTCTTACCTCCAACAATACTATAGACAATTAACTCCACTCACCCTTATAGCATTCTCAATTATGATTATAGGTTTTTCCTCTTGTGGTTTGAAGTGGTCCACCTATAACATACATTCATTGGGAAGGGAATCAATATGCTGACTCTGGCCAAAAAAAAGGAAACAACTTAATGGAGCCCTTTGTTTTGCCCTGTAATCCTCCTTTCTAGATTTTGTACAAACTTTTAGTAATGCTGGATTATTATTGGGTACTCCGGAAGTATACTCTCTTCCTCTAACATAGGGTGAGTCCTACCCACTATGTAGCCTATCTTTATATGAGAGGAATGGAATATACTTCCAAAGTATTTAATAAATTTCTAGTAATGCTTGGGATGTTATGTACCCTAGACTTTGTTATTATTATACTAAATCTGAAACTCCTTTTCTCCAAAAATAAAAATGAAGACAAAATCTAATCTAGTCATTTCAAAGTGAATGAACAAAATGTGAATAATTTCACAATAGAATTATCCTATAAACTCAAGAAATCATAACTTTACCAGGTCATCAATCTTCTTAGAACAAGCACAAAGTCCATAAATTTTCATTCACATCGGGACCAAGTGGATCTCCAAAAGTAATTTAATTTGTCACAATCAAATGTTAGATTAACTAATTTAATTTTTTAGAGACAAGCCTTCATTGACCAAACTTTGATTGAATTGACAAACAGTCAAACAAACTCATAATTTCATTCAACCACCAAATTCCATCATATTACACCAAAACACATATTTCAAAAGACTTTCCCCAAGTTTGACTAAGTTCAACAGAAGTTTAACGGAGAGTTCACCAAAAATCCAACTGGAAAAAATTCAAGCACATATTAAATATGATTGAATTCCCTTTAGAATAATTGCTCACAAATCAATATCAAATTTAAAACAAGTAAGATATTGTGCAAACATTAAAAATTTGCCATAAACAGTCTTTTTTTTTGGGGGGGGGGGGGGGGGGGGGAGGAATGTGTCATAAGGCTTGATCATGATTATCAATATTAAATCATGATCAAATGACATCAACTTGGTGCAAAAAAGTGTTAATAGAAAGGTCTCTTGAAAAGCTTCGATTTGGTAAGTCAGATAATAAAAATTCAACTTGAAGAAAAGAATTTATAAAAATACCAAAGTAAATTTTGGGAAAAAAAAATAAAATTGAGTTTGGTTTTACTTCCTTGAGCCTCTTGTGAGTGTCGTGGGCCACACCTCCCCTTTTATGCCTTTTGAATCCCCCTATCACTTGAGCCAGATGCATATATCACCCAGTTTCCCTCGTTTCAATTTAAGCTTGACATTACTTCGGGTGCCTCTAAAATTGAGGTAGAAAATGAGTCGCCACCTAGTTATGGGTTGAGTAATCATTTATTAACTCCATGATAAAGGTCTACACACTAGATTAAGTCTAGCATTAGGGTACAATCATGGGAATAGGTTAGACACTCCGAATCGTCCAACCGTAGCTAGCCTTTAGTTGCATTACCTAATTATACTTAAATGAATTTTACCAGGTAGGCCTTCACATGCATCCTAACTCTAGAATCTAACTAACACTCCATTTGTTTCAATAGAAAACCTTTTATGAAAAAAGTTTTTTTGCATTTTCATGTGTTTGGCAATATATATATATATATATATATATATAAAAGGTTAAAGAAAAACTATCTCTTAACTTATATTATTTAACTTAGCATGAGATAGAGTTATTTTTCAATTTTTTTTTTTTGGGAAAACAATTCTATCTCATGCCAAGGCAAATAAGAGAAGACAAAAGATAGTTTTCCAACTTGGACCTCAAGTTCATGTGATCAGCATTTAATTTTTTCAATTAAAATTAAGGAAATTAATAAATGTTGACTATTTGAATTGTGTGTATACAAACCCATGGTTATTTATAGTGTTAGCCAATACAATTATGCCACATTATTAAATTTAAATTGGACTTTAATTAGACCAATAAAAAATAATTGTTCATCATCACATGTGGTTGGACTTTATTTATAAGGGTGCATCTCTCTCTCTCTCTTTTTTTTTTTTTTTTTTTTTTTTTTTTTTTTTTGAGAATCTATAAGGGTGCATCTCAATTGTTGAAACTTAATTTCTCAATATATTATTATATTTCAATTTGATGGTATGATTGTGGCTTTTGACCTGTCATTTTGATTGTTATGACACCAAGATCCATTATATACAAAGTAATTGGGGATTAAACGACTATAATTAAAATGTTACCTCTAGATGGTGAAATGACCATTTTGCCTTCCCATGTGGGTTATATGCTAGTTGCAAAATGGAGTATCATCATGACTACCCAAGATTTAGTTAGGATCGCAAACTATGATCGGGGTGTCCTATCTTTCGGCTTTTAGAGTGTGTTTGGTAAATTAGATTTTAGGGAGGATGTGAAAAAAAGAAAAAAGAAAAAAGAAAAAAGAGAAAATGAGGAGAGAAAAATTTTTGGTGGGTGTTTGGTTAGGAGGGGGAGAGGGAAAAGAAATGGTGGGGCTCGAGTGTTTTTTCCCCAAGCCCGCTAGAAAGTTTTCTCCCCAAAATGAGGAGTTATTTGTTTTCTACTTTTCGTTACTGTGCAACATTATATTAATTTCCCAACCAACTTCACTTTGACTTCTCATTCGTTTTTTTTTTTTATCCTTTTTTTTTTTTTCAATTTCCCTCATTTTTTTAATGGTTTTTTTTTTACTTCATCTGTTTTTGGTTCTTTACATACATACATACATACATACATATATATATATATATATATATATATTAATGAAATGTTGATCCATACACAAGTTTTTAATAAAAAAATAGTTTATTACTTTCTTTATCTAATTGCATGTGAGTAAACTTATACCAACTACATTTTCCATCTCCCAACTAAACACACAAAAATTTACTTTTGCTACTTTAATATAGTATCTAACAATACACCATTTGTCAAATGTTCTATTTTTAACATTACGACACTTTAAAATAATATAAACAGCCAATAAAAAAATCATTTACTTTAGGTGTGTTTGGATATCGCTTATTTGTTGGAAATTGAAAACTTATTGCTGAAAACATTGTAGCAAAATAATTTTTAAAGGTGTGAATAATACTGTGAGACCTAAATTTACCTAGAAATCTGTGTTTTGTTGACTTTTGTAGGTCTGTGAACAGTACCCATGGGACCTACTAAAAAACACAGACGCACAGATTGGGCAAAATGCCCAATCTAAACGCACGCTTTCTCTAAACCAAGAAACCTCTCTCTCTCTCTCTCTCTCAACCTAAAACCCATTCACCACTGCCTCTGTGACCACAACCCGAATCCTCCCATAACCACTAGCCACAATGATTTTTGCAAAAAATACCAAAAAAAAAAAAAAAAAAACCCCAAATGCAAAACCCCACACAACTTTCAAACTCACAAATTGTGACACAATACCACCAAATCTTAAGCCACAACCCAAATCCACCAAGACCACCACCCAATGATAGGCAACAAATTTAATAAAAGATGTAACCAGTTTGGCTCCAGTGGACTTTCATGGATTTAGCAGTTCACAATATTACAAATGATGTGTAATGACTGAGACAAGATGATAAAATCAAAATAGTGGGTTGTATATATCTCAATTGATAAAGTTTATAATCATCTGTTAAGAAACTGAAGATCAAATGTCACTTACGTCAATAGAATAATAATTGCGTTTAAAATAAAAATTATAAGACCTAATGATAAAGATAATTTTTTTATAGAATAAAATTCATAAATTCAACATTCAAGAATGTAAAATACTAATACTTACTTAATTTAGGGTCTATTTGGAATCTGCTTATTTTGTTGAAACTGAAAACTTTTTGTTGAAAGTACGGTAAATAAAGATAGAAGTTAGTTGAAATAGTACATTGGGACCTATGAATAGTACCAAAAAGTGCAGTGGGCCATGAATAGTAGCAAAACTAAGCTGAATAATAAAATAAGCTGACTTTTTAATTTTTGCCAAACACACACTTAGCTTATATTTTATTTTATTTTATTTAAAAAAATTTGTAAAACTGTACATGAAAATAGGTGTAAAGTTTTGTTTGTTTCGATATTAAAATTTTCTAGAAAATTATATCATTTTTTTTTTTATATTTGGTTAGAGATAGTTTTATTTTCACTAATTTTTTTTTTTTTTATAATACTACAAAATACAAAAATATACGAAAAACTATCTTATTTCATTTGGACTTTTAAGACCGCTTCACCAAAGGGCCCTTAAATGAGTGGGCTTGGAAGTTACCAGATAATACTTGCCTTATTGACTTCAATAGGATTCATAATGACAGAGCTGCTTTTTCCCGTTACAGGTCTTTCGCCGTCTGCTCAACAACCAGAGTAAAAGTCGAATAAATTAGTAGTAAACTGATACCAAATTCAATTAATATACGAATGTATGGCTGAAAAATGAGTTAATTGAAGATAATCTAACTTTTTTTTTTTTAATTATTGAAATCTATCATTGGTTTTACTTAAAATACCAAATTTGACTTTTTGAAGTTACATTTGTAAACTTATTACGTGACAAATTATAAGATTATTTATGTGTATTAACAAGTCATGCGATTTATTGAAAAAATTATATAACTAAAATGACACATGAATGATCTCTTTAATTGCCACATAGTAAGTTGAAGTAAAATAGCTTAAAAAATGTTTCAAGTCAAACGTTTTCCTTTACTTAATAGTAGGTATCATGAAGGCTATAAGTCTATGATTCCAACAATTTTATTTTGTTTTTCATTTACAAATTTTAAACTTCTCTCTCTATTTTTTTTTTTTCATTTACAATTTTCATTTCTCTCTATCCATCCACTTCTTTTTCATTTACAATTTTTAAAGTTAATTAAAAATCAATTAATACCAATTATAGGCCTACACTTACATAGATCTTTGCTTTGTTATCAATAGTTTCACATATTTCTTATTAGCCTCCTTTGTTTTAAGCAACATGATAGAGTTGTTTTTCCAAAAATATTTAGCAAAAAATAATCTCTAAAAATAAGTCGTGTTTTTAATAGAGTTTTACATTGATCAAATAAAAATAGATTTCATTTCTCTATTTTTTTTTTCCCGAATTTTTTGTCTTTCCTGTGTACGTAGTTGTTTGCTCGCTTAAATTATTATTATTTTTTCTGATTATTTATTTGTTTTCGTTCATAGATTCTATTGATTAGAATGTTGCCAATGCTATTTTTTTTTTTTAATGGGGCACTCAAATTTTTCTTTTTTGTTTGGTTCTTTAATTATATGGTTTTAAATTTCCTAGTTGACAATAATTTAGAATTGTACAAATTATATGCAAAAGAGCATGTCATACGAGGCACTCGAGTTCAATTACATGGCGTAGGAGAAGAAAATAGAAGATTTCGATAATGAATTCGAAGACTAGGTAGAGATGGTGGAGAATTGGGTCTTGAATTCTTGATTAATATGACATGGTTGATGACCTGGGTTCCCCTTCTCTCTCTTAATAGCTAGCAGCTAGCAGCTATCAGTGTTTTTATTTTTCATTTATTTATTGAAAGGAGCTATCAGTGGTTGTGTTTTGGTTTTGAATATCAATATTCCCTTGGCTTTGACATATTATGAACTCATAGATCTTTGAATATAGGCAGCTTACCATGGTATCTAATACTTCAGTTGCCCAAGCAAGGAAGGGAAAGGATCTCCAACCTATACCATGGGACAGACTGAGCATAGCAGAGGAAGAAATACAGATTACAAGGCTCAAACAGTACAGGAACTATGAGAATGTAACCTTATTTGGGGAATCCAAGGATAAGTTTGTCACTTGCCATGAGTTCGTTTTTCCTTGATTCTGAGGTGTGGTATCTGAAGTTATGCAATATTATTCTAATTGTATTTGTTGTGTTAGGAGTGCAAGCCAATGCAGCAAGGTAGGGACTACAAACTTTACAACAACACGAGATTAATTTAACCAACACAAGTTAACTGCTATGAAATCCAAGTGTTATTCGAGGAGTCACTAGATGGCCTCCAGCCACATCCTAATCTTAAAGCGTTGAGGTTGTCTTTCTATATGGGTGTGAGAATTCCAAGTTGGTTGTATCACTAACCTTGTTAGTTTTCAAATATATAGAAATAGGAGATTGCAGCACCTCCCACCATTAAATCAACTCCCATTTCTCAAGTTTGTCTCTCTCTGGGAAATGGAAGCACTGGAATACATATCAGATGAAGACAGTGGGTCCCTCGTGCAATCAATGAGAATGTTGGTTTAATAGACAGCATTATCAGCTTGTCTCCCTTTTCAAGATGGTCGTTTTTCTCAAGTTAACTGCTATGAAATCCAAGTTGTTTATGAGATGTTGGATAAAGTTGTATAGTTGGTTGGAGAGGAGAATGTTGTGCAATTAGTAACTAAAAATGCTGCAAACTACAAAAAGGATGGAGAAAAGTTAATGGAAACGAGGGGAGGGTTGTTTTGGACTCCTTGTGTAGCACATTGCATAGATTTGATGCTTGAAGATTTTGGAAAACATATTCCTAGCCATAAAGAAACAATTGCAGATGCCGAGAAGATTACTACATACTTATATTGCAAGACTATGCTTATACCATTGGTGAAGGAACTCGCTAAAGGGAGGGATTGGATTAGAACTGGTGCTACTCGTTCTGCTACTTCATATCTTATTTTAGCATGTCTTAATGTGTCATCTGACCAATGGAAGTCAAGCAAGTTTGCAACCACGAGGGACGGAAAACTAGTTGAAGCAATCATTTTTTATAGTCGTGGCTTTTGGTCACATGTTGATGCTACCTCTTGTCTTAGGGCTGCAGCAACCCTTATAAAGTTGCTTCGAATGGTAGATACTGATAATCCACCTTCAATTGGTTTTCTTTATGATGGGATGAATCGTGCAAAAAAAAGGGTTTGAAGTAATTTCAACAATATCCAAAGGAGTTAAACTTGCTTCCCTATCTTGCTTTTATACAATTTCAACTATAGTTTTTATAAGAGGAAGTGCATTTTGATTTTCTATTAGACTATTATGTTATCAACTAATCAATATTTAATTTTGATTTGCATTAGGATCTAGAAATAAAAAATAACTAGGCAAGTACTCAGCCCATTTGAAATTTTAGTTCTTAGATACAAATGCTTTGAGTAGGGGTGGCAAAATCAACCTAAACCTATTTACCCACTGACTCAAATAAGATCCAAACCCACCCAATTTAAACATAATTAAAATTTATGTTAATTGGGTTTTAAATAAGTACCCAATTAGACCCAAAAACAACCTAAGTATCATTTACCAAAACCACTCAACTCTAAAATACCCCAAAAGAACTAAAAAAAACCAAAATACCTTTGGAACCTCCAAAATAATTAAAATACACTCCAAATGACCAAAAATACCTCAAAATTGACAGTGATCATTTTAGAGGTTTCAGGTATTTTCGGTCATTTTAGATATTTAGGGGGTTATTTTGGTCGTTTTGAGTTTTCAACGCTATTTTGCTCAATTTAGAGGTTTCAAGGTATTTTGGTCACTTTAGAGGTTTCATGGGTATTTTTGGTCATTTTGAGGTATTTGGTTCAATTTTGAGATTTTCGTATATTTTGATCATTTTAGAGTTTTCGAGGTATTTTGGTCATTTTACAAGTTTCGAGGTTATTTTGGACATTTTTTAGGTTTCAGGTTACTTCTGCCTTTTTTGGTTCTAAGGGTATTTCAGTCATTTTTTAGGCTTCGAGGTTTATTTTTGTCATTTTGTAGGTTATAAGGGTATTTCGGTTGCTTTTTCATTCTAATGATATTTCCATAATTTTTTTTAGGTTTCGAAAGTATTTCAGTCATTTTTTTAGGTTTTAAGGATATTGCAATCATTTTTTAAGTTTTAGGAGTATTTCAGTCATTTTAAAGTTTCAGAGGTATTTTGTTAATTTATTTAGGTTTGAAGGGTATTTGAGTCATTTTTTAGGTTTCAGGGTCATTTAAATCATTTTCAAAGGTTAGGGGTATTTTGGTTATTTTGAAGATCTTGAGGGGCATTTTGGTCATTTTAGGTTTCAAGTATTTCAGTCATTTGATAGGTTTTAAGGATATTTTAGTTATTTTTACGTTCTATGGGTATTTTTTTTTTTTTTTTTTTTGAGAAACTCGTTCTATGGGTATTTGATAAATAGATGATTTTAAAGGTATTTTGGTCATTTTATAATTGTAATAGCATTTCAGCAAATTAAAGATATTTTGACAATTTTAGTAGTCATTTTCTTTATATGGACATCTATTTCTCTTTCTCTACAAAGAACCGCCTACAAATGTACTAATGGGGTTTACAAGTTACATCTCCAAAATCTAGGTTGATAACTCTTAAAAAAAAAATAATTAATTTAATTATTCACTTTCTCCTCTAGTATGAAGTTGGTGTTTATTTGATTCTCTTTCAGTGGTTTTCAGTGATGAATTTCATTTGGTTTGGTGGAAAGGCAATGATCGAAGACAACAGTTTGCAACCAATATCACATCTCTTTCTTTCTCTCTGAAACACTCTTTTTTTTTTTTTTTACTTTTTCGTTCTTATACAAGATAAAATCCCCACTCTCAATATCTTTGGGATTATATTTGTATTTTGTGATTAGAACTTAGAGAATTTAAAATTTTAGTATTTTGTGGTTAGAACTTAGAGAATTTAAAAAGTTACAATTTTTCGCGTTTAATTGTTGCTTTTGTTTGTTGATGACTTTGTATGTTTAATTGTTGCTTTTGTTTGTTGATGGCATTATACAAAGGTATGAAAAATTGTCTAAACATTAATGAAAAAAAACTAACTTCAGTTGCTCTTGCTTCCCATTGGTCCATTAAGTCATTACATTTTCACTTGATTTTTGTAGTAAATCTGAGTGTTTGAAAGATAAGGCTTTACATATCTAATTTGTTCATTGTATTGGGGTCTACTCATTTCTGTTATCTATATTTATTGATTATTGGGTTAGTTTATAATGGATAAAGGTGGTTTATGTACCCAACCCAACCCAACCATTTAACACCCCTAAACATTCAACTGTGAATATTAAAAATATTAAAATCAATTATGTTTTTAGGTGCAAACAAAAAGAAGAAACAATTTGCAACAAAAGAAAACAAATGACTTGGATTTTGTAGCATACAGCTCAAAAGATAATGTGTTAATGCTGATATGGACCAATAATAATAATAATAATTCTAAATATATTAAGACACAAGAAGTTAATAGAAAAGTTGCTCAACCTAAAGTATATGTTCTACCAAATTTTTTTTTACAGGCCCCTGTATAGACCAAAGTCAATCATGATACCCAAATTTCTTCTTCAGACCCTAGTATAGTCCAAAGTCAATCAAAAAACCCAAACTTCTTCTTCAAAATGGTGTCAGGCCGACTATACCTAACATCAAACCTAACAACCAAAGACAAGATCTGCCTATACTTAGCTTCTTGATTCATATCAGCCACTACTACAGAAGCTTCAAGCTCGGCCATCTTCTAACGAAACACATCGGAAGCAGTTTGAAGTTGATCAAAAGAAGTCGAAATAGTTGACTTCAATCCACCAACATTAGAGTGCAAATCATTCACCCAATGCTGGATATCCACCACCACGAATTCTACATGACCAAAGCTTACACTAGACTGGTATGCCTCATACCATCCAAGCGCCGACAACCCAAATCCAGCCACAATAAACTCCATTTGAAGTTTCTTCAACTTCTCTCTCTGTTTCAAGAAAGAATCAATCATTGCCTTGGTCCTCACTTCATCCCTCTCAAGTTTAGTTGTCAGTATTGTACAATACGCGATACATATCGTACAATACGTATCGTATCATGCGTAAAAAGTTCCATATCGTATTGGCGTATCGTAAGTGCTCATGAATCGTACGCTGCAGTGTGTGTATCGTATGAATCGTATCGTATCGTAAAATCGTATGTATCGTACTATACATAGAAAAATGCTTTAAAATGAGATTATTTGTTAAAATTTTACTTTTATTTGAATCTAACAAGTTGTTAGACTTGTTTTAAACACAAAATTATTAGATTACTTAATTTAACCCAATAAAATAACATAATCATAAGTTTTTTTCTCCTCTCTTTCTTTTACAAAATTTAGACTACACAATATACACTTACACCTCACTTTAATATTTGCAAATTTATTTTCTATACTATAAATAAGATATTAATTGATAATAAAATTATTTTTTATTTTTGTCAATACTGTTATAAGTGCCAAGAAGAAAATTTTAAAATTATTAAAATAAAAAGAATAAGAAGAGATTGCAAATGTTAATGACGATGAAGAAAATTTTAATTTAGAAATAAATTTTCAAAATAATAAACAAGGTGATAACATTGAATTAGATAAGGTTGATTAGCCAATATAATGAAAATAAATTTTTATTTTTGGGTCATTTGTAATATATTATCACTTTTGAATTTAAGCAATTTGAATTTGTATGTTATAAGCATGTGCTAGTTTGATTTATTTAGTCAGTTTGTTAAATATTATTACATAAGTGATGAATAAATTAGTCATTAGTTGAATATATTCAAAATTTATAATGAATATACCCTTCATATATGTATATCTATAATTTTTTATAAATTTCATTAAGCGTTTATGTATTTTATGATACACGATACGATATAGAAAAATAAAAAATCGATTCACTATACGATTCACGTTTTGACAACTATGCTCTCAAGTAACTCATAAGCCTTTTGCTGTCCCCTACAAAACCCATTCACAAGTCAATAAATGTATAATGCAAAAGTACCACAAAAACACTAAGTTTGTATTATATTACTAGGATATGTTATTATTAACAAACTAGTATTTAATGATCATTTTACTTGTTAGAAGACAAAACAAAAGAAGTATATGAAAAGAAGTTTATCTCCATCTTGTGATAATGATGGAGACACAGCAGTTATTGATGAGAGTAATTTCTATCTTCAACATGTGATCATGAAGAAGATGCAATATAACCAACAACCTATTATGATATAGCACATCAAGGAAAATAAATAATAAATCAATCAAAGATTTAAACATATTAAGGACTCATATAAACAAAAACAGAACTCTCAAGTGTTTGATTACCATAGAAAATGCGGCTTAAGCCACAGCAAACCTTGAAATGTAAAATGAAAAAAAAAAAAAAGACCTAGACCATCTGATCAATATTTTTCTTTAAAATGCATGAATGATAATTATATAACTCAATAAATATTTTTGGCTAAATTATTATATAAAACAATCACACCATAAGCAATAAACCATAGAGACCGATAATTTGAATAAACCCAAGAAAGATATGCTAAGTATCCTCTATCATTGTTAAATGAAAGCAAAGTTCTTGATGTGTCCTAATTACATAGCATTTTATATGTGAATGTCTATCTACATCTATATGTGTAAGAAAATTATGCCAGATTCATTGCCAAGAACATAAATCATAATCAATGGTTACTAAAGCAAGCAGCTAACAATATTTTACTATCAGAAATCTCTAATTGGTGATATTCACTTGCTGCATCATTGCAATATTTTTATTTTATTCCTTAAAATGCAAATATACCCAATTAACACCTTTTTAAAAAAATGGAAACATAATTTGTCGATTCTAAAATACGATTTTAGAGAATCAACACAGTGACAGGAATATACACATTTTTATGATCTAGAGCACAAATGGTAGAAGACTCATTACAAAATCATTCACAACTGCCATATATGTAAGAAGAGGCACTCATAAAATATATATATATATATATATATATATTGCAATGATGCGTATATTTGCGTCATTGCAAATATGCGTATATTTGAATTGTAGTACAACACAGTGACAAGAATATACACATTTTTATGATCTAGAGGACAAATGGTAGAAGACTCATTACAAAATCATTCACAACTGCCATACATGTAAGAAGAGGCACTCATAAAAAAAAAAAAAATTGCAATGATGCGTATAATTGCAATGATGCAAATATACGCAATATTTGCAATATCATTGCAAATATACACAATATTTGCAATGTGTATATTTGAATTGTAGTACAATACTACAATTCAAATAAATCTCATCAAGGAACAAAAAATACTCATATCATTTTCTAATTGGATACATATGCTTTAACGTAAAATAGTCACATACTTCTTAATGCTCCCAAATTTTACTAAAGCACAATCCTAGAAACAGACAGAATATAAAATAATGTCCGAAACCCATCAATTAAATTGCAAAAGATTGAAGATAACACAAAAATTAGACTATAATATATGCATTAAGTTACCTAGGTTGCAAAAGAGTGTTGATAATATAAATCTTTACATTTTTCAATCGTTCAAAGCAATAAATAAACTATCAACAGAAGTCAAAAGTTGGTTGGACTTGTCAAAACCCACTACGTCTCCAACCTCATCAATCCGTGAATTAAATTTCTAATTCATCCATCATCCAAGTCTATGCATAACGTATTAAAATATACAATAGCCAATATAGCAGATTTAGGGGAAACACAAAAACTATTAAATGATCATCCCAACAATGTTGTGAAGACAAACATAGAAAACAGATTGAAACCTTAACTATTATAATTAATAACTATTATCTGGTAATCATCCTAAAGAGTAACATACCAAAACCTAAAGCTAAATCAAAAGCAATTCAATTGAAATACCAAAACCTAAAACATATTTTGTCAGCAAATTTTAAAATCATAACTGAAAAATTCACTAGCAATGTTTAGGAGCTATAATGGTGACTTGATGGCGGAATTTAGAGGGACAGACTGGTCTGATAAAGTCTCTCGGATTTCCCTATCTCTCTCTCTCACTCACTTTGTTCCTTTGCGACTTTACCCCTTATAGCCCATTCATTCCCAACTATAGTGAAAAATGATTATGGCTGGTGGGCCTTTTTTTTTTATCATTGTAAAGGTTCAGTAATTCTACCAAACCAAACAATTCATAAAAAGGTGCTGAAACAGATCGCTTATAACAGATCAACAACACACTTTTATGTATAACACTTATAACAAGCATTAAGATCAATTAGTGATCCGAAAACTTTTCAAAAGTGTTATTAAAAAAAAAAAAAAAACCTTTTAGAAGAAAAAAACATAATATGTAATAAAACATTAATACCAAAGATGTAATAGAGAATAATACACTTTTATGTATAACACAGTTATAACAAGCATTAAGATCAATAAGCTATCAAAAAATCAAAACATAGTATGTAATGAAAGATTAATACCAAAGATATAACAAGTAGATTTTCTTTACATTCAAAGTCAAAGTAAGTCGATATTTCATTTTCATCAAATAAATATATGAACCAAGCAAAAAATACAAACTTTACAATAGAAAAACCCACATAAGCAACAAAACAATGTTGAAGATGAAAGAGGGGGGCAATGGAGTAAAAAAGACTAAGCTTTTTAAAGCTTAAGGAAATGCATCATATACATTTCTGCTTCTTGACTACCAAAGAGAAGATTATACCTTTCCAAAATCTTCTTCATAGCCATTGTTTGAGAGCTTATCTATGTCCGAATCACTGAGTTCTTGTGAGTGCAGAGTCAGAATCACACAGTTCTTATGAGTGCAAAGAGAGAGAGAATGAGCCAGTGCAGAGTGAGGGATGGAGTGATTTTCACCTTTTACATTACAAGGATGGGCTTCACCTTTTGGGCTTGTGAAAAATGGGTTTTACTTGAAGTTTCATCCTCACTAGCTAACGAAACCAAGGTAATAGCAGTGCATAAAAAAAATATTACTTAGTGCAATTCTCATTTATTGGTCTAAAAAACTCGTTAACTTCTTAGACTTGAAGTCTAACCAAAAAAACTTGCTTGGTAACTAGAAACAATTAAAAAACAAGACTACTGACTAGACAAGTTATGAGCATTTCACAACCAACCAGGTTGCAAAATTGCATTGACAAACTACTCTATTTTCTTGCTTTTCTTTTCAACTAGCTTTATTAATAAATTAATACGCATATTGCTCTACTTTTCAAAACAAAAAAATACTATTGACTAGGCAAGTTGCGACCATTTCGCGACTTACATATACTTAAATATCAATCATATACTTACATATACTTAAATATCAATCAAATAAGATGTGATTCAAATCCTCTAAATTTTCTAGGGTACTCTACCAAATAGCTTTTTTTTTTTTTTTTTTAAATCCTAATCACTCTTTTATGATTTAAGGGTCTAGATTTTGCTATGTCAATATTCCTCTAGATTCTAGTGGTGTTTCACGAACACGCCTATAGACCCAGTTTTTTACAGGCTGTACAACTTAAAAGATAATGAATGACTTGGTGTTTATCAAATTTTGTCATGTATAACTTGAATATAGACCCAGTTTTTTATAGGCTGTACAACTCAAAAGATAATGAATGACTTGGTGTTTATCAAATTTTGTCATGTATAACTTGAAAGATAATAATATGGAGGGCCATGATATGAGACAATAATAATAATAATAATTCTAAATATATTAGAAGACAACAACAATTTAAAAATCTAACTCAACTATTTATCAATGTCATAATACAGACCACAAGTTAATAGAAAAGTTTACTCAACCTAAAGCAAAAGTTCAAACAAATTTTTTTTTGCAGGACCTTGTATAGACCAAAATCAATTAGAAAACCCAAATTTCTTCCTGACAATGGTGTACAGACCAAAATTAATCAGAAAACCCAAATTTTTTCCTAAGAATGGTGTCAAGCCGACTATACAGAACATCAGACCTACCAACCATTGTCTTGTATAAAGACACCATTTGCCTATACTTAGCTCCCTAGTGCACATCAGTTATTGCAACAGAAGTTTCACTACAAAAAACAAGGTCTATAGAAATGCGGCTATAGGTTCTAGCCACGTTTACAAACACGGCCTATACTGCGCAACAAAAGGCCCCTAGGGGTCTATAGCTGCGTTTTTGTAACAACGGTTAAAGGTCAGACCTATAGCCGCATTTTGGCAAAACGCGGCTACAGGCCAGCTTTGAGCTGCATTTATAACCGTGGCTATAGCTTCGGACCTATAGTCGCGTTTTCCGCGTTTTGGCAAAACGCGGCTACAGGCCAGCTTTGAACTGCATTTATAATCGTGGCTATAGCTTCGGACCTATAGCCGCGTTTTTAAAACGCGACTATAGGTTTTTCCAATGTTGTTGAAACCAGAGTCCATTAAAAACTCAGCTATAGGCATAGTTTGAGCTGTGTTTCTAACCGTGGTTATTGGCCAGACCTATAGCTGCGTTTGTAAAAAACGCAGCTATAGGACCCCTTTCAGCTACATTGGAAAAACCTATAGCCGCGTTTTAAAAACGCGGCTATAGGTTTTTTTTTTTTTTTTTTTTTTTTTCGTTTTTTTTCTTCCCCTACTATTACAACTTCCTACTATCACAACATCACAACAAATTCACAAGTTCCCAACTTCACAAGTTCCATAAACAAGTTCACAAGTTCCCAACATTCACAAGTTCCCATTATCACAAGTTCCCAACACAAAATTGCCAAAAGCTATATACAAGTTTTGTACATCACAAAAAATATTTATTAGGATTTTTTTACATTCAAAACTGTCCTCAAACAGCCATAGGCAGCAAGCAGCAACATCACTAACCTTGTGTTAAACAAATATTACAGCAAGCAACAAACGTTTGTTCATGTCTATTCACAAAAAAGTTTACAATATGCTTAGAATGTCCACCAAGTTGTAAGGCCTTAGGAGTGTCCTCAGTTTCATTTGCTTCCATTTTGAATGAAAACGCTTTCTTGTCCACTTCATGGTAAAACTACACAAATTATTCTTTGTCAAGTTAAATTTGCCAAATTTTTGCTTTCAATACATAATATTAACATGACATGCCAATTGTAATTCGGCAATGCTTAGATCGAAACCCAAAAATGGGAACCCTAAAATCGAAACACTAACATCAAAAATCGAAACCCTAAACCAAAAACGGGTACCCTAAAACACAAATTAAAACAAATAATTTAAAAAACTTATTGTTAGTCGGCCTTGTGAGAGTGGCTTGAGTAAGATTGAGAGTTCAAGAGAGAGAGGGAGAGACCCAAGGCTTTGTCAGCGCCGATTCTTCTCTATGGACAAATGCCTGCAAACCCAACTCAAAATCAGTGAATCAAACCTATAAAAAGTCATTGCATACAGAGACAGTGAAAGTGTGTGTGTGTGAGAGAGAGAGTGTGTGTGTGTTACCGATCAATGAGAAGGGAATGGAGAGGAGGGAAGGGGATTCGGAGAGGGTCGGAGTCAGGGTTTTTTGAGACTTGACAGTGATTTGAGAGTTTTTCAGAGAGGGGATTCGGAGAGGTTGGATCGAGAGACTTGACAGTGGTCTGAGTGTTTTTTGAGATCGAGAGCTTAGGGTTTTTTTCTATTGTGTGAAGCTTTCATGATATATATATATATATATATATATATATATATATATATATATATATATATTATACTAAATGTCGAAGTCGCGTTTGATAAACGCAGCTCCAGACATGTAGAAGCTGCATTTAATTAAACACAGCACCAAGGATGTCTAAGCTGCATTTATCAAACACAGCTCCAAACATGTTGAAGCCACGTTTCATCAAACGGAGCTCCAAGCATACCTTGATATGCGTTTCTTAAACGCAGCTCTAGACATATTAGGCAAAAAAAAAAAAAAACCTGGCTAGGTCTGAAGTCGCGTTTCTTAAGTCCTAGGGAGCTAAACGCAACTCCAGCTTTGAAAAACACGGCTTCAAAGCCGGATTATATCCGTGTTTAAAAAACACTGCTCAAAGTCTCACCTATAGAAAAACGCGGCTCAAAGTTGTGTTTTTTGTAGTGTTTCAAGCTCCACCATCCTCTACCAAAATACATTAGAAGCAGCTTAAAGTTGGTCAAAAGAAGTCAAAACAGTTGACTTCAATTCACCTATGTCAGATTGAATACTCGACACCCCACACTGGATATCCTCTGCCACAGATTCAGCATGACTGAAGTTTGCACTAGACTGGTATGTCTCATACCATCCAAGTGCAGACAACCCAAATCCAACCAGAGTAAACTCTAATTGAATCTTCTTCAAGATCTCTCTGTTTCAGGAAAGAATCGACCATAGCCCTCCTTCTCATTTCAGCCCTCTCAAGTAACTCATAGGCCTTTTGCTATCCCCTACAAAACCCAGTCACAAGTTAATAAATGTATAATGAAAAAGTACCACAAAAAAACTAAGCTTGTATGTTTAAAAATCTACCTTTCTATTATTTCAAGTTAATTAATTTATTTTTTATAATAAAAAAGTATGTATTTTATTATTGGACTTTTTAGGGGTATATGTTATTATTAACAAATATCTTACGGTTCCAACTTGAACATAAATTTTTGATTAACAAAGAGAATCTTAAATTAAATATACATTTCTGCTTCTTGACCCTAAAACTTCAAGGAACAGCAGATAGAATCTTAAACTAAAACCTAAATCTAAGGGTATGTTGGTTAACTATTTTTTTCCTTAGCTTTTTGTTTTTGAAAACAGATTTCTATTTTTAACCAAAAAAACTTGTTTGGTAACTAGAAACAATTAAAAAACAAAACTATTGAGTAGACAAGTTATGACCACTTCGCGACTAGTCAAGTTGCGAACTACATTGACAAACTGCTCTATTTTCTTGCTCTTCTTTACAACCAGCTTTATTAATAAATTAATATGCACATTGCTCTACTTTTCAAAACAAAACAATACTATTGATTAGGCAAGTCGCAAACATTTCGCTACCAGCTAGTTTTATTAATATGATAGTTTAATGTAGTTTAATGGGGTTTACATATATGCTAGGGTAGTGTAATGGGGTCTAAAATATATGCTAGAAGGGGCGAGACAATCTTTATTAATATGATAGTTTAATGTAGTTTAATGGGGTCTAAATATATGCTAGGTATTTGGATTTTTTATGTCAAGTTCAACAATGTAAATTTAATCTCTTTCTTTTGTGGGTTTGAAATTCACTGTTTTTTAGATTTGAGATTTATCGCCTTTCTTGAGGACAATTTGGCGCAAGGCTAACTCATATGGTGCTCTAGCCAGTCTAGCTAACTGGGAAGACAAGCTTTATTAATATGATAGATAGTTTAATGTAGTTTAATGAGGTCTAAATATATGCCAAATATTAGGATTATTTTATGTCAAGTTCAACCATGTAAATTCAATCTCTTTCTTTTATGGGTTTGAAATTCATTGTTTTTAAATTTGAGATTTGGTTCAATTATTCCACTATCAATGATGATGATTGATGAACCCATTGCGATCTTGCAGAATCGATCGTCGACTTGTACATGACGTTGTCAAATAAAAAGCTAGAGACGAACATCATGTGCCTGGGCTAAACGACATCATGGGTGCTCCTTCGTCTCCAGTGGTTTGGTTCCAATATTTTTTGTTTTGTGTTTGTTTTTTTAATTAATATTTGGATATATACAAGAGGATTGTGATCATGTGTGTTAGTTTTTACTCCTTTATGTGAGATCATGTGAAAAATCTGATGTGGCATCATTTGATTGGAGGGTATAAACAAAGGTATTTACATCACATTCTTATTAAATTTAATCTCTTTTTTATAATACTACAAAATACAAGAAAATGTGAAAAACTAATATTGTTTCATTTCGACATTCGCCACTACTTTACCAATGTGCCTTAAATGAGTGGGCTTGAAAGTTACCAAATCCTTTGCCATGCATAATACCTGCCTTCTGGACTTTAAGGGTCTGTTCGGTTAGAGGAGTGGAAAAGTGAGATGATGGAAAATTGTGGAGGATGGAAAATATTTAGTTTTCCCTCTTGTGTGTTCGGTTGAAAGGGTGGAAAAGTAGGAGGATGGAAAACTCTTTTATTTGGTTGGAGAGAAAAAGGGAAGGATGGAAAATGTAATTTATATAAATTGACTATTATATCCTTATTACATAATATATAAGAAATATATTTATTTATACTCATTAAATAATATAAAATTTATCACATTATATATATAAATTTATATTATTATTTTTTTTATTATAATGTAAAAATTAGATCAAGTCACGTTGAAAAAGAAAGAAAGAAAGAAAGAAAGAAAGAACGTTTAGTCACGTTGAAAAAAAAAAAAAAGAACGTTCAGTCATGTTGAAAAGAAAAAAAAAAAAAAACATTTAGGTCACATTAAAAAAAAAAAAAAAAAGAAGAAAGAAGAAGAACGTTCAGGTTACGTTGAAAAGAAAAAGAAAAAAAAAAAGAAAGAAAGAAGAAGAATGTTCAGGTCACGTTGAAAAGAAAAAAAAAAAAAAAAAGAAAGAAAGAAAGAAAGAAGAAAAGGACGACCAGGTCACATTGAAAAAAAAAAAAGTTGAAAAGAGGGCATTTTAGACAAAGTGCTACTATAACACTTTTCAACCCAAGTTTTCCTCCCGATTTGGGAGGAAAAAAAAATTGGCCTGGGAGAGAAAACTTTCTTCCGGGTTTTTTATCCTTCCTATTTTTCTTCCCCAAACAAACAGTGAAAAACAATATTTTTTATCTTATTTTTCTCTCTCTATTTTTCATCCTTTCTATTTTCACTCCAAACAAACACAGCTTAAAAAGATTCATAATGATAGAGCTGCTTTTTACCATTACAAATGTCTATAGCCGTCTGCTCAACAACCAGAATAAAAGTCAGAATATTAATACCAAATCCAATTGATATACAACTCCCCAAAAGTAACAATACATACTACATCATCTTAAAAGTTGCAGCATACATATGGCCCCATTGTTGTCGTTCAGTTTCCTTGGACCAATGTTGCTGTAATTTAAAATTTTAGTTTTTTTTTTGCCGTCTTGTAAAATTCCAAAATCACCCTTCGGAAATAGGAAATAAGCAATATTCTACAACGAAAGTCAATGGGCTTTGGTATTTCTTTAATACTAAAATTTTTTGTCATTTGCTTTTGGTCTTTTTTCAATTGATAATAACCCTTGACCATTCCTGAAAAAAGACCAAAAAACAAACCAAAAGACATTGTTTCTCAAAACAAATAAGAAAAAAGACATAAGCACGTTCAAACTTCAAACTTCCACGCATGCAATGCAGTGGTCTTTTTTCAATCGATAATGACCCTTGACCATTCCTGAAAAAAGACCAAAAAACAAACCAAAAGACATTGTTTCTCAAAACAAATAAGAAAAAAGACATAAGCACGTTCAAACTTCAAACTTCCACGCATGCAATGCAGTGTGTGGCACATTTATTCAGACCCATTATGCCCCTCGTGACACGCCATGCACAAAGTTCTTAAATTCTCTGATGGCACGGTCTCAAGTTTAGACACAAGCGAAACCCAACAACCCAACAGTTACTATTAATGGTCTGTAACTGAACTCTGCATCAAAGACAGAGACGACTGGGTCTACAATAGATTTTTCTTTTCTTGTTTTTGAAGATTTAAACTTTCAGCATCAGACACCCGGAAGCAAAATTAGTTCAGGGTTTGTGGGTTTGAGCCAAAAAATGGAGGAAGAACCAAGGGAAGGACGATCCTTGGCTGAGACCCCCACTTGGGCTGTTGCAACTGTGATCACTGTAATGGTTTCTTTTGGCTTCTTTTTTCATGGCTCTTTGAAATGGTCTGGAAAGGTAAAAAATGGCCACTTCTCTGTTTGCTTTTGATCTTTTACATGCTTCTTTATTTTATTCTTCGAATTCTTCATTAATGTTTGTGATGATTAATAATATGCCTAATAGTGGTTGGCTAAGACTAAGAGAAAACCTCTGCTTGCTGCTCTGGAAAAGATTAAAGAAGGTGAAGCAACTGAAGCTCTTATTAGAGATGGGTTCTGTTTTATTTCTTTATTGTTATGTTGAAGCTTTTGGAAATTTCTTTAATTTCATTATTTGGTGGTTATTTGCAAACAGAGCTAATGCTTTTTGGGCTTCTGTCATTGTTGATGGGACATTGGATTGCTTTTGTGGCCAAGATTTGTGTTAAATCCTCCTCGGTTTTGAACAGCCAATTTTATCCATGTGCATTGGAGGCTGACTTACAAACAGTAAAGCGCATTCTTGTTTCAGGCTCAAATCATTTGAATCACTCCATTGTCAGAGAGCAGGTGAAAGCTGGGGGGCACAATTATTGTCCTGAGGTAGGTTCCTCACTCTCCATTTGAATTAGGATTTTAATTTTAATTTATTTACTTTTACAATTCTGGAATTGAATTTAGGTTGCTTAGATATAGATAATAATGCAAGTTTCCTCACTCTTCATTTGAATTGAATTATTGTTTCTTTAGCAAGTTTTTGACTTTTTTCTAATTATGTAATGCCTGTCACTAATAAGTCTCAGTAACCTGTCAATTTATATAATGGAAAACAAAGTGATTAGACCATATATCTATGATTACTATTTCAAAATTTGTTATTTGCTTCCAGGGTCATGAATCATTTGCTTCTTATGAAAGTCTTGAGCAGCTTCATCGTCTTGTATTTGTTCTTGGTATTACCCATGTGATTTACAGCGTCATTGCCATTGCATTGGCCATGATTAAGGTTTGACATATCTATTTATTGAACTACCTTCTTTAGTTCTTCTTTGGGGTTTAATCTTTGTTAAATGAGCAGCAAAGTCTAAAATTTAGCTTATGCAGATCTACAGCTGGAGAACATGGGAAAATGAAGCTAAATCTATGGCTATCCAGAGCTTACAAGGTGAACAGTTTTCCACCCGATGATTATGTGGATGTCCTTTATTGTTCTTCTATTTTTTAGCTAGGTTTCTTTAGATGCCTTACAAAAACTAGTCTTTTGCCCTATCATATTAATTTTTTGAATTCTAGAAACTCCGCAAGCTACACCAGATAGTGTGAGACTGAGGCGACAAACAACTTTCATATTTCACCACACATCCCATCCATGGAGCCAGCACGGAGTTCTTGTTTGGCTGGTATTCTCATGTCATCTTTCTATTTTTAGAAAAATATTTTCAATATTACTTTTAAGATTTTTAAAAACTGATAAATCTCAGCTCAACTTTGTCATATCTGAAACAACTAAATGACAAAACAATGCAAAACTAACACTTATTCTAATTTTTTCCAGTTGGCCAAATAAATTATCAGCTCCTTCAATCTGTGTCATATGACTGTCAAAAAACACAAATTAAAGTTGCTGAAGCAGCAATAACATAATTAGAGACAAAAGTAGAAAATAAGGGGCTTGAAGTTGTATATTTGTTCAATTTCTACCATTATAGCTACTCCTTTGTATACACAAGTACCTACATATGCATACATCCATACATACATATTTATACTTGAGTCAGTTGAGTGTGTGCTAATAGTTGAGAATTTCAGATTATTAGAGAAAAGATTATAATTTCTCATTGCATGTAGCTTGACGTTTATTATATGGAGCACATTTGCTAGTGATTCCAAACCCAAATTCCTCAATCTGCAGCTTTGTTTCAGCCGCCAGTTCTGGAGTTCTATAAATCGAGCTGACTACATGGCCTTGCGCTTGGGCTTCATCACTGTATGTGTTTTTTTTTTCCTGGTTTAAATGGAAGTGTTTCATCCTTCACTTAGGTGGGCTATTGCCAAAAAATCAAGTAAACAATAGCACCTAAGAGGTTGGAGGACTGTAAATTTTGTTTTTTATTAATTTTTTTTTTAGTAGTGGAAGATTGAGTTGACTTCATTGTCCGTATTCTAACTTTGATATAAATAATCATATCCCATGAATGGTATAAAATATCCTATTGCCACATTTGCATTTCTTTGGTTCTTATTTTCAATTTTATTTAATCTTCAATTCTTAAAATGCAAATAGAATGTGGCAGGTCATGAGACCAAATTTTCTTAGCTGACTCTGTTGTTTTTGTTTTTGTTTTTTTTTTGTTTCTTCCTTTGTAGACTCATGAATTTCCTCTAACATATAATTTTCATAATTATATGCTTCGAAGCATGGAGGAAGAATTTCGAGATATTGTTGGAATCAGGTATTATTGCTTTACCATGTTTTGAAAGTTGAAATTTCTTTTAAATTAATGTACTGAATAAGCTCTTCTAATTTACTTTTTCCATGATCTTGATTGTATAGTTTACTTAAATCATAAATGAATTAATATGTAGTGTCTAGATAAATTAAATGAACTAACAATCAAAGAAAGTTTCTGTATTTAGTGATGCAGTATTTCCATTGTTTTGTTCTTTCCCCTTCCTTGAGTAGGATGCCTATGAAGACAAAGTGAAGCCTATGTTTTGCATACTTATGATGAATTTATCAACTTCAAATGCATCAAGTAACAAATTTGCATACATATATATATATATATATATATAGACATGATCCTAATGGTTGGTCACATACCTGTAGGCTGTAGCTGGCCTATTATGCCTACATGTTCTAGTTAATAATTTAATATACTTTTGTTGTTGCCACAGTATTCTGTTTGGTTTCTAAATGCCACATAAAGACAAAAACACCAATAGCAAGATTCATTAAATAAGAAAATCACTTCAGTGCAGGCCTCGTATGCACTCACTATAATTAACTTCATTTAAGTGGTATTCAAAGAACTTTGTTTTATATTGTTTATTTTAGAATTACAGACTTTATTTAAGTACAATTTCAAGCAATTTCAAAAATGTGTTTATGGACTGCTAATGTATCATTTTTACAGTAGCAAAGTTGTCAGGAATTTAGTTATTGCTTCCTCTGCTAATTGATTTGATTATTTCTTTGGTTCCTTTTGCAGTGTGCCTCTCTGGATATATGCAATATGTTGCATTTTTCTAGATTTTCATGGTAATTTCTTTGAATCTTCATATGCTTCAAACTGAAGAAATTAGAGATGGTCTCAAGCAACTACAGTCGCCCAATTTTTAACATATTGAGTTGGGATGTTATGGCATTTAAAACTGGGTTGATGTAAGCAAACAGCATTAAAGTTGCGTAAAATAGTGTGTTTAGTTTTCCATGCCTACTGGAATTTAAGAACATCTAATGAAGTGGCATTGGCATAAATATGCAGTTCTTCAGCGCCTGTTTGGACATCTCAACAGAATTGAATGGTCCTTCATGTTTTACATAAGCATTGGATGTACAATTCATCATTTAATGTGGGGTATTGTATCAGTTTAGGCCTTCAAAAAATAATTCCTCTGCCACATTTTACTAGGCTTGTGTTGACAGCTGCCATTTTCTGTAGTGGCTCCACTGACAACAACGGATGTTTTACATATAAATCACAAATCTAACAATTAAATTTCCTTGGGATGTTCAAAATGCTCTTTGCTTTGAATATTAGCGATGTTTTTCTTCTTATAAGTATTATGCTATTTGTAGTTATGGCATTAATGTCTAGACTATGAACTATTTAATTCCCATCCAGGAAGCAATATTTACTTTTGGATTTCCTTCCTTCCAGCAATTGTAAGTCCCCATCCCATCTTCTTTACCTTCTCCATGTTCTATTTAATCCAAATTTACAATCTGCTTATATTTCACTCCTCTCTAATTTATTTCTTTGTTGACTAATATGTTAGTTGATTCTCCTAATTGGCACTAAACTGCACCGAGTGGTGGTAAAGTTGGCTGTTGAAATCATGGATGAATCTCCAACTACAGGATTCCATCAGTTTAACCTGAGGGATGAACTCTTTTGGTTTGGGAAGCCCAAGCTTGTTTTATGGCTTATACATATGATATCCTTCCAGGTCAGTGAATCAAAAGAATCCATTTTGGCTTCTGAAATATTATTGTGTGACTGAATTCTTATATGCCATAGGCATTTATTTTGCAGAATGCATTTGAGATGGCCTCATTCCTTTGGTCCTTGGTAAGAGCTTGATTATAATTTTCATCGAATAACAACATGGTTAGAGTGGTTGTCCTACACTAAAGTACCATCTAATCTGATATCATGATAAAGTACCACTTCTCCCAAAAGCTTAAGTTATTAGGGACTAATGAATTCAATTATTTAACCATTATTGTAACAACTACAAAACATCACTCTCATGTCTTTCTATCAACCAAACCAAAAAAATTATGAATTAAACAATGAGAAAAGTAAAAAGTAAAAAAGAATTATGCAATCCACAAGTAAATTAAACATAATACAACCTACTTAAACAGAATAAACAAACTAAATCCACGTAACAAAAAACAAACAAACTTCCTACTAAAATGATGAAAATGATATGTTTGCCCTTTTAGACAGAGTAATAATATACATAAATTGATTCATAACCTAGCAAATGGGGGCATTGTGTTCCATATACACATAGAAAAGAGGCTAAAAGGAGAGCGCTGTACTTCGTGCAGAGTCACAAAGAGGAGTGAAACTTTGGGAATCATTTTTGACAGAGCACAGAGGGTTCACTTTTTGACTTTTAGATTTTTATTTTTTTTTTTTTAAAACCTTTATGAAATTATCTATCTAAAAAGAGTCACAATTGCAAAGGGCTGTACGGTTAATATTGTGCAATTTCTAAAGACTCGGCTTGGTGGACACAATCAATTCTAGTTGAACGTTTTGCAGTAAAACATGTTTACTAGGTCACTAGCTTAGGTGGTCCGATTGAATAGTCGGATTGGCTTAGGTGCTAGTTCACCAGATTACTAGACCGGTTTTAATAACTATGCTCATTGGTTGAGTAGCTCTAATGAGTTTGTTTATAAATTTGATATAATCTTTTAGCAGGCATTACAACTTAACCGTCTATGATGATTGTAAAAGTCCAATCCCTAAAATTTTCAATATGTATGTGTTGGCACATGTTTGTGTGTGCAACCATGCATTCATGTGCATGAGAGAGGGAGTTTTGTTATTTGTGAATGTGTTGTATAGTATTTCCCTTATCAAACAAGCTGCATCTCATGAACAAAATATGGAACAAGTTTGACATTGCAGTCTAAAATTCCATCACCATCAAGTCATTGATACCCTATGCATAACCTCCACTGGCAGATCCCTGGGGTACTTCAGACAGTCACCAGTGGATTATATTTATAATTGTTGGCTTGCGATATAAGATCATTGATACAAGAGAAATTGCATCTATTTTTTTAATATAAAAGTATGGCTTAGTCAGTAGGCTTACAATGAAGATGTAATATATAAAGATTGGTTGATCCATTGTGACACAAGAACTGCCAAAATTTTCCTTCTGGTAAGTGCAGACTTTATTTGTGATGCTAACTGTAACTTTTTCTATCCAGTGGGAAATTGAGCAGCCTTCCTGTTTCATGGACAACCGTAGCTTCCTTGTGATTCGTTTGTCATTTGGGTATGTATCTTTATTGTAGTGCTCCATCTTCTTTACATGTCAAAAGAAATTTTCTTTTCTCTCAGGACTGCAATGCGGTTTTGTTTTATATGGCATCAATCTGATAGAATACAAACTCATTGTTATTAGTTACTGGTTACTGCAGGATCATTTCACAGTTCTGGTGTAGCTTTATAACGTTCCCACTCTATGTTATCATTACACAGGTCTGGCTTTTCTTCGTCTTCATCTCTCTCTCTCTCTCTCTCTGACTATTATGATCTTGTAGATGGGTTCGAGGTTCAAAAAGTCTGTAATGACAGAAAATGTGAGAACATCACTAGTTAGATGGCAGAAGAGAGTAAAGGCCAGGAATGGTACTTCCTCTGTTGCACTCCTGAGTGCAGGAACTGCAGCCTCAGATTCTGTGGTGAATGACGTGGGAAGAATTGATGACTTTGCCATAAACAGCGTGGAAGGAAGCTCCTCAGGTGTCCGGGACACATCTTTCTCACATCAACAGGCCTCAATGTCAAAGGATCAAATTCATGAACTATCTACAAATGATATGATACAAGTACCGGTTTCTTCTGATCCTTTCGATGACAGTTAAAGCAGTGATGATGTTGATCAGGATGACAGCAGTGAGGATAAAAATGATGTCAAAGATGATTCATGTCTCCTTACACCACCTTAAGCTTTTTATGCTTGTATGTAAATCAACACTAGCATTAGATTGATCATTGAAGGCATTGGATAGATTGTTATATCGTCTTGCAAAATGACCAGATCTCCTCCCCCCAACCCCCCAAAGAAAAAGAGTATAGAAAGAAAATTATCTTGGTAACAAGTATTACCTGTTAACCGTTATTCATTTTCTTAGTAGATTGGTTCGTATGGTTTCTTATTCATCCAAAAGGAATAAAAGCTAGGGAAAAAGGCTTCAATAGACAGATTGGCCTATCAAAATGGACTTGCTCCTTGAAACTTGATAAAGTCTCCTAGGTAGAATTACCTTTGTGTTCAAAATGTTTTAGTTGATTGAACATACAATGTCCTAATAATTTGATTTGCTTGGTGGACAAGGGAATCCTGTTGGACTAAGAGTGTCACAGAGAAGTAGAGGTGTTGTAATAGGGTGGTTCCTGTTTCCAGCCCAACTGCCATGTCTAAAATCAACGAAGTTGTGGAGAAGGAAGCACACAACACTGTGGAGAACTTACAATTACAGAGTCCACAAAGTGTAGACGCCAATGGAAAGGACAAATGTTTATTTCATAATCAAATTTTCTAGCAATAAGAAAAAGCTCGGAAAAATCCCTCGCATAGGCCAATTGTAGCATGGATTTGGCTACTATTAACATGAACATTAATAGGCTATTTTTTTAGGCAAACGGCTGAGAAGCATAGTTCCTTATCAACCACTGAATTAGCCTCCTCCGATGTGCATAACAATGATTTGGTAAAATATATCCATTGAGTAGTTTCATTTTGAATCTTTAATCAAACTTTTGTAGCAATAATAGTGGGTGATCAAACTAATATTGATGCATTGACAAGGTCCCAGCTGAAATGATGCTCTTGAGGGGAAACGAACATTAGAATAGGATTTATTTCAAGAAACAACTACTCCTTAACTTGAGACCAACCAGTGAGATTGGTCAGAGGTGCTCCAATGGTTAAGTGGTCAGAGATTGCTTTCTGAATTACCCTCGATTTTTAGAACATAAATCAATGGTTGTCATTCTTACCTCAAACAATACTATAAATAATTAACTCCACTCACCCTTATACCGTTCTCAATGATTATAGGTTTTTCCTCTTGTGGTTTGAAGTGGCTCACCTATAACATACATTCATTGGGAAGGGAATCAATATGCTGACTCTTTGACCAAAAAAAAGGAAACAACTACATGGAGTCTTTTGTTTTGCACTGTAATCCTCCTTTCTAGATTTTGTACAAACTTTTAGTGACGTTGGGTTATTATTGGGTACTCCGGGAGTATACTCTCTTCCTCTCACATAAGGTTGAGTCTCACTTATTATGAGGCTTACTTCCATGTAAGAGGGATGGAGTATACTCCCGGAGTATTTAATAAATTTCTAGTAATTCTTGGAGGTGTTATGTACCCTAGATTTTGTATTTGTACTATTTTTGAAACTCTTTTTCTCCAAAAATAGACAAAATCTAATCTACTCATTTCAAAGTAAACGAACAAAATGTGAATGATTTCACATTAGAATTATCCTATAAAACTCAAGAAATCCTGACTTTACCAGGTCATCAATCTGCTTAGAACAAGCACACAAAGTCCATAAATTTTCCACAACTTTAAAGAAGAGCATCTAAACGACAGCGTTTATTTTGTCGTTCTTTGCAATTATCTTTATTCACTTTTATTATTATTATTATTATTTTTTTTTTTTTTTTTAAGTGTAAACTCCAAAAGCAGACTCGGCACGAACTCATTGGACAAAAGTGGCACGCTCAAGAATTCCCAGCCGCACCTGATTAAAACCTCATGTTATTATTTGTGTCAATTACAATTAGCAAACCTCCTCTGCAAGTAAAGCCCAATATCTCTCTCTCTCTCTCTCAAATCAAAAGTACTCTTAAAACTCTCTCTCTCTCTCTCTCTCTTTCGATCATTCGATTCTGTATACAATCTCGCAACCATGGTGCTCGAGGTAATCTCCACTCTTTTTTCTTCAAATCAGTAGTTTCAATCTCAATCCCTCACCTTTACCACACTGCATGTCGGAAGCTTCGAATTTCCCTTTTCTTTAATACTTTTTCTGCAAATTAGGGTTTTCTTTTCGATTACTGATACATTCATGAGCTTTGATTTTGTTGCTAGGCCACAATGATCTGCATCGACAACTCCGAATGGATGCGTAATGGCGATTATGCTCCGTCCAGATTTCAAGCCCAATCTGACGCTGTCAATCTTATTTGCGGAGCTAAAACACAGGTTTTTTTTTTTTTTTTTTTTAATCTTCTTTCTTCTCTTAGTTTTTGTAGTTTCCCTAATTCTTTGTTTGGTTGCTTAGAAAATTGAGTAACAGAAAACACACACACACACACAAAAGAAAAACAAAACTTGGAACCTCAATTACTCCACATATTGGATTAGGGTTTCATTCTTTTTTAAGTTCAATTGGCTGTGCTTTGGTCATAATTTTGCTGTATATGAAGAAAAGGGTTTTTATTTTTTTATGACTTAAAGTTTTGAATGAAATTAATGGGTTATGAGTACAGTCTAATCCGGAGAATACAGTGGGAGTTCTCACAATGGCCGGAAAAGGGGTTCGTGTTTTGGTCACTCCTACCAGTGATCTTGGCAAAATCCTCGCTTGTATGCACGGTTAGTTCTTTTCCCTTTATTTGAATTTTTCTACTTGTTTCATTTTAGTCAATTTTTGTGTTTAAGAATTTTAATACTGGTGCTGCTGCTACCCTCTTCATTGCAAACATTAGATACATGATTGTACTTTGTCAATATCTATACTCTTTTATTTTGTCATTAGTTATTAACTTCTTCCCCACTATATTTGTAGTTATGGACTTTTTTTTAATTGGTAAGTTACTCTCACCCTACATCTAGAACTTGCAAGCAAAGTTTTGAATTCCATTTTGGCAACCATTTCGGTTTGGCTATTGGAATGGACTCGTTTTGAATTCCATTTTGGCAACCATTTTGGTTTGGCTATTGGAATGGACTCTTTCAGTACCGGTGTGTACTGTCATAGGTTTTAGTTCATGCCATTTCATTAACTTATATAAATCCATTTAACGTAAATATGTATAACAATAAAAAAAAATTACAAATTGATAGACTATTCAAGACTGAGTACATTCAAAACAGAGGTACAGTCCCAAACAAACCAAAAACTATAATAGTACAAAATCTTGCAAAAGAAAGAGTGGCTACAAATTTTACTCATCAAAAAAAGAAATAGAAAGAGTGGCTACAAACTTAATTAGTGATTTATGTAATGAAATTTGAGTTACATACTTACATCGGAACACAGCCACCCAAAAAAAAAAAAAAAAAAAATCAAAGAAAATTTGAGCAAGAGCTTGTGAAGTACCAAGCATTCAAATATTGAGCTTACTTATGGTAACTTGCGAAAGACAAAGAAAGAGCTTTTGAAGACCCTGTTCTTGCTTTTACTTAACACCAAAAAGAAATTGTGAGCAAGAAGATGTGTAATTATCCATAGAAGTGAGCTGTGATTTGGGGGTTGGGGGATTATGATTGTGATATGAGAGTTGAGATCTTGGGACTGTTGGGAGCTTATGAACTGAGAGTGTTAAGAGAAAAGAAAATTATTTGGGAGAATCCAAAACCTAACATCTGATAAGGGGGTGGTGGCAATTTTACTAAAGTGGGAATCATTCCTTTAAAAAGTTACAACTAAGCCTCACATTTGGGTTTCGGTCTGGGACATTTTTTCCATCAGAATTGACGAAATTCTGCTGGAATGACTGGTACAATCCAGTACAGGCCAAAATTTATACCGAGATGGAGTAGGGGGTTTATTGTACTGATTTATGTGTCAGAACAGAAAATTCCGGCTTTTTCCAGCCGGAATGAAACGGAATTCAAAACTTTACTTATAAGAGGAGGAGGTGCTAGTTGAGCTAGAGCTCATTGGCTTTGGACAATTTAATTTTAAACAATAACCATCTCTCCACTGCTTTTTTTTTTTTTTGATAAGAAAGAAGAAATTATTATTAAAAAAGAAAAGCAAGAGAAACACAAAGAGTTCACGGTAGTGAACAATGGAAAAAAGAAACAACAAGACAAAACAGCCCCTAATCTATTCTAAAAGAAGAAATAAAATCCGTAAGGGAAGAACAATCCGAGAAACCCCAACAACGAGACCAATCAAAGAGAGTCCTTTGGCAAAACTCTAATAACTGAACCACAGTTTTCCCCTCGTCCTCAAAAGCCCGCCGATTCCGTTCAGACCAAATAGTCCACATTAAACAGCCTGGGACCAAATCCCAAATATCAGAACTATGCTTCCCAAGCCAATGAAACCAATAGAATAATAAGTCCTCGACTGAACCTGGCATGACCCAAACAATCCCAAACAACCGAAGCATATACATCCACAAAGAATGAGCTATCGGACAACCCAATGCTGATTTTGTTATTATGCGTCTTAACTTTTATCCTTTTGTTTTTAACTATTTATTAAATAAGGACTCTTGGAAAATCAAAAGTTGAGACAACCCAATTCTACTCTCTTTCTAAAATCAGTATAGATAAACTGTGTTAGAGTGACTTGTTTTCTCTTTCAATGTAGGTCTAGAAATAGGTGGCGAGATGGACCTGGCTGCTGGCATTCAGGTGGCGCAGTTGGCCCTTAAGCATCGCCAAAATAAAAAACAGCAACAAAGGATTATTGTATTTGCTGGAAGGTGTTTACAGTCATGCCTCATTATGTTTTTTCATTTTTTTTTTTCTGGCTCTTACATTTTCATCATTTCATATCATGTGGTTTCAGTCCTATCAAACAAGAGAAAAAGACATTGGAGTCTATTGGAAGAAAGTTAAAAAAGAACAGTGTAGCACTTGATATTGTTAATTTCGGTGAAGAAGATGATGCGAAGACAGAGAAGCTGGATGCACTTCTTGCTGCCGTTAACAACAATGACACTAGCCACATTGTACATGTTCCACCTGGCCCTAATGCTCTTTCTGATGTACTTATAAGGTTGGGATTTAATTTGTTCCCTATTTTATAGATTAAAGTTTTGACTTTATAATTTATTTTTTATGATTTAAACTCTAAATTTCCTTTATCCAATGGCAGTACACCCATCTTCACTGGGGATGGGGAAGGTGGAAGTGGTTTTGCAGCAGCAGCAGCTGCAGCTGCAGCTGGTGGAGTCACTGGTTTTGAGTTTGGTGTGGATCCCAACCTGGATCCTGAACTGGCTCTTGCTCTGAGAGTTTCAATGGAAGAAGAGAGGGCGAGGCAAGAAGCAGCTGCTAAAAAGGCTGCAGAGGAGACTTCTAAACAAGAAAAAGGAGAGGGACAGCCATCTGGAACACAGGATGCAACAATGACTGAGCATGCAAGTGTTGGAACTTCTGAAGTTGACAATAAAACAACTGATTTAATGGTTGGTGCCATTTTCTGCTCATGATGTGTTCTGCTGATTCACTTTTTTATTCAAGCACATTCATGTTTCACTAATTCCTTTTGTTTTTTAATCCTTTTTTTCCCTTCCTTCTTTGTCATTCGCAAAGAGAGAAAGGGGAGGATTTTCTTCTTATTTTTGTTTTTTTTGGAAAGAGAGATAGAGGGGTGGGGGCTGGGGGCTGGTTTGGTAAAAAGCAAAAAGATGGATGGGTTTTTGTTACACACTGAAGATTAATTCAATCTTGCAAAAAGATGGATGGGGTGTTGGGGAAGTTTGCATGAACCCATGACTTCCTCCTCTAGGGATGTTGGTGAAGTCCCTAAATGCTCCTACACCAATTTGACATTTTCCATGAATAAATTTCATTGGTTTTGAGACTTGTATTGGCCATGCATATTTATGTCCATGAGCATGTGCTCTAGGAAAGCAAACTGCTTTATCTAACTGTGTTACCAACCAATTAGAAGAAATTTCTTCCTCTTTCTTTATTTTCTCTGACATGGAAGATTTTCTTCTTTGATTAATATTCTGCTGCCAGTATAATCTATACCATTATTAAGAGAGTTAAATTCTTTGGTATCCACTTTTTAAGTACTCTAATTTACCCTCACACATTAATCACAATAAATAATAATAATAAAAACTTTAAAAAATCGGGTCAAATAAGGAAACCAATATATTTCAAACATCTTAATTCTAAGTCACATTTAGAATTTAAAACACAATACAAAGAAGCAATAACTAGAAGTACGTTTGAAAGGTAAGTTCAAGAACCTCACATTCCCCACATTTTTCTGTAGAAGAACTGAAGAAGTGCTTATAACTACACCTATACTTTCCCTAAAAAGTGTGAAGAAATCCCTACTTATACTTTTCTGATTAAAAAAAAAGAACTACCTGTGAGGAAGACCTTATAAATACTTAGTATCAATTTAAATATTTACTCTTTATATATTGCTATACCCTACCATTAGTTCTTGGGTAGTTTCCAATCTGTCTTTATTGCTACCAATCCATCACATATGATCTCACCTTATATATGCAACAGGATGATGACAATGCTCTGCTACAGCAGGCCCTTGCAATGTCAATGGATGAGCCTGCCACGAGCCATGAAGTTCGAGACACAGATATGTCTGAGGCAGCTGCAGATGATCCAGAGTTGGCACTAGGTGAGTATTTATTAATGAGCCAAACTTGTTTCTTTGTTGGTTGTGTCATCTCATTTCACATTAAGTGTTGAGGATGTACATAACTCTTATCTCTTTTTGATTTGTCCTGACCAGTTAATAGTAAGTGGAATTTATGTTTCTAGCTGCATATTATTGACCATCTATGCATCTAGATCGTTAAAGCATATTTTGGGCACTCTCCATTGTCCAAAATTTTGTTCTTTATCCACATATGTTGATTTAATTCCACTTCATTTGGTTGTTGCAGCTCTCCAATTATCGGTGCAGGACAGTACAAGTGATTCTGCAGACCAATCAAACATGAGCAAGTTATTGACAGACCAGTCTTTTGTTTCTTCTATCCTTGCATCAGTACGTTTTCCAAAACCTACAATTACCATTTGTTTCTTCTTTCCTTTCCTCTCCCAATGGAGAAAATGATGCATAAAATAATCTATGCTAATTTTCACTGTTTACAATTTATTCTTTCTGCAGCTTCCAGGGGTTGATCCAAATGACCCATCAGTCAAAGATTTGCTTGCTTCCATGCAAAGTCAGTCTGAGGTGAGTTCATCAAACTGATTGGTAGGATTAGTAGAGAGTTGAATAGGAGTCATTTACAACCTGCACATGCTCAAAGTTTGTTGGCCTGGGATAGATTTAAATTTAGTCCCGTCCCTCCCTGCAATAGTAGTTTCATTGTGATGTGATGTGCTAACCTTGTTATTCCAGTTCAAGAAATAACTGTTTGAGATTGATGTGGGTGGTGACTATTGATATGTGCTGCCAATCCATGGATCAATCATTTGGTGCCTGATATGCTATGATAATTCTGGATAGTGGCTTTTCCATCACTAGGAAGTGGATTTATTAAAATCAGCATTATTTTTAGAGGCCTTTCCTATTTTTTGTCTATTTAAGTTCTTGGGTATGATTCAGTTGAATTTAACAACCAGAAATAGTAAAGTAGCTCATGTAGCATTTCTCTTGAGTCTTGTATATGGCCTATGTACGTAGGTGCCCTAATTTAACTTCTAATAAAATTTATTACTTGTAAAATGTAGTAAACTTTTTTAGTGATAACTAGTTACTGTGGGAAATTAAATAGGTTGGTTTCAATTTTAGTACATGTTTTTACTGTAACTATCTTTAACGTCTCCCAAAACTTTTAATCATATATTTTAAAAAAATTCTTATTCCGTTTTACATATCTTCTCTCTCTTGGTTTTTTTTATTTTTTATTTTTTATTTTTTTATTTTTATGGTTATAAAAAAGAAAAGGATCTAAACACCTGCATTGTGCATGTGAAGAGACTAGCGTATTGTATAATGCAGTAGCACAGCGAAATGTTAGAATCCAAATATTTCGAATCAGTATTATTATGATCTTCTACATCCTAGGTCTTTTTGTTTTTTCAAATGATTATGAAATTATGGCGATACTTCCACATATTGTGGGTAAAGTAGAAGACATATGTATTTTTATCAATGGAATGGGTGCATTAAGGTCATTTTAATGGACTGGGCTTTATTCAAGAAATGAAATACACAAAAATGGTTGTTCAAGCAGGCATATTTGTGATAAATCTTGAATTTTGTCTAACTTGCTCTAACGTTAGTATCTACAGTACAGAATCTATGATGGCATGAGTTTATGGATCTGTTAAACCTTTTTACGATCCTGATAGTTTCTGTACACCCTATTAGTTTCTGATTTTGTTGTCATTCATTTTATAGCCCCAGCAGAAGAATGAAGACAAGGCACCAAAGGAGGAGGAGAAAAAATGATTCTCTGGAGTTGCCTTTCCATGCGAGGTATTATTTTCCTGAATGCACTCAGTTCATGAGTTGTTGCTCGCGAGTTGGAATTTGGAAGATGCTTCAAGCTTGGCAACCATCTGGCCTTCTTATTTTTTATTTATGTTTTAATTAAAGTTTGTCCCTCAGCCAGTGATTTGAGATATTCTTGCTTTTTAACTAACATCAGTATCAATATTGGTCATTCAGGTCAAAAAGCTCTCTCTACTGTAGCATCACAAGTCATCAAAATGAAATCATTGATGGTTATAGTTGTCTTGAGAGGGCGTTGGAAGAGCAGACACTATTTATATGGAAAAGAATGTGCAACATTGAAATGTATTTCTGCAATGTTTCAACGTTTATATTTTCCTACTCCAAATTGAGCTTTTCTTTTTGTGTTATTGGTTTGGTCTTAATGATTTTCATTGAGATAGTCATGGAATGTGGGATGATAAAAGGGTTTTAGTAATCAATCAAGAGCCACATATGCAATTCTTGTGGTTAGTGAATTTACGTTGCCCCCACAATGTTGAAAGAATCCATGATTGGACGCTCCCCATCCATGTTATAATGTTGCCAATGTTAGGGGATGCTCCTGCAACCTTACGAGGCTATGAGCTGACCGGTACAATTTCTGCGTTTAACAAGTCACGAATTAATAGTAATGGCACGACCACCTTCCATTTGATCGAGGGTTATGTGTTCCATGATTCTAAAAATAAGAATGGGAATTATAAATCTACCAAAATTTTCACCACTCTCATTGGTGCCTTCTTTCTTGTCAAAACCCCTCACTTCACCTTGAGCAAACTCTAAATGCTAATCTTTCCTCACCGCATGACCTTCCGGTGGTCAACACTTTTAACTCCTATCCTATTAGGAGTTTTCAAAGTATAGTAATTCATGGTAAGGTTGACCATGAATGTGACTATGTGAGATGATGAAGTATTTACTATAGAGTGCTTAATGATTTTCACTCTCCTTGGCCCTCTACTTCTATATTTCTTACACCTTTTTACTCAACCTTGTGCCTGCGCTCGTGTTGAGGTCAGTGTAAGGCTAGCCTAAATGGCAAATTGTAGAGAATTAGATTAGATCTTTCAATTGGTGGAAAAAACTAGAAGATAAGATTAATAGGGCTTGTTTGGAGACTGATTTTTAAAATGATATTCTTAATTTTAAAACAAAAAAGTGGTGGGTCCCTCACAAATGCTTCTTGTTTGGAAAGTTCTAAGATTCAAAAACAAATGCCTATGCCTTTCCTTTCCTTTGCCTATGCCTTTCCTTAAACTCGCTGAAGCACAAATGCCTAATTGCATAAAAGAAAAATCTGGGAAAGAAGACTGCTTTTAGGAAAAGAGAGGAGAGCTCTATTATTCTAAATTTCTGATGGTATGTTAAATAAGCCACTGACAACAATAAAATAATGAGTTAACTTACTAAGGAAGCTAATCTCCGATGGTTATTAATAGCTTTTAAATGCTTAAATGGGCTGAAAAAAAAAAAAGAAAAAAAAAAGTGAAACAGATCCGAATGTATGGATAAGGCTCAAGTTCACACTAGGCCCAATATTTTAAGATATTGATAGAGGTAAACAATGACTTACAAACACAAGGAGTATGCTCCAAACCAACGTGAAACTTACAATAATACTCTCACACGGCTACAACAAACCCATAAAATTAATATGAAATATTAGGTGCAGTTTTTCGATATCTTTAACAAATTTGTTAAAATCAGTGTCCAATTCATCAATCGCTACTGTAATAATAATTGTGTAATAACTAATAATAAGCATTTGTCCTCGTCTGTGCCCAGCCTCGTGAAGAAAACCAATGCATGTTTTAGTTGGTTTGGCAGATACACAAGCCTCCAAAGAAAGCAAGCGAATCTCTCGTGTTCTCTCTTCTTTTAGATCAGTTAAGATGATCTGTAAAATATATCACTTTTGTTTATGTCGGTGAAATATGATTGGAAGATTACAATCTTACCTACCAATATCAAAGCTATTATTGGTGATTAAAATTTACATCAATTCTCCACAATATACGTTATGCTGCTAGCAGAGGCCATCTAACTAGAACACGCACTGCATAATTAGATGAATATATGAAGGTAAACAAAGGAATCTTCATGCATGCCGGGCATGCACGTTACAAAAAAAGAGAAGAAGAAAAAGAAGCCAATCTTATCCATACAAAAAAATAAAGGGATAATGACAATAGGAAAGTCTTTTTTTTTTTTTTTTTTTTAAGAATGGACAAACGTATTGGATGAGAGTGAGGAAATTGGGCATTCTTTAAAAAAAAAAAAAAAAAAAAACTAAAATACGGTACTTGATTTGTTGATTGTTGAACACGTACATATTCTACTAACCAAACAATCAAGAACTTGCTAGGAAGAAAATACAAAAGGGAAACGACACAATCTACTTTGTTGAAAACGTCCCCTCATGATCAAATAGAGTGTTTTGACCGGATGGATCATGAATGGACCTAAAACACGGAATATCAACTCCTTATTTGGTACGTGTGTTTAAACAATAGTTTTTAGTTTTTTTAAAAATACGTATGGGTGAAAAAGTGTGTAGAAATATGTGTAATGTTGTTTAAAAACTGAAAATATGTATTTAAGTTTATGTACTAAACGAACCAATAATGTTTCAAGTGTATATGCCATCTCTGTTAGAGCAGGTAGGTCCCACACCACCTATAAGTGTGTGGAACCTACCTACTATGAGAGAGACGACATATACACTTGAAACATGGAATATCATATTCTTTTGTTTAACTTGATTTGATAGATCTCTTTCTTTCTCACACTTGTAAATTAATTGAAATATAATTAATGAAAACAATGAAGAACTAAAATCATAAATTCCGAGTAATTATCAAGAACAAATCCTATAGTTTGAAATCATCTCTAAAAAAAGAAACACAAATTCCTTTAAAAAATTACACAGCCAAAAAAGGAAAGCAAACTTTTTTTTTAATATACATTTTAACATTTTAAGAAGATTTGAACCTTATATGTTTTTATTACTTAAAATACTAACAAGTACCTATACCAAAAAAAAAAAAAAAATTCCAACTACTTGTTTTATTTCTATAATTCAAAATCACAGTTAATAATTTAGTATCTCAAAAAAAAAAAAAAAAAAAAAATCCTATTTGACAAATCTTCTTAATTTTCTGAATAATATCAGTGAAGTGGTTTAATCAGATCCTTGTCATTGTCCTCGGTCAGATTGATCACGTTTAATAACTATGTTAAATGCCAAAGGAGACAAAGAAACGAAGAAGATAGGCATAGAGAGAACAAATAATTCCTAGTTAAATTAATTGTATTCATAGCTTTTATGTCTAATAGTCCCACTAATTTGCTAGGAAAGTGGCGAATGACTATTCTTTATGATCTGTTTGGATTGAGAGGAGAAAGAGAGAGTAAAGTAGAGTTAGAAATGACCCAAAATTAGTCTATTTTCAGTTAACTCTATTCTACTCTCCTCTATTCTCCCTCTCTCCCTCTTCAATCTAAACAGGCTCTTAGGAAAAATAGTTAAAATGGTTGATAAATGTTCTAAATTAATAAACTATTTTGAATTGTTTGGAAGATTACGATAAATTCTAAAAAATAAGATAATGTTTATTATGAAACCTCAAGCCAGGTTATAATGCAGTTGAAGCCCAAAAAAAAAAAAAAAAAGGGAGTTCTTTTAATACAACCATTATCCTTTTGAGTGATCTTGATAATGTTTTTAATTTTCTCATTAAAACATAAAAATAAAATAAAAACAATGGAATAAGATCTCGTTATGTTTATCCTTACTAACATCCAATGTAAAAAATTAAATTATTTTTATGGTTTAGATTTTTTCAACCAACCCCTTAACAAAGAAGGAGGGCTTCAACCAAGCCAGCCTTTCTAACGATGAAGCTATGGAGATTTCCAAAAGAAAAGAAAAGCCATGATGATTTTCATATTTGACTTCTAAGGGTCGTTTTGGATATCGTTTATTGCTGAAATATGAAAAGTGAAAACACTGTAACAAAATTGTGCACGCCCTCGAACGAGGCTACTGGACTGTGACTCGTTTGGGCTCACAATCTATTTGTATTGTGGGCCTAGAATTCCTACACTGGGTCGTTCCTATACTGAGACTGATCGAGAGCCCCTCTCCTTCTTCTTGTCTATCTCTCTTTCTCCCCTCTTATTTCCCCAGTTTTTCAACAACCCTCCTCTTTCCCAAGATCCTTGTATTTATAGTGAGGTGCTAATGGAATGGTGATGATTATGCTTGCGTTAGTGCATTTGAAGGTCCAATACAGATGATGATTTGTGGATGTTTAGGTGGGAGTGGCCTTGGGAATGGTTCCCAATCTCCGATGCTCGGCGGATACAACTCCTAGCCGCTAATGCTCGGTCGTATGCTCCCCGGGCGTAATAGAACTTCTCGGGGAAGTATCCTTGGAGGATGACGTAACTTTGGGAAGCACGTGCGAGCGGCTAAGACCAAACTGTTCTTGCCCGAGCGTGCCAAGAAAGTAGGGCCCCTGTGGGCCTTACTGATCCAACAAGCCCAGGGAGCTCGGTGCCGTACATTAGCCCCTCCTTGATTCGGCCCACGTTCTCGGGGGGTGAATCAAGGAATCTGAAGGGGTCGATGGCCCAGCCGGGGGGGTTTCCTCGGCAACTAACGCGCTTCTCAAAAGGCGCATTAAGTCTGATAGGCTGTCATTACTGCCTGACGCTTCGCGAACCGAGGCGTCGTGCGTGTGACAGTTGACGTGATGGCTGGTTGGGCCTCGCGCCGCCGGTTTATTAAATGCTATTTACTCCTCACCCATCCCCTATATAAATCCCCTTCAGGCATTCTCCTTCATTTTTTCGCATCCTCTAATCTTTTACCTTTCGTTTGGTTGAGCATTCCTCTCTGCGCATTCTTTCTAGTTCAGGACCTCTCTCCTTTAGAGCCCCAAGTAAGTCCTCTTCCTTCTCCTTTCTGATTCTCTGTTTCATTCTTTTGCTCTCATAGATCGTAGTTCTTCTTTCTAGATGTTATAGCATAGGAAATGGGCTATTCTTACCTCCTTTCTTCTGAGGCTGCTTTGGCCACCTTTAGGGCCGCTTACGACGTGCCCGGGGACGTAGATATTGCGTACTGTCCCGAGGGTGATATAGACATCCAAAGGCGCCAAGGCGTCAATACTGTTTTCTTTCCATTGATGGCCATACTGGAGGGCGGGGTTAGGTTCCTGGTTGATCCCCTTATCCTAAGAACCTTTAGGTTTTACGGTCTTTGCCCCGACCAACTCCCTCCCAACTTTTACCGGGTAGTGAGCTGTGTCAGTAGGTTGAACCATATGTTCGGTCTAGAGTTAAACCAGCACGATATTAATTTTATGTACAGTTTATGCGGCAACATCGATTCAGATTACTATCTGAAAACTAGGGATATGAGGGTACGGCTGATCTCATGCCTGCCTGATTCCAATAGGAATTCAGCCGGGGAATTTGTACGGGTGAGCGGCAATTGGTTTGCCGAGGAGCTCCCCTGCTCGTTTTCTCCGCGCGATGTAGGTCGGTAATAAGCATCCTTACTTTTTCCTTATGTTTGATCTTCACCCTCGAGTAACCCCTAACCAACTCTGTGTGGTTTTTATGCAGACAGCAAAAGATTCAAGCCGGATCGCCGAGTAGTGCACGTCCACGACCTAAATTTCATGCTTAGGTCGGAAATCTTCGTGCACTCGGACGGACAACTCCGAGCTTCGCATTTGATCCTCGGTGTCGCCCCCGTCTACTCTACCTGGCAGGCATTTAGCCAGGCACTTTTGGTGGACAGCCCCTTGCTCTCCTACATCGACGTGCGCAACTCAAACCTCTTGCCTAAAAAGTTCTCGGTAGGGGAAGCACGTGACCTCGGGCCCCGGTATATCTGTTCGGACGAGCGCCAGCCACTTCGCGACGAATCGGCTGAAAGAGTGTCTCGCGCACTCTGAGAAAGAGCTCACCAACAGATTGAGCAACAAGATCCCGCTCAGCCCGAGGTTCCCGAGGAAGCGGAGGAGCCCGTTCAGGTGGTCCACGACGCCGCAGCCGAACAAGTTGACTCTTCGGAAACAGAGTCCGACCAAGGCCACGAAATGGTGACAAGAAGGGCTATGACGATAAGCCGTTTCGTGCCCGGTGCACGCCCAGCCGGTCAGCAGCAAGAAGGTCCGAACCAGCCATCCCAAACGCCTCCTGCCCAGTAGACCGGCCCAGGGGGCAGACGCAAGAGGCCACGTACCGGGGAACAGACGCAGACCGGCCCGGGCGTGGTCTCGACTCGACCTCCATCCGGCATCGTCATCCGCGAGCCGGTGACTCAGCCCCGGCCGGATGGCGCGTCAACTTCCCGGTCTGCCACGATCTGGCAGCCTTCCTTCGTGTTGGACGGCGAGCCCCTCACCGAGACTGCCAGCCTCCGAGTCTGGGACAAGGGTAAGGGGGGCCGCGTTGCTCAGAGCCTGGCAAGCAGCTTACTTTTGCCCGAAGACGTCCACGCCTACGAGGAGGGGACGGAGGAGTCTGTTGGGAGGCGGCTCATTTGGCTTACTATGGCGGTAAGATCTTCTATAACTACAACACTTAGTTTTTTATTGATTTGTTCTTTGGATTTGTTTATGAACGGCATATTGTCACATGCTATGTACGCAATCATTTGTTCAGGCCGCGCAGTTGTCCCAGATCGTGGATGGGAAACTCAAAGAGCTTGCCGAAGATGCTGGGCGGGAGAAGGCCCTGAAGGACGTGGCTGAAGTCACTGCCGCGGAAAGGCTTAAAGCCGCGGAGGACGCAGAAAAAAGAGCAGCTACAGCCGAGGAGGCCAGGGCTCGCGCCGAGGGGTTGAGGGCTGAGCTGGAAAAGAAGCTGGGGGACGTGCAGCTGCAGTTAGCCACGTTAGAAAGCCTGAAAACAGCCCAAGGGGAGGAGGTGGCGGCCTTAAAGGCTGCGTTGGACGCTTGCGAAAGCAAGTGGTACGATGAGGGGTTCGCTGACGCCGAGAACTCCGCGGAGCCGGTCATCCGTCAAGCTCACAAGCTCGGGTTCGAGGAGGGGTGGCTAGCCGCACTCCGAGCTGCGGGTGTTCCCGAGGACTCCCCACTGCGGAACCCAACCGAGATACCCTTCCCGGCCCAAGCTGCACCCGCATAGACCGCCCCCCTTGTTATCGATGAGGAGGAGACCTCCAGTATGCGAGCACTGGTGGAGGCCATTGATTCCCATGCCGAGCCAACCGGTTTAGAGGTTACTAGCGACCCCCGCAGCGACGCTCCCCCCAGCTGATTGCCGTATATTTTTATTTGTTTTTAATTTAGTTTCTTTCCTTAGGAGGATTTTGCCTAAGTCACCGGGCTGTGGTGACAAGACATTTTATTTCCTCGGCTTTTATCGCCTTTTAAACACTCTGCCTGGTGCAATTCCAGTTAATGTTATTGTGTTGTTTCCATTTTTCCATTACATACCAACGTGTTGCCTATTGAATGTGTCGCCCGGGCTTGCCTCCCAGATGATGGGTTAACCTTTCCCGGGGGACTTCGTCTCGCTCGGGGTGCATATTTGAAAGTAATTTAGTTCTAAGTTTTTAACCTGCTCGGTGAATGTAGTCAGATTGGGAGCAAGGCTTTTGTCTTTGGGATAAGCGTTAGTTTTACAGTTTCTCATAGCTCGGGGTGTGAAAACGTTCCGAAAGTTAGGCTCCAGTCCCTCGGGATAGCATTAGGTTTCAATATGCTCGGCGATGGGGATCGAACCGAGATGCAGGGTTAGGCCCTTAGGAAAGAGTTAGGTTTCCACCTGCTCGGTGATAGGGATCGAACCGAGAGACAGGCTTCTGTCCTTAGGGGATTGTTAGGTTTCCACATGCTCGGTGATAGTGATCGAACCGAGAGACATGCTTCTGTCCTTGGTAAAATGTTAGGTTTCCGCATGCTCGGTGATAGGGATCGAACCGAGAGACATGCTTCTGTCCTTGGTAAAATGTTAGGTTTCCGCATGCTCGGTGATAGGGATCGAACCGAGAGACATGCTTCTGTCCTTGGTAAAATGTTAGGTTTCCCCATGCTCGGTGATAGGGATCGAACCGAGAGACATGCTTCTGTCCTTGGTAAAATGTTAGGTTTCCACATGCTCGGTGATAGGGATCGAACCGAGAGACATGCTTCTGTCCTTGGTAAAATGTTAGGTTTCCACCTGCTTGGTGATAGGGATCGAACCGAGAGACAGGCTTCTGTCCTTGGGTAATTTGTAAGACTCCTTTTGCCCATGTCTTGCATCAACAACATTTCTCATTAACACCAGCAAATGTACAATCCAGACCGAACGCGCGTTTTACTAATGATAGAACCTCTTCAAGTTCTGAATGTTCCAGGGGCGAGGCAGTGGTCTCTCGTCTAGTTCCTCCAAATAGTATGCCCCTTCCCCGGCTACTGCCGTGACCCTATACCCCTTCATGGATGTCTCGCATATGCCCCACTGCCTTTCTTAAAACCAGGTCCCCAGCGTCAAACTTCCTTGCTCTCACGCTTCGGTTGTATCTTCTCGCTAGTTTCTGTTGGTATTCGGCCAGCCGGATAGTTGCTGCTTCACGGCGCTCATCTAGCCGGTCCAATTGTCGAATCAACATTTCGTCATTTGAATTGGGGTCATATTTAGCTACTCGTGCGCTACATATACTCACCTCGGTAGGAATAACAGCTTCGGCACCGTAGGTAAGAGAGAAAGGAGTTTCTCCCGTGGATCTTCTCGGAGTTGTCCGGTAAGCCCACAGGACGTTAGGTAGCTCTTCGGCCCAGTTCCCCTTAGCATTATCAAGTCTTTTCTTCAGCCCATTGACAATTACCTTATTGACGGCCTCGGCTTGGCTATTGCTCTGAGGGTACGCCGGGGTAGAATACTTGTTCTTGATGCCGAGTCCCATGCAGAATTCTCGGAACGCCCGGCTATCGAACTGCAGCCCATTGTCTGAAACCAAGGAATCTGGTACCCCGAATCTGGTAACGATGTTCTTCCATACAAATTTTTTCACGTCCACGTCTCGGATATTCGATAAGGCTTCAGCCTCCGCCCACTTTGTAAAGTAATCGACGGCTACGAGGACGAACCTTCGGTTACCCGTTGCTCGGGGGAGCGGCCCCAGTATATCTAGTCCCCACTGTGCGAATGGCCAGGGACTACTGACCGGATTGAGATGGCCGGCGGGCTGATGTATCAAGGGAGCGTGTTTTTGACATTGCTCACATTTGCGCACATACTCGGCGGCATCCCTCTGCATCCGAGGCCACCAAAATCCCTGAGTCATAGCCCGGTGAGCTAATGACCGTCCTCCTACATGGCTGCCACATACCCCTTCGTGCAGTTCCGCTGTTCATTCACTTTGTCCGGATGCAGGCATAGAAGATACGGCCCCCCGAAGGATCTTCGATACAACGTACGGTTTTCCGATAACCAAAACCGAGGAGCGGTTCTTCGGATTTTATTTCCTTCCTTCTCGTCGAGGGGGACCCGGTTCTCGGCCAAGAACTCAATGATCGGGTCCATCCAACTGGGCCCCTGTATTGCGATGGCCGCAACTGCCGGATCGTTGGATAGCTTGATACTCGGTTCCGGAATCTGTTCCACTCTGATGAGCCGGGGTACATCCTCGGCTACTGATGACGCCAGTGTGGCAAGGGAATCGGCGTGGCTGTTGTGCGTCCGAGCTACTTGTACGACCTTTGCCATTTTGAACCCGGCCATAATCTGCTTCACCCGCTCCAAGTACGCCTTCATCCGAGGGTCTCGGGCCTCAAAACTGCCATTAACTTGATTGACAATCAGCCGGGAATCTGAATAGACCTCAACATCCTGGGCCCCCAAGCTTGAGGCTATGCTCAGTCTGGCTATCAGGGCTTCATATTCTGCTTCATTATTGGAGGCCTTGAATCCGAACCTGAAAGAATGCTCCAGGCGAACCCCCTCGGGCCCAATAGCTACGATCCCGACACCAGCCCCCGTGGAGCTAGAGGCGCCGTCCACGTATATCTTCTATGAGCGGCGACTTGTCTGGCAGACTATCTGGCACGAGCCTCTTGGTGAAAACTCCGCCACAAAATCGGCTAATACCTGCCCCTTTACAGCAGTCCTCGGCCTATACCGTACGTCAAAAGCCCCGAGCCTGGTCCCCCATTTCGCTATCCGCCCTGTGAAGTCTGACCGTCTCAGCAATGACTGCAAAGGATATTCAGTTAGTACGTACACGGTGTGGGCTTGGAAGTACTGCGGCAGCTTCCTGGTTGCATGCACTAGCGCCAGAACCAGCTTTTCCAACGGCAAGTATCTGGTCTCGGCGTCAACTAGAGTCTTACTGATGTAATACACAGGTTGTTGCTTACCCCGGTCACTCAATAGCACGGCGCTAACGGCGTGGTCAGTCACCGAGAGGTACATAAACAGGTCCTCTCCAGGTTCCGGGGCGGTCAGTATCGGCGCGTGCGTCAGGTAGTCTTTTAAATCCTGGAATGCTTTTTCACACTCGGCATCCCACTGGAACCCCTTCCATTTCTTAAGGAGCTGGTAGAACGGACGGCAACGATCGGAGAATCTAGAAATGAACCGGTTAAGAGCTGCCAACATTCCGGTCAACACCTGTACTTCCTTTGGGTTGCTCGGAGGCCTAAGGCGTTGCACGGCAACAATTTGGTCGGGGTTCACCTCTATTCCCCGGCTGGAGATCAGGTATCCCAAAAACTTTCCAGCCCCCACTCCGAAGGCACACTTCCCTGCATTAAGGCGCAGCTTATGTTGCCGCAATACCCCGAATACCCCCTGAAGGTCCTCCACGTGCCGCGTTCGTAGTTTGCTTTTCACTACAAGGTCGTCTATATATATCTCCACTGTCCGTCCAATCTTGTCACGGAACATCCTTGTCATCATCCGCTGGTATGTTGCTCCGGCGTTCTTCAGGCCGAATGGCATTACGGTGTAGTGGTAGTTGGCGTCAGGAGATATGAATGCAGTCTTTTCCTGATCCTCGCTGGCCAGGGCAATCCGGTGATAACCTTGAAACGCGTCCAGGAAGCTCATTCTCGGATGCCCGTATGTGGCATCCACCAACTGATCAATTTTGGGTATAGGAAACGGGTCTTTCGGGCATGCTCGGTTCAAATCCGTGAAGTCCACGCAGACTCTCCACTTACCGCTTTTCTTCTTCACCACCACTGTTCGCAAGCCATTCTGGGAAGAAGATCTCTTTCACTGCACCTGCCTCCTTTAAACGCTAAACCTCGGCCCTAACAGCCTCGGCATGTTCATGTGCTTTTCTCCTCGGTCTTTGTTTCTTGGGAGGGAATGAGGCATCCACGTTGAGCCTGTGGACGATAAATTCAGGGTCTACCCCCGGCACTTCGTACGGACTCCATGCAAATACGTCTAGGCTCTGAACAAGGAACAGTAGCAATTCAACTCTCTCATGGGTTGTCAGGCTGGCCCCTATCTGGAAGTGCTTGTCCGTATCCGGCAGTATTCCAACCTTTATCAATTCCTCGGCGCAAGCTTTCCCCGGATCTTCTCGGGGGCGCGGTAATTGCTATAACGGAGCCTCTTCGGCCACTTTGTCCCCCCGTGTATGCTGGCCTTCCCAGTTCGCTGCAGCTACTAGGCACTGCCTGGCCATCCGCTGGCTCCCTCTCACCACTGCGATACCCTGTTCGGTATGGAACTTAACCTTTACATGCAGGGTAGACGGCACGGCTTTCATGGCGTGGATCCATGGTCTTCCCAAGATTGCCGTGTACGGCGAGAAGGACTTAACCACTATAAAGGTGACTCTTACTTCCTTTCCCCCTACGTCTACAGGCAGCGAAATCCGCCCCTCCGGCATCACTGTTCTTCCATCGAACGAGACTAGCGGCGCATTGTACTTTCCCAAGTCCTGAGTTTTCAGCCCGAGTCCGTTGAACAGATCCGGGTACATTACATCAGCCCCGCTGCCCTGATCTATCATCACCCTCTTCACGTCGAAACCGCTTATCCGAGCAGTGATCACTAACGCGTCTTCGTGCGGTTGTATTGTATCTTCTAGATCGTCCTCCCCGAAGGTGATTGCCCCTTGACCACACTTCACTTTCTTCTCCGCCGGTCCTGCGTCCGGTGACTCTTTCGCAGGTGCTACTGTCAACACCCCTCTTTCTGTCACTGATTTATCCCATGGGGGTAAGAGTATCATCTCGATTACCCCGCGCGGCGGTTGTTGGGGGATGCCTTTTTGACGGCCCAAATGGCCAATTCCTTGGTCGCCGGGATTTACTACGTAGTCCTTCAGATGCCCGGCCCGTACCAGCTGCCCCAAATGATCTTTCAGTACCCGGCATTGTTCGGTGGTATGGCCTTTTTCCCTATGATAAGTGCAGTACAAGCTCTGATTCCGTCGCGATGGGTCGCCGCCCATCTTATTTGGCCACCTGAAGTATGACTCATTCTTGATCTTTTCCACTATTTGGTGCACTGGTTCTTTGAACGTTGCATTAACTTCCCCTGCCTGCCAGGATGGCTCCTGCGTTCTCCATTCCTTCCGCGGTCTCGGTTGGAAATTTCCCTGCCGGGGACAATTTATTAACGGGGCCTTACCTTTGCTTTGCAGCCGATCATCTTCTAGGCACTTGTACTCTTCGATACGCCTCATAAGCTGCCTCATGTCCTCGGGTGGCTTCTTTGTAAGTGATTCACGCAGCTCGGAGTCCTTGGGTAAGCCCATCCGGAAGGTACTTGCCGCGATTTTCTCATTGCCCCCACCTATCTCGTTGTATAGCTCCCAGTACCTGCTGGAGTAACTGCGAAGAGTCTCCCCCACCCCCATCCTCATTGATAGAAGGGCATCAACAGGTTGCGGCACTCGGCTGCAGGTCACGAATCGAACACCGAACTCCTGAACTAACTCGGCGAAAGAATATATGGATTTCTTCCGTAGTCCGTTAAACCACCTAAGAGCGGTTGGGCCAAGACTGGAGGGAAACACCTTGCACATCAGTGCGTCATTATGTGAATGCAGGGACATCATGTGGATGTAGTGGCTGACGTGCTCCACCGGGTCCGTCTTTCCGTCATAGACGTTAAACGGTGGTCTCGGGAATTTTCTCGGCATCGCGGCCCGCTCAATTTCATCTGAAAATGGGGACCTTGCTACTCTGCGTAAGGCGCGGCTCAATTTGTCCATGGCTGCATTCCGAGGCTTTCTCTCCTCGGGGGAATCCGACCCCCGGTCCTCATGATCGTGCAACCGGGAGCGGTGTTGGCGATGATAAGGCTCCCGCGAATGCATTCTCTCTCGGTGATTATATGACTCGTGCGAACGTGAACGCTCCCTTCGCCCATGGGATCTCGAAAGGCTGGCCCCCACGTCCCGGCGACCTCCTAATTCCTCGGTCCGCCTTTCGATGTTATCTCGTTCCCTCCTTCGTCGCCTGCCATCTGCTTCTAATTCAAATTCTCTCACCCGCCTACGCAACCGTTCGATCTCCTGGTCCCTTTCGTCAAGTTGCCTGCGGTCCGGGGCGTCTGTCGCTGTCCGTTGCGTCTGTCGCTGTCCGTTGCGTCTGATACGACCCCTCCCCTGGACCGGACATGTCTTCTCGTTCACGCTCCTTGTCTTCCCGCCCCTTCTGCCTCCTTTCTCTCCAGGAGGATCCCCGAGAAGACCCAACCGAACCGGTTTCGTCACCACTCCCCGGATGTCTGCCAGACATGGTCTCACATGCAAGTCTCAGTCGAACTACAGCTTTGTAAGCGCTCCCCACAGACGGCGCCAATTGTGCACGCCCTCGAACGAGGCTACTGGACTGTGACTCGTTTGGGCTCACAATCTATTTGTATTGTGGGCCTAGAATTCCTACACTGGGTCGTTCCTATATTGAGACTGATCGAGAGCCCCTCTCCTTCTTCTTGTCTATCTCTCTTTCTCCCCTCTTATTTCCCCAGTTTTTCAACAACCCTCCTCTTTCCCAAGATCCTTGTATTTATAGTGAGGTGCTAATGGGATGGTGATGATTATGCTTGCGTTAGTGCATTTGAAGGTCCAATACAGATGATGATTTGTGGATGTTTAGGTGGGAGTGGCCTTGGGAATGGTTCCCAATCTCCGATGCTCGGCGGATACAACTCCTAGCCGCTAATGCTCGGTCGTATGCTCCCCGGGCGTAATAGAACTTCTCGGGGAAGTATCCTTGGAGGATGACGTAACTTTGGGAAGCACGTGCGAGCGGCTAAGACCAAACTGTTCTTGCCCGAGCGTGCCAAGAAAGTAGGGCCCCTGTGGGCCTTACTGATCCAACAAGCCCAGGGAGCTCGGTGCCGTACAAAAATAATTTGTAAATGTGTGAATTGTGCCATGGGACTCAGTTTTAAAGTTGATTTTGCCAAATTCCGTATTCGCAGGTCCCGTGAATAGTGCATAGGACCCATTGTTTAAAACGCAAATGCAAACGTGGTTAGATTTTAGCTGTATCCAAACTCACGCTAACTATGATTTTAAAAAATGGATCGGGCCGGCTGGTCTAACTAAGAACCGGCCACTAATTTGGTTCAAAAAAAAATCCCTCAAAACCAGTTTAAAATCTAGTTGAACCGAGAACCGGGACACAAATCTAGTTTTGCCCTTGGTTCGGTTTCTAAAACCATGCTTCTAACTCTAAGTACCTCTCCCATTGAAAATACAAAAAGGTGCCAGCTAGTATTTGAACTAAAAAGTTTTTTTTTTATCATACTATGGATGTTGAAGTATAGTATAATTCTTAACGAAACTTTGTTAGAACTTATATAACCCATCAAATAAGTATATATATTTTTTTGATACAAAATAAGTATTTATTAACCCAACTTATATGCAACCACTCTTTTGGATTAAATGCAAAGTGGCCGTGCCTCTACTATACATCTTGGGCCAAGCACCCCATCAATATGTCCCCTCAGACCTCAGTCGACTTAAGGAGATGATTTGTTGTTAAAGACTCAAAATTCCCCACTTCATGGGAACTTATATATATCACAAACCTCACCCAAAAAAAAAAAAAAAAACAGTATATACCCTTTACAATTAAGAAAATGAGGGTTATTATTCAAAGCAATTCTTCACATGTTGTATGAATCATATTGTATTGTAAAATCGAATGAATTATATGATACATAAATATATGGGTTTAAATTGAGATTTTTTATTGTTAAATTTGTATTTTGATTTGAGTTCAAGAAGTTGTTAGACTTGTATTTAACACAAAATTATTGGGTTACTTGATTGAACCCAATAAAGTAACATGTTAATGAGAGTTTTTTTTTTTTTTTTTTTCCCTAATAAAAAATTAGAAATTTCAAAATTTATTAAGATAATAAATTGTAATTAGAGAAATATTATTTCAAGGGTAAAACTCAAAGTACACTACTTTAAGGGTAAAACATAATTAAATTTTGATACCTTGGTTGCATTCACCAATAAAAGAAACACAAATAGTGTTACTATTTATAAAAACATTTAAATTTAATGTAAACTATTATTTGAATTTAATTGAAAAACATAATTCACTATACACATAGGTATTGAATTTAAGTTTTACCCTTATTTTTATATGCTTTAATAATAACTCCTCATTACAAACATTAATCATGATATTGTACCATATAAGTTTTCCATACCTCAATTTTGCATGTTATTATTCTCATACATTTTTTAATTGAATATAAATTCTATTCCATATTTATACCTTTCATCCATTATTATTATTATTATTATTATTTAGGAGAAAACCTTGCATCCATTAGGATCTTAATACAATACAATCACAATCATAATAAATGTATATTAATAACAATCATAATCATCAAATCTTATATTTATATAAAAAGAAAATCAAGGAAAAATTATATTTAACACATTCTATATTCATACATTTCATTGGATTCTTGTCATAATTAAAATAAAAAAACTTTTAATAACTACCATGATTATTAAAATTTATATTTAGACAAAATATAAAAGACTATAGATAACAACAATAACCAAGAGCTTTGTAATTCATATATATCTCTTGATGTATTTATGACATCCTAGATTAAATTCCTCATATATCTCATTATAGGCTTGTAGCTATCAAAACATAAATAACAACCATAATTATCAATCTTTGTTTTTAGACAAAAAATTAAAAAAGTAACAAAAAAAAAACATATTTTGTTAAATTTTATTGTGTATTGCATTTGCATGAGTTTGCTACTTTGTGAGAGTGTCAATATCAATATCAATACTGACTGTACGTGTACTAACGTTAAACCCCTATCCGCCAAGTCTCACACCCTTTTGAACCTCAAATGTCCGTATGATTGGTCATTAGTGTTGCACATAATTGTTCTTACCATACGTCCACAAAATCAAAATCAATATATGGCCGCGATATTCCACATCACTCTTTCCCCACCATTTAATTGTATAATCTCACGTAACCGCAATGTCACATCTACGGTCCACATTGGTCCCTATCCTAAGATTGACTTCATCAAATCACACACTAGTTCAAACTCTTCTAGTTACACTAGTTTCTAAGTGTGCGCTTATGTGCGTACTTCTATTTTTTTTTTTATTAAAAGTTAATAATTTATATTTATTATAATTTAAAAATATTTTTAAAAAAATAAAAATGATAAACTTTAGAGATAAGTAGTAGTTGTAATTTCTTTTTTGAATGTGAAGAGAAAAAAATTCTAAATTTTAAAAATGAAATTTTTTTTTTTTTAAATTTAAAATGAAATTTTTTATTTATAGATAGAGTCCTCCATGATAAAATAAAAAAAGAAAAGTTCAAAATTACATTTTACATTGACGTTTGGCAAACTCTGTAATGGAACCTCATCCAATGATCAGTACGAACACTTCATATATATCTTGCATTTATAAATCCAATGGCTAGGCCGGCCGGCCAATATTCCCATTGGAGAAACCGATGTTCAAGTCTCATTCATTTATATATATATATACACACTATATTTTGTCCTTATTTGTCACACCTTGAATTCACAAAACTTTGGTTCTATAAATATTAAACACAGCTAGCTCGCAAACCAAGTAGGCATATTGGTTATCTGAGAAAGTTTTGTTTCAGGTTTGGAAAATGATACAGCTATTTGGTCGTTTAGCTTTCTCTTTTTTTGTGTGTGTAGTGTTTCTCTGTCTTAGTTTGTATGGGAGTGTTAGTGGCAGTTATGTGAAGTACAAGACTGGTGGTGGTATTGTAGAAGGCAAACTGAATGTTCATCTGGTTCCACATTCCCATGACGATGTTGGATGGTTGAAAACAATTGATCAGTACTATGTTGGATCAAATAACAGTATCCAGGTCATAGTTCTTCCATCTATGTATTTATGTGTGTAGTTATAAACTTATAATTAAGGTTTGTTGTGAATTTTGGATCATATAAAGACTAATTTTTTTTAATGTTGTATGATTTTTTGGAGTATAGGGGGCTTGTGTGGAGAATGTGCTGGACTCAGTTGTCGAATCATTGCTACGTGATCCAAATAGGAAGTTTGTGTTTGCAGAGATGGTGAGTTCTCTGAATTGTGTGAAGGGTTTCCGGGTTTACTTAATGTGTTGTTGTATAATGGTTAGTGTTTAAGTTTCAATGTTATGATATGTTTTTATTGGTATTGGTAAGTTATACACGAACCTAATGGATTATGAATTCATGACCTTACCTGACCATTGTGAGGTGATTCGAGGAAGTGACATTTGAGACAAGGCTCTTGGCTTTCGATTCATGATGTCACATCAATAGTTTTGACTAAATAGCATGATGTTCTCAATCACATTACAGATATTTGATATATACTGTGCAATGTAATTGAATGTTGACTGATTTTGACTTTTTGTGATTCATGAGTTAAATTTGCAAAATTAGTGTAAGAATGTCATAATTAATCTCTTAAATTCGTGAAAAATGTAATACATTTTTTTTTTTTTAAGTTGACATTGTTGGTAAATTATTTCTATATCATGATATTGCTGTTTTCACATCTTTGTTCCTAAAGGAATTTAACATTGAATGATAGGCCTTTTTCACTCGATGGTGGGTAAAGCAAAGTGTGGAAACACAAGAAACAGTGAGAAAACTTGTAGATTCTGGACAATTGGAATTCATGTAAGACATTAGCAAGCAGCTTGAATAACTTGAATGTGTGTGTGAGAGAGATCCAATTTTAAATGCATTTCTATGGATGATAAACAACCTTTTTTCTATCTGCAGAAATGGTGGTTGGTGTATGCACGATGAAGCAACATGCCATTATATAGACATGATTGACCAAACAACTCTAGGTCATCGCTTCATAAAGGAGCAATTCAATTATATTCCTCGTGCTGGATGGCAAATTGATCCATTTGGACATTCTGCTGTTCAAGCTTACCTACTTGGGGCTGAGGTACACTATTTCCTGATTGTTTATTCACTATTTTGTTAACATTATAATTCTCATATGTTATGTTTTAAACGGTTTAGTTTCCTCAATACTAAGTAAGAACTGATACATCTTGATTCTTAATTCTCTGTAGCTTGGGTTCGATTCTGTACATTTTGCAAGGATAGATTATCAAGACAGAGCAAAACGCAAGAATGACAAATCTCTTGAAGTTATATGGCGTGGGTCCAAAACTTTTGGTTCATCATCTCAGGTTTGGAATTGTGACATCTGCACTGTTACCATTCTTCTTTAAAAGGGCGTTTGAACTCACTATTCACATGTTGGGGCCCTTTGCAGATTTTTACCAATGCCTTTCCTGTTCATTATAGTCCTCCATCTGGTTTCCATTTTGAAGTCAATGATGACTATGTGCCCGTCCAGGTTAAAATTTTTCAACAATAGTTACTTTTTCCAAGCATTCTCTGGATATCAGATATTCTTGTGGAGTGTACCACCTTAATCTGTTATATATTGTGAGTTGCAGGATAATCCTTTGCTATATGACTACAACGTTGAAAAGCGAGTTAATGATTTTATTGATAATGCCACATTCCAGGTAAAATCTTTGCTGACTAATATGAAATATCTCTTAAAATTGTCTCTTAAGGGTCCTGATAAGAATATAGTTCACTGATGTATTTAGAGCTAGAGGAGACTGAAATATTACAGTTACTGTAAATATATATACAGGCAAATGTGACACGGACAAACCATATCATGTGGACAATGGGTGATGATTTTCGGTACCAATATGCTGAGTCTTGGTTCAAGCAATTGGACAAGTTTATTCACCATGTTAACAAGGTAGAGTCTTAATGAAAATAATCAATGTGTTTACTGGAAATTTGATTTCAAGGTTGCAATATCTTTGCTTGATTTGCCTTCAATTTGATGCTTGACATGGTTCTAAACACGAACCTAAGTATTTTGGTGTGGTAAATCACAATAGCTCCTTATTTGGTCCAGCTTACCCCTCCCCTGGATATCAAATCCATGCTAGTTTCATGACTTGCAACGTTTAAAAAATACATATACTGATAAGTATCCCAATTTATATGATGGCTTTCAATACAGGTTAATGTTATAATCAATGTGTAATTTCCCTCAAATGTAAACTAGATAATTTTCCTCAAAAGCAATAGGTATTAGAGACTGGGAACTAGCCTCTCTAAATAAATTGGGGGTTAGGCTGCCTACCAATCACCTCTCTTAGATCCAGCAAAAGTGGGAGATTTGTGCACTAGGTATGACCCTTGGTATACTCGAGAAATTTTCAAAACTCAAATATAGCACTAGATTTGCTAGATAATGACTCTTGATATCAAGACCATTAATAGATGATTTGGATAATGGCTCTCAAAAAAGATTGAGCATTTAAGTTGTGGAATTTTCTTTGATTTCTCCACATATTTATACCACTTCTTTCTCTACTAGCATAATTGGGGTTAAAATATTCTTAGAATCTGTGTGTTAAACCATGCTGCATTTCATGTTCTGTACTAAAACTTATTTGTGAGTTGGTATGTTAATAATTACAACATTTAGCTTGGTACTTCGAAAGATATTATGATTTCCTATCATGATCGCAGTAGATTGTGTCTTTCAAGGACACATCTTCTAAATTAATTTTGATAATCTTTACTCTTTGTTTGATACTCTTAGTTAGTCACTGTATCAATATACTTTTCTAGAGGTATTCACTTATTATAATTCTATTCTTATCATTATAAATGGTTATGTATCTTTTCTTGGTATGTATTTTAATTAATTTCAAATTGGGAATGGAGCTTTAGAACATTCTTGTTTTTCTTCCTTTCTCTTTATCAGTTGTTCAATATGTTTCACTTAGTTTTTGTAATCCATTTATGAGTGTGGTTAATATTCTCAGGACGGTCGAGTTAATGCCTTGTATTCTACACCATCTATCTATACCAAGGCAAAAAATGCTGCAAATGAATCATGGCCACTGAAAACCAATGATTATTTCCCGTAAGCATTACTTTTTTTTCCTTCTACCTTTAGTTGACTAAGCAATTGAAATTATCTACTGCATTAATAAGCTTCTCTAATGCTTGTTGGCAGATATGCAGACAGGGCAAATGCATATTGGACTGGTTTTTTCACTAGTCGCCCAGCCTTGAAGCGATATGTCCGAATTCTGAGTGGATATTATTTGGTATGACATCAGTGTCACTCTGCCTTGCTGATTATGTTGAATCAGAATAGATAGGGAGTAGCTATTTCCTCCATTCCTGTAAACTTGGTTTTCTGGGTGCAAACAACCTAGCATCTCATGCTACCATCCTAGAAAATCCTGGTTATACATGCTTGGTATTTGGTCTCAAAAGTTGTTCACTTAGATAGCAAGAACTCTGCAAGGAACACAAAGATGTGTTCCATGCAGAGAGAGGATAACTTCTTCCTATCATCAATAGGGTGGAGTTTTCTCATCATTTATTTGGGCTAGAAACATAATGAAGTGAATTTCCTTCTGTTAAAAATAGGCAGCACGACAAATTGAATATTGGGCTGGAAAGAGATCCAATGGTCCCAACACTGGCAGCTTGGCAGATGCTTTAGGGATTGCACAGCACCATGATGCCGTCTCTGGCACTGCTAAACAACATACAACCAATGACTACGAAAAACGCTTGGCATTTGGAGCCTCTGAGGTAGGCAGCTAATCTTCATCTGAATTTGACCTTCTGAGTCTTGTTTTATAGTCTTTGCACCATTGTTATCGTATGATACATTTCTCTAAGCTATCCTTTAAAATGCAACAACTTTTTCATAGGCAGAAGCTGTAGTTAATGTTGCCCTATCTTGCCTTGCTAACAACAAATCAAGAGATCAATCTACGACGCCTGCATCTACGTTTACTCAGGTGGTGTTTCAATGTGGTTCCTATCACTTTTGCTTCTATATCTATTTAAGGAATTTATTTTCCTTATATTTTTCTTGAACTTTCCATCATTTTTTTTTTATATTTGGAAGCTCAGATAATCAGGTTGCTCCCCCTCTAGTCTAATCCTGATTCTTCTCTTTTTTCTCCCTTTTTCCTTCAATGTTTGAACAGTGTCAATTACTCAATATCAGTTACTGCCCACCAACAGAAGAAGATACTCCAGAAGGGAAGAGTTTGGTAATTTTTTCTAATCTTTCTAACTGTGCTATTAGATAATGCTTTGTTGGGATTTTTATTCATTATGTATTAATGGTTACTTTCAGGTTGTAGTGGCATATAATCCCCTTGGATGGAACCGTACAGACATTATTAAGATACCAGTGAGTACATGCTTATTTTGTGACTGTGATATCATCTTCTTAATTTATGTTATCAGAAGTAGTTGCCTTTTGAAAATTTGAATTTTTAAATTATTATGCACTGAGCATTTCAAGGAATTGATTTGCTCATTTAGTGCATGTAGTGTAGTGGCTGCTGTGTTAATATATCTTGTTGTATTGTTTGACTTTCTCATTCTACGTCTTAGTAATTTAAGTGTCAATTTGGCGTCTACTTGTTCTTTGAAATGCAAAATTTAAACGTTTAGTACAGAAATTTTCTCTCTTTCCTTCCTTTGATTTTGCAAATAGATAGGATGATTACATTTCAGGGTGATCTGAAAGTGGAAATAACTGCCAGGTTAACGATGCCAATCTTGTTGTTCAAGATTCTTCTGGCAATACCATTGAGGCACAATATGTAGCTTTAGATAACGTTACAGCCAACTTAAGAATCTTCTATACAAAGGCCTACTTGGGGCAGTCATCAAAACAAATCCCTAAATACTGGCTTCTCTTTCAAGCATCTGTGCCGCCACTTGGTTGGAACACTTACTTCATTTCTAATGCATCTGGGAAAGGTATATGTCTGATTTCTTTCAAGAATTAGTTTTTTAGGCTATGAATGCTACTTAACTATTTTGGACTCCTATGAAGTTCATTTACTAGAATGGATTGGCGCAGATAGTACTATAATATTGAGGCTGAACTTATTTTAGTTAATCTTATTTTTTATATGCACTCCCATATGGTGCAGGGGAAATACGAAATGGATTTCTTTCCACGATGGGCACTACACAGAATGAGACCATTGAAATTGGACCTGGGAATCTAAAGATGTCCTTTTCTTCGACTTCTGGTCAACTCAAACGTATTTACAATACTAAAACAGGGGTAATTTCTTTCACAGTACCCAAATAGTTGCCTTGAATTTGGATAGTATTGGTTGAACCAGTTTTTGTACATTATAAACTGTTGATTAAATGATCCAAATTAGATTGTTGTGGCATCATACTAAAGAACATATATATAGATTTAGAAAGTCAACAAGTAGGAGTAATATTGAGATGGTATCTCATGTGCCTGGCGCATGTAAGATTTTTTCAGTAATATTTTATGTGTGTGCATGTAGATGATTTATTTTGTCATTACCAAATCCTCAAAGTCATCCATGTAATACATTTGAATCTGTTAAGTTGCAAAAGAGGGTTTAGATTAGGACTTTGTTTGCCAGGGGAAGCATTAAAGTTGACTTCTTGACCTGTTTGCCCCATTAATTCAATCTTTTTTTAAACCTTACAAAATTACTTGTCGGTAGTGGTACAATCCAATTTTCCTTCTGGGCTTTTAAAAGAGCGGGATTGTCTTTTCTTGTATGGTCTGTTTTTCAGTTTTGAAGCGCAGGGACGGGGTAGACCAAGGGGGCCCGGGCCCCCCGGCCCAAAGAATAAAAAAGGAAAAAAATAATTGGGCCCCTCTTTAGCCCAAAGAAAAAAAAGATTTTTTTTAATGGTTATATATATATATATATATATATTTTTTTTTTCTAGCCTCACTCTTCTAAAAACTTATACCCCTCCCTTTTAATTAGCCTAACCCAACTAGCAACTACCAATCTCAAAAACTTAACAAAAACAAAATTTTAAAATAAAAAATCTCAGTCAACTTAATATTAAAGTACTAGCAATTGGTGTTTTAAATGCTAAATATTTAGTATTTAGAATACCAAATACCAAAAACACTAATGTACGAGACATTTTAAATACTATATTAAAGTAGTAAAAGCAAGTTTTGGTTTGTGAAAATAATTTTTTTTTGCAACAATTGATGCTCTTAAAAAAACAATATTATTTTGTGTTTTTTTTTTCTTTATTGGTGGATGATTGCATCTTAATGTATTAAGAAACAATAATTTTGTGTATTGATCTTGGTTAATAGTTTGTTATTACTATATGGATACTTATTTAAATATCTTTTTTTCTTCTTATAATTCAGCCCTCTTTAGCTTGAAATCCTAGGTCCGCCCTCAGTTTGAAGGTTGTAACTATCTGTCTTGCTGCAAAAAAATTATGCATTACCCAATATGATTTTCCATGAATGTCCACAAATTCAATTTTCATATCATTCTATCTGGGGAAGTTGATATTCAATCATATGTAGATTCAAGAGAAGAGAAAATTTTTGTTTAGCAGTGATGGGTACTGTTCACTTTCTCTGGGCGTTCTACCTTATACCACCTAAATATATTTAGTTTGTTTCATTCTACTACTAGAGATGCTTCAGAGACTATTTAAGTTAAACTGAAAATTGTCTTTAAATGATTGTCATGGCCAGGTCGATGTACCAACACAACAGAGTTATCTCTGGTATGCTTCAAGCCCAGGTGATGCCGATCCCCAGGTATGCAATATTTATGCAGGTTTGGAAGTAGTTATGACTGGATTCAGTGATATGATAGTTATATTGTCTCTCTTACAGGCTTCTGGTGCATATATTTTCCGGCCTAGTGGCCCTCCCAATATTGTTGCAAGATCAGTAAGCCTTCTTTTCACATTTTCACTCATGCTTGCCAAATGTCCAACCACTCACCAGTGACATGTGAATATAATTAAATAATAAACATGCGTTAGAAACTAATAATGTACTCAACTCAAATCAACAAAACCTTTCCTATTTATTTGGGGTTTGCTGCACTGGATGCTATTCTACTTTTTCTTGTATTTGTTCTAATAATATCTGTTATATATGGTTTCCTTTATATTCTAAAAGCAATTTGATATGCTACAGGTGCCCTTGAAGGTCATTCGTGGACCATTGGTTGATGAGGTTCATCAACAGTTTAATTCATGGATATACCAGGTTATCAATTTGTTTACATGTTTGGTTTGTCAAGTGCAATCTGTTTTGCATTGTCAGGTTATCAATTAGTATGGTGCTTGTACTTTTCTCCATAATTCAGCGAGTTGTATTGTGATCTAGAACTTGTAGGCACTATAACTATGGCTATGTTATCCCCTACTATTTTTGAACACTTAGTATGATTGTTGCAAATCACTGTGGGATATGTGATGTTAAACTCACTTGTCCACCATAACCTAGTCAGGAGGACATGGCCTTTTTTTTTTTGTCTGCAAATTCACCATATTGAGTGAGCTGCAAAAGACAATTGTTGTGAAAAATATCCAAAATAATAAAATAGCAAGCTCCACAAAGAACGTTTTATTTCTGGTATTCTCACACTAACTCACATATTAGGACAAGATTTATCTTCTGACATTCACACTCTTAAACAAATGCTATACTACCACTTTAATTTATAGGGACTTTCATACCTTCATATCTCTCTTATTAGCATGCAGGATTACCAATCATACATAGGAATTATTACATCTTTTTATATATTTTAAATAGCAATATGAAATTCCAAAACCAACAAAGAAATCTCTAAACTTACCACCTTATGATTATGACCCAGTGACAACTGTAAATAAATACATTAAGTGTTATTGTTATTCTTTATTTATATACTTCAATGTTTTGTGTCTTCCACCATCCATGACATGCTTATTTTTACTGGTGGTTTTTTTATTAGGTCACCAGACTTTACAAAGACAAGGAGCATGCAGAAGTTGAATTCACTGTGAGTTACAGAACCTTTCTTTTTCTAAAGATTTTGATGAAAGAAACATCTTCTATACATTTTAACTACGTAAATAATATGAAAACTGTGGCCAGTAATGATTTCTGTTTACTGCATGTAAAGGAAAATTGTCTAATCTTTCTGAACTCAAATTAAGTGGCTTTGACAAATTTTATTTGCAGATTGGTCCAATTCCTGTGGATGATAGTGTTGGTAAAGAGGTCATCACGCGAATGACAACAAATATGGTCACTAACAAGGTGTTTTATACCGATTCTAACGGAAGAGATTTTCTAGAACGGGTATGAGTCATGACTCTGTCTCACACACCATTTTCCTCTTTAAAAATAATAATAATAATAATAGGGAACCTTTCATGTAGTAGTGCTACTTTCAGCTATAAGCTTCAGAGTATCCCAACCTGGCCACAGGTTAGGACTCAATGGAGGGTAGATTTATATATTTTTCCTTTTTCTTTGCTAGGTAGGAAAATTTAAATCCTAACTCTTGAAGATTTTCATTGATTTATGCATGTTTGTAGGCTTGACCTCAATCCTGTGAAAAGTTTTTTTATTTTTTAAATTAAATTGAAGTCCTAGATAATGTACTCTCTATGGATACAGATCTGTTCTTGGTTCTCTCTGGCATGCAAATCATGCAACAAATATAAACTGTTATATTCTAGTCCTCTTGGCTGGCTGATCATAGCTTCCAAATAACACATTTGTCCAGTTTTATGCTAAGTTTCCTTTCAAGAAGTTAGCCAATGAATTTCAGTTCCTCAAAATTATATCTCTAGAATATCATTGTAGTAACATCTTTTCACTGTAAAATCCTCTCTTTCTTTCTTTTTTTTATTTTTTATTTTTATTTATTTATTTATTTATTTTTGAGTTTCCTGCATTTGCAGAGTGTAAAACATTAAGAGTGTTGCCCCCTTCAATGGAGTTTAATGTTCTCAATGTTTATTGTGTTGTAACTGGAAATCTATGGTCATAATTTTGCAGATTCGTGATTATAGAGCAGATTGGCCACTTTCAGTTAATCAACCTGTAGCAGGAAACTACTATCCAGTAATCTTCTTAATACTCTATCAATTAACATTAACCATATATGTGTAAAACACTAGCAGCACTGGATTATTTTACTTGGGGGTGCATTAGGAAAAATGCATTATTAATGAATTAGGCTGCATTGTTTGAGCTTACAAGGATCTTGTTAATTCTTGATCTTGACAATCCTTATGAGTTTTTTTTTTTTTTTTTTTTTTTTTTTTTTTTTTTTTTTTTTTTTTTTTTTTTTGTATTATAATTTTTCATTTTGAGATTAGAGTAGACTCGTGGTTTCTAATTGCATTCAAAGATCAAGAATTTGAACTCTCTGATTTATAATTTTCTTGATGTCTATATAGGTCCTATCATTTAAATATACAAATATGAAACAACATTCGAACATAAGACTATAATTCCATGTCCACATATAATAATGCATGCGTGTTTTAGGTGTGTGGTTGACTGGTTGTGAGGAGAATTTTCCTCTTGAATGGTTAATCACTCAGCACCTAGCCTAGGCTGCTATTCACTTTTGAAATGCATGAAGATCAAGGGCACATTTAAGGCCAATACTAGTATAGGACAATAATTATATTCGGGCTCTTTAAAATTAAATATGGTTTTCTTAAAAAGTGATCAAGAGGCTCCCACCTGTTCTTTCTCATTGTGTTTAATGACTAAAATAACATTAATTCTGTAATGGTATTCTTCTTCTTCTTTTTTCAGCTTAATCTTGGAATTTATACTATGGATAATAAATCTGAATTATCAGTCTTGGTTGACCGTGCAACTGGTGGAGCCAGCATTGAAGATGGAGAAATAGAGCTAATGCTCCATAGGTTCAAATTTCGCATTTTCTTCTTGTTTAACATTCAGGTTAAATGTATGTTTTGGTTTAGATGTGGGCATGCTAAGCTGATTATCCTTTCTTTTCATACAAGGCGTACGGTCCTTGATGACTCTAGAGGAGTGGGTGAAGCATTGGATGAAAGTGTGTGCGTTGATGAATCATGTGAAGGATTAACGGTATGATAGCACATAGAATGAGTAATTTATGCTTTTGATTTACCAGTTTTTTCTACACTTACCTCTATGTGAGGATGGCCATATCAAAATGTAAAGAAATGAATGAATTTCATTGAGTAATGAAATAATCTAATACATTGATCTCTGTTATATATAGCTTTGTTCTCTGTTATCCACTGTAGCTTTCTTCCTGCTCTTCTAATATTTTCCAAAAAATGCATTCAATATGATGATTTCGTTCTCAAATAAAAAAAAAAACCCAATACATCCTGATTTAATGCTATAACTTGATTACCACACACTGCCTCTGCACGATACAAGGCATGAGATTTCTCAATTGGTGTTAAACACATACATTTTCTTTTTATATATAATTTTAGAAAGTTTACGTGTCTAATTTATTTAATCTTTACATGCTGGACTTACAATGAGTATGCTTTGCCATTGGATTAATTTTGGAGTTGAAAGCTTTTTGTTCAAACTTGCATGTTTTTGATTCTCTTTCTGACTTTTACTTTGATTGTAGGGTTGTTATTTGTTATGTATTAGTGCCCAAGGCTGGCTGAAATTTTGCCAGCGAAAGTGCTTTTTAGTATTAAACCAATGGCCATATAATTGAACTGCTTCAAAGATAAAAAATGACTCGATTGTATTATCTATAATCCTGATTTCTCATCTGATATCTTTCATACAGATTCGCGGAAATTATTATGTTAGCATTAACCAGCTAGGGGCTGGAGCACGCTGGCGCCGAACAACTGGCCAAGAAGTGTACTCGCCTCTTCTTTTAGCTTTCACACATGAGGTATGGCTGGATTGCAGTTTCGAATGCCATCTTCATAGCTGGTTTACAAACTAATATAATTAATGTTCAGAAGTTGGAGGACTGGAAATCATCTCATTTGACAAAAGCAACGGCCATCGATCCAGACTACAGCTTGCCTCTCAATGTTGCTTTGATTACTCTTCAGGTTTCTATATTTACTCGCTGTAGAATAAATTGAGTTTTTGATTCTCTCTTTCTTGCTTTCTAACACTAATGTTGCAGGAGTTGGATGATGGAAGTGTGCTCCTCCGTTTGGCTCATTTATACGAGGTAAATGATAAAAAGCATAAGCTCCTCTTTGTACTCCAATTGATGTGAACCAAGTATGAGTGAAAAAAATCTTGTGTGAGACGGGAACATGCGTCCATTGTCTCACTGACATGTTTTGAATGAGTGACGTTTAGATATGTGTCAACTTAAGAGGCCCTTCTCCCAAGTCATACATACAATAGCAACCAAGCCCTAGTCCAAACATGACATATCCTACATCTTTTTTTCATTTTCTTTTCCTGGGCTCTAATATAATTTCCTTGCATGTTGCTACGTCAAATATGTGGTTCTTATACACTTTTTGGTGTTGGTGAAAATGTATTCAGGTGGGTGAAGATGCTGAATATTCAACACTAGCCAATGTTGAACTGAAGAAGATTTTTACTGGGAAAACGGTATGTCTGATCTCTACCTAGTGTTATTGCAATGATTTTTATCCTAACAAGGCAGTAAAAGTATGGTCCCAAATCATTCTCTATGATAAGTCATTTATGGTTCGTTTGGATTGAGAGGGAGGGAAGGGAAGTAGAATAAAGTAAATTTAGTACAAAATTAACTTATTTTTAGCCTACTCTACTCCCCTCCACTCTCCCTCCTTCCCCCCTCTATTCAAACAAGCCATTAATCTGAAACGAATACTCAGAAAGACACATACACAAAGAACTGTTATTAACAGATATTTTGGAAGAGAGGATAATCCGAAAAGCTATGTTATGAGGGTGTAAAATCTCAATGTGATTATTATTTTTTGAACTTACAGATAAAGAAGGTGAAGGAAATGAGCTTATCAACAAACCAAGAGAAGTCAGAAATGAAGAGGATGACATGGAGAGTTGAGGGAGACGGCAGAACGGAACCTAACCCAATTAGAGGCGGTCCAATCAACAATTTAACTCTTGTGGTTGAGCTTGGTCCTATGGAGATTCGTACTTTTTTGTTGAAATTTTAGCAGATCTATAATCAGTATATAATTTGAACAAGACAGAGGAAATAATATTTTTATATTTGTAGGAGTAATATTTTTATAATATTTTTATATATGCTGAGTTGTGTGCCCGTATCATTAAATTATTATCGGTAGATAAATAAGTGATATTTGTAGGAGTAATTCTTAGGTACTCCCGGAGTACGGAGAATGGTACTCATTCCACTCACATTCATGGTGGGGTCCGCTCATTAAATTCATGGTGGGGTTTATCATGAATATGAGAGGAATGAGCACTATTTCACTATACTCCGAAACTAACTAAGAATTTTCCTATTTGTAGAAAGTTTAAATGAGAATTAAAAGACAATATCGAACAACCTAGGCAAATATTTAGACCTCAATAACTAATTTTACGACTTAATCACTTTTTAATTTTAAACTAGCAATTAGTCCAAATATAAGTGATTAATCAAGTTTCATATTGCATGCATATTAGTATAAGGGATTCACATCCAGTGCAATACCTAGGGTATTGCACGGGGTGCAATAGCTTAAATCTCAGCCGTCTGTAAATCCAAGGCCCATTAATTTGACACGTTATAACTCCAGCCTGGCAATCCGTGTCTCCCATTTTTTCTTTTCATTTCAGCTACCCAATTTGAATTTCAGTAAAACTCTCTCTCCCACCTCAACTGGGTTTCTCTTTCTCTCCCTAACGCTCCATTCTCTCAACCCGACTGTGCTTCCACCACTCTCTCAACCTCCATGCTTGCTCTGTGCGTCTCCCTCAAGTCATCAACCCCGTCATCACTGTTACCAGCACACCCAACCCAGACCCATCAGCAAAAACAAAGAAAAAATAGCAACTCACCATCTGAAATCAAATCCCCAAACACTCACACGCCTCGTAGAGCACTTTTTAGACCCAGTTGAGAGAGAGAGCGTGAGCAAGGGTTGGGGTTTGGAGAGAATCGGGTGTAGAGAGAAGTTGATACTCTTGGGGTTTGATCTAAGGAGGGAAGTGAGATTGAGAGACAGAGAAAGAGAGTTTGGTTCGAAAAAAGCCACCATAGGAGGTGGTGGTGAGTGGTGGTTGTGATGAGCCATGGCAGCAGAGAGAGAGGAAGAGGCTGACTGGTCCGGTAGGTTTTCCCTTTTTTTTTTTTTTAATTAATTTGTTTTTTATAAACTCTGTTTGGTTGCTAGGAAAGGAAGGAAAGTAAATAATGGTGTCCCAATTTTGTTTATTGATTTATTTCTTCTGAATTTGATTCTATTTTCTCTTATTTTTTATGTTTTTGGTTTTTAGCTTATGAATTGAAATCAAGTCTTACATTGTCTGCATTTTTGTCAATTGTTTAAAAATGCTTAAATCTTTGTAATTTGTATTCAATGGGCTTATGATGAGGCTCCTAATGAAGAAAGTTTGAACCTTGAGCTATTTGACCAAAACATGAATGTTCAATACACTGAAAGGCTTTCATAGAAAAATTTTGACAGCATATATTTCCATTTGGAGGTAATTACACAACATTGACTTTAAAGACTTCTTGTAGACGTGTTGTTAAACAGATGATTTTATTGTGTTGAATGATCCATATTGAGTGTCACTCCTTAGATATAGAAGAAACTAAATGGGTAGCACAAATGATCAAATCCATAATTATACAAAATTTACTTTTTGAGATTTTCAGTAGTCTTGACAACCCCTGAAACTGCTACAGATGCAGATCAATAACCATGAAGTTCGTTACTTATAATTTCTATAATGAAATTGGTTCTTTAATCTTAGTCTTGCTGGATTTAATTTGTAGTCACTTTGGTTACATGTTTTTTTTATAACTTGTAGTACTTCCACAACTCAACTGAAAACCATCACAGTTCATTACTGTGCTTTGGGTATGGCTGAATATGCTGTCATTGAGTTTCTGTTTGATGGTGAGCTTGTGTGTGTCCTTGGTGTAAATATGTATTATGGCTATAGCTTTTATTTGGATTTGAAACCAATGAATGGTGGTTGGATGGGTGTTTTTAGATTTGGGTTGATTTCAAAATGGGTTTCTATTTGTGTGCTTTATTGTGTAAAAACATGTCATGGTGCACACAAGTTGTTGAGTGTGGGTGAAATTTGTGTTTCATGAGTGTGCTTATATTAGTGTTAAAAAAATGCAGAAGGTGAGTACAAATCTAAAAATATGGATCTATAAAGGGTAAAGTAATGTGTATTAATCTTCTTCTTGTTTTTTACCCTTCGCTTTGATTTTTGTTATTGCCTTGCTTCTTTGTTGTTGTTGCCTTTGAGTATTTTGTTACCGCCTTATTGGTACCACTTGAGCAATTTCAGGATTTTTTTTTCTTTGACATTAACTAGAAATTCTATTGCTTAGTCATGAGGTATTCTAAAAATCCTTATGACATTTTTCTTTTTTGTCCTACTTTTTTCTAAAGTGCGTGTTATTTCCTAAATTTGGATTTACCATGCACTATGCAGCAATGTATTATTTTGGTAGGACAATATGTTTGGCCTCTTTACAGATGAACTTGTGATGAATTTTTTTGCTGTCTTGAATTGTTATTAATCATACTTTATAAGTTAGCCCAAATTTTAGGAAATAAATGACATATTTTTATATGTTTTTCAGTGCATGCCCAAAATATTTTGGGTTCTTGGTTCAAAATCATCTTTCAAAATTTGGTGATTTTTTCTATGGTAATGAATTTATCAATGATTCATATAAACGTAATAATCACAACCTCTTAACTTGTAGAAGTCATCTCTATAAACCTAATAATCACAACCTCTTTCCATTGGCCATTTTGCCTAGTAGCATTTGCATGCTCCTTGTAAATCTTATTTACAGGGGTTTTAAGTGTAAATCTTATTTACAAGGGAAAAAAGCTTCTTTTCCCCGCATTCTCAAAAATACATACATTATTAGCTTGTTTTTGAGACTTAAGCCATGTGTAAAAAGAATGAAGTGCTTAATTCATACTAAACCATAGGGAAATATCTTGACAAGCTCATTGCAATGAGCATTTTTTTAAAAGTAGATTCAACACAATAAAACCAGTTTCTCTAACACTATAATTATATAGTAGCACAACAAAAGTTCAATTACAAATTTATGATGAATATAAGGACCACAATAACCATAGAAAAAGTGAATGTAATGGATAATAAATCAGATACATATCTATAGTTATCAAAGTGTCACGCTAATTTCTAACAGGCAAAAAACCAGAATTCAATCTACAATACAACATAACATTGTGACTCCAACAACGTATCATTCCCTAAGAACAATTCCGGTTCAAAAAGTGGCTTTCCAGTAAGAGCGTGTAAAAGAAATTGGTTATCCTTCCCCTAAATAAGTTCTCTTCAAGGAGCTTCTAGAATTGAGCAAATATATGTGATGAAGCATAAAAGTCCAAGTCTGCCTTGTCAAGGTAAAAAAACATGTTAAAAATGGCAAACTTGATGATTAGTGATTACACTCAAGCTCAACCTGACTTCAAACAATCAACATAGTTAACCCTTCAAAAAGATAACATACACTGATACATAACTAAATAAATGCATCAGGACAGTGCATAACCTGATTGCAACACATTCAACAAGAATAATCAACAAACAATTAAGCATAATTTAAGATTCAGGGACATTTGGGAAAGTGATGAAGGTTATAGACAAGAAGAAACCATCAACTCCAAAGGTGCAGAAGAAAACTTGACTTCAATAGGCCAATTGAAGGAATAAAACCTCTGTTGCTAATTTGTTGCTAAATCATTGTTAGATATTTAGAATAGAAGAATAATAACACATGGGAATTTCCACTTATAGTAAAAGTTATACATTGAGCAAGGATTGATTACAACAGAATCAACATAGTACAAATCAAAGCCTCAAGGACCTTGGAGATCTTGGTATTTTTCAAATAACGAAAAGAAACCTAACATTCTTGCCAAACTGTGTTGGAGAATGGCATAGGACTTTGAAGTTCCATAGGTCCGAATGCTAATTAAAAAGTACCTTACTCAATCTAGAATCAGTGAAAAAGGAAGGATGTATAGTTGCCAGTATGTCTCGTATTTGGACAGCGTGCAAAGATGGAGGTATAGTCCTTAATAAATGCTTAAAAAGGTCTATTTCTAATGGAGATTCTGCTTGCCTATGGGGTGATTTCTGGCTGTCACTATTGACAACAGCAGAAGTTCGACTAAGAAAAATTCTTTCAACTAATTTGTTATAAAAAAGCCCTTTGTACCATTAATAACAATAGGACATAAATTTTCCTACATTGGAATAAAAACAAACAGATTCTAACTAAATAAAATGTCACTACTAACCAATAGAAATCCCAAAAAATCTGAAGCTGGAAAAAATTACCCATTTTTTGAAGTACAAGAAATTTGTGGAGTTCGTATAACTGATATTGCTCAATCACAAGTACATGGTTCAAGTACAAGTGATTTCAATTCCTAAGCTAAAAACCAAAAACATAAAAAATAAGAGAAAATAGAATCAAATTCAGCAGAAATAAATCAATAAACAAAATTGGGACACCATTATTTACTTTCCTTCCTTTCCTAGCAACCAAACAGAGTTTATAAAAAACAAATTAATTTTAAAAAAAAAAAAGGGAAAACCTACTGGACCAGTCAGCCTCTTCCTCTCTCTCTGCTGCCATGGCTTACCACAACCACCACTCACCACCACCTCCTATGGTGGCTTTTTCGGACCAAAATCTCTTTCTCTGTCTCTCAATCTCACTTCCCTCCCTAGATTAAACCCCAAAAGTATCAACTTCTCTCTACACCCGATTCTCTCCAAACCCCAACCCCTGCTCTTGCTCTCTCTCTCAACTGGGTCTAAAAAGTGCTCTACGAGGCATGTGCGTGTTTGGGGATTTGATTTCAGATGGTGAGTTGCTATTTTTTCTTTGTTTTTGCTGATGAGTCTGGGTTGGGTATGCTAGTAACGGTGATGACGGGGTTGAGGACTTGAGGGAGACGCACAGAGCAAGCGTAGAGGTTGAGAGAGTGGTGGAAGCACAGTCAGGTTAAGAGAATGGAGCGTTAGGGAGAGAAAGAGAAATCCAGTTGAGGTGGGAGAGAGAGTTTTACTAAAATTCAAATTGGGTAGCTGAAATGAAAAGAAAAAGTGGGAGACACGGATTGCTAGGATGGAGTTATAACGTGTCAAATTAATGGGCCTTGAATTATACAAACGGCTGAGATTTAAGCTATTGCACCCCATGCAATACCCTAGGTATTGCACTGGATGTGAATCCTAGTATAAGAACCAAAGCATAAATAGAGCAAGTGTAATGTGGACGATAGTTTTTGGCTAAGAATGGTAGACTTTGTTTTTGCTATAATTAAAAAAATGGGTGATAGTTTATGGTGTACAAGTTTAATTTGTCCCAATATTTGCTTGGTTTTAAGATATAATTTATTTTTTTAAATGAACAAATTCAAAAAAAGAAAAAAGAAATGAAAATGACTTTACATATTTACAATTTTTTTCATAATCACTTTGCATAATTTTTTTTTCATAATCACATGACATAATATTTTTTTTTTCTTTTGGATGTAATTTTTTTTTAATGAATCATAGGTTATATTATATTCATTGATTTTTTTTTAACATAGAATTGCTCTTCTCTCAAAAGGACAAATGTCATTTAAAAAAAATGTGTTTTAAAAATAGATAAATGAGCGAGTTGGGTAGATAGAACAACATAGATGTATTATATAACCGTTCTAGGCTAAACGAGTTGCAAAGAACACATTTGGTTTGAATGGGTTTGACCATATCATCTGACTTTTTAGTTATTTGTTACTTTATTATTGGCCCACTCTTACACATTGCGACAATTGCATATTCACAAATTACAGCTTATATGCTCCCATATTAACAATTTACTTACGCTTTGGTCCCAAATCAATAAGTTAGAGAGGTACACAAGTTTTCCAAAAAAAAGTAACCATTGTTAAGGTGGCAAGTTATCAATGGTATGTGACAAAGTAATGTCCGTTGCAAGCCCAAATAAAACCAATAAAAAAAACCATCAATTTAGATGATACAAAAATGGTTTTGTTTGTAGTATTACTCCCTCTGAATTTAAAGACACTAGAAAAAAATGTTTTCATCTCCTAATTTTTTTTATAAAAAAAAAAACCAAATATTTACAATAATGGAACCTTCAAAAATAAAATGATCTTTTATCCACTATATAAGTATATTACATAGAAAATATAAGCGTTCAATTCACATTTAATTTAATATAAATAAATCTTTTTGTCAAGAGCTTGTAGTTCAATAGGTTCTAATCCCTCATCCCTTTTTTTACAATTATCGAATTAAAAAAAGTAAGCATTTAAATTATTTAATATTGTCATAACTAATAGGAAGTCACCTAATTAAAAGTTATAAGGTTAAAATTTTCAAAAAAGAAATTGATTCAATAAATCTATTACTCCACGTATGTATACATACTGAAAGTATCATAGTAGCACTAGGTTCTTCCCAAAAAAATCTCCAAACCTTATTTGATTAAATTAAACATAATGTACTTGTAGGGCAGTAGAATTTTTTCCTCAAGTACTTATTAATTAGGTGTGGTGGTTAATGAAAATGCATTGGATTTTCGAAGATCTGCTACAGCCAATTAATTATTTTATTTTATTTTTTTCATAGCTGAAGCTTGTTGCGCAACAAAATCTTTAAAACACAATTGTGACTCATGTCTATTTCTTTATGGTTTTCATTTAAGGGTCCTATTAACGAGTGTTATTAGGGCAATTATTAACAAATTATTTTAGGAACGTTTTAATATAACTTTTGTAGAAAATAGAAAAAGCTGCCAAAACATCAATCGTTTTTTTTTTTTTTTTCCTTTTCTTAGAAATATTTTTCTAAAATCCCTACAAAAAATTGGGGCTATTGCAGTGTTTTTAAACCGCTGCTACAACCCAAAAACTGCCAGTATAGGTTCAAGTAGGCTATTCTGGTAGTTTTTTTCCCTGCGCTTCCTAACGTTGCCCAACGAGTATGACAATAGGTCCAGCTGACCTACACCAACAGTAAACCACCGATATAGGTTTCGGTAGTTTTGAAACCCTACCCTGGCACTTTTTAAAAACTGCCAGAATAACCTATACTAGCGGTTTTGTAACCCTATATCTATGCTTTTTAGAAATTGAAAACTACCGTAGTAGGTTGAATCTACACCAGCAATTTTAAATCGCTGCTATAGACATTTTTATATTTTGTTAATATAGCCTTTACTGGCAGTTTTTTAACTTTATACCAGCATTTTTTTGGAAACTCGTAGTAGGCCTCACCTATACTTGCGGTTTAAAACTGCTACTATAGGAATTATTATACTTTTCTCATATAACCTATACCAGCGGTTTCTAAACAGTTGCTATAGGTCTTTTTTCTTCTTCTTTTTTCAAGCACATAAATTTTTCCTGCATTTTGCTTTTCACATCCTCTTTATAGCTAAACAAAATACCGTACTAAATACGAAATGATATAGTTTAAACCACCAAAATTTTAAGTACACCATATAAGTAAGTATATGTTACCAACTTAAGCTTATGATAAATGCCAAAAGAATACATTCCAAATGTCTAGAATGTTTTGTGCCCAAAAATATTACATTCCAAATTACATTAATGATTCACGAACAAATACTCTTAAGGCACCCATTAACATTTCCCTTTGCTTAAAAAAAAAAAAAAACAATTATGATTCATGTCTAGTTCTTTATTGGTTTCACACTTTGGCGATGAAATGGTTAGACTTTTGGACTAGAAAGTGAAATATGTGTCAATTTTTTTTTTTCTTGTGTTGTGATTTCCCACTTAGTAACAAGGTTTTCAGATCCGGACCGTTCATTGAACCGTAAAAGGGAGAGGTTCAAGGTTTTTGAGGTTGAACCGAGGTCGAACCGGGGTCGAATCGTGATGACGTCATAATTAATTTAATAATTAATTAAAGCCTAAATATAGATATTAAATTTATAAAACTAGCAAAATTGACTAATATATCTGTGGGTGCATTTTTTGCTTCAAGGCCAAGGGCTAGACCGGTTGGAGCCTTAGGCATTTTTGCTTGTCCCACATTGGAAAGATTTCCTCCCTCTTTCTAGGGATGAGCCAATGGAGTAAGAGTACCACTAGTTTGGTTAAACAAACTAGTGGTACTCTTACTCCATTGGCTCATCTCTTATAAGGTAGAAAGAGAGAGAAAAAGATGGAAGGGAAAAGGAAGAAAGAATAACTGTAGCATGAAGAGCTGTTCCAACTTTCTTAACTACCGTATTGATCGATAATCTATCTCCTCGGACAACCATTTCATCGAGCTTTACGTGTAGTTCATTCTTGTTTCTCATTGAGATATTTACTAGCCGTTATTGTAAACTATTAAAACCTAGCTCTTTAGCTCATTCTCTACAAATTTATTGTATTGGGCTCACTAAACTATTGTCCGAATCATTTTTGGGCCAGGGGACAAAAATTTGTGACCCTACAATATCTATATATGTGAGGAAAATTTAATGATTTTCAAGCATATATTTAATAATTAAATAAGAAAGTTAATAAAATAAAATAATAACTATGAAAACATTAAAATTTATGATTAATTTTTGAAGTAAAGTTAAATATCTTTGAAGGATTTTAATTATAATTTTTTTATATTCCTTGTAAGAGATGGATAATTTAATTAAGTAGAATAGAATTGTGTTAAGTTGTTGTTGTTGTTGTTTTTTTTTTTTTTTTTTTTTTTTTTTTTTAATTTATAAAATTGTGTTAAGTTTACTTCAAGTATTTTTTTTGTTATCGTTGAGCATCAGCTTACAAGCTTGGTTGAGTGGTTAGGCTCCAGCTGCATATCTGATCGTGCCTGGGTTCTAAACCTGGTAAGCGCATTTTTTGATTTTTTCTTATTGAACAGGCATGCTTGAACCGGATTTCAGTCCGGTTCCTGATTAACTTAGTCGGACTGCCCGATCTGATCCGGGTTTGAAAACCTTGCTTAGTAACAGAAAGGGTGACGTGATATTAGAATATTTATATGTTCCCCAAACGTTAACCATCAACTTTTTGACTACAATAGCTTTGTTAAGAGAAAACTCAATTTTACATTACAACTAGTATTAAGCCGACCTATGTGATGTACGCCTTAAATAAAAAATTATATGTAAATAAATCAAAATTATATTAATATTTAGATGCGAGTTTGAAACTTTAATAGTGCTTTTCTTAAAATAAATTAAGTATTTTAATAGTAAGTCGCATGACAAAACACATGAATTTACATGTAATGCATACATATATATTAAATTCCTAAAAAAAAATACATATATTAAAGGTGTAAATGCACTTTTAGTCCCCACATTTTGACTTTTTTTCCATTTTGGTCATTGCATTTTAATTTTACCACTTTTAGTCCTTAAACCAATTAATGCGTGTTATTTTCGTCCTTTCCATCAATCAACCAACGGAAATAGTTGAGGTGGCAGCCGGAGGAATTAAAATATTATAATAAATGCCACATCACCCATGACACATCATCATATAAATTTAAAAAATATATATTAATTTTAACAAAATTAAAAAACAAAAAAACAAAATTTAAAACATAAAAATACATCAGATTTGAATAAAAATAAACAAGAGGATGAACCCAGATCACAGGAACACAAGAACATGAACCCAGATCATAAGAACACAAGAATATAAACCCAGAGCATAAGAACACAAACCCAGATAACAAGAACAGTACTCAAAGAATTTCTATTCCAAAATTTGTATACATTCTTCCACCAAAAATCAATTGTAAATTAAATAAAAAATGGGTGTTGTGTTCTTCCACAAAAATCAAAACCTAAACCATCAATAAAAGGTGTTGGAGCGGCGGTGAAGGAGAGTTTTGTGGGGACGATTACAAAGGCGAGATCATCGTGGTCAAGGGGCTGAGGATTGCTAATCAGATTTTGGTGGGTTTGCTTGGTGGGTTTGGGGCTGAGGATTGTGGTGGATCAGCGTAATGGGCCATGGGTTTTTGGCGGTGGAGATCGGTGAGTTCTTGTGGGTTTCAGGCAATGGAGATCAGTGTGTTCTTGTGGGTTTCTGACGGTGGAGATTAGTTGGGTTTCTGGGTTTCTAGATCGGTGTGTTGTGGTGGTGGGTTATAGGTGATGGGTTTTGGTGTGGATCGGCATGGTGGTGTTGGCCGTGGGTGATGGGTTTGCCTCTTGAGTCTCTTGACCCTTTTTATTATTATCCCCTGTTTGGTTCAATCTTCAAGAAATAGAGATATCACATTACACCCTCTCTCTCTCCCTCAAAACTTCCATAGCTGGAGCTTGATCATCTCAGCGCCTTTGCCACCGTGGTTTTGCTCGTATAGCCCTTTCTAATCTCACCTAGCTCTCTTTATTTGCTTTGCACCGAGGTTAGCCACAGCTAAACCACAACCGACCACAACCGCCACCAGTGATAGCAGTGGTTTACGGCTATGGTTTATTCACTTTCTTCTTCTTCTTCTTTTTCTCTTGGGTTTGGGGATTTAGATTTGGTTGTTAAGATTTGATGTTGTTGCCTGCATGTGCTTTGGTTTGGATTTTGATTTCAAATGTATTTGGATTCTGTGAATCAATGGGTATGGTGGATTTTGGTTTGAAATTTTCTTAGATTTTGTTGTTTGTGTTGTTATGGGTGTAAATTTATGATTTGGGGTTTGCTTCAATATGTCTAATATGGTGTTATAATAATTTCCATAGAAGAAAAGAGCAATGAGATCTGGTTCAGCAAAAAAGAGCAACTGACGGAAAACTCTCCTTTCCACTTTTGGTTTTTAATTCTGTTTTTAATTTTTTTATTTAGTTAAAATTAATAAATTAATTTTTTAAATTTATATGCTGATGTTTCATTGGTGATGTGGCATTTTTAATAATATTTTAATTCCTCCAGCTGCCACCTCAGCTATTTCCGTTGGTTGACTAATGAAAAGGATGAAAACAACACGCGTTAATTGGTTTAGGGACTAAAAGTGGTAAAATTAAAATGTAGGGACCAAAATGGAAAAAAGCCAAAATGTAAGAACTAAAAGTGTATTTACGCCTATATTAAATCACTTTGCACAAGATGGTGTGCAGTGCATAAGCTTTAATATAATTTACCATAATACCTACATATATTACGTCTCTTTGAGACTTTTGGTGTAGAAAATATTCAAACCTTAATGTTTTTATTAGTTAAAATTTATTCAGTTTTAACATATATCATACTTCAATTTCTATAATTCATAATCACAGTTAATATGGTCTAAATTTTTTTTTAAAAAAATAAGTCCAATTTGACCATCTTTTTCTAAATAATTGGTTAAATGGGGTTCAATCAGATCCTTGTTTGTCCTCAATGAAATTGATCACAGTTAATAACTACGTTACAAATGCCTTGTTTACCAACATGTTGGTCTAGAAATAAGGATTTGGGCCAACATGCCTTAGACATGGGTTCTTGTTTAACAACACGTTAGATGATCTAGTGGTAAGGGATTAAGCTAACTTGTCTTAGGACATGGATTCAAGTTCCTCTATTAGTAGTGTGTGTGGCTCCTAGCTAATACCCTAGTTATAGGCTGTTCACCTATCTTATCAGTGATTGTGATGCGAAGTCTTATTCATAAAGCAGTTAGGGTATTACTAAGGTCACGCCTATGTAGGAAAGTCATATAGATCACTCCCTTATAACCATTTTTTGTTTACACAAAGAAAAAAGGTAAAATTCCTTATTTGACTAGGCCTACATAAAAAAATCACCTATCTTTACTGTTGTAATCAACAACCTAAGGAGATAAAGAAATGAAGAAGACCAGAGGCCAAAGAATTTGTACTTTAATTAAATAGGATTAAGAACATTGTGATTGTATTCACTGCTCATAACTTTCATGTTTACTAGTCCCACTAATTTACCAACCGAGGATAAACCAGATTGGTACATCCCCAAGTCTTAGAGTATCCACATCAATAGATGCAAAGTCTTGCATAATAGAAAAAACACTTTATTTTACACATTTTGACCAAAAAAACACCCACATTAGTGGGTGTAAAATTGTGCATTTTATACACAAGTGCTACAGTAATCGTGCATATATGCACAGTTAATGTAACTCTTACATTTAATATTTTACATTTTTTTCTCTCTCCTTCACCTCACTCTCTCATTTTTAGTTTCTCACTCTCACCTCTCTCTCTTTTTATCTCTAGTCCCTCAATCCATCAATCAGTCCAACCTCACTCTCACCGATCAGTCCAACCTCACTCTCACCGATCAGTCCAACAAACCACCACTGATGAACGTCGCAGCGCCGCCACTGATGAGTGAATTAGCGCCACCACTGATGAATGAATCTCAGCACCGCCACTGATGAACGAAGAAGATTGCCGTTGAAAAAGCAAGTCGTGCCACCTTTGCTCTCGCCATGCCGCCGCTGATCACCACGAAGCTCACTCGCCGAAACTCACTCACCGATATGATCTCTGAAGCTCTTGTCGTGCCACCACCAATCGTCGCTGAAGCTCTATTTGATCAATGGGTTTTGGGTTTTTAATCCTTTTTAATTTTTTGTTTTATCAGTTTTGGATTTTCTATTTGATTAGTGGGTTTTGGGGTGATGGTGGTTGATGATGGTGGGTTGATGATGGTGGCTGGATGGGTTGATGGTGGGTATGGATTGATCATTGATGGTGGGTGAAGATGAATATTTTATTTGAATAAATGTATATAATAGAAAAATTGATGTGGGTGTTTTGTAAAAATGGGAGTGTAAAATAGAAAAAGTAGGTTTTTTTGTGCAAATTTACAAAATTTTTGTATCCACTGATGTGGATGCTCTTAAGCCTTGGGGTTTAGGAGGTTCAAGCTCTAAGGATGGAGAAGCGTATCTAGTATGTAATTGTAAGGACCAGATTTGAGTCCTTAGCCCAAGAGATGAATGGAATCAAGCCTAAAAAGCCCAAAACAATGAATTTATAGAGAATGAGTTGAAAAAATTGGGCTTTAGTAAATTAGTCAACAAATAAGATGGATCTTGATGACAAGAGAATGAAGATAGATAAGTTTAAACTTAAAAAAACTGTCCTCGACAAAGTTCGAGAAGGTCAGTTCTTTTGTATTGATCCTTAAGTTAGATTACAAGTTTTGTTCTTGATTACTACAGTGTGTTCTCACTTTTTTCCGATCACGTTTTCCTCAGGAGTTTCTTACATTATATATCTCCCTTCCAACGATCTTGGCCCTCCATTTTTTGATCATCCAAGCCCCTCCTTGAGTGCTTGTACTATCGAACACCCCCTCTGGCCCTCTATGAGTTGAGGTAGCTAAGGCAGCACTATTCAGGGGTCTTCTCCACATAAATACGGTCAGAAAGTTAGTTGCAGAGCATTCAATGCAGTGGCAGCAGCTTTTCCTTAGATACTTCCTAGCTCCCATTCTTCCAGTACGTTCGTAATGCACGTCCCTATTAGTGAAATTTCCTGGAAGGTCACTTTGAGTAATAGGATATATATTTGATTTGTGCGTCGTTGATCCGAGGAGACACTCCTCCTCGGACCACATTTCCCAACCTTTTCACTTGCATGTTACTTATGGGACTCTGAACTTAACACCCTCACTACTGTTTATTCGTCCTCGGACCAATCAACATCCTCGATCAAGGCCCAAGGCCCAAAAAGGTAAGGTGTAAAAATCTTAAAGGAAGAGAGATTAAGAAGTCAACCCTCTAAGGACACCTCAGAATAGAAAGTCAGCAAGAAGCTTTTAGGAAAACAGCACAAAAAGAAGAAAACTATGAGAAGAAAGGAAAGTACCAGTCATCAAAATGGCTGGCACAGCGTTGGCTCTGATACCTAGGGAAACAGGGGAGGGGAATCAGTGTTACCCCAGAACCCTAGAGTAACACTATAGAAGGGAGAATTAGCCAACATTGAAGGGGCATTCAGCAATAGTAAATCACAATAGAATCATTAAGAAAATTCTGTGAAAAACTAAAAAAAAAAGTAGGGAAATAACGCTTGGTATCCCGTAAACAGTCACTGTAGAACTGGAATATACTTGGATTCAAAGGGATTCAAACTTTACAAGTCTTAGAGGCTTGGATTGCCATTTAAGTCTGTAATTTTTGAGCTTATTTGGACCTTGTAACATGTCTCAATGAGAAGATTATAATCCACAATTAAGAAAAATAATGAAATATTTTATACTGATCTGAAGATCCTTAACAGTTATTTGTGTATTTCCTATTTACATTGTTTTTCCTTTGCTGTTTTCTTTGCTGTTCAATACATATATTTTGCTTGCTAGTATATATGTATTGTATGATTTCTGCTCTGTGCACCACTTGGTTTGTAAACAACCCATTTAGTTGCAGTGAATCAAGTCCAATCCCTTCAAACTATAACAAAAGGGCCCGGGGTCCTTGCTTAAGCTCGGGCCTGGACACTGTCCAAAAAGGGACCCTTACACAATACAATACATTTATTTTAGTTGTGCTAGATCTCAGTATGATATTTTATTATTTTATTTTATTTTGACTCATAAGGAATTGACACACGTGTCACAACATTTTTACAATATTTCTATATATGCATTGTACTTACAATGTAAATTTATATTGTAGACATTAAAATTGGCAAATTTTGTACACATTTACAAAATTTGTACAATATTTACCTTTTTTTTTTTTTTTTTTTTTTTTTTGCAAATGTGTATAATATTTGCCACTTTTTTTGTGTCTACAATGTAAACATATATCGCAAGTACAAAATAAATATATAAAGATCCTTAAAAAAAAAAAAGCTCAAACCAACTGCGTGCTTGAAAAAAAAAAGGTGCAGCCCACCAATTGAATAAACCAAAAATACTATTCATGAGCCTTTGGTTTCTTTTTACATAGTTAATAGAAATAGAAATAGAAATGGTCTCTCCCTCTAGAAACTTTGTAATTTCTATATACCCCAAAATGCCCTTTATAGAGTGTTTAAACAGTACATAACAAAACTCTCATTCTCAAAAAATTTCTATTTTTTTTTATTATGATAGGGAAAATTTCTAATTTATATATGCCCAAAAATTCCCTTTCCAGCGCCTTTATAAAGGTACATAAAGTGATCGGATTCTTAGATCCAGGGACGGAGCCAGAACTTTAAATTAGGGGGGCGGTTTTACTGTTGGCTCTGTGGGGTGATGTGAGAGACCGCGCCCCCGGCCTGTTTTTAGAAGTGTTGGGCCAAACCCACGTGAGTAGGTGGAATCGTGTTATTGCCTCTCAAAATTGAGGTTCGACTAGTTATATTTTCCCTTTTGGATTAAGGGTTTTACAATGGAGTCGCCACTTATTTAATTATTGAAATAAATAAGAAAACCAAAATTGAAAAATTCCTCATTTTATTAATTTGCAATTGAATTTACATTGATTATAGGAAAATTACATAACTTTGGTCTTAGATACAATCTAAGATAAAGTACATAGCTTTTTTTTTCCTAGTTACAATCTAGAAATTGAAAATTACAAGGATAAGTATTGATCTATCAACCCTTAATCTAAGTTCGAAGGCTATGTTACAAGGTGGGAAGGTGTTAGGTACCCACCTTGCCTGGTGAAACCGGTCTTCTAGACTTTGGTAGCCAACATTCATATCATATCATCCAATATGTTTTCAATCAATTTACATATTGAATTTAATGTGTGTGCATGTGATAAACTTTAATTCAATTTATTAAGCATTTCATTTGGATTGAAAAAATAAATTCTAGTGAATGTGTATGTATGATGATATCCTAAATTCAAGAATTTGAAAGAATTATGAAACAAACATGTTTTTCATATTTTTGATGTGGATTTAAGATCAAAACTAGTGTTTATGCATGAACATATAATAAACAATCAAGAACGTGTGAAGAACATATAAGAACAATTAAGAACATTCAAACATATTCAAAGGGATTTAAATGATTATTATCATGCTTTAATCTTAAAATCTCATCATGAAAACATGAAAAACAATTAGGGAAGATGATTATACCTTCATGAAAGATCCATATGGTGGAGGAAGAGACTCTTGGTAGAGGTCCTAAGGGTGGAGGAAAAGAAGAGTTAGGAGAGGGAGAGTGAGTCTCACTCAATACCTTGAGTTTCAGGAAGACCAAGATATGACAAGACTACTCTACTTCCTATAACTCAAGAGAGGAGAAGAAAGGGAGTTTTGATGTGTTTTGGAATGAAGGAGATTGAGGGTTTATATAGTAGTGGTGGAGGAAATATGAATAAAAGACCATTTAATGAGGGTTGACAAAGATATGACAAGACTACTCTACTTCCTATAACTCAAGAGAGGAGAAGAAAGGGAGTTTTGATGTGTTTTGGAATGAAGGAGATTGAGGGTTTATATAGTAGTGGTGGAGGAAATATGAATAAAAGACCATTTAATGAGGGTTGACAAAGAATCATGAACCTAAACCTCATTTTAGCCTTGGGAAAAATCTGATACATTAAATGGAAAGATTTGTGGGAGTGAGGAGCAAACCAAAATTTGGTTTTCCCGTAGCTGCTGTAACAGCTTGTAGAGTCAACTTCGAAAAATCATATCTAACTCAATTTTAATCGGAATTGTCTCGTTCTTGTGCTCAAATTGAAGCCCCGGATGTCTATTTTCTGGGAAAATTAACCTCATTCACAGATTAAAAATATTCTGAGAGATATCGATGAAATAGTGAGTGTTAAGGGTCATTTTCGTAAAGTCAGCCCAACCCAGTATAACAGACAATAAGAGTGGCAGGAACAGAATAAAACTATTAGGCCCGAGCGGCAGGAATAACAAACCACAGGCCCATAACACGAGCAAATGGGTCTTGAGGAAGCAAATGAGCCTAAAGGGCCCGGAAAGAGAGAAATGACACCCATGGGCAATGTATGGTATGAAAAAGTGAGAATGGGCCGCGGCAGGCCCAAAGCGATGTAAAGAAAGTAGGGGTTGATGGTAAGCCCATGAACCCCAAGGATGAGAATGAGGAGATTGGGCCGAGGAAGCCCAATCAAGTTAGTAAAAAGCCCATGGGAATACAAAGTCAGTAAAGGGGCTGAGGAAGCCCAAGGAAAGTAAAAGGGTCGCAGGCCCAAAGAAGAAAGGAAGGGACAATGGAGCCCATAAAGTGAGAATACCAGCAGACTTTCTTAAGTCACTGGGGGAAGAAGTGAAACGGCAGGTCTGAAAGGGGCCTAGCAGGAATATGTTGCCATGGTAGGAAAGGCCAAGCAATGAAAACAAAGACATAAAGTATAAAACAAGAAATGGGCCAAGGGAGATGTACTAAGGGAAGCCCAATCCAAAGGGAGGTAGTGAAGGTGCAAACAGTCTACGTGAAAGAATCAAGAAGAGTGGCAGACGAATACAAACAAGGCGCCATGAGCCGCAGGCCGGCTTTGAACGCACATGAAAGGGAGCACGCGCAAAGCCCAGGTACCACCAGCCTGTACCCAGCCAATATGGGTCGTAGTGGGGCCATGGGTCCGTGGTAAGAGTTAAGGGAGGGTGTGGTTTGGTGGTGGGGAGGGGGGAAAGGATTTATTTTGCGCTCCCTGTCCAAACCCTTTTTGGAGGTACGTCCTGCTGGGATGACAGATCGTCCAAAAGGGGTAAGATTGGAGAGGGAACGTTGGGTGCATGCCATAGGAAGAGAGAGAGAGAGCATTTAAAGCCACGGCAGAAAGCAGTGCCACGGTGGACAGAAACAAAACAAACTTGTCCTTGTCTGGCGAGGGCGAGCTATGCGCAGATGGTGGTCGGCAAGCATGCCCGAACCAGACAAAGGCCGTTAGAGGGTAAAATGGTAAAAGAACACTCACGGCAGGCCCTATAAAAGGAGCCTCGCCGTGCCCTGTAAAGGGGACCGAAAAACAGAGGAAGAAAAACACAGAGAAAGAAAAACTAAAGGAAAAGGAAAAGAAAGAAAAAAGATAAGAAAAATAAGTTGTGAGGATAATAGGCATGCACCAATAGATCTTTTCTTTCCTCTCCCCCTCAAAATCCCACTCTCTAAGGGATAATGAAGCGGTAAAAATAATAATAACTTTCTTCACACCTCAACCATTTAGGTCCGATTCCCTCAAAGATATTAATCCCCACGGTAGGATATTCACCTGGGAGGTTGATTTCATTGAGAGGGAGCGTTCTTCCTTTTTGGACGGTCACCATTACAGACTTAATTTTGGCTTGATGTTTATCATTGAATAAACCTCCATTCTTGTTTAATCCATTGCTTTCCTTTCTTTTAAAAAGCCATTATTATTATTATTATTGCTATTACTACTATGACATTCGGCTATCATTATTATTATTGAAAGCCACGATATACCGTTTATTCATTTTTTGTTGTCATTATATCTGCCTGCGGTAGTTTTGTGGTAATAGCTCTGTTTGCCGCAAGGGTTGTTCCTGGCAGACAAGGTTGAGTTTGTGCACAAACTGACCCAAAGTGAGTTGCAGTTGGGCCGGTCTCAACTTCCCTACTCATAAACATATCAGGGCCCATCACTTGCAGAGGGCAGCCCGGCCCAAACACAAAAAAGGCCCCTACAGTGAGCAGAGGTCATTTGTTAGAAAATGGTTTCAGCACAATTAACATTAATAGGTCCCAAATTAGCTCCCAATTAACATTAAATGGCTCCAATCACTCTCATTTCAGACTTAATTGGTTCCAAATTTACTCTAATTAAAAGATAATTACACAAATTACTCATTAAATAATTAATGTTTAACTATCTAATTAATTAGATGTATGCAACCTCACCATAAAATGTAGTCCTAACCAATCAAATTATGACACATCATTGATCTCCAATTGATTACCTTTATAACCAATTAAAATCAATTGTTCATAATTATATATAGTTGGACTCAATTTGTGATAGTGCATCTCAGCCATTAAAACTTGATTTAATGATAACTTTCAATCTGGTGGTCCGATTAGGGCTTATGACCAGTTAATTTGATCGTTACAACATCAAGATCATTTTGGTGAAATGAGATTAAGGATCTAATGGCCAGAATTAAGATACATATTTCCAAGGTGAAAGTACCATTTTACCCTCCATGTGAGGTTAAATGCGGGTTGCAAAATGGGGTGTCAACAAGTGATCTCAACCTCTGATTCTGTTACTTAGCAGCTGAGATTTTTTTTTTTTAGGCAAGAACAAAATGATTTTTGTTTAGAATTTTTTTAAAGGGCAGGGTTATTTATTTTGGATAAAATTAGTTAATTGAGCTTAATTTTGTTTTTAGTTTTACTCTTAATTTTTATTGTTGAGGTTTTTTTTTTTTTTTTTGGCTTGTATATTTTATTTTAGATTTTGGATCTATAAATTTTTTAATGCTCATTAAAATGAGGAAAATGCTACAGCTGCAAGTTTTTTTTTATAAATTACTTATGTAATAAGTGGTTACTGGTAAGCAAAAAAATGATGTGAGTGATGTGCCTATATATAAACCAATAAGAATTTGCTGCTAAAAAGGTTTGTAAAAATATTATAAAAAAATTTGTGAGTATAGTATTACTCTTAGAAGAATCAATAATATTGTTAAAGGAAAATAAAATATAATTTTATAGAATAAAATTGTTAAATTTAATACATATATATAATAATTTTTTTTAAAAAAAAATTTGCGGGGCGGGCGGGAAGTTCCGCCCCTGCCTAGATCCTTCTCAGAAATCTCCCCTAGGCCCCAGCACGTTGACGTCTCCTCTATTCGTTGAAACACATTTTTGAGAAAAGTATTTTTTTTTTACTTTGCATTACATCTCGTGCCAAAAAATTTTGACAATCTAAAACTACAAAGAAGAATATTTGTGATACGGTTACTGCGTATTGTCTTATACGGCACCGCCACGTGGACAGTCGCGGTCTGCAAAATAAGTAAGGAATACAAAATATATTTACGGATATGCCCTTTCTTGCTTCAACTTTCCAATAGCGAGTCGCGAGTTGCGCACCTCCTTAAGGACTGACTATGTGAAGCTCTTTTCTTCCAAACACTTTGTGAGGCTCTTTTCTTGAAGCCTTGCAGATACATATCCAAATCCAATAATGGCCAAACCAATTCCCCCTCCTTCCCCCTCTTGCGCCTTTGTAAACCCTCCACCTCTTCCTACACTTCACACTTCTGCTCAGTCATCCTTATTGTCTCCTTCTCTGAATGGGTAACAAACCAACAATACTTTAAATCATTGACAACATTTTTGTTTTTGTTCCCGGTATTAAGTAATTAATACAACTTCTTTTTGTAACTAGCAGAGAAGAAAGGTGGCTATTGGCCTTCAAGGTCGCTGCGGCACTACTTGTCCTGCTGATCCTCTTTGTTACACTCATCGCTAAACTACGCCAGTGTAATTCCAGCAGTGGCGGCGGCCACGTTAATGGCAGAACCAGCTCCGAAACCAGTATTCAACTTTCAGATATGAATACCGACAACGGCTCTGTCTCAGTCTCTCTGTGATCATCACCATCCCACCGTGTAAGTCTTCTCTTTTTTTTGGAGCTTTTACGTACGTGAATATTATGTTCATGCATATGAAGTTATATAAATTTCTTATTAGTTAGAAACGTCTATGCTGTTTTTGTAGATTAATAGTTAAATAAGGAGCATCAACGTCTGATGTGTTTGACAGGTATGAGAGGAAAGATTGGCTTCATAGGTGTGTAAGATGTCCATGCTGTTTGTTTTATATTGTGTTGTTCAATTTGACTACGTTTATGTGATTGTGACAAGTGTGTAAGGATAACAAAGCTACTGTATCCATAATCCATTTGAGTTTCTTTTTTTTTCTTTTTTTCTTTTTTTTCATTATTGCTAAATAGTTGGTAAAAAAAAGATAAAATACTATTTGATCCTTAATTAAATTTCACAAAAAGTTTATTTTGGTCCCTAGACTTTAATAAGTTTTTTTTTTTTTTTTTTTTAAATCTTAAACTTTGTAAAAAATCTTTTTAATAGTTTAGGGATAAAAATAAAGATAAAAAAGAACTTGTAGGGACTCGATTTGTAACGGACCCTTCACAATGAAATTTGTAGAGCAGTGGGTTTAAGGATTTGGCATCACCGAAGTAAACGATGGCTGGTGTAAAGTTTATAGTGAATAATTGATAGTATGAGATCTATTCAATTCTAAATGTCAGAATTTGGCTAAGTGTTTATGAAGGATATTTGTCCTCGGCCCAGGCCGAGGATCTATTATGTTTTTCTTCCTTTCTTTCTTTCTTTTTCTCCCTTTCATGTTGGGAAATCTCCTAATTATATATTGTTTCCTTCTGTTAATCTTAGCCGTCTATCTGGCAATTATCTGAGCCTCTAGGTATAGGGGATTGTCCCATCATCTGTATTTGCAGGCTTTATGTTATTTCCCAGCCGCCTTTGCAGGCTTTATAATAGTTGAAGTGACTGATGCTTTAGGGTTTTCAGGTCACCTCACCATTAAAGCGGTCAGAATGTTGGTGAGATATATTCAACGGATGTGGGATATTTTCCCTTTAGTGAAGTCGGTGTGCCGAGGACAGGTCATCCTCGGCGCGGGCCTTGGATGTCCTGGGTCCTTTCCCATTGTCCTCGGCCTTAGCATTATCCTCGGCGCGGGCCTTGGACCGCACGTAGTGGGCCAGCGTGGTTAGTGCAAGAGGGCCCCACAATAACCCCTCAAAATTCTGCTGCACATCCCCTTAGGCGGGGAGGAGGATTTTGACTTTCTCGGCGCCTTTTCTCGGTCTGTTGGGTTTTACTGTACCGTCAGTATTATCGCTACTTCAGCTGTTTTTGCAGCTTTCTTTTTGCGCAAAGGGTCGCCCGAGGATGGATAGGCTTGGATCGTTCGTGCTATAGCGCTCAATTTCTCATAGTTTTTCGTCCTTAGTAGAGCTCATTACTTAGCGCCTGGGGGGGGGGGGGGGGTTTGGCTTTGCCACGGATTTGAACACGTGATTCATACTAAGACCCTAGTTTTTCTTAACACTTAATATTTCTTGAGGGAGCGGTCTCCTTATTGGCGGGAGTCCTCGGATTACGTAGTGCTTGGGTTTGTTCAACACTTGGTTTTCTCATTTTAATCATCTGAAGTATCTGGTTTCCCCATGAGGCTTGGGTCCGAGGACCATGCAATGCCTTGGTTCTGTCCAGTATCTAGTTTTCTCATTTTATCATCTGAAGTATCTGGTTTCCCCATGAGGCTTGGGTCCGAGGACCATGCAATGCCTTGGTTCTGTCCAGTACCTAGTTTTCTCGTTTTATCATCTGAAGTATCTGGTTTCCCCATGAGGCTTGGGTCCGAGGACCATGCAATGCCTTGGTTCTGTCCAGTACCTAGTTTTCTCGTTTTATCATCTGAAGTATCTGGTTTCCCCATGAGGCTTAGGTCCGAGGACCATGCAATGCCTTGATTCTGTCCAGTACCTAGTTTTCTCGTTTTATCATCTGAAGTATCTGGTTTTCCCATGAGACTTGGGTCTGAGGACCATGCAATGCCTTGGTTCTGTCCAGTACCTAGTTTTCTCGTTTTATCATCTGAAGTATCTGGTTTCCCCATGAGGCTTGGGTCCGAAGACCATGCAATGCCTTGGTTCTGTCCAGTACCTAGTTTTCTCGTTTTATCATCTGAAGTATCTGGTTTCCCCATGAGGCTTGGGTCCGAGGACCATGCAAATGCCTTGGTTCTGTCCAGTACCTAGTTTTCTCGTTTTATCATCTGAAGTATCTGGTTTCCCCATGAGGCTTGGGTCCGAGGACCATGCAATGCCTTGGTTCTGTCCAGTACTTAGTTTTCTCGTTTTATCATCTAAAGTATCTGATTTCCCCATAAGGCTTGGGTCCGAGGATCATGCAATGCCTTGGTTCTGTCCAGTACCTAGTTTTCTCGTTTTATCATCTGAAGTATTTGGTTTCCCCATGAGGCTTGGGTCCGAGGACCATGCAATGCCTTGGTTCTGTCCAGTACCTAGTTTTCTCATTTTATCATCTGAAGTATCTGGTTTCCCCATGAGGCTTGGGTCCGAAGACCATGCAATGACTTGGTTCTGTCCAGTACCTAGTTTTCTTGTTTTATCATCTAAAGTATCTGGTTTCCCCATGAGGCTTGGGTCCGAGGACCATGCAATGCCTTGGTTCTGTCCAGTACCTAGTTTTTCTCATTTTATCTGTTTTATCTATTTATCCGTAGCCGTTTAATTTTACATTACTACAATTTACAATAAGCATTAAATAATCACATTTTTCAAGCAGGGTGATAATAATAATAAATGGGGCTGGAGTTGGTGGAGGATAAGACCTTGCCGTGTTTTGCCTCTTCGTTTGGTGGGACTTTTCTGATAACGAGGCGTCTCCTAGGTTGTCCAAGTAACGCGTTCTGACGCTTCGGTGTCTTCTCGTTTAATGAGGCGTCTCCTCATTAATACCGGCCATGGATCTACGAGGATCTAACGGTTGACAAGCCCCTTGGGAATTGGGGTGGCATTATTGCCTCCGGAAATCTCTCCCTGGGATTTATTGCAGATTGGCCCTCATCAATATTCCGCCTTCTATATAAGGCGTTTCCAGGGCAACCTTCTCCTTCACACTTGACAAACATCCATCTCAAATTTCTCCCAAAAATACCACCCCAAAAATGCTCTGCCAAACATAGCCGTCTGAGCCCCTACGAACGAGTTGGCCCTTGGAAAGGGCGGTCCTGGAGATGCACAGCCCCCATCACGAGCCGAGGATGACACTCCAACCCTGGCCGCTACGCTGGAATGGGTGTATGGGAGATCCGAAGATTCTCCTTCTTTTCAACCTAACCGGAGACAGAGCCCTCCTTGCCGCCTGGAGGAGGACTCAGAGAGAACGTAACCACCTTCCCTTGGGTATGGGTCATTGACCCTCCAAACCGGCTGCATTGAGGGTGGGAGGGAAATCAGGCGGAACCCAGAAGTGGGGCCGTCCTGTGCCGCGACCTCTTCCACCTCCTATGTAGCTCTTCTTCCCTCTAATCCTTCTTCTCTCTTCTCTTTCCTCTTCTCTTCCTTCACTTCCTTTCGATCTTCTGTTCTTCAGCCAGCTTTGCTTTCTACCATTTGTTCTTCATCTCTTCTTTCGTTCCTTCTTTTCGATCTTCTGTTCTTCAGCCAGATTTGCTTTCTACCTTTTGTTCCTCTGCCGGCTTTGTCAAGCGTCTGCCTTTGTAGTTAGTTTTAGAACAAGCCCCACGGGCTTTACTTGTAAGAGATGTAATTTTTCTTTATATCTGAATAAAAAAAGTAGACCTGTTTTTACTCTTTCTATTTTTCGCATATTTTCGTTCTTGTGATTGTTGACTTCCGAATGATTGTTGCTGTAGTAGATTGTATTGTTTTTGGTAAATTGTTTCTAAAAAAGTTGCCCTTGATTTCTTTACACCGATCACCGTACTTGCCAGCGCACAAATTCTGCCCTACGGTGGGTGCCAATTGTAGGGACTCGATTTGTAACGGACCCTTCACAATGAAATCTATAGAGCAGTGGGTTTAAGGATTTGGTATCACCGAAGTAAACGATGGCTGGTGTAAAGTTTATAGTGAATAATTGATAGCATGAGATCTATTCAATTCTAAATGTCAGAATTTGGCTAAGTGTTTATGAAGGATATTTGTCCTCGGCCCAGGCCGAGGATCTATTATGTTTTTCTTCCTTTCTTTCTTTCTTTTTCTCCCTTTCATGTTGGGAAATCTCCTAATTATATATTGTTTCCTTCTGTTAATCTTAGCCGTCCATCTGGCAATTATCTGAGCCTCTAAGTATAGGGGATTGTCCCATCATCTATATTTGCATGCTTTATGTTATTTCCCAGCCGCCTTTGCAGGCTTTATAATAGTTGAAGTGACTGATGCTTTAGGGTTTTCAGGTCACCTCACCATTAAAGCGGTCAGAATGTTGGTGAGATATATTCAACGGATGTGGGATATTTTCCCTTTAGTGAAGTCGGTGTGCCGAGGACAGGTCATCCTCGGCGCGGGCCTTAGATGTCCTGGGTCCTTTCCCATTGTCCTTGGCCTTAGCATTATCCTCGGCGCGGGCCTTGGACCGCACGTAGTGGGCCAGCGTGGTTAGTGCAATAGGGCCCCACAGAACTTTTTAAAAGTTTAAGAACATAAAATAAAATATTTTTAATAGTTTACAAAAAAAATACAATCTTTTCAATAATTTAAGAAAAAAAACCAAGTTTTTAAAATTTTTGGATGAAAAACAAACTTTCAATAAATAGTAAAAAATAAGCAATTGAGCTTAAAAAGTGTCATGTAACTTTGGCCTCGCGGAAGTTCTATTTTCGCAGCATAGGCTTAAATGGGGCAAAGATTTGTAGATGGTAGTGTTGGATTGAGAGCCTTGTGGCCTTTGTAATCAAGCTGGAAATTCTGCTAGGATTGGTTTTGGTCCTAAATGGGGAGATAATTGAGGGATATTGCGAACTAGGCAAACAAGGAACATTTCAGCCTTGGTTCAATATTCAAATTGGGTAAACAAGACAAATTCAATAATTTTAACACTTCAAGACGTTCCTCCGCCATGGCATTATGTTAATATTGCTTATAGATTAAGCAAAGAAACGAATCCTTAAAATCCAAAAAAATGACTTTCTCAAAATAGATAAAAAAAAAAAGGCACAAATAATAATTTGGCCATTGGGGTTGGAGTGGTGGTATATATATATATATATATATATAGCTTGTGTAGGAGGCCAGAGTAGCTTTCCAATTTCCTCTCAACTCCGATCATGCAACCAAATGGAGCAAGAGTTATTACGTATAATTTGATTAAGAAATTCTAGATACAAATTATGCCACAATTTTTGACATAGCTATTCACGTGTTTGACAATAAGTGGTGAAAAAAAAAATTTATGGTTTGATTTGTGATATTAGAATTACTCAATTTGATCAAAATTTTTGTCTGTGAGTAAAGGGCCGATGAAACCAATTGCATTAAGTAGAAAAGCCAATTTTAGTGCAACTCAATTTCCCCTTTACACCAGTGCAGTACAAACATCTCTCCAATAAGAGAATGTATCATCCGATGAACATTACTATTTCCAAATGCCATTTTTGTCCGTGATGAGTAAACACTAGTGAATTTCGATTTCTAAGGAAGCGAGAATAAGTGTTTAATATCTTCTCATTTTTATATTCTAACTCAAAGCTTAATTTGGGTGATGAAGAGTAAAACATTTTCTAATGGGTCAAAGTGATTCTCAACTTGTTCAAAGTTTAGCAGTGACTCATTTTTCTTTGCCTTAAACCATGAGGCTTGTAAATTATCCTATACAATACTCACATTGAGCTACTCATGGCTCTCTCAAGGGCCTCAACCACTCATATTAATTAGAATAACCAAGAATAAAAATGCTTAATAGTCCATAAATGTAAGCGTTCCAAGGTGTGGCTTGTGAATGCCACCATGTCTACCAATTGCATTAATCTTTTGGATGCTACCCAGTGTAAATTCATCTTACACTCAGGTCTAAAAATATGCCACTAACTCAAGATTAGGATAGAGAAGGGAGTCACTAGTTAGTTTAGATTTAAGAATCACACTTTTGACCCCTGAGCAGAGGTCAAATTGTAATTAGATCTTAGGTCTAGAGTAAAAGCATGGATGGATCTATATATTGACTAGGGGGCAACGGCCCCCTATTTTTATTATTATTATAAATATTAGTATATTAATAGGTACTAATTTTAGTAATTTTATTCAATAAGATTACATTTTATTCCCCCTTAACAATGCCATTAATTCTTTTAAGAGTAATGTTATAGTCACACATTTTTTTACAACATTTTTACAAACTATTGAGGTAGCAAATTTTATTGGTTCGCACACTTGCGTCACTTTTTACTTATCAATAATCACTAACCACATTAGCAATTTGTAAAAATTTTGTAGTTTTAGCATTTTTCACCTTTTAAAGGCCATAAAAATTAATAGATTAAATTTAAAACAAAATATACAAGTTCAAAAAAATTAGCTCAACAACAAAAATTACCAATAATAAAACTAAAAAAATTAAGTCCAATCAATCTATTTTACCCCAAACAAACAATTTAGTCATTTGAAAAGTTTTAAACAAAAATCCTTAGTGATAAAGTAATAGAGTCAAGGGCGGGAATTGCCACACACAGTTAGCAGCAGAGCCGTCCCCCCTAACTCTAAGTCTTGGCTCCATTCCTAAGTAAGAGTATGAGCACCCAAGTCTACCTAAACAAATGAATTAGTCTCCACACTTCATAATTCATATCCCATATCCAATTTTTAACAAGGAAGCCAGTAAGTTGTATCCCTTATAAGCATGCACATACATAATCAAAAGATTGTATAACACACGAGCTCAAAGATCAAATGACGGGTGTGAAGTGTCCCGATCCTTGTGTTTTATTCAAAGGTCCTAATAAGATGTTTCTAAATTGATCAAGCATTTTGAGTACTTTAGGAGACTAAAACATTGATCATTTGGAATCAAAAGAGGGCAGGAGTCATGCCTTGGACCAGCGCATCCTGTGAATAGCATTTATTGAAAGAAAAGCAAAGAAAGCAGGAAATTGGGGGTTTCAAGGTCTTTATGAGGCAGGTGCATATGCAGGACTAAAACTGTATATGCTCCCGCAGTGCCCTAAAATGTGTACGTAGGGAATGGCTATGCATACGCACCCACGAGGAATAGACCTAATTCTACATTTCTACTACTTAACAAAGTTGTTATTACATTGTCAATGGATGTTTCTAATCGGTACAAACCTAACACATACTTTGTGTATATACAACTTGCAACTGCAACCAAACGTAAGCATCAATTCGTCAAAAACTAAAAAATATTGGTCTAGAATAGATAGCTAATTCTAAATATCTATGGACAACCAAAATATAATTTATATTAGGGGTAAATTTTAGATATAGTAGTTCTTTAAGTGTTAAAATTTAAATATTAGATTTCCCAACTTAATTAAAACACATGTTTGCATCAATTAATAATGAACAAACATTGTTATTTAGGACCTTCAGGTTAAGGGTTTTGTTTGGGGTTTAGGTTTCTAGGGTTTGGTTTCTTTGTAAGGTTTGGTCTAGGGTTTGGGTTCTGAATTTTGTGTAATGGCATGGTTTAATGGAATTGTTGAATTTTTGAAAACAATTTTTTTTGGCTTAATGGGTAAATGGTGGGTTTGGGGAAATTGTGACTGGACTAATGTATTGTTGCCTACGTACCCCCTTGGCAGAAGGATCAGGTCATCACGTAGTTCATTTTTACTTGCCTTAACTTTCGCCTAGGCCGCCTTTTTGGGTTTTCAACCTAGCAGGCTCTCTCACTCTCTTCTTTTTTTTTTACTCTCCTTTTGCGTATGGCTTTCCCTTTGCCGTTGCAACATGGAGATATCTTGGGCTCTGTTGGCTTCTTCGATCCCCGATCTCATTATCGGCCAAGATATACTTCAGTCCTCGTGCCCATTCTCTTTGAATTTAGGTCAGGTACTGCTTTGGGTTGGAAAGAATAGGTAGACAATGAGTTGTTCGACAAGGGTTTCATGGTGGCGCTACAGCGAGCCGGTGTGTTGAAGGCCATTGTTTCATCGTGTTGCTTGTCGAACTATAAGGACTTGTTCAATCTTCGTCATTTGGTCCACTGGTGGTGCAATGCTACTCACACCTTCTTTCTTTCCTACAGTGAGATCACCATGACCTTGGAAGATGTGGCAAACCAACTACTTTTGCCCATTCTTGGTGATGTTGACCCCGGTGCTTTGAAGCTCTCTCTGGAGGAGGAGGCCGTGGAGGCCGAGTTGAGGAAAGGGATAAGTGGTAATGCGAAGTTGTCACATTAAGTCAAAGCTTTTTCCAAGGCTTCTGTTGCTACTCGCTGTGCGGCCTCCGTCACATTCTGGCTCTGTAAGTTCATCTTTGGCTTTCATCCTTATTATGCTGTGAAGCCTTTATATTTTCCATTAGCCATCAAGATATCTGCTATGGTGAGTTTGCCGTTGGCACCCATGTTTCTAGTTCATCTGTATGTGTAGTTAGATATTTTGCAGAGTGATGAGAAGCAGGGGGGTTCCTACCATATAGTTACTACTTCTGCTTATAGCACTGTTTTGCAGTATTTGTTGTGGGAGCGTTGTGCTAGGCACTTGGCAAAGTGTAGGCTTGTCTGTTTTGCCTAGGAGAGGTATAATTCGTGTCCGAAGGTTATTACTGATTTTTGTAGTCGATTTGCATTTGATTTTCCGTTGGCTTTTCATTTGGTTGGATTGAAGCCGTTTGGGTATCCTGCCGTTGAGTTCTTTGATAAGGGAGTTGGTTTTTGCTGGAGAGCATATAGGAGTTTAGGTACTGGTTTTACGTGTGTTGATTCTACCATGGGTTCTTTTTTTGATGCTGCTGGGACTACCACCCTGTTGATTGGTTTTGATGAGAGGGGTATTGCATTGGTGTTAAATGCATTGGTTTTGATGTGCCCTTTGTCTCACTGACATGTGGGTCCATGTGACCCACATGGACCCACATGTCAGTGAGACAATTGGCGCATGCGCCCGTCTCACAAGATACCATTTCGTATGAATAACGCTTAAATCGTCGCTATAGACATTTTTTATATTTTTTTTTAGCCTTTACTGGCGGTTTTTAAACTTTATACCGGTGTTTTTTCGAAACTTAAAATTGCCGTAGTAGGCCTAACCTATACCTGCGGTTTAAAAACTACTGTAATAGGAATTTTTATACTTTTCTCATATAGCCTATACCAGCAGTTTCTAAACAGCCGTTGTAGGTCTTTTTTTTTTTTTTTTTCAAGCACATAAATTTTTCCTACATTTTGCTTTTCACATCCTCTTTATAGCTAAACAAAATACCATACTAAATACAAGAAATGATCTAGTTTAAACCACCAAATTTTTTTTTTTTTTACAAGATAGAATTTCTACTATAACCTAATCTATGTATATATATGTGTAAAATTTTCTCTTGGAGACTTGAACCCTGATCCTTGCCTCCCACACCCCATAAGCATTTATACTTGTGGAGTGACCACCAAGGGTACACGGTGGTTAAACCACCAAAATTTTAAGTACACCATATAAGTAAATATTCATTACCAACTTAAGCTTATGATAAATGCCAAAAGAATACATTCCAATTTCCAAATGTCTAGAATGTTTTTTTTTTTTTTTTTGAGAAAACAAATGTCTAGAATGTTTTGTGCCCAAAAAATTTACATTCCAAATTACATTAATGATTCACTAATTAATGCCTTTAGAGCACCCATTAACATTTCCCTTCACTTAAAAAAAAAAAAAAAAAAAAAAAAAAAAAAAAACACAATTATGATTCATGTCTAGTTTTTTATTGGTTTCACACTTTGGCGATGAAATGGTCAGACTTTTGGACTAAAAAGTGGAATATGTGTCAATTTTTTTTTCTTGTGTTGTGATTTCCCACTTAGTAACCCACGCCTAATGATTCTCCAATTTGCTTTTGGCTTAGGGATTATGGAGGTATATAGAGAGAATTAGCTGAAGCTGAAGGAGACGGAGCTGTGAAGAAAGGGTGACGTGAAATTAGAATATTTATACGTTCCCCGCACGTTAACCGACTATCAACTTTTTGACTACAATAGCTATGTCAAGAGAAAACTCAATTTTACATTACAACAAGTATTATGCTGACCTATGTGATGTACGCCTTAATTAAAAAATTATATGTAAATAAATCAAAATTTTATTAATATTTAGATGAGAGTTTGAAACTTTAATAGTGCTTTTCTTAAAATAAATTAAGTATTTTAATAGTAAGTCGCAAGACAAAAAACACATGAATTTACATGTAATACATACATATATATTAAATTCCTAAAAAAAAAAAATACATATATTAAATCACTTTGCGCAAGATGGTGTGCAGTGCATAAACTTTAATAATTTACCAAAATACATACATATATTACGTCTCAATGAGACTTTTGGTGTAGAAAATATTCAAACCGTAATGTTTTTATTAGTTAAAATATATTAAGTATTAACATGTATCATACTTCAATTTCTATAATTCATAATCACAGTTAATATAATCTAGTATTTTTTAAAATAAAATCCAATTTGACAAATCTTTTTTTGAATAATGGGATAAAATGGGTTCAATCTTATCCTTGTCTGTCCTCAATGAAATCGATCACATTTAATAACTATGTTAAATGTCTTGTTTACCAACATGTTGGTCTAGTAATAAGGATTTGGGCCAACATGCCTTAGACATGGGTTCTTGTTTAACAACACGTCGGATGGTCCAGTGGTAAAGGCTTAAGCCAACATGTCTTAGGACATGGATTCAAGTTCCTCTATTAGTCGTGTGTATGACTCCTTATACCCTAGTTACAAGATGTTCATCTAGCTTATCAGTGATTGTGATATGAAATCTTATTCCTAAAGCGGTTAAAGTGCTACTAAGGTCACGTCTAGATAGGAAAGTCATACAGATCACTCCCTTATAACCATTTTTTTGTTTACCCAAAGAAAGAAGATAAAAATGCCTTGTTTAACTATCATAATCAACAACCTAAGGAGACAAAGAAATGAAGAAGACCAGAGGCCAAATAATTTGTACTTTAATTAAATAGGATTAAGAACATTGTGATTGTATTCACTTTTCATAGCTTTCATGTCTACTAGTCCCACTAATTTACCAACCGAGTATATATCGGATTGGTACATCCCCAAGTCTTAAGCCTTGGGGTTCAGGAGGTTCAAACTTTAGGGATGGAGAAGCATATCTAGTATGTAATATTTCTAATTCAGCCAAACAAAAACAAAAACAGCTAGTGTTCTCTAGATAGAAATTTTTTTTTTTTAATTTTTTTATAGAAAACTATGATACAATTATTATCCTTTTTGAGTGATATTGATAATGCACAATCAATAAATGAAGCCTTTTGCATATATATTAGAGCATCCGCAGCTGGATTCTATATCCTATCTTATTTTATAATCTTAAAAATCTACTTTATCAATTATACCATACCATTTACAATATACTCAACATCCCAAAATTCTATTTTCCTATTCTACTCATTAAAATAATATATTTACGTAATAAAATATATATATATATATATATTTTTTTTTTCTCAATTTTCTCCCCCACGGGCGTCATCCTCCATTCCTTTCCTTTTCACCTTCTTCCAGCCTCCTTCTCCAAATCCATCATCCATATCAACCCAACTCCTCCATCATTAACCAGCAAAACAACCCAACTCCTCAACAACCCAGATCGGCGAAATAGAAAAGAAAAAAAAAAACAAAAAAAAAACCATTAACCAGCAAACCTAGAAATTTATATACCAGAAACCCACAAATCGTTCCACGCCACAAACCCACAAACCCAGAAATTTCTCAAACCCAGAAAAACCATCCACCGATCTCCGCCACGCCACAACCACCACAACGCCAATACCAGCAAACCCAAAAAAAAAAAAAAAAAAAAAAAAAAAAAACATATACCAGCAAACCCACACCGGATCACAACGCCATAGCCACCATAGCTCCACCGATCTCGCCACCCATCGATCTCCACCACGCCACAGCCACCACAATGCCGATACCAGCAAACCCAGAAAAAAAAAAAAAAAAAAAAAAAAAAAAAAAAAAAAAAAAAAAAAAACATATACCAACAAACCCACACCGGATCACAACGCCACAGCCACCACAGCTCCACCGATCTCACCACCCACCGATCTCCACCACGCCACATCCACCACAACGCCAGTCACATATACCGACAAACCCAGAGAAAAAAAAAAACCATTAACACCCACACCGGATCACAACGCCCTCGCCACCCACCAATCTCCGTCGTGCCAATCTCGCCACCCACCGATCTCCGCCGTGCCAATCTCGCCACCCAACGATCTCCACTTCACCGATCTCCACCACAGGGTGTTAGGTCTGAAGAGAGCAGATAAGAAAGAAAGAAGGAAGAGAGAGAAAAGAAAGAGAAAAAATGAGGGAGGAGAGAGAAATGGCCGGGTTAAAAGGAGAGAGGAGAGAGAAATGAGAGTATTAAAAAAAAAAAATTTTACAATTCAGCTACAGTACCATCTTACATTTAAGATGGTACTGTAGCTATACATCAAATTTTTTTAGCATTTTAGCATATGGCCTTCCAGTTGCTGGCCTTTTTTTGGGCTTGTATGCCAAATGTGCTTTGCATTTGGCATATAGCCATCCAAATGCGGATGCTCTAAGAGTTTCATCTTATCCCCTTTAAGGATGAAGAATATTAATTCCATTATCAATTTTCTCTTTTATCGGGCTACTTTAGCCTCTTTTTGGTAATAAAGATAGTTGTCTTACTTTTCAAAAAGAAAAAATCTTATCCCCTTTAATAAGAACGGGTAATAACTTTGATATTTGATAAAAATAATGAGGAGTGATATATTTATAATATTTTCACAATATTTATTATAATTTTTTAATTTGAATTCAGAATGAAAATTACTTTCTTGTGGAGTAGTAAAATAAATAAAATATTATGTACATAGGATTTCTCTTATAAAAAAGAGAAATCTTATGTTCATAATATTTTTAGGCTGGTTGTTACTAGTTGTTATTTTTTGATCTAAAAAGTAATTTTAATGGTATGTTTAAATTTGAACAAAAACAACTAATCACCAATAATTTATTATGAAAAGGTAACCATATCCGCCTGGAAAGGACTCGAGAATGTTAAACTGCTCACGAGGAGGTTAAGGCCTTGTTTAGTACGCAAATTTAAATACGTGTTTTCAGTTTTTAAATAATATTATACATATTTTTACATACTTTTCACTCACATATATTTTAAAAAAAATTGTAAAAAAAACTGAAATCTGTTGTTTAAATCCCAGCCATAAACCGCTCATACTCAAAACATTGTCGGCCTTTCTATCCAAAAAGAAAAAAACATGTCGGTCCCTCCACTTTTCCAACGCGGGAACTTTGCCACGTGTGTCCTATAACGTTATACTTTCCGTTCCCACCTTCCTCTCCAAAACTCAACTTCCCCAACTCCAACCACAACGCCAACTGCCGATTTAGCTTCTCTGTATCATCATTTTATTTCAAGCCCTTTCATGTTCAAATCATTAATAATGAATCAGTAACAAACAAAACCCCAACACAAAATTTAATCAATGGCTTACCATTCCCACAAAACTCCTCTCTACCCGGAGGTGGGGATCCAATCAAACCCTAACCCTTATTCCTCCTCCTCCTCCTCCTCCAATCTTTACCCCTCATTCGATATGCGAGACCTCGCCGGTAACCTCTTCCCGGAACCCACAGTCGACCACCAGACTTCACCCGCGGCTCCGCTGATGGCCATCGAAGAGGTCCTCATCGAGATCCCCGGCGCCATTCTCAACCTCATCGACAAGCACTACAGCGTCGAGCTCGCTTGCGGCGATCTCACCGTCGTCCGTCTCCGCCAGGGCGACGACGTCGTCGCCGTCCTCGCCCGTGTCGCCGACGAGATCCAATGGCCTCTGGTGAAAGACGAGGCTGCCGTCAAGCTTGACCACTCGCACTACTTCTTCTCCCTCCGCGACCAGAAGCAACACGCCTCCGATTCCGACGACGACGATGATAAAGACTCCGATAACATGTTGAATTACGGATTGACGATCGCGTCCAAGGGGCAGGAAAAGCTTTTGAAAGACCTGGATTCCATTTTGCAGAATTACAGTAGCTTCTCGGAGCAGAAAGTTTCGGACAACGCGAAGAAGAAGGGGGAGGCGCTGGACGGTTCGACGGCGATGGAGGTTTCGCCGGCGGATTTGAAGTCTGCGAAGAAGAAAGAGCTGATGGAGAAGCGGTGCGCCGCGTACTGGACTACGCTGGCGCCCAACGTGGAGGATTACAGTAGCACTGCTGCGAAGATGATCGCGGCGGGTTCGGGAAAACTGATCCAGGGGATCTTGTGGTGCGGGGATGTCACGATCGAGAGCTTGAGGTTGGGGAATGATGTTATGAAGAAAAGGTTGGGTCCGGGTTCCAATTCCGAGATCAGTCCCCAAACCTTGAAGCGGATTAAAAGGTATGGGAATGAGTACAAATCAACAATAAACTGTGGTGGTTAATGAAATTTTTGTTTTGGAGAGGATCAATTTGTGTTTTATGTAGAAATATATGTATGTTTGTGGTTGAAATGAAAATGGGAGCTATGTCACAGATAGGTGGTAAAGTTTTGAAATGGTTTAGTTGAAAATGGGAAAAGAAACTCAAATACTGTGATACTCTCTCCGGGTGTAGTTGCCAAGTATTGATTAAACTTTTAAAGATTTTTCTTTTTTGGCTTTGATTGTTTATGTAGGGTTAAGAGGGTGACCAAAATGACAGAGAAAGTTGCAACTGGGGTCCTTTCTGGGGTTGTCAAAGTCTCTGGATTTATAACAGGCTCAGTGGCAAATTCAAAAGTGGGGAAGAAGTTTTTTGGCTACCTACCAGGGGAGATTGTGCTTGCTTCCCTAGATGGATTTAGTATGTTGATCATCTCAAACCCTTGCGTTATATATTATAATATATTAGCATATATTTCTTTTCTGAATGGCTGTTTTTACTCTATCAAACAGCTTTTAATCCAAAAGTTCATAAATAGATGCATTATAAAATCTATGAAGTTAATGTTGGTTTGCTTCACCTTGCTTCCTATTTGATTACCACAAAATAGCAGAGTGGCACACATGATGTGTGTGGAAACTGGAAAGGGAAAATATTTGTAACTGGAGGAAAGGGGCAATAGGGTGTTGAAGGTAGATTTGAGAAAAAAGGAGGATGACAGGCCGTTTAATTTCAATTCTAGAGGATCTAAATGTGTGTTCTGGTTTTTATCTCCTCTTATGGTTCATGTGAATTGAGTGGATGGTACTGGTTTTTGGCCCTTCTGTTCATGGCTTGTCATTGCTTTGATAGACTTCATTAAATATTCTTGTTGTACTTTGGTTCCTGGCTGGAACTATGTTCTCAATGTGTTGCCAAAAAATATCTGTTTAATTGAATCAATTATCCTTGAAGTAAGGTTGGCGGGATGGCTTTACATTGCTTTAAGGTGATGGGTTAATGGTAAATAGGATAGGGGCTGTTTAAATGGCTTTAGATGTTCTCATTTTGTTGCCAAACAATACTCGTTGAATTGAATCGTACATGAATTAAGGTTGGTGGGTTGGCTTTTGATTGCTTAAAGATGATGGGTTATTGCTAGTATAAGAAAGGGGTTATTTAGATGTTGTATGCATAAGAATGGTTTTGGACAGAAAACTATTAACCACCATCAGAGAAATTAAGGGTAAGAGCAGGTGTGATGGTAGAATAGTAACGAGGAGTAACCATTCCCCTCCCCTCTCTACTCTCCTCCCATCTGGACTTCACTCTCCTCTCCCTCCACACAGACAAACAAACAAACAAAAAATGCTCATTATCTATTCTAATAAATTGTGAGACTCTGAAAACTAGAATGAAATCCAACAAGATCTTTGTGACTGTTATGAGCCCTCAAATGAGGGGCATTTCAAATTTTTGTCTTCCCTCTCCCCCATCCAAAGAGTATTGTTGTCCCCACTATTTTGTTTTACCAAGGATGAACTCCTTGGCAATCATGATTTTTTCAGCATTGAGTTTTAAAGATTGGATAACAATGCTTTGGTTGGTACTTTTTATTTTATTATTTTTATTGATAATACTTTTACTGCTGAGTTCAAATTTTTACATGTGTCTTCAGATTTCCTTCGTCAAACAGGTTTAATACATTTTACTGTTTCATTATATTAGATGGTTTTTATTATTCTGTGCAAGTATGGTTTGGAAAACAAAATATTAAACACTGGCAAAGAACAGAGCACATGTCACATGCACACTTCTTAATTATTTTCATCAACACCAGTTTCAAATAATTCTGTTAAAGTTTGGGTAAATTTTACTTTTGACCCTTGAAATATGGGGTAAGTTTGATTTTGGTCACTTCATTCTCAAATATTTGAAAAGGAACTATTTAGTCATTCCAATTTATTTTTCATCCATTTTTTGTTAGCATGGCTAATAGTATGCTGAATAGATACTGACATAGCTATAGGTATACTTTTGGTCTGTGAAACATAAGATCAGTTCAATTTTGGTCAAATATTTTTTGATGAGGTCACTCAAATATTTAAAAGGTACTAGTTTAGTCCCTCTGTCAATTTCTGTCCCTTTTTGCTTATGTAGCTTACATCATGTTAATCTGACTTTTTTATTTTCGGGCAAAACTTTAATACGGTACCTTATGTCATGTACCTTAGGTTCCCTTCTCAAAATTTAGCTATGGGGCTACACAACGAAATTACTTATCCCCGTTACAACACCTACTCTTCCAGTGAGAAAAGCCTGTTAAAGTCAAATTTGCAATGAACTCAAAGGCTCTCTCTCAATTCAGTCTGCCTCTTCTCTCTTTGCTAGTAATCACAAATCCATGCCCTCTTTGAGTAGAAATCAAGAACTTTTAGTGGAATTACTCAAACAGGAGTGATGGTGGCCATGGAGTTTGCATCAAATGCAGAACTCCAAAACTTTCATTGACAGATTGAAATTGGAAGGTGAAAGAGGAAGAAGGGCCAAAAATCGAGTCTTCATTGAAAGAGAAGGGGGACTTGTTGAATCACTTTAGGGTCCTTGGATTTGGAATTTTGGACGGTGGATTTGGAATAAGGGATTTTTGTGGATTTCTTTTTATGTTCTTAGATTTTGGAGGACAAGGAACACAGGTGTTGTCGTAGTGAAAATGCCTGACAACAATGTCAATTATTGGAAAGATGGGTTCATTGAGTTTAGTCAGTTTAATCATTAGTACAAAACTTACAGAATCTTGGACCATTTTTCTAGACCCAATTCTAAATAGGGTCTGCGATTGTACTAACGAAATCAATTTCTTTACTTCTGAGGAAGAGAAGATGACACAAGAGTATACAGTCGTGAAGGAATTTGTGGAGTCCATTTGCAATGAGTTAGGATACCTGCTCCATCTGGGAAGTTCTCTTACGGCTGTATCAATAAATGTCTTGGAATTCCACCTCTGAGGCGAACTTTAAGTCTACCACCACTTCTATTAGAGTGATTGTACAAAAATTGTTTGATTTCTGTTCAAGATGGCGTGGCATTTTGATTTCTAGCAAAGAGACAAGGGGGCTGAAAGAGTTTTGCATCTTGAGTTCAGGGGAAGTGACAGAGAAAGGGGTGGGTTTTTCTCACAGGAGAATAGAAAGAGTTTTAAACATTTAACACCATTCAGTGAATTCTGTTAAATTTTAAATGGGGAATCTTAGGTACAGGACATAGGTACGTACTCTATATAACTCTTGCCCTTTATTTTCATTCTTTTTCCTTCTCTCATTTCTTTTCAAGATTTTTCTCCTCCACTCTTTTTTCTTTTCTTCTCGAGCTGCTGGCCACATCTTTCTTAAGCATCCCAAACTATGCTTCACGGTGGTGGCTAGAGGTGAATGGGATGATCTTAAATAAACTTTTTCCACTGTGAGGTCCCTCTGGAGCTGGTCTTCAGTGACCTGTGTGCCATATATGCTTTAGCTGTCCCCTGCCACGCAATAAGCTCTTTCACACATCAATTGAAGGGGTCTCAATTATGTCACTGATATCTTTCTTGAAAGCAAAACCCAACATGACAATCTTCTTATTTGAAAAATGTTAATAGAGAAAAACGCAGTCGGTGGCTGGAGAAGAATTGACAGAGGGATTAAATTCTAAACCGTTTAAATATTTTAGTGAAGTCTCACTTTTTAAATTTGAGGTTTCAAAATGAAATATATCCTATATATCAGGGACTGAAAGTATAATTTACACTAATATTTAATTAATGCCATTTAGTTAAAGAATGTCACTCCAGCAAAAATAGACTTACCTTTTAAATATTTGAGGGGCCAAAATTGAACTTACTTTCTATTTTAAGGACCAAAATTGTATTTTCGCTTTAAAGTTTCATTTGAGACAAAAGTAAGGATGAACTTGACTTGATCTTGAAAGTTGTGTGACAACATTGACATAGCTAATAGTTAAGGGACTTAATTAAACTTTATCCAATGGTCCGTGGGCCAGATTACTAATTCAACCTAAACTCAAATTTTTGTAGTCCATAATAATTATAGGCTTGTGGATACCATCCCTTTTCTAATAGGGATATAACTCCCAATTTGGGAACTAATAAACTCCTACAGACTAGCATGAAAGTGAAAAAAATCTTTGAAACTATTATTAGCTGTTGAATGGGGGATATTTTAAAGTTTTAGCTCCCCTTCAACACCACCCCCCCCCCCCCCCCCCCCTTCTCAACAAAACTATCCACTTTTCGACTGATGTGAACTCATTAGCAATGAATACTTCCAATGACTTTGTTCAGCATTGATTTTTTAAAGATGTGATATCAGTGCTTCTGTTGGTAATTTTTCCTTAATAATAAATTTATTTCCAAGTAAAAATATTTCTTTTAGTTTGTATTATTTATGTTTCTAATTCCTTGTAAATAGGCAAAGTTTGTGACGCTGTTGAAGTTGCTGGAAAAAATGTCATGTCAAAATCATCCTCTGTGACTACTGAACTTGTCTCCCACAGGTAAATTAAGCAGATGCTTTTTTTTATTTATCTATAAATATTATGAATATAGGTATAAATTAAGCAAACGTGTAAAGACTTGAGTTAAATAGCATGAAGCTTATAGACGAATTAAGTGATATCATTTGGGGACAATTAACATTAGTGATCCAGTAACTGATGAGCAATGTTTTTCTCGAGAAGAAAAAAATGACAACCAATCAAAGTTCGTTTTTTTGCATTCATGCTTTAGTAATGTTGTGAATCACTTTTGGCTTTGCTTTGCCCAACTTTTATGTATTTCTGCCACAAATATTGGGACTACGTTTTCATCCCCAACATGTTTTACAAAGTGGGTCATCATGCGTCTCTAACTATTTAGAGTTTGAATTTGGATGATGTTTGTCCTGCAGGTATGGGGAACAAGCAGGTCATGCAACAAGTGAAGGGCTTGATGCTGCTGGCCATGCTATAGGCACTGGATGGGCTGCTTTTAAGATCCGAAAGGCATTCAACCCTAAAAGTGTTCTGAAACCTACCACCCTCGCCAAGACTGCTGCTAAAGCTGTAGCTGCTGAGAGGAAGGCTAAGAGTTCCAAGTAATTGCTGATGGAATTTGTTGATAGTGTAGTATATGTCTGGCCGTTTAATTTAGTATTTTCTCCCATTTTTACTTAAGTTAGATGAAACATTTAAGTTGTTATTGTTGTTGTAGATAAGCCTAGAGTGTATTTGATTCGTTTGTTCTAAAAACAACAAAGCTTTGGTTTTGTGTCACAATACAAACTCGATCAAGTATGGTCAACAAGAATGTATACAGATCTTAAATGTAATCATGGTATTATCCTTCCAATATTTATGCTTTATATTAGTATATTGTATTACTCTTTCCCACAACTATATAAAAATGTGACAAGAAACTTTATAGACTGTTTCCAAGTCCATCGCCAATAAAGCCACATGTACATGATATATTTGGCAGTCATATTCAACACAAGACACCCTTTTGGTAACAAAAGCAGGAGGGAGAACTGTGACTTCTCAAAAGGATTTCATGTAACTCTGCCCAGATATGCAGCCTCTTTACTCCTCATCATCTTCTACTTCCTCTCCATTTAATGGTGCAGGGCTAGACTAGGCTTCTCCTTGTTCTTCTATTTGGGGAGGTCTTGTCTATCGCCAGCTGAAGGTGCGGTAATCTCACGTGGCTTTTTCTTGCCACCCAAACAGAATTTTAATACCTGTCCTAAAGGATGGACACTAAGAATAATACCATACCGGGCACTTGACCTTGAATGTTGAACTGGAACAAGTTCATTCTGACTGTCTCATGAAAAAATTAATGTTGTCTTTAATTTTTTTTTTTTTTTTTTTTTTTTTTTTTTGGTGTCTATATATTATTAAAGGCAGTAATGCTAGAAACTTATACCTTTTTATTTATATAACCATGCTTTAAATAAAATGTAGTTGAAAATTTTGATTTAAAAAAATAATAATAATTTGAACAAACAAAAGGAATACAATTTTCTAGGGTTTTTGGTGAAACAAGCTGCTTTAGCCAAGTTGAAATGGAATCTGCACTACAATAGTTGGTTGACTCATAAACTGTTACTAGACTTTTTAATTTCACATGTTAAATTATTTTTTCCTTCTTCACATGATAACTTTTATTTTTCTCCATAAGCCTTGGAAAATCTTACTCTTCCATCCACCTATAATTATTAATGAACGCAAATAAGTTGATAAGATCGTAATGTGATTCACATGCACTCGTTTCATCTTAGATTATTTAATACGTTTTTCATTCATCCATACGCTTGTTTATAATTCATTTCTAGAAGAATAAAATAGGTTGAAAGATCAAATGTGGTAAATTCTACGTAAACTTCATATTTGTTATATAAGAATTTGGGCAAATTACAACTTATCAACCTGTGATTTGACTAAAATTTAAGCTGCTACCTTTGGTTTAAAATTTGACACTTTACCCACTTGAGATTAGCTCAGTTAGATTTACTTAACCCAACTCTATTAAAAACAGGGTTAAATATGTAATTTTGCTCCACTTTTGTGTCTCTCTCCTTCAAAAACACAAAAAACATCAAAATACAAGATCAAATAACATCAAAAAGAATTCAGAGAGACACTTGCATTATGAGATTTCAAACCACAGATAGGCGACTTAAATTTCGGTCAATCCTCATGTGAGTAAAGTGTCAAATTTTAAACCACAGGTAGGCAACTTAAATTTCAACCAAACCACAGGTGATTAAGTTGTAATTTGCCCTAAGAATTTTTATCAAAACTAATTGCAAAGCGAGTCTTCAACTTAACTTCAATTCAATTTTGATTAGGCCTCATCAAGACCCATTGAAAAATTTAAACTCAATAACCTTGTTCAAAAACTTCCTCTCGCTTTTCCTTTATGCATGTATCTGACTCAATATTTACTCTAATGCATCCTAGCTCATTTAATCACCACACTTATAAATAATAAATGACTTTCAGTCCTTATCAATGTGGGATTCCATACTTGACTTACTTTCTATCCTTAACTCACTCAATATAACTCTCTCTCTCTCTCTCTCTCTCTCTCTCTCTCTCTCTTAACACTATGTTTGGTTGGGTGGATTTTAGAGAGGATGGAAAAAAAATAGTGGAAAATATGAGAGAAAATGAGTGGGAAGAGTGTTTGGTTCAGAGGGGGAGGGGGAGAGAAAAATGGTAGAGCCCAGCTGTTTTCTCTTTGGGCCCACCACAATTCAATCTCTCCAAAATGGAGAGAAAATAAGAGAGAAAAGAAGGAAGAGTGAGTTGGACAAAATTGACCTTCTCCATCTAATGGCCAACTTTTTATCTTTTTCTACTTTTGTCTTTTTGTCTTTTTTTTTTTTTTTTTTTTTTTTTTTTTTTTTTTGCTTGGATAAAATTTCTTTTGATTTGCACAGTACGTTCACGTTGGTTTGATTTTGGTTTTGTGGTTTTTTTTTTTTTTTTTTTGGATAAAATTTTGCACAGTAGACGTTAGCTCTTTTTGTTTGTTTTTATCTTCTTTTTTTTTCTTTTAATATCCTTTTAGCATTTGCTTATTTTATAAATAAATTAAAGTGTCCAAGACAAATTTTTTTTTAATAATAAATGTGTTACTTTTTGTTTATATATTTGTAAGGACATAATGGTAAATTTATATCAACTTTATTTTTCATCTTCTCATTTTTTATCTCAACTAAACAAAAAAAAATTTCATCCCTCCACTTTTTCACCCCTCCAACCAAACACAGATAAGAAAAAACTAAATCTTTTCTATTTTTTCACTTTTCCATCCTTTCACAATTTTCTATTTTTCTACTTTTTCATCCTCTTATTCAAACGGACCCTAAGCAGACAAACTCACTCTCTCTCTTTCTAATCCCTATCACAGTTTTGACATAAACATAAAATAGAAAGCTAAAAACTAAAAAGTAATCGAGTCACTATGCAGAAAAAATCTTTAAGTAGATATTACGCATCTACATTTCGATATTTTTGTTATATTTCTTTTCTTATATTAAAAAAAATAATAATAATAAAAAAGGTGAAAGCCACTTATCTGCAAATGTGCAACTAAAGGATGTTAGCTATACGTATGAACTTTTCTATCTAATCTAATCTTTATCAGATCTTTTGCCAAGCTTTTCTAGTGGATCATAAATAAATAAGGAGATTACAGGATCTGTACCTCATGCCACTGAGTCATATTAAAATTTTTCATTGGGAATATTATATGCAAGAATGTATACAGATCTAAAATGTAATCATGGTATTATCCTTCCAATCTTTATGCTTTATATTAGTATATTGTATTACTCTTTCCCACAACTACATAAAACTGTGTCACGAAACTTTAGACTGTTTCCAAGTCCATCACTAATAAAGCCATATACATGATGTATTTGGCAGTCATCGACTCATCATCAACACAATTACACAAGGCACCCTTTTGGTAACAAAAGCAAGGTGCTTCTCACATACTAAGGCTGGGTACACGTTTGTGTTTAACGTTTGCGTTTTCTGCGTTTTTTTTTTTTTTTTTTTAGCGCATGAACAGTAACATCACGTGGATGCACTGTGCAGGAGACAATTATCACTATAGCAGTATTGTTCAAGCACTATAGCAATAATGTTCATGTATTTAATATTAAAAATATTAAAAGTACTGAAAATAAGCTAAACCATTTTTATTCTTGAAAAAAAATCTATATTCTAACTTAAAAATCTTATTTCTTTATTTAATTTTCATTATGTTTCTCACTTTTTTTTTATTTCAATTACCGAGGCAAAGTAATAATAAATAAATAAAAACAAAATTTTGGGAAATAAATCGAGAATCATATAACTATTTTGAAAAGTGATTAGCTAAAATAGGAAATATATGTTCTTATTTTAAAATATGAAGACAAATTTAAGGAGATTAATGTGTGAATCTTCACAATTATGGAATGAAATGGCACTCATTTCATCCACACTGGATACATGTTATTACAATTACCTAATCAAAGAAAGATTGCCAAGTTAGATTTTTTGTACTACCGATTGAATTGCAAGATGTTGAATGACAATCAATGTGATAAGTATTGCTACCTAAATTGGAGAGAAACAAGAGATATAGAGAAAACAAATCCCCCTAAATTGTGTAAAATGACATGTATACCTTCACTTATTTTTAATCCTATGCTGTGTTGTATGTGGCAACTGTGACTCTTTTGGGTTTTTTTCTTCTTGCTTTTATCTTATTCTTTTATTCTCAATTTTTGTCTTGATAGTCATTGCTGGAACGTGATATAAGTACGAGTATGTATAATAGTTACAGTTTTTCTTTTTCTGTTTTTAACGCAGTTTCTATTTTTTTTATTAGCGCTACATTTCTTTTTGGTTCTTTTTGGTTGTGTGCGTGTGCGTGTAAATATACATATATATATATATATATATATATATATATATATATATATATATATATATATATATATTAAATGATAAAATTATTTTTTACTAAATAATAATAATAAAAATAATCACACTTTATTAAAAAAATTGTTTTATGTAATAGAGGCACGAAAGTAAAGTTATACAAACTAAATTTTCTAGCCTTTCATTTTTCTTTCTAATCAAACAAATTAAAGAGTTTTTTTATCTCTTGACTTTTCTGCTCCTGGCCTGAAGCCAATCACCATGAGAAAAAAGCTAAAAAAAATTTTATTCTTCCACTTTTCTATCATTTTTCTATTTTCTATTTATTCACTTTTCTATCAATATTGTGGTGTCAATTTTATAAAAGTCATGTATGCACTATGTTTTCTGCCTTAGCACATACATAATTGTTGCTCATTATTAAACTCTCTTGTAGGTTAATTTTATGAAATAAATATTTATTGAGAACCTTGCGTTTTTAAGTCAAGCTTTGATATGAGTCTTAAAAGAAAAATTTTGTCTATAAAAAGGAGAAAAATGGTATTCTGGGGTGTTTAGTTATTCATTATTGTTGTTGTAGCAGTGGAATAGTAGATAAGCCACTGTTTGTAGGTGGAAATATTTAACTGTCTAATATATTTGATCCGTTAGATCTAAGAACCACAAAGCTTTGGTTTTGTGTCACAATACAAAATGTTTGCTGGGCTTGGAATAAGCTGCTCGGGCCCTTTTTAGATGCTCTTAATATAATGGGTTTGCACTCAGGGCATGTTTAATATTCCATGGCAATGGAGTGACTATTGAGGCATCTTCAATTTTGAAGGCTATTTAATAAACTGAAATCCGCCAAGAGGCCTAGAGGAAAAATGGTTTGAGTTACAGGGTTAACAGTATATTATAATTATTTTTAAAAAAAATAAAAAATAAAAACTGGAACCCCTCGTCAAATTAGTGCGTAAATAAAAATGACTCTTGTTACTTTTCCTTGCAATGGTTCTATTTATCAATAATGAGATTGTGAATTAAAGAAAATGACCTAACCTATGTATAGACTGGACTAGTCACGAGTCCTTAGCTAGACACAGACTGATATTTTGTCACAAAATTACAATTAATTAAACACCATCTTTTCAGTGTGCTTTCCTTCCTAGCCTTTTGCTAGTGCGTCTAGGTAGAGATTAGAATGATACATGTGTTTGGCATGGTGTGGGATGCCCAATTAGACAATCTTATTCTTCTTCTTTTTTTATTTTTTTATTTTTTGAGAAAACAATCTTATTCTTCAGAATATCACTATCCTTATCCTTGCATCAACATCCAAAAAAATATATATATATCTCTCTCAAAAAAAATATCCGTACCATAAAATGGGCTTTGGTTATTTATTGCCTTGCTTCATTGGCAAGCAGCCACGCATGCCACCCACCTCTTTTGAGGCAATCTTATGTAGAAAATGAGTCACTTTCTATTAGGAAATGTTTTAATCACAGATTTAGTGATTCCATACAGAAGATTTAGGTTTTGGATTTTAAAAATTCTGTGTCAAGGACTCAAGGCACAGAGTAAACTGTAGTTGGCAATTACAATTTGATTGACAATCAGTTACCAAACAATTAAAACTTATCTTAAAATTTTGAGTAAATGTCTAGAGATTTAAAATTTCTTGTTTACTTTTTTTCCTTTCGAATTTTACAAATACCACTCATGACTTTGTCGTTAGTATCAATTTCGTCTTTAGATTTATTTATTTTTTGAGAATCCTGTCATTAGATTTTCTAATTAAATTATTAGTAGGATATAATTTAAATTTGTGACAAATCAAACCTTCTATTCATATTTTCTATTACAACCTTTGTTTTCTTTTAGAAAAATTTTCTATTACAACCTAAAGAACTTAATCATTGGAAGTATACATGATAATAATAATGGCACTTTCAAAATTATAGATGATGTGGTAGAACTATATGCACATCACATGATTAACTTCATTAATCTTTTAACTGAAAATACGAACATAAGCCATAAGGCCTAAGTTGTCACAAATATAAAGTTTAGGGTGTTAATTGTTCAAATAAAAAATACTAGTGTGTTATTTTTGTAATCCTCCATTGTAGTTATTGAAATTTATATAATAAAAAAAAAAAAAAAAAAGAGAGTTGTTATTTGTAAAAAGCCCACTTTTTTAAACCTTGGGGTCGAATATTTGTAATAAATGAATTTAATGAATTTTTTATTTTTTATTTTTTAAGGATATTTGAAAAGTAAAACCAAAAAAAGCTAATCAAATCATTCAAGCACTAAAGATGGATTGGTGCAAAAGTGTGGTATGGTTCGTTCCTTTAGTTTTAAGCCATAAGTTTTCAATGGTGGACTTTTGATTATCAATTAATTGACGAATCAAATGCTCCATTGGTGTGAAGACCTCCACATTTTTTCAATGCTAGCCTTTCCTGTTGATTCTTTGTCTGATTCAGATGACTCAATTCCTTGGCATACAATGTACTAATGAATTTGCTACCGACTGACAGATTTTTTGAAATCTCTGATCTTTGCCATGTATTCTTTCAAATAGACATAAAAAATCATACCTAAGATTTTCCAATTTTGGTTGTTGGAGCTGACATTGGAAGTTCCTATGGGACAAAAAACATTTCCATAAAGTGGATCCCAGTTGTTCATTATCAAAAGGTTTTGCGAGCCATGGATATACATGGCAGATAGCGCACACACCATGAAAACGTCAACCATGGTGGAGTTTTGGAATGTGGCTAATAAACATGCACCCAATCCCTCCACTCTCTTGTGGGATTGACAAATCTTCCTGAACGACTTTTGCCATTTTGTTTTTGTGTGTCTAGCTTTGAAGGTACGTACCTTTATTGGAAGCCACATGACTTTCAAAATAAGTAGGTGAAGCATGTTATATGTGCATCTAAGCAGAGGCATGAATTTTAATGAAAAAAAGAAAATTACGAACAGACCAAACTCTTAAATTCCAATCTTTTCCTTTGCTTTGATCTGAATTGTGGGAAAAAAGAGATTAAAAAAATAACAATAAGAAGAAAATATTTCCAAATATCTTCGAGTAAAAAATCAAGAATAACAAAAGGCTGAGTTGCTCTACCACACTATATATGATGATAATGTTTCTTAATTGTGTTCTTGTTTTGGCTAAGGCAATAGGAATGAAATGGTGTGGAGAGTGGAGAGTGATTAGCACTAAAGTCATGTAAGTTAAAAGGTTGATTAGGACTTTAATTAAGCTGAGCTCTTAGTGTAGTGGCTGTTTACATAAGCACATGAGAGACCTTACAGCATGGGAGATTATGGATTAGTGAGGTGGAGCACAAAAGCTATGTTCTAGAGGATCAACCTTGTCAAATCAAGGTACCTAGTGCACGCCCCATACATTGTTGTGGCTTTATTAATTAGTCTTTATCTTATGTATGACTGTATGGATTACTATCACTCTATCAGCAACCACCTCTTGCGACAAGGAAATTATGACCTACATTGTTTTCTTACTTTCAGTATACCCATGTTTATATTGCTTTGTTAGGTCGTTAAGGAAAGTCTTGCAAGAAAGTAGTTCTCAGGGAAAAATATAAACGAAAAGAATGGTGGAAAAGAAACAAGGATTAAAATTTATCATAATGTTTTGTTAGGTCGTCAAGTGTTTGAATTATGTGGTGAAAATGACATTTCCTCCTATGAAGTAGTTGCAATTTTGACTCGGGTAAGCCCAATAATAATACTTCTCATTCCAACTAAAAGCTCTTTACTAAGCTTAATTTTTATATGCATAAAACGAATAGTCTCGTGGTTTAGTGACACTGCAATTTAAAAAATAAAGAGGAGAAAGATTATGCAAACAAAACACAATACATATAATATAAATTGGAGTAAGAGACAAAGGACCAAAGAGTAGGGACAAGTAAACAAGAAGCATGTGTGTGCATGAATGCACGAATCTTTGTAAATAGAGTGTGTGTATGAGCACTGCTATAAGTGAGTGTTTGAACAAGTATGTGTATGAAATGGTTTGTGAAAAGAAAAGTAATAGGTATTGGTATTCAAAAATGCAATGATCACAATTAGGCTAGCTATGGCAAAGTTGTGGTCCTAGCATTACTCATTGGTATTACTTATATTGTGTCATTGATGTTATTGCACTTAACTAGTTATTGTTGATGACTGTTGTTGCTTGTGTTATTGACATAAAAATTCTGACTTGACTTGTTTTCGGGCCAAAGTTGAACCGTGACGATGAATTGCCCTTTACTTGTTTCCTACCAAATCTTACTCTAGAGTCTCGACTTGATTTCATCTGGCAGAACTAATGAATTGTGCAATCGTTATATCTATCAATCACAATATCATGTGCCCAAATCACACAACCACAACAATCATGTCAAAGCTCCACATGTGTAAAAACCTAATTCCTAGGTCCCACAGAAGTTTTCTAAATACATCTACTTTGTGCTAAAAATCTACCATATAGATTTTGCAAAATCCTATAAATTTCCAATGACCTACTTTTTGGACCCCACAACTAGAATGAGACTACAAAACTGACATAATAAACTAATTAAAGAATTAGCCCCGCCAATTCCATAATGAAAGGAAAAAAAGTGAAGAAACAAAAAGTTTTGTTAGTCATAAATACATTCCATCCTCTTGAAAAAAAAAAAAAAAAAACCTTTCCACCCCTTATTCAAGGAAACAATTTGTGTCTAGTGGCCAGTTTTATTGGACACAAACGCCACCCCTTGTTCAAATCTCCCCTCACCCAATATATTATAAGAATTAAAATAAATAAATAAATAAATAACTAATATTTATAAAGATCATTCTTAAGGCTATGTTTGATTGGAGTGATTTTAAGGAGGATGGAAAATGAAGGAGAGAAAATGATGTTTTTGGTTGTTTGGTTGAGGGTGGAAAAGATGAGAGATTTTGGTGAGGCCCACAAGTTTTCCCTCCTCTCCCTCCAAAACACAATCTCTCCAAATTGGAGAGAAAATAGAAGTGAAAAGTGGACAAAAATATTTGGACAAAATTGCCCACATTTTCTTTTTACTCTTTTTTTTTTTTTTTTGAATATGATGATGTGCATGAATCCGTGATACAACCTAGTACCATACAGTGTTTTTTTTTTTGTTTTTTTGGGACGTTTTTTCTTTTTAATTTTTTTTCTTATTTTTTATTGGACATGAATTTTCCTTTTTAATAAACTTTGGATGATTGCATTTTTTTTTTTTTTTGGTTGGTTGTTTGCCTTTTTTTTCCCTTAATTGAGCATTATTTTTAATAAGGACATATGAGTAAATTTATACAAACTCCATTTTCTATCCTTCCATTTCTCTTTCCAACCAACCAAAAAAGTTTTTCATCCCTCCACTTTTCCACCCTTCCCACCAAACATAAATGAGAGAAATTAAAATCTTTTATATACTCTCACTTTTCCATCCTCTTTCCATTTTCTATTCTCCAATTTTTTCATCATCCCAACCAAACGGACCCTAAAAGAAACTACCCAATATTTTTTTTTTTAATAAAAATCAAACACTTCTACTACTACTACTACTATTATTATTATTATTTATTTATTTTTGGGAATGGGAGGGGGAAGCTAGTCAGCTAGGTTGAACCAGCTACACAAAAACTGGGGACGAAATATGTACCAGTCGGATTACAAGCCCTTGGTTGGCATATTTATATAGATTATGTTATTTAAAAATTTCCACCGATGAAGAAAAACAATAAAGTTGAAAAAGGAAAAATAAAATAAAATAAAGTTGAAAAGAAAAAAGAAAAGAAAAAAAAAAAGGTTTTATTCTATTCGGTAAGACATTTTACTATTTTAGTTTGGATAAGAAACTGTAATTCCGCTCCGAAATTCCGGTCTTTAAAGATGTGCATTTCAAAAGTCATAGGCTTTTCCCCTTCTATATCTTATATTACGGTTCTTTTTGCGGTAGTAGAATTCAACATTGTACTAAAGGCTGAGATCCAAATCATAATTTATCCCACACGACCGACCAAATAGCCACGCACATCATTGCACAATGCATACCCAAAGACCATGTCAAATATCAATAGTCGAAAGTGTCGCTAGAATAGAATAGACCCCAGATCTTAATCATACAATTCAATTCCATGTTCCCCAACCCCCAAGTTTCCACCAATGAGCCAATGACATAATTGATAACTTCATGGTTTGTGTATAATATTCATATGGCGGTGCAGTGCTACCTTTTTCCAACTCCCAAACTTTCTCTTCCTTCCAATATCATTTTAGTGGATTCAAATCTAGTATCCCATAAAAAAATAAAATAAAATAAAATTTTAATATAAATTGGGTTCCAATTAGCTCAATTGATAAAGTTTCTAATGGTTGAATAAGAGATCTGGGGTTCAATTTTCGCTTGCAACAAAAATTGATTGGTGTCTTAGTCTGATGATAAAGAACTATCATTAGAAACAAACGTCATAAGTTGAAACTCTTAAAAAAAATCTAGTATAATATTGAATCATTAGATGAGTTGAAAGTTAAAAATTCACTTTTAATCTTAACCCTTGAATTGAAACTTTTTTATAATCTTTCATCCTTTTTTTACTTTTCTAACTTTTACATCTCACACTCACAATTATATGGCAATTACTAACTGCAGCTTGCAATTACTGCACCGGATCCAAATTCAATTTTAGTATTGCTGGTCATGGTCAATCCCGTGCAAGGAGGAAATAGTTCTGCCTAGTCTCACTCGGTCAATTAACAATCTCCTCAATAGTAGGTCTGTTTCAACCTCTTTGAATTTCAACAATTATGTCTTACGGATAAACATTTTTGTTAAAGAATAAAGAGTAGTAACTAGAGACATGGTATTGCATTTAAATAAAAGAAAAATGATATGTCTACAACATTTTTATAACAAATCTTAAGTGATAGGTTGTTACTTGTTGTTATTGTTGGGGTAAAATCTTAGTGTTAGTTTCAAATTTGAACCATTAACAACTAACCACTTGTGATTTGTTGTAAAAATGTTGTAAAATTATTGTAGAAGTAACATCTCTCTAAATAAAATATCTATGCTGCGTTATTTTAGGTATGATATTCACTATGATCATAACCATGATTTCCAAATATTTCAATTTTCACAGTTTCTTAGTGACTACAGGTTATGATTAGATCACTTAAAATAAACAATTTTATCATAGACTCCAAAAGTATTATACAACAACAAAACTTTAGTTCCAAATTGTTTTGGATCGATTACGAATCTTCTACAAATTAGCTAGAGTTTGTCACATATACTATAGCCAAAAATATTATAAATAATACTAAATAAATTGAGAAAAGTACAAATAAGTTAGGTACTAAGTAGGGTAAAAGAATCCATACAACCGAGTCCAAATGGTTGTAATTGAAGTTTTTTAAAGCTTAGAGTTTTTTAAAGCATAGTTAAGTTTAGTTTAGGTAAGATGGATAAGGACAAAAAAAATGTAAAGTAATGTGAGTGATTTACACAGTGGACTGAACACTTGATAAGCTATCTCTTAAATAACAAGTGTCTTCAATTGGTTTGCCACATCGGGTGGTGGCCTAAGCAAGTTTAGTCTTTTTTTCATGCTCAGAATCCAATTATACAACAACGGTCGAATTTGGCAAAGTGCAATTGGATAAAGGGTGGGAGTGTGGCATGAATGTTGTGGATGAGGAATCACCTACCCACTTCAGAAATTTGTAAACCAAAATATGCTTATTGCCTTGAAAAAGTGCGAAATGACACAAGCAGTGTATTAAAAACACCCACCCAAGAACCTCTTTCTCTCTCACTGGCACACACTAACACACAGGCGCAACACTCTAACACAGACGCAGACAGGTTCTTTGTTAATACATGCTTTATATTTTGAGGAGGGTATGGCAGAAAAGGCAGATGAGAACCATTGTGGAAGTAGTGAATATTGTTCACCAACTCCAAGTACACCAATGGGAACTCCTCTGAGAAGGGTGTTGGATAGAATATCAGGCTTTGCGTCTCCTTGGAAAAGGAGCACAACTCCACGCGGTCGAAGAATTTTTCACAGGGATGTTGAAAGAGAAGAGTTTGAGTTTTCTAATACTCACTGTCTCTCCTCCTACTACAGTGTCTTTGTGGCTCGCCTTGCAATCATGGTTTGTGAAATTTCGCCTTGCACTTTTCTTTTAGTTACATGTTTGATATTCTATCATATAAACAATAATATGATCAGCTTGAGTAAGCAAAGTCTACAACTAGGCTAATACAAATGCCTATTAATATCAGCATACATACTACATATAATACTAGTGTAGTCAGCTTCAATGATTTTGAACATGATGGTATTGATCAAGGAACATCACATAAGTTTAGCGCCTCCAAGTCTGTGTAATTTTATACTGGAACTGCATAAACTCCCAAGATAAGACAACCCATTTTGCTTAAATGGTTGGAAGTCATTTCTTTGCCTAGCTGCTTCAGATTCTGTTGATACTAATTAATAATGTCCCTGGCCTTCCCTAACCTCCCAAACCTTCCTCATGCATATACATTTTCACTTCTGCCAGAGAAGGAGATTTCTTTTAATTACTTTTTTTACGTGGCAAGGTTAAGAAACCGGAATTCAGTTGTTAGAAGATCTTATTTGGTAAAAGAAGAAACTGGAAGGTGGAAACTTATGTGTATACCCAGAAACTCATATTTGGTTCTTTAATCTATTAACTTTGTCTTTTGTGGTTTTAAACAGGTCATGCTAGCCATCTTAATTGGGATGCTAACCATATTAACATGGCATTTTACAAGGGTCTACACAACAAAATCACTGAATAACTTAGCATATGGCCTTCGTAATGAACTTCTACAGCGTCCCATTTTACGGATGTGGAACATCTTAAACTCAACTTCTGAGATAACTACAGTGCAGCTTAAACTGTCAGAGTACGTGTTCAAACGGTACAGCAAACCTGCTACGCAAGCAGAAGAAGTTGAGGTTGACTGTTAAACCATTCATTATGTCTTATGCTAATTGTAAATTTTATTTGAGACTTAATTATCCCAAACGAAAATGTTTGGCAATATTGTTTATTAATAGTTTTCTAACTCTTACAGCTATACGAAGCTATGAGGGATGTAACATGGGCACTATTTGCTAGTCGTAAAGCTCTCAATGCAATAACTATCAATTATAAAAATGGTTTTGTCCAGGCATTCCATAGAGATCACAGGAGTAACAATACATTTTACATCTACTCTGATCTTGTAAACTATTCAATAAGTGCCAGTGGGTCTAATGACATGAATATGATGTCATCCATTGATGGTAACATTTCTGCAATTTGGTATCGAGAACCCCTTGATCCCCTTACTGGTGTGAAAATAGGAAAAGCAAAGCCAATCCCACCAGATGATCTAATCCATATTGCAGGCCTTCCACAAGTACCAGATGGTGTGGCTTCATGGCATGTGGCGGTGAGCAAATCCATAGATTCACCTGTTCTTTCAGCAGCACTGCCAGTTTGGGACCCTTCAAATAAAAGTATAGTAGCCGTTGTGGGTGTTACTACGGCACTATATAGTGTTGGCCAGCTTATGAAGGAGCTTGTTGAAGCTCACAGTGGGCATATATATTTAACATCCCAAGAGGGTTTTCTACTTGCTACTTCTTCAAGTACTCCACTTTTGACAAAATCAACTAAGGGGCCCAATCTTACGATGGCTATTGATTCTGAGGATCCTGTAATACAAATGGGAGCCCGGTGGTTGCAGAGAGCCTTTGGAAACAACTTTCCTCCAAATCACGAGGTTCATGAAGAGAACATCAATCTCGGCGGTGATCAGTACTACATTGACTCATTTTTCCTAAAACTAAAGAGGCTTCCTATGGTAAGTCTTGACCAGAATTTTGCATCTTTTGTTCTGCTGAAATTTTAGGTCCTATGTTGTTAAGAACTTGGATAGTAGGTGCTGCAGACCAGATAGAAATGATTGTATGTTAAATATTTTACTGATTATTCTTTGTTGAACCAAAATTTCCTGGGGGATTGTACACGTTTTCACTTCTTTTTTAATCGGCCTATACTAATATGAAAGTTATTAGCATAAAGCAAGAAATTGAATTGAGTTGAACTTTGTGCAGGTGGGGGTCATCATTATTCCAAGGAAATATATAATGGGAAAGGTAGATGAGAGAGCCTTCAAAACAGTGGTTATATTGATATCTGCATCTTTATGTATCTTATTCATTGGATGCATCTGCATTTTGATACTGACTAATGGGGTGTCTAAGGAAATGAAACTAAGAGCAGAACTAATAAGCCATCTTGATGCAAGAAGAAGGGCAGAGGCTTCTAGTAACTATAAAAGCCAATTTCTAGCGAACATGAGGTCAGTAATTTCAAGTGTTAGATTTTGTGGATATTTGTCTTATGAAGTTACGGTTCAATAATAAAACCTGATGCATTGCAGTCATGAACTGAGGACACCTATGGCTGCAGTAATTGGTTTGCTGGACATTCTCATATGTGATGATTGCCTCACAAATGAACAATATTCAACTGTTACACAGATTAGAAAATGCTCAACAGCTCTACTCCGGCTTCTTAACAATATATTGGATTTGAGCAAGGTGAGCTATAAAACAAGCTAACTACTGATTACTACATATTGTGTATCAAAACAAGCTAGAGTATATGTTCATACAGTTACTAAGTGGAGAGAATTAGTTGATCACCTTCCAGTAACTATCTACCAGACAATTGGAAGGAGAAGTAACACCTAGATTTTTATCAGAAGTTAAGAACCACACTTAATCAGATGACAACATGCTTAGTATAATGTTTGTTGAGCGGATTTACCACAATAATTACTTCTTCACTTTCAACTATCACAGCAATATTTTGAATTTATAAGAAACAACTCTAAATCACAAGAGTGACAGAACTTTATTCTACATACTGTGCTCCTGACAATGAAAATAAAAACACTATGTAGGTTGAATCTGGAAAACTGGTGCTGGAGGAAACTGAGTTTGACTTGGGGCGAGAACTTGAAGGACTTGTTGACATGTTCTCTGTGCAATGCATTAACCACAATGTAGAAACAGTTTTAGATATCTCTGGTATGACTTTAGTTCTCATGGTATAAGATAATTCAAATCACTGGCCAAAGATTATTATTTTAAATTTAGCTATCTGTTTCTGATATGCCTTATCACTATCTGTTTCCTGTCTAGATGATATGCCAAAATTAGTTCGAGGAGACTCTGCAAGAGTTGTTCAAATTTTTGCAAATCTAATCAGCAATTCTATCAAGTTCACAACATGTAAGTGCAACTCATATATCGAAATTTTGCCAGCCCTAGTTCTGCAGTGCTGCAGCTACAATTATGAATGCTATCATACTGTAAAAAATGAAGAAAAAAAATGTTTATCTCTAAACTGGTTTATAGGAAAATTCCTCCAACCAATTAAGTGATGATTGAAAAAGCATCCATGTCTACTTTAGTCACATGACCTAAAAGAACTTTTTTAGGTCACATAATGGTTGGAGGAGATTCCTCCAAACCGGTTGAGAGGAAAACTTTTTCCCTAAAAAGAGTGGGGGAAAAGTTTTTGGTTCCAAAAGAGTTAGTCAAGATGACTATCTCAATAATTCAGTCATTGGCAAAAAAATTTAGTTCCAAACAAGCTTGAGTTTGAATATAGTAGAATTTTTTTTCCATTCAGGTGGGGTATTTTTTAGAAGTTGGAGCTACAAATAATTGGGAACCTTGTGCTTGAGAATTATTTTTGGTTTTTTTTTTTGTAGCTCAGATATCTTGCAAGTTATCATTTGTTCATGGGAGCATCTGTTCCCTGTTCTTTCCTCACTAATGAATTTAATATTTATCAAAATAAAAGTTAATATTTCTCCACTACTCATTTTGGTTCATCTCATTTTTTATGGATGTATAAGAAGCAAGCAAAGATGTTTGACTTAATTGTATTTATAACCTGTCCAAGAAACTACCAATTAATAAAACCATCAGAAGTAGGTGACTCTTCATTTGAGTCCTTGCAGACGGTAAAGAAAGCCAATGATTTTTTAAATCTTGTAAGTTAAACATTCACACAATGCTTGGTATTTTACATTATGGAGAAGTAATTTCATCCCCAAATTCATCATAGGAGAATATACAAATATAGGCCTATTGTCAATAATGATAACACATAAAGAAACAACACAATATACAAATGATCACATTTCTCAATAAATAAAGAGTAACCTGCAACTGAACTGTTCTGAATGGCTTACAGCGGGTCATATCATCCTCCGAGGATGGTGTGAGATCTCAAATTCTTCCGTTGATGCTGAGAAGTTTCCTTTTGATCAGAAGAAATCACGATGTGCACATAAGATGAAGTGGAAGCAACAGGGAAACCATATGAAAAAGGCCTGCAAGAAAGACAATAGAATGATTCTTTGGTTTGAAGTTGATGACACTGGCTGTGGTAGAAATCTCAAAACAGTCTATAATGATATTGAAAACTCTGCATCCACTTGCAAAATTAGACACTCCATTAATGAATAAAATTAACAGTTAGTTCATATTTGTAGGTATTGATCCAAGCAAGTGGGAATCTGTATTTGAAAGCTTCGAGCAAGCTGACCCCTCAACAACACGAACGTAAGTAAAACAAAACAAGCTTCATTCTCAAAACAAATGTGTCAATTACAAATTTTATCTGATGAATACAGTCTATTGTTTGCTGTTGAGCTGTCTGAATAAAAATAGACCAATATTTCTAAAAGTGTAAGTAATTCATCAAAAAAACAAGAACTATAATTGCCAGAATGTTATTTCTGAAACCTTTTTGATAATTTCAGGCATGGTGGCACTGGTCTTGGACTATGCATTGTACGGACCTTGGTGAGTGAAGTTTTCCAGTGTATATGTTGATGACGCATAGCATATAACTAACTAGAAACAAGACATCTATAAATATCAAATTTGTGGAGTTTTTGACCTTTAGGCCATCAGCTGTATGTTTAGAACAGTGCCAAATAATCCTGGAAAGCAACTATCATATTATACTAAAATTTTATAGGGAGAAAAGAAGGTTCTATCTTACTTTCTATGTTTTATATGGTCCAATGCACTATATAGAGTGAATCTCTTTGTCCAGCTTACAATTATACTGGTGATGACAGGTTAACAAGATGGGTGGAGAAATCAAGGTTGAAAAGAAGGATGGTCCAGGAACTCTAATGCGACTATACTTGCTTCTCAAAGCACCTGTAGATGGCATAGAACAAAATTGTCAAGTAGATTTTGCAAAGCATAATTTAGTAGTAAGTAAAAAATTATTTTCTTTAGAATACTATTTGAAAACTCGTGCAGTTCCACTATGGAACAATCAAACAGCAAGTGCTTATATATTTGAAATGTGAATGCAGGTGCTGCTTGCACTACATGGCAGAGTGGGTAGATTGATTATGTCCCAGTGGTTGCATAAAATTGGAGTTTTCACTTTAGAGGCATCTGAATGGAATGAATTGACACAGATTCTCCAGGAACTCTTCTGTGCCAGAAAATCAGTTCATGATAATGGCTTTGATGCACAATGTTCAGTAAGTGAGCGCTTGAAGGCAAAACTACTGAAAATAAAAGACATGGCAAACCCAGTTTTCATCATAGTTGTTGATATAGGGCTACTTAACTTGAGCACCGATATATGGAAGGAACAACTAAACTTTCTTAACAATTACTTTGGGAAAGCAAAGTTTGCATGGATGGTTTATCATGATACTTCCAATGCCATAAAGATGGAGCTTCGTAGAAAGGCGAATGTATTGATGGTTAACAAACCTCTATACAAGGCCAAGATGATTCACATCCTGGAAGCTGTCATAAAGGAGACAAATCTTGAGCAGCAGAAAAAAAGTTCAAATGCTTTGAGAATTACCAAAGAAGGTGATCTGCATGAATGTCTTGAGATTGATGCCACACATTTTGACACTGCCAGCTCTGATGATTCTGATTTGTCTGAAATGGGGGGTCCTAATTCTGTCAAAGGGTTTCACACTGGGGAAAAACAAAGAGAAGGGATTAGAAAACCTTATTCTTTAGGATACAAGACAATTAATAACTGCTTAGAGGAATTCACTCCTGTCTATTCAAAAGAAAATGATTCAACCAAAAGAGATCCATGTCAGATCAGGCTGAACTCTCATGATGTTAAAGATGAAGAACCTAAATGTTGCATAAAAGAAGCATCATTTTCAATAGAACCTCAGTGTGAAAATGCTGAATGCGAAGGTAGAAATTTGGTTAGCAGCTGTCCTACACAGCAAGGTAATTTATATTCAAGTAAAGCTGTGAATGAACAGAAATCTCTTGAAGGCCTACGCATAATGCTTGCAGAAGATAACCCAGTACTCCAGAGAGTTGCAACCATAATGCTAGAAAAAATGGGGGCAGTAGTTATCGCTGTGGGAGATGGACTTCAGGCAGTAGATTCTCTGAATTGTATGATTAATGCAGAAGATTGTGGAAGGGAATCTCTCTTTGAAGAAAGAAACACAAGATCACAAACAGAAATCAAGGATTCCTCTCCATATGACTTGATCCTCATGGATTGCCAAGTAAGAATCTTATGACAATGCATACTTTTCTAATGCTCTAGTGTCTTGGTTATCATAATATATTGAATAATAGATGAATAAAAAGAACAAAAAAAAAAAATCCTATGTAGTTTCCTTAGACAGCTCTTGCTTTCGAGAGTAAAACTAGAAGCGATTTTAAAAGGAATGCTTAGGAAATATCACCTCAGTCTGTTTCATTTGGCAATGATCATATTGTGTTGGTTTACCCTATGAATGTGCTTAGATTGATCTTATGACATGAAAGTTCTGAACATTTCTCTTTGTGACAAACAGATGCCAAAGATGGATGGTTATGAAGCAACAAAAATAATCAGGAAATCGGAAGTGGGAAACGGATTGCACATTCCCATTGTTGCACTGACAGCCCATGCAATGTCATCAGATGAAGCCAAGTGCTTGGAGGTGGGCATGGATGCTTATCTAACAAAGCCAATTGACTACAAGATGATGGTGTCCACAATTCTTTCACTCACTAAAAGAATGGCCTAACTTACACACCAAGCGAAAGCTAACAAAACCAGTGGCTTAGTCAGCCTTCGGATGTAAAATTGGATAGTAGTACTGAGAAAATGCAGTTTTATATGTGCATTGTAAAACTATGTTGAGTTTTCCTGTATGATACTAGAGATCCAACTTCACTATATATTACATGACCCAATGCACTATGCTTGATTGCCCGAATCTAATAGACAATATAATTTGGAAAAATGTCAGATCACACCTGTATATATGTTGGGGAGAAAAAGACAAAACTTAATTAGAAACAGCAACAGGGTGGCACAACCTCGGGTTGGATCAAGGGTGCCCTATCCCCAATTTGGGATGGGGCAAACAAAACCACATGGAGTGGGGCAAGTTATAGGTATTTTTGCCGTCTCTAAGTTGAGGTGACTATAGGTATTTTTGTCATCTCTAAATTGAGGTGACTTTGGCTTTTAGGTTAAGTGTACCGAATACCGATGGCAAAATTTCCTCGTACTACTATGGAGTCCAAATCTTTTATCTCACTTTTCTTATTTCACTCTATAATTCACCAATAAAAACTTGCCACATGATTAATGATAGTATTTAATTAATTAGGTGAACATGTGGCAAGTTTTTATTGGTAGAATATAAAGTAGAGCAGGAAAAGTGAGACAAAAGATTTGGACTCACTACTATGTCTCACAGGTTTTCCCCACTCAAAAAAAGGGTGACATGGCAATAATAGGTTTTGCTCTACCCACTCTGAATATACGTGTGTGTGTGTGTATACAATGCCCTTATCATTCCCAAACAACTTGCTTTCTCTCTCTATTAGCACTTTTACACTTTCCCTCACATTTTCTTTTCTCTATCTCATTAAACCTAAAACCTAAAAGCTTAAATATACTTATTGTCTTTAAAGCAATCATGTTATATTAATTTCTATTTGTGGCTACACGCGCAAAGAAAGAGAAGGACAGTCAATTTTTCTTATTTGATTAATTGACTGAAGGGGTTTTGATTTTGGAAATCCTAAGATGGTGTAGGACTAGCATAGTTCTCAGAACCGGACCGGACTGGAAGGTCGGACCGTGAAAATCAGGAACCGGGATGAACACCAATTTTTTAAGGATGAAAACCGATTTTTTAAGCATAAAAAACTGGGCATATGTGACAATTCCGTGAACCCCTAAAACCGGGGTTGGACCGTACGAACCAGTGGCAAGAACCGTGCGGTCTAACCCCTTAGCAATTTTTTTTTGTAATAAAAACAACTTAACACAATTTTATTCTACTTAATTAAATTATCCATCTCTTACAAGAAATAAAAAAAATTATAATTAAAATCTTTCAAAGATATTCAACTTTACTTCAAAAATTAATCATAAATTTTAATATTTTCATGATTATTATTTTATTTTATTAACTTTCTTATTTAATTATTAAATTTTCCTCACATATATAGATATATTAGTCAATTTTGCTAGTTTTATAAATTTAATATCTATATTTAGGCTTTAATTAATTATTAAATTAATTATGACGTCATCACGGTTCGACCCCGGTTCGACCTCAAAAACTTTAAATCTCTCCCTTTTACAGTTCAATGAACGGTCCGGGTCTGAAAACCTTGGGTAGGAGTTAGATTTTTTTTTTTTTTTTTTTTTTTTGATAGGAGGTAAGAGTTAGATTTTTTTTATTGTTCATAAAAATCATAAACTAAAATTTTTTGGTTGCCCCTTATTTTGTTTATTGGGTAGTGCTTCAATTGTTTCTTTCCATAACAAAATTTAGTTTTAGAATTTGGTTAGAGAAATTGTAGAAACTGATTAATTTTTTTAAAAAAGAATTTTGGGAAATTTTTATTAGGTATATTTCTTTTTTAATTAAATATTTTCCTTTGTACAAAATTACTTAACTAAAGATAAATTAATATAATTTTCTTGTTACTGAAAATTGTAGAAATTGTTTAATTAGAACTTTGTTTATGCAAGTATATTTCTTTTATTATTGACTCTTTATATCTGTTTAGAATAGGACTACATGCTAGTAATATTAAAAAAACAAAATATATATATATATATATATATATATATATATATTGTGAGTGTGAAAGCCCAACGCCATATGATGGGCCTGGGGCCCGAATCGGAAATAACTTCCCGTCCGAAGATACTAAAGGGGTCAACGGTTTGCCCTCTTGGTGAAAATGCAACAGGGAAGGACGGACATTGCGTCCGAAGACAACCTGGCCGATCCGAAGGGATCCTATTCAACGGACCTCCAGAGAACTTGATCAAGTAGATACGCTAAAGATTCCCCTGTAAGGGTTGAGCTCTGGGCATGCCTCTTTGCGTGGATATCATGAAATATCTTACCAATAAAGCTGCCACCACCGCATTTAATGCACTGCAGCAACTTTCCTAACCGCATTTATGTGGAGAAGACACCTGAACAATGCAACCTCAACCATAACCACTCGCTGCACGTTAAAGCAGACTTCTGATGTGACTAGTACTCAAGTGAACGCCTAGATGAAGGACAAGTGTGCGGTGAAGATGGGAGAAAAAGTGTATATATAAAGGAAACAAGCCTCACGGCATAGGGGGAGAAAAGTTGTATTCACAAAGTTTTAAGGGTTAAGCCTCTTCGAACTAAAGAGCTTCTTGTTAAATACTAGTCTGAATCCCTTTTTACATTGGTTTGCTTATATGAACCGTTGCTAAATCCATAACCAGCCCAGTTGTTTAACCCATTCTCTACAAATTTATTGTTGGGAGTTTGTTGGGCTCACAACACAGAATTGATACCCGGCCCAACAAATTTGGACCCTACATATATATATATATATATATATATATATATGGATCCATCAATATATTATTGTCAAAGTATATATATATTTTAGAATTCATGACTAAAAACACAATTACATTCAGTTCTTACTTATAATTAGAACACCAAATGCAACTTTTTAGAAAAATGCATTATGTTGGAGCTCCAAGTTTTAAACTACTTTTTTTTTTTTTTTTTTTGCTGAATTAGTTTTAAACTACTTCAAATACATTCAAAAACTACTTCTAACCCATTCTATTTTAAAGCCCTTTAAAAACTAATTTAAATTTCGTTAACAAAGTTGATTAGTATTTTCAGTATAAGGGTGAATGTAAAATTTTATCATGTTCTAATTAATTGATGTTCACTATTAATATATTTTCATAATTTATCCATTTTTCTATCTTATTTGAAAACGTAAACATTAAATAAATTCAGTGAATAATAACAAAAATTAGGTTAAGAAGTAGCAAATCACCTTTTTTTCTTTTTAGTGAAATAGTGCAATCAAGTATGAGAAAAATTGCATAATCAACCTAATAATATTCTTATAATGTTTAATTATTAACTTAGGTACAAAGTTTAATATATATCTAACTATGTTTATTTTTATATGCATTTGCACATATGTATTGAGTTACAAAGCTTAATTTTTCTTATATTAAGTTAATAGGGGAGTGAGATTTATTAAGTTTTTAGGGGAGGGAGATTGAATCTTGAACCTTTTTTTTTTTTTTTTTTTTTTTTTTTTTTTTTTTTTTTTTTTTTTTTTTTTTTTTTTTATGAACGATTGAATCTTGAACCTGGGAAAGCGAGAGGTGTCAACTAACCTCATGGGTCATTGGCATACTAAGTTACAAGTCAAATTTTATCTCCAAAAAATAAAAAATAAAATTAAAAAAAAAAAAAAGAACTCCAACTCTAATATGTTGCATTAAATTACAAGGTATTAAATTTGAAAGTAAAAACAAGATGCATATTAATCTTCAGGGAAAAAAAGTTCTCTACATTTTACTTGAATTGAAGTCTGAATCTATTTTATAGTTAAAATTTCTGAATTACAATTGGGTACATTTTTAAATTTATAACATTTAATCTAAATCATGAAACGAATTCAATTCAAATAGAAATGGTCCTAATATATCTTGGATGGTTTGATCTTAATTTGAAAATGGAAAATAATCGAGAATTGGTAAGGCTCTCTAAAGGCCTTGAACATTTGCATGGAAAAATAATAAGAAGAGAAAATGACTATATTATTCCTAAAGTAGTTCCAACAACTACTGGTGCCACTCAAATCAGAAGTAGACTTAGCAAATGGGTTTGAATCAATTAGGTTTGGATTTGATCTCATCGAGCTTGAGTAAAAACGAGGTTGTTTTAAATGGGCTGTAAAACTTATGAGTTATGACCATCACTATGTATTTTAAAGGTAAAATCAATATGGTATTAGTAGGTTTTTTTTTTTTTTTTTTTAATGTCAAAAATAATAAATAAACAAGATAATATTGTATTTATTTTCCTTCCAATGCAAATAAGAGAAAACATAAATAAAAACTCTTCAAAAATGGTAAATAATACACAAATTCTTGATGCAAAATAAGAGTCTTTGAGTGTTTTTTTTTTTTTTTTGACACCTAGTCTTTGAAGAGTCTAAATCTTCTGTCTCATTTTTCTTGTTCCACTCTATACTTTCCCAATAAAAATTTGTCACATGTTCACTTAACTAATTAAATACTATCATTATTAACTTATTAATACTACTATTATTAATTAATTGTAATATTTAATTAATTAGGTAAATATATGACAAGTTTTTATTGTAGAGTACAAAATGGAGTAAGAAAAATGAGACGGAAGATTTAGACTCGTCTCTGAGTATCTTTGAAAGTGAAGGTGCGAAATATGTTTACAAATAGTTGAAAACAAAATAAATAAATACTCCATATCATTTGAGAAAACGGGTCAACCCATGTACCATATATTCATATTTTTCTTTCGGGTTGGGACGGGTTTTCGAATCCGGTCCAATTTTTCCGGGTCTCTAGTGAGAAACACACACAGCAACTTTTCAGTGGGTAGGTTGCCTTGTGGCTTAAGTTGAGATTGGTAATTAAAAAAACGCAGTGAGAGAGAGAGAGAGAGTTTTTAGAATTGTTTTCAGAAACAAACAGAGAGAGGAGATCAGTTGAGTTGAAGAAGAAGAAGAAGAATGGCAAGGTACGATAGAGCAATAACGGTTTTCTCACCAGATGGCCATTTGTTCCAGGTCGAGTACGCCCTCGAAGCCGTCCGCAAGGGCAACGCCGCTGTCGGTGTCCGTGGCACCGACACCATCGTCCTCGGCGTCGAGAAGAAATCCGCCGCCAAACTCCAAGACTCCAGGTCTCTCTCTCTCTCTCTCTCTCTCTCTCACTACAAACAATTAAACACCGTTTTATGTATTTATTTATTGGATATAACAATCATGGAATTGGTTGAGATTGCCAATTGATCTGTCCTCCCATCATGTACATGAGGCTAGGGTTAGGGCTTTTTTTTTGGTATCATTCTATTTCTGATTACTATTGTCATATAGTACCATTTTTTTAAATTTGGGGATTTCTATGTACTACTCAGATGATGAATTTTACTGGAATTGATTTTAACTAGGCGGTGCACAATTTAGCTCTATGAATTTTAATTTTTTCAAGGGGACAATGTGTTATCTAACCTACAGTATGTTATATGCTCTACAGTTTCTTAGCTGCACAATGTTTTGCTCATTTAGATTAGTATTATTATATGGTATTTTTTCTATAAGCATTTGTTAGGATTTTCATATTAGAAATATACATTGCTCTACTTGACGGTCGCCAAACAAAGATAAAAACTTTGTTATTTTTTGAAATTGTGTCCACTGCCCATTTAGATTAGAGATTAAAGACCTTCCAATTTCTGAAATGTATCTAATCAAGATATGAATTAAAGAAGATACTGATAGAATCATCGTATTTGGTGGTATTGTGCAGCTCACACTATATTAGAAATGCATACTTGGTGAAGATGTTGCTTACTGTTATTTTTTTGTTTCAATTTGTTGTTTTCTTGTAATCCTTTCTGGGTTTGGCAGTCCTCTGATGAGTCTTTTTTTTTTTTTTGCAGATCAGTTAGGAAGATTGTGAACCTGGATAATCACATCGCACTGGCCTGTGCTGGACTCAAGGCAGATGCTCGTGTCCTAATAAACAAGGCACGGATTGAATGTCAAAGCCATAGGCTTACAGTGGAGGATCCAGCAACTGTTGAGTACATCACTCGTTATATTGCTGGTCTTCAGCAAAAGTACACACAGAGTGGGGGTGTGAGACCATTTGGCCTTTCAACTTTGATTATTGGTTTTGATCCCTATACTGGTGCTCCATCACTTTATCAGACAGATCCTTCTGGGACATTTTCAGCTTGGAAGGCCAATGCAACTGGAAGAAACTCTAATTCGTTAAGAGAGTTTTTGGAGAAAAACTATAAAGAAACTTCTGGGCAAGAAACAGTTAAGCTTGCAATCCGTGCATTGCTTGAGGTAAACTATTTTGACCTGTTTCCTGGAAACACGAATTCATACTTCATTATATTTCTTTCATATTGCAGATTCTCCCTCTTCTATGTGTTCTGTGGTGTTAATTGTATCTTGATACAAGGGTAACACAAAAATTAGTAACATTTAAACTCTAGGAACTCTATAAAATCTAACTTATTGGAGAAAGAAAAACAGCTCGTTGCCTCAATCCATCCAATAATGTTCAAAGGAACAGGTGTTGTATCTCTAAAATTGTAGTTTCACACCCCTCGAGTGTATGGAGATTTTGCTCTCACCAAATACTCCATATAAGAGCCAATGATACAGCGTTCCAATTGATAACTCTTCTATGTCTCCCCAAATGACCTATCAAACAAAGCCAACAAGTCTATGATTGAGCAAAACATGACCCACGGTACTCCAAAAGAAAAAAAGAACATAAAAGAAATGACCAAAGTTCTCTTGCTATGGAATAGTGAAGCACAAGATGATTCACAGTCTGACTTCTGTTTTTGCAAATAAGTAATCTTTGTATCTCTACTTCTTGCGCCTATAATAACATGCCAAAATGATGTGTGATTCTCAAAGGGATGTGTTTTTCATTCTGAGGTATCATCTTATCTATAATTTGTATCTTGTTAGATCTTGCTTGTGGAGAAAAAGAGATTAGAGCTCAATGAATGTTCCAAATTATAAAATCTAATTGGTGGAATGATATGATTGTTTTTCATTTATTTATGATAATTTGATAGTTGGGAGAGGGTGGATTTGAACCCTAGATGTCTCCATTGGAAACACTAGGAGGTGCCAACCAATTGAGCTACAAGGCTTTTGGCGCTAATCGTTAATTGATTGAAAACTATCTGAACTTAGTTGTATTAGAACGGTACAAGAAGTGCTGGCAGGCACTACAAATCAAAAGGTAACGTGGAATATCTAACCTAAGGGTATTTCACTGTGCTCCCATTTTTTAGGATTTTAGCATTAGCCAATTCCATGACAATGGTTGTAATCAAACATCATGATTTGAGTGTACTTGTTTATTTTTAAAAGTTGGATATGAGCTATTTGAAGATGCATCAAAGATTCTGATCCCTAAGAATTTCACTCGAGTGAAACAATAATTCAACTCGAGACTTTGTCTGTCCCTTGCTCGAGCAAGAATGTTAGACTTTGTTTTCTAATTCTTGTTTGACTAATTTTTGTGTTTTCTCTTTAAACCCTAGTTGTGCACTTATATAAACTGGCTTTTGCACAATTTTTCTATAGGGAAAAGGCTTCCTCACACTATGCTTGTCAGAGAGAAAACTTTGTGCTTTTTCTCCTGTACTTTAACTGAAAAACCTTGTTCTTTAGCCTTTCATATTGTGATCCCAAAGAGAGTGAGTGAGAGATTAATTGAACTCACAAAGAATTATTTTCTGTGAGGTTCACTACAACAAAATCTTCAAAGAGGTTCCTTGAAGTACCAGAAGTTCTACTTATCAAAAAAAAAAAAGTTACCAGAAGTTATAGTTCGTGCAAATGAGGGTAGGAAAGCAAGCAGTGCTTTTGCAGATTTTGCAATAGAGAGTCTAGCTGAACAAAGGTTTTGTAAATAGGTTGTTGTAGTTGCTTTTCCTATAGTGAATTTTCTACAAGACTGGGTCCTAGAGTGGTTTTCCATTGAAGAGGTTCTTCTTTTGTTTTCTACTTCGTTACCAGATCATGTGCCCTGCTTTTACTGCTTTCATATTTATTGCTTTAAGATTTGGTATAGATATTTGTGGTAGAACTGTGTTACTTTTGTGGACTAAATAATAAATTTGATAATAGAACAATGTTAGAAAAATAGGAAGATAAAAAAGAATCTGTAAGATGTATAAAGGAATCAGAACCAGGGATCTTTAATGCTGTGATACCATGTTGAAAAGGGAAAGAAAGTTGCAATAGAAATATTTACAAAAAGGAGGTGCTGGAGAATCTACATACCCAGCCCCGTACTAATCATTCCTTATATAGAAAATGATGATTACTTTAGGACAAGGAATATTCTTGCATATGACAGATGGTGGCTTGAAATTTCCATACTCTTCTAGAAGGGTACCACCTGTTCACGATCCATTCTCTTCCCTATCCTCTCTCCCCGTCTCCCCCCATTTAAACATATAGTAAGATCAAGCTAAACTGCATCATTTAATCTAGTGGACTGCAATGGCATCATTTAACCTGTAGCCCATGGTTGACTGTATTGGTTTTAGGGCATATATAACCTGTAGCCCATCGTTTAACCTGTGCTGTAACCCATCATTTAATCTGGAACTATAACAGTTTGAATTGTTTATGCTTGCATATAGGTTGTTGAGAGTGGGGGAAAGAACATAGAAGTTGCTGTGATGACTAAGGAGCATGGCCTGCGGCAACTTGAGGAAGCTGAGATTGATGCTGTTGTTGCTGAAATTGAAGCAGAGAAATCAGCTGCTGAGGCTGCAAAGAAGGGCCCCCCAAAGGAAACATAATCTTATTTTCGATTTCTTTTTCCCCCAAGTTTTTATTGATGCTCGCAATGTTATTTGGAGTTGTGTTTGGTACTGTGGTTAAACCTGAATAGTATTGCCATAATGCCATCCATTTGGATGCTATTGGAGTTCTGAGGTGCGAAGCTTTTGAACCATTAGAAACATGACTGCTTCCAGTATGAAAATGGATGGCTTTTTTTTTTTTTTTGTTAAATTATATTTTTAGTGATAGTCACAAGGTATGGAACGTTATGTCCTAAATCCTAATTTATGGTTTATAAGTTGGAGGTCTGACTTGATTTTATATACTAGCAGAAATCTTGATTAGAGCCAAGAGTTTCTACCCTTATCCTACTTTCTGATTTTGGAATGAGGTTAAATTGCCATTCTAGTGTCCCTTTTTTTTTTGGTTAAAGAAAAATGGGTAGAGAGGGGCGACTAGTGTGGCTTTTCTACCTGGGCGTAACCATAGTAGCACCCTACTTGCTCTTGGGTGAAACTCTGTACTTCCAGTCTATGAAAAACTAACTTATTATTCTTTTGGACCGTTTGGGATGGAAATGGGATGTAAGAGCACCAATACACAACCAGTTGTTGAGGCTCAAACCCAGGTCCTGAGACTTGCCGGCCCAAAATCTTACCAATTAGGTCACTTAAATATGGTTACCATTCTAGTGTCTGTGATAGCATATTGAGGGCTTTAATTGAAAGGAATGTTTTTCCACTAAAAAAAATAATAATAATAAACACGTTTGCTTAGTGTAAATAATGATTAATAATAATAATGATTTGACTTCATAGATAGTTCTGTTTGGATTACGAAGTGGTTTTTATGTTTGGATTACAAAGTGATTTTTATGGGCGGTCGCATTACGTTATGCTATGCGAGACAGTACTTCGAACCAGAAGGGTTGGGCTTGGGCATGGGCTAACTCAATAGGACTTAAATGCATAAATCAACCACAAATTGAGGAACAAAATTCCTACCTTATGCATTTACAAGCATGAAGATAATCGTCTAATTGATCGAGAATGATAGTTATTGCATATATGTGTCTCGATAAGGTTGCCTATTTTTTTTTTTAATGCTTTTCGGCTAAAAATAACTATTCGCATATAAATGTTAATGACCATATGATCCTCACGTGTTTTCATTCAAATGGCTCTGCAATCTCTCTTTGGCTCTAAATAAATTGATAATAGGCTTAATAACCAATAATATGACGTCATTTATATTCTTCTAAGGGATTCATAGCAGTTTAATTCACACATTAAAGGTGAACACATGTGCCATTATTTATTATTTATTATTTATCGGCCCAACAAGTTCTACTCCTTCAAATTCAATACATAGCCTGCTTCCATCTCTCGGTTAGCCCAAATATCTCATTTAAGTTAAACGTATTGCCAAGCAAAATTATTTCCTCATATCATACAGTCTTTCACTCTGTGTTACAAATTTAGATGGAGATGTCAAGTGGACAATGATGAAAGGATTTTAGCTCAGAGGTCTCCTTGAGAGTATGGAGTTGCATGCTTTGAAGTTTCAATTTCTAATGCATTTATCAAAGAAAGAATAAGAAACGGTTAGTTTTTAATTTATTATGAGAAGTGCTACATCCACAACATTTTTACAACAAATCATAGGTGGTTAGTTGTTATTAGTTCAAATTTGAACCTATCACTGAGATTATTTTTTTGCTTCAACAATAATAACTAGTAACAATCTGTCACTTATAATTTGTTATAAAAATGTTGTGAAAATGTTGTGGATATAGCATTTCTTGTTATTATATTATCTCAGCTGGATGGGAGAGAGAAGAAAAGAGTAGATTTTGCTTTATTTCATTTTTTGCCAAAAAGTTTGGTTCTAGAGCAGAGAGGACGACAAATAGAGAGAAAAAGAAAGAAGATTTTGTTTTGTGTTTAATTTTTGGCCCAAGACACATTATCCATGGGCTCAGCCCAGAATTTTATAATTTATAATTTTGGCCTAGAAAAAAGGGCTCAGGCCCAGAATTTTAATTTTTGGCCCAAAACAAAAATTCAAATATTTTGGCCCATGCAGGTTTCGAACCTGCGACCTTCGCGTTATTAGCACGACGCTCTAACCAGCTGAGCTAATAGGCCACTTGGCCAAAATGTGAGAAATTGTTCATTTTGTATTAATACAAAATGAGGGCGAATTATATATTTTAATAAACACAGGTTCACCTTCATAATTCATTGGTAGGTCTAGGTGAGGCCAAAAGTTCAAATCGTAGAGCGGAGAATAAAGAATTTCGGGCATGAAAGATAAAGAAGATTACGAGGTACTGTTAATTTTCATTCCTTGGAGTTGTAGTATATTTCTTCTGTTTCAACTTTCATTCTAATCTACACACTATAACTCTCTCAAGATCAACCCTAATATTTAAGCCAAACATTAGCAAAATCGTCTACTTACTTTCTCGTTTTAGGTTTTTGTTTTATTTTAAATTTAAGGAAAAAAAAAAAAATCCCAAACACTATACACCTCCTGATTCCATTGCTTAGTTTTAAAACTATAATTCCATTTTTGCCCAACATGTATAGGAAATTGAAGATTTGGATAAAATATAGGAGGCCTAAAATTCCATCCAATTCTAAATCCAAATCCAAATCCAAAGCCAAAACCCCTGTTTGGTTGTCAGGGTAAATTAGGGAAAGAAAGTTCAATTCCTTACCTGAGCACTTGTGGTAGGCATTTTGATTTCCTTTGAATGTCTATAAATGGTCTAAACTTGAAAGTGTTGAGTTCATAGTTATACGTGTGTTTTTGTGGAAGTTGTAATATACATCAAGTAAATCCCGTATTCATTGCCATAAATCAAAATTTTGATTGAAAATTTATGTGCTTTTGGGTTCCTCATGTTTAGTAAAAAAAAAAAAAAAAAACCTTTTTGTAGTGTTTGATGCTTCCTTGATTTGCTTTTGGGAAATGATGAATCACATTATTATAGCTATTTCGGACTCTCTTGCCATTGTGTGCACAGATGTATACAGATTAGGGGGGTGTTATAAAGTGCAAGTCCTATACACAACATATTACAGTCTGTGTGTACATAGGAACTGTGGTCAAAACTCAAATGGAAATTGAATGGAATTCCCTTTTGTTGTTTGGCCTCTGTACCTTGGTTTTATTCTTACTCCAAAAGAAAGGCAAAGAAGGAATTATCTATGAATAGAGATATCATGCTTGATAACCTATTCGCTTGATTTTGTGTCTGTCCTTCCTGTCTGTTGAGTGGCATTGGATTTCTCTGGGGGCAGGGTGCACCGTTGGTCATTCTTTAAAGTGGGAAGCTATAATCAACCATATGCAATATTAGGTACAAAACTTAGGAAGAAAATGGGTAAAATACAGGTCAAATACAAACACATGCACACACGGACACATATGTACAGATTAACAAAATTGATTTTGGCAAATATATGTGCAAGTTTATTGGTCTATGCCTTGGTTTATTGTTTTACCCTTTAGTTATTATTATTATTTTGAATGATGGGGAACCTCTTCAAGGCAAGGTCCTTTAAACCCACCCTTGTCAAGTAAACCCCGGATGCATGACCTCGCCCACAAGAACCGTGCACCAGTTAATCCTAAGACTTGATCCCAGGACCTTGAGGAGCACACCCCAAGGCCTACCAATCCAAGTAACTTTTCAGGGCTGTAAACGAGCCAAGTCAAGCTAATTACTAAAGGTTTAGGCTTGTTTATTTAATTTTCTTTCGAACACAAGCCGAGCTCAAGCTCATCACCAAACAAAATTATAAGTTCAAGCTTGATTTATTTTCTTGTCGAACAAGCGCAAGCTTATTCTCAAGTTCGTTGATTAACTTATTCTTTTCTCATATAGTAAAAGCATTACTAATTTTTTTCACCTCTTCAGAAATCAATGAATTTTACTTTGAACAGACTATTTATATTATCAACAAACTATGAATAATAATTTTATATCATATGAACCTATTTACAAACTTTTACAAATCCAATCTCAAGTCTATGTAAGTATAAACAAGTATTTTCCCGAGCTAAGCTCGAGCTATTCATAAACAACTTGGTTAATTTATAGCCTAAAATAGTGGCAGTCTTGAGACGAGAGTTTAAAATTTAAACCTTTATCATCTCATATTTCTGTATCTCAATAACTTATTTCATATATTTAAACATATGCTAATGCTGGAAGGGTTTTTTTTAGTTAGTCTGATATCATTAGAATAGTTGCATAATTTCCTCTCCTATTGTCTTTTTTTCTGTGTCATTCAATCATCAAAAATACAATTTGAATTGCAGAGTGAAGAGAAAAAGCAAGCTGCTGCTGATGTTTTGTTTCAGTATTCAAAATTTGTGATGGCATGTATTGGAAATCAAGTTCGACCTTGTGACTTGAGATTGCATTTAATGAAGGTATTTTGGAGATTCTTGTTTAAGTTACTTGTTGGGAACGGTAGCAGTTTTATTTCCTTTGGTTTTATTTGTTTATTACAAAAATATGTTGGAATAAGTCTAGGCTTTTCCCTTGTGGAGGGATGTTATGAAGAATTTAAATATAGTTCATCTGATAGGAGCAATAGGCCAGTGGGACTTAAAGCCCTTTCTGATTGTTATTTCTTACCCAGCCTTGTTAACTTCTTTTTCCCTTTCAGGAGATTTCCGGGATGCCAACTTCTCTGAAGAGAGAATCATCCCAGGCAGCAGCTTCTCCTGATGCAATGGGTGAGTCATCAAGCTCAGGTACAGCTAGAATTGATAAACCAGACAGGGTTTTTGGCAGCCCTGACGCATAGAGTTCTTGTTCTGTTTGAGAGATTTGTATAATTGGAGAATGTCACATAGCAGAAGTTGATGCTTTATTTCATGTGTTTGGATGACTTTCTATATGTAAATTCTAATGCCTAGTTTATTCTTTTGTCCACAAATTTCTTGCTCGAGAAAGCGTCATGTGTGTGTAAGTTTGATCGTAATAATAAGCTTGGTTGGGTTTGGCTAATTGCTTAAGGCTGCATTGGTTTTTTTCACTTACAATGGAAAAATTTACTGTACATCCGATGCATGTAATACCACATCCCTTACAATAAGTGAGGGGAGGAGGGAAGATTTGAATCCAGATTCTTCTTCATGGGATAACTGGTCAGGGCCATTGAGTTCCAGGAATTTGATGTTTCAGGCTTTATTGGTGTTTGTACTTCGTAACCCACTTTACTTTAGGGCTTGGTATGTGCGTGATATTCTGATCACAACAATGTCTGTAAACGTGGGTGGTCCTACTTATTAAGGTTATGCTGGAATCGAGGCCTAGATTTATGCGTACTTTGTAGACCTCATCCTTTTGGGCTGGTGAGTGTAGATTGGATATTTAGGTTCACGACGTCTATAAATGTGGGTAGAAATTGGGCTCTACCCATTAAGCCTTTGTTGGAACCGGCCACATACACACACGGAGAGACATATATATATATATATATATATATTTATTTATTTATTTAAACTAAACATAGAAGATGAGTTAATGCATCAAAAAGTAAACAATATTTGATTAGTACAAAATTTGATGTGTTAAAAGTATATCTAATAGTTATATTTTTAAAAATATTAATCCAATAAAAAATTATTAACAATCTAATGATGGGATTTTTATTGGATACGAGTTTTAACAAATTCATTATTAAATTAGATTTTTTTTTTTTTAATATTCTACATGTTTGCAAAATTTCAATATGATATGAGATCAATAACAATACCATTAATCGAATGTTTAAGTTTCAAATTTTTATATTTAAAATTGTGCATAAAAGGTAGGCTTCTTGATTGGATAATAAATTTGATTCCAAAAAAGAAAAGATTGAATAGTAAATAAAATCTGATTGGAACAAAAAACTTGGCATACGTGTCAAGAAAATATAAAAAAATGTAATCTAGTAAGACATAACATATAAAATATAAAACTTATTTTTTATGCATAAATTTAAACTACATAAATTTGAAATTTAAATATATGAGAGAGAGAGAGAGAGAGAGAGAGAGAGAGAGAGAGAGAGAGAGAGAGAGAGAGAGCAAACATGATTTCCTTACAAGTTACAACAACATGACCTCTAATTTTTGCAACATATCAAAGCACAACTTCCACTTAGATAGGAATAGGATTTTGGATTTGATTTATGGCAGGAGGGAGTGACAATAAGTGTTCATTTGTACTTCTAGTATTTAGTTTTTATATACAACTTTTTAAAACCTTTAGCATACTTTAGCATATTTTCAGCCAAAAACAATCAATAAAAGTTAAATAAATTGATGTCAAATGCAAACTAATGGATTAGATTACCAGCAAGCTTTTAACTTCTTTTTTGTCCCCTGTTGTCCTAAAATAAAGGAGCTTTTATTTTTTTTTTCTTTGATAACATATTTTTTTGTGGATTCCACTATTATGTTTTCGGTTAAAAAGTCAATACAATTAGCTGAATGTGGGTCTCACATTATGATTTTTCTCAAAATGTCAAGTACTTTTTTGCTTATTGCAAATTTAGCAAAAATTAACTTAACTGTAGTTCACAGACCCTATTCCATGACGAGACTTTAGGGATGTTTGGTGATAATTTCATCAACCTACTTCTATGAGTAATTAAGGAAATAATTATAATTATAATGATAATTATTATTATTATATAATATTTTAAGAGTATGTTCCTCCCTTTTTAGATGGTGGTATGCAAGGTAAGACGACATTTCACAGAGGGTGAGGGATGGGAGGTATTAGATTGGAGAAGAAGATAAGTAGATGCACTTACACTTGACTATCTATCATTGTATTTTCAGTATTAGATTACATATGTAGTCTCTGAAATATATTACGCTTTCATTGCAGCTATCATAATCTTGTTTCTCTTTTCGTCACTGTGCTAGCTAGGCACATCAAAGAATATCAAAATAGATATATACATACACACAATGTGGTTTGGTATAATTTTTTTTCAGTGAGATCAGTGGTTTGGTATATAATTGAAATTGATACATAACAAAAGTTGCCTTAATGATAAGACAATATGAAAATGAACTACAAAAGTTGCCTTAATGATAAGACAATATGAAAATGAACTTTGCTCCTATTATAACTTCCTTTCTTCACAAGTTATGAAAAATGTGTTACACAGGATAGGATATGATGCTATTGCTAATAAAGAAGAGTGCTGCGGTCGGGTGCATGAATCTGAATCCCTGTCCCGGCCCCCCCTTTACACCCTCTCTCTCTTTCTCTCTTCACGCACACACAGCAGCTATATCAGGTTTTATTGCTTCGTTAGTTGTCATTCCGCTGTGCTTGACAAGACCTGCATGCGTGCAGATGGTAGGCGCAGTTTTTCTTCCTTGTCAATACTCTTGGCGGAAGAAACCGATAAATAACCGAGATATAACAAAATATCATAATAATTTCACTAATGATGAAATGTTAAATCATCCAAAGTAAAATTTTCGTGGAATTTATTATAGGGTCCGGGTAATATGTGCCCTTAGAGCACACATTAGCAAATTCTCAATACTTTTTCAATTCTCAAGAAATTTTTTTCTAAAAATGGTTAATTATTATGTACCTTTAGAGCACACATTAGCAAAATCTTTTATTATACCTCAAAATAAGAGTGTTGTGAAAATGTTGTAAACTTTTGTTATGTGCTTAAAATATTTCTAAGAGGCTATCAAGCTACTGGTGGAATTGGTATGTTCAATAGATTATATTGTTTTGAGATGTGCCTGGCCCACGTAGTATATTTTTGTCATAACAAAATTTACAATTGTTGAGTTGATAAATTATAGTCAGTGTACAATGCAAATGACGTCAATAATGGTCCCGCGTGAAATTGTTGTTGCAATATCGATCATAATCTATCATCTAAATATTTTATTGTGTTTTTAATTTACCTTATTTTCATTAGCAATAAATGTAACTTTGAATTTCCTAAACTCATGGATTGGAGTTAGTATGAATAGGATTTTAAAAATTGTGATTAGCACGTGGGACAAAATGCTAAATGATAATCAAATTGATATTAAAGACCTTATTCTTCAGATTTGACTTCATATATAGAAAGATGTGGTTCAATAATGCCTTAATGAAGAGAACTTTAGATCTTTACACTAATGAAGAGAACTTTAGGTCTTTACACACTAAGATTACTAAATTATGATAAGTTGATTAATGAGAAAAATGCAAAATAACAACTATTGATAGAAGACAGTAAGTTGCAATTAAGAGATCTACAAAACTACAAGTTTACTAGAAAGTAAAGGGATTTAGAGATCTACCAAGCTACGAGGCTACCAAATTACATCGGCAAGAAACAGTGAACTATAATTAAACTAAGGATTTCAAAGATCTTGTTGAATTACTAACTACTAACTCGCTTTGAATCTAGCAGTGCTTCATAAATAAAAGAGTGATGATTATAAACTGAGTACTTAATTATATTGGCAGCTTACAATAATCCTAAACTAGAAACAAAGGAAATAGCATTACAAGTGAAAGAAGTTTCTATTAAAAGAGAGGTACGATGTGTGTGTTTTATTCTTCAAAAATAAGTCATTTATTTATACTTGAGTTGTTGACTGTTATTGATAGTTTTTTTTTCGTGCCATGTAACATCTTTACCTTTCACTCCGACGACACTTGACAACAATTTAAAGCATGTTTCCCTCATTCACACGTTTTTTGTTACTATCCTATCCAACAGCAACATTTGTAGATTATCGACATTAGGAATGTTATTTTAGAGGGAACTCTTTGGTCACCATAAGGGCACCAATGTCTATAGAACAAGGCCACTACTTTAAAATAAGACATATGGTAGATGATGTAAAGTGTAGGTTGAGAAGGTTTAGAGAAGTTGGCATATATCTCATGTTGGTAGGGAAGGAAGGAAACAAGGTTGCCCATAAACGTAACAAGGCCCGCATGCTCAATACAATTGGAAGTGAGAGAGTATGGTCGAAGATACTCATAATGTAATATTGACAATGATGTACCTCCCGTTTCCTCTTTAATGAGTTACCAAGTATTTTTTATTTTTTATTAAAAATAAATAAATCTTTTACACAACTTGATTCCTATATATTGAATAAAGCATGATTCATGATTTTACAACCTTAACCAATATTAAATTTAGTCCGTACAAAATGTACAATAACAAGTATGTGATAATACATTACTTATTAAATAAGAGTGGGACTTATATTTAGTGGTCAATTCTATTAGACATGCAAGGATACCGACACATGTCCAAAACTAGACACGTGTCCACATTTCAACGTGTCTAGTGAAACTAGCCATTAGACACAAACCCAACCCTTAAATAAAGGGATTAAACTTGTTATATATAAACTGTTTTACACATACTCCTCATGATTTCAATTACTTTTTCACGCGTAAAACAATTTATGTGTAATAAACGCTATTCGAAATAAAGTTATATAGGCAGCACACCAAAGGGCAATCTTGTCCCTCGGAATTATATGCAGGTGCTTTAAGTACTTGTACAAGAAGTTTGCGATGCATTCATTCCACTTCTTTCTTATTTTTACTCTTTTTTTTCTCCAAGTCCAACTCTTCTTCGATTACTTTAAAATCCAATTAGACTACCAGTATTTGAAGTGGTAATTCATCACTTAATAGCTTTCGACTATATTGAGTTAGCTTTTGAAAATGAATCAGCTTGCAAGGTCACCATTTTCATTAAAGTTGTGGAAACAGTCACTCTTTGTTCCCATTTGCTAAGTAGTTAAACATTTTCAATCGTATTGAGTTTTAATTAGATGCTCAATGAAAAAAACACTAACCCAAGTTAGACTAGTAGCTGGGGGTTTCTCAACGTTGATTGATATCATGGACAGATAATTATATATGGACCATAACCCTCGTTTTAGGGATGGATTAACTCCCATTAATTCAAAGGTATGTATGTGTGGATATGAGAGAAACGGAAGCACTACGGCAATATTTTCTGCAACCATCTTAATTTCATACTCTACCAATACCAACCAAACAATTATTGTTGCAACTTGCTACCCACTCACAAATCCATCAAAATGATTCCCTTACATATACACACACACTCTCTCTCTCTCTCATTGTTATAGATGATTGGGATAGCTTACCTACTCCTTGTGAGTCATTTTCCTGTCTTCTTCTCCTTCTCTCTCATGATCATAGCTTTATCTATTACCATTCTTCCAACAGAATCTTTCAGTACAAAAAGAATAAAGAAAGAAACATATTCTATCTGGCGAATGGTGATAGATCAATGTTTCTATTACCAGTACCATTACAATGATGATGGCAAAGAAATGGTAGTAAATTACTTACCATATATATATATATAAAGGACTTAAAGTACACTCTTCAATTTTCCGTTGAACAAGTTGGTAGTTCATAAGCATGGACTACTTTCAGCATAGATCAATTTTATACATAATCAAGCAAAGCAGAAACCCCACAGAGAGAGAGAGAGAGAGAGAGAGAGAGGGAAAGATAATTTAACAATATTAATCCCTTTTAAAATTGATTTCTCCATGCCAGGAGAGCTATGTATCCAACTTCAAATCCTTCCTATCAAAAAAAAAAAAAAAAACTTCAAATTCACTTCCTCACCAAGCTTCTGCAATCAAGAGTTGCATATTCTTCAAAAATCATTAGTACTATTGCTACTACTCCCACAAGTGCAATATTTACTGTTTTCTAGTCCCAAGCTGCAGTAGAAACAGACTTTCTTTTCTTTTCTCTCCAATGGCAAAGGTGGATGTTGGTTGGGAGGGCCTATTCTGAGCTCAAGATTCAATTCTGTTAAACTTTTTTCAACTGGGTTCTTCTCGATTTTGCACCCAAACCCATCCATGAACTTCTCTCCTTTGTCAGTGTCAGTGTTAATCGGTTTGTGAGTCAAAGGGTCAATCCCTTTGCTCAATAACTTCCTCCTTAAATGGCTATTCCAGTAATTTTTGATCTCATTATCCGTTCTTCCTGGTAACCTTGCTGCTATCAGGGACCACCTTGTAACAAACAAAACCACTGTTTTGTTAGAACTAGAAGCTGAATAGCACTGCATGCTCCTATAGATATTGAGACCATTCATGCATTTGTGTAGGATTTAACAACTTAATCTTCACCAAGAGCCTTATTGCTCGACTGGCATCTCCAAGTGTTTCCATTGGAGACGCCTAGGATTCACATCCCCCTCCCCGTTATAACTATCAAATTATCAAAAAAATAAAATAAAAACCTTAATCTTCAACACTTACTTGTTACCAAGGAGGCTGTGTAGCTTGATGATGAGGTTGTCTTCTTCATTTGTGAAATTACCGCGCTTTAGATCAGGGCGAAGATAGTTAATCCAGCGGAGACGACAACTCTTGCCACAACGAAGAAGGCCTGCAGCCTTGGGAATTGAGCGCCAGCAGCCCTCCCCATGAGCTTTGATATAGGCAATGAGTCTCTGATCTTCTTCTCTAGTCCAAGTTCCCTTGTTAGTGTGAGATTTATCACAACAAGGAGACCTACCCATGTTATGGTATAAAGAACACAATTGATATTACTACTCTTATCACTAGCTAGGCTGAAGTGGCTGTGCCTGTCACTGGTGTAGTAATCAGTGGTGAGGAGTAGCTAGTTCAGTGCATATTTGCCTATATATTGGATTTAAGCCTTCCAGTGTCACTGAGGGTTTACTTTTATAGGATCTTGGTTTGGTGCAATTTTACTTTCATGTTTTACTTAATCTTATTTCAGTTAGTTTATGATTTGTCACTAATTAAGTCTCAAATACTCTAAATTCTTTCCCTAATTGTTTCACCAACTGCATAATTATATTTTACCTTTTTTGTTATGACGTACATCATCGGATCTTTAGGTGCGATTATGTCAAATTTTTTTCTTTAATATTAAGTTATTTATATATTTACCACACAAACACCCCCATCTCCATTAAATTAAAAGGAGAAAGTGAATGGCTAGGCAAGTAAGCCTCTAACAGTAACTGCTTCTAGATGTGAACTTGGTAGGCTTTGGGGACCTGTCTTTCACTCTCTAGCTAAGATCATCTGTAAAAAGTATAGAGTACTGGATGTAGCCGACCCCAGTAGAAGGAGAGAGAGCTATCAGTACCTATAAATATCAGAATTAGGTTGGTATTTGTGTTGTAATCTGTGACATACCTGAGCCACAAACATGGCATGGCAAATGCCATGCGAGCGAATTTTCAAAGAATATGGTTGACATGAAAAAAATCTTCTGTCAATGATTGTTCTATTGTTATTTAATTGTATCTCAGCATGTAATGATTGGTTTCCTAGTACTATTTTATTTTTTCAACACAAATGGAATTGATCATGCTTAAATTTTTTTTTTTTTAATAAGATTTTAATTTATGAATGATAATAGCGAGCGCATACATAATAATTTTATATAAAATGGATTAATTGTTAAACTTTTTTTTTTTTTTTTTTCTGTTTTTAATAGTGCGTTTGCCTAAATACTAAATAGTTGTTCATCCACCAGAAACATAGATAAAAGAATATATTATTTGTCCTGCTATTTGGCTAACAGCCGGGCCGGGTTGGACACGACCAAAGCTTGAGGAATGTCTATTAGACTCTAGACTCACTCTCTCTCTCTCTCTCTCTCTCTCTCTCTTGTTGAAGATCTATGGTTAAAAAAAAAATTGTGTAATATATATGTATATATATATGATTGAGTTCAAGTTACATCTTTGTGTGATTTTTTTTTTTTTTTTGGTGGTAGAAGGTAATTAAGAAACATTTTGCATGACTTTAATCAATGTTATACTACTCAATATTTTATCATTCAATTAATTTTTGACAAGTCCATCATTGAATTATATTTTATTTCATACTTACGAAATTTTAAGATGATTTAAGACTAATAATTGTCTCATCCATAAAATACTTAAATTTTAAGTTTTTGTATATTTTAAAATTATTCATATATAAAAAAATGAGTTTATGGAACAAATAGTAAATAACATCTAATCAATCAATCTATATCTATATATATCTAAAAACTGAAGCGTAGTATTTATTATTGGTACGCTTCTGTTGAGCCACATCAGTGACCACATCATCTACATATTTCTCACTTCTCTCCACTACTTCTAACCATAACTTTTATTTTACCTTTTCATCTCTCCACTACTCTCAACCTTAATGTCACTTTTCATCTATCTCTTCCTCTTCCTTTTATTTTGACTCTTCTTATCCTCATTCTATTATTATAAATATGACATTCTCTATCCCATTCTATACATATTTTCTCACATGAAAAATGTTATTTCTCTCTCTCTCTCTCTCATGTTTTATTTTTGTGTGATTTTTTTTTTTTTTTTGTATCTCTACTTTAGATTGATGTATTTATGTGTTCTTTAGAATTTTACTTTGAATTGCAATTTGGTTTTGTGTTTTTAAGTTATTATCTTTTTTCTTTCTTTCTTATAATTGTTAAATGTTATTTTATTGCATATAAATATAGTTTACAAGAAAATAATGTTATTCTATTATATATCATGGTTTGAATAATTTGGTGTTTGACTTGTGACTATATATTTTATTCGATACTTCTTTTTCATCTCTCCACTACTCTCAACCTTAATGTCACTCTTCATCTATCTCTTCCTCTTCCTTTTATTTTGACTCTTCTTATCCTCATTCTATTATTATAAATATGACATTCTCTATCCCATTCTATACATATTTTCTCACATGAAAAATGTTTTCTCTCTCTCTCTCTCTCTCTCTCTCTCTCATGTTTTATTTTTGTGAGAATTTTTTATTTTTTGTATCTCTACTTTAGATTGATGTATTTATGTGTTCTTTAGAATTTTACTTTGAGTTGCAATTTGGTTTTGTGTTTTTAAGTTATTATCTTTTTTTTTTCTTTCTTATAATTGTTAAATGTTATTTTATTGCATATAAATATAGTTTACAAGAAAATAATGTTATTCTATTATATATCATGGTTTGAATAATTTGGTGTTTGACTTGTGACTATATATTTTATTCGATACTTCTTTTTCTCATTTTATTTTCTATTTCTCTCCCAAAAAGGTGATTACTCTCTCTCTCTCTCTCTCTCTCTCTCTCTCTCTATCTCTCTCTCTCTCTCTCTCTATATATATATATATATTCTTTTTTGCAATTTTACTTTAGGTTGATGAATTATTGTATTTTTTATATAATACTATTTTGACTCTTCTTATCCTCATTCTATTACTATAAATATGACATTCTCTATCCCATTCTATATGTATTTTCTCACATGAAAAATGTTCTCTCTCTCTCTCTCTCTCTCTCTCTCTCTCTCTCTCTCTCATGTTTTATTTTTGTGTGAATTTTTTATTTTTTGTATCTCTACTTTAGATTGATGTATTTATGTGTTCTTTAGAATTTTACTTTGGGTTGCAATTTGGCTTTGTGTTTTTAAGTTATTATCCTTTTTTTTTCTTTCTTATAATTGTTAAATGTTATTTTATTGCATATAAATATAGTTTACAAGAAAATAATGTTATTCTATTCTATATCATGGCTTGAATAATTTGGTGTTTGAGTTATGACTATATTTTTTATTTGATACTTCTTTTTCTCATTTTATTTGATACTTCTTTTTCTCATTTTATTTTCTATTTCTCTCCCAAAAAAGGTGATTACTCTCTCTCTCTCTCTCTCTCTCTCTCTCTCTCTCTCTCTCTCTCTCTCTATATATATATATATATATATATTCTTTTTTGCAACTTTACTTTAGGTTGATGAATTATTGTATTTTTTATATAATACTATTTTGGGTTAATACGATTTGGTAGTGTGTTTGATTTTTTAAATTTTCTATCACAACTCACAACTCTTCTCTCTCCCTCTTTTAGCTTTTGTTTGATTTTTTTTTTTTTTTTTGTTGACATAATACTTAATTAGTTATTTTGGAAGTGAGATTTTGAATTTATATCAAAATACAATGTTGACTTTGTATTTGAATTGTGGGTGAGAAAGCCCAACGTCATACGTTGGGCCTGAGGCCCAGGTCGAATACAACTCTCTGTCCGAAGAGGTTAAAAGTATCAACGATTTGCCATCCTAGTGAGGGTGCAACCAATAAGGGACAAATGCTGCATCCGAAGAGAACCTAGCCTGTCCGAAGGGATCCTATCCAACAGATCTCTCCGGAATTTGATCAAGTAGGTACGCCAAAGATTCCCCTGCCAGGGCTAAGCTTTGGGCACGCCTAACTGCGTAGATATCACGAAATATCTTCCAAATAAAGCTGCCACCACTGCATTCAATGCACTGCAGCAACTTTCCTGACCGCATTTATGTGGAGAAGACACCTGAACAGTGCATCCTCAACCACCACCACTCACTGCAGGTTAAAGCACGCCTCTAATGTGACTAGTACTCGAGTGGACGCCTGGATGAAGGACAAGTGTGCGGTGGGGATGAGAGAAAAGATGTATATATAAGAGAAACAGACCTCACGGGAAAGGGGGGAGAAAATTTGTATTCACTAAGCTTCTAAATATTAAGCCTCTTCGGACAAAAGAGATTTCCTATTAAACGCTAGTCTCAATCCCTTTTTACATTGGGTTTGCTTGTATGAACCGTTGCTAAATCCACAACCAGCCCAGTTGTTTAACCCATTCTCTACAAATTTATTGTTGGGAATTTGTTGGGCTCACAATACAGAGTTGGTACCTGGCCCAACAAATTTGGACCCTACATGAATGTGTCTATCAACTATTAAAATTAAACCCCCTAAAAAAATATTAAAATTAAACCGTCCAAGATGAATATGTATAGACAATATTTTTATTTTTATTTTTCATTGATTTATTATTTAGTTACAACATCAAAATTAAAGTAAATGAATATGTAAAGTTAAAACTTCCTAAGATGTATTTGTAAAGCCAATATATTTATATATTTAATATTTTTAAAAAATAAAAGTAAAAAATAAGAATAATGATGTGGCCAATGATGTGACGGATAAGAAGGCTCATCAGGAGCGTAATAACAAAAATATGATATGAATAGACAATATTTTTATTTTTATTTTTCATTGATTTATTATTTAGTTATAACATCAAAATTAAAGTAAATGAATATGTAAAGTTAAAACTGCCTAAGATGTATTTGTAAAGCCAATATATTTATGTATTTAATATCTTAAAAAAATTAAAAGTAAAAAATAAGAATAATGATGTGACGGATGAGAAGACTCATCAGGAGCGTAGTAACAAAAATGTGATATGAAGATCCAATTAAAAGCAATTAAATCTTAATAAATAAAAGTGTATGCAGTAAAAATAAATAAATAAATAAATCATGTTCTCTTTATGTTATACAGATTATTTTCTTTCATTTCGATAGTTCAAGTGTTCAATTTTAGACATAAACTCTAGTTTTTTCCTATATATTATTTTAAATATTAAATTTATAATATGGTATAGTCTCTTAGGAATATCTAAGAAATATGCAATTCCAATTTCATGTATCTGTATTAGTAAACGAAACTCAATCAATAGTTCGAAACTACTCATACGATAAGAAAAATTATAAATATAATAATATTTTTAAGAGAATGAAAATTTTGAATAATATATTTAAAACTCAAATAGTTTAGTTGTACAGGAAAAATAAATTAGGAAAATATAACGCACGATAACATAATTTATCAAAATATGGACCGTCTAAAAAATGAATAATATCAATCAAATAAATCCAAATAATAAAATGATGATATATTTTTTGAGATAAATAAATGAAAAATAAGTTTAGAAATTGTTTAAGTTTTTTGGAGAACAAATTATTTTTCAAAAAATTTAGAGAACAAATTATATATTATACCATAACTAAAATATAATTATCTATTTCCACGCATTGTGTGCGTCTGCGACTAGTATATATATAAAAGTAAAGACCACATGCGAAAGTGCATGAGGTACTGCCAAGCGATGCTCTAATTTTACATTTAGCTTTTTTTTTACCTCTTTCATTAAGTTTTTTTTTACTATTACCCAAAAGTTCATATTAACTATTTTACTGTTATCTCATTAATATCTCATTAATTGCCTAAGTTTACACCACACATTTCTCTATTTTTCATGTCTTTTAGCATACCCAATGTTTTAGTATTTTTTAAAAAACAAAATAAAATAAGTAAGGGCTAATAGTAATAACTAATCAGATAAGGGCCTGAAGAGAGATAGAGAGGCACAAAAATGTTGTGGATTGTTAAATAAAATGCACTATTTCACTGTATATTACCAAAATAAAAGACCCGAGACTAACAAAACATTTGAAAGTGAGAGAAAAAGGAATTTGAGGGGTCACCGCCTCTGTTATACTGGCCTTCCACCACCATTAAGACGCCGAAACCCCTACAGGTAATTTTTTTTTCCTTTTTAAATTAGGGCCTTAAATACGATTTAGGTTTAGGTAATTTGGTTGGATAGTTTTTGTTTTGGGTATATAAGTAAAGAGAATATTTGGTGCGCAATATAAAATCATATTCTACCATAGTTTAATTTTAAATCATCTATAAACACATGCGTACACACTTGCCCACACCATGTCTTAATGTCGCACTATTGATGAGTGGAAGACGGTCAAAGAGTTGGGCATATTTTCATTTCATAGTATGAAATATGTGAACACAACACAAATTAGTTGATTTTCATGGTCATAGTACTCTTTTGCATTTATTTTTGGTCTCATGATTTTTTTATAAAAAAAATTAATCTTACCTTAAGAATACTACAAATATACAGTGAAACTACTAAACTAATTTTTAATATCTCAAAATGTTTATATTTCTTTACTCTAATTTAGTTTACTTTTTCTTTTTAATATATGTACAACATTATCCAAAACTGTCTTACATTAAATATCACAAAATTATCCGTGCATCACACGGGCAACTTACTAGTTAGTATGAAATTCAACATACATTTTAAACACATAGAAAACAAATAATCCAGTAGTAGAATTTTCAAAATATTAATTCAATAAAGAGTTATTATGTGGTGTAATATTGCTTAAAGTTACACCAAATATAACTTGAATCTAATCCTAAAAAGGAAAATTAGTATTATTTAAATCATAGTACAATTTACAAGTAATAACAGACGGGTCTAACTCTTAAGTAGGTTTCATATTATTTTTTTTAAATGGATTTTAGCTCAACCAGTAAAATTTCTTATCATTGAATTTGAGAACTCATTTTCAAATCTCATTTACACCAAAATGTTGGATAGGAATTTTGAACCTGCTACCAAATCTCATAAGGCCTTAAAGAAAAAAAAATTGAAAAAATTGATGGGTCTTAAGGATGTCATGCAATGTATGGTAACATGGTACAACAAGTGTGAGACCACTATATTAATGTGCAATCAATATTGGATTTGAAAATGAAACCTTGGACCACACACTCAGCGTATCTTGTGCTTTACCCAAAACCACTAGACCACATCCCATTCAATTTTTGGATATTGGAAAATATTGTTCTATTAGAACATACGGTCCTATTGAAGAGTCACTTAATACAATATTGATAACCGATTTAACTTCCCCTAGCAGGGCCCTGGACCTAGCGGGTAGGGTGCTACTATGATCACGTCCTAGTAAGATTGCCACGTTGGTCACCCCCCCCCCCCCCACCGTTTTTTGTTCATCAAAAAAAAAAAAAAATCCCAAAATTGAACAAAAGAATAACAACATGGGAAGAAAGTAATATCAAGCTAATACCATAAATATACACACATGTAATATTTTAATATTTTTTATTAATAATACTCTTCTTAAATGAAGAAAAAAATATTGGTTTAAAAAAAATGGAGAGAAATATTAACTATAAAACAAGACACTATATATATATATATATATATTATATTTTTTTTCCTTTTTTTTTAGAAAGATATAACAAGACACTACATTCTTAATTTTTTTTTCTTTTTTTAAATTTCAAAACTACATTAATTCATACAATAAGTGAATTTTCTAGTGTCAAACATACAATAATCATACTTGTATGCAGCAATTGCTGTATAATGGGTTATGTGGCAACAAAAAAAAATTAACATATCCAAGGTTCATGTGCAATGCACATGATCAGATGGACCCTTAGGCACTTGTCACTTTTTTTTTGCTACCACATAACCCATTATGCAACAATTGCTACATGTATGTTACAAAACCTTTCTCTTAGTATTTCCTATATTTCACCACTTCTCTATACATCGGTATTTAGTATTTTACTATATTTCACTACTTCTCATATATTTCTAGTGAGGGAAAATTACATTTATCCTATAGTTTAGGGGTGTAACAAATTAAACCTTATAACTTCAAAAGTAGTAAATTAAATCTTGAGGTTTTTAAAAAATCACAAATTGTTCCTCATAGTTTCAAAAAGTAAAAAATTAAACCATAAATTTCAAAAAGTAACAAATTAAATCTAAACCAATTTAAGTAGAATGACATTATTTTGGGTTCAATTGGTTCCCTTTTGACTTCTTAGGCTTATTTTATTACTTTTGAAAAAGTAGGTTTTTATTTGCTATTTTTTTTATTTAAATTTCACTAGATTAAATTTTTACACTCCTAAACTATAAGGTTAAATGATATTTTCCTTCTCTAAAAAATATAAATAAAATAAAACTTTCCTTTCATTTAATGAATAATTTACTTTTTTCACAAGTTTTTGAAGTCACGAATTCTAATATGTGGTGAAAAATCAAAGTGATTTAGTACTGAATTTATACAAAAGTAATTGTCCATCTCTCACTATGTGAAAGAAATTGCGTTGGTAGCAAAGTTGCTATTTAATATGACGTAAAAGAAAAAGTCCTCTAAAAAGGATAGAGTCGCCTAGGGGTATTAGTGAATGGAACACTACTAGATACGATACTTATTAGAAGAATAAAAAAAAATTGGGCAAATATGAAATTACAGTAAGCTTGAGGACTACCGTTGCAGATACGCAAATTTCAATTTAAATCTGCGCTTAACATATAGAAAGAAAACACCCAACGGCTAGTTCGTAGAACGGTAACCCCAACGGTCATAAATTCAAATTACATCTCATAATACCCCTCTAAATCTCAGCGTTCCCTTCACTCTCTCCCCTCACCTCTCTCTCTCTCTCTCTCTCTCTCTCTCTCAGAGACTTCCGCTTCTATCTTCCTCCTCTGGGAGATCACTGCCACTGAAAAAAGTCACCCAAAGATGATGCAAGATATGTGGAACGCTCCCCCAGGTTTCAGACCCACCAAGTCCGCTCCTTCCTCACCAGCCAAGCCTCTTGGGGTTTCAAGAACTCGATCTGAGTCCTTCCACGTTACCCACAAGGTCCCAATTGGGGACAGTCCTTATGTCAGAGCCAAGAACGTTCAGGCAAGCTTTCTGGGTTTTCTTTTAATTGGTTCAAAATGGTGTTTTCTTTCTTTGTTTTATGTTCTGATTAAATGGGTCTTTTTTCTTTTTTCTTTTTTGCTTGAACAGTTGGTGGATAAGGATCCGGAAAAAGCGATTCCACTGTTTTGGTCAGCCATTAATGCTGGGGATAGGGTGGATAGTGCTCTGAAAGATATGGCTATTGTGATGAAGCAACAAAATCGGGCTGAAGAAGCCATTGAAGCTATCAAGTCACTTAGACATCGGTGTTCAGATCAAGCCCAAGAGTCTCTTGACAATATTCTTTTGGATCTTTACAAGGTAATTCGCTGGTGTACATTTAATTTGTGTATTATTTCTGGTACTTTAGGATTCAAGATTACTAACTGGTGGTACTTCAGGATCTTGCTGACAACTCGAGATTACTCGTATTGATTCTTTTTTGCCTTTGTTTCTGCAGAGATGTGGGAGGTTGGATGACCAAATATCACTCCTCAAGCACAAGCTGTTCTTGATTCAACAAGGGCTGGCTTTCAATGGGAAACGCACCAAGACTGCCAGATCTCAAGGAAAGAAATTTCAGGTCTCGGTGGAACAAGAAGCAACTAGGTTATTGGTAAGAATGCATATGCCTCTACTAGTTTAGTTAATTGTTGTTTAAAGACTTTTTAATAGGCACATGAAATTGAGGGTCAATTCTTGTTATAGGGGAACTTGGGATGGGCACTGATGCAGCAGAACAACTACATTGAAGCAGAAGATGCCTATCGGAGGGCTCTTTCAATTGCGCCAGATAATAACAAGATGTGCAATCTTGGAATCTGTTTGATGAAGCAGGGGAGGATTTCCGAAGCCAAAGAAAATTTGCGGCGTGTGAAACCCGCAGTGGCAGATGGACCAAGAGGGACAGATTCACATCTCAAAGCCTATGAAAGGGCACAGCAGATGCTCAAGGACCTTGAGTCTGAAATGATGAACAAGGGAGGGGACCGGGTCGAACAGAGTAGGCTCTTCGACGCCTTCCTTGGATCTTCATCGATTTGGCAGCCTCAGCCTTGCAAGGATCATCATACTAGCTTGCCTTCAATCAAATCCCAGGATGATTTTGCTGATGAGAATATCAATTCCAACGTAATGTTGGCAAACCAAATGGCATTACCCCAGCAGAAAAGTATCAAACAAGTTGCTCCTAACTTCAATTCACTAAATGTTGCTGCACCACCATTCTATTCAACAAAATTTAAGGAGCCCATTGCAGAAGACCCAGTTGGGAATCAATTTCCTGAGGGCCTAAAGAGATCAAGGTCTGGAAATGCTGCCAATTTGATCAGAGTGAACGACATTGGGGAGATTAAGAAGCCGCTTATGGAATCAAGACAGCCTGAAAATAAGACCCGAAAGCTATCCGTTTCCCCTGAAGAAAAAGGGGACAAGTTGACAGAGTTGTTGCCTGACAACAAGGATTTTGAAGAAGCTATCATGGCTGCGGTTTTGGGCACGGATGAGGCAGGAAAGACAGTTGGTACTAGCAACACTGCCGGGATATTTCAGAGGAAGATTGAGAAGAGGCTTAAGGTTTTTCAAGACATTACACTCTCTTTGAGTCCTAGAGTCTTGAATTAATTTTAATTTATTAAGTTATATAGCAATTTTTTAGGTGGGAGATGCACTTGTTCTCCTTTTGACTTCAGTTCCTGTAGATGGCTACACATAATAGTAGCAGCAATTCTACAGGTAGAAGCAGTAATAGTAAGTATGGTAGATTATTTAGTGTTGGTCTACTCAGCAGAAGTTTATTCCTATTTATTCCTGTAAGCCCCTTCAACAAGGGGTTTAACACAATAATAATAACTTCATTATTTCTTATTTATATCGCCTATCTTATTTACAAACTTCCGGAGAAAGGGGGCAACAATTTAAGACAATCTGTAGAAGAAGGTGACTAAAATATGGTTTTCATATTCAAATTAAACATATAAATATTATTATATCCGAATATTCTTCTTTTTGAATAACAAATCGACGGCTGATTGGGTTGGACATGACTTATTATTTGAATATACTGATTTTGTGTAGAAATTCTATTCAAGTTGAGTCTTGTTCACTTGACTTTTTCTGTAAATATCGAAAAGGTAACTGAATAACACCACAACTGCGGCAAGTGCAACTACAATTCTAGCACTGCTCCTAGCAGCTCCCAAGGAAGGTGGATTGAAGCCCAGCTCGGAAAGTTTCTTATGTGATACCGCATAATCTGTGAAGAAAGCATCCTCATCCTGCCAAATCATAACGATAAATTTCCCATAGGTCACAAACTTGATTTTTTTTTTGTTTGCCATAATACATACAATCAAAACAACTACTGATGGCTAGCAATGTGGGCACTACTGAGATAGTGTAAACATTTCAATATGAATAAATATATGCCACACTACTACCTTTGCATATAGCTCAACATAGCGGCAGAACTCAGGATCCTCAACTAAAACCTTGTCTGTGGGAAGTTTCAATAATCCCTTTGAATCCCCTTTCACAAGCTCCCTGATTATATTATCAATCATAACTTACATATCAAATACAATTTCAACATGCCTACTATATTTCTTATAATATGGAAATTGAATATAGTAACCAAGTTTTTTATTGATTTCTTACACAAAGTATGAGTTATCAAACTTCAAAGGATCATTTGTCCAAGGTAGACTTTCAAATCCTGATCTCTCCTTATGTGCCTTTCCCTAAAGAACCAAAAAGAAGGATATATTATATTTATGTTTCAACCATGGTGAAGAACTTTTTCCATATTTTGAATATTTGGAGAAAGTTACCAATGTGTGGCCCCCAGACAATGCCACGATGTCCTTGTCAGAAAGACCCATGCGATAAAAGACGTCCCTCAAATGCTTTGCACCTACCATGGAAAATAACAAGCAGAGAATCATTTGTTTAACATCTGTTTAATGTGTGCATATGACAGCATGTTCTATCACAATGAAGTAGATTGTGCATTCAATTTCTCCAACAATATGCATACGGCCAAGCTTAGAACCAGAACCAAGTTTTATAATATTAAAATGACAAGGGAGTGTACAATAAAAAGCCAACAAACCCAGCCTCTGTTGTCTTACGAGTCCAAATAGACGATGCTTGTGGTTTGAACTTGGAGGCCCAATTCCAGCCCAATTATCCAAAGCTAGTTCTATTAGTCAAAACCCATTAGGGCTGTTCCTAATGCATTTATTTAGTCAATCCTGAAATCTGCAATTTGTGGGAAATACCATCTCATTTATTTTCTTCTTTTTTTTTTCCTATGTATTGGGAATCATGATGTAGTCATTTAATTCTCCCATACGCAAGTGCCGTTCTAAACACAATATAAGCTAGTTGGCTAGAATGAATAAATCAGAGAGTGATTATTCTGAATATTACTGGTGTTATACTCTGTATCTCTTTGGGTGTATTTCATTGAGTGGTGAGTGTGTTCAGCCCTATACTCTTGGTGATTTCCTTTGGGTGGTGATCTTTTGGTATCCCATTGGATTTTCCCTAGGTGGTGAACTTGTTATAGCTGTGTGTGAGGTCCTATTTCTTGTTTTTCTTCAACTCCATTTTTTTCGGTATCAAAAAAACACGTTTTCAAGTAGATTATAAACTAATTAAAGTATCAAGTGCATGAGAGGAAAGTGTGGCCAAATGAGGATGATGGCAAATTTGAGTAACAAAATGGCATTATAACATGCAATAATGGTACACAAGCATGTATTAAATCTTTTGTCTTCTTTCTAAGATCCTTCAAACTGTTAAGTTTGGGGTAGCAACACATGCTGCTAAACCACCAAGGCAACTAAGAAGGCTGGTATATTTACTCTAACAACCATAGAAGAACAGAGTTAAACCTTATTCTTCATTCCTTAATCATGAAACAAAGAGACTGAAGAAACTAATGTTTCACAAAATGGCCCCATTACAAATTAAAGCAACTTCATTAATGGCAAACCTTGATTTGCATCTGGAAGGCGCCCTTCTTCAGGAGATTCCATCGAATCCTGATTGGGATAAAGAAAGTTACTAAAGACTAGTAGTTAGGTGTTAAAAACTTCTACCACAAACATACCTTTCTGCCTGGAACAAAGTCGATAGAAGGACCTCCAGTGACCTCAACTGCAACAACACCAGCAAGCTAAAAAAAAAATTTTAAAGATGAGTCAATTAGTAACTCTGAGTGTAGAAGTCTCAAATCTAATTATTATTAATAGATTAAGTTATCAGCTTGATTAATATTAACAAAGGTTGATGATCCCAAGTTGATTCAAATACTAGCCAAAATCTTCTTAATGTAAACATTTATTAATTTCTTATCTAGCATATATGCTTATCCATGATAAGAATATCAGGTTGAGAGGATGTGAGTGAAAAGGAAAAAAAAAAAAGTATCTGAACAATGCCAACTTTTTCTTAAATTAGATATACTTCTACCTCTTTTTTTTTTTTCCATACAGAAGCAACAATACATCAACGTCTTGAGGATATGAATGAAAAGCATAAAACTGATAAAAGTGTGTATCTAAACAATGCCGATGTACTTCCTTTTTTTCTTTTTTCTTTTTTTCTTCTTTTGTCATGGTAACAATGATATACATTTGATATGACCAGCACCATCATTCATTTTGGTGTATGACTGGTGGGCATGCTCTGCCTGTGTTTTGAAAGACTAAAAAGATAATAATTATCCAAATCATGGGAGAAGGTTCTCGAAGGAAAGAGATGCAGATAAACATAATTTCACAATTACCAAAAGCATGGGATCCTCTATTAAATTGATACATGAAAAAAGAAGCCCTTTATATTTTATACCGTTCCTAAGCGTGTTATATTTTTTAGAGTATTTTTAACACCCTGCTGCTTGGCACAAATATCTACACTAAATACATTATTTAATAATGACAAAGGTTGTCTGTGATTATATGTTACATGTCAAGACATTGTAAATCTGAAGTTATTTTCAATTGAAAATAATGCGGGATTGGAATTTAGCTGTTGTGATGAGATTTATGTGGTTGCTCTTGTTCAAGGTGGCTCTTTATAGGTAGCCTGAGTTCAGGCTTTCTAATGATAGTCCCTGGTGTTTTGGTGAAAATTTTGCGACTTAGACCTCCATGCAGACCTCTTATTAAGCATTTATGAGGCATATATGTGGTCAAGGAAGTTCAATTTATATGTGGCATATGGAGGGGCCTATTCATCTTCTGCAAAGTTGTCTGGTGTAATTAGAAATGGGGATTGGTGTTGGCCTGCTGCTATATATGAAACTCTTGTTAGAATTCAAGCTGGTCAGACTGGTATGGAATTGGGTGCTAATGATAAAGTAATTTTATAGCCTACTGCAGATCATAATTTTGATTGTGCTTCAGCATACGACTAAATTAGAAGGAAGTTTCCAGAGTCTGATTTAGTTCTCCAAACATGTCCCAAAACATGCTTTTATATTTTGGTTTGCCACTCAACCAGAGACAGACTTTTTAATTGAGAGTTTGAGACTATAAAGGTGATCTTTTACGCACTTTCTGCAGAGCAAAAATGGAGTCCAGGGACCACCTATTTTTTTAATGTGCTTTCACTCAGAGTATCTGGAAAGTTAGGGTGTAAGTTCAATAATTATAGAAGAATAGGCAAGTGGGCTTTTAAGCATCTAAAAGGCAAAAACTTGAGGAGTCTGATCTGCAGAATGCTTGGCAGGCAGTACAGAATTCATGGGGGCAGAGTTAAATCTAAATTAGATCTCTTAAAAGCCATAGCTTATAATGTGAGAGGGCAACTAGCTTGCTCAAGGAAAGAGAAGAACTCTATTTTAAGTAGAGACCTATGCAGCTTATGTTGGTTATTTTTTATTCTGTATAGCTTGCTCATTTAAGCTTGTTTTTATAGGTATCATTTTGGTTTTGGTTTTGTAGGCTCTTCTAGACAGGTTTCTTTCTGTTTGGTCCTTAGACCTTGTACAGCTACTGCTGCTAGTTTTGTTTGTTGGTTGGTTCATCAAATACTCTTTCAAAAAAAAAAAAAAAAAAGCAAAACAAAAAACAAAATTTGAAAAGAATAAAATAAAATCTTGAATACAAGTATACAACTATTGTTCCTGGAAGAAAATAATCACCTGGTACAGGTCAGCATACGTGATTTTAGGATGTTTAGCCTTCACTTCCTCTGAATCAAAAACAAAAGCAGCAGCAGAACAGTTAGATGAAAATGAATGCTAATTGGCTTCCAAGATCACTGAGTGGCGAAATTGAATGGAGCTCCTACAAAAATTCATACTATCTACAACCAGTTCTCTAAAAACCATAGAGAAGCAAAAGCTCACCACAAAATTTAACAGCATTTTCCAAACCAGCATTTGCATTGTGTTTCAACTCCTCCGGATTCCGGATTGAGCCATTAGGACCTCCAGTCTTCGTTTTGGCATCATAGGTTCCAGCACTATGCCAACTGTCAATGATAATGTTATGCAGCATTATTGAAAACTTGCAATTAATTTCAATAGCAGTTTCTCGTGTTTCTAACAGAAACATTAATAAGTGTTCAAATCCACCCTCTCCATCTATCGAATTATCAAAAAAATATTAATAATGAGTGATCTATAAGTCGATACACTGTATCACAAAATCATTCAGTCCATTTCATTATTGAATGCATGTATAAGCTGATTCAGCTAATGGTTGTAAGTATAACACATCAGTTTCTTAGTTTCTCTGTTTGGACAATCAAACATATGTGAGAAGAGGAAAAGATAAGAGCAAATACGCTAGGCGGAGCATGATAGGAGCGCAGCCCTTGCTGGAGATAAGAGCACGAAGGTCTCGACGAGCCTTTTCGATTTCCTTGAGGTACTCTTTGTCTACCACTGGTGTTGCCATGAGATGAAACTGAGTTTGTTAGCACAGATTGCACTTTCTCAACAAACGAAAGCAAAGAAGACGCATCACAAACACAATAATCGAATTTGAAAGTTTATATAAAGGATTTTTTTTTTTTTTTTAAACGAAAGGAATGATTGAGTTTGAAGGGAAGGTTAAAGTGGTTTTGGCAGAGAAGAAGGAAAGCATTGGTATTTTGCTCTCCTTGGAGGGAAAACAAAACTTTACCATCAAAGTATATACTTTGAAAAAAACATTGAAAAGAAAAATTACTGTCAAAGACTCAAAGTATATACTTTGAAAAAATACATTTAAAAAAGGAGAAGCGGTAAGTTATTTATTGGTTCAAATTTGAACTTACGACTGAAATTAATTTTTACAAAAAATTATTGGTGATAAGTTTTTATTAGTTCAAATTTGGATTCACAACTGAAATTACTTTTTTTTTTTTTTTTACGTAACGAGAAATACTATGCCCACAATATTTTTATAACACTTTCATAACAAATTTTAAGTGGTATCTTGTTATTGGTTGTTATAGATGGCAAAAAAATAATTTTAGTGGTAAATTCAAATTAGAATCAATAACAACTTACCACCTATGTCCACAACATTTTTATAACACTTTCACAACAAATTCTAAGTGATACAACTGGTTGTTATGGATGGGTAAAAAAGTAATTTAAGTGGTAAATTCAAATTAGAATCAATAACAACTTACTACTTTTGATTTGTTGTAAAATGTTGTAAACGTAACACTTATTCTTTTTTTGATAGAAATCAATAATAACCTATCATTTAAGATTTGTTATAAAAGTGTAATCAAAATATTTTGTATATAGTATTTCTCTCTTAATAAAATAAGGAAAATATTAACGAATGTCTTAAGACTTAAGAGTATTGATTTATGAACTATTTTTAGGAATATTTTATTGGAAAATAATAAAGCAATTACTTTTTCTAACAGATTTTTATATTTTCCATGAAAAATTATGTTAAAATTTTTCTAATATAATTTATTAACTATTGTCTTAAAGACACCCGTTAACAAGACCCATAAAAAAAATGAAAATTCTTTTATAGGCCCATGGGCCTATTTAGTAATGTTATTTTAGTAACGTTATTTGTATTTTTTGAAAATATGTGTGGGTGAAAATACATGTAATGTTGATTAAATCCTAAAAATTGTTGTTTAAACTTAAGTAACAAATGGGGCTTAGTTTCACGCTGGGCCTTTGGGCCATCAAAATTCCGAACGAAACAGATCAATCTCCTTAACGCTTTTCGTTTCTTTTCATGCTAGTCATTGCATGGTCCAAATGAGAAAAGTTAGAAATATTTTCTGGAAACAACACAAAGTTACAAAAGTAGAAGCAGAACAAAAATATATAAAAGATTAAAAGCTAATTTGTTGACTCAGCTTAAGCTAAGCATACTTAATATTATAATCGTGAATTTCTCAGTCTGAGCAGGTGGCAATGATGGAAATTCAAAGAAGATCCGAGGCATTTAGCCTGAAAATGCTCTGATAATGTGATTCCATCATCACCGTTCCCAATAAAATATGAAGCAGTAAAATACAAAGTTTAAGTCCCATTGATACACGCATTATTCCTAGGCATTGTTTAATCCTGGTGGTTTTTTAAACTTCATTTTTTGTTGTTAGGTATTGTTTTTTTCTGTAACAATTTATTTTTAAAAGAGTGCATATATTATTCTTTACGGAAGTGGTCTCAAATTCCTGTTTTACACACTGTAAAGTATCAAATCAGCTTAAGACAAACCTAACTATAGAAAATGATAGCCACCGCTGATGGCGGAGGCGCGTGAGATGACAAATGGCTACCGTGGGTGGATTGGAGCTGACCTTTTTTTTTTTTCTAATGTCTGAATTATATTGGTGGATGGGATTAATGGGTTTTGATATGATGTGTTGTATCTATTCTTGTATTTGAAAAAATGTGAGATGGCGCACATTTATTGGAGGGCGTTAACAAAGGTGCTTACATCCACATCCGGTTTAAATTTAGTACCTGTTTGGATCAGGTCCAGCGTGTCCACATCTGGTGTTTTTGGCTTTTTTTCTTTTTTAATTTTTTGGACTAGTGCCTATTGCACTGTTCATGGAACATGAACAGTGCAAATAGGTAAATGAACAATGTTTTTTTGTGGGAACAATAATCTAGAAATTATTTTTTTATTGTATTCAGTTTTCAGCAAAATAAACGTTATCCAAACGCACCTTTAATCTCATTTTCAAAAGGTTGAAAAATATATGATAGCTAAATAGTATAATAAGCATTATTATTAATTGCACTCAAGCCCATTATGTTATGAAATAATATTAGAGATACAAATTATTTTATAAAAAAATTTACAAAATGTTGATGTGGGGAATGATTATTGGTAAATGAAAAACAAACAATTCAATCCACCACTAAACTATAAAAATAAAAAATAAACAATTAACTCCCTAATTGATTTGTGGTAGGCCAATATCCTTTGTCAATTTTGAAAATTTTGTTAAAATCAACGATTTTTTTAATAGAAAATCCTAATTCTCAAATTACATTAACAAAGCTACCATCACAAAGTATCATTCAAGTCAAATGGATCAAGGAATTACAAATGGATAAATCAGGCATAAATTAAAATTTTACTTATCTAGAATGTTAGGAAACAAATATCATCTCCTTCATTAGAAATAATACTTCTCACCTCCATGACTCTCTAAGCCAACTCAACTGTCATTTTATGATTTGTTCCAAATCACACTTATCTTCCATCAAACCATTCATCCACTTTATACTTGCTGAGATTGACTCCACACAACATCAATATCCTTAATCTATTGATTTTCGATACATTCACTCCAAATCCAAACAGAAAAACGATGAAATGTCCAGTGTCTGATGATTTGCAACATTTTTTTTCTTTAAAAAAATTGGAGATTTAGGTGTCAATGTGTGTATGATGATATCAAAATTAAGAGCTTTATTCGTCCTGGGGTGTTTGATAAAGATTGGATGGTAGTGAGTTTGATATATGCATGATTGATAGGTGACGGATTGGTGGTCGGGGTAAGTTAATGGTGGATGCCAATAGTTTAGAAGACGAGATTGTCATGAATTTGATAAACTAAGCTCAATAAATATATATATATATATATATAACATGACAAAAGAAATGGTGGAAGGAATCTACGTACTCCTTCATGTCCCATTATGCACTCTTTTTGTTTTGTGTTCTCTCCAAGTCAGAGTTTTCCTTTTGACTATGCCAAATTTGCTGGAAGTCTTCAAGACAAAAAGTTGAAAAAAAAAAAAAAAATCACTATTCACCTGTCACTATTCACCTGTTACTATTCATCTGTTACTATTCACCTGTTACTATTCATGACACTGTTCACTCCGAATTTTGCCTATTTAAAGGGGGGTTGTCCTTTATGTTAAACCCAGAAGTTTTTTGTTAGAATTCTTTCTAGAGAGAGTTTTCTTCCCTAGAAGCCTTCTTTGAGAGAGTTCTCCTTGTTTCTATTAACTTGTTTCTACTACTACCTTGTTTGCTACTACCTTATTCCTACAAACCTTGTAACTAGGATTAGTTCAAACTTTATAACTGTTAACCTCTACTGTTGAGATCTTGTATTCACTACTACTACTGTAAGTGTTTACCTACTTTCAATAAACAAGTATTTTCAGTTTATATTCATTATATTACTTGTTGCTACCGCCACCTTGGACGGATTACCGCCATACCGGACGGTTCTAAATTGCATTCATTAATTGCTTTGAATTATTTTGATATATACTGCTTGGCTAATTCTACCGCCTTATTATTGTTCTAACTTTGCTCTTTACATATACTTTCACTATATTATTACTGTGCTTCCGTCTCTTCCCTTCATCTGTGCGTCCCCTTCCCCCTTTATGTATCAGAGCCACTCTTTTCTGGCCGGTGATAGTGTGGTTGTGTTCTTTGTGCCTTGTCCGTATCTGTTCGAACCTTTGGTGCTCCGTTGTTGTGTTCCCTTCTTGCCGTCGTTGGCGCCACCCTAGGTGTAAAGTGAATTCCCAGAACAACCTTCATCATTCTTTTTAACGGCATGTTTAATAGAATCTCTGGATTCTTCTGTGAGATATGAATCCCACCATCCACGAAGAGTATCAGAAAAACCAGTAACAAGTAAATCAACAATTTTGGGTTGGTCAAAATCATGATTATTTTGGTAAGCAGTACCAACCATAGACATATGTCCCATTTTATTAATAATTTCTTGTTCAGAAAAACCATCAATATTTTATTCATAAATTTTATCAACAGAAACAGAAAACTGAGTTTAAAAAGGTCTTTCTTCAAACTGCATATCAGGAGGAGTAGGTTTTGAATACCAATTCCTAGTAAGAAACATGGGTTTGGAATTTCCAACAAATCTTTTAATTTCGGGTAAACCATCATCAAAAACCCTTTTTGCAGGAGCAGAAGAAACAGAAGAAACAGTATCAGAATCTGTATTTTCATCAGAAACAATTTCATTTTTTGAAATAGTTCGAGCAACAGGAGTACTTTTAGAAGTACCTTCAGTTTTAACTTTTAAATCAACAAGCATTTTTTCAACAGTTTCAAGAATTTTTGATTGAGAAGTTTTAAACTTAAATTTGTTATCATGACTGGGTAAATTAATCAAAGGTTCCTCAGTCTTGATAAAAACAGGTTTTTGAGCAGAAGCAGATTTTTCAACAGAAACAATTTTTTCAACAATTTTCTCTTCAATACGGTCAAGCTGTTGACCAATAATATGCAAAGATTCATTAGTAAAATTGTTATGTTTAATAAGGCTAACAACAGGAGTTTGATCATCAGCTATTTTGAAAGGAGTAACTTTAACATCAATTTTGTCAGTAGTTACCAAAATAGTCTCAAGAGGTGGATGACTAGATCTAACAATAGTTTTGTCATTTTTAACAAAATTAGACTTCTTTATCATGTTCAAATGATTTTTTGAAACTTCATCTTTTGAAACATAATAATTTTCAAAAAAATCAAAGAACGAAATATGTCTTTTCAACTAATGCATTTTTTCTCTCCATTTTCTTTTAACACGGTCTTTTTCAGACTGGGCAATATTATTTTGGTAATACTTCCTTTTAGATCTATTTTTTGGAAGCATAAATTCATTGAATAATGAAACCATATCAATTTCAAAATTTTCATTTAAAACAGTCAAAATTCTTAAGTGGTTAACAGGATTTTCAATAGGAGGGAAATCAGAATCAGATGGACAAATAGAATCAGCGTCATCTTCTTCTTCGTTGTTTCTCATGATTACCATTTCACTATGATTGCTATGATTGATTCTGGTGCGGATATGAATTGTATCCAAGAAGGATTGATTCCTTCGAAATATTTTGAAAAATCAACTGAAAGATTAGTTTCTGCCAATGGATAATTAAAGAGCAATAAGGCTAACAAAATGTTAACCTTATATTTCGAAGGGGACCCTACTTTTCTTCAGTAATACCACCTTGTTAACAGATGAAAATTATATTCCTTCTCTCTTCAAAAAAAGAAAAAAAAAAACTGAATTTGAGACCTTCAAATCAAAAAGCAGGCTTGACCTTTTTTTCAAAGAAAAAAAAATGGGATAAAACTGAGCTTGAGATTTAAAATAAATAAATAAAACAATTTGAAATTCTGAATTCTGCTGCTTATTTGATGTTGGCCCTATTTGATTTTAATCGCAAAATCGGTACTTTGATGTTTAGGCTCCGTTTGGATACCAATGAAAAATTAAAATTATTTTACTATTCAACTTATTTTTGCTACTATTCATGGTCCCACTGCACTTTTTGGTACTGAGTCTTACTATACTATTTCAGCTAACTTTTACCTTTATCTACAGTACTTTCAGCAATAAATTTTCAACTTTAGCAAAATAAACAGAATTCAAAAAAACTCTTAGGTATTTTAAGTACGAACAATGCACAAACCCCCCCCCCCCCCCAAAAAAAAAAAACTAAGTTTTCAGTAAATTTTTAAACAAATTTATGGAACTTAGTAATAGATGGGGATAATTTGCATAACACCAATTAAATAAGGAATTCATTGTTTATTTTGATTTTAATTTTATATTTTATTGAGGAGATTATACTTTTTTTTTTGGGGGGTGGAGGAAAAATGTTTGGAAAATGAGGAGATTATTCCTGAATCCCTTGATCCAATAGTGAAAGCTAGAGAGAAATTTCTAGGCTTCTATATTACTGTGTAAGATCCAGTAAGAATCATTATAGCTTTTATGATGTGAGATATTAGTAAATCAAAAGAAATTCAAACAAAAAAAGAAAAGCTAATGCCAAAGAAAAAAGATAAAAACAATAAATACGTATTTAAACATCATTTCCCAAACGTCATTAGCAACAGGCCAACCATTTCTCGATGAGTTTATATGAATAATCCTTAATTACTTTCAGTGATCCTCCCTAAAGTATTTTGAGATATTTCCATATATAGGTTTGAGAATTGAAATGGCCGTTGGGAAATAGAGTTTACCAAAATGCCCTCTTTTTAACTCCCAAAGCAACAATCAGTAAAGCAAATTAGCAATATTGTATTTGTATGTACCTATAGAGAAACAACATTTGGGACATGGGGATGTTTGTGTCTCTCTCTACTTTGCTTGCATCTGCATGTTACTCCCACAAGTTTCATGGTAATAATTTATTAAGTGCATAAGCATAAGGGTAAAGCACTTTGGAAACAAGCTCAAATATAAACAAAAACCACTGACCCTCTGCCCAACATCATTGCTCCTGACACTTTCAAAACTGTTCTGTTTCTCTCACTGTTCCTTCTTCACCACCACCACCACAACCCAAGTACACATCAACCAAACTAGCATTGTCTGTACTGTTACATCTCTAGAGAGAGAGAGAGAAAAAAAAAAAGTTAGAGAGAGAGTTTTTTAGATTCATACTTCATAGTTCATAGTACCAACTTGGAAGAGTGATTTGAAGAACCCAGAAAGTTGAAAAAACCAAGGTTTGTTTGGTATCTCTGAAGCTGATTTTTTTGGCTCAAATTGACAAACTTGAGTCACAATCAAACACATCAACATGAAGGACCCGCCGTTTATCAAAGCTTCTAAGGATAAAGTAACAGTTCTCTCCTCGTCAAAGTAAGGTAAAAACATTAAACCTTAAAAATAAAAAAGATCTGCCTTTTATTTTTTAAAGGCATTTCTTTTACTTTTGGTTCCAAAATCTCCAAACTCAAAGAGAGTGAAGAAGCTTGATCTATCAGAAGAAGAAGAAGAAGAAGAAAATGGGTTGTTGTTATTCAAGAATAGAGAGAGAAGAGGTCGTGTCAAGGTGCAAAGCAAGAAAAAGGTACATGAAACAATTAGTAAAGGCAAGGCAAGCATTCTCAGCAACACACAGCATGTACCTCCGCTCACTTCGTAGTACTGGTTCAGCTCTTCTCCAGTTCGCCAATGCCGAAACCAACCTCCACCACCACCACCACAACAACCACCCCATGCAACCACTTTTTCCTTCTCCGCCGCCGCAGCTTCCAGGTCCACCTCCGCCTCCTCCACCGCCAATGAGTCCCGGCTCCGACACCTGGACATCAATTACTGCCTCGCCAGCTCTACCTCCGCCGCCTCCTCCGCCAATGGCGTCGACTTCCACGTGGGATTTCTGGGACCCATTTGTGCGGTCCGTGACGGAGGAGGAGTGGGATGAGGCCACCACGATGGCTTCGGAGGCGGTGGCTACCACGACGGGTATTGGGGCCGCGAGTACCACGCTGCAACCTTCGGTGGTGAGTGGTTTTTCTAAGGACACTACCGCGAGTGAGCTTGCTATGGTGGTGTCAAGGAATAGTAAAGATCTTGTTGAGATTGTGAAAGAGCTTGATGAGTATTTTCTCAAAGCTGCTGATGCTGGTGCCCAAGTCTCAATCCTCTTGGAAGTTTCAAGTTCTATTAGCTATTCATCTCAGAGTAAGGGAGGTAAGGCCTTAATGGGCTTTTTTCTTGGATTTGTGCTATAGATTTGTTTTGCTATGAACTTAAATTTTACTCAAAATGAATTATAAGATTATGGGCGTTTTTTTTTCTATATTTGGCTAAATTTTGCAGTAATTAGAGGGATTATTGTCTGTGTCTTTAATTTGGTTTTGGCAGGAAAAGTTTATAACTATGGGTGTAATTTGAGTCCATCGACGTGGACATGGAGTTTGAGTCCAAAATCAAATGGTTTTGGGAAGTTGGGTGAGGAAATGCTTGGAAGTAGTGTTGCAAGCGGGGCTATTGTCAGTACTAACAGCCATTGTTCAACTGTTGAGAGACTATACGCTTGGGAGAAGAAATTGTATCAGGAAGTCAAGGTAAAATTTTAGTTCAAAGCTTCAAATTTTCTGAGTTTCTGCATGATCCATTGCTCCTTAATTGCCCAAGAAAATAAAATAAAAAAGTTTCTCTGCTTCCCTTGTGGGCTTGTAATCGAATTTTCCTTTACATAAAGTCACAAGCACAGAAAACAAAATTAGCAATCTATTTTTGTCCTTTTATGCTTCCATGAGTTTTTTCCTGTGTTTCTTTTTGCTTTTAGAGCTCAAGGAATGACATGTTAATCTTGGGGCTTTTTAACTACAATTGATTAGTCAAAAAGTGGCCACTGGCCCCCATGTGTATCCATTACTATTAGATCAGATTATTCAAATTCTTATTAAGTTTTGTATTGTGTTTTAAGTTTTTTTGGTCCCCCTTCTACTTGTAATTTTATTGTGTGATGTTGTTAGACTGCTGAGACCTTAAAGATAGAGCATGAGAAAAGGGTGGCACACCTAAGGAAGCTAGAGTTGAAGAGGGCTGACTATGTGAAGACTGAGAAGACCAAGAAAGAGGTTGAAAAGTTAGAATCACAAATGATGGTTGCTTCCCAAGCCATAGAGTCCACCTCTTCTGAGATCATCAAATTAAGAGAAACCGAACTGTATCCACAACTTATTGAGCTTGTCAAAGGGTTAGTCTTTTTCATGTCACTCATGTCATGCCCCTTAAATTATATAATAATAATAGCATAGGACAAGAGCCCTTGAATTCTCTACTCAAGTGAGTTTTTTAAACTCAAAATCCATTGAAGAAAGATGACCCATTGGCAGGAATCTTTTGCTCAATTCCTATGGCTTTTCTTCTGAGTTTTCTTTGTGAGTGACTGAGTGTAGTTATTTTTTAAGGGCTTTTAGAAAGGCATTCAAACAATGTCTTTTTCTGTATTAATATGATCCAGGATGCAAAAAATACAGTTCTTTTTTTCTGACACATGGTTTGGGTGTTCAAATTAATAGCTAAAAGATAAGCAATTGACTACTGAACATATCTGGTTTTAGCAGCATGAGAAGTCAACTGTATTGGTATTTTTGGGTCAGAAGATATGCATGCTATTGCTAGCACTAAAGTAAAAAAAAAAATCTTTTGACTGCTTTTACTGGGTTGTTTCATCATGCCCCTTGTTTGCTTTTGTTGCATAAATATACGGACTACAATTGTGTCATGTACAGTGCAACCTGTTGAGGGGCCTTGACTAAACCTAAACTTTGTCAGATGGGTCTCTCTCCTTAGAATTCACTATTCAGGCCTTATCTTTTGCTACCCCTTTTTCTTTTGAATGTCTTCCCAAGGGAGACAATATTGTGGCTGTGAGTGTACTATTATTCTGAGGTTTCGCTACTTGCACCGGTACTAAGTACTAGTAGATGGGATGCAATCTCGGCTATACTAGCATGCCATGTATGCAACTCAGCCTCGTATTCCCTTTTTGTAATCCTCAAATATTGATTCCTCTTTTTTTCCTTTTGGAAATAAACTGTCTTTATTTTAATATATAAACAATAATAAGCACACATCCATTGGACGTGCCTAACTAGTAAATGAAGAACAATTCTTGCACTTAGGATTAGGCATTCACAATGAGCCAAAGTTAATGTAACCTGTGAATAATGTGCCATTGCCCATAGGCATGCAGATTTTTATACATGCATGATGTGGCATTGGTGAGCTGACGCTATGATATCCTTAGTCTTTGGAATTTTCCATAATTTTTTTCTTTTTCTTTTTTGTTTTTCATTTATCTATTTCAAAATATTGGCGTGACTTGCCTTAGGGGAAACTGTGTAAGTCATTTTGTTTAAATTTGCAGTCATTATTTGAATTATACACTGAACTTTTTATAAAGATGAAACGAGTCTCAACATTTTTAACTCATTGTTTGGCTTTGCAGGTTAATGTGCATGTGGAGGAGCATGTATGAGTGCCACCAAGTCCAAACCCACATAGTTCAGCAGCTGAAATACCTGAAAACCATCCCATCAACTGAAGCCACATCCGAGATTCACAAACAATCAACTCTCCAGCTCGAGCTTGAGGTCCAGCAATGGCACCAGTCCTTTAGCAACCTGGTCAAGGCCCAAAGGGATTACATCCAGTCCCTTGCAGGCTGGCTCCGACTTAGCCTCTTTCAAATCAGCAAAAATCCACTTTCCAGAACTTCTCAGGAATCCAAAATTTACTCACTTTGTGAAGATTGGCACATTGCAGTTGAGCATATTCCAGACAGGGTGGCATCTGAAGGGATTAAGAGCCTCTTAACAGTAATCCATGCCATTGTAGTTCAACAAGCGGACGAGCATAAGCAAAAAAAGAAGTCAGAATCTGTATTTAAAGAGCTTGAGAAGAAGGTCACTGAGCTTAGATCACTCGAGTGCAAGTATGGTCCATATTCCATGGCAGAATCCTATAGCACTACAAGTGGCAAGGACCCAGTTGCAGATAAGCGAGCAAAGGTGGAAATATTGAGAGCAAAGGCAGAGGAGGAGAAAACTAAGCATGAAAAATCAGTCGGTGTAACAAGGGCAATGACACTGAATAATCTTCAGATGAGCTTTCCGCATGTGTTTCAAGCCGTAGTTGGATTTTCTAGCGTGTGTACGCAAGCATTTGAATCGGTATACAACAAAGCCAAAAGTGCCGGTGAGGAGCTTGATGTGAAGAGGATACTAGGTTGAGAGAAGACCCAGATTTAGGAAAAATGACAGCAGAGGTTTTTGTATATAGAAGTGCATCCTTTTGGTTTTGGCTAGACAAAAGTGAACTCCGTAAGATTTTCAGGATTCTCCTCCTTTGCAAATCAATTCGGCCCAGATTTAATTCAGAGTTGAGACTTTTAGTAATTTTCCTAGGCTTGAAGACTTTGGTGTTTGTCCAGTGGTTCAGTTAAGTTTGATACACAATATTTGAAAGTTTGAATGTAATATAGCTAGGAGTTTTCAATTAGATTTTATACCTTCGTTTTGTCTTTGTCATAGGAAAGCGTTTGGATGCTTTTGGTTTTACTTCATTGTTTGTTTTCTATTTCTGATGAAGGGTTTTGCTTATGAATGTGGTTTAACATCGTTTTGATCCACTATGTTTTGTATAATGCACTCTTTATCTGAATGTAGAAGCCCAACTTTACAGTCGTCTAGAGATTAAAAAAAAATGCCTCTTGGAAAGGTCGCCAAGCGTGGTTTCGTTGTGGTAAAATAAGCTAATAGAATTGTGGAGACAAGCCAACATAACAATATCTTTCTTTAAAGCTTCATAGTTGCAAATTGCGATGGTATTGATGGACATTTCTTTTTTTCTTTTTCTTTTTTAGCCTTTTTTATATCTAACCCAATTGGCTTCACACTCACACATGCTTGATGGGTTGGACCAGTAATATCAGCGAATGGACAAAAAACTTATGTGTTGTTTTTAAAATTCTGCTCTTAAAATTCAACTATATGGTTACTTAATTAAAAAATAAACTTCTATTTTAAAAAAAAATACTTAAATATTGTACCTAAATTTTATCCTTAGCGAATTACAAGGAACCACGTATATTTGTATAAAATTATTCTAACTTTTTTTTGGTGCGAAATTATTCTAAATTTTAAATAACTTATTACACCATGTTTGGTTGGTATGGGAAGGAAAGATGGAATGGAAGTTGAGGGAAGGAAAAGGAAGAAAAATGTGACCCGGGTTTGCCATTTTTTCTCTCTTTTCAAATTGAACAGAAAAGAGTGGAGAAAATGACCTTGAGAACAAAAAGTCAAAAGTACCCCATTTTTTCTTTCTTTTTCTTTTAATAATAAGGGTATAGTAGTAATTTACTCTTTATCTTTTTACTTTTTCCTTCTCTTTTCCAAACACAAACACACACATCACACGATGAATAACACATTTTCTATTCTCCGTTTTTCATTCTCTCAACCAAACAAAGCCGTATAAATATAATAAAGACCATGTGCGTATTTTGCACTAAAACTAATACATAATTCATTGCATTATCCTTAAATTTTGGTTTAGAATGCCTAACACTGAAACCTGAACTAAACATATACAAGCCAACTGGTACTTGGTCGCTGTACACAAGGAGAAAAATGCTATTATTTACTAGATATATAGCAGATGACCCGACCAAATACAAGCTGTTTCCTCTTATCAACCTAAGGTGCTGGATTAAGCAGCACACTTATTATGCAACCAAATCAAGCGCTTGTCACCTTTGAGAGACAAGAAAATCTCCCTTGCATTAGGTTTGTTGAATAGATCTAGAGCAGCCAAATAGACCTTTTCATCAACACCTTGCATCTCATCCAGTTCTCTAATACAATCGGCTATGGTATGTCGGGCATTACATTGCAGCATGGCGGCTGTCCTTAGCTTTGAAGCAGCGGCCATCTCCATTATAGCTCCTGCAATAACGTCATCCATTCCTTTACGACCTCTCTTGCGATTTGCTGTTGAACAAGGAGTGGTCGGTTGAGTAGTTTTGTGGTCATCTATAATGTCATCCACTTCATCGGAATCTGACATAGACTCAGGAAGCATGCTCAAGGGATCTGCACATTGAATGGAAGGACTCCCTCCCTCATCTTCAGCAAACAAATCGTGTTTCCCATTGGCAGCTGATTCTGAGAATATCAAGCATAGCTCCTTGTAGATTGGGCAGCCAGAGTGTTTCAAAGTCTCGGCATCAGGATGTCCCTGCTAGGCATGTCCCATAGGGAGTAGATGATGGATGATTAATAAAGAACATAAATCAGGCAATCAGCTCCTGCCTCGACTTGGAGGAACTCCAACCTAGAGCAGATATATATTATTGGCTGGTAGTAAGACCAAAGTTTGGCCTAAAACATCATTCTATGGAATTTTCAACAAAAAATTTGTTACCATCGAGTCCAGCATGCTTTACCCCTTTTGAATACAAAAACAATACAAAATTTTTAATAAATATCAAGGATCAGCAGCCAATGTCATGAGGTTAGAAAAATTCCTCCAGCTCAGGCAGGTTTGAATTTTTGTTTTAAAAGGCAACAGATATGAAAGCAACATACCCTGATGTATTCAGTCCATGCTTCATCCTTGGCTATAATAGTCCCCGTGAATTCATCCCAACTGAAATCACTTTGATCAAGAAGTGACTTCACAGTAACATACTGCCTTCTCAAGACTGCATATCGGTTCTTCAATTGCTCCTTGTCCCATTTCAGCCCTGTTTTCTTATAAAATTCATCAGAGATATACCTCCATGCTTTCTTGCTAAAAGAATTTTTTTGTCTGTTCCCTTTTTGAACTTGGTTAATCATCAAGTCTGCAAGTATCTTAGTAAGAGATGTTGTCCATCTAGCTCTTGCTTGGTCATCCTGCTGAGGTGGTTCTCTTCTTGAGCGAGTTACTCGGCTTGACATCACTAATTCCACAGACAAAACCCCAGGTTTTAAAAAGAAGGGAGGGAAAAAAGCATCAAATGTAACAACCATCACAAAAGCAACAAACATAAAGGCTGCTCAAAGAACACATGTAAATGAGGTGCAAATAACTGCTTGAAGTCTAGGATGAGTTCAAATGGCCACCACCCCAAAAGGGTAGGGAAAATGCAAAGGTGAAAATAGAGATTGGCATGTTAGCCTACAAGATATAATCACCTCTATTAAGTTCTCCTTGGACGAGTCCTACATAATTTCTGTGTACGATCACATCAAAGGTGATCTCAAAGTCGATCAACTGAATATTATTAAGGCTTCTTCTCAGAATAGAAAAAACATACAAAAGAATTTATTTCCCTTTCAAAGATAAAACCCTAAGCATAAAGAGCTCAACTAACAGAAAGGGGTTTCTACTTTCCAATTATTCATGTGCAATACTAAGATGTGGTTATATTGATGCAACTAAAACCACCAGCATGTAACTTTATAACACCTCCTTCAGAAGAAACATAGTATTATATGCTACAAAACATTCTGTACTTGTCGGCACAAAGTAGTAATTCTCATAGTCACTGACGAAGATACTTCTTCAAAGAACTTGCTATTTGAAGTCAATATCGCGCCCATCACAAATCTATAAAACCACTTAGATTTAAGAAGTAACTTTTGGAGGTTCATAATAACTGATTTCTAACTAACAGTAGCTAAATCACATAGGAAATTAGACCAAGAAAGGATTATGGATACCTTAAACGAAGACTAGCTCAACAGTACTCAACACAGACAAATACCAAAAGACATGACAAACTCTTACTCTTGTCTCTGTAACTAATTTAAAAATATTCTAAACAAACAAGCAGCTGAATTTCGCATTGCTTTATTTCAAAATCTGTTATTACTGGTATGCGCATCAACTGAAAGAGCATTTGAACCTTGGGTTTATTTTAAAGTAAAATCATTTTCTTACAATTCACATACATAGCTGCATTTCCTCATATTCATGGGCAACAGTATTAACTACGATCCAATTCTCAAAAAAAAAAAAAAAAAACTATGATTCGCGCAAATTCCAGCTTTGAATTATTGGTAAAAGAACCATTATTCCTTTTCTAAAGAATACTTTAGAAACCTAGAATTGGGTTCCATTACTCTGTACCAAATAAACCCAACAATTCATCAAAAAAAAAAAATTAAGGCAAAATCAAAACTTTGTGCCACCAATATGCATCACCAAACAAAATGTCTACATATAATTGAAATAAGAATCCAACAATAACACAGAGAACACTTAAGTTGCGTTCATGCACCCAAAATTAAAATAAAAAATAATAATAAAAGCCCTAATGAACAAACGAAAGGTGCAGAGCAAAAACCATAATTTAATGCAAAGTTGAGCTCATGGTGATTATATAATGGACAATTAAATTTATTAGGAAAATGAAGAACAATTGGAAAGCCCTAAAATTTGGAAAAATGAGATTATATTAATAGCCAGGTAAATTAAAACCCTGAAGAAGCAGAGAGGAAAAACAATGCACCTTTGAGAAAAGCCTCGAGTGACTCGCAGTGGCGCTGAAGATAATTTGGCAAAAGGAGATTGTACTAGAAGAAGGAAAAAAATTACCAAAAAAATAACGAAAACTACTTTTTGAAATAGCCCATTAACATTTCTCTGATTTTGGGAACTGAGAGTTTTTGTTGAAGAAAATTCTTTTATTCTTTCAAACAATGCTCGCTTTGCCTTTGGATGATTCGGGACAAAATGTCATTGCACGCATCCTCCACCCGGACCTGTTTTTGTTTTTGGGTAATGGGTACCGAAAATTGATTGGTATAATGGAGAAATGGTCTTTCTTTTCCCACGTTTAGGGGTCTTTCTGGATTCTATTTATTATAGAAAATTGAAAGATGAAAACTGAAAATACTATAATAAAATAATTTTTAAACGTGTGATTAGTATTGTGAGACTAATTTTAAAGTTAAATTTACATTTTTTTCAAACTGTGAGTCCCATGAACAGAATCCATGGACCCACTAAAAAAACGCAGCCACTTAATAAGTAGATTTTACTATAGACATGAAAAAAGAGAACATCATTCTTTATATTCCCAAGAATACCTTAGAATTATTCAATGAATACTACTTGGATTAGTATCCTCCCCACTCCCAAACATTTTTTACCATTTTTTTAACCCTTCATTTTTTTTCTTTTTTACGTTTTTCAAATTTTTTTTTAATTTAATGATTGAGATTTAAAGTTGTTTTTTTTAACTCTTAATCTTAAACGTTGATATTTATTGCATTTGGTGCAATAATCTAGGTATTGCACATTACCTCAATTTAGTACTACTCTACTAATTGGACTAACAAAAGCGGTAAAATTTTCCCGAACTCTTTGCAAGTGTGCAGCAGCGCCTCACTCTATAATAATTCTCAAATAAGTTCTTTTGTCTTCTTTTGCTTTTTGACATCATCCATCTTTGCAACTTTCAAGTCCATAGAGCATTCGCATTAATTCATGCAAAAAAATGATTTTGCCCAACCAACCCTAAATATTACCAACAAGAGCACTGTTGTTATTAGAGCATTGCATTTGGATTTCAGAAATTAGTGCAATGTGTGCGTTTAAACTAAAAAATGTTTAATTCATATATAAACACAAGGTAGATTTTCCTCAGATAACTCGTTGCAAGGTGAATAGGAGAGGATTGATGGATTGAACAAGATTTTGTAAACTTTTCCAACAATCTTAACAAAGGATGAATTGCAACATAATCCTAAAGATATGGGAAGAGGCGAAAGGGTGAGTTGGTGAAAAGGCATGATTTTGATGATGATTTTTCACAATCACAACTGGGATTTTGGGCTTGTTACTTTGCTTGTGAAATTTTGGAATCCTAGATTTTTTTTTTTTTTTTTTCAATTGGGTGAAAGCTAGTTAGATTCTTGTTTGTTTCTTTATAACAATTGTATTTCCAATGATCTTACTAGTGCATGGTGAGAGAACGATAAAAGAATTTTTAAGCGATCTTATGCATTGTGTTAATGAATGTTTCTCTTTTTTTCAATGAAAATAATTTTGGATATCAAACCCGAGGAAATTAGAGATTTTTTTGTTGAGTTCTGAAGGTAGTGATGGGTCTCTTGGCAGCTTAATACAGCGATTTAAGGATGGAATTGTGCTGGCAGCCTGACACAAAAGGTAAATTCATAAAGAGGCTTTTCAATATCTGTTATGGCACTTGTGATTTATCTTTTGAAAAGGTAGCAAGTGATGTTTCCTTTAATTGTTCTACAGGTTCTACAGGTTTTGTTGTCAAATTTGTCTGTATTTTGGGGTCTTGATAGATTTACAGAAATTCAATGGATCGTAAGGTTATTATTATTGGATTTATTTGTTAAAGTAACCCCTAATCTTCTTCCAAATGCTCAATAAAAGATACTCATATCCATTTATATATAAGAAATGATATGTCTACATCTTTACAACATTTTTACAACAAATTCTAAGTGGCAGGTTGTTACTGGTTATTATTGTTGGGGCAAAAAAGTAATCTTAGTGTTAGTTTCAAATTTGAACCAATAACAACTAACCACCTGTAATTTGTTATAAAAATGTTGTAAAATTATTGTAAAGGTAGCATCTCTCTTTATATATATATATATATATATATATTATACATTGAACGCTGTTCGACATAGGCAGAGCCAACTCTACTATAGATGCGAGGCAATTGCCTTGGACCCCCAAATGTAAAAAGGCCTCAAGTATTAATCAATAAGGATGTAATTTTACTTGTAATATTAGTCAATAGATTAAAAAAATAATAATGTTTTTTAAAAAAATAAAAATGATAAAGCTACCACAAGGTCCATGACTTTTATCAACCACTTAAATATATGATGTGACAATAAATGTAATTAGTACCTCCTCATGAATGTTTTTCTTTTTAATTGGTGACACATCACTCTTACAACCAAAAACAAAATTCCCCACAGTTCTTCTTGGTTGTCATCTTTTCGTCACTTGAATTGCAAAAAGGATTTTATACCAGCATCAATTCATAAATTTCATGAGAAGCATCAGCATAAACACGACTCAAATCCCTTTAAAATTTCCTTATAACTAGTATCGGACTTGCATTATCAAAACTGAGAACTGAACCGATGACACCTTCTATACCAGAAACATCTACATCACATTTTTCAGCACAGAAAAATCAAGGGAAAAAAATGAACAATTACTTTACATCAACTTTTTACAGGAGTCAATCTTGATGCGGCTTGCTTCTCGAGCACGCAGACTCTCACCAATCTTCGATTTCATCATCAGTTGTCTCAATTTCTTGTTGGTCATCCAAACTCATCTTATCAAAGTTGTCTTCTGTCTTGTTGTCTTGCATCAAATCCTGATGAGTTTCAAGACCCCCAGAGGTTCCATATCCAAGCCACTTGAGCATAGGTGTGTACTCCGTCGTCACAACCGACAGATCAGATAAAGTTAGCCCGCTGTAACCAATGAATCTACGTTTTACTATCTCAGTCTGCAGTCATCACACCAATTAACAAATTGTTTAAACATCCTTACTCTTGGGAGGTGAATAGATTTTTAATAGTCATACCACAGGAAAGCATATTGTTCAGTCCAACAATAGTTCATTACATTTAATTCCATGAAATTAGGGATATGTACAACTACTTTTACTGGCAATTACTGCAGTCACAAAGCAATATAGTGCATGGATTATGAACAAAAGTACATTTGTATTCCAATAGGAAGAGTTTGAAGAGTCCTGGAGTAATTAAACAATGTGTGTTGATAGATGCAACTGACAAGTAGCTACCAATTTAAAAACAGCAAGCCCAAATCCCGACTCTTATGGCCTGTTTGGATGTTTAAAAAAGGAGGGGGAGTAGAGTAGAGGGAGGGAGAGTAATCTAATTATCTTATTTGGAAGAAGAGTAGAGTACATAAACTATTGACCAAGTAAATTACCTAATTTACCTCTATTATATTAACAAAATTACACAAGGAGAAGGGCTAATTACACCCTTCTCCTTTACTAATTTTAAAAACATCCAAACAAGATGGAAGGGAATCATTTTCCTCTACTCTCCTCCTCACTACTCCCCTCCCCTCTACTCCCCTCTACTCTCCTCCCTCTCTAAACTTCCAAACAAGCCATTAGGTATTAGTTTCCTAAAGAGAATTATCATCAATCAAATCTAACAATTATTACTATTACCTTGCTTTCAGGATTTTTTAAGTGTTTTCTCATTTCCTTAAAAAATGGAAATCCATAAGAATTAAAATAAAAAAAAAATTAAAAATTAAAAATAAAAAGAAAAGAAGAAGAAAAAGAGCATAACAACTAAAAGAAAAGGTCTTTTTGGCCAGGCAAGTTCAGTAGACATCGAAATATAGCTATCTGGAGGTTTGCGCAGCATTGTTTGTTTTGGTGTATGTGGCGGGAGCGGAATGCTAGATGGTTTGAGGATTGTGAACAGTCTATTCTCGAGAAAAAAGTATTTTTTCTTCCTAACTCTCCTTGAATGGAGTCTAGTTTTGCCATCCTGTTCTTACTTTTCCCTTCCTGTTTTAATTGATCATTGTAGTTTGGGCTCTTGATATTTTGCCACTATAGTACATTTCCAATGTACTTGGGTTGGCTATTTTTTTAATAAAAGTTATTACGTTACTTATCAAAAAAATAAAATAAATAAAATAAAAGAAAACACAGTACAATAGAGAAAGAGCCAGTTTGAAACCTACTTTATTGCAAAGTGATGATTGCTCAACCTGCCAGAGCTTTGGTCGGCGAATGGCATGCCACCTGCATACTCACAAGAATATTTATATTACTCATTTTTTTCAAGCCATTGCTTAAATGTAGAATTAATTCAAGGATATAAATGTAACCTGGAAGGCGAAGGATGAGAATTTCCAAATAGGACCCCCCGGACAGCAACTGAAGCAGCAGCTGTTTGTAGAACATTTTCTGCCTCATTATATCTAGTTAGCATCCCACGGAAAGTAGCAAGAAGCATGTCAGCATCACTTAAATATGAAGCCACAGTCCATGCATCATCTATTGCCTCCTCACACAGGAAATCTAGAACTAAAAGAAAATTATATGCAACAGTTAGAAACCAGTGGCATCTTGTATGACAGAATTCAACAATACTACAAGTTTCTGGTAAGTCAAAAACACAAGTCACCACACATGTTCACGTGTGTGCAGAACAGAAAGCAATGGTAGTAATCATAAAAGAAATCACAACTTGCAGATAATAAGATCACCATTTTCATGTAGAAAATCAGCAATAGGCCTTGCTTGCCCATGTGCTTGACAGAGAACCTTCTCTGGAGCATCCATTTTCAGTGGCAATCTTGAGAATTTATCCCGCACAAGAAATTCATCTTGGTCTACAACCCATTAGCACACATGTAAATAATCTTAAGTGGCAAAAGGAATAGCTTTGTCAGTCAATAAGAACCCCAGCCTTGCAGTTATATATTCTTGAACAATTATAATATTTTAACAACACCCCCCCCCCCCCCCCAAAAAAAAAAAAAAAAAAAAAAAAATCCTTTTCAGGGTGCACACTGACAAACATATTCAACTCAATTAAGCCTTAATCCCAATTACACACATTACAGGACATAACTTAAAATTGTAAGTTACTTTTCCCAAAACATACCCATTAATGCCATGGCATTTTCAGTCTCTCTTTTGTTATGCAAAAACTTCCCAAGAGCATGAAAAAGAGAAAGTGTCTCGTCTCTGCCAAATTTCAGGGAAAATTCACCGTCCGAAGCACTGATCCCATCTGATTTTTCTCTCAAATATTTGGTAGTGGTATCACACAAAGATAAAGAACGCAAGGGATCTGGCTTGAGGCAACAGAACTGTAAAGATGTGATTGCATTTCGGATGTCACCTCCACTTGCTTTTGCCATTAGATCAATCTGCTCAGCAGTCACATTAAACCGCTCTTGTCTGCATATTCTTGATAGTGTCTTCTTAATGGAATTATTTGTAATAGGATTGAAAGCAACCTGAAAACTTCGAGGTCCAGTTTATAATGAGCATTCAATAACAACAGTACATAATAATGGATACTGATTTGTCCAAGAAAGTAACCTTACAAGCCCCAGCACTCTCAAGATACAACTTAAGTTCTTCCGAGCATCTTGCAGTCTGGTCCGCCGAATCAGCTTCACCATAGTCCGTGAGCAATATAGCTGTTGGTATCCGAGTTGATCGCACAAGAAGATGCAAACATTTTTTAAGTCTTCCAAAAGCAACTTTTCCATTCGTCATTGGAAGATCATCAATGAGGAGTATGTTCGATAATTTTGGCTCTTTAGCAGAGGATGATGGTATCAATCCATACTTCCTTATTCTCTCAACAAAAATTTCAAACTCATCCAACTTAGATGTATAGGTTATCCCTGGTAGTGGAAGTATAATCACTATCAGAAAGTAAAAAACCATAGTACTTTGTTTGAGCATTCTGCACACAACAATCCATGAACAAAATGTAGTTCAAATACCTGCACTAGAGTTATGCAGATGCTCTTGCCAAATAACTGGAGTAGGTGTGTTCCATTCACATACTCTGGCTCCAAGGTGAGATGCAATTACATGAATGGTTGCCTGAAAAAATGAGAAGCAAGATTTTCAAAATGAATGAACCACTCTTCAACAATACAATAACAGGGAAAACATATTAATGCATCAATGAAGAGGTTAAGAACATACAGATTTTCCAACTCCAGCTTGCCCAGTGATGACAAGAACATAATGACCAAATTCATCCTATAAATTAAGAAGAAGATCATGAGGCTCCAAAAAAGTGATTTTACATAAGGAAAAAGGAGAACAGATGGATAACTATGTCACGTAGATTAATAAAATCTAGTCACATAATAGACCCCAATGTTAAAATGGCAATTCAAAATCTCCAACCCATTGGTAGAAAGAGAGAAAATAAATTACAGGCAATAGAGATGAAAAAAAATATCAGTAACCTACAGTCAAGCACCTTTTGAATAATAGGTGCTCAAAGTCTTTGACATTTTAAGAGGATATGAGTGTGGTGCAGCCACAGTTTTAATGTTGCTGTGGTGTTCTAGTTTATAATCATTTCAGGAAACTGCTCATTAGTTCCATCATCATTGTCATCGTCCCTAAAACTCTGGGGAATTGCAACTTTTCCTGACCACGTTTTCACACAAGCTAAAGCCAACTTTGAATGAAAGCAAAGGTGTAGGAAGAAATTTGCAAAAACTGTTACGAGTTCCAACTTCATTTTAAACAAGTAAAAAAAGCAAAATCTTTAATGGAAGGCTTCTACAGTCATTTGTGCAGTGATGAAGAAACCAAGACCTCTTGGTTATACTAAAATCCACAGAAATCAAACATCCTTGCTTCATTGCATGTGAATTGCTCTATCCTAAATATTTTATCACAATTTACTGCTAGTTCACTGTAGTACTGATTTGTTTCTTCCTTCTTCCTCGTTTTGTCTTTTTAATTATTGTTTTCCCTTTCATTTTGCAGGAAAGGAACCCATATATCAAGACAATAGCCATGATTATAACATTATTACCTTAGAAGATCTCAATCTTTCTTCAAACCATACTTTAACTTCTTCAACCTGCAGTAGAAAGAACAAAAGAGATCAACATAACATTCCTATTATCAAAATTGAGCAAATTAACTTGACTTTTTTTTTGGATAAGTAAATTAACTTGACCTTTTTCTTATGAACAGCTAGCTCTTCCAAGGAACGAGGTTTGTATTTATCAACCCATAACCCATTGGCATTGCTCCCACCAAAACCTGATACGCATTCACGTTTCCCTATAAAAGGCCAGTGATAAACAAGCAATTATAAGAATTATCAATTGCCAAAATAAATAAATAAAATAACGGTGACATCTGCATTTAAGGTGATAATTATTTAACTTTTATAACTTAACCAGGTAGATTTAGAACACGAGTTATTTAAACTATTTTGCCCATAATCCAGAGTCTTTTTAATACTTAAAAAGTTATTTACATGAAGCCTGAGCACATAACAACATAATGCAAAGCATGCCATGAAAACATGTTTTCGGAAACAGAGCCCTCAATAATAATAAAGCTAGTATGTCAATGCCAGCCAAAATACAAAGAAAATCAACAACAATGGCGTACCAGCAGATACCTTGAACCCATTAAACACTTCATCAAAATCGTCATACAAGAGTCCAATCTGCATTGAATGAAATCGAATCGTCAGATTTTCAGTACTTGAGCAACAACATCAGACATTAGAAGAAATACACAGATTGATCACAAATAATTTATGGAAGAAATAAAGGCGAATCGAGAGGAAAATGAACACATTTATCACAATAAATGGTAGTACTCGGTTTAATTTCACAGAATATGTTGAAAAAAGTAAAACATTAAAATCAAATTCACAGACATTGCATCTCAAAATTCTCAGCTAAAAAACTAAGATTTTGTGATACACTCACATTCAATATACATATAACAAAAAAAATTCAAATTTACCAAAAAAAAAGAATAGATAAATTATACCTCATTTACATTACTGGATTCTTTACTCAAGCGAGACCTAGAATTCGAAATGCGAGCCTTCTTGGCTCCTCTAGGGTTAGGGTTTGAACGAGTAATGAGTGACCTTGATTTCGGCTTCGAATAGCTCCGATTGGAACTCAACGAACGTTCATTTTCTTCGTCATCGGAGGACAACACAACTAAGTTGTTCCTCTTCCCCATCACCACCGCTTAATTTCTAGGAATTTGTGGGGAAATAGCAGGCTCGCAATTCCTCCATAGCTTCAACAACCGCTAAAGGTGAAGAAGCATTGTTACTTCAGCGAAACCAAAGAGGCAAAATATTTTTCGATCTCTTTGAAATGAAAAAAGCGTAATCGGGAAGCTTTCGGTGTGAGATGTGACAGAGAGAGAAGAAAAATGAGAGGAATCGAACTGTGAAATGTAGAGAGATTTCGCGGGCACTGAAAAAACGCGGGGTTTTGTAGTGAGGTTTTTGAGAAAGTAGAAGGTGTAGCAGAGAAGCTAATGAGGAGCGATGTTATTGTGTGTAATCGCAGTGTGTACAGACATATTCAGTGATATAATCTCAACCATTGGATTTCTTTCAGATTAAGATGTGTCAATTCATAACAAGGGAAAATAGTGTAGGGTAGTAGTTGTTCACAAGAAAGATAAACATTTACCACCGAGGTGGTGTGATCCAGTGGTGTTAGGTGATGCACAAAGAGCTGTGCCAAGGGTGAGGTTCCATGTTCGAGTCCGAATATGGACTTGCGTGAGGTTGCCTTCCTTGGCAGCCTAGGATTGCTGGTGCTCCTCATGGGGCTGGGGAAGGTATGGCTCACCGGTTCCCCTGCACCCGAGCAAGGCCCGGATCCTAGCGGGTAGGGTGCTATTATAGTCACGTCCAGGTAGGATTGCCATGTTGGTCGCCCCCCCTACCCATTTTTCATTCAGCAAAAAAAAAAATAAAAAAAAATAAACATTTAGAAAATCAAGAAAAAAATGATATTTTAAAGAAATATGATGTGGAGTGTTTTGAAAAATGATTATATAAAATAGAAAAAATAGGTTTTTATACAAAAATTGGTATAAATTTTTGTGGAGTTGATGCAAATTTACCTTGTTTGAAGCCTAGTTTGACAACAAGGTGTCAAACATTGAATGCCCTATACTTTTTTATTATGCATGAATTGCTTGGTTAAATAAGAATGAATAAATAAAACTTAATATTATAAATATTCTATGGGTCCGTTTGAATAGAACTTATTTTACTAAAACTGAAAACACTGTAGCGAAATAATTTTTAAATGTGTAAATAGTGCTGTGGGCCCCATTTTTAATGAAAAAGTTGTTGAAAAGTGTAATTTGTGGGACCTGTGAACAGTGCACGGAAGCACTGTTTACAGTTGACAAGTCAATTATTGTGAGCTGAACAAAAAAGAAAAGAAAAGAAAGAAACAGTTGAAACGCAAACATTGGATCCACAAACGCGGATCCAAACCCAGCCTATATCTATATTTTGCTATATCACTTTGAAGGCTCCACAAAATCATTATTTATTTATCTGATTTTTAACCAAATTTTACCAATACAAATGTGTTTTATTATTATTATTATTATTTTATGTTGTGTACTTCAATCATATTTGGTCTATTTGGTTCAATTCGGTCCTATTCAGTCAAGTTTGACCACTTTGGTCCTATTCGGTCTACATTGGTTCTAATCGGTCCATTAGGTTCTATTCAGTCCTCAATGCTCTTATTCGGTTCACTTTGGTTCTATTCGGTCTATATTGGTCCTTTTCTGTACATTCTGTTCAATTCAGTCCACATTACTCTTATTCGGTCCACTTCAGTCCTATTCGATCTATTCTATCAACTTTAGTCCTATTCAGTCCATTCGCTTCTATTCAGTTTACACTGCTCTTATTCGGTCTACTTAGGTCCTATTTAGTCTATTCTGTCAACTTTGATCCTATTCGGTCTACATTGGTCCTATTTGGTCTACTCGCTTCTATTCACTCCACATTGCTCGTATTCGGTCCACTATGGTCCTATACTTCTATTCAGTCCATTCGGTTCTATTCGGTCCATTTTGATTTTATTCGGTTCAATTCGGTCTTTTCTATCAACTTTCGTCCTATTCAGTCTATATTGGTCCTATTAGATACATTCGGTTCTATTTGGTCTACTATGGTCTTATTCAGTCCATACTGGTCCTCTTCCGTCTATTATTTCCGCTACGGTCTTATTCAGTCCACTTGGTCATATTCGGTCCATTCTATCCATTATATCTACTTTGGTCCTATTTTCTTTACTTCGATCCATTCAGTCTGATTCGGTCCATTTTTACTTCGGTCCAATTCGGTCAACTTTGGTCCATTTAATCTATTTTTGTGCAATTCGGTCAACTTTGTTCCATTCAATCCATTTTTGTGCAATTACCTAATGGGAAGGGACAGATTTAGCTTTAGGACGATCATTTGGCATTGAAGTAACTATTGTGTTATCAAGAGACTCATTAAACCACAAGAGAGAGTCAATGGCTGCTTGAAGGTTCTCCTACGAACAAAAGTATTCTCAATTTTAAGTCACGAACAATAGAACACCAAGCACATGCAGATAAATAATTATATAATTAATTAGACAAGAGTGTTTGCCATTGCTAACCTTAGCAAACAGCAGTGCTAAGGGCTGACATTTTGGTAACTATAAAAATCTTGATTAGGGGCCATGACAATACGCTACAGAAATTCAGTTGCTATCAAACTTTCAAAGTCCAGAGCCAAACTCTCACAATCGGCATAGTATAAATCGATTTTACTGCACCCTCATTTTTTTAACTAATCGATTAAGGAATTTCCGGTTCAAGAACATATGCCTATTTTCCTAGTCCAATTCATAAAACTATATATATATATATATATATTAATTATTTGTATGATTGTTCCCCTTAGCTCTTTGTAAGGGTGGTAATTTGTATTGTCAAGTCACACTCATATCATGTCATGTTAAGGTGAATGTATTCGGCTAAATGGGTTTTACTTTTATCCGAACACAATTTATTTAATTATTGTGTCATAGCATCTCAAAAAGGTCATGGTTATAATAAAACTTGTTCATTAAGCAGGTTGACATAACACTACCTATATAACACAGTCAATAAACAAGTTTTGTTGGGTTGATGTACAGGACCATTTCAACCTGTATAAAAAATATGATCTAAAATGCTTAACATTTTTTTATTATAAAATAATTCAATAGTTGAAGAGATATCTTTGTTGAACTAAGAGATGTTAGTTGAGTTACAAAACTCTTAGTAACATAATTTTATATATTTCAAGCACATACAATATAATAATTGTCTCTCCCTTTCATTTTTATTTTTTATTTTTATAAAGATAGAAATTCTACTCTAACCTAATATAAGTGTGTATGTATGTGAAATTTCTTTCTAGAGACTTGAACCCCGGTACTTTCCCCCCTTATCTCTCTCTTTCTAATTATAATAATTGTAAATGAAATGCAAATTTTATCCAAATATAAAATACGCAATTTAAGTAATTAGAAATAAAATGAGAGTTTTATTTTTTTTCTGGGGGGTAAAATAGCTAGGAATTTTAGGGATCAACAAATAATTTTCTAATGTAACTATTAAAATGCTTCTAGGCATTAATTCTAAATGTAAAATTTAGAATTATAATTGATAGAAAATTATATTTATTTATATAGATAAAATGAGTTAATGTATAGACCGATCAACATCAATTGTAGCAAATAATCAAAGGAGTCATTATATTGATCACGGGATAACCCTAATTTTCATGATATCATTCGACTTTTACCTCAATTTTTCACGAGAATATCGCAGAAATAATGAAATGAAATCGGGCCTACTGGCCCGTCTCGCAGCGTCCTTAACCACTCGCCCGCCTCACCTACCCCCACATCTCCCATTCTCTGTTTCTCTCTTTCTTCTTCAACAAAATCCAAACGCACTCACAATGTCACACCCACACTCAACCATAATCACCACTTCTCTCTCTGTCTCTGTCTCTCTTTTCCCACCAAACTCTAACCCGTACCCGAACTCCAATCCGAACCCGAATACTCCATGGCTTCCACCGCTAACCCGTTCGCTATTTCTCTCTCCTCCAATCCAACATCTCTTCGTAAAACCAACAACTCCTCCGACTCCTTTCTCCGCGTTCAGAGTCCTAACTCGGTCTCGCTTCGCTCTTCCTTCGTTTCCCCGAGTTCGATCGAGTTGAATTTGAATCGGGAAGTGAGCTCGGTGTCGAGCGCGAGTCGAGTCAGGTCGAGGATTTGCGCGAGTTCGGCTTCGGTAATGGAATCGACGGCTAAAACGGATTTTAATGCGCCGACTATCGTGGACGTGGATTTGGGCAACCGGAGTTACCCGATTTACATCGGATCCGGACTCCTCGATCAACCTCACCTTCTCCAGAAGTAAACTTCCAGTCAAAATTTACTCTTTTTCACTTTTTTTTCGTTTCGTTTTGATTTTGCATGTGAAATTTTTTTAACCCTTAGCTCTCTAATTTTGAATAATCTTTTATTTGCTAGCTTTGTTCAAAACTTGGTTCGGTTTCTGTAAATGAGTGACCAAAATGTTTCATATCACGTGTTGAATTATTATTAGGTTTCTTAGACACTAAAGAGTAAATAATGCAGCATAGGTTAAAATTAAAAACTTTTGGCACATGAGACTCAAAATTCAGATTTGATTTCTTAGTATTTATCTATGAAGCACGGACACTGACACTGACTACATGACAATTCTTGAAAAATTAGGATAATATAGGTATTTCATGTTTATTTATAAGTTTTCAAAATAAATAACAACCTAGGATGCACGGACACGGGTACGATATGACGACGTGATTAATTTTTGAAAAATTGTAACATGATACAACAGATAGGACACCGTTATGACTCGGGTATTGTACCCCAAATGAAAGTGTTTGTGCATCTTTGATAACTGCTATCAAAATATTTAAAAGCATGTCTAAGATTGAAGGAATTATTTTCAAAATAAAGTATTTTTTTTCTCCCTACATAATGAGAATACGCATTCAGAATACGCATGCTTGTGGTTTTCTTTATCAGATTGGTCAATAATAAGTTGATTGTTATGCGGTAGGCATGTTCATGGGAATAGAGTACTTGTGGTCACTAATAGCACAGTTGCACCACTCTACCTGGATAAAGTTGTTGAAGCTTTAACTAAGGGGAACCCTAATGTTTCTGTGGAGAGTGTGATTATACCGGATGGTGAGAAGTACAAGGACATGGTGGGTATCTTTTAAGGTCTAAAATTAACTTTTTTGTGTTTGAGGTATAATTGACTTTGCATTAAAAGTAAGTGCGTGTTTGATCTGATAGGATACACTTGTGAAAGTCTTTGACAAGGCCATTGAGTCACGGTTGGATAGGCGTTGTACATTTGTTGCCCTAGGAGGTGGTGTGATTGGTGACATGTGTGGCTATGCTGCTGCCTCTTTCCTCCGTGGTGTTAATTTCATTCAGATTCCTACGACGGTGATGGCACAGGTCTGCTAATTTCTTTTAAATCCATTACACACGTATGACAATGTTTCTCATTCCTAACTTTTATTTGACTATTTCTCTGTTCAGTCCACTTATTTGGACTTAACCCCTTCCCCCCTACACACATTCCTTTGATGTTTTGATTTTTTTTCCCAGGTGGATTCCTCTGTTGGTGGCAAAACTGGGGTAAACCACCGCCTCGGGAAGAACTTGATTGGTGCTTTTTACCAACCTCAATGTGTACTTATAGACACAGACACGTTAAACACATTGCCGGATAGGGAATTGGGATCAGGGCTTGCAGAGGTTATAAAGTATGGGCTTATCAGGGATGCTGAATTTTTTGAGTGGCAGGAGAAGAATATGGAGGCATTAATGGCTAGGTATAAAAACCATAGAAGAAATTTTTTTGAGTAAATTTCCGACCTAGTGCACTGCATTGACTTGTTGATTATTTTCATGAAAATGAAGATGAAATATATCTTGGGACATGGAACATTTATATAACTTGTTATAAATATTGGTTGTTTTTTTGGGCCGTTTGGAATATTTATCAAAAAACTTCCACAATCAGAATGTAGCTTTATTGCACTTTTGGCTTATTATGTCTTTTCTCTGTGTATTACTGGCTATTTTTATATACTTGGTCATGCTAACTCATTCATGCAATTATTACGTTTTTTTTTACTCAATTTGGATGGAACATCATGCATGAGTATAATTGGTTGGTCCATTGCAGGGATCCAAGTGCACTCACTTATGCTATAAAGCGATCATGTGAAAACAAGGCTGAGGTTGTGTCCTTGGATGAGAAGGAAGGTGGACTGAGGGCAACACTGAACTTGGGTCACACATTTGGCCACGTGAGTTTTATGTTTATGCAGTTAATTTCATTCATTATAGCTTGGATAATGCAAATTTTGTGCTTTGCAAATCTTGTGTAGGTGAAGTGATTTTTCTAATTGATAGTTTATGGAAACATTTAAATCCTACTAAATATGAGTTATGCAACTGCAATTCACTGGAGTGAACGTGAAGAAGTATGAAACATAAAGTGGTATATGTTTTGTAGTGGATTTTTATCAAGTCTGACCTCTTAGAAGTTCTCATGAGTATTCCATGCTTTATTAGGATCCATGGCTCTAAAGTTAGTACTTGTTTTAGGTCAATACTTCTGTACTCTGTTGGTACAGTTTCCTGAATCGGTAGAACTTGATGCACTAGCGCAAAGCATGTATGTGTCTGTAGATGTTGGTTATTAGTTGGTTCAGTTCGCCTTTGCCTCATGCTCTCACCATGATCCATCCTAACCATTGTAGGTAGCAAATTTGTCCAACAACTTTACCTGTAATCAATCTGATTTTAATGGCATTGGACATTAATGTTCATTCCACTGACATTTATATAAATTTTCTAGTGTATGATTTTAAATCTTTCTCAATATCGAATTAATGATGATAATCTTTTTAACATTTACCTCTGTCCTGTTATTGAAGTTTCATAAGTTAATTACTATTTATTGTCTACTTTTTTCCATGTCCGTTTTTCTGGATGATGCTGGCTCAATTTTTTATCCTGGGGAAGTAGAGTGAATGGTTCTCAGTTATTATAGATATATGTGGTTGGGCTGTTGTTTCTTTTGCTAATTATTGACCACAAATTTATGTTGAATACTTGCTTAGGTGAAATCTTATCTAAGAGGTGTTTTTGTTATTATTTCTTTAGTAGTTTGTATTAAGCTTTGCTTGGAGTCATCCAACTGACATGCCAGGGTTGCCCTCATGGTAGACTGTCTCTCCTTTGTGTAATTTGTGTAAATGTACAACTATTGTTAAGATGTGAATTCCAGCATGTAACGCTTATCATTTTACTTTATAAAGTTTGAAGTTTGAACACACAAAAAATTATTTTCTTTTTTAAATTTTTTGAAATTTTTATTTAATCGTACTGTTATAAAGAGACTCATTATTGGATTCTTCAATTTCCCTGCCAGAAATAGCCCCTTTTGATTAACTCCTTATATTGTGGCATGTCTTTTCAGGCAATAGAAACTTCATTTGGCTATGGGCAATGGCTCCATGGAGAAGCTGTTGCAGTTGGCATGGTATTGCTATTTAGCCTCTTTTCTTACCAGGCATTCCTCTTTCGTATGTGTCACAGTTATTTAAAAGGAGGTTGTGTGGCAATTTTCAGGTCATGGCTGTTGACATGTCACATCGCCTTGGTTGGATTGATGATTCTATTGTGAAGCGAGTTCACAACATTCTGCAACGGGCTAAGTTGCCTACTACCCCTCCTGAAATGATGACTGCGGAGATGTTCAAGTCTGTTATGGCTGTAAGATAATGAGGCTGCCATTATACATTGAAGTTCAAACATTTTTTTTTTCACTCATCCTTAATGTCTCTGTATTCTTCTGGTTGGCAGGTTGATAAGAAGGTAGCTGATGGACTACTAAGGCTCATCCTTCTAAAAGGTCCTCTAGGCAATTGTGTTTTTACAGGTGATTATGATAGAAAGGCCCTGGATGAAACACTCCGTGCATTTGTCAAGTCCTGATTTGAGATCTGAAGCTGACTTTTCTCCGCAGCGTGCAAATTTTGTACCACATCTCTCTCATTGTGTATTATGTCTATTGTTTTCCATGTACTTTGGATGACTTTGCCCTTGGTTTGCCTAAATTCTGTTGGCAAGTGCTCTTACCAAGCTGTAATTTTAAAAATTGTGGCATGCTCAATAATTCATCCCTAGGTATTTATATAATTTTATTTATGTAGTTTTCTGATTTACTCCTTTCATGTCACAGTTTCAATTCTAGTTATCTTGTCCAGCATTTGTTTCTGATGGTGAGCATGAAATTGATATGAAAAACTCATGGCTATAAATTAGATTGTTTTCCTTAGTAGATATGATGGACTTGAATGCAATTTTCAAGGTTTCAAGTTATTTTCAGGGTAACTTTGCTTTTAGTATATCAATGGGATATGTCCGTGCATAAGGAGGTATAATTATGTGACTTGATTGAATTTCACTACAATTTGATAGCAAGTTAGCAACCAGTTATTGGATAAGCAAGAGAGGTAAGATTGAAGGTTAAGAGACGTGAAAGAAAAAAGAAATTTCCCATTTCTGGTTATGGTTATGGTATTTTTTATCAGATCATTTGGGTTGGTTCTACACTTCTACTTCTAACATCAAGACATTCTTTATCATGCACCTATCTTGAAATTCGGATTGAGATCATAAGATCCTACTTTTGTTATTATTATTAATATTTTTTTTAAAAGGAAAAAATATATATATAAAAAGATAGTAGTAATTGTTACATTTATAAGAATTATTAAAATCATTAATGAAAAATGGAAATATAGTTCAACTTCTATAATCTATTACTCGACTAACTAAAGGAATATTTTTTTTTTTTTTTTTTTTTTTTACAAACTCTCTACTAACTAATTAAAGGAATTTTTTTTTTTCAAACACAAGTTACCAAAAAAGTTAAATAATAAGCACTTAGAAATTAAATATCCATACATGAGCATAGGAGAATGCTTCCGTAGTTCTAGCACCACAATAACAAAACAATTCAAATAAAGTAGATAGTCTATGTTTCCACCTTTTCATTAGGGAAGCAAAAAACATAAAATGGAAATAAAAAATGAACATTCAATCATCCATGCCACATTCTTCATTTTGTTCGATGCTTTCATTGTTGTCATTAACATCTTCATCAATGCCATTGCTTGCACCAACATCAATGTCATTGCTTGCACTACCATCATCAACTTCTGTATTTTTTTCATTGAAAGTTCTAAAGTACTCACCGCCTAGCGAATCAAAATAATAATAATAATAAAAGGAAGAAGAAGAAGATTGCAAATAAGAAATGTTACCTTTTTTTTTTTTTTTAAATTATCACTTATAAGGAAGCATAAAAGTTGTAGATTAAAACCTTCTCTTGCATTTCTCGCAGTAGCTTCTTCCTCCAACTCGTTTTCATCACTATTATATGCCTCCCTTCGAGCAGCCCTGTCAAGAACATCAAGGAAACTTTCTTTTTGTAGAGGAAATTGTCTCTCATTTTCTGTTATCCACTCATCATCTGAAGGCATATCATCAAAACAAATTTCCATAGGTTGACTTGTATTTTCTCTTCTTTCTTTCAATTTTAAGTTTTGCACGACAAACACCATGTCATTCAACTTTTTCTGGCGTAAATAATTTCTTCTTTTTGAGTGTACCTAAAGACATTAAAAAGTTTTTATATGAAAAACTCTTGAAATAACTAATAAAATTTGTATAAGAAACAACTTATCAATTTATTTTAATATAAAAAATAACTTACCATCTCGAATGCACCCTTATTCTTTTCACAATCTGAAGAGCTACATGTAATGCTTAATATTCTAATAGCAAACCTCATCAACTCCTGACACTCATCTCCATATGCACTCCACTAGTCAGCTGCACTTATTAACCTATGGCTTAGTGAAAGGGTTACAAATTTAGGAATTCTTAAAAAAACAAATGAAATTTCAAATGAGATAGTAAATTTAGAAACCTGGAGTTTTGCTCTGTCTAGCTGAGATTGCAAACTCTATACCAAAGAGGCCTTTTGCATCCTTGAATGATTCAAATTGCAAATGTATTTTGGCTCTCTCTTTAGCATCAACTATCATTCTAAAGAGACAAGAGTATAGCCCCAATTTAACATCGACATCCGGATTAAGATCATCACTATAGTGGTAGTGAGGATTCAAATAGTATGCTGCAGCATGCAAGTGAATATGAAACTGGAGTTGATATCTTTGATCAATAATATCCCATACAGGTTGGTATCTATAATACATAAAAAGTCAGATATGTCACTATTATTATACTGCAAATAAAAAACTATAACATTCTTACACTAATCAATTCAATAAGTAAATCAAAATAAGATATAAAATTTTACCTTTTTTGAACATTATTGAAATTACTTCCTATTTTTTATTTTGCTTGATCCATAGCTTTACGGATGAATCCCATTGAAGCTGATGTATAGGAGTCTACCATTTGAAACACCTTTAAAATGGGTATTGCAGCCCTTAGACAATAAGCAACATGTGGCCAAAAATCTCGACTATCCAAAACTATTGCTTCAATTCTTTTTCCTTCTTGTGAGGCAGCAGACCTACTCAACTTCCATTTGTCAGATGAGAACATTGTTATCAACGCCCCTTTTATAGTTATGAAGGCATGCCAATGTCAAATATGTAGTAGCAAATCGAGTTGCATCTGGTCTAATCAACTCCTTCCCATTAGTGAAATGCTTCAAACAAGTTAGAAGAGATATGTCCTAGAATATATGTATGTAGTAATTTTCTTACACTTAGCAATTGTCACTTGATGAACCTGAAGCTTGTTTTGAAAATCTTCAAGAATCAATTCCAAGCAATGGGCAGTAGAAGGAGTCCAAAACAATCTTTTCCTCTTTTCCATTAGCATTTTTCCGGCCAATTCATAGTTGGTTGTATGATCAGTGACTACTGATACAACATTTTCCTCCCCAACCTTCTCTACAACCTCATCTAACACCTCAAAAATCTTCTCGGCTGTTTTAGAAATTTCTAGGGAATATCAGAAAATAGTTCCTTCAGGGCTATTCACTAAAAATTTACATATAGATTGCCCTTTTATATTTGTCCAATCAACACACATAATTGAGCAACCAGTTTTCTTCAATTTTTCCCTATGTTTTTGAAGCATATCCAATGTCTTATCCGCTTCCTTCCTCAACAATTTTCCTCTGATTTCATGATAAGATGGTGGCTCAAATTCATCACCAATTATAACACCATAATTTGCAATCATTTCGAGCATCCGCCCATATTCAGGATTATTTACACAATTCAAGGGAATACCACTAGCATAAAAGAACTTTGCTATTTGCTGACAAAGTTTTTCATGTTCTTCTGTTCTAAATATTTGATTCTTGGTTGTCTGTTTTGATTTTCTTTCAAAACTAGCCATATTGCCCTTCTCTTTCGATTTTTTTTTTTTATTTTTATTTTTTATTTCTTGAACTACATCAACTTCATCCAAATCCGCCACTCTCTTCTTTTTCTTCTCTGACTGACTGACTCTTTAGAAGACGATTCAACTTTAGCACACATTCCAGTTGAAAGATGAAGCCCATGCATATTCTTAGAATGAACTTCCCCACAGGCCACAACTCCTACACTGAATCCTCCTTAAAGCACTATTTCAGATTTCAATTAAATGTTCCCTATCGCTATCAAAGTAGCTACTGAAAAGAAAAAACACCCAAAAAAAGAAAAAATGCAAAGCACCCACTTAAATTTTCCGTCATGGAAATAAAAAGAACTACAAATTTTTTTTTTTAAATCTGCACAAGAATAGTTATTCAGGGGTTAAAAACCAGCACAAGATGTATATGACCATGGAGAAGAAAAGAGAGAAAAAAAAAACCATGCAAGATGCAACACATACATGGGTCATGAGTGAACCCATTCACAGTAAAGTTGTAAAGAAAGAAATGGAAGTGAAGGAAGAAAAAGAAAACATACCCAGAACTTTTGAAACATAAAGATTGGAGAGGAAAGGGAGATTCAGATCGACATTTTCTACTCTTTGAGGCTCTCTGGCTCTTTTCTCTGCTCTCTTTTGAACCTCGTGCAATATTTATAGCACGAAACAAACACAGACGGATAAAAGTCTAAAAATCCCTTGAGAGCAGGATCGTTGTCAGATTTACGATCCCACTGTGCACATTGCAATGAGATCCTACATGCGAAATCTGGGGTTGAGTTTTGGTGAAGTTAAAAATTTTCAAGTGGTAACGTTTGAACTTTCCACAAGCGCCGAAGCAATATCATCTTAGCTTAATGCAAACTCGAACGAACAAACAATCTGTGTTTTTCTGGGCTTGCATCATCCACGACCCTACATGCGTATCACACTGTCTTCTCTTTTCCAGTACTTCACTTGTGGTGGATATGCATGGTTTTTGGTTGTGAATCTACTCATATTATTTAACTGTTGACAGTTGACAGTTAGGAATACTGCAATATTCATAAGATTCTTTGAGAGGGTTTTGGGATATGGTGTCTCCTTCTACATGTAGTTTCAGCTCTATGCATTACTCAACTGTGTCTTAATGAAAATTAATTACACATAATGCAAATAAAATAATATACAGAGCGCAAAACTTTACACAAATAATACTTCTACGTACCATTGGCCCAAATTATGCCTCTGGACGTTATTCTAAGCTCAATGGCAAATAGTTCATTGCCCTTAGAAGCATCAAAATTAGCCTGGAAATGAAGGTTACACAGATTTCCTTCAAACCGGTTGTAAGTCTGTTTCATAAGACTATTAATCTATATTAAATCACACGAATTCATTATTAATTTAATGATTTAAATAAATCGACTAAAATAACTTGTGAATGCTTGTTTGAGGTGTTATACGTAGTAGGTTAGACAATGTTAATTTCCTCCAAACCAACTCAATGGTAAATTTTATTCATAAATAATGGGTCATGTTAATGGATGCTTTTAAAACAATTATTAATAAATTATAATAGAAAAGTTTTGACGCTACTTTCATAAGAAATATAAAAAACTGACAACAACATTTATTGTTTTATCATTCTTTTAATAAAATGTTTCTAAAGATAGCTTCTAAACCAATGCCCTTAAGGCATTGATTAACATTTCCCATAAATAATATCAATCCACTAATATTTTTTTTTGAGAAAAATATCAATCCACTAATATAACCCTAAAAAAGTCATTTAAAAAGAAAAAGAAAACAACACTCTTTAGACTATTAAGTACGTACTAACAACATCATCGCACACTCTTAGTGCGTTGATCACTTCACAAGTATAAGTGCTTGTAGGGTATGAGAGGCAAAAGTTGAGATTTAAGTTTCTAAAAGAGAGTATCACACACATATACACTTAAATTAAATTAGAGTAGAATTTCTATCTTGTAAAAAAAAAAAGTTAGTACTAACACCGTTCAAATTCTATTTTTTTTCCATTTCTCAACGTTACATTTTATTTTTTCAGAAAAATCATCAACCTAAAAACAATCCTGCCATTCATCATTGATAAAATCATCAATCAAACACTACCACCAAGCTTCATCTCTAAAATCATGCAAAACTAAGCGGCTAAATTATCCTTAATTGTTGTCTCTTTTGGGCGGCCGTGTTACGGACTGTTGTGTTATGCATTTTTTTCCACCCTTAAGACATTCTCTCTATATTTTTTAGGCCATTAACTTTTTCAAATTGTCCTTCCAAAATACTTTTACAATAAATTCTAAGTACTATATTTTTTTAGCTAGTACTAGTTGGCAAAAAAGTAATTAATTTCAGTAGTTAATTCAAATTAGATTTAATAAAAACTAATTACTTAAAATTTGTTGTGAAAATATTGTGAATGTAACAATACTTCTCTATAAAAATTGTCATGTTAAATACGACTCCTTAAAGATAAAGCTTAGCGAAACAAACGTCAAAGAAAAATACTAAAGTTACAAAAAAATTTATAAACTACTGATGTTGTAAGTAGTTATAATTAGTAAATAAAAAAAAAATTATGTCAGTGATAAGTCTAGATAAAAATCAAGTAAAAATTTATCATAACAACAATATCAAATATGTTGCCTCTTTGGCGTTAGAAGGGGATATAAATAGTTTTCTCAAAAAAGAAAAGAATAGAGAAGGGGATAAATATTATCTAAAAAATCTGGATAGAAGGTATTCATTCCTATTGAAGTCAAAGATTCATATCTAATATATTTATTTTATTAAAATTGTAAATCCAATTAAACATAAAAATAAAATTCGCCAAAACACAAATTCCATTTTTTTTTTTTTTATTGTTGTAAGTCTATGGCTCATGCTTCTACCAAAATAACATTGTTAATAACTTACTTATTAAAAACAGGCTATAAATTATATAAATCTTACTATAAAAAACTCATAAACTGAGAGTTTGAATTAATCTATAAGTTTTAGGATATTACAAATTTTACTACATTAACTTAGAAATTGATTTGTCACTATCACAAAGAGGTAATTCAAATATTTAATTACGAGGTAGCTGAAGCCTACTAATTACATTCATTGTCACATTAGTTTATAAGTTTTATGCAATAAAATTTATAGTACTTTTAGCATTTTATAAAACTTATAGTACTTTTAGCATTTTGTTAAATATTTTTAATGACATATCAGTTTATAAGACCTATGTAGTTGTGGGGACAAAGAATTTGGCAAGCCCAGCCCACTTTATACTAAGCCCAAGGCCCACGCCGAGGAGGAAGAAATGTTCGAGGACGAACGAAGAAGGTCCAAATTGCCAAGGAGCATCGCCAAGAACAATCTTGACCTCGGCCAACTGGGACCATAGAAGGGAATAGCGGCACGCCATCAAAGGCAGCCCTCTAAATCATCCCAAGAAAAAAGACAAGTACAACGGATCAGCCATGAGAGCATGGTGAAAGAGTAATTCAAGAAGAAACTGTCACCTCCGCATTAAATACCCACAACTAACGTTCTGGCAGCATTGATGAGGAAATAACTCCTGAACAGTGTTACTTTGGTTGCTGCAACCCACAGAATGTTTGGAAAGGTGGCTGATGGGACAAGCACTCAAGTAGTGACCTACACGATCAACAAATGGAGGGCCAAGATCAACTGAAGAATAATATATATAATGTAAGAAATCCTCCAGAAAGGGGATCGAAAATTAGAAACGGAGAACACTGTAGTAATTTGTATCACCTTTGAAACTTTTGTAGCTAAGCACTGAAGAAATAAGAGAAACAATAAGTCTACTAGATAAAGTCCGAGGACAGATTTTCACACTCTAGTCCACGTCCTTGTTGTTCAATTCACTCTTAACAATGTCTAGCTGTTGTAATCCTCACTAAGGCCTAGTTCTTGAACCCGTTCTCTATAAATTCATTGTATTGGGCTAGTTGGGCCTGAGTCCACTTATTCAACAAAAAAAGTGCTCAAACCCAGTCCCTACAGTAGTAATATTTGTAATATCCCTAATATCACTCATGAATGTTCTAAAGATTAAATCATACTTGACCAAAGCTAAAAGTTTACCACACAAAAATTATTGTATTTATCTCAAAAAGGTATATGGTAAATATATCTATATTTTTGTTACATTTTTTTTTTTTAAGATAAATGTTGTAGGGATAAAGGCCCAGAGTCACATATTGGGCCTTGGGCTTGGTCCGAGGACATATGCTCGTCCCAGAAGGGACAAATAGTTATGGGGAACTCCAATTTTTAAGTTTCACAAGTAAGGGATGAATGGAAGGTGGTCCGAAGAGGAACTCCTCCTCGGATATGACGAACGCGGCCCAAATTTGTACTCCAACGATCAAGGTGATCTTCTAGGAAGTTCTAGCAATAAGGATAGGCATCATATACATATAAAGAGCAATGGGAATTTAGAAATATCTAAAGAAAAGCTGCCACTATCGCATTAAATTCACTGCAGCTACTTTTCTGACTACATTTATGTGGAGAAGACCCTTGAACAGTGTTGCCTTGGTCACCACGACTTATAGAGGGCCAAAGAGGGGCCTTGATGGGACAGGTACTCAAGTGAGGGCTTAAATGATCAACAAGTGTAGGATCAAGATGGTCCAAATTGAGCTATATAATGTAAGAGACTCTCCATGGATCGAGGATCAAAAAAATAGAGAAAGAACACTGTAGCGACCAGAGTTGCACTTGTAACCAATTCCATTGATCCATACTAAGATTTTCCTCCTCAGACAACATATTCACCCAATCTTACACGATTTGTTCTTGCATGTTTGCCTTTCAACCCCATCCTAGCCGTTGTTAGATTCACTAGGGTCTAGTTCTTTAACCCACTTTCTACAAATTTATTGTATTGGGCTCTTCAACCCACAATCTCATACATATTGGGCCTGGGCTGTAAACTGTGACCCTACAAATGTAATATACCCGTATTATACACATACTTTCTTTTTTCCATTTCTGTATTTTTATGCCAAGCTTTTCAAATGTATTTCTTTCAAAATTTCAAATTATATCCGTATACTTACTGTATTAAACGTATACTGATTTTTACTAACTATGCCTAGTAGGTTCTCTGTGATTCACAATTTCATTAACACCCGAGGACACTTGAGCTTGAGGTATGTACCTCACGTATCATTTTTCATCCATTTATATATGAAGTCTCTATAATTATTAATCATCTTAATATTTAATAAAGAAATAATAATAAATTTGTCGAAAAAACACATTAATTTAATAAAAAATTATTGATATGTGTCCATTTTAAGATATGAAATTATCGAAATGCCTTAAAATTATTTAATATATTTCATTACTCTTGTAAACAAAAGCACAAGACAAAACACAAGATTGACATATGTTCATTTTAAGACACAGATTACTATCATGTCCCCGCAGGGTTGGAGCCACGTTGCCCCTTGGGGGGGCCGTAGCCCCTGCAAAAAAAAAAAAAAAAAAAAAGTCCACCAACCTATATAGAAATTTTAATTGCCCCCCCCCCCCCCCCCCCCCTCCCTTTTCCGTTCAATTCACTCCCAAGCCCTTAGCATTCTCTAGTTTCAATTGTAGGCCTCTTTTATCCTCTAATAAAACAAAACATGGCCCACTTATATTTAAATACCCAAAGGCACTACCCAACAAAATAACACTTTATCACCCATTCTCAAACTCAAAATCAAAACCCTTTCTTTTGCTATTCTTTTTATTCTCTTCTTGTCTTTTGTGTACACGCCACTGCCCACTCCACTGATACCAGCAACCCCCAAACAAAACAAAACCTCAGCTCAGCCCTCCTCTCAAACTCAGTCCTCACGATCCCAAAAAAAAAAACCTGACCATTATTTTCTTTCTTCTTGCTTTCTTAAAATAAATCATTCAGAGGGTGAGTTTTCAGTTTTCTTTTCTTTCTTCAGCACTACACCTTCATCTCTTTTTAGTGTTTTTTTTTTTCTCAACTATATACACTTACTTAAATATTCACATGCTCTTTAATTTTTCATAAATTTTTAGAGAAATATATGATTGAAGGCATGGGGAGGTTGTTACCTATTTTTGATTAGTTAGATATCATGTGGCAGTGGGTGTTGTTAAATTGTTTGGTTTATGTTGTGTACTTGTGTGTTTAATTTTTGCTTTTGTTTGAGGGGTTATTCTTAATTTAAAAAAATTAAAATACAGGAAAATTTTAATAATAGGAATGATGATGGGTTGACTGTTTAAATTATAGTGGAATTTTGTTTTTTCTTGAGTATGAATAACATCCATATAACTAAATAAAAATTTCTAATTAAAATTTTATTTTTTTAAAGTTCTTTTCTAGTTAATATGATAGTTTATATAGAAAATGAAATTGTTGGGAATTTCACCATGGAAATGATCATGGATGAATTCTATTCCATGAAAAATCGTCGTCAGGCATGATTTTGATGTGAAATGTTTTTTTTTTTTTTTGTGTGGATATTTTTGTATATGTCTATAGTAAACTAGACAGTTTTTGTTAGTTCATTAATATGTAAGATATATCAAAATTCAAATTTCATATTCAATAGCCTTATGAATTATGTTTTTTATATCAATACTTCGAATCGGCCCCCCCTCTATAAAAATTCTTAGCTACGCCCCTGTGTCCTCTCATATGCTCAAAAGCATCAAAGAAAAGTCAAACCCTATATATATTCTCAAACAAATTTCTTTGTACATTGCATGATTTACAATTCGTTAATATTGTAAAAGCATTTGTAAAAGAGTTCTAGCTCAAAGTAAGTCCACTTATTTGTTGCCTTGATGTTGTTTCCTTGCTACTTAAAAAAAAAAAAAAAAAAAAAGAAAAGAAAAAAGAATATAGAAAGAGATGTTCCCCTTAGTATGGTCATTCTTACTGTCCGTAATCTGTCTCGAGAAATTATTAGATATTTTTGGAGTACAATGATGTGGTGCTCCTTGCTCTCATATTCAACGTAAATCTCACAAATTAAATTTATTGTGTCGTAAGATGAAGGAACACCACATCACCATTAATCTGAGAGTATTTATTAATCATTTTCAATCTGTCTCACACACATTCACACGTATGAGCAAACTCACATACACTTTAGGGGCAAAAGAATACTGGTTGGAATTAAATGCTGACCCGGTCGCGAACTAGAATTCGAAAATGGTGGGTGAATTTTCTCTCGAAGTGTTAAAATTCATTCTCTTTTTCTTTCTTACTACAAAATGAAATTCTAGGGCCTATTTAGTAGGAAGATTTTTGTTTTTGTTTTCAAAACAGTGTGAAAACAATTTTAAAAAAATTGAAATTGAAACTAGTTTTCATATAATAATTTTTACATTATATGTGTTTGGCTCCCATATTTAAGAACAATTTTCAAAATACTAAAAAAAAAAAAATTTGGGAAACCATTTCTATTTTTGAGAATTCTTTAAAAACTTTTTTTAAAAAGTAATCTGTAGATTACTTTTTTGTTTTTTTTTTTTTTTGTTTTTGATAATGATAAGGTAGTAAAGCTCATGTACCCTTTTTTTTAATTATTATTATAATGATAAGTTTCAAATTTGAAGGATGAAATTTTTTTTGTGATAAAGATAAGCTCCTTAATTTAAGAGATAGAAGAGTTTGGACAAATCTGTGAGGTCCACTATTTTGAGTGTTTTCAATTTATTTACAATTATGCCGTTAAAAACATTTTATGTATCTTGAAAACGTCCCCTAAGCCGTTTTCAAAATCTTATTTTAAATAAGAAAGATAGGATACAGTTTTTTAAAAACTATATTTAGAGAATATCAACCAAACAATAAATTCAAGTGTGGAGTCCACCGTTTGTGAATTGCAAAACAAAAAACTATATTTGAATACCCTTACCAATCAGCCGTTAAATTCAACAATTCCATTTTTTAAAATGAAATAACAGAATCGGGAACAGGAAATCCACATTTCTCTTGGATATGGCCAAAATAATACTAATAATAATACCAAGAAAAGATAAGTATTATCAAAGTTGTTAGAATATCATTTCATAAGTTATTTTCACTCGAAATCTGTAGTCTATCTAGAAATAGATTAACTCCCAACTATTTATCTCTTGCAGACCATCACTTTTCTTTTATTATATTTAATCTTTTATGTAAGAGACTATCACTTTTATAACCATGTTATCTTTTCCGAATTTTATTTTGAAATTAAAAGAATCTCTTATCACAATAGTAATCATCTTAAAATTTTAAAAATCTCTTATCACAATTTTAATCGTCTTAAAAATTTAAAAATCTCTTATCACAATTTTAATCATCATTACGAAATCAACACACAAAAAAACTCTAGTCGTCATAACAACCAATGTTCTAGATACATATTTTTTAGTAAATGTGTATCTTTTTTTTTTTTTTTTTAATTTCTCAAAAAAGAAAAAAGAAAAAGATACACATTTACTAAAAGTAGTACAAATGTCGTGCTAGAAAAACACAAAAGAACTAAACTAGAGAATCATATTCCTTAATGTAAGGACCAGATTTGAGCTACTAGCCCTAATAAGTGTATGGACTTAGGCCCAAAAAGCCCAAAACAATAAATTTGTAGAAAATGAGTTGGAAAACTGGGCTTTAATGGATTAAGTAACAAATAAACAAACTTTGATGACAAAAGAAGGAAAATAACAAACTTTCACTAAGGAAAAAGGTCCTCAGCAGAGTCCGAGGAGGTTGATTCTTGTGTATTGATTTCAAAGTTTAATTACAAGTCTAGTTCTAAGTTGCAACAGTGTTTCTTTCCTGATTTTTCGATCCCCATTTCTTTAGGGGTCTCTTACATTATATATCTTTCTCCTAGTGATCTTAGCCCTCCATTTGTTGATCATCCAAATCACTACTTGAGTGCTCGTCCCATCAAACATCTTTTATGGCTTTCTGTGAGTTGTGGTAGCAAAGACAATAATGTTCAGGGATCTTCTCTACATAAATGCGGCCAGAAATTAGTTGCAGGGCATTCAATGCGAGGGCAGTAGCTTTTCCCTAGATATTTCTTAGCTTCTACTCTCTGGTACACTTGAGATGTACGTCCTTGCCACTAAAACTTTCTAGAAGGTCGCCTTAATCATTAGGATCTACATCAGATCCGTGCTCAACTTATCCGAAGAGGTATTCCTCCTCGGACCCCTTCATTCGTATCGTACTCATGAAGCTCTGAGTTTAAACCACTCACTATTACTTAATTGTTCTCGAATTACCCATGTTCTCGGCCAAGGCACAAGGCCCAATATATAATCTAGGCCCTTAACCCCACACTTAATTATAATTATCACAAAAATAGTATATATATATATATATTTCTAAGTTTTTTATAGGTTCACATGTAAGTTTAGGTTATAAAAAACTTTAAAGAAGTATTTTATTTTATTTTTTTTAAGAATAAAAAAGGAGCAGTACTTGATGAGTTGATGTAACATTGTAATGTTCAATTAAATTAATGAGTTTCATGGGGTTTATGTCCTGGATTGAACCCAATCTCTATTTGGGTTAGATACAAACTTGAAAGTGGAAACCCCTACTAGAGAAAAAGAAGATAATTTTTTTTTTCTTTAGAAAGAAAAGATGGTAAAATTTAAATGTATTGGGTGGATATACGCGTGTCTGTTTTGGTTTGAAAATGGCTTATTTTCGGTAATTTATATGGATAATGCGAAATAAAAAGATAAAAATGAACTCTTTTTTTTTTATTATCTACCATTTAAATTATTTTTAAAAAATACAAAAGATAATTTAAGCAAAAAAGTTTGCTTTTTTAATTTGGTACCAAGCTCACAAGCTCCCCCCAAACAAGCACAAACGCGTTAAATTAAAACGGGAAAATAAAGGAAAAAAAAAAAAGGAAAAAAAAAAAGAGAGAAAAGAGAAAACAAAAAAGGAGAAGGCGAAAGATTGGTTCGCTCAACGAACGCTTCAACGGCATTAATTCCCGGCCATTAAGGGTTTGTTTGTTTTTTTTGTTTTTGTTTTTTTTTTCTCTCTCTGTTTCTGTTTCTGTTTCTGTGATCTCTCTCTAGCTTCTTCAACCCAAAAAGAAAAAAGAAAAAAAAAAAAAAAAAAAGAAAGAAATCCTACATTCCCTTTCTCTAGGGTTAGGTCTTAGATTGCACAACCTTCATTGTAGTTTTTTTCACAAATTCTATTTCTTTTTTACATTTCTAAAATAGAATTTTTTTTTTTTTTGGAAAAATTTTTTTTTGGAAAATTTTTTTTTTTCTGGGTTTTCTTTATTTTTCCATACAGATATGTGACTGAACAAGGAGGAGGAGGAGGAGAGGTTGAAGTTTGAAGTTTGAAGGTGGGTTTGTGTGATTAGGACCTCAGGTGAAAGATCTGGGGCTCGAATTTATTTACAATTGCAGCAATAATTTGTAACAACAATAAAGAATAATTAGAGAACACAAAAAAAAAAAAAAAAATGAGCGCTTCGAGGTTTATTAAATGCGTGACGGTGGGTGATGGAGCTGTGGGTAAAACTTGCTTGTTGATTTCCTATACCAGCAACACTTTCCCTACGGTTAGTCCTTTTCTTTCTAAAATTTCTGCCTTTTTTGTGTTTCATTTTGTGATTGATGATGTTTTCTTTTCTGGGTTTTGTTTACCATTCTGGAAAATGTGATCACAGGAAAATTTTGATTGGTTTATTTTTTGAAAATTTGGTTCAAAATGAGAGCTTGGGGTTTGTGTATTATGAATCTTCAGCTGAATTATGTGATGGCATTGAAAAGATTGGCATGTTTGTTGTCTGATTTTTGTGATGATAAATGCAAGAATCATGTGTGTTTTTTTTTTCGAGGTAAATTACTCGAAGATGGTTGTTTTTTTTTGTTTTGTTTGGCTTGTGAGTTTGAAGGGTTAATGAATGTTTTTCAAAATTCTGCTTACATGGTTTTGATCTGGGTTTAGAATTTATGTTGATGTCATGGTTAATTTATCGTGGAGGATTAATAATGGGAAGCAAGATGATCTGTCTGGTTTTTATGATTAAGAATATTTGGAATCTATGTAACCATTTCAAATGATACAAGTAAGAAGATTTTTAAATTTTGCTATATTTTTTCCTGGTTTAGTGTTCTCCTGCCAAACAAACTGAAGGACATCTGAGATCCCATTTTGATGAATGCTGATGTTGTTTCCTGCGCATTTTAAAAGTTCTCTAAGATGATTGTATAGAATGTGGTACCCATAATCATTTTCTTCTTGCATTTTGTGCGGAACAGGATTATGTGCCAACTGTTTTCGACAATTTTAGCGCTAATGTGGTTGTCAATGGGAGCACTGTTAACCTGGGTTTGTGGGATACTGCCGGTAGGTTATCAAAGTCACCTGTTTTCTTTCTATAAGTAACTCTATCATAGATCTTTTTTGTTTTCTTTTGTCCTTATTTTTACTGGGTCTGAATTTATTATTTCAGGACAAGAGGACTATAACAGATTACGACCTTTGAGTTATCGTGGAGCAGATGTTTTCATACTGGCATTCTCTCTCATTAGCAAGGCCAGTTATGAAAATGTTTCCAAGAAGGTGAGGATTTTGTTGGACTACATGATATGCTGGTTCTTCTTTTTTCAAGGAAAGAAATGCTACTTCCAATGTATAATTTATAATTTGTTGAGGAACTGTGCATATATTGCCCTTTCTTGCAGTGGATTCCAGAGTTGAAGCATTATGCACCTGGTGTTCCTATAGTTCTTGTTGGAACAAAGCTTGGTAAGATTTTTCTTTCATCTAATGTGATTGATATATCCATATTAAGCCAATGAGCTCTAGCTCAAATGGCACTCACTTCTTCCATAATAACAGGATGGTATTGGTGGGTGAGGTTCATGGGTTCAAGACCCAATGTGCGTGTGTAGCTTACCAATAAATAAATAAATAATTGATATAACTATATCAACTGCTGTACCCTGCTCGTGCAATCACTTCATAAGATATTTGTTTACCTATTTGTCAGTTTTTAGTTTAACTCACCGCTGTCGGTAAATATCACTGGTGTGATTTTGATCTATTATAAACCTAAGTATGACTGTTAGTAGTTTTAGTGATTAGGTATGCATTTTTTTTTTAATAAATGATTAATGGGTTATTCCATGATGGGATTTAGCTATGGTATAAAATTGCTAATCTTATTGTACTTGTTTGATCATTTAACAATGCCTTGATTTTTTAATAATGCTTTTTACAATTGAGAATATTTCCTTACTGTTTTGTAACTTTTTATGAGCCAGATCTTCGGGATGATAAGCAGTTCTTTATTGACCATCCTGGTGCTGTGCCAATTACTACTGCTCAAGTAAAGACTACTTCATGTCTTCTGACAGATTGTTCAATTGTTGTCTTCAGCTCATTTCCACAAAATTCTGTTTTTTTTTTGGGGTTTCTAAATCGTTAAAATCATTGTTCTGTTTCAAGGGAGAGGAGCTGAGGAAACTGATTGGTGCACCTGCTTATATCGAGTGCAGTTCAAAAACACAGCAGGCATACTTTTTTTTTGTTGAACAATTTGATGTTCTTTGTATGATGTCAAAGGCCTTTATTCATTTGTGGACTTATTACTGCAGAATGTGAAGGGAGTCTTTGATGCTGCCATAAGAGTTGTTCTTCAGCCACCCAAGCAGAAGAAAAAGAAAAACAAGGCACAGAAGGCTTGCGCTATCTTGTGATTGAATAGTTGTAAAGAGATAAACAGCTATCTGTTTTACCTTTCTCCTCCCTCTCTGTTTCTCTTCCCTTTGCTCTTGAAGAAGCTGCGGGCCCTGAGATATTTAACAAACAATACTTGGATCTCTGGAATTATCAGGTGGCTTGGTGTTGCTCCCTTGGAATTGTTTTGATCTCTAATTGTTGAATCGCATTACATGGTTGCCCCACCTTTACTTAATTACCGGTTTTGATTTGTTTTATGTATTAATAGACTGGATTGCCCCAGTTAGGAAAACAACCTTGCTTTGCATGAGCACAGTTATATCTATTACTTAGTATTTTGCTTAAATGCGTGTATCATTTTTAACGACATTCTAGTTTCTAGTGCAAATTATGGATTTCCTAAAATTATTCAATTATCTGTGATGTGATCATTTTTGTCAAGCCTTATCAAATGCCTGGCTCTGGAATAAAACTACTTACCAAATGGGATTATGGGTGTATTTAGATACCGCTTATTTTACTAAAATTGAAAAATTATTGCTGAAAGTACTGTAAATAAAAGTAAAAATTAGTTGAAATAGTACAGTAGGGCTCATAAATAATGTCAAAAAATACAGTGGGATTCATGAATAGTAGCAAAAATAAGTTAAATAGTGAAATAATTTTCATTTTTCATTTTAATCCAAACACACACTAAAGCTTATAATAAAAGGCTTAAGAATCAAGCTTTCTGTTAAGTTAGGTTAATCACCACAGGATTTTCCTTTTACTTCAGGAAGGCCTTTGCCAATCAGCTAAATGGTTATTGAAAATGTAAGCTTTGCTTGGACTCTCTGCAGCCTCTAGCAGTGGGTTCTTAGATTATTGAATGCAATGTGAACCTGTAAGAGAGGGTCAGCGTGCTAGATGAACTTTCTCTGTATGAGAACTTAGCATAGCATCCGCAAATGGATTCTAAGAGAATGAACTACTGAATGCATAACGTTATTTTCTTCTTACCTTGTTATCTTGTCTCATCCAGTGCATTATTTGCCTTGATTCTACATGATAAAAGGACTGCTTAGACGCTCATACTAATAAAAGAAGTTTAGTCAGAGTCCCGAGTACTGAGGCAAACCGACTAAAGCAAGTTTGGTTTTACTCTACTGACCAACAAAAAGTTTGATTTAATTCAGACCCTGTTTAATAATTACACTTTTTGATAAATGAGATGAGATGAACTACTACCTCATTACGTGAGCCATGAAGTTCAAAAACAACTGCTCGAGCTTTAATTTATAACTTCGCTAGTCTAGCATTACCAATGCTGGGTTAGTTCGCTGATAAAATAAGCAGAGTTTGTCTGTGCCGAAATAAAAGGCTTCCATAGGGCCAGTTTGAATTGAGGGGGAGCAGTAGAGTAAAGTTAGCCGCAAAGAAAACCGAAAAACATGATTGAAATTGAAATGATATATTGGGAGCTTGAACAGGACATCACCAGCTCGAGAGCATTATATTTGCTAATACTCATGTCCAATGAGCAGTCAATATGATGAGTAGGATGGTGCTGGGAGAGCTTGGTAGTACAATAAACTCTGGCAGAAGGGGAGGAAAAAAGAGTAATAAATTCCTTGTTACGGATATTTTTCCCGTATAACTTTCAGATTTTTTGCTTCTTGTTTACCGAATAATAAAAAAACTAGCTTCTTTATTTATTTCTTAAGAAATGAAGTAATTTATATCTTTTTGTCTCGCCTTTAACAAATATATAAGCTATCAGGCCAAAATCAACCATCTGTACCTCCCTTCAAAAAGAACAGGGCATCCCACCTTAGCATACAGATTTGTAGAAAATCTCAAAATTTAATGTAAAGATATGTCGAGTTTATTTTTTTACATCAACAAAAGCTCTCACCACCCCACCCCCCCCCCCCCAAAAAAAACAAAAAAAAGAAAAGAAAAAGAAATAGAAAACAAAAAGATATGGCAGGATTTGTGTTCGGGAATGAATTCCTTGACCAACATAAATTTTTTAAATAGAACTAATAAGGTCCAGGCGCTCAATGTGGCACAATTAGCATACAGAATGCCTAGTACAAATGAATGCTAACCTAAATTCAACATTGCATCTGACTAGGAAACACAAAGCAACTTGAACATCAGGCATGTAACATACACCTGATTTGTTGGTTAAATATGGCAGTTAATGGCAGTTCTGAACCACGCAACAATTAAAACTCGTCTGCTGCTCCAACAAGATAGACACGGCATCTAGTCCTCCAGCTAGTCACACCTTGATGGGCTCATATTTCTCTCCCACTGCACCGCCTTTCTGTTTCTGGAACTGAATGTACCGTAGTGTGCTGGCAAAGAAAGCATCTGCAGCTGGATCTGGTGCGGTAGAGTCACTTTGCATTTCAGTTGTAATTAATTCAATCAGGTCCTGGATTGTAGAAATAGTGATCTGGGGATTCCCTTTCTCAAAGAAATAAAGGTACCTGCAATAAGGGTAACACTGTCCCACCCTTAGACAAATAATTGAAGAAACTGAAGAACTGAGGTTTTGTGAAGTCAGGGCAAAGCTTTTACTTGTTTAGTATCTCAACAAATAGTGTCACTGATCCAGTGCTACCTCGTGTTGCATTGGTCATTTGTTGAGCAGCATTTGCAATTCTTAATGCACGCTTTAGGCAAAGCACAACTCTAGGGGAAGAAAAAATTGTAACATTTAAAACAAATTAATAATAAGAAGAAGAATATTAATAATAAATTTAGTAAGTTCAGAACTAGAAAATTCACATCTTCCTTACAAAAATTTGGGAAATCAACCCTCCTCCCACCCACCACTGCTTCCCTTCTTTTTTAGTACAAAACTATGAAATTCTTCCAAATGACAATATTTACCATGAGAATGCCAAAATTAATTTAGGAATAAAAAAAAATCTACAGTCAATTTCATGACATCGAAACAAGGTTTAGAATCCAACAAATTATTTAAATTTAGCTAACAGAACTCATAGTGCCCAAAGAAAAAGCATATATACAGCAGATCTGTCAGCATGATCACACTTGAAGTGGAATATCACTGACAAGTGTATATAACGCTGCACAGCCATAAGTATGTGTGTGTGTGTATATATATTTTGGGGTGGGGGGTGGGGGGGGGCGCAGTAACACACCTCTCTCCATCTTTCATATTCTCCTGATCATCAACCCAGAAGAGATGCGAGCATGCGTAAACAGCTCTACACTGATCAGGTTTCTTTAAAAGCTTTGCAGAATACTGTAAAAGGAAAGGCATCAAATGCAGGATTTAAGTTTTTTTATTTTATTTTAAAGAGAGACTAATATGAGTTATGCAAAAATATTGAAACTCTAGAATCTACCCCCGTGGCCTTGTGCGTTAAAGTATCCCTGTTCTCAACGCCGAAGACATGCATCCTCTGAAGAGTCCCTATTATTAAATGTATTGCAGTCACCTGTGCTTTGGAATCCTATAATGGCAAACACATGCAAGGAAAAAATATTGAGAGGAATTAAAAGTGTAATAGGACTAGTTCCCAAGTTGTCAGTCAACTTACTGAAATTTCTTCTTCATACAGAATATATGCTTGGGTGAAAAACTCATAAGCAACAGGTTCTAAATCACAGTCATTTGCAGCCTAACAGAAAACAAAAGAGAAATGCAAGTTAACAAATGTCTTAATCCAATGGTATCTATAATAATATATAAAACTAAACCCTTCAATTTTTTGTTGACTTCTTATGATACTAACACAAACTTTTGAAAGCCCACATTTTTCCACATCAAATTTGAACCTTTTTTTTAATTAAGCTCAAATTCTGTAAGTATTCCCTATAAAACCACCTATATTTGTACCCTTCATTAGAATATTGCAATATCATATTTTCTTTAAATTGTAGAATAAATAGTTCTATATATATTTTTTCTTGATAAGTAGAATAACTAGTTCTATATAGAAACACAATTATAATAAAGGCCTATTAATAACTACCATAATTGTCAAATTTTATATTTCAGAAAAAAAAGGGAGAGATCATACTTTGTTGAACTTTTTAGTGCATCGCATGAGTTACTGATTAGTTTTTTTTTTGGTTTGATAAGACAAGTGAGTCACTGACTAGTTTTATATGTTTATAAACTGAACAGTTCCATGTACCTCAGCACATTGCAGATATAACTGTAACGACAGTTCAGGAGCTGGAACAATTGACAGAGCCTCAATAGTCTGAAACAATAAAGTGGAAACTTACTAAAAACACAAAAATAGATTAATAAAATAACTCAGACTGCACAGATAGACATGAGACCTGTGCATCCAAAAAATTGTATACATACAACATAGAAAAAATGAAAACAGAAATGGACACACATTCGACAATTGAAAATTAAAAAAAAAAAAAAAAAAAAAAAATCCAACTTATTATGGTGAAAATTCACCTGATTCAAAAGTTGAAAAATTTTCTTTGGTGTAGTTGATGTCTCATTTCCAAAAGGATTTTCTTCTTGGCCTTGTAACTGCCTAACCAACTGCACATTACAGAAACACAAAGCAAATAAGTGCAAAAATCTGGTTTTTCTTTTCACAAAATCAAGGTAATGCACACCTCCTGGTGCTTACTACTTGTTCCAACATACACTAATGTTTCTACAATGTTTCGACTATTAGGATGCAAGCCACAAAATAGGATAAGCCACATTCCACATACCGCCATGGACCATGGATAATTACATGATGGTTATCCCAGGAATCATAGCAGCAGTTTTGTCATTTTTTTTTTTTTTTGATAAGCAACAGTTTTGACAACTTACAATATGTTAGTATCAAATGTAACAGAAAAACATTTTACATTTGTTGAATGAGTTAGATAGGCAGATGCAGACCTTAAGACAAGAGAAAACAAGAGGAGGTACAGTAAATGGTAGACGCTTTGGTCCTCCAGTCAAAATATGCTTCTTCACAGTACAAATGACCTGCAATTCAGCACATGAATTACAGTTAAAAAGTACTCCAATTCATGCAGGAGCCCTTCAAAAAGAAGGAAGTAATACATTGAAATGAACAAGAGAAAGACTTATATCATGATGGCAATAGAAACTTGTATATAAAGCTCCAAGGGGTGGAAGCAGAATCAAGCTCAACAGAAGAAATGCTATTCCATTCGAGGTACTCATTAGTCATTCCAACCAAAAGTGAACTTTTTAAAGTAAGAAATGAAAATAGCCACCAGACTTCAAGCCCAGCTTCTGAGATATGAAAAGTTGATATTTACAAGAAAATCAAGCACAGGAATGAATAATCTGAAGGGAGAGAAAATCCTATATACTAAGCAACTTTTTCATTTCTCCAACACTCGCATGGATTAAAGCCTCTTTCATTTGGAAAACCCCAGCTGTTGCACTTGAGATGATAGATTAAAAATCTGGTACATTGTTTATAAAAATATGAGAAGCTTGCAGGAACATTTTACAAGAAAAATACCTTGAACATTTCTTCAGGATCTTCATTATAAAGCATCTGAATAAGACGTGAAACAGAATTCTGCTCCTCCTTGAAATCATCCTCATCAATCTAAGGAGTAAATACATTTTTTAAAAATACTTAAATAAACACAAACTTTCAGGAGCATTACAGTAATGCTCATTTTCCAAAAAAACATATTAAAATCAATAAGAGAACAAATGAAAAATAGCTAAAACTAAGAACACATAATTTTTTATCGGTAATAAGAACATAAAGCATTTACTGGTGGAATATTTCACAAGAAGCGTTAAAAAATGAATATCATTAAGATATATATGACTTAGTAAGTGAATTACAAATGACCTCGTCATGAAGAGTCCCATCTAAATCCTTAACAAGCCCCTTCACTAATTCAAACAATGCCTCAACCTATAAACACCAAACAAGCCATATTATTACAAAGTACAATTAAAAAAGACAGCACAAACAATAAATTAAAGACACATACCTTATCAGAAGTAGAAATACAAGTTTTATTTTTCATTATGCTTTGAATTATAACAGTTGACATGACTTTGTTTGTTTCGTTGTCCAGGTATTCCATCACATGGGGATAATTTGAAAGCTTCAAGGCAGTGACAATGTCATTATATTTCTCAAGTGGAGCACTTAAAAGTGCAACAATCTGTTTTGTTGCTTTGCTATCAGTAATCTTTCCTTTGCCAGAGAGCTTCTTGACACATGCACCCTGGAAAAACAAAAAGGAGAGAGAGAGAGAGAGAGGAGATAAGGGATGTCTTCCAGGCTTAACTTCACTTGGTACAATATCTTAGTATGCCACAATTAGAAACAATCCATTCAACAACTTCCACAATGACATAAGCAGAGTTGGCAAATCAGTTTGTAACAACTAAATGAGACATCAGTAGATGGACACAGATTACAATTATTTTTTTTCAAACCTTATCAACCTTAATAATCTCAATGCACTCATTATGGCATATTACACTAAATTTATCCATTTGTCACCATGTGCTACCTCTCACAAAGGCAAAGGTTCAATCTCCTATGGTTTTGTGTATGAGTAGGTGTTTGTGTGTGAATCTGTTGCATGTGTGTGCGGTGGGAGTGTCACCAATGGATGGGGTAGGAGGTCCCATGTGGACACTGTATGCCTTTTTTCTTTCTTAAGTAAAAATATATAACGAGGCACCACGGGGGATGCAATCCAAGTTCACGATCAGAACACAAGAAGAAAAATTACAATCAAATCCCAAAAATTAAGAGTATTAATGAAAGCAAATAGGAGCCTCAGGAGTAATAACTTGAAAAAAATCCAAAGTGTGAGCTCATTGTAATTTTATTTTATTTTATTTATTTTTTTTTTTTTGATGACATGGAACCTCACCAAGGCAATGGCCCTTTGGACCCACCCCTGGGGAGTAAACCACAAATGCATGATCCCACCCACCAAAACCGTGTATCAGGTAATCTAGGGGAATTCCTATTGGGGATTGAACTCACATTGTCTAGGTCTACACGACAGCTCATCCCAAGCCTCCAACCACTAAGTGACGCTCTGACAAGTTAGTTCATTGTATTTCTTCCATAGGGAATACTGTGCTTTATTTTAAAAAAAAAAAAAATGTATAAACAACTGCATCATAACATATATCATGTTTAAAATTAAAGTTATAAAGGTTTTATTTCACAGAAAAAAAAAATCTAGGATTTAGTCTTTTGGGGCCATTCATATAGATTATTCAAAATTTTGTAATAAGCAATTGTTGTGATACATCAATGGCACAAGCTACAAGGGAAGAGCCTTATATTTGTCATCAAGGATAAACCTTTTAACAACTCGAATAGCAAGTGAAGATTAGCCTTGCCATCCATGCTATTATATAAAGCCACAAGTTGATTTTAACCTCTCACTTAGATTGTCCCTGAAGTTTGAAAATCCAAAAATGAACCAATTTACTTGGGTGCTGTAGATCCTGACTGTTTTCTGGGAAGAAAAGATAGGACAAGGAAAGTGAAACATGCTTATGTTAAATCAGCTTGAAGAGGAAGCATACCAACACTAGATCCGCATAATCAAGTCGATCAGGGTGGACATGAAGAGTGAACGTAAGAAGAGAAGAATATAAAGTTACAACTCCAACAGTAGGCATGTCAACTTGTGCTTCTATCACCTGCATCAACACAGAAACATTAAATGACATTGTAAATATATATATGGAGAGAGAGAGAGAGAGAGTGAGGATGGGAGGGAGACTTTTTTTTTTGGGGGGGGGGGGGGGAAGGGGGGTTGGGGAGACGGAAATAAAAATGTTACAATTGTGCATCAAGAAAGTTTTAAGTACAAGTCAACCTTGGTCCATCTAAGTAGAAGTAATTACTCATACTAAAAATAAAAAGGACAGATTTTACCTCCAAACCGGTTTGGAGAAAAATTCCATCCACCCCATATGGCAATTTGAATGACCATCCACGTGTATTTCTAGTCACATGGCCTATTTAATGAGTCATGTGACTTGTTTAAATAATTTAATAAGTCATGTGATATAATACACATGATGGTTTCATGAATTGCAAAATAATGGGATGGAGGAGATTCCTAGCAAAACTTTGTCCAAATAAAAAAGATAAAATACAACGTTGGTCCCTAAACTTTAGCCCGTGATTGCTTTAGTCCCTGCATTTAAAGTGATCGCTTTCAGTAGAATGATGACATGTCGGATTTTAGAACGTCATCTAAGAGACTAAAAGCGATCACTTTAAACTTCAAGGACTAAAAAGTGGTTACTTTAAACTTCAAAGACTAAAATCACTCATGAGCCAAAATTTAGAAACCAAATGCATTTTTCCTAATAAAAAAAGAATAGTTCCATTATTTAATTGCCATATTCTTTACTCTTTAGAAATGTTAAATGGGAATATGCAACAATTACCTTCCCTATGGCATTGCTCAATTTGGAAAAAGCTTCTACTTGCAAGAACTCAGGCAACACTTCTGTACTTGAAGCAGCATAATTGGAAAGCCTCTCCATTAACTGGGATAGCACTGTCTTGATGTCAACAGATGGCTGAGAAACACAGAATCACACAAAGGGGAGAAACATGAGAACTTAGTGGGATGCATACTACTGTGGTTATATCATAAAAATGACTAAATATGTTGATGGGATGGTTCCAAACAAGGAAATTTCCAATCTACTTTATATCTCATTGATCAAGGGCATCAAATTTTAGCATTATCATTAAGTTATGTTTATTCTTTATCATAAATGGAGAGCAATATTATGTGCATTCATTAAATTACAGTAAATCTAACCCATTGCAGTGCAATATGCACTTCTATTGATAGATGATAAGGGTTCACACAGGTCCTGACTGATGTCCAGCACATTTCAAATCTCTAAATTCATATCAATTTTGTTAAATTACCAATTGTCCCAAAAGTTTAAGCTATTAGGATAGGGTAAATTTAATTACTTAACCATAATTTTAACACTCTCCCTCACTTGTGGGCCTGAACTTCCCCTTAATAAATGGGGGCCCAACAGTTAACATTTTAAATGAGAGGTAGAGAGAAGACAGGGATTGAACTTAGGATCTCTAGCTCTGATACCATGTTAAATTACCAATTGTCTCAAAAGTTTAAGCTATTAGGATATGGTAAATTTAATCACTTAACCATAATTCTAACAAATTAAAATCTAGATATCCCAATGCCACCATCATTTCAAATCTCTGAATTCAACAAAGTACCTTTCCTATAAGATGGGTCAAAAAAAGGGAAAGAGCTTATGATGCAGGCAGCAAAAAGCTGGCTTTGTTTGAACTTTATTTTTATTTCAGAATAAGGTGTATTATTGTAATATGTATGTGTATTATTGTAATCTTAGATTTCTGGACATGGGAATAGTTTTGGTCTATTGGGATGTATTTTAGGTCTCTAGTGTTGTTGGATTTTTAATAAGGGTTTTTAATACTTATCTAGTTTGGACTTAGTGTTCATTTACGAACAACTTATTTAGCTTTTTTTAAAAAAACTTTTAGCTGAAAGTGTACTAAAGTATACTTGTACTTTGAAAAAGTGATAAAAATAAGAAAAAAATGAAGTTTTAAAAAGTTGTACATAAAAGCTAAAAGTTGAGCTTATAAACTCTAGCCAAATAGACACTCAGTTGTCAAAGTTTATGGAGTCTATATCCTATAAGGCTCACATATTCACATATTAGTTGTCTATTTATATGGATGTAACGCTTTTTATTTGATACAGAATATGGTTTCTAGAAATTTCAGACGCTATGAAGCTTCATTTAAGGGTTTGTGTGATGCTTAGATTTATCAATAATCAATCCTTTTCACTTTCAATTTTTCTTTGAATTTTCTAGCAGTTTCTCTTTGAAAAGGGTTTGTACACATCCATTTATGTGTCATTCTCCTCTTTTTTTTCTAATGAAAATTTTACTTATCAATTGTCCATTCTTTTTGTAATTCTTTCAGGTTATAGAGTGTTCATCATTGTGAGCTTGACTAAACTATTATTTTAATAAAGTTCCTTACTTATCAAAAAAAGGAATTTTCTACATTTTCCCATCAATTTCCAGCCATGGCTATATCTGAATTTATAGCTATTATTTCACTAAAATTGTTAGGAACCCAGTGGTTCCTAAGGGGGATAGATGGGAAATGTATGGAAATGGATGTAAACTGTATGTGAATTAATTAATTTGAGGTAGTCACCCTCCATAGAAAAATATTAAGAGAGAAAGGAAATGCACTAAGAAAGGAATTGGTTTATTCTTCAAGAAAAATCAAATGATGGTTACATGCACTATTTATAGAACTCAGGCTTTCGTCCTACTGCCTCACATGGCTCAATCCTATTTGCTTATTAATTAAGCATGTGCTCTCACCAATTAACCCATGTGATTATAGAGTTACATGTACCAATAGATCTAACTAACTCTATCCTAACATGTGTAATTAACTAACTACAACAATTACTAGGATATTACAACAAGTGTGGGTTTCCTAACAAAAATCGCAACCTTTAAAACCCTAATGCATCCACTATACTTTAACCACATAATTTTTAGCTATTCTTTCACTAAAATCCCCTAAAAAGCCATATGGAGGGTTAAGGCTCCTTAGAGAGTTTCTTTTTTAGTGTGGGCAGTGGCTTAGGGGAAAATTCTTGCTTGTGATAACATTCTCAAGAGGGGTTATTCAATGGTGAGTTGGTGTTGTATGTGCCACTATGGTGAGGAGACTGTAGACCGCCTTTTGATACATTGCAGTCTGGCTTTTGAGTTGTGGAGTTGAGTTTTTAGGATGTTTGGGATTCAGTGGGTGTTACCCGAGAAGGTTCTTGATTTATTATGTGGATGGAGAAGAGGGGGGTCTAATTGTAGAGGGAGAGAAATCGAAGTACTTTTAAAGTGGAGTGCTGCACGCCAACTCAATTGCTAGCATCCTTCACTAATTCTCTTTATGAGTGGTCCTTTTCTTTGGGTCTTACAAATAGTAATTATGTCAACCTTTCATAGAACCATTTCAAATGGAGATATTTTTTCAGTTTGTAATTCTTGAGGCTACTTCATGACTTTTTCCATGTAGTCTCATTTCAATAAAATTATTCTTACCTATCACAACCAAGAATAAATATAAAAAATCGATCTCTCAAACAGCTTCAAAATTAGCAAATACTCACATAAGTCAAAACACTATTCCCGAGTTACAGTTTGCAGCCCAGGAGCAGCCATCCAAATGCTAAGTTTTCTCCACTGTTTCATCCCCAAATCCTACCCTTCCCATTCACCATTGAAATTATATATTCACTATTATGCTCCAGATCTTTTCCACACACATCCCAGACAAAAAAAATTAAAAAGAGAGCTCAAATCCAACAAAGCCCGACTGCCAAATAACATCCAGCAGCTCTTATTGTCTTCTAGTAATTTGGACCAGTCAATATTCAGCCTTTCCTAGCTTGAATTGATCTTTGCAACCAAAAAGCCCAATCCCACATAGATTTCTAATCTTGAGTCACCAAAAGCCTCTCAAGAAACTAGCCTCAATATCCTTCATTGCTACTCCCTACTTCAATTTTGCTATCGCATTTAACGATTGTAACATTTATATTTGGCAACAGCCTTTTCTTATAGCTTTTTAGCTTATGTACAGCCCTTTCAAGCCTCACTTCTTCTAGGTACAACTATACTATAACCAACTTTTAGAAAATAGGAAAACAAGCTTTCAAAAAAAAAGCTACATCCACACACACTAAGGGTGTGTTTGGATACCGTTTATTTTGCTTAAAACTGAAAACTGAAAACACTTTAGCAAAATAATTTTTAAATGTGTAAATAGTGCCGTGGGACCCATTTTTAATGAAAATTTTGCTGAAAAAGCATAAAAGCCACAGAAACGCTCTTCTCAAAAAAGAAATTTGTTTTTAAGTCTGATGAAAAGATTTAAGTATGACTTTTGAAGAATAATAGAGAAAAAAAATGAAGATACAACATAAACTACAATAACCATGTACACTTATGTTTCATATTTTCTGAAACAATATTATTCACAAGTTGTGTAAAAACGAAAGGTCCATGAGACTAAACAATGCATATTATGGAACCTACCTCAAGCAGAGGGCAAGCACCCAAAAGTACATCAAGTGTTTGCAAGTGATACTCATCAGGAAAGACTTGAATTATGCAATCCATCAAATAGAATTGAGCAAGCTCATCTTTACAATTGACAACCTGGCAAAAAACAATTCAAATGAAAAATCCATCACATGATAGTTATAAAATAGAAGTCAAATATCCATAAGCCTCCAAAAAGTAATCAAGATAAAACAGAACAGATCAGACCTGCTCCAGGACTCTAGGAAGGACACCGTCTTTGTACATATCAAGGTCAATACCCTCGATCTGACTGAGGACATGCAGGTTCTTCCCCACCTAATGAATATACAAGGGTGCGAAAAGAAGCATTCTGTAAGTGTACACTGAGTATGTACACAATTTATTGCAGTGAAATTACCAGATACGGGTTACTGATATTACAAGATCACGCAGCTCGCTCCTTTCTTTCTCCCGTTTCTCCTTATCCCGGGCAGGTCCCTGCAGACCAGAAAGCCCGATAGCAAGCCTCAACACAGGATCAGCTAAGAGTATGAATGATTCACAAGCACTATAACACCTGCATGACCAGAAATCATGCCCTCATGATAATTTTTACCTTCCAGACATGCAGCATTGTGTCATTGCTATTTAAGGCTCAAGGCACACTTAAGTGCTAATGTCTCTTAGAGCCAAACCACAAACGAAGGCATGAGCCTAGTGAAGCAAAGTGCATGTTTTCAAGACACAAAGCAAGCCTAGTTAAAATTAAAATTGGGTGATATTGCAACTGCAACGTGCAATGATGTAGTCAATTTATACATTATTTCAGATTCCACCAAGCATATGGCTTTATCAAATACATTTTAGACCAAAATGCATTTATCCAATAGTAATTATAAAAAAATTTCTAATATTTGAACATCAAACCTAGTAAACATAACTAAAAGCAATCAGCAGAGCTAGGATTTGTGGAGACAAAGTTCCTTCCATTTAAATGTTCTAACTTAACACATTTGGCATCAAAATGATGAAAATCGATAAGCACGTGAAATACCCAAAAATAAAAATCAACACCAAGGTAATATGGCAAATTGCCACCAACAATCATAAAAAATAGGAAAAAGAGTGACTATCAAAATTTGAAAAATAAAACGTTCCATAAGCCAGATTGAACTGCCATGAGCTTCGCTTGGTATAGACAAAATAGTGGCTTGAGGTTCACCCAAAAAAAAATTTAATAAACATAAGCTTTTGTGCTTAGGCTAAGCCATAATGCTCCTTGTTGACCATCAAAAGGTGCTACATAGAAACCATACTGAACTTCAAACCTAAAGCATGATCAAGCATGCTTTCAATAACATTAATTGTGGTCCCATGCATGTCCAAACATGAGAAAAGGTAACAATTCACAGGTATCTCAACCAACCTGATGTTGCATCCGCACCCAAAGTTTGTTCATTTCTGTGAAGTTTTGGAGTACAAACTCTACAGCATCTGTAACAGTGTCAGCATCTCTGCAGGGGTAAAGTAAGCCATTGAATTCAAAAGTACAGAGTATACAAAGGTATATTTTACACCCAATACGAACACGATACAAAAGGAATAACTCAAAAGGGTTATATTATGACACATTACTTAGATAAACTTGGTACTAATAACTTAATTAAATCTATGTTAAGATATGTTCAGAAGGCATTCATTCTGGTCATCGTAATTAAACTAGAAATAGAAGTTACTGCCACATAATAACAAACTGGGCAGCCACTGGTATATAACTGCAGACACAAGTCATTCTGGCATGTGCCTCGATTCTCCACCATATCCACGAAACCTTCAATTGACACCAACCCACCAAATCTTCCTCCACTCAATCACATATAAGAATGCTTTCACCTAAGAACTAGAACAAAATAACAATCTAGTTCCCTTACCCTTCATACTCAGAACCAATATCAGGTAATTTATCCCTACTGACTTGAGAAAGGTAACTCCTTAGAAAGAGGCCACGTAGAGGATGCTGAATACCGCGGCACATTTCGACAAGATCTTTAAGAACGTCCTTAGCAGGAGCTTCCTTAGATTTAATGTATACGGATCCTACTGTACATAGCAAATACCTGATCGAGATCACAAGTAATTATTAAAAATAAAAAAATAAATGCTCACGTTAATTATGGAAATGGATAAAGGAAGAGGTTAGAGTGTAAATATCACTTACAATCTGGGCAAAATGTTACCGGCGTGTTGAACAAGCTCGTACAGATCGATAATGGAGCAGCCACGACGAGCCTCTTCCTTGAAGAACATCTCCAACTTCCTCAATTCATCGAATGCACGCATATCTAATAAGTCAAGCATTACAAAAAAACAAACCAATCAACAAAGCCATAGAAAAATTAATTGCGTTTTGATCAAAGAGAACGGATCGGATAGAGAGAGAGAGAGAGAAACTCACAGAGTTCGTAGTATTTGTGAGGGGAAAGCTTCGAAGTCCGAAGCTCGGAGAGCATCTGAGCCGAGTATTTCAAGGCATCTCGAAGATTGTTCGAGTCCTAAACAAAAAAAAATTGTCAGAATCGGAGAAATTAGGGCTTTCATATGCAAATTGTTCTTGTTTTTTTTTCTCGAGAAACAAACAAAGGTTAGGATTACCAGAGCGCGGTGCATGTAGAAAGCGTTCTGTTGGAGACCGGCGATCCCAGCGGCCAACCATTTCTCTTCGTCTTCAGCTACGTCTGAGATCATTTTCTCTCTCTCTCTCACTCTCTCTTTTTCAGGTTGCGTTTTGACTTAGCTCTGGGGTCCTCCACTGACCTGTTCAAGAAAGACTAACTTGGATCGGGTGCAAATGATATACTGGATTTTGATTTTGATATTGATATATTCTCAAAATCGATTCGAGGTTTTTGGTTGTGCTATGCTATGCCTGGACCATTGGGTTATTGAATCAACGCCGTGACCAACTTTCGTTTTGCGGATTTGCTTAGAAGCTTGCCGTGTGTCCACTAACTATGTGAGGTGGACCCCATGTCCATTGGATTTTTTTTTTTTTTTTTTTTTGAGAAGGAATGTCCATTGGAATTTAGAACAACAATCCAATTAGATTCCCTTTTATGACATGAAAATGGCTACCCTTAATATTTTGGCAACAAATATTAAATATTAGGATGTTATTAATTATTCCTATCAAAAAAAAAAAAAAAAGAGGATGTTATTAATTATTATTGGTGGACAATTTTGTTCATGTTCAAATTAGAGCAATAATAACTTATTATCTAGAATTTATTATAAGAATATTATGAAAGTAACAATTCTCTTAAAATATTAAATTTAGTTCTAAAAAAAATATATATATATATATATATCCAAAAACTATACATTTAGGTTCAAATTATAGCAATAATAACTTAATATCTAGAATTTATTGTAAGAATATTGTGGATGTAGTAGTTCTCTTAAAACATTAATATTTAAAATTTAAAAAAAAAACTATTTTAGTCCTTAAACTTTTCTGAATGTTTGTTTTTTGTTTTTTTTTTTTTTTTTGTCCCTAAATTATTGAAAAAAAAAATTCATCTCTAACTTTGACTCTAAACTATTAAGAATACTATTTACAAAATTTATGGATAAAAAAAAAAGAATTTTTTAAAGTTTAAGGATGAAAAATAAACTTTCCAAAAGGTTTAGAGACAAAATAATAGAATTTTAAACTTTTATTGCAGACAAATTAATTTACCAACTATTATTGCATTATATATGAAAAAAAAATTCTTGAATAAAGATTACATACTTCCCATAAAAAAATATATATATATTGTAGAAATTAAGGTTGTATTTGTTTGGATGAAAAATATTTTCAAACCATAAAATATTTTTATTTTTAATAAAAGCCCTCTTAACAAAGGTTGTTTACTTATAACTATTTTCGCCTACTTTAATATCCATATTTGATTGCATTCATAAAAATGATCACATAAATATTTTTTTATTGTTTGGCTTGCACAAAATATTATAAGGCTGAATTACAAATTGCATCATCTAATTTTGACCAAAATTCAATTCAGTTTCTTAATTTCACTTTTATTCAATTTAGTCCTCTAAATTTCAATTTTATTTAATCCAGTCTTCCCATTAGTCTCTTATTTGAATTGTGCCGTCAATAATCTCTAAAAGGACGTTGTTTTCAGGTCTTGTTTAGGAAAATTAAATGAAAATCCTCTTACAAAAGTAGAGGAAATGATTGAATCGAACAAAGTTAAAGTTAGAGAACTGAATTAAGTGAAAATGAAGTTATAAGACTGAATTGAAAGAAAGTGAAGTTACATAATAAAATTGAATTTTAGTTAAAGTTAAAGAGTGCAATTTATAATAATAATAATAATTATTATTATTATTATTATTATTATTATTATTATTATTATTATTATTATTATAATAGTAATTGTGGGGACCCAGTTTCCGGGCGACCCCCTTACAATGAATTTGTAGAGAGTGGATAGAAGGGCTAGACTCTAACAAAAGACACAACAATCGACGTGGGTTTACAAGATCAAAAGCAAGAAGCTAACTAAGTATTCTTAAGTAGAGTTCATCCTCAGCCCAATCCCGAGGAGCTCTTCCCTTAGAACTTAACGAACACCAGGGTCGCCATTGATCACCCTGGAGGCCCATTCACCCTCCCCCCAGAGCCAACTGGCCAGGGACCAACCCAGGTTCTATCTATTATATAGTCTTGATCAGTTGATCTCTACCGTCCATTTGTCGGCCATCTGAACTTGTATCTGAGGGCTTGTCCCATCAGCCACATTTGCAGGCTTTCTGTTAGTTGAAGTAACCAAGGCTGCACTGTTTACTGGTCAATTCACCATTAATGCGGCCAGAGTGTTGGTGGCATGCATTTAATGAGTGAGTGACAGTTTCCTCCCTCCAATGTCGGCTTGCCGAGGACGTGGGCATCCTCGGCGAGGTCGCTTGATGACTTAGGCCTCGTCCGCTTATCCTCGGATTCTGTCCTCTCCTCGGTGTGGACCTTAGGCCTGATGTGGAGTGGGCCGGGGCTGCTAAATATTTGGGCCCCACAATAGCCCCTCAAAATTCTGCTGTCCGGCCTCTCGGGCTGGGACGAGGATTTTGACGTTCTCGGGCCTATTGTCTTGGCCTGTCGAGCCTTACCTTTCTGTCAGTGTCACCATCCTTTCAACTGCCCAGGGGACGTTCCTGGCGTTTCGGTATCTGGAGAGTGCCTTCATTAAATTCCGGCGGCTCTGTGTCCTCCACGTTCAACGGTGTGATGATGAATGGACGGTGGGGATGCTCCTGGCTCATTGGGCGGGAAAGCTGATGCGGTTATTTTTAATGGGGGGTATAAATATCCAATCAAACTGATTTGACCCTTCACTTTTGCAATCAAGAGATCCTATGCACTTCCTTCGAATTCGGTCATCTTTCCAACTACACCTGCAACTTCCTCTGGCATAAAAAGCCCGCCCGAGGAGCTTTTCCTTATTACTGTAAGTCTTCTTCTCCCTTCAATTCATACTTTTTTGCCTGAGTTCCTTGTTAGCTCTTTAGGATTGGTAGATTTAAGAAATTAGTCGAGTCTGAGGAGATAATGGACAAATTCGTCGCCGACTACAAGATCCCTGATACAGTGAGTCTGAGGTACTGTGGAGCAGGGGAATGGAGTACTAGGAGAAAAGAGGGTGAGGTGGCGATTCCTATAATCGCCTTTCTAGAGGGTGGAATAAGGATTCCCATGGGGCCGGTGACGAAGGACTATCTCCGGCATTTTGACTTATCTCCCACCCAGTGCGCTGTCAATGTCTTTAGGATCTTGGGCTGTGTATATGCCCTGAATGAGAAGATGGGGCTGAGGCTGACCCATCATGATGTGAACTGGTGCTACAACCTCCAGCGCCTGAAGGAGAAGTCCTATTATATGAAGACGAGGGATGATAGGGTCCGGCTGATTCAGTGCCTCCCTGAGTCCAGCAAGGGTTTGAACCAGGACTTCCTCCTTGTGTCTGGGGAGTGGCACGGGGGCCTTCATTGTCCAATAGTAGAGGGTATACCAGGTGGGGCATTCAGACTAGGAGGGGGTTTAAGTTGTTGTGTTTTAGCGCTCGGCTTTACCTGGTTTTTAACAGGGGCTCGCTTTCTTTTATGCAGATCCGCGCGCTTTTGAGCGTCACTTCAATTTGGTCAATAAGGAGGACCTGGAGAAAGTGCTGAGGTCGAAGGTCTTTGTGAATAAAGACGACGACTAAGTTAGGGCCGCTCACGTGATCCTCGAATACAAATCGACCCAAAAATCGTTCCCGGTGCCGAAGCACGTGATCCGAGCTAGGGATCCTCGGCTGCACAACATCACCGTAGTCAAGCGCGGATTCCTGATCCCCAAAGGGTCTCTTATTCTTGAGGGTGTACCGTTGGTTAGTACTTCTTCATCAGCTCAGGCCGCCGAGGGCGAGGAGGAAGAGTTAGAGGAAGAGAAAGTTGCTGACTTCGGTCCTTCCGAGGGCGAGTTTGGTGTGTTTGACCAGCCCCATTCGCCCGAGGACCCTTCTGGTGATTTGGGTGATCCTAGCTTATCCGAGGCGAATTTTTTGTCCGAAGAGTCCTCTCTCCAGTTCAAGATGAGTTTCAAAAAGAGACCTCAGAAGAGCTTGCTGGCACTGATCGAGGGGCAGCGGGGAAGGATGCGCCGGGGACGGATGCATCGGAAAGGTCCCCTCCTAAGCTTCTGCCTTCTCCACCCTAACAGAATCCATCATTTGGGTCCAAGTCTCCTGGTCCTCTACAGAAGAAGGATAAGGGAAAGAGACCTAGGGAGGGTGAAGATACTAATCCCCCCGGGGGCGACACTCAGCCGCCGTCCAAGCAGCTGAGGATAGGGCGCCGAGGCCAGGAAAAGCAGACCGCTATTTAGCCTGGGGTCCAGGCTTGGCTGCCTGCCCCTATGCTCTATGGGGAGCCCTTGAGGGATGATGCCTCCCTTAGGGACCCTCGAGGGAGTGAGGGTGCATATGTAGCTGATGCCTTGGAGAGGACTTTGTTACTCCCAACGGATATGGCCCAGTTAGAGGCTCTGAGGAGTAAGGAGGTCTTCCTCGGCCTCAAACAACACTTGGGCATGGTAAGTTTCTTTGATCACTTGCGGTCTTTATGACTTCCTGTTTCTTGGCTCCTTATATGCTACGCATTGGTTTCGATTGGCAGGCTATAGCCAGTAGCCAGGGCAAGTCCGCGAGCTCGGAGCATAAGAAGCTGTTAGACGCCCTGCGGACCCTCGACTCTTCCAAGGCCAATCTTGAAAAGGCGAGGGATCAGTTGGAGGAGATGAAGGCGGCTCGAGACAAGGCTGAGTTGGCCCTTTCTGCGGCCAAAAAACTGGCTCTGGATCAGACCGACAACCTGCGCCAAGCAGAGGATCAGCTGAGGACGGCCAGAGAGGAGGTCGCGACCCTGAGGGAGAGGGCGCTTGAGGCAGACAAGGCTAGGGGCGCTGCGGAGTCTGCCAGGGATGAGGCCCTGAAGGCCAAGGAGCAGGCTGAATCTGCCAGGGCTGAGGCTGAGGCCTCCAAAGACAAGGCTGTGCAGGATGCCTATGAGGAAGGGGTGACCAACACAGAGGACGGCCTTAGAGCCCAAGTGTCAAGGGTGTGCAGACTTTATTGCTCCGAGGTTTGGAATGAGGCCCTTAAACAAGCTGGGGTTGAGGCCTCGTCCGACCTGTGGAGGGCGGAAAACGTCTTCTATCCTGTCGCCATTCGTGAGGCTGCCTCTCCAAGTTCTGAGACTGATATGGCTACCAAGGGCGCCAGGGTGGTTTCCAAGGAAGGTGTCCTCACTGCCGTCACTCCGGGTGAGCCAGCCAAGGAAGCCGATCCTCTTGGGACCATTGAGGCGAGTGGGAGCCTTGGTGCGAACGTGCCTAAAGAGGCCGTAGACCCTCCAGCCGACATCCAAGCCTTTCAAGTTAAAGGGGTATTTCTTCTAGCTAACCCTCCCCAGGCTGTAGCTCCAGGCGAGAGTGACAAGGACCCTGCGGCCTCTGCTGCCCAGCCCTCTGTGGGAGGAATTGAGGCAGAGCTGAAGAAATAATCTTCCGTAGTACCCTTGCTTTGTTTTTCTTTTTCATTCATCATTTTTTTTTTTTAACATTGTAGACGGTGCATTGTGCTTGTATAACTTATTGGAAGATTCAGTAAAGTGCATATTCTGTTTCCTTTTATCCGTTTTGCTTGTATTGTATGTTGTATATACATATCTTCTTTAGTTGCATGATTCTGACTTTAATTGCGCTTTAGCCGACTCTACTGGTCATCGTCACTCGCAGGGCTCATTACTTAGTGCCAAAGTGGTTAGCTTTGCCGTAGGTTTGGGCCCACGGTCAGTACGAAAGCCTGGTTCTGTCCAGTGCTTAGATCGTCCTAAAGTGACTAGTTTCCCTATAAGTTTGAGTCCTTGGACCATGCAAGACCTTGGTTCTGTTTAGTACTTGGATTCCCTTAAAGCTACTGGTTTCCCCATAAGTTTGACACCGAGGAGCACGCAAGACCTTGGCTTCGCTTAGCACTTGGTATTTCATGAGGGAATGGTTTTTCTGTTGGCCTGAGTCGTTGGTCCATGCAAGGCCATAGCTCCGTCTGGTATTTGATTCTCCTTTAGTGGATAGTTTCCCCAGAGGCTTGAGTCCGAGGACCTTGCAATGCCTAGGTTCTGTCTAACACTTAGTTTTCTTCTTTAAGTAGTTAGTTTCTCCAGAGGTTTGAGTCCAAGGACCACACAATGCCGAGGTTTTGTCTAACACTTGGTTTTCTTCTGAAGTAGCTGGTTTCCCCATAGGCTTGAGTCCGAGGAGCATGCAAGGCCTTGGTTCTGTCCAGTACCTAGTTTTCTTCTTTAAGTAGTTAGTTTTCCCAGAGGCTTGAGTCCGAGGACCATGCAATGCCTAGACTCTGTCTAACACTTGGTTTTCTTCTGAAGTAGCTGGTTTTCCCATTGGTTTGAGTCCGAGGACCATGCAAGGTTTTGGTTCTGTCCAGTACCTAGTTTTCTTCTTTAAATAGTTAGTTTCCCCAGAGGTTTGAGTTTGAGGACCATGTAATGCCTAGGTTCTGTCTAACACTTGGTTTTCTTCTGAAGTAGCTGGTTTCCCTATAGGCTTGAGTCCGAGGACCATGCAAGGCCTTGGTTCTGTCCAGTACCTAGTTTTCTTCTTTAAGTAATTGGTTTTCCCATAGGCTTGAGTCCGAGAACCATGCAAGGTCTAGGTTCTGTTCAGCACTTGGTTCTCCTTAAGTAGTTAGTTTCCCCAGAGGCTTGGGTCCGAGGACCATGCAAGGCCTAGGTTCTATCTAACACTTAGTTCTTCTTCTATGCTGCTTGGAGTTAAGGGGCTCATCCTCAGCTTTGGCGCGTCCGCCTCTGTAGTGGCAGCGGCCTCTAGTCTGTTTCGAAGAGAGGGGATTCTCCTTCAGTCTAGCCCCTTCGTTCAGCGCGCCACTCCTGATAACGAGGCGCCATTTAGGCTATTCAAGCAACGCGCTTGGCGCTTCGGTGCGCGAGGCACCTCCTCATTAATGCTCTTACTGATTTACGAGGGCCCAACGACTAATAAGCCTCTTGGAAATTGGGTGGAGTTAATTCCTCCAGTAATCTCTTCTTGGGGTTCTGTGCGGATTGGTTTTCACTAATTTTTGCCTCCTATATAAGGCGTTTTGAGGTGACCCTTTCTTCAAACTTCGCAAACACTCTGAGTTCAGATCTTTCACACACACCGTTTTCTGGGCATTTCAAAAGTCCTTCCAGGATAGTAACTTGGGTCTGGTGACATGGGGTGGCCTTGTGAAAGGGCAGTGACGAAGAGGCCGAGCCCCTTTCAGGAGCCGAGGATGCCACCCTGACCCTGGACGCCACCATGGAGGTGGGGTAGGCAGAGGCCGAAGATCCTCCTTCTTTTCAACCTAGTCAGGGATGGGACCCTCCTTGCTGTTTGGAGGGGGATTCAGAAAGAACGTAACGTCTCTCTCCTGGATTTGGATCTGTCAACCCTCCAGGCTGGCAGTGACCCGCCGGCTCCCAGCTGTTGTGGGAATGGGAGGGAAACCAGGTGGAGCCATGAGGTGGAACCGTTAGGCGCCGCGGCCTCTTCTTCCTTCTCCTTCCTTCCATTTCTTGTTGTGGTTGCCTTTTGAGTGAATATTGTAGCTGTAGACTGCATTGTTTCTTTTTTTTTTGAAGTGTTGCTATTGATCTTTTCACACCAACTGTCGCACTTGTTAGTGCACAAGTCCTTCCCACAGATAGCGCCAATTGTGGGGACCCAGTTTCCGGGCAACCCCCTTATAATGAATTTGTAGAGAGTGGATAGAAGGGCTAGACTCTAACAAAAGACACAACAATCAACGTGGGTTTACAAGATCAAAAGCAAGAAGTTAACTAGGTATTCTTAAGGAGAGTTCATCCTCGACCCAATCCGAGGAGCTCTTTCCTTAGAACTTAACGAACACCAAGGTCGCCATTGATCACCCTAGAGGCCCATTCATCCTCCCCCCAAGGCCAACCAGCCAGGGACCAACCCCTATACTTTGGAGGTTCTATCTATTATATAGTCTTGATCAGTTGATCTCTGCCATCCATTTGTCGGCCATCTGAACTTATATCTGAGGGCTTGTCCCATCAGCCGCCTTTGCAGGCTTTCTGTTAGTTGAAGTAACCAAGGCTGCATTGTTTGCTGGTCAATTCACCATTAATGCGGCCAGAGTGTTGGTGGCATGCATTTAATGAGTGAGTGACAGTTTCCTCCCTCCAATGTCGGCTTGCCGAGGACGTGGGCATCCTCGGTGAGTTCCCTTGATGACTTGGGTCTCGTTCGCTTATCCTCGGATTCTGCCATCTTCTCGATGTGGACCTTGGACCCGATGTGGAGTGGGCCGGGGCTGCTAAATATTTAGGCCCCACAATAATAATAATAATAATAATAATAATAATAATAATAATTATTATTATTATTATTATTGTTATTATTATTATGTGGGTTGTGTCGTAGGGATGGCCAAATCAATTGGTAATGGGTACCTTGACCTGAAAGTTCTAGGTATTATCTAGTTTATCATGGGTAAAAGAGAATCGCGTTGGATTTTACCTAAACCTAAAATTCTCAAATCGATTTGGATATTACCCGAAACTCGACTTATACTATTTATAAAAATTAAAAAAAAATTAAAATTAAAGATTGGCTAAGCGGGGATATCAAAGAGGTCAATTATGTATTTATGTACAAGGATAGTGTCTTTGGATCACATCTATATGATTCTCCTGTCTCCAAAAGAATATGATAGTGTTTGAATATATGCCTTACAACCAGATAGATTGTCACATTAAATAAGGAGTTTAAGTGAAAAGGCTAAAAGGCAAAAATTTGCGGAAAGTTATTTGCAAGTAAGCATGGGAAGTAGTTTACCATGTGGGGACTGAAGGACTTTAGAATTTGTAATGTAAATTGCAAAACTAACTTTGAAATTTTGAGGATTGTAGTTCAAGGTGTGAAGGAACATAAAACGAATCCATTCGAAGCTGAGTTTTATGTTCCTTGTGGAGAATTACATTCTTTGTGTGTTCCTTGTTGCCTGATAAGGTAGGTTTGCAGCTAGTTGTTGACATCTCATTTTGCAATCAGCATTTAACCTCACTCGGAGGGTAAAGAGGTAATTTTGCCTTAAAAATATGCATCTTGATTCTGTTCATTAGATTCTTAATCTCATTTCATCAAAATAATCTTGATGTTGTAACGATCAAATCGACTGATCATAAGCCCTAATCGGACAACCAAATTGAAAGTTATCATCAAATCAAGTTTTAATGGCTGAGATGCACTATTACAAATTGAGTCCGACTATATGTGATTATGAACAATTGATTTCAATTGGTTATAAGTATAATCAATTTAAAATCAATGATGTGTCACAATTTAATTGGTTAGGACTACATTTTATGGTAGGGTTGCACACACACCTAATTAACTAGATAGTTAAACATTAATCATTTAATAAGTAATTTGTGCAATTGTCTTTTAATTAAGATAAATTTAGAACTAATTAGGTCTGAAATGGGAGTGGTTGGAGCCTATTAATGTTAATTGGAAACTAATTTGGGACCTATTAATACTAATTGTGCTAAAATTGTTTTCTAACAAATGATCTCTGCTCACCACTTCGTTGATATCTCTCAGAATATTTTGAATCTATGAATGAGGTTAATTTTTCCATAGACTAGACATCCGGGGCTTCAATTTAAGCACAAGAACCAGACAATTCCAATTAGAATTGAGTAAGATATGATTTTTTGAAGTTAGCTCTACAGGCTGTTACAATAGCTACGAGAAAACCGAATTTTACTTGCTCCTCACTCCCACCAATCTCTACATTTAATGCACCAGATTTCTCCAAAAGCTAAAATGAGGTATAGGTTCTTGATTCTTTGTCAACCTTCATTAAATGGCATTCCATTTATATTTTCTCAACTACTACTATATAAACCCCCCCTTCTTTATTCCAAATCACACAAAAAAAGCCCCTCTCTTCTCCTCTCTTGAGTTCTAGTAAAATTGAGTAATCTTGTCATATCTTGGTTTTTCTGAAATTCAAGGTATTAAGTGAGACTCACTCTCCCTCTCCTAACTCTTCTTTTCCTCCACCCTTGGAACCTCCACCAAGAGTCGTCTCCTCCGCCATATGGATCTTGTATGAAAGTTTAATTCTTTTCCCTAACTTGTTTTTATGTTGCCATAATGAGAATTTAATATTAAAAGCATGATAGTAATTATTTAGATTCCCTTGAATATGTTTAAATGCTCTTAATTGTTCTTATATGTTCTTCACATTTTTTTGGTTGTTCATCACATGTTCATGCATAACACTAGTTTTAATCTTAAATCCACGTCAAAAATATGAAAAATATGTTTGTTTAATAATTCTTTCAAATCTTTGAATTTAGGATATCACCATCCACACACATTCACTAGAATTTATTTTTCAACCCAAATGAAATGTTTAATAAATGGAATTAGGGTTTATCACATGCACACACAATGAATTCAACATGCAAATTGATGGATAATATATTGGATAATATGATATGAATGTTAGCCACCATAGTCTAAAATATCGATTTTGCCGAGCAAGGTAAATGCCTAACACCTTCCCTTCGAATTTAGATCAATGGTTGATAGACCAATGTTTATCCTTGTAATTTTCAATTTTTAAATTGTAACTAGGAAACAAAGTTATGTACTTTATCTTATATTATATCTGGACCAAAGCCATGTAATTTTCCTATGATCAATGTAAATTCAATTGAAAATTAATAAAATGAGGAATTTTTCAATTTTGGTTTTCTTATTTATTCCAATAATTAAATAAGTGGTGACTCTATTGTAAAACTCTAATCTAAAGGGGAAAATATAACTAGTCGAACCTCCATTTTGAGAGACAATAATACGACTCTACCCATTTACATGGGTTTAGCCCAACACCTATAAAAAATGGGTCGGGGGTGCTGTCTCTCACACTAGTAATATTTGTTGCTTCATTGTGTTATATGAATAAATTTTTTTTTTTTTAAAAAGGTCTGATTTGGTTTGCTAAATAAAATGCTTTATATGGTTCATGATACAGTAAACATTACTATGAACTAGCTTGTAATTCTATGCATATGCATGGATACACTTAAAAATATACAAAAAAATACATAATATAATTCTTATATATATAATTTAAATGCTATTGATAGTCATTTTTATATTTTGTTAACTCTTTAAAAAAATTAGGATAATTACACTTTACCCACTTGTGATTTGCCTCTAATTTGACTTGCTTACCCGTGATTTCAATTTTGATACTTTACCCACCTGTGATTTCTTCTGTTACTGATCCGTAATCCACCTCTCTTTCAGCCGTTACTCTAACACATAATATGTTAAAAACAAAAACTCAAACAGATCAAAACACTCTTCACATGAAGAACATACACAAACATAAAGAACATACACCCAGAAGACTAATACAAATCAAATTAAGCAATACCATCCAACTTGCTCACCAAACTAAGATCCTAGATCTAAGGCAGTAAATCTACAAAAACAAAGCAGACTGCAACACCTCAAACTGCATTGTAGCATCTAGGATTTTTGTTTTGATCTATTTTTTGGGTATTCAAATTTTTCCCAAGAAAATCAAGAATTTTTTTCCAAATAAAGACTAAAAAATCAAAAATCAAAACAAAAAATCCAAATGAAGCCAAGCACATGGAAACAAGCATAGAAATAAAGAAAAGAACTCAGATAGAAATTTCTTTCCACCATTTTTTTCTCAGTATCCAAACGAAAATCCACCAGTTTTCCAACCATGAAAATCAAGCCCAACTATGAAAACCCAGCCAAGAAAGCACCATGAAAAACCCACCCATGAAACACCATGAAAAACCCAGCTATGAAAACGAAGACCTAACCAACCGAACTATGATCTCCGCATACACCTCACCGTTCCACTTCCTCTTCACCAATTGCTCCTTAAGGCGCACCACAGCTTCAACTACGCTCTCCTCGCTATTGTGCGCCCCGAGTCCACGATTCCCATCCTCACCGCCTCTTCTCCCTTAACCTTTGTCCCGGCCAACAATATATCACGCCCATCCAAGGCGGAGCCGATCTTTGACCTTATCAAAGCTGTGAAGTAATCTGGGAAAGTGAGGCCAATATCGACCTCGCTCATGTACAACACACCCCGATCATGGAGGGAAAGGAGAGCGAAGACAACTAGTTTGAAGGAAGCGACCAAGTGGTGGAGTCGATCTACGGCGCCGAAGGGGGAGCCAGCAGATTAGGCCCATGCGAGGTCGAAGCCATTGGAGAAGAATTTGCCGTGGGCAGTAGTGATGAGTGCGGAGCCATGGACAGCTTAGGATTTGACTTGGGAGAGAGCGAAGATGAGAGTTTCGATGAGAGTTAGTGTCACGTTCCAAACCCAATACCCAGATTTGTGACCATAACCAGCATGCTAACATCAAGCTTAAACTTGATATTAACAAGAATCAACTTAATTTTTTACAAAACTTTTACCAAAAGCTTTCCTCTTTCTTTAAATTCTTGTTTCTTTTCTTCTTTATATAACTTTTTACTTGACATTCAGAGCATCTACACTGTACTCAAAGAATCACATAATCCACCAATTACTCAATTCTAAATTCCTCATAATACATCTCTTAATGCTTTAAGGTACACAACTTTTATTAGATTCTAAAATACATAATACTACAAAGCTAAACATCAATTTGCTAATTTAAGATCTATACATATAAAACTAAAACCAGCTCCTTCCAAAACTCGACTAAGGCTCCCTCTACTCTAAAAATAAAACCTGTTGACTAAAAGAGTGGAATGGGTGAGCTACACAGCTCAGTAAAAGTAAGATATATGAGAATTTAGTAAGGATGTATGTAAATTAATTCATTTCATTTTATAAACGTTCATATAGGAGAACATCTTTTCATGCATAGTATTTTATATTATTTATAATAATAACTTATACACTCTTCGTAAGAAAATAATTGTTCTCCCTTTTCTTATCAGAATAATTTTACGAAAACCTTTCATATTGAATTTCTTTCATTTCATACAAAGTCATTATATATATTTTCATTTCAAAATAATCATTTTAACTTAAATCAGATAATTGGTAACTTTATCTTAAACTGGAAGCGTCTTACAGAATAATAAAATTTTCCTTCATAAACTTCTTTTCGTAAAATATTATAATTTTCATAATTATAAAACTTAACGTTTCATAAAACAGATATCTAATAACCTTTTAACATAAGCTTGTACTTTCATCAGAAGTTTTATCTTTAAAGTATAACAGAATTTTAGAAACTTTTATCTTTACAGAACATTTTTTTTTCATCAGAAACTTCTTCTTTCCATGAGAGTTTTTAACTTTTCACAATACATTTAAACAAAATAATTATCTCATGATTAATAACATAATATAGTTGTTCATCAATAGCTTATTAGTTAGTCCATATCTGATAAGTCTGTACTTATTTGGGAGGCTTTTAGCACTATAGTGCTAGGCATCCAGCATTCCTCATAATACCAGGTATTCCCGAGATCACATCATAATACATATCTTCTAACTATAGGGGTAGGTTGGCTTCCTCCACAAGTTGGCCGTAACCAATAAGGGCGGGTACAGCAGAGCTAGTCCCACTTAATGACCAATCATATAATATTTTCCATGGAAAGCCAGTAATTAAACCCTACTGGTAGAGTTCAGATCAAAAGAGAACATAACCCGAAAGTATTTCATACTTATTCATCATACTGAAATTCATAGTTTGCATTACGTTTCACAATAATAGCATTTCTATTATTTTCTTTAATCATCATGTTCGTGGAATTAGAAATAGCATCAATATGCTTAAATCATATATATAAGGTTTCGAAAGCTCACGAGCATATCTTTGTCTGATAATGCTTACATGCCATATCTCTAATAAAAAACCTTTAAATGCATAATATACTTTAAAATAATCTCATGACTTACCAAATGCTCATATAACTTATCCCTTACCTGAAAGCAAAGGAACCGAGAGCCTAAAGTCGAAGGAGCTTAGACTTGGGTACTGATAACATCTAAACCAAATATCAAAACTTATTACTATCAATCTTACCTTAGCATAAACTTACACGTTCATCTTAAAGCCTATCTCTTAAAATCAAGGAAATCCTAATCCTACCTCAACGAGGTTCTCACAAACACAAAATACATTTATCAAACAACATGATGTACCAAATAATAGAGAAATCATTGTTTTAATGTTCATATTCAGATCATGTAAATCAGCTTTGCAATTAATTCAGAATGTGTTTGAGATTGGAAGTAAAGGTGCATGCATAAACTTACACAAGGCAACATACAAAATTTATCCATGATCTAGACATACCAAAGATAAGTATATTAAATTATAACTCAAAACATTCACCTAACTTTAGAATTAAATCCTCAAAGTCAGAGTTATCCTACCTTGTTTACTGCTCATTTCAGCAGCAAAAGCCCCATTTGTAAAATAGGAATGAGCTGTCCACACACATCCAAATGTCATGAAATTTTATATAACTACTCCCCTCGATGTCTAGTATCTACTATAAAAATTTCAGAGTCAAACCATTAAACCATGATTTATTAAAATCATACAAGATAACGTGTTCAAATTTGTCCTGACAGAATTTCTTGCAACATACAAATTAAACCATTATTTTTCTATTCATCCAAATGCTGTGAAACTACTTCCATAACAACCATACGTGTCTTAGAATTCATAAAAACTAATGCTAGCATCTTAATTCACAAAATATGATTTAATACATATTTTTCTTATTGTAAACATCAAATCTGTCACAAAGACAGCTTCAGTACATATTTTTACCAAATCATCAACAAATAGCAATAGACTTTAATTTCATTTAGGTATTTTTATACCAATACTATACATATTAAAATATGTTAATAAGCATTCAATTGATCATGTTAGATTCTAAAAACTTAGGATTTTATATATTTAGAACTCTAATATGTATTGTTGGCAAACCATGATTAAAACAGGTTGTTTAGTCTTGTTTAGACTTATTCAAAGTTGTGCCGTTTTATGTAAAGTTGGAATCAAGCTAATGCAGAAGTTATTGTGCATTTCGACCTAGCTCGATCGATCAAAACTTAGGCTCTATCAATCGAATCTCGGGCAGAATGCGTTTTCTGCAGAATTCCAACTCAGTCGTCGCTCATTTAAAACGTTTAGAGTTTTATGTTTTTGCCCTAGGTATATTGATAAGTGTAATTTTTACATGATTTTTATTATCCTCTTATTTATTAAAATTGTTAGTTTTCCTTTATTTCTTTTGATTTGATTTATTTTTTATTTATATTTATCTATTCATTTGTGCTTTGAAGGAATGAGAAGAGCAAGGAATCAAAGGAATTTTGCACAAAATCCAAGTCCAATTCGGATTAGGATTTCAGCCTGCACATCAGTTAGTATTTTCAGCATAATTTTGGGCTCAGATATCCAATCGAGGTGATTCAAGTTGGGTTGGAAAGTTAACTTAAAGGGCTACAACTTTGTAGTTTACCAAAAGCTGAATTCTGAAGTTAAATGGGCCAAAATAGTCGGTTAAGTGAAGCCTAAAAATCTGGGATTTTCTCTAAACAGAAATTCAACTTGTAATAGGATTCCTTTACCTATTTAAAGGCTTTTTAGGGCAAAATTCAGGGGGCCGCATTGAAAATTTTGCTTTTGGGAGTCTTTCTGAAGAGGAGGATCTGAGGACAAAGGCGAGAGCTTCATGTTAATCAACCATCAGATGAAAGACACAAGTTTTATTTGTTTTCTTTTCAATTTTATTATGAACTAAATTTTATTTTTTAGAGCGTTGATGTAGTCTAGCAATGAACACTTAATTTATATTCTGAATTATTTTATTTTTAATATTTCCATGATTAAGTGTTTAATTCTTATTCTTAATACTTACTATTTTTTACGAATTATTGTTTGATCAATTGAATTACAATGAGACCGAGAGGTGATTTGTTATTTTAGTTCTAGAATTAAACATCATTAGTTGAGCGAAAGTAGAGATGTTTTACCGTGACTGGGGTGATTTTTCAGAAAATTCAAAGTACGTAATGAATCTCCAATTAATTAAATTTGCATAGAGATATAGAATTGTTAGTTGAAGATATTTTTGATATTATTCGAGAGAAGATATTGAATACTTAAGGAATTTTTAATCATCAACAGGAGATTATTAGAATTTAATAATTAGGAAGAATAAATTGTGTGGGATTTGTTAGGTGAAATCAACTGCTCTAGATCCATTTTTATCATATTTTTACACTTTTAGATTTTTGCACTTTGTTAATTTTTTATTCGTAGATTTATTTTTATTAAATAGTTTAATTTAATTCAGATAGTAGAACATTCCCTTTTATTTTCGATTTTCCAAATAGTAATTAATTTAGTGAATTTCGGTATTCAATAACATAGTTAATCCCTGTAGGTTCGACATTCGTTTTCTAAAAACACTTTACTACTTGTTATGATTCTGTGCGCTTACAGATTATTTTACGCGAACAAGTTTTTGGCGCCGTTGCCGGGGATTAATTATTTGTTATTGATATTGATACTAGCTAGATATTTACTACTTTGGATTTTATTTTATTTATTCAAAAAAAGAAAAATTAAATTAGGTGCATCTGAGTTTGTTTTCTTTCTTTTCAGGAATTAGAAGTGCATGACCCGATCTAAACTGTTAGAGCATACACTTTTTGATCCTAAAATTGAAAGAACCTTACGTCAGCTCAAGAAAGAAAAGAAGAAAGAGGCCAACACATCTCTATCTGATATGGCCGATCAAGAGCAAAAGGCGTTAAGATATTATGCTACGCCCTCGGTCAATGGATCTACATCGAGCATAAGGAGGCCAGCCATACAAGCCAATAATTTTGAGATAAAGTCGGCCATCATTCAGATGATACAGCAGATTGTCCAGTTCGGGGGGCTGTCACAAGAGGATCCTAATGTCCATATTGCAAATTTCTTGGAAATTTATGATACTTTTAAACATAACGGAGTGACAGATGATGCGATTCGACTAAGGATTTTTCCCTTCTCACTTAGGGATAAAGCAAAAGTTTGGTTGAATTCTTTGCCACCTGGCATCATTACTACATGGGAGGAGTTGGCACAAAAATTCTTAGCAAAATATTTCCCTCCCGCAAAGACAGCAAAGCTAAGGAATGATATCACCACGTTCATCCAATTTAAGGGTGAATCATTATATGAAGCATGGGAGAGGTACAAAGATTTATTGTGAAGGTGTCCTCATCATGACCTTCCAGCATGGCTTCAAGTGCAAACATTCTACAATGGTCTAGGAGCTACAAACAGGTCTATGGTTGGTGCAGTAGCTGGTGGAGTTTTAATGAGTAAAACTCATGAGGCAGCCTATGAACTTCTAGAAGAATTGGCATCCAACAACTATCAATGGCCTACAGAAAGAGCAATGCCAAGAAAGACATCTGGAGTTTTAGAACTTGATTCTATTGCCTCATTGGCGGCACAAATGGCAACTTTGTCTCAACAATTAGGTAAAATGAATGTTAATGCTATTCAAACTAATGTTGTTTGTGATCATTGTGCAGGAAATTATTCAAGTGCCGATTGCCAAGTGGGAAATCCTTTTGCCCAATCGAGTTATGGATAAGCAAATTACGTGTCAAATTTTCAACGTCAAAATAATCCATACTTAAACACGTACAATCCTGGATGGAGGAATCAACCCAACTTCTCATGGAGCAATAACCAAGGGCAGGCTAAACCACCTCAGCAATTTCCATAGCAAGAGAAGAAGCCGACACTTAAGGACATGTTCATGCAGTACATACAGAAGACAGACGTGGCGATCCAAAACAGCTCAGCTTCAATTCGTAATCTTGAGGTACAGATTGGTCAGCTCTCAAGCATGCTTACAGAGAGGACTACAGGAATTTTGCCAAGCAACACTGTCACCAATCCGAAAGAACATGTAAAGGAAATATAATTGAGAAGTGGAAGAACATATGAGGAGCCAAAAGTAACAAATGCCAAACAAGATGAAGCTGTGGATAATGAGGAGTCAAAGATGAAGGAAGCCGCGTTAGAGATGAAAGAAGTGGAGCAAGCTAATAAGACTAAGGAGAATGAAAGAGCTTCAAAATCCAAAAGGTCCAGGGAAGTTACTTTTGAGACTTATTCTCCTTCAATTTATGATCCACCAATTCCTTTTCCGCAAAGATTAAGAAAAAATAATGTGGATGATCAGTTTTCTAAATTTCTAAGTATATTTAAGCAATTGCATATTAATATTCCTCTCATTGAAGCTTTGGAACAAATGCCTAAATATGCTAAATTTTTGAAGGATATTATATCAAAGAAGCAGAAATTGGAGGAGCATGAAATAGTAATGCTGACAGTGGAGAGTAGTGCAATCTTACAAAAGAAGTTGCTGCCTAAGCTGAAAGATCCTGGGAGTTTCACTATCCCTTGCACTATAGGAAAATCTTATTTTGATAGAGCTTTATGTGATTTAGGGGCAAGTATTAATCTAATGCCTTTCTATGTTTTCAGGAAATTGGGTCTTGGAGAAATAAAGCCAACCACTATCTCTTTACAATTGGCGGATAGATCTATTAAATATCCAAGAGGAGTCATTGAGGACGTATTAGTAAAAGTTGACAAGTTCATCTTCTCGGCTGACTTCGTTGTCCTTGATAAGGATGAGGACGAGGAGATCCCTTTGATATTGGGTTGACCTTTACTTGTGATGGGGAGAACCTTAATTGATGTCCAGCAAGGAAAACTTGTTTTAAGGGTCGGAGAGGAGGAGGTCACTTTTGATGTATTTAAGCCTATGAAATTTCCTTCCGAGACACATTCTTGTTTTCAAATAAGTGACCGAGACGTGATCATGGCCGATGAGACTTGTGCAATTGATTTTCTAAAGTTACCACTTGAGGTATGTCTTACTCGCTCTACACCTGTAAAATTCATTAATAAAGAGGTTAAAGAGTGTGAAAGATATTTGGAGGCTACACCACTCTTTCCTCCTTCAATGCAACCAAAAGTGGAATATTTAAAATCATATCAGCCAACATCTCCACTAGAGGAACCACCTAAACTTGAGCTTAAACCACTTCCATCAAATTTAAGGTACGCTTTCTTAGACCAAGACTTTACTTTTCTAGTTATTATTAACAGTTCTTTGAGTGATGTAGAGGAGGAAAAGTTGCTGAGAATCTTGCGGGAACACAAAATGGCTTTGGGTTGGACCATCTCTGACATCAAAGGAATTAGTCCTTCAATTTGCACACACAAGATTTTAATGGAGGATAAATATAAGCATATTCTAAGAAGGGAATTCGAAGTTGGGCAAAACAGTTTTGTTATTTAACTCAAGACTTCGACTATTTCCAGGAAAGCTGCGCTCTAGGTGGTCAGGACCGTTTGTGGTAACCCAAGTTTTTTCCTATAGGGCAGTTGAAGTCCATCATGAACAAAAAGGGACATTTAAAGTAAATGGACAGAGATTAAAACCCTATATGGATGGAGACTTTAACTCAAAAAAATGCTCCATCAATCTCATCTGTAAAAAAGGATGAGAGGATAACGTCTAGCTACAGACGTTAAATAAAGCGCTTTTGGGAGGCAACCCAAGTTTTTCATTTTTTTTGTTTATGTTTTGATTTTTATTTAATTTTTTTTTTCTTCTTCCATTTTGTAGGAATAAAGAGACCAAAGGAATCTTCAATGGGTACACGGCTGGACCTCAAGGAAAAATATTCAATAAAAAAATCAGGGGAGCATCTCTTCTCCTTTCTCATTCTTTTATTTAGTTTTTCTTCCTTTTTCTGATTAAGGATAATATGACATTTAAGTTTGGGGGAAGGGAATCTATTTTATTTTAAAAAAAAAAAAATTTGCCTATGATAAGTATATGGTTGAAATTTCTTATAATTTTTAGGAATCATTCTCATTGCTCAAGTCCAGTTGTTAATTCTTTACTTGATCTTATTTAATTTGATATGATCATTAATCATTGTGCATACCTAGAGAAATTTTATGTGAATTTTGTAAATTTGGATGGTCTCTACTTATTCTAGAACTTGTTGAAGTACTCTCATGGAGAAATCTTATACAGAATATTACTTGGGAAGTGATTTAGGCATTCTTTGAATCGATTGAGCCTTTCAAGTTTACCTCTTTATTATCTTTATCCCTAATTATCCAACTGATCTATTCTTAAACTGGGTTGAAGAAAAGAGAACGATATATGAGTGTTTGAAAAAAAAAAAAAAAAAAAGATGAAGAAGAAGAAGAAGAAGAAGAAAATTGTACAAAGTTCCATTTACTCCAATGTTTTGAGTTGCTTAGTAACTAGGGGTATTCATTACCAATGTTTACTCTTACGTCAAACCGTAACTTGAAATATGAGTATGCAAAAGCACTTCCACTTTGTGACTTGTTGAATAACTGGGTGCATCCATCACAAATGCTTGCATCCATGTCAAAAGATAAGTGACAACTTGAAGTAAAAAAAAAAAAAAAAATGATGAAGAGAGGTATTTTGAGATATTCAAAGGACTGAGAAAAATTATATTTTAGAAGTGAGAGTGCTCTATTTGCTTAAACCTTATCTTTTCTTTATAGCCCTCACCATAGCCATACATCACAAGCCTAATAAGACCTATTGATCCTGGGTAATATTTTGTTGTATATTAGTGGGGAGATTTAAAAAGCAAGCTTATGGAGTTTTTAGAGTTTGTACTTACTTACTTGTTTGCATAAAACTATCCGGGAAGCTAATGATGAAGTGAGAGTGATAATGCGACAGAGTTGAGTTTTGAATTAACATTTGGACTCGATTAATTTGGAATGATTCCTTTAAATTATAAGCTTTCTGCAGATCTTTGAGGCAAGAAAAAAATTTTAAAATTTATGAAGCAAAGCTTGTTTTAGTTGTTTTTTTTTTCTTCTTTGCTCGAGGACTAGCATATATAAGGCAAACCCTAGCCATATTTTTATATTGCTCATATTGCGATTTGTGTGAATCTCTTGTGAGATTTTTGAGAAGCTTTCCTTCACATAAACTTAGGGTTATCAAGAAGGAGATTATTTCAATATCTTGATGATCATTCAGTTGCTGCCATAGGAGTTTAAAGAAACACAAGCGGATGTGCTTGTACTTGCTGGAAGAATCCAAGAAAGAAGAAGTCTGTGGATTCGGAGTTTGCGCGTGGTCGTGTCAGTAAGTTTTACTGGTGGGTAGCAATAGGATGTTATTGGTCTAAGTTCTGTTGTATGAACTTCGATCCTTTCATATAATGGATTCAAGTTTACCTTGAGGATAGCTACGTTAAATCCTCCCCAGATTTTTACCGGTGTGATTTCTTGGGTTATCATATCATTGTATTATTTATCTTTCCGCTGCTTATACATGATATGATTGTTTGATTGTGATAGCCTAGATTTGCATAATTTGATTAAGTTAATCACTTGGCTAATTAACTAGGTTAATCTAATTGTTGTTTAAGGGGTCTAAAAACCTAACAGATCACAATATCATCAAACTTTCAAATCACTAAAACAGAATCATAGTTCAGCCTCTAAAATCAGAATAAAGGATAAAGAAGTAAAAATAAACAAATGAAGTTTTGATTACTTACCCACACACTTTGAAGCTGAAATTTTAGTGTTAACCTTTTAATTTCTTCTTTAGAGAGAGATATATTATTTTGGTGAGAGAGGGAGGGTTGCCATGTAAGAGCAAAGGGAGAAGAAGGAACAAGAACAAGGAAAAGAGTAGAGAAAGAGGAGCTGGACTTTCTGATATGGTGTAGCCAAGAAAATAAGATAAGGGAGAAAACTTTTGGGGCAACAAAAGGAGATAAGGAGAGTGGACATAGGGTGGATACGTGTGATGCTAAAGAAGAAAAATCACAACCCTCCTTTCTTTTTCAACTTTTTGGCATTCACACTTATACTTTTCTACAAAGAATAATATCACTTTACACACACACACATATATATATCCTTACATTTATAAAGTTATATCCATCACATTAAAAAGAGCATATATGTTCTATAATATCACAATATCAAAGCTTTTTAAAGCACTACAAATATATAGATTCACAAGTTCATGATTTCCAAATTTCACAAATCACAAATACCACTACTAAAAATTCCTTGAAGAAATCATGGATTCTAAGGTAAGAGTAGCTAAAATCCTTACCAAATTTATGGTTCTTGCGGGGAAATAGAAACAAATCATTCTTGAGAGAGTTCTCTTTCTTTTTGGTGTAGGACCCACAGGCATGAGAAAGGAAGAGAGTTTCTTGAGTCTTCTAATTTCTTTAAGAGAGTGTGAAGAAGAAATGAGATGGAGTCTTGCTTTCTTTTAATGTGTGGACCCATAGGTTTGACAAAGGGGACTTAAGAGAGTTCTTAGCTCTTTCCTTAAGAGAAAGAGAGCAAAGTGAGGTGAAACTTTTTTGATTTTGTGTGACCCGTGGGAATATGAGAGAAAGAGAGTTTCTTGGATATTCTATTCACTTGGAAAAGTCAAGGAAGAATTGAAGTGGCTCTTGGTGATTGCATGGCCGACCAAGTCTTGGCCCTTTTGGTTTGTCAACATGCATGATGCTTTAGTATTATTTGTGTTGAATTCTCATTGGTTGCATGTGAGTGAAATTTCTACTATACTATCTCATGTATCATACTTAATTAAAACACCAACTATTTGTCTAATAACTTAAAACCACTTAATATAATTTTGTACATACTAAGTATATATTTATAATACGAATAGCCATTCAATTATTTATAATCTTTACAATTCTTATTCAAATGTATTATAAAATAAGCTTATTAAATACTCTTATTTTAATTATAGGAAGAACGTGGCTTAAAATAATAATTAACCATTAAAATACATAGTTTAATTATAAAATTGGGTCAGGGTGTTACAGTTAGGCTGAAACGGTATTGCTTGATTTGATTTGCATTAGTTTTCTGGGTGTATGTTCTTCATGTTTGTGTATGTTCTTCATGTGAGGAGTATTTTGATCTGTTTGGGTTTTTGTTTTTGACATATTATATGTTAGAGTAACGGCTGAAGGAGAGGTGGGTTACGGATCAGTAACGGAGGAAATCACAGGTGAGTAAAGTGTCAAAATTGAAATAACAGGTAGGCAAATAAAATTAGAGGCAAAACACAGGTGAGTAAAGTGTAATTATCTCAAAAAAATTTGTAAGGATATTATTAGGTATAAAATGTAAATTGTCCATTTTTTTATTATTATTGAGAAGCATTTTTTTTTTTTTTTTTTATGATTCATTTATTCTAGACTCTTTAATTTTTGTACTTAATAACTCACTTCGATAAATATTTATGATGTGGTCCCACATTTAATTCTAAAATTAAGAAATAAAACTCTTTAAGAATAAATAATTTAGGACACATGGCGCAAAATTAGAATTTTAATTTAGAATTATAATTTAAGTTTCTCTCAGCTTCACTTATTATTATATATATAGATTTCATAAATTACAAATGCCTAACTGCCGTTCAGAATGAATTAGATGCTTGCAACTCAAATCTTAATGTTTTACATGGAAGAATCATGGTGAATGTATTGAAAATAGAATTCAGAATAACTATCAGTAAAAGTAGTTATACTTTATTCATTATATCAGACAGGACTTGAGTAACTTGTCATCAAGGCATACAAGATTTCTCCTTACAGAAAAGTTTAGATATTTGGCATATTGAGTTCCAACGTTAAAGCTAACCATGTGTTTCTCTAGATCTACATGGGTAAAAATAATTGAGAAGTACTATATTTATAACAAATTATAAGTAGTTAGTTGTTATTGGTTAAAATTTGAACATATCATTGAGTTACTTTTTTTTACCTTAACAATAACAACCAGTAACAACCTACCACTTCAAATTTATTGTGAAAATGTTGTAGACATAATATACATACACAATTGTCTGGTGACTACAAAGTACAAACAGTAAAATTAAAGATTTTGTTCCTATTAAAATAATAATAATAATTTTGTAGGACATGAGGACAAGATTTTTTTTTTTCTTTTAACTTAAAAGTTTTAAATTTCAAATCTAAAAAAAATAAAATAAAATAAAACTACAAAAAATAGGGTTTAGGTCAAGCCTGGGTATCCATGAGTAAAAAGATCTAAGTAACAATCTGGTAGTGGGATCGAGTATTTACAAGTAAAATTTTCAGTCAAGTTTGGGTTTACCTAACCCAAACATGGTTTATGGCCATTCCTAGGTCCTGGTAAGAGTGGTGGTGATATTGAAGATGGTGATGGTGACGGTAATGGCAACAACAATGATGAAAATAACATTGTTGCAAATAGTGATTGCAATGTTAATTATCACATCATTGAAGGTAGTGTGATGGTGGTGGTGTTGGTGGCCAAAGAAAAAAAAAAAAGGAAAAAAGAAAAAAAAGAATATATGGAAAATGTTTCAACTTCTCTAAATTATAAAATCATTTTAGTATCTTTTGGATTATTTTCCATTTAATTCAAACAAATAAAAGATTATCTATTAATTAAAAATTTTCATCAAATTGAATAAATATTAATATTTAACAGGGGGAAAGAGATATTATCCATATAACAGGGGGAAAGAGATATTAATATTTAGTTTTTCATTTTAAAAAAAAGAGATGTGAAGTTCCTATTTTTTTGGTCATATACTCAATGATAAATAATTATTTTTAAAAAAGTAATTTATGTACCAATTGTGGTCTTTTAATGATATTAAGATCCTTTCCATTTGCTTAAATGGAGTATCTTTTCATCATGACTCTAATGATATAGATAGTGTCACATTCTTTGAATAGCATGACACAATGTGTAAATTCATGAAAGCTTCAATCTCTACCATAAAATTGACTCTATCCATTTTTAAAAAATGAGGTCTTGAATTTAAACATTAAGATGAACATTTGTGGAGTTCAATACTTTAATCACTTAGAAATGGAAATTGAGAGAAGACAGAGATAAGGTTTAAGGAAATAGGCCACATAGAGTTCCACTTGAAAATGATATGATTACTTTAAGTGGAACTCTATGTGGCCTATTTCCTTTTTCATATTTCTCAAATGCAAAGATATATTGTCAAATGTTAATTTTTAAATCATAAATGACAAAGGATTTACCGAATTAGATTTTCAATAAATTATGTAAAGTGACTATTATCAAGTTAAGAGTAACCATTTTCAAGTGATACACAAAGAATTACTACAATTACATTCTTAACAGATATGTGAATTATTTAAATTTCTATTGAGCAAGTTAAAAAAATACACTCGTGTTGTAAACTTATAATGCCATTCTATTGGCTGATGTACCAAATATTCAATTTCATTAATAAATTTCTAATCTTTTAGTCGAGAGGGAGAGAATTGAATCTGTGGTACAATAATTAATACATTATTATCCTCCAACATAAAGAAAATTCTTCATTGTAAACTAATCTCTCGAACAAAATTATAACTCCACCAAGTGAAGCAAGAGTTGCCCCAAAAGCATGAAAGCAAGGGAATGGCAAAAATGCTTGTAACAAACCTTTTCACACTTTTAGCACCGAGAATAATTCAACCCATATTTCGGGAAGAACAAGAATGTTCTCTTAAGAATACTCTTTTAACAATTTGAAGAAAGACCATCACTGCCGTGCAAGTTAACAAACCCAAATATTAAAAAGCCTCTCTAACTAATAAGGAAGAAGCATGTAATCATCAGAATTATATATGCTTTGCCATTAGGGACTGAGCTTTGTTCATTCTTGGAATCAACAAGATTGCCATGTTCTTCTTCAGTAAGGCTAATCTTCTCAAGAGTTTATGCTTCATTTTCTCCTCCCTTTTGTTGGTCTCCTCCTTTCTGACTTTCTTGGCTCCTTTTCTCCTTGTGCCTTTTTTTATGTCTATGCTTCTCATTATCAATTTGTCCATTTTTCCAGGCCTTCTCCTTTTCTTTCTTCTCCCACTGTTTCTCTTTCTTCTTTTCTTTCTTGGCCTTCTCTCCTTCTCTTTGGAGGTTCAACCGCCAGAATAAAGAGAAGGCAAAAAAAGCAATCAGGAGGCAAGAGCAAAGGCACACATAGAGAGAGAGAGAGGACAACATGCAGTTATGTAATTAATTATATGTTCTGTTTTTCTAAGATATGTAAGTCTTCAAGAGATAATGATCTTATCAAAATCAAAAGACTACTTCTTCTTGTTTCTTTCTCAAAATCACAAATACATTTGTGATTCAAAACCAAAATAATACTTAATAAACATGCCAGCATGCGATAACATCACTTACAGTAAAATACAATTTCAATTCAAAGGACCTTTCTTAATTACTTTCGCAAGCATTTCCATTAACTGATAATAATCAAACATGAGACTTTCATAAAGTTTGATAGTCCCAGCCTCCATGGCAATATATATATACATCCATATCCATAATCCCAAAAAAAAAAAAAAAAAATTACAAGCACCTCCTTTGATAAATAGTACACATATACACAGGCAACAAAGGAGAAGTTTAGTAGGGTTGTTCATACAATTATTTTCAGTGTTTAAATATCACAACACTTAGGGTTATCAAGAAGGAGATTACTTCAACATCTTGATGATCATTCAGTTGCTGCCATAAGAGCTTAAAGAAACATAAGCGGGTGTGTTTGTACTTGCTGGAAGAATCCAAGAAAGAAGGAGTTTGTGGATTCGGAGTTTGCGTGTGGTCGTGTCAGTAAATTTTACTGGTGGGTAGCAATAGGATGTTAGTGGTCTAAGTTCTGTTGTATGAACTTCGATTCTTTCATATAGTGGATTCAAGTTTACCTTGAGGATAGTTAGGTTAAATCCTCCCCAGATTTTTACCGGTGTGGTTTTCTGGGTCATCATATTATTGTGTTATTTATCTTTCCGCTGCTTATACATGATATGATTGTTTGATTGTGATAATTTAGATTTACATAATTTGACTAAGTTAATCACTTGGCTAATTAACTAGGTTAATCCAATTGTTGTTTAAGAGGTCTAAAAACCTAACAGATCATAATATCATCAAACTTTCAAATCACTAAAACATAATCATAGTTCAGCCTCTAAAATCATAATAGAGGATAAAGAAGTAAAAATAAACAAATGAAGTTTTGATTAGTTACCCACACACTTTGAAGCTGAAATTTTAGTGTTAACCTTTTAATTTCTTCTTTAGAAAGGGATATATTATTTTGGTAAGAGAGGGAGGGCTACCATGTAAGAGCAAAGGGAGAAGAGGAACAAGAACAAGGAAAAGAGTAGAGAAAGAGGAGCTGGACTTTTTGATCTGGTGCAGCCAAGAAAATAAGATAAAGGAGAAGCTTTTGGGGTAGCAAAAGGAGATAAGGAGAGTGGACATAGGGTGGATACGTGTGATGCTAAGGAAGAAAAATCACAGCCCACCTTTCTTTTTTCAACTTTTTGGCATTCATACTTACACTTTTCTACAAAGAATAATATCACTTTACACACACACACACACACACATACACACATATATATATATATATATATATCCTTACATTTATAAAGTTATATCCATCACATTAAAAAGAGCATATATGTTCTATAATATCACAATATCAAAGCTTTTTAAAGCACTATAAATATATAGATTTATAAGTTCATGATTTCCAAATTTTACAAACCACAAATACCACTACTAAAAATTCCTTGAAGAAATCATGGATTCTAAGGTGAGAGTAGCTAGAATCCGTACCAAATTTATGGTTCTTGAGGGGAAATAGAAATAAATCATTCTTGAGAGAGTTCTCTTTCTTTTTGGTGTTGGACCCGTAGGCATGAGAAAGGAAGAGAGTTTCTTGAGTCTTCTAGTTTCTTTGAGAGAGTGTGAAGAAAAAATGAGATGGAGTCTTGCTTTCTTTTAATGTGTGGTCCTGTGGGTTTGACAAAGGGGACTAAAGAGAGTTCCTAGCTCTTTCCTTAAGAGAAAGAGAACAAAGTGAGGTGAAACTTTTTTGATTTTGTGTGACCCGTGGGAATATGAGAGAAAGAGAGTTTCTTGGATATTCTATTCACTTGGAAAAGTCAAGGAAGAATTGAAGTGGCTCTTGGTGATTGCATGGCCGGCCAAGTCTTGGCCCTTTTGGTTTGTCAACATGCATGATGCTTTAGTATTACTTGTGTTCAATTCTCATTGGTTGCATGTGAGTGGAATTTCTACTATACTATCTCATGCATCATGCTTAATTAAAACACCAAGTATTTGTCTAATAACTTAAAACCACTTAATATAATTTTGTACATACTAAGTATATATTTATAATACAAATAGCTATTCAATTATTTATAATCTTTACAATTCTTATTCAAAGATATTATAAAATAAGCTTATTAAATACTCTTATATTAATTATAGGAAGAACATGGCTTAAAATAATAATTAACCATTAAAATACATAGTTTAATTATAAAATTGGGTCGGGGTGTTATAGTTAGGCTAAAATGGTATTGCTTGATTTGATTTGTATTAGTTTTCTGGGTGTATGTTCTTCATGTTTGTGTATGTTCTTCATATGAGGAGTGTTTTGATCTGTTTAGACTTTTGTTTTTGACATATTATGTGTTAGAGTAACGGCTGAAGGAGAGGTGGGTTACGGATCAGTAATAGAGGAAATCACAGGTGGGTAAAGTGTTAAAATTGAAACCACATGTAGGCAAGTCAAATTAGAGGCAAACTATAGGTGGGTAAAGTGTAATTATCCCAAAAAAATTTGTAAGGATATTATTAGGTATAAAATGTAAATTGTCCATTTTTTTTTTTATAATTGAGAAGCATTTTTTTTTTATGATTCATTTATTCTAGACTCTTTGATTTTTGTACTTAATAACTCACTTCGATGAATATTTATGATGTGATCCCAAATTTAATTCTAAAATTAAAAAATAAAACTCTTTAAGAATAAATAATTTATGACACATAGCGCAAAATTGGAACTTTAATTTAGAATTCTATTTTGAGTTTCTCTCAGTTTCACTTATTATTATATATATAGATATATAGATTTCATAAGTTACAAATGCCCAACCGCCGTGCAGAATGATTAGATGCTTGCAACTCAAATCTTAATGTTTTACATGGAAGAATCATGGTGAATGTACTAAAAATAAAATTTAGAATAACTATCAGTAAAAGTAGTTATACTTTATTCATTATATCAGACAGGACTTAAGTAACTTGTCATCAAGGCATACAAGATTTCTCCTTACAGAAAAGTTTAGATATTTGGCATATTGAGTTCCAACGTTAAAGCTAACCATGTGTTTCTCTAGATTTACATGGGTAAAAATAATTGAGAAGTACTATATTTATAACAAATTATAAGTAGTTAGTTATTATTAATTCAAATTTGAACCTACCATTGAGTTATTTTTTTACTCTAATAATAATAATCAGTAACAACCTACCACTTAAAATTTGTTGTGAAAATGTTGTGGACATAATATATATACACAATTGTCTGGTGACTACAAAGTACAAACAGTAAAATTAAGGATTTTATTCCTATTAAAATAATAATAATAATTTTGCAGGACATGAGGACAAGATTTTTTTTTTTTTTTTTAACTTAAAAATTTTAAATTTCAAATCTAAAAAAATAAAAATAAAACTACAAAAAATAGGGTTTAGGTTGAGCCTGGGTATCCATGAGTAAAAAGATCTAAGTAACAATCTGGTAGTGGGATCGAGTATTTACTAGTAAAATTTTCAGTCAGGTTTGGGTTTACCTAACCCAAACATGGTTTATGGCCATTCCTAGGTCCTGGTAAGAGTGGTGGTGATATTGAAGATGGTGATGGTGATGGTAACGGCAACAACAATGATGAAAATAACATTGTTGCAAATAGTGATTGCAATGTTAATTATCACATCATTGAAGGTAGTGTGATATCGATGGTGGTGGTGTTGGTGGCCAAAAAAAAAAAAAAAGGAAAAAAGAAAAAAAAGAATATATGGAAAATGTTTCAACTTCTCTAAATTATAAAATCATTTTAGTATCTTTTGGATTATTTTCTGTGGGGCCCTACTATGTTAACCACACAGGCCCACTTCGTATCCGGCCCAGGACCAGTGCCGAGGACGGTTGGGAAAGGCCCAAGTCGTTCAATAGCCTCGCCGAGGATACACCTATCCTCGACAAACTGATGGTTGGTGAAGGGAAAATATCCCACCAACATTTTGGCCGTCTTAATGAAGACGTGACCAGCGGACCCAGTCGCCTCGATTACCTCAACTAATAAGAAGTCTGTAAAGGCGGCTGAGAACTAACATAAAGCCTGTAAACTACAGATGATGTGACAAAAACTCTTGTACACGACGATCAGATAATCGACAAGTGGATGGTCAAGATCAACAAAAATAAGACTATATAACTAGTAAGATTCTAAACATGAAGGAGGGGGGGATCTTCCAGAGAAGGAAAAGAGGTCCTCGGCTAGGGCCGAGAATCAATGTGCCTTACAAACACTTGGCCAAAATGCCAACGGAGGGGGTCTTAAAGATTTAGCCAAAGGGGGGACCTTTCTCACCAAAACTTCTAAGTCCGGTTCGTTTAGAGGGATCCGCCCTAAAATTCGTTGTTTGCCTGTTATACGCCTAGTCCTTCCTACCCATTCTCTACAAATTTTATTGTCTGGGGTCCATTACATTTTGAGCCCCTACATTTTTCATTTAATTCAAACAAATAAAATATTATCTATTAATTAAAAATTTTCATCAAATTGAATAAATATTAATATTTAACAGGGGGAAAGAGATATTATCCATATAACAGGGGGAAAGAGATATTAATATTTAGTTTTTCATTTTAAAAAAAAGAGATGTGAAGTTCCTATTTTTTTGGCCATATACTCAATGATAAATAATTATTTTTAAAAAAGTAATTTATGTACTATTTGTGGTCTTTTAATGATATTAAGATCCTTTCCATTTGCTTAAATGGAGTATCTTTTCATCATGACTCTAATGATATAGATAGTGTCACATTCTTTGAATAGCATGACACAATGTGTAAATTCATGAAAGTTTAAATCTCTACCATAAAATTGACTCTATCCATTTTTAAAAAATGAGGTCTTGAATTTAAACATTAAGATGAACATTTGTGGAGTTCAATACTTTAATCACTTAGAAATGGAAATTGAGAGAAGACAGAGATAAGGTTTAAGTGGTATTCTCATTATAAATCCAAGTGAATATGATCGCCAATTGCGTCATAGGTAAAAGAAAATTTATGATTACTTTAAGTGGAACTCTATGTGGCCTATTTCCTTTTTCATATTTCTCAAATGCAAAGATATATTGTCAAATGTTAATTGTTAAATCATAAATGACAAAGGATTTACCGAATTAGATTTTCAATAAATTATGTAAAGTGACTATTATCAAGTTAAGAGTAACCATTTTCAAGTGATACACAAAGAATTACTACAATTACATTCTTAACAGATATGTGAATTATTTAAATTTCTATTGAGCAAGTTAAAAAAATACACTCGTGTTATAAACTTATAATGCCATTCTATTGGCTGATGTACCAAATATTCAATTTCATTAATAAATTTCTAATCTTTTAGTTGAGAGGGAGAGAATTGAATCTGTGGTACAATAATTAATACATTATTATCCTCCAACATAAAGAAAATTCTTCATTGTAAACTAATCTCTCGAACAAAATTAAACTCCACCAAGTGAAGCAAGAGTTGCCCCAAAAGCATGAAAGCAAGGGAATGGCAAAAATGCTTGTAACAAACCTTTTCACACTTTTAGGACTGAGAATAATTGAACCCATATTTCGGGAAGAACAAGAATGTTCTCTTAAGAATACTCTTTTAACAATTTGAAGAAAGACCATCACTGCCGTGCAAGTTAACAAACCCAAATATTAAAAAGCCTCTCTAACTAATAAGGAAGAAGCATGTAATCATCAGAATTATATATGCTTTGCCATTAGGGACTGAGCTTTATTCATTCTTGGAATCAACAAGATTGCCATGTTCTTCTTCAGTAAGGCTAATCTTCTCAAGAGTTTATGCTTCATTTTCTCCTCCCTTTTGTTGGTCTCCTCCTTTCTGACTTTCTTGGCTCCTTTTGTCCTTGTGCCTTTTTTTATGTCTATGCTTCTTATTATCAATTTGTCCATTTTTCCAGGCCTTCTTCTTTTCTTTCTTCTCCCATTGTTTCTCTTTCTTCTCTTCTTTCTTGGCCTTCTCTCCTTCTCTTTGGAGGTTCAACCACCAGAATAAAGAGAAGACAAAAAAAGCAATCAGGAGGCAAGAGCAAAGGCACACATAGAGAGAGAGAGAGAGAAGACAACATGCAGTTATGTAATTAATTATATGTTCTGTTTTTCTAAGATATGTAAGTCTTCAAGAGATAATGATCTTAGCCATGACAGACTTTATTCGGGAGTAGATCAAAATCAAAAGACTTCTTCTTCTTGTTTCTTTCTCAAAATCACAAATACATTTGTGATTCAAAACCAAAATAATACTTAATAAACATGCCAGCATGCGATAACATTACTGATAGCAAAATACAATTTCAATTCAAAGGACCTTTCTTAATTACTTTCGCAAGCATTTCCATTAATTGATAATAATCAAACATGAGACTTTCATAAAGTTTGATAGTCCCAGCCTCCATGGCAATATATATACATCCATATCCATAATCCAAAAAAAAAAAAAATTACAAGCACCTCCTTTGATAAATACTACACATATACACAGGCAACAAAGGAGAAGTTTAGTAGGGGTGTTTATACAATCATTTTCAGTGTTTAATATCACAACACTTAATTTTAACAATACTGTTTAACCCAACCATATTTCTACAGTACTTAAACAATATTAAAAATCTCTAATCAAACGGCTAAAATGTTTCACATGACTACACAGGAGTCGGGGTTTTCATCGCTAAACGCCGTCGTGTACTTGACCTCCAAAGAACTGGCACGTGCGAGAGATGAATGCTCTGGATCATCCAGCACGTTCCGCACGTACCCAGGTGGGGCCTTCCTATCATAAGCGCCTGGCGCGTAGGGGTGCGGGACAATATCGTAAGGCACGTAGGGCCACAAGTCAGCCTTCTTCCCCGTTCGATGTCTGACACGTTCCAACACCTTCTTGGGGTCCACGTACCCAATCACCGTCAGCTTGTTCATCTTGCGTTCCACTTCCACCTGTGTCACTCCTTTCATGCCTTGCACCGATTTTTTCACCCTCCTTTCGCAACCTTCGCAGTCTATTTTCACCTTTATCTCCACCGTCTAAAATTATCAACGAAAGGTTTTGTATTACTATCATTACAATCATGTTATACAACAGATTTCACTTCACACTTGCTGAAATTTGCTGAAATTAATAGTCGACTGTGAGTGTTGAACAAAAAATAATAATTATAAGTTTATGATTGTATTAATATTATTACAATCATGCTAATAATATAATTTTTTCACAATATACTTAACGCTCAAACAGGTTGTTTTTTTATTTTACAGAATAAGATTAGTAATAATATCTAAATTAACAAGCTAAAAGTACTGTAAAACAAGAAATATATATATATATATATATATCTGGTGAAGATGAAGCAAATATTGGAATGGTGTATAGAGGTGCATGTATATACCTGAAGTTGCTTGCGTTTTTTGATCAGTTTTTTGCTACGACTGTAGCCGCGCCAGTCACAGTCACAGAGTTCGGAGACATAATCCAGAAAACCCATCACTGAGACAGCTTAAAACGCCAAAAGGGTTCAAAGTGATTCAAAGATGATTCCAACAGAGAGGACTTTAGATGAGTTTTTAGGAAAGTGAGTGAGGTTTGTATATTCCATAAATAGGCCAACATCACATGAGACAATGCGGCAGGTAATTCTATTTGTGTGTTAAACCTTCATGGAGATACACGTGTGTTTATCATACGTGCACGTGGGCGAATCTGGAACTTACACTTCATCATCTCCCCGAAAGTTTTGGTTTTATCATCACTCTTGCTTTATCCCATATAAAAAAAAAAAAAAAACTTCATTTTATTAACAGCTGGAATTTTCTAGTAGCAGTAGTCATAATGGATTGTTGCCACGTGTTTTGAATCTTTTCATTAGATAACGATTATTACGTGGTTAGGATTAATTATTATAGAAAAAAACGAGAAAGTTCGCATGCATGTTCTCTGATTTTGACGACCATTTCAGACTAGCAATTTCAGTACTTGCAATTAATAACAAACAGGGTTGGCTTTTATTGACCTTTAAGCCAAGAATAAGTTTGCACTTTGCATAGAATCGGCAAAGAAAATTTCCAAGTTTAATTCCATAGAACCTTCCTAGCTCAAAAATTCATCACTATAAATGTGTTGTGTTTCAATTACAATTAATAAAAGGAACAAGTTGTATAACAATAAAAATATAAAGAAGACTCCTGAACAGTGTTGTAGCTACTTTTCTAGCCGCATTTATGTGGAGAAGACTCTGAACGACGTTGCCTTGGCTACTGCAACTCACAGAAAGCCAAAAAGGGTGTCTGATGGGACAAGCATTCGAGTAAGGGCTCAAACGATCAACAAGTGTAGGAACAAGATGATCCAAAGTGACTTATATAATGTAAGAGACCCTTCATGAGTTGGGGATCGAAAAAATAGAGAAAGAATACTATAACAACCAGAGTCAGTTCTAGTGACCTATACTAAGATTTGTCTCCTCGAACAAGACATTCCCTCCATCTTGCATGTTTTTTTCTTGCACGATTGTCTTTCAAACTCATCCTAGTCATTGTTAGATTCATTAGGGTCTAGTTCTTTAACCCACTTTCTACAAATTTATTATATTGAGCTTATTAACCCACAATCCCATACTTATTGGGCTTGGGCTACAAATCGTGCCCCTGCATGAGTCATTTTTTAAAAATTATTTTTATAAAATTATCTTATTTTCTTATATTTGGTAGCAACTTTAAATGAGTTAAAAAAACAGTTTCATAACTTCTCTTATTTAGCTTGCTCTGAGACAGAGTTGTTTTTCAAAAAAAATTAGTAGAAAACAATTTCTAAAAATAAGTCATACTTTTTCTGTTGACTAAAGATAGTTTTCTTTTAACTTATTTTTTCTGATAGTACTAAACATTGAAAACCATAAAAACTATTTTTACGCAAGATTTTTTATTGAAACAAACAGAACGTAAATAGATTTTCAAAAAATATTTTTCCCATTTACGGGTGTTTGGAGTGACTAAAATCAAGTGTCACAAAGAAAGAAAGAAACTAAACAAATCATGGGGAAAGGAAAAGAAAATCACCTAAACCAAAGAGCTCCACATCAGTTACACATACGATCTAAACAGTATGGACACGACAAAAAGGCCTACGGGTCCTTCAACATCATTGCATGACAATACAATTTTGTTTATTTAAGAGAACTCATGACAACCTCTGACTTTAAAATCGAGGGAAATAAGTATCCATTTGGATCCGCAAACTGCGTTCTTTCTTTTTCTTTTTTATTTATTTATTATTATTTTTTTAGCAGCATATTTTGACTTTTCAGCAGTGAATAGTATACCGTATACTATTTATGGGTCTCACAAACTTCACTTTTCAATAATTTTTTTATTAAAAATAGATTCTACGGCACTATTTACACATTTAAAAATTATTTTACTATAGTGTTTTCAGTTTTCAACAAAATTCTATCCAAACGGACTTTAAATATAATATCTAGCATAGAGTAAATCTTAGGTGATTTTCGGAGTTTAAAAATAAGTCGATCGGGTTACATCTTGATAGATAATTAAGTTATAGACTTATAGCTAGTGTATTAAAAATTACTTTTCCTATTCTATTTATTTTTTGTTAAGACAAAATAGATGCTAAATAAAAACTTTTGAGGTTCATGGTTTAATTTAAAACAACACTAAACTATAGGGTTTAAAATATGTTTGTTCTAATTTTTTTAAAATGTTTTATTGTTTCAACAAATACAAATGGATCTTAAAAGAGACTAGATAACATAATTAAGTTACAAAACTTGTATTATATATTATCATATTATATATATATATATATATATATTAAAAATGGGTTGGGTTTTTTCTCAAAAAATGAGTTGGGTTCAAGTTATATCTAGTGTAATTATTAGTAATGTTACACCACTTAATAACTTATTATAGAATTCATATGTTGAGAATCTCATCGTTGGATTGTATGTTTTATATTTTTTTTACATGCATGTCAATTTTCATGCCAATCGGATGTAATTTACTATTTGATCCATAAACTTATCTTTTATACATTATTTTAAATTACTAAAACTCAAATTTAAACAATTAATTGATGACATTGTTATTAATTTTTGATAATTTTTAAATTTTGTAAGTATAAAAAATATATAAAAATAATGTAATTTAACGATGAATTTTTTAATGGGCCTGGTTAAAATTGATTATATGCGTACATGTAATATTTTTTAATTCTTGGCATTGACGAATTGAAATGCTTAAGGCGTAAGCAAGATGAGGAATAATCCACAACGTTCAAGTTCAGTGAGCTCTAGTATCCATTTCAAGGAAACAGAGTATTGTTCTAAAAACCAATAGACTATCGCCACGCCTTCAATCTCTAATAGCTCAGCCTAGACCAGACTGAGCAGTCAACGAAAATTGGCGCGAGTCGGTTATAACTTATAACTTAAATCCGTGTCTCTCTCTCTCCATAAAAAAAAAAAAAAAATCGTGTCTCTCTCTCTCTCTTCTCTTCCCCTGAAGCTTCAACCTCACTCTCCATTAATCAAATTTCAGAAACTCAAAAACTTTCAAACTTTCAAATCCCTCTCCTTTTTTTTTTTTTTTTCTCCAATATAACCAAAAACGCAAAAACTCATTGTACTTGCAAAATTCATTTACTTTTTCTTTGATTTGAATTTTTTAGAATTCAAAGATGCAACAGAGCCATATCAACGCTTCAAATTGCCAACACTATCAACCTCCTCACTCCCATTTCCAAAACCCTAACCCTAACCCTAGCTTTGATCACGATCTCAATCCAATGGATTATACGTATGCCTCTGCTCCTCCGATTCCATATTCCGATGCCGATTTTTCCTCTGCGTACCCTCCATATCCCCTGAATCCACAAAGCTATGATCCTTCGAGCTATATCCACAATTTTGATCCCAATCCATCGTTTTCGTATAATTCGTATTCGGCTCCATACGCAAGCAATTTTGCACCATCGACGCCGAATTATGATGAGGTTTTGGGTGGTGGTGGAGTTTATGCTTATGATGGTGGTAATAGTGCCAGTGCCGGGCCCGAGGGCTCCGGCAGGTTAGCTTTCGACGATTATGGAAGGCCGATAAATATGTCGGGTCCGGAAGACCGGGTTGGTCAGGGACATTCGGGTAAGGTTATCAAAGCAATCCCGAAGACGGAGATGGAGGCGGAGGAGGATGTGAAGAGCGGTGTTCGGAAGTTTCGCGTGCAGGTGTTGGCTGAGAATGGTGGGCAGAGCGATATGGATGTGCTTTGCCAGGTTTGTGATGATCAAAATGGAATTCCAGCTATATTTGAATTTAATTTTAATCTCTCTAAGTGTTTGTTTATAAGCTGTGTGGAAATTTTGAATTATGCATTTGTATGTGGAAAATGTTTGAGCAAAAAGTTTATGACTTGAGAAATTTATCGAATTGACTAATCGTAGTGCTGGATTTTGGATTTTGATTGGTATATTAAATGCAAGGATTTGTGTGAACCTCTGTTTATCCATTTACTGTCAATTTAAAAATCGGATTATCATGTTACACTTTTGAATTTATTTGATGACTCCATTATATAGATTGGATTGGATGGAATACGAATGCTTGATCCTGCCACCAGTCGGACATTGAGAATATACCCACTTGAGACAGTGACGACATGGGAAGTAAGTTGGTTTCTTAGAGATTTTTGCGCGAATGGGCATTAACTAACTTCAAGATGATATCTTGAAGAATTTCTTTGGGACTTAATTGACTTCTCATATAGGTTCTTGATGCATCAGTCTTTGCGTTTTGGGCCAAAAGTTCTATTGACTTGGAACCAAGATGTATTAGGCTGTATTCAAACAGCTACACTACAAATGCCATTCTGGACATGGTGACAGCAGCAGTAGCTCAGGTTAGGGGATCTGACAGTATTTTTTTTTTTTTTTACCATTTAACATTGTGTTTGACATGGGCATAAATACAAGGTGATTGTTTGTATAAGACCAAAGAGAGAGAGAGAGAGAGAGATGCAATGATTTACTCATGTAAGCTTAAATTCACTCTCTTTACTGTAAAGCAGCTCAATGAAATGGGTGGAAACAACAAACCTTCCAACTCTGTTAAGGTGTCTGACCACTTGTTGGAGAAGAAGAAAGGCTTTGGTGATTGGATGAACTTAGTAAAACCAGGGAATGAGGAGAAAGATCATTGGGTAAAAATTTACTCCTGCTTTCAACATTTTATGAATTTGCTCAGGATACTCATGGTCTTACAATCTGTATGCATGCTAAGGCCAGTCTATTACATTCTCATACAAATATTATTTGTATATTCATTTGGAATCTTTCACATGGTTTGAAGTTATTTATACATTTAAGCTCCATTTTTTATTTATTATAAAATAAATCTATCTTGTCAATCGAAGTGCATTTACAGGAAGTGACTTGAGTATGATGTATTATTCTGTTGTTTGTTATTATTGGCAAAATCTTGTTGTGTTTTGTTGTTGTTGTGCTTGTATATTATTTTTTTTCTCTCTATTATGTGTAAATTTGAGGTCATTATATCCTGTTTACCGAGGTTGTACCCATTTTTTTGCTTTTTAATGAATTTCTGTACATATAATTTTTTTTTTTCTATTAATGTGCATGTCTAAATATAGTTTCTGTTTTTGCATGAATAATCAACCTCAGTGGATATTTTAATTCATTATCTCTGTTTTTCCTTCTTTTCTCAACAGGTTCCAGATGATGCAGTCAACAATTGCTCAGCATGCAGCTTAAGTTTTGGAGCTTTTGTGCGAAAGGTTTTAGTCATTACCAATTTGTTTACTGCCAGTGGCAGGATTTTCTTGGATTAATACTCATGCTTTTTATACACGATACTTATAGAACCTTTTCCCATCTTTAGCATCACTGCAGGAATTGTGGGGATATTTTTTGTGATATGTGTACCCAAGGAAGAATTGCTCTCACTGCAGATGACCAAGCTCCACCTGTTCGAGTGTGTGACCAATGCATGGTATGAATTTCTGATATTATTGGTTCTCCCTTTCATAGTGTTTTATCTAATTTTCCTAATCATTTTATTGAGAAACAGTTGGTTTAATAAATCAAAATGATGTTTAAAAAAAAATTCTAAGAATTTGCTGATAGTATATTATGTTATGCTCTATATATTATGTTATATATGGCAGTATTAAAAAATTATAAACATAGCTCAAGATGCAAATGAAGTATTTTAGAAATTAATGGATGTAAAACAACAACTGTGTATCAAAACTTAATAAATATGTAGTAAGATTAAAGACAATATATTAATCTTGTTTGACCCTTTTGTTCTATTTTCTGCCCTTCAAATCTCACAGATTTTGGGGTTAGGTTTGCTTTTCTGAACTTTTATGTATATTATTGCCACAATTGTGAACCTAACACCCTTGTAAAACCATTTTAAGTTATATCATGCCATAGTGGTGCAACCATTGCTATTTGCTTCTCATGGACTAAACCCCAATCCTGAATCTAATCAGCTTCATCACAAAAATGCACCCTTTATGCTGCAATTCATTTCATGAATTCCATCTCAATTGGCACGTTCAACTCATTTCAAATTATTGTATTTTTTGGTGTTCTTTTACAGGCTGAAGTTACTCAAAGGCTGAGTTATGGGAGGGAAACATCTGAAGGAAATGCTAAAATGCATAGTCACGAAGATCTTGCAAAGAAGCTTCAGGTGATATGAGATTGCATTATTGCTGCTATATCTTTGCTTCCTTTTTGATTTTGCATTTTTTTTAACCTTAACATGAAGACTAGGAGCAGTTGGGTGTTCTTCTTATTTTAAGGTTCTTTATAAGTTGCCTTGTGCAACCCTCTACAGATGTTTTTGTTACAACTGCATGGTTGACTTCCAAAGTTTCCTCTAGAGCTAGGTAGAGGTGACTTTTGGGTTTCAAAGCAATGGTTGCTTTTAAGAAAGAAATAATAATTGTGTAGTAGTCATGTCTTACAGTTGGATTATAAGTTCTTGCTAGTAGGAACTAAACTTTTGTCTTCTTGCCATAAATGCAGTAGTGTTTTATAATTAAATTGGCTGTTTCTGTTTATGATCCTTAAATTATGAGGATGATAGGAAGTGCATCAATATTAATAGATCACTAAGCAATGCCTGCTAAATCAGTGGAAATTTATGAGGCTAATGTAATGTGATACAGAAATCATCAAGAAGTAAAGCTTTCATGAAACCATGATTTGGGCTGAAAAGATACTTGATGTACCTTTGTCTTCACATTAGCATTTTTGTATTCAACTAACGTCAATTATGCTTTAAAATTATGGAATCAACTTCGATAACTCATATTTGTTATGTAGCATAGAGAAAGTGATGTTAGCAGAGAAGTCACATTACCAAATTTTGAATGTGTGAGACATTACTTTTGAATATTCATGATTACTAATGCATACTCGTTTTCCATGTGGTTTGTGATCTGTAACAGGAGGAGATGGGAAGAAATCGCAAGACATCAGGTAGTCATCATTGTTGAAAAGTTTTTTAATAGAAGTAGCAATGTGGGTAGCAATCGTCTCTTTGTTCTACTTAAACAGAAAAGAAGGGGAGGGGGGGGGGGGGGGGGAAGGAGGTGAATGAAGGACAAGAGAATGGAAAATGGGAGTTTTCCCTTGTTTGGTGTGGTGAAAATGAGGGAGAATGGAAAAGGGGGCGGGTGGAGTTTTCCAACTAGGCCCACCAAGAAACCTTCCTCCTAATTTGGGAGGAGAAGGGGGCAGGTGGAGTTTTCCAACTAGGCCCACCAAGAAACCTTCCTCCTAATTTGGGAGGAAAAGTGGAATAATGCTCAGGACACAACTTGCCACGTGAGCAAGTTGTGGTGGAAGTTATGTCCCCAGAATTACTCGGAAAAGTTGGGGAGAAAAATGTTTATTACATGGACTTTACTATTTTGCCCCTTTGAGCCACAATCTTTTCTTTCCTCTCTTGATGTAATAAGGTATAATGGTAAATTTATTCAAATCTTATTTTCTATCCTTTTACTTTTTGTTCCTCTCTACATGAGGGAAAATTCGAAACATTTTCTATCCTTACACTTTTTATCATTCCTACATTTTTTATCCGCTCACTTTTCCATTACCCCAACCACACAAGGGAAAACTGAAACAGTTTATATCCTTTCACTCTTCTATTATTCCTACATTTTCTATTTTCTCACTTCAATCCTCCCAACCAAACAAACCCTTAGGAAAATGCAACCCCACTCCTCTGTTGGTGGCAACAGACAGGGTTCATGTTCCAAGGCCTACGAGATATATTAATAGTTTTCTAGATTTCTCTACTCTCTGATCTATGCTAGTTTGGCCTAAGATCTACTTGGTGAAAGATTGTTATTCCAGATGGTTGTGTGAAGCATAATTTGTTGGTCATAAGGCTTAATGCAATCATTAGTTCTATGTCTTTCGGAGTATCTTTCATTTGCCCACTAAAGTATATGAACTTTTACAGGTTTGGAGCCTGATGGACCTGGGATGCAAATGAGCGAGGTTGCCTGTCCAATTTGCACTGTCCATTTGAAGGTTCACTATCCTTGCCACTTTCTTATTGCCGATTATTATCATGTACCTTTGCCCTTTATTAGTTTTTCTTTTCTTTTCTTTTCTTTTTTTCCCCTTCTTCCTCGATGAAAGTCAAACAGCTTTCATCAAATGGTTGTTTTACTTCTAAATATGTTAATAGTTAGTGCGGTGAGGCTTTCACCTCTATTTTGACAATAATCTTGAAGTGGTTCCATTCTGTGGATTCTTTCTTCAGGTTCAAGTTCCGAGCACTGGTTCTGAGACTATAGAGTGCAGTGTTTGCCAGCATCCGTTCCTTGTGAGTGCTCATTAGCCTGCCATACCTCTTTAATTCTTGACATCAAAACCAAGACTGATATACCATAAGAGTTCATACTCCATACTTTCCTTGTATGTAGTTGATTGTTTCAGCCTTTGTAATATGTATATTTTGTTCGATAAAAGTTATCAATTTCGCCCCATAGCTATTTCTGATAGTGTCCCCGTATTCATTTTGAGATCTTTGTTCTTTACTCATTCAAGGGTTGTATGAATGATAACGTATATTGTTAAATTATTTTTTATTTTTTTATTTTTGGTGTTCAATGTTGGAGTCTTTTGTGTGTGGATACATGTAACTTTGTAAGTGTGATTGGAGGGAGAGAATGTGACCAATCGTACACAAAGGAGGGTAGAGCGAATCCTCTTTGTTGAGCACTAGCTGATATAATATAGGCCTCTGAATGGATTCCTCTTTGTATATTACTTTTTATTATTGCTTTATAGATTTTGGTGACTTTTTGATTTTGTGGTGTAAACCATCCAAATTGTGATCGCATAAGTTGGTTAATTGGTAACAAATTGATAAATTCACGGCATACTAATTTTTGGGTTCTAATAAGATTTTTCAAGTTTCACTGTGATGTTTTCCAATCTATGAGAGCTTGAATTATTGCCCCAGGGAAGTTGAATACATATCTAGCGGGCAAGAGACTGGGAGGGGTGAGGTTCATACGGATCAATCGAAATTGTCATGATGAAAAAACCATTTGAAAAAAATGAGGGAGGTAACACTTGGTAACAAACATACTTGCCCAATACACCCATAACCTTTTTTTTAACCACTCACTCACAGTTAGCTCGAATAGTTGTGAAAATGAGTATAGAATTAGTTGTGGCAATAGAATTTTGGGTGGAGTTTTGTAACGAGTTGTAATTTTATGGTGAAAATAGCCAAATACCACGTTTTGGTAAAATTTGTGGCAAATTAGCACTGTTTTGGAAATATTTAGCAATCTACCACTTTTTTAGTACTTGAGTTCCACAAAATCAAGTTCTAAATAGTACTTCCTAGTGAGTCGCTAGCGTGACACTGTTGACCTGGAACTTGTGTAATTAAAAAAAATAATGTGGTACTCAATATTAGTGAAATTGAGGACTTCTTTATAGTACTTGATCTTAGAACAATCAAGTACCTTGTTTTTGTTGGAATGGCTTGAATAGTCAAACTTAGTGGCTTGACATTAGTGGTTTTAACATATGCAAGTATGAAATTGAGAGAATACACAAGTGTAACTTAATCAAGGCTTAAGTTTCGATCCTTGTGATTCACGATTGCAAGCAAAGCCAATCAGGATTTCCTAGTCAACCTGACATTGAATCAAGCCATTTCTAGTCTTTGATACTCATTTTCTTGAGAGGAAGATAGTCTTTTTTTTTTTTTTTTTTTAGATTAAGAGAGGAAGATAGTCTTGGTCATTATGATTCAAGAATGTCGGTGTAGTACTCTAGCAGAGAAAAATGACTGGACTATGAAGACTTGTGCCTCACGATGTTGAGTCAAGTCTTCCCTAGCCCCCTCTTTCATGTGTGTGTTTCCTGGCAAATTTGAAATACTCATGGGAATGCAGGGACAAATATTATCACCTATAGCTCCCATATAGACTCGCTCAATCAGTAAACAGTAATTTGTAGGAAGAATACTTAGAGAAGAAAACCAAAGGTGTACATTGAAATCAAACTAGATAACGTTTCCTATGGAGCCTTTATTCCATGCCTAGAAACCATTTTCGGAATGGGCAATGCTAATCTATTTTAGTGTAAGAAATAAATTGTGGCTATTAAACCATTTGCCGATTACACTATTCAGATTCTTCAAAAAAAGAATAAAAAATTGCAAACTTTGCAGCAATTCCACTCTTAGTAATCTAACAGGGGCGCAATTGCATTATGAGTTTCTATTCAAAAAGAAATTTCCACAATGATTTCGTGGAAATCATGCTGGTAGATTCATGTAAATTTCTGCACTTCAATAGGGTTCAAAAAGATGATGCTTCATGATAATCACGTTGGTATTCATACAAAGTAAAAAAATAGAAAAGCTAAAAGAAAAATAATATTTAAAAAAAAAGGGGGAGGAAAAGAAAAAAGTAGCACATTCGTTAAATTGACTTCTAGTCTTGGGTTGGAAGAAAAAAGTGCTAAAGAAGTTTTATAGAAAGATATTCAAAATCTTGTATCCAAACAGGGTTTTACTAGATGGTAGACTATTTTAAGTGTTTTTTATTTTGATATTGAATATGTTAAAGGAGAAATTAATATCAATAGTTACACCGCCATGAAACTTGTCAAGTCAAAGAAAATGGCAAGCATTTATGGCCAAAGTGTCATCCACTTCGGCCAAAAGAAAAGAAGCATGAATTTGGTTTGCATGTCAGGTGTTGTTCCTTGCCATCTTTTTTGACAATTCATGAAGAACATTTAATACAAGCTCTTGCATTTTTTCACGCATGAAACTTCTTGAATATCATGCATCTTCCTCACATGGGCATGCAAGCCATTTAATGATTTGTTGGCTAATGTCAAGCCACTAAGTTTGACTATTCAAGCCATTCCAACAGAAACAAAAAGTAGAAAAAAGAAAAAGAAGGTACTCCACTGTACTAAGCTCGAGGACTATAAAGAGATACTCGATTTCACTAATATCGAGTAACACATTATTCTTTTTTAATTACACAAATTTCAGGTCAGCAGTGCCACTCTGACAATTCATTAGGAACTCGAGTTCACTAAACTCGAGTACTATTTAGAACTCGATTTTGTGGAAATCGAGTACTAAAAAAGTGGTAGATTGCTAAATATTTCTGAAACAGTACTAGTTTGCCACAAATTTTGCCAAAACGTGGTGTTTGACTATTTTCACCTAATAACTAAAGCACATAAATACTGACCTTTCCCTAACTGTACATGTACAACTTATTGTGAGTTATGAGTCCAATAAATAGGCTGCACGAGAGATAGTCATGTAAATGCAAATTATAAGTTCTACACTGTCAAACAAGATTTAATACTTCTTTTTTTCTTTCCATAACACAATGAAGTTTCCCTCATCAAAACCTCTTGCTTGTTCCTATATAATTATTTTCTCAATCCTCCTCCTGTTCAACATTTTCCGTAACACTACTGGCAGCACTACAAGGCTGCCTAACAATGAAACAGTTCCTGCAGTTATAATCTTTGGAGATTCAATAGTGGATACGGGCAACAACAACTACATTGAAACTGTGGTTAAGTGTGATTTCCCACCATACGGGAGAGATTTCAATGGTGGAAAACCAACCGGAAGGTTTAGCAATGGAAAGGTCCCAGCAGATTTTTTAGGTATTATTTAGCATATATAGTACTTTTTGGACTTATTGTAGAGTCCTTACAGCAAGTGAATTGGAACAGTCCAGGAATCATTGTAATTTATGAGCAACATCCAAAATTTACAGTTTAAATTAACCTCCCCCCCCCCCCCCCCCCAAAAAAAAAAAAAACCTTTTGAGGATCCAATACATAGTACAATTATATCATTCACCATTTCACATACAATGATTGAATGCTCTATAATATATTTAACTGAAAATTTCTTGACACAAACTTTCAGCTGAAATATTTGGTGTTAAGAAGATTCTACCGGCTTATCTTGATCCAAATCTTCAGCTTCAAGACCTCCTTACTGGTGTAAGTTTTGCCTCTGGCGGTGCAGGATATGATCCTCTCACTGCTAAAATTGTGGTAACCTTCTCTCTCACTCCACCTCTTTTTTTTTTTTTTAGTCCTATATATTGTAACAATTACTTATTGTGATTTTCTTAATTTTCCATCATCAGTCTGTCTTATCGTTATCAGATCAATTAGACTTGTTCAGAAATTACATAAAGAAGATAAAGGAAGCAGTAGGAGAAAGCAGAACAGCTACTATACTGTCAAAAAGTATATTCATAGTGTGCACAGGGAGCGATGACATTGCAAATACTTATTTTTCTACACCGTTTAGGAAAGCCCATTATGATATTCCCGGATATACTGATCTAATGGTTAGATCAGCTACAAGTTTCTTGCAGGTATGTTTATAAAGACACAATGCCATTGCAATTTGCAAACATGCACATTAATTTGGACATGCATGGCCGTACTTGGATCTGGGACAAACATGTCCAGTAAATTTAAGTGTGCATTAGCTAACATTGTCAAGCTTTAATTTGTGCCAAAAAAATATAATGGGCAGGAACTTTATGGACTAGGAGCAAGAAGGATTGGAGTAGTAAGCTTGCCATCAATAGGGTGCGTGCCATCACAGAGAACAGTGGCTGGAGGCATACTGAGAGGGTGTTCTGAGTCTGCAAACCAAGCAGCAATTCTCTTCAATTCAAAGCTCTCCTCCCAAATGGATTCCATCAATAAAAGACTTCCAGACGCTAGGCTTGTTTATTTAGATATCTATAACCCGTTGCTTGCCATTATCCAAAACCCATCTCAATATGGTAATCACCACCATCATTTTTTAATAGTTTTGATTCACTTGGATATTGTGTAACCTTAACTAATTTGTTGAAAATCTATAGCCTGGAAAAATATAACCTACATCAGGTATATATTTTCTCTCTCTCACACCAGCTGCAAGAGAGTGGAAACATATACCCGATGTAAGGTACACTCCTATAGCTGACCCCAGAACTTTAGGACTAAAGCTCTGTTATTGTTGTTGTTCCTCCTTACTACATGATTTTGGTTTCTCAAAACTTGGTATGTCAAACTGTACTAACAGGAAGTGATAATTTGCTAGGTGCACTGTAAACTTAATCCAGTTACTGTAGATATAGGGGGGTTATGTAATGCCTTTTTTTTTTTTTTTTTTTTTTTTTTTTTTTGTAAAATCCTTTGCTTATGGATTAGGATTTCAAGAGGCAAACAAAGGATGCTGTGGCACAGGGACAATAGAGGTCAGCATTTTATGTACCAGTTTTTCACCAGAGACATGTACCAACGCCTCTGAATATGTATTCTGGGACAGTTATCATCCCTCAGAGCTGGCCTCTAAAATCCTTACCCCATTAGTCGTTGATGACTATATCTACAAATTCTTCTGAGGTTAATCTCTCATCTCTCTTTCTTGGCCAGTTATTATTTGAAGTGTTTGTGCTATTAATTAGCATTTGAAGTGAGTCCAATCTATGTTATTACTATGCTTAAATTGGGACTATGTATCAGTATTTCTGTAATGTTCCAGTCTGTTGAAGGATTTTATACACGAGGTTCTCATTTCATGAGGGCAGCGATTTTAACTATGTATCAGTATTTTCGCAATGTTCCAATCTACTAGACTTTTCTTTATTCATGATCATGAAAATGTTCTGTAAACTGAGACTATGTGTCAGCAATTCTGCAGTTAATGTTCCAGTATGTCGACGGATTAATCTATACATGAAGTTCTCTCATCTTCACGAGGAAAGTGGCTTTTAAGCATGCGAATAAGTATTGAAATTATCTACTAGATTTTTCCTAATTCATGCTTATGCTATGCCCCGTCATGTGCTTTGTGTGTAGGTGGTAGTAGTAGCATTTCTCACGCCAGTGTTTGAGTGGGTGACATGATTATGCAAGAAGATTAGTACAATCACATTTAGAGCCAAGAGATTATCTTGCAAAAAGGAATTTACACTTGAGTTGAAATTTAATAAGTAGCACTTAGAAAAGGTTTTTAAAAGTTTTAAACAAGAGGTATAATTAAACCTCTTATTCTACGATACTTTACTAGGTTTTTTTTTTTTTTTTTTTTTTTTTTTTTTGAGAATGATACTTTACTAGTTAAGCAAACAGGAAACACCAACAGACCATTAATTTGTCTAATATTATACCAAATCAAATTTATCTAAAAAGCTTACTAAATTGAAAGGGCTTTAATTGACTCACTCTTTTTGTATATACTATTTTTTGATATTATGTACCATCATGTACGTACCTTTGGATTAAGGGGGGCCATGGCCCCCTAGCCCCAATTGAGTTTAAATCCTATTAAATTTAAAAATTTTAAGAGTTTGACCTTAAAAAAATAAAATAAAAAATAAAAAAAGAATTGACACGCTAAAAAAAGTCTTTTAACGATTTTTTTTTTAATTTAAAAAATGTAACGTCTTCTGAAAAAAAGTAAGATTATAAATAGATTATATGAATTTTATAAAAGTCCCACTCAAATTCATTATGTTTATGAAAATACAACCTGACATTTTTTTTGTGGTTTTAATATAATTCTATTTAAGGCACGGGGCTAAAGAAAATACCAAAATAAATTACATGTTTAGCATGAATAATAAAATAATATTTAAGGTTTTTTAGGTTTTGTCAACCCATTTTCAACAATGTAATCTCAAATCATGTGTTTCATATCCTTAGTTTTCATTATTTTATTGAGTACTCAATTATTTTCATATATTTATCGCTTTTTATTTATTTTTTATTTTTTACTTTCTAGAATTTATTTTATTGATCCTTGACTTTCGAAAGAATGCAAAGTTACATAAGATGTCAATAGAAAAGAGATTCGAGTTTTTTTTTTTTTTGGGTGAAATTGTGTATATTGTATGTATGGAAGTGTGAAACAATAATTTCTCAATTGAATTTATGAAGTATAATTATGTCACTTTCTAAGGTAAAAATGAACTAACAATTGAAGTGACAACGCAACTAAGAGAGATGAGAACACGAAAGTGGATTGGGGAGTGCACTATGCACCTATATCTACCAATCATCATAAAGAATCAAAGATGGCTGTAAATTGGACATAACAAAAAGGAAAATTATTGTTTCACATTTCTTGATACACAGTTTTTATACATAATATCTACACTTTTATACTAAATTGCACAATTAACACACATGATATTTAGATATAATATATAAGGAGTGTGACACAATCAAAACCTAATAAATATCTCCCTTTTCTTCGTGCAAGTGAAATCAATGGTTGATGCGAAATAAATAAGTAATGCTGGTGTCACATAAAATGATATAATTTGTATTACAATTCATCTATATGATGAATTGTAACTAATAAAAATGTGTCTTAATATAAACCCATCATCACACTTTTATTACTCATAATTTATTATGTAAATGACTTACTATAATACAAATTATACCCTTTTATGTGGCACTTGAAATAAATACCATGGATGTCAGCAACCTCTTGTCTTCCGCTCATTAAATTCACCATATGCGTAGTTAATTTGGGTTAGGTGCACTGCACTGTGGGTCAAGCCCACTTCTTTGTCAAAGCTCATTAAATGAGATTATCTTTTAGTTTTAGGCTTGTGTGTTAACTACTTTTTGTAGTATTCTTTCTATTTTTTGCAACTTTTTGCTTTTTCATAATTTTTTAATAATTTTTTTTATCTTTTTTACAATCCTTTTAATAATTTTGCCCCTTTTATTAAGTTAAAACAGTTGGAAAAAGCCTCAAAAGAAAGGCACTATACAGTAGCTCATGTCAGGTGGAAAAAGCCAAGGGAGGGATGGGCTAAATTAAATACTGACGGTGCATCCTTGGGCAATCCAGGAAGGGCAGGTGGTGGAGGAGTTATAAGGGATCACAGAGGGATGTGGATCAAAGGATTTGCCCGGAAAATAGGCCACGCTACCAGCTTACTAGCTGAATTTTGGGCCTTGAGAGATGGGCTGCAAATGGCACTACAATTGGGAATTATCTGTCTAGAAGTGGAGTTAGATGCTAAAACTGTTGTTCAGCTTTTACTTTCTAACTCAAATCACATTGCAACATATTCATCACTTTTAAATAACTGCAGGTACCTCCTAAGCAAGTTTCGGCAAGTCACAGTAAACCATGCTTTTAGAGAAGTTAACAAGTGTGCAGACTGGCTCGCAAAAAGGGGATGTGTTATGTTAATGCATTTTGAGAGTTTTGATGTACCCCCCACCCCAGAAATGGTTGCTTTTGTAAATGATGATGTGAATGGTTTGTACTTAAGGCGTTGTGCCAATACTCTGCCTATGCTGGCCAGTTAGTTTCTAAATGAATGTCCTGTTAACCAAAAAAAAAAAAAAGTTAAAACAGTTGACTAAAACAAAAGGAAAGTCAGCCATATTTATGAAGATGTAAGTAATCAGTAATGCCTTGTGCGCGTCAAGTACGCTGAAGGAGAAAGAAAAGACTGAAGAAATAAAAGAAAAGTCATTATTGAACATTTATTACACGCTAATCTTGTTTTTAGTGTATTAATTAACATAACTCTTACTCCGGAGCCTTGTAATATGGAAAGTTATTGTTCCATTTAATTCATGAGGCGATACTAAAGATTAAGGGTTAAGTTAACTAATATTTTTAGAGTTCGTTTAGTTGGAAGGATGGAAATGTGAGAGGATAAAAAATAATTAAAGGATAAAAAAGTAGAAAGATAGAAAAAATTTTAATTTCCATCTATTTTGTTTGGTTGAAAGTGAAAAAGTGGAGAGGTAAAAAAGTAAATTTGTATAAATTTATTCATATACTCTTGTTAAAAAACGAAACACAATTAAAATAAAAAAGTGACAAGCAACCGAAAAAAAAAAGGTAATCAAGTAAATTTATTAAAAATTAAAAATCATGTCTAGTTAAGCAAAAAAAAAAAAAAAAGTAGGAGAAAAGAAAAGAAGAAAAACAAGACAAAGCTCCATGCCACAGCTCCAGAAAATAAAATAAAAAAATAAAAAAATAAAAAAAATAAAAAATAAAAGGCCAAAATGCAAAACTCACCCTCTAAGTTTCACCATTTTTCATTTCAGTCCTATAAGTTTGAGTTTTGTCATTTCAGTCCTCTAAGTTTTATTTATTTCCAATTAAGTCCTCTGTTAATGTGCTGTTAGTTTTAGCCGTTAACTTTTTTTTATTTAAATTTAAATTTTTTATATTAATTTCTTAATTTTAGAAAAAAAGGTTAATTAAAAAAAAAAGAAGAGAAAGCCAACACCTGAGAAACCGAGAATGAGAAAGAGGGATCTAAAAGTTGTTTGCAATGTCTTCGTGGAAAATTGGACATGCAAGACCCAACGCCAGGAGTGGTATCAGGTAAGTCCCAATCCGATGTAGATGTAGATGTAGTCTTGGCCTTCTTAGCAGGCTAACAGCACTGCCATCATCCTTCGATTGGTCCCACTAGTTCCTTCTCTTGGGAGCCGCTGCTGAAGAATCTGTGGGCAACTTTTCGGGGGCGACTTCCTCTTCAAATTGTTGCTGCTTCTTCTTAGCAATGAGTTTCAAGTTCTCCTCCTCTCTCTTCAACGCCTTCTCTCTCATGACATCAGCGTAATTAAGTACTAATGGAAGGGTCAGGTCTTCTCACCGGCAGCGAAAGCATCATGTCTCTCCAACGATATTTGGGTCTCGAAGTGATTTATTTGGGTCTTGCATGTCCAACTTCCCACGAAGACAGCATTGCAAACCCCTTTCATATCTTTTCTTTCTTCTCGCTTTCTAAGGTTGTTGGATTTCTGTTTTTTTATTTTTTTATTTTTTTATTAACGTTTTTTCTAAATTTAATAAATAAATAAAAGTTAACGGTAGAAACTAACAGCTCATTAACAGAAGACTTAATTGAAAAATAATGAAATTTAGAGGACTGAAATGACAAAACTCAAACTTATAGGACTGAAATGAAAAATGGTGAAACTTAGAGGGTGAGTTTTGCATTTTTGCCAAAATAAAAAAAGGAGAAGAAGGACAAACGTCAAATAAAGCAAAAAGCCGTTTTTTAAACAATAGAAAAGTTAAGCAGACAAAGGCTAACCAAAAAAAAAAAAAAAAAACAGCAACGTTAAGCCCAAATATATGGGCATTTTTGTCGCTCAGCCATCATCCCCCCCCCCCCTCCAAAAAAAAAAGGTTTTCTTTTTTATTTTAGGGGAAAAATTTTTTGGCTGAGTTCAAGAAAAAAACATCTGGATTCTATCATTTATTTTTTTTCCTCTTCATCCAACCAAACACACTACAAAGAAGTTTTTCTTCCTACTTTCTCTTCAAAGTTTTCCATTAACCCTATTTCACCTCCAAACAAACACACTATTAGGGTAATTGTTAATAAATCATAATAAAAAAACTTTGTCACCACTTTTATAGAAAATATAAAAAACTGTCAATAACATTTATTGTTTTATCATTCTCTTAATAAAATGTTTCTAAAAAAGCTCCTAAACTAATACCCTTAACATTTCCCAAAGATGAATTAACGAGACTGTTAGCTGGTGTCTTAAAACAATCATTAATAAACCATTTTATAAAAGTTTTAACATCACTATTATGAAAAATCTAAAAAATTATCAAAATAAATTAATAAATGTTTTTATTTTCTCATAAAAATATTTCTTAGATTAATACCCTTATAAGATTCATTTTTTTAACTTTATACTTTAATCCTTGTGACTTTCAAAAGATTTACCACCACAAAGTGATAGTTTACCTGGCTCCTTATAGTAGAGGATTCCAATTCCTAGTGCTCCACAATCCACACCGGGAATATGTATATAAATTGCCAAAATGGATTGATCTCTTAATTTTTCATGTCCACACTCCACACCCTCCTCGTTCAACTGAAATAGGCACCGCTTAACGAATTTGACAACTTCTTCTACCTTACCAAAATAACAAGAGCACGTAACCATGCACAGATGCACTCTACCTTTAAATTCTAACAACTACAACATATTTGCGTCCAGTAAGATGCTGGCACCAAACACAAGTTTATGGTGAAAGTTCCTACATTAACAATTCTATCACTGATTTTTTTAAAAGAAATTGGGTCTTTCAGAATTTTCTCTTCTCGTTTTTCCTTGTAAACTTGAAGAAGAAAGTAGATTTTCATATATTAGAATGAACTTCCACCCTGGAAATTCTGTTTCTTCTACTTCATTCATTATTTTCTCTGTCATTATATTTTTCCTTAATGATGGATGTGCCATGATACTACCTAAAAATGAAACAGGTAAAGTTCCTGCAGTTTTTGTATTTGGAGATTCAATCGTGGATACAGGAAACAACAACCATATCAATACTTTAATAAAGTGCAATTTCCCTCCATATGGGAAAGATTTCCAGGGAGGAAAACCTACTGGAAGGTTTAGCAATGGAAGGGTTCCCTCAGACTTCGTAGGTAGTCCCAAAACTGCTCTAGCTATTAGATTCTGCTAAATGGACTAGCCTTTTATTACACATACTATTAATTATTGCTACACATAATTAACTAGCTAGTTAAATACAACTATGCACAGTTTGTGAAAACACGATTTCAGTCTATATACGTACACACTATATGTGATAATCATTACTCTTACACACAAAATTGTAGATTTTAAGAGATTTTGAAACAATCTTCAGCTGAAGAATTAGGTCTCAAGGAGCTCTTGCCAGCTTATTTGGACTCAAACTTGCAACTTCAAGACCTTCTTAGTGGCGTAAGTTTTGCCTCTGGTGGTGCAGGATATGATCCTCTCACATCCATGATGATAGTAATTCCTCTGATCTTCCCTTTGTTTTTGTTCTAATTTTAGTTCTAAATTCTATGACTAGCTTATTTCTTCCGTATCAGTCTGTCTTATCATTGTCAGATCAATTAGAGATGTTCAAGAATTACATAAAGAAAATAAAGGCAGCAGCGGGTGAAGACAGAATGGCCTCTATACTATCGAAAGGAATATACATGTTGAGCATAGGGACTGATGACATTGCAAATACTTATTTTGTCAGGATGTTTCAGTATGATATCAATTCTTATACTGATCTAATGATCAATTCATCTTTAAGTTTCTTGCAAGTAAGTTTCTGAAAACATAAGGACAATGTGATCTAGATACACTTTATAAGAAAAATTGGCTAGCTACTCATGGCCACTATTGAATGTTAGCTTTGATATATCATGTGGATCATATGTTAAAATAGATACAGAAGTGAAAGTATAAAATAGAGAATACGAAAGTTACGTGATTCAAACAACCTATATTCACGGAAGAAACCCTTAATTAAGGATTACATTTTAATTATATGAGAGTGTGAATCAAATTTTGTGTTACAATAAACCTAACATGAGAATATATTGTAGTGCAACTAGAGGCTTAGCTTGCACACAAAATAGGATTGAGCTTGGGCCTATATTATTGGGCTAATATATCTTTAATATTCTCCATGTAAGTGCTCCAATGTAAAGAACTAAGGAGCTGGGCTTACATACCTCTGATGCTCAAGTGCATTGGTCTTTCTAATTCAAAATTGCAACTCATAATTTGTATTCAAAATTGCAACTCTAATTTGTAGCAAAATAGTGTAGACTAGAAGTGTAGCCAAATTAATAAGAATTTACAAAAGAACTATCATCTATATATTAACAATTTTTTTTACGTTGTTGGTAATTGTAAGTCTATCCAAAGAAAACAGACCATTTCTTACCTGAAATTATAAGTAAAAAAATTTACTCTAAAAATCTAAGGGGAGGAAAAAGAAAAATTAAAAATTTATGCTATTTCATGATGTTTGACGGGTTAAAGTAAAAAATTGGCAGGAACTCTATGCATTGGGTGTGAGAAGGATTGGAGTGTTAAGTATACCAGCAATAGGGTGTTTGCCGATGCAAAGAACACTGAGAGGAGGCTTACAAAGAAGCTGTTCAGTGCCTTTAAACCAAGCAGCAATTCTCTTCAACTCCAAGCTCTCCGCTCAATTGGTTAAACTCAACAAAAAGCTTCCAGCAGCTAAACTCGTCTACATGGATATGTACTATCGATTACTTCACCTTATCCAACACCCTATAGAACATGGTAATCATCATCATCATTATCTCTAATGCTTGTGATTCACTTCAATATGAGTTTGACTTCCCTCTATTACTTTTTTTAATTGGAATCTCTTTTTATTTTAATGAGACATTTTCACATTATCTACTAACTAAATAAAAAGTGGAGATTAAAATTCATTACCACTTGCCATTGTGTATTTAAAATAAAAAAGAGATTTCTAGTTAAAAAAGTACTGAAAGTAAGCTAAATGCTTTCAATATTAGGTCGCCTCTAACTAGTTGTATTGTACCTTATAATTCCTATAATTCTAAGGCTTTTTATATAATTCTTCTATTCAAACTAGGTTAATGTAGCCCAGATTGTGCCAGATGGGTCAAAAAATGGTCCAATAATGTCAAACTGAATTCGGTATGATCAATAACCCATGGCTAACCTAGTCGCGTCTATATCAGATCCAGGTCAGACTTTTGCTGAAAAACTACATCGTTTGCCACTACTATTTCCAATTATTCTGTAATATTATTTATCACTAAAGCTAAAGTACATGTTCCCACTTAACAATTGATCATTTACCAACCAAGCCCCTTGCAAAAAAAAAAAAAAAGTTATTTTTCTACGTCTCAAAGTTACTTCTTCTACCTTTGTCCAAAACGATCTACTATTTCATTGGCCATTTCTCCATGCACCATCTATTCACAGCATTACTGCATAGGTCGTTCATGTGTTTTGCCAGTGATAGTAGTCGTGGTCGCTGGATAAGTTTCTAGCAGCATGGTCTATGTCTGCGAACCAATTAAATGTCAATGTTCTTATATTTTTGCCTCCAATCACTACAACCAATTAAGGTGGTCAACACACCCATATGGGCATAGACTCTCACATCAACTGGCTGAAGCCGTGGTCCACACAGTTTCTGTGGAAAACATTGTGTGGGAAACCTTACTTTGATACCAATTTGGTCCCAAAGAAATACAAGTCTCATGAGGTCGGAAATCATATGCAAAAAGTTTGTTTAGAAATGAAAGGAGCTAGACACCCTCTATTTATAATCATTCAAGCACCCTTTCATCGAGAGTTGTAACCCATTTGGAAGATTTCAAATCTAGAAACAAACAGAACCCTCTATAAAGTTATACTTACATATAACTAGGAGACGAACTAAAAAAACTAGTTTGATGATGCCTTACAACACTAACAAAAACATATGCCTATGTAGATATCATATGCTAAGAATAATTTGCATTTTCTTTTTGTTGATCATTACTTATGAATTCAGAATTTGAAGTAGTGGATAATGGATGTTGCGGCACGGGAGATTTTGAGGTTGGCATTTTATTTTGTGCTTACAATTCAAATACATGCAAGGATGACACTAAATACATCTTTTGGGATAGTTATCACCCCACTGAACGAGCTTATGCCTTGCTAACCTCTCAGATGATTAAGGACACCATTCATAAATTTTTCTAAGAGACGTTCTCTTTACTTCATCCTATTCTAATTAAACTGCTTATAATACAAGTTTTATTTATTTATTATTACCTATGTCACTGTAATAAAGGCGATTTTTTTTTCCTATTTTACTTGTGATGTAACATGCCCTTGAATGTACTCATTTGGATCTTTCTGTTGATGAACTTCAAATGGAAATATTTATGATCAATAAGTGCAACTAAATATATATACTCTTTTGTTTATTATGAAATGAAAATATAGATGGTAATATACCAATGCTTAAAGATAATATTTCACTTTTTAGTATGTAACCTTTTAAACAAGGGTAAAACCTAGTTACAGTTATTTAGGTGTTGTATTATCTTAGATCACTTAGTTAAATTCAACTATATGACAATATTGGCCAATGTGGTGCAAGCAATGTTATCTTCCTCCAAAGACAATTAAATCTATCTATGTGACTTATTGACTAATTTAATTAAATAATTGATATTAATTGAGAAACCTAATCTATAGCACCTACAAATAAAACCATACCTAAGTTTTGTCCTTGAAGGAAGCTATAGTATCTTTTCCTTGAAAACCATAAAAGTTACAAAAAGCACCTCAAAGCAAACATAAGATTATAACTAAGCTTCAATTGGACAACTAAACATGCCCCGGGTAACTATTTGGTATATCTAGTATATGACTGTTAACTAAAATATCTATGGTTTAACTAATTGGCTGCTGGGGGATAGTTGAGGCCATACTCAATCGAAAAAGAATATTATCCAAAAAATATTTCAAATAATGATAGTAATTATGGAGTCTTCTGATTGGATTGCATTGCTCATTGGATTAACTCATACATTCTATCAAAATGGATTAACTCATGATACAATCTTTGGGTATAACCTTAGTGTTAATTTAAAGATGTGAGTGCTTTCCTAGCAACTTTTAATTTTAAACTATCCTTCCTTTTTAACAGGAGGCAAAATAAAAAAATAAAAAATTATCTTGTAGGGTTTATCTAATATTGTTTATTACATCCTTGTCTTAAAATTAAACCGATGAGATTTTGACATCTACGTAATTTAAATTAATTTTTAAGAACCATTCAAAATAAATTAACCGTAATCACATAGATTTAACCCTAATTTTCAAAAATGCATCTCAGCCATTGAAACTTGATGTGGCTCAATATCTTTTGTTTTAGTGATCCGATTTGATCATTGTAAACTTTGATGTTAATCGAACGGTCATATTGATAGTCTTACTCCTGAAGTATTAACGATGATCATTTCTAATTAGGGTATGTAACAAATTAAGGGGGGCCTTTTCGATAATGCTTGTTGTCAATAATGACCAATCAGTAAGTAATTACTCAACATTCCAAAGAAGTACTAATTTAGGATAAATGCCCTACTTCAACCAATTAGATAATGAGTACATGCATGTTAAAAATATAACATATAAATTTTTTTTTTTTTTTTTTTTTGCAAGCCTAGCAACATATGCACAAACTTGAGTTTTGATACAGTATCATACTACCAACCTAGTGATAAGATTTGTTCAAAATGTGACTTAGTCGATCATAAGAGAGAATGGATCGTTGTTATGAGGTACTCTGAAAAAAGATGGTGACAAATAAAGTAACACTTGATCTCAATGTATTTGGTTTGTTCATGAAAGATTTTATTGTGTGCGACTATATTGTACTCTAATTATTGTAGCAGATAGGGGTGAGACCCACCTATCTGTAAGAGGGAGGGAGTATACTCTCGGAGTGTACAATAATTTTCCGAATTGACAAGTGTCCTGTATCTATTGACAAATGACAACTATATATATATATATATATATATTTATGATATGTAATTACTTTCCCCTCATTTTAAATTAGTTCCATATAAGATTTGGACATGATATGTATTTTTCATTTGATCCCGTCCATTTAGCTAGCATTTCATCCAACATACGTGTGTCTCATACCTACTCTTGCAGCTGTAACTTCTATTTCATCCTGTGAAAACTGTTAATCTTGTATTCAAAGGTTGATTTAGGAATTAGGATAATTCTTTCGTCCAATTGAATGTCAAAGAGTAACAAAGAAAAACCAAAAATAGAAGTCTTTATGGATATATATCAATCGAATTCAATCCAATCACAAGTCAACAAAGTCATAGATAATCTCAAAGGCTCCCCAAAAAAAAAAATCATTCAAGTTTGGACCTCTCGGAAGAAAAACCCTTATTATAGTTTAGTTAATTCAAATTAACTTTTCTAAAAGTACAAAACTACAAATTGAGGCCAAAAAAAAAATATATATATATATATATATAATCGTAAATAATTAAAAGATAAATTAGAATAAAATAAAAAGATAAATTAGAAACTAGTAAAGTTGAAAATATCTAAATATATCTAACTACAGGTCTGTTTGGATACCGCTTATTGCTGAAAACTGAAAATAAAATTTCAAAAAAAAAATTTATAAATTTTTTTTCTTCTATGTAGAAATTTCACATATTTATGTATGGCATGTGTATTAACAAAATTCATCTCTCTCTCTCTCTCTCTCTCTCTCTCTCTCTCTCTCTCATATATAGTTCTTACTAAAGTCTTGTATCTTTGATGTCAAAACAGTGCATGTTACTACTAATTTTTTATGAGTTTGGTTAACAATTATCTTTAGGGTATTTCTTAATGAACCATTTTTGGAAAATTTTGATACCACTTTCATGTGAAATATAAAAAGGTGTTAAAGAATCTGGTTTTTTTTTTTTTTTTTTTTTATCCCATCTTTTATATATGATCTGAGCATAATAAATAATGATTGAAATAATATTTTGTTTTGCTACTAACCAAAATTTAAAGAAATCTCCACCTCCCACCTAGTTTTGTTCCATTAAAACCAGGGTCATCTTCACTATTATATTAAAAGATTTGAGGTTTGAGAAACAGCTACTATTCACATTGCCCATTGAGCCTCCAATGGATCTAAAAATGTTAAGGTGATCAATTACCTGTCCAACCCCTAGCATAAAATTTAAATAAATAAATGAAGGTGTAGTCCTTAGAACATTTGTTTATAAACTATTTTGAAAAAGTTTTTATGTTCTTATATATGCTATTTTTATGAAGTTTTTGCTATTTTTAAGAGAGAAAATGCTAATAAATGTCCTTAGGGTAATGGTTAACAATCCATTTAAAGAGAATTTGTATGGGAAAAGAAGAAAGAGTAATTAATGTTTTGACAAGTTTTTTCCATTTCCTATAAAAGTGATGTCAAAATTTTCTTAAAATTGATTGTTAACTATTGTCCTAAAGACACCCATTAGCATGACCCTTTTAAAAAAAGGCCATAGTTACTTGTCCTCTTTGAGCACGATTTCTTAGGAATGGGGATGGCTTGGATTTAAGTCCAATATCTGTATGGGTTAGCCAGTTACGATTAAAGAGTGATTGGTCTCACAAAGTTAATGAAAGCAACATAAATACTAGGGCCTGTTTGTTCTTCCATCTCAAACTCACATTTTTACATTTTAAACAAAATTACTCACATTTTTATATTTTAAACAAAATTACACACATTTTCACCCACACATATTTCAAAAAATTACAAATAATATTACTCAAACTACTCTACCAAACACCCCCTAACTACCTCAATGTCTCTAACTATACAAACTCAAATGTAAGGTGATTCGAAGGATCGTAGCTTGATGTAACACATTTAATTAAAGTAGTAGCTCGAATGTTGTCCAACCATATTGTCAAAGCTACCAACTTATCCAATAATGAAAACAACATAAATATTGACATATATTTCTCGAATGGTACAACCTTATGAGTGCAATTAATGAATATGTATGCAAATAAAGATTGTCAAATGTAATAAGATTCAATAGCAAAATCTAGGATCAAACTTGAGTTCTCCTACTTTGATTCCATGTTATATTAACAATTTTTTCAAATGTTTAAGCTATTGAAAAATAATAAATTTAATTGTTTAACCGTAGTTATAACTATTCGTCCACTAAAGCTATGATGTCATGGGATATTCTAACCGAGGTCTTAAATCCTTTATAATATGTTAGGAATTAGACACTGTAGGGACTGGGTTTGAGCACTTCTCCTATTGGATGAGTGGACTCAGGCCTAACTAGCCTAATACAATAAATTTGTAAAGAATGGTTTAAGAACTAGGCCTTAGTTGGGATTACAACAACTAAACATGGCTACGAGTGGCTTGAATAACAATGAGACAATTTTAAAGAGTGAAATTCTGTCCTCGGCCCTACCCTGAGGAACTTAAAGTCCTTATTATTTTCTCAATGCCTGGTTACGAAAGTTTATCAGATGGTCCCAGCTACTACTACAATGTTTTCTGCTTCTAAATTGCCTCTCTTCATTCTGGAGGACTTATTACATTATATACTCCCTCTTAGTTGATCTTGCCCCTCCATTTGTTGATCATGCAGGTTACTACTTGAGTGCTTGTCCCATTAGCCACCTTTCTCAGCTTTCTGTGAGCTGCAGCAACCTAGACAATACTGTTCAGGGGTCACTTCCTCATTATTGCGGCCAGAATGTTAGTTGTGGGCATTTAATGTGGAGGTGACAGTTTCTCTTTGAATTGCTCCTCCACCATGCTTCCATGACTGATCCATTGTACTTGCCCTTTTCTTGGGATGCCTTGGGAGGTCACCTTTAGTGGTGGGCTACTCTTCCCTTCTATGATCTCGGCTGGCCGAGGACAGGATCGTCCTCGGCGATGATTCTTGGCACTTCGGACTCCCTTCATTCGTCCCCGAACATTTATTCCTCCTCGGCGTGGGCTTTGGGCTTGGTGTAAAATGGGCTGGGGTTGTCAAATTCTTAGGCCCCACAGACACTATTTAACTTAAAAACTTAAATCTATGGGTTTGAATTCAATCATATTTAGTTTCTCAAAAAAAAAAAAAAAATCAATCATATTTATATTAATTTCTCAATTAAAAAAAAAATTCTACTATGTAGAAATTTCACTTATTTGTGTATGCTAACAAAATTCATCCACTAACTCCACCATAAGCAAAAGATCAAGGACCATATGACTCATTATCTATTTACAGATGTGCATAGTTCTTACCAAGGCTTGTTCATGTGATGTCAAAACGGTGCATATTACTACCAATTTTCAATATATGATCTAAACATAATAAATAATGATTGAAATTTTTTGTTTTGCTATTAACCAAAACTAAAAATAAATAAATAAAAATAAATAAATAAAAAAACTCCACATCACACCTATGTTGTATTTGACTCGATGTAAAATGTTTTACAAGTATAAAATATTTTCAAGTGTTCGGGTTGCGTTCTATGAAACACACCGAAAAATGGTTTCTAGTATTTGACTTGCATGTAAAATTGTTGTCAAAAAATATTTAGATAATCCAACAATCACCCCACAAAAACCCAATAACCACCACGCAAAAACCTAAAATCTTATGCTAACCATCCATCCATGCTGATCTAAACCCAACCAACCACCTAGCCAAAACCCAATCATTGTCAACCCCAACCAAAACCCCGCCAAAACCCAAATTGGACCCAACCACTGTCAGCCAACCACCAATTGGTGTTTATTGGTTCATGAGAGAGAGAAAGAGAGGGTGTGGCAGATCTGCACAGAGAGAGAGAGAGAGAGAGAGAGAGAGAGAGGGCATATCAGTCCAAGGGAAAGAGAAAGAAAGAGGGAGGAATAGGGAGAAAGAGAGAGGAAGAAACTTTACTGGCGTTGAGATGGGTTCTCTCTCTCTCTCTCTCTCTCTCTCTCTCTCTCTCTCTCTCTCTCTCTCTCTCTCTCTCTCTCTCTCGTAGCTGAAGGGTGTAAAATGACTATAGTGAAAATAAAAATGTAAAATATTTTATGGTCCATTGATCAAACCATGTTTTACGGGCAACTAATAATTAATTTCAATTTAACCGAGTTTTTCTATCCACCCAAACACCCTTAAGGGTGTAAAATATTTTACATAAAGATTTTTCACCCGAAAGAAATGCACTTCTAGTTTTGTTCCACTTAAAATCAGGGTCATCTTTAGGGTCCGTTTGAGATTTTCTTATTTTGCTGAAACTGAAAACTTTTTGTTGAAAGTACTGTATATAAAGGTAAAAGTTAGCTGAAATAGTACAGTGAGACCCATGAATAATATCAATAAGTGCAATGAGACTCATAAATAGTAACAAAAATAAGCTAAATAGTAAAATAATTTTTGCAAACAAACACTTGGCTTGCATTTGCGTGCAAATTATTTTGTGTTTTGCGTTTTTGGCTAGGTCTCACGGTACTATTTACGACCCAGCAAAAAATGCGCATAACCATGCATTTCTGTGTCCCATAGCACTATTCATAGTTTAAAAATTATTTTACTATAGTGTTTTCAGTAATAAATTTTCAATTTTCAGCAAAATAAGCGGTATCCAAACAAATCCTTAAAGGATTTGAGGCTTGAAAGAGAGCTACTTTTTTCGCATGGTCTGTTCTGTCAACTTACTTGATAACGAAAGCACATAAATCATGACCTTTCCCTTTTTTTTTTTTTGGTTAGATGTATGGGCTACCCATCTATTGTGGGTGGCGGTGCCCTTTAACCCAGGGCAAGGGGCATGCTGAATATTGGCTCCACAAGTGAATACTGACCTTTCCCTAACTGTACTTTTACAACCTATTGTGAGTTATAAGTCCAATAAATAGACTGCACGAGAGATAGTCATTAATGCAAATTATAAGTTCTACACTGTCAAACAAGATTTAATACTTCTTTTTCTTTTCCCCATAGATGATAGAACTCCTAACCATAAGACAATGAAGTTTCCCTCATCAAAACCTCTTTCTTGTTCCTATATAATTATTTTCTCAATCCTCCTCGTGTTCAACATTTTCCATAACACTACTGGCAGCACTACAAGGCTGCCTAGGAATGAAACAGTTCCCGCAGTTATAATCTTTGGAGATTCAATAGTGGACACGGGCAACAACAACTACATTAAAACTGTGGTTAAATGTGATTTCCCACCATATGGGAGAGATTTCATCGGTGGAAAACCAACTGGAAGGTTTAGCAATGGAAAGGTACCAGCAGATTTTTTAGGTAGTGTCTAGCATTTACTTTTCGTTTTACAGCTGTCTCGCACCATATATAGTACTTTTTGGACTTATTGTAGTGTCCTTACAGCTAGTGAATTGGAACAGTCCAGGACTCCAGGAATCATTGTAATTTACGACCAACATCCAAAATTTACAGTTTAAATTAATCTCTTTATGCATTTTTAGTAAGATATTCATTTTATAAGTATTAAATATTTGTGGGGGTGTGGAGGGTAAAAGCCAGAATTTAAGTTTTCAAAAAAAAAATTTATATACATATATACTTAAATTATTTTAGAGTATAATTTTTTGTATAAAAATAAATAAATAAATAACCTCCCCCTCCACACACACACACACACAACCCCCCCCCCCCCAAAAAAAAAAAAAAAAAAAACCTTTTGAGGACCCAATGCATAGTACAATTATATCATTGACCATTTCACATGCAATGAATGAATGCTCAATAATATATTTTACTGAAAATTTCTTGACACAAACTTTCAGCTGAAATATTTGGTGTTAAGAAGATTCTACCGGCTTATCTTGATCCAAATCTTCAACTTCAAGACCTCCTTACTGGTGTAAGTTTTGCCTCTGGCGGTACAGGATATGATCCTCTCACTGCTAAAATTGTGGTAACCTTCTTTCTTACTCCTCTTTTTTTTTTTTTTGAGTCCTATATATTGTAACAATTACTTTTGATTTTCTTAATTTTCCATCATCAGTCTGTCTTATCGTTATCGGATCAATTAGACTTGTTCAAAAATTACATAAAGAAGATAAAGGAAGCAGTAGGAGAAAGCAGAACAGCTACTATACTGTCAAAAAGTATATTCATAGTGTGCGCAGGGAGCAATGACATTGCAAATACTTATTTTTCTACACCGTTTAGGATAGCCCATTATGATATTCCCGGATATACTGATCTAATGGTTAGATCAGCTACAAGTTTCTTGCAGGTATGTTTATAAAGACACAATGCCATTGCAATTTGCAAACATGTACATTAATTTGGACCAATATGGTAATCACCACCATCATGTTTTAATAGTTTTGATTTACTTGGATATGGGGTATTTTATCCACTGCTTCAGGTATACAATTGTAATACAAAAGGAGTGAGTCTAATTATCTTCCAATTCATGATGAGAAAACTCTCATTAAACACATCTTTTTTACATTTTTTTTTTCCTTTTATCGTACCACATAATATTATATATGTGACTGACCTTAACTAATCTGTTAAAAATCTATATAGCCGGAAAAAATAGACCTTGTATTGGGAATATATTTTCCCACCAGCTATGAGAGAGGGCAAACATATACCAGATACAGGATATGCCTTCTCTTATAACCATCCTCAGAACTTTGAAACTAATGTTTTGTTACTATTATTTTATCGTACCACATGATTTTGGTTTCTCAAATGTTGGTATGTCAAATTGTACTAACGGAAAATTATAATTTAGTAGGTGCACTGATAATCGTCATCATCATTATCTCTAATGCTTGTGATTCACTTCAATATGAGTTTAGCTTACCTCTAGTACTTTTTTAATTAGAATCTCTTTTTGTTTTAATGAGAAACTATCATATCATCCACTAACTAAATAAAAAGTAAAGATTAAAACTCATTATCACTTGTCATTGTGTATTTAAAACAAAAAAAAGACCTCTAGTTAAAAAAGCACTGGAGATAAGCCAACCCTTTCAATATTAGGTTGCCTCTAACGGGTTGTATTGTACCCTAGAATTCCTATAATTCCAAGGCTTTTTATATAATTCTTCTATTGAAACTAGGTTAATTTAGCCCAAATTGTGCCAAATGGGTCAAAAAATGGTCCAATAATATCAAACTGAATTCGGTATGATCAATAACCCATGGCTAACCTAGTCGCATCTATATCAGATCCAGTTCAGACTTGTGCTACAAAACTACATCGTTTGCCACTACTGTTTCTAATTATTCTGTAATATTATCTATATATATATATATATATATATAAAACCGAAACTTTTGAAACTCTCACAATTTTCCGCATCATCACTATTTTCTTTTTCTTTTTATTTTTGATTCTTTTTATTTTAGATTTTATATCTTATAACAATAATATTGAAAAACGTATACAAACTTAGAGACCTATTTAAGGGCTCCATAAAACTTGATGGACAAGAAAATATATTCTAAAATAAGCCCTACTTAATACCTAAACATAATAGGAACCAAATTTGACCTAAAAAAACATTAAAAGAGCCTAAAAACAAGGAAATAAATCAACTAGACCTAAAATAACATTTTTTGCATAAAAATACCAAAATCTCTTCTCTTCTTAAAATCCTAGCAATTACCATCTCAAAACCCTAAACTCAACTTCACTTTAAGATTAAAAAAATAAGGAGAGAGACTCACGTAAAAAAAAAACGTAGATTTTGTCTTTTTTTATTTGCTTTCATATGTGCCTGAAATTTTTATTTTATTTTATTGTTTTATTATATTTAGAATTGATTTTCTTATAAGCATTTGGGTTAATCTCTATATTTTGATAGTGTTTTTATGGGTTTGGTTTTTGAGTTGAAATTCTAATAATTATTTTATATTGCATATGGCAGATGAAGCTGTGGGGCCCTAATTGCACTAGCTGCACCGGCCCACTACATATGGCCCAAGGCCCGCGCCGAGGATGACCTGTCCTCGGCACACCGACTTCACTAAAGGAAAAATATCCCATATTCTTTGAATATATCTCACCAACATTCTGACTACTTTAATGACAAAGTGACCTGAAAACCCAAGGCATCAGTCACTTCAACTAGTATAAAGCCTGCAAAGGTGGCTTTGACCTAACATAAAGCCTGTAAACTACAGATGATGTGACAAACTCCTGTACACGACGATTAGATAATTGACAAGTGAATGGTCAAGATCAACGAAAATAAGACTATATAACTAGTAAGATCCCCTGGAGAAGGGGGGGGGGGGGAGATCCTCGGTGAGAACCGATGATCAATAAGCCTTACAAACACTTGGCCAAAATGACAACGGGGTGATGATCTTTCTTACATAAACTTCTAAGTCCAGTTCGTATAGGGGGATCCGCCCCAAAATTCGTTGTTTACCCGTTATACGCCTAGTCCTTCCTACCCATTTCTCTACAAATTTTATTGTCTGGGGTCCATTACATTTTGAGCCCCTACAATTGGCGTCGTCTGTGGGAAGGACTTGTGCATTAGCGGCACGACGTAAAGAAAACAACACGACAAATCAATCGAGAAAAGATGCAGATCCATACAGTTTTTAGCAACAATATTCATCCGGCAGTCTACAACAACAAGAAACAAATGCAAAAAAAAAAAAAAAAAAAAAAGAGACAGCACGTAAAATAAGTCTACTTCTTTTATTCATATATAAAAAAAAAGACTACATCTTTTACAAGTAATGCCCAGGGGGCTTGTTCTAAAGCTAACTACAAAGGCAGACGCTTGACAAAGCTGGCAGAAGAACAAAAGGCGAATGCTGGACGACGATGGCAGAAGAACGAAAGATAGAAAAAGAGAGTAGAAGAAGAGATGAAGAACAAAGGGTAGAAAGCAAAGTTGGCAGAAGAACAAAAGGTGGAAAAGAAGTGAAGGAAGAAAGGAGGAAAAGAAAGAAAGAAAGTTGGCAGAGGAACAGAAGAGGAACAGAAGATAGAAAAGAAGGCTGGATGAGAAGGACGAGAGGAGGAAAGAAAAGAAGAAAGCTCGTTGAAGAGCAAAAGAGAGAAGAGAGAAGAAGGATTTGAAGATAGGAAAGCTACATTAGGGGCGGAAGAGGTAGAGGCACAGGACGGCTCCGTTTTAGGGTTCCGCCTGATTTCCCTCCCACCCTCAATGCAGCCGGCTCGGGGGGTCAGTGACCCGTACCCAAGAGAAGGTGGTTACGTTCTTCCTGGATCTTCCTCCAGACGACGAGGAGGGCTCCTCCTCTGGTTAGGTTGAAAAGGAAGAGAATCTTCAGATCTCCCACACACCCCTCCCAGCGTGGCGGCCAGGCTTGGAGTGCCATCCTCGGCTCCTGATAGGGGCTTTGCATCCCCAGGATCGCCCTTTCCAAGGGCCAACTTCTTCGTAGGGGCTTCGGCGGCTGTGTTTGGCAGAGCCTTTTTGGGGAGGTGTTTATGGGAGAAATTTGATATGGACGTTTGTCAAGTGTGAAGAAGAAGGCTGCCCTGGAAGCGTCTTATATAGGTGGTGGGATATTTATGAGTGCCAATCTGCCATAAATCCCAGGGAGAAATTTTCGGAGGCAATGATGCCGCCCCAACTTCCAAGGGGCTTGCCAACCGTTAGATCCTCGTAGATCCATAGCCATCATTAATGAGGAGACGTCTCACTAAACGAGAAGACACCGAAGCGTCAGAACGCCTTACCCGGACAACCCAAAAGACGCTTCGTAGTCTGAAGAATCCCACCAAACGAAGAGGCAAAACACGGCAAGGTCTTATCCTCTACCAACTCCAGCATTTACTATTATTATTATTCTGTTTGAAAACTGTAATTATTTAATGTTTATTGTAAAACGCGGCAAGAATTAAAAAGGGCCACAGATAAATAGATAAAATAAATGATTAAATGAGAAAACTAGGTACTGGACAGAACCAAGGCATTGCATGGTCCTCGGACCCAAGCCTCTGGGGAAACCAGATACTTCAGATGATTAAAAAAGAGAAAACTAAGTACTGGACAGAACCAAGGCATTGCATGGTCCTCGGACCCAAGCCTCTGGGGAAACCAGATACTTCAGATGATTAAAAAAGAGAAAACTAGGTACTGGACAGAACCAAGGCATTGCATGGTCCTCGGACCCAAGCCTCTGGGGAAACCAGATACTTCAGATGATTAAAAAAGAGAAAACTAGGTACTCGACAGAACCAAGGCATTGCATGGTCCTCGGACCCAAGCCTCTGGGGAAACCAGATACTTCAGATGATTAAAAAAAGAGAAAACTAGGTACTGGACAGAACCAAGGCATTGCATGGTCCTCGGACCCAAGCCTCTGGGGAAACCAGATACTTCAGATGATTAAAAAAAGAGAAAACTAGGTACTGGACAGAACCAAGGCATTGCATGGTCCTCGGACCCAAGCCTCTGGGGAAACCAAATACTTCAGATGATTAAAAAAGAGAAAACTAGGTACTGGACAGAACCAAGGCATTGCATGGTCCTCGGACCCAAGCCTCTGGGGAAACCAGATACTTCAGATGATTGAAAATGAGAAAACTAGGTACTGGTCAGAAACAAGGCATTGCATGGTCCTTGGACCCAAGCCTCAAAGGAAGCCAAGCATAAAATGAGAAAACCAAGCACTAAACAAAGCTTAAAGCATTGCATGGTCAAAGACCTCAGGTCAGCAGGAAGAAAATCTCCCCGTAAAAACTAAACGCTAAGAAAAATCGAGGTCTTGTACAAACTTCAGGCCCAAACCTTTATGGGAATCAGTCACTATGAGCTCAAAACTAAGGCGGAGCCAACTCCCTTTCAAGCGCCAAATAAACGAGTCCTATCAGAGACAAAAAACCATGAAAAATTGAGTACTATAGCACAAACGACCCAAGCCCAACCATCCTCGGGCGACACTCTGCGCAAAAAGAAAGCTGCATAAACGGCTGAAATAGCAATAAACACTAACGATAAGGTAGAACCCAACCAGCCGAGAAAACGTGCCGAGGAAATCAAAATCCTCCTCCTCGCCCAAGGGGACGTGCAGCAGAATTTTGAGGGGCTATTGTGGGGCCCTAATTGCACTAGCCGCACCGGCCCACTACATATGGCCCAAGGCCCGCGCCGAGGACAATGCTAAGGCCAAGGACAAATGGGAGAGAACCCAGGACGTCCAAAGGCCACGCCGAGGATGACCTGTCCTCAGCACACCGACTTCACTAAAGGGAAAATATCCCATATTCTTTGAATATATCTCACCAACATTCTGACTACTTTAATGACAAAGTGACCTGAAAACCCAAGGCATCAGTCACTTCAACTAGTATAAAGCCTGCAAAGGCGGTTTTGACCTAACATAAAGCCTGTAAACTACAGACGATGTGACAAACTCCTGTACACGACGATTAGATAATTGACAAGTGGATGGTCAAGATCAACGAAAATAAGACTATATAACTAGTAAGATCCCCTGGAGAAGGAGGGGGGAGATCCTCGGTGAGAACCAAGGATCAATAAGCCTTACAAACACTTGGCCAAAATGACAACGGGGTGATGATCTTTCTTACATAAACTTCTAAGTCCAGTTCGTATAGGGGGATCCGCCCCAAAATTCGTTGTTTGCCCGTTATACGCCTAGTCCTTCCTACCCATTTCTCTACAAATTTTATTGTCTGGGGTCCATTACATTTTGAGCCCCTACAGAAGCATCTCTATTTTTTGGAGAAAAATCAAAACTGCAACATATGTCTTCCAGCTCAAGGTGTGGTAAATTTTTATATGTTCTTACTTTATTGAGAATTTTTATTTGGGTTCATGTGATTTTTTTTTTTTTATTAATGCTTTGATTTTTAGTTGATTAATTATTTGTTTGAATTAATTTCAATTAATTATTTGTTTGGATTCAACGTAAAAGATAATAGAATTAGGTTTTATAAATTTGATAATGTTTCATATTTTGAGTTGTTTATATTATTTAGACTCCTGGTAAGACTATCTCTTCTCTCCTTAAGACCCTAGCAATTACCATCTCAAAACCCTAAACTTAACTTCACTTTAAAATTAAAAAAATAAGGAGAGAGACTCAACTAAAAAAAAAAAGTAGGTTTTGTCTTTTTTATTTGCTTTTATATGTTTTTTTATTTAACTATCCCGTGCATCGCACGGGTTAGCGAGTAGTTTATCACTAAAGTTAAAGTACATGTTGTTTTGTTACGTGTATGAATTCCCACTTAACAATGGGTCATTTACCAACCAAACCCCTTCCCCTTTGCCCAAAAAAAAAAAATCTTTTTCTACATCTCCAAGTTACTTCTTCTACCTTTGTCCAAAACGATCTGCTCTTTCATTGGTGATTTCTCCATGCACCATCTATTCACAGCATTACTGCTTAGGTCGTTCATGTGTTTTGCCAGTGATAGTAGTCATGGTCGCTGGATTAGCTTCTAGTAGCATGGTCTATGTCTGCGAACCAATTAAATGTCAATGCTCTTATGTTGTTGCCTCCAATCACTACAACCAATTAAGGTGGTCAACACACCCACATGGTCATAGACTCTCACATCAACTGGCTGAAGCCGTGGTCCACACAGTTTCTGTGGAAAACATTGTGTGGGAAACCGTACTTTGATACCAATTTGGTCCCAAAGAAATACAAGTCTCATGAGGTCGGAAATCATATGCAAAGAGTTTGTTTATAAATGAAAGGAGCTAGACATCCTCTATTTATAAACATTCAAGCACCCTTTCATCAAGAGTTGTAACCCATTTGGAAGATTTCAAATCTAGAAACAAACACAACCCTCTATAAAGTTATATATAACTAGGAGACGAACTAAAAAAACTAGTTTGATGATGCCTTACAATACTGACAAAAACATATGCCATTGTAGATATCATATGCTAAGAATAATTTGCATTTTCTTTTTGTTGATCATTACTTATGAATTCAGGATTTGAAGTAGTGGATAATGGATGTTGCGGCACGGGAGATTTTGAGGTTGGCATCTTATTGCTTACAATCCAAATACATGCAAGGATGACACTAAATACATCTTCTGGGACAGTTATCACCCCACTGAACAAGCTTATGCCTTGCTAACCTCCCAGATGATTAAGAGCACCATTCATAAATTTTTCTAAGAGACATTCTATTTACTTCATCATATTCTAATTAAACTGCTTATAATACAAGTTTTATTTATTTATTATTACCTATGTCACTGTAAAAATGAGATTTTTTTTTTTTTTCTATTTTACTTGTGATGTAACATGCCCTTGAATGTACTCATTTGGATCTTTCTGTTGATGAACTTCAAATGGAAATATTTATGATCAATAAGTGCAACTAAATATACTCTTTCGTTTATTATAAAATGAAGGGATAAATGTAATCTTGGTCCCTATATTTTGAGTCTATTTCTATTTTAGTCCTTACTTTTCTATTTTACTTCTTTTAATTCTTAAAATGAAAAAATGTGTTTCATTTTATTCCCTACCATCATCTCACTAAGAGAAATTGTTAATGTGGCAAACGGAGTGCACGACACATTAAATACTTACATGGCCATTAAAATAAGAGTAATGATATGTCTACAACATTTTTACAACAAATTTTTAGTAGCAGGTTGATACTGGTTGTTATTGTTGGGGCAAAAAAATAATCTTAGTATTAGCTTTAAATTTGAACCAATAACAACTAACTACCTGTAATTTGTTGTAAAAATGTTATAAAAGTATTATAGACATAACACCTCTCTTGAAAATAACATTAAAAAAATTATTTGGAATTTAAAATACGCCACTTCAGCGTTTTAATTTAAAATTTTAAAAACAAAAAATTTCTAATTTTCTTTTCATTATTTTTTCGGAGGAACATGTAGATTTTTCTGATGTTCTTCCCCCAGAAAATGATTGATTATTCTTCATGTTCTTCCCCTAAGAATCTGGAAAGCACGGGTGCGGCGCCAGAGGCGCCGCACCCGCGTCCGACACGCACGGGTGCGCCGACGCGGTCCGGACACCGTTGACCGCGTGTCCGTGCCGCGTCGGGCCGCGTCGGCCACGTGGCGAAGCCGACGCGCGCCGACGCGGCTCAAAATCGGGCCGACTCGGCTCGATTCGGGCCGTATCGGCCGTTTCGGCCGTATCGGCCGAAACTACCGATACGGCCGGTTCAGGCCGAAATTCAAAAAAAAAAAAAAAAAAAAGGTGCAAAACGCACCGTTTTACTAAACCTAAAACCTAACACACTCTCACACACTCTCACTTTGTCCAGAATCACTCTTTGCCCTCCGTCCCTCTCATTCCATCTCTCCGTCGCTCTCCATCTCCATCGCTCTCTGGTTGCTATTACATCTCGCCATTCATAGTAGGCTACAATTTCTGCTACTGCAGCCATCTGAAAGAGATCACTTTGCGTTGTCCGAACAAAGTAAGGAAACTGAAGTGAATTCAGGGTGGGGTCAGTTGCTGCATAGGATAATAGAGGTACATGGAGTTCATTCGCAATATGTGAAATTACATGAGCCATAACTGAGTACTGGGGACCAAGTATGGCCACTGTATAATTCTCCATAAACTGTAAAGCTGTAAAAGGACATGAATAACAAAGCTTGTATAAAATTCTCAACTTGCATTATGGAGAAAGTGAAAAATTGAGAATGAACAGACAAGAGATGTTACAGAGAATGTACCCTCAACAATACCCATAAATCCGCTAGATAATTTGGTATCCTGCATTGAAAGTTTCAACTTAGTTCCAACTAAAACTGCAGGATTGGAATTCACATCTTCGATTGCAGCTTCTATTGCGACTTTTGAAACTTTGCAGGGTTGTATTTAATTTATGAACATCATGTTTTAGTTATTAAATTTGGTATTTGTTTATATAATGTGAAAAATTATGCTTAGCAATATATTAAAAATATAAATTATAATATTTTTAATAATTTTTTAATCGCCGAGTCCCGCCGCACCCGCACCCACCTTTTTCAAAAATTGTCGAGTCCCGCACCCGTACCCGCACCCGCACCCGAATCCCGAAACGCACCCGTGCTTCTTAGCTAAGAATATGGTTGCCCAAAAAATTAAAAACTCAAGATTTTCTTTACTTTTCTTGCATTTTCTTAGCATCAAAACAGACAAAAACACATACAAAACCATGATCAAACTCAGCAATTCTAATACAATAAACTAACGATATTCAAACAACGGTCAGACCAAAAACAAAAAACCAAAACCCAAAGTTGATTCTCGTCAGCTTTAGATATGGTTAGATCAAACCACGGCGACCCACCCAGCCACCATCGATCTGGGTTTAGAGAGAGAAAGAGGATGAGATTTCAGCCAACCATGGGTTTCGGCCATGAGTCTTGGGTCTTCAACCATGGGTTTTCGGCCATGAGAGAAGAGACAGAGAGCTCGGGATCTTCCACCGGAGATCGACGCCGCAATTGGAATCTTCCACCACGATGCTGGATAAATGGGTTGGAGTGGAATACTGGGACTTGTTTCTTGTTAGCCTTGATATTGGGGTTTCTTGCCTTTTCTTTTTCTTTCGTGGATGAGGCAAAGAGTAGGAAAAAATTTGGTGTAATGGTTTTTGCGTTGAAGGGATTTGATGTTTTTGGGTAGGCTCTCTTTTTGCGTTGAAAGACTTTTTTTTTTTTTTAGGCTGAGACGTCTTTTATTGTTTTCAATTAAAATTAAAATTGAGAACCTGATATTTGGAGAAGAACTCTGAACTCTGATGAAGATTGCAAAATATGACAAAAAAAATAATGAAAAGAAAAGAATATTTAATTTTATTACTTAATTTGATTTTTTTTTTTTTTTCTATTAGTGAGACGATGGTAGGGACTAAAATAGAACGCATTTTTTTATATGGACTAAAATAGAAATGGATCTAAAATATAGGGATCAAAAGTGCATTTATGCCTAAAATGAAAATGTAGATGTTAATATACCAATGCCTATTCTAATTAAACTGCTTATAATACAAGTTTTTATTATTGAGTAGTACTATAACCACAAACTATTTTACAACATTTTTAAAAACTAGTGATGTGGTCAACTTCTTATTGGTTTTTGTTTAGACCCACCATTAATATGACTTTTTCATTTACTAATAATCACTCACCACATCAACAATTTATATAATTTTTTGTAAAAAAAATTATATTCCTAGCATTATTCTTTATTATTATTATTATTATTATTACCACCTATATCACTGTAATAAAAGCGATTTTTTCCCCATTTTGCTTGTGATGTAACATGCCCTTGAATGTACTCATTTGGATCTTTCTGTTGATGAACTTCAAATGGAAATATTTATGATCAATAAGTGCAACTAAATATACTCTTTTGTTTATTATAAAATGAAAATGTAGATGTTAATATACCAATGCATATTCTAATTAAACTACTTATAATACAAGTTTTTATTATTGAATAGTGCTATAACCACAAGCTATTTTACAACATTTTTACAAACTGGTGATGTGGTCAACTTCTTATTAGTTTTCATTTAGACCTACCATTAACATCATTTTTTTATTTACCAATAACCACTCATCACATCAGCAATTTGTATAATTTTTTGTAAAATTTTTGTATCTCAAGCATTATTCTTTATTATTATTATTATTACCTATATCACTGTAATAAAAGCGATTGTTTTTCCTATTTTGCTTGTGATATAACATGCCCTTGAATGTACTCATTTGGATCTTTCTGTTGATGAACTTCAAATGGAAATATTTATCAATAAGTGCAACTAAATATACTCTTTTGTTTATTATAAAATGAAAATATAGATGGTAATATACCAATGCTTAAAGATAATATTTCACTTTTTAGTATGTAACCTTTTAAACAAGGGTAAAACCTAGTTACAGTTATTTAGGTGTTGTATTATCTTAGATCACTTAGTTAAATTCAACTATATGACAATATTGGCCAATGTGGTGCAAGCAATGTTATCTTCCTCCAAAGACAATTAAATCTATCTATGTGACTTATAAATTGACTAATTTAATTAAATAATTGATATTAATTGAGAAACCTAATCTATAGCACCTACAAATTAAACTATACCTAAGTTTTGTCCTTGAAGGAAGCTCAGAACTACTATGCGACTGTTAACTAAAATATCTATGGTTAACTAATTGGCTGCTAGGGAATAGTCGAGGCCATACTCAATCGAAAAAGAATGTTATCCAAAAAATATTTCAAGTAATGATAGTAATTATGGAGTCTTCTAATTGGATTGCATTGCTCATTGGATTAACTCATACATTCTATTAAATGGATTAACTCATGATACAATCTTTGGGTATAACCTTAGTGTTAATTTAAAGATGTGAGTGCTTTCCAAGTAATTTTTAATTTTTAAAATATCCCTTCCTTTTTAACAAGAGGCAAAATAAAAAAATGAAAATTTATTTTGTAGGATTTATCTAATATTGTTTATTATATCCTTGTATTAAAATTAAACCAATGAGATTTTGACATCTACATAATTTAAATTAATTTTTAAGAACCATTCAAAATAAATTAACTATAATCACATAGATTTAACCTAATTTACAAAAATGCATCTTAGCCATTAGAACTTGATGTGGCTTGATATCTTTTGATTCAGTGATCCGATTTTATCATTGTAAACTTTGATGTTAACCAAACGGTCATATTGATGGTCTTACTCCTAAGGTATTAACGATTATCATTACTGATTAGGGTATGTAACAGATTAAGGGGGACCTTTTCGATAATGCTTGTTGTCAATAACGACCAATCAGCAAGTAATTGCTCAACATTCCAAAGATGCACTAACTTAGGATAAATGCCTTGCTTCTACCAATTAGATAATGAGTACATGCATTTTAACAACATAATAGTTTTTTTTTTTTTTTGCAAGCCTAGCAACATAATGCACAAACTTGAGTTTTAATTTGATACAATATCATACAACCAACTTAGTGATAAGATTTGTTCAAAATGGTACCTAGTTGATCATAAGAAGGAATGGACCGTTGTTAAGAGGTACTTTGAAAAAAGAAGGTGACAAATTAAGTAACAATTGATCTCAATGTATTTGGATGAAAGATTTCATTGCGAGCAACTATATTGTACTCTGATTATTGTAGCAGATAGGGGTGATAGATGACTAATTTGAAGAAGCCAATGTAGCTATAAAAGCTTAGAGGTAGAATCAACAAGGTTGTTATTGTATACTCTGGGAATATGCTCCCTTCCTCTCACAAAGGGGTGGGCCCTTGGGCCCTATGGTGGGTGAGACCCACCCTTCTCTGTGTGTGTGTGTTCCTCAATACTTAATAACTAATTGACCTGGATTTTTGACATAGGGCTATTTAATTGACCTGGATTCATTTTGAGTTATAAGGAGAGGGAATGCATTGCCTCTTGAAATGTTCATGCTAGCCACATTATTTATTGTAGTAGATACTAGATAGGGGTGATAGATGACTAATTTGAAGAAGCTAATGCAGCTATAAAAGCTTAGAGATAGAATCGACAAAGTTGTTATTGCATACTTCGAGAGTATGCTCATTTCCTCTCACAAAAGGGTGGGCCCCTCCCTCTCCCTAAAGTTGAAAATATCTAAATATATCTACATATATGTAATATGTTTTAGGACAGTGTCTATTGCATAATCATAATGCAAGAAATTTCAATTCAAAAAATAAATTGTGTATGCTGTGGCCTGCAACAAGATATGTAATTATGTACTAACAATTAATTAATAATTATACTTTGGCTAGGTGCTTACAAACTTTGTACGCCACAACACACCCCACTAAAGCATGAAACGACGCCGTATGGAGTTGTAAAACTGAGGCATTTTTGGCTTGTCCTTGAAACGTTAACGAACTTCCACGTACCAAATGACACGTCCCCACGCAAAATATAACAACCTTCTCAGACGACTCATCCTCTCTCGTTTCTCAAACACGCACCTCTCTCTCTCTCTCTCTCTCTCTGTGTTTGCGATCCCATTTGTTGAATATGTGCGTAATTTGTGTTTGGAACCTAATCTGCTGCTGCAACAATGTCATTCTTGGATTCCGAATCGCCCTCTCTCATGGCGGCGCCACACAAAGCCTTGTTCAAAATAGCCGTGATCGTAAGCTCTCTCTATCTCTGTTTAGAATTTTGTTTCTGGATTCTGGTCTTTTTCTTTCCGTTTGTTTTCCGAGAAAATGCATGCAGCGAAACGTAATCATGGTTTTAAACCTCATATTTATGGAAAGAAAGCAAATCAATATTTAAACGTAGAATCAAAGCATAATTTTCCTCTTTTTTCTTACAACCGAACGGAGGTTTAGGATCTATGAAATAAAAAAAAATTCAAAAATTTCAGATTCAACTCCGTTTGGTTGCTGAGAAAATTTTGAAAGAAATTAAAAAAATTAAAAGAGCTGAAAAATGAAGCGAAACGACGGAAATGTTTCTGTTATTTGTGCGACTGAGCTAAACGGTTGTCGTTTATTGTAAATCATACCTAAAGCTAAAGGCAGTCAGGACTCAGTGGTTTAAGAGAAACTATGAATGGCAAACGCTTATTGTAAAAGCTTTTCTGTGTTACCGATTGTGAATGTTGTTGTAGAGGAAGCTTGTTTTTGGTTGTTTACTAATTAGACTTTTGCTAGAGAGATAAGTCCTTAGTTTGACTCATTTTCTTATATAATTACTCTATACCAAAACTTGATTGATTTTCTATGGGTGTTGTCTTTTTGAATGAATCTAGGATTATCCATGTTGTCCATTTAGATAATAGCAATAACAAGTGATAAATTACCAATAGTTCCAAAAGCTTAAGCGGTTAGGAAATGGTAGATTTAATTATTTAACTCTAATTCTAACAAATCCCTAATCATATTCGAACATGCTCTAATTTATAAAGGAAAATCCTTATTTTTTTGTTCTGAATACATGGATAGTAGTAGCACTTTGTGGGGTTTCTATGATTGTTTTATTCAAACAAATGATTTTTCTGCAGGTCACTTGTGTAAAATGGCAGACATCACTAACCAAGGAATTTCACGTAAGCATCAAAATAGATTTTTCTTTTGCATTTTTGGATTAAGTTTTCTTTTTTTATAACATGTTTCTTGTTGCATTCAACTTTGGCTGAATGCAAACTCTGATATTCCATGTTTCACAGTAATAGAGTTCCGTCATAATGCTTAAAATGTCTTTTTAGCCATAAGCATTTAATTTTTGGTCCTTTTCATTTTGAATTGAAGCAAGTCATCACCAATGAGCTTTATCTCAACTCGCACTTCATCTTCTCATAATAATGGGATGGAGTGTGAACCTAGCCATTGGATACATGTGTAACTTACCAATAATGCACATCATAATTTTTCTAATGGGCTTTGCTTAAATGGAACTTTCTTTATCTATAAAAATGAGGTGGAAATTGAGGTCATGGGACAAGTCTCACTTTGTGCATTTGTAATGTGCTCCCTGTCATCCAGAATGCATTCATCATTATTCATGGCATCATTTTGAAATCCACTTCAACAACTGTTCCAAACAACTTCATAGTGCGTCCTTCAACTCTGGTTATTGATATTCTAAACTTACTGGTAGAGGGTCAGGTCATGGGATTACGTCTTATTAGGAGCATGTGTAACTTTCCAATAAAAAAATCTATGCATGTCATCATTTTGAAACCCACTTTGAAAATTGTACCAAACAACTCCGTAATGTGGTTCTTCAATGCTGGTTATTGGTATTAACTTCTAGAGATCTTTCATTGTAGTGATCAAAGGCTTTCTCCAGAGAATGCAATCATTGCCATCCATGGATGATATTTATTTCATCCAGCCGTCAAAAGAACAATAAATTCTTCTTCTTCCTTTTCTTTTGGTCTGTTGTGCGACATATTTGTTTCCTTAGCTGCCTTCAAGAGAAAATGTTTATGTACATTCTTTAACATACACAATCATTAATGTTGCCCTCATGTTTTTTTGTATTTCTACTTAGCGTCCTTGTTTGTAACAGTAACCTCAAATATACATTTGAAGCTACATGTTGCTGCCACTATAATTGCACTAGCATATTACCAAAATTAGCTATCAGATAGCTCAAAGATTTAAAGTCATTTAATTCACATGCTTGATCTATATTGTTAAGCGAAGTTAAGAAGGGGCTCTATGATAACTATGCAGGGATCCAGTCTCTTAGATCAAGACAGAGAAAGGTCACTTAATGTTTGGAACTTTTGAGTTACCAATCCGGTGTTCGTCAAATATTTTTTGTTGAAAACTATCTAACATTTTGCTATGAAGTTATGTGCATTCACTGAAATGATATTTCTGGCTTGGTAAATTTTCAACTAATTTACTAATATGTAGTATGCCTTCTTGTCAGTTCTATATTTCTACTAACCATAACATAGCTCTGTTAATATGCAAATCAGAAATGGCCTGGCTGGATAGCTGGCTCCTATTTAATAATGATTGTTTAATTGGAGATGCACCTCCTAGCTCTTGTTGATTTGGTTTCTACATTATCCTTTTTTCCCTGCTTTCTTCTTCCCTTTTAGTTTTGTTTATATAAACATATCCACAGTTTATTCTTATCTTACATTTACTTCTGAGTTTTCCCATTTAATGCAAAACATTGATAAAATGGATCCATTTTAACCGTGTATTTTAGCTAGTGTGTAGTGTTGTTATGCTTTTGTCTGACATGTCTGGAAGGGAGCCTTTATACAAGAAGTATTCAGTGGATTCTGCTTTCTGAAAATTCTAGTTTACCTTTCTTTTTAGAATTTCAGTCAGCGCTGTTCTGATCATTGTTTTGTTTTTCCTTTGCTTTCCTGTCTTTTGGGTTCCAGGGAATTTGTATTTTTCAGTTCACTAGTCCCGAAGGAATTTGAAAATTACATCAAGAGTGATACAAGTGTCTTACCCTGCATTGGTGCACTGAGAGAGGTCTAGATCTTCATTTTGTTATTTTATTATTCTTATCAAATGTAATTTCTGTAGTTTTCTCTTTGAATCATATTGTGTGCATTCTTTTTTTCTTGGTTTATGCAGATGAATTTGGAGTGCTTTCCTATAGATAATCAGGTATTTGTTGACAACATCTCTTCTTTCAGTTCTCCTGATGCTATGTCAATCAATGTGCCTCATATCAATTTTAGAGAGTCAACTAATCTGTTTAGTTTTAAATTTCCTTTTATGCAAACACCATCTTCTTGTATTCAACTCGTGAATACAGTATTAAGAAAATATTATTTATATGAGAAGTTCTGATTTGCACAACTTTTGGTGAATCGTGTCCAGAATTATCTTTCCAGAGTATACTTCAGATTATCGGGTTTCAATTTCTTCTCCTGACTGTAATCTTGTTATTGCTGGAAATTTCTTCTTAAACACTTCTTCTACACCATATAATATATGTTGTGTTTATGTTCTCCTCACTGCATCACAACCTATAATGTATCAAGGTTTGCAGAGTACTGAAGTTTCTGCAAATTCTTTTCGGGAGCCAATTCGGCTGCCCATTTTAATTAAGTGTTGCTTGCTAGGCATGGTGACAGATGGTCCTAAAGTTAGAAGACTGTCTTTAATGAATGGTTAACAATGTTCAATCATGATTGTTATTAGCATAAGCTGAAGTCTCAGTTGCTGGTGATTCTAAGACATGTTGAAACTGTTATTACATTGAAGCCAGGCTTTACACCTCAATGCTTAAATAAAAGTGAAATTTGCAAAATATGTATGTAAATTGTAAGGTTCAAAATTTCAATTTACTTTACAGCAGACACTTCTGCCCTCAAAATTAACCACCAGAAATTTTTACATGGACCATATAAGAATTAGCTGTTTGATACTACTGAATCTAGTGAACTCCTGCCATCTTCCTCTGTTACGAACCTAGGAAATACAAACTATCTTAAATGAGTCATTTGACGTTTATAATTTTATGCTAGGATATTTCCAACCCATTTGAGTTTAGACTAATTCCTACAGTACATGAGCCCCTTCACTTGTCATCTATACTACTATTTAAGGGACTTCTCTTGTTTGGATTCCTATTTTTATGCGCCCAAAATACCCTCAAATCCACTTATTTAGAAAGTATAAAATAGGGTTAGACACATAAAATTACTAATTTAAAAACTCCTAAATTTTAGATAAATTTGAAAAAACAGTTTCTTCCATCCATGTTATTTCTACCTCCCCCAATTAATAATTTTCAACATGCTAAATTTCCTCAATACATATCACACGTTCAACCCCACTATGTCATATATGATAACTCTTTTGGCTAGAGTCCTTTATGGCATCACTGCTCCATGAGGACTCAAATTTAATATTGGAAGCTTCATACTTACAATACAAACATAAATAGAAAGTAAATCCTCCCTCTTTGATGATAAAAGAGTATTTGTAACAATAAAGAAAAGAACGGAGATTCATGAGATTTTCTCCATACCAAAGTTGCAATCAGAAACTGCCCTGCACCTCAGTATGGGATTTCTTCTTGGATTTTTCTCTAAGAAAAAGCAAGCAGTCAAATTCTAAATTACTTGACACAATTGAGAAAATTCTGAAACTGCATAAACTGTACAATAGGCACTAAAAGTTGCGAAGCACCCAGACTGCAATGCTAGTGAAGAAATTCTTCCATTCAGTGATCAGTGGGCAACAATTAAACACATGATTCCTATTTTATCCAGAAAATCGGCTTCACATCTTTGGGTTTTGGTGTTAATATAGATTCAATTTAAATTTGTATGGATGAAGAGGTTATTATTGAAGTCTCTGTCCATGTGGATCATAAATGCTTTTTTTTCACAGCTCTTGCTTCATTTTCTTAATCTCAGGTCATTAAACTTGCTTTTAGTTAGACTTTTTCATTAAATATTGTCTGTCTCTGTATAGATTAGATAATGCTTTGGTGAAGGTTCAGGAGAGTTGAAACATAAAATTTCAAGATGTGTGGAAACTGGAAAGGGAATCTGTATGCTTTACAGACAGTCCTGCATTTGGCTACTCTGACATCTGTTGGCAAGGACATTTAGGATTATAGTTACTGCTGAGCATCCCAGCCATATTGATTTTCACTTTTGTTCTAGCCATTTAAACGAAATTTGAAATAGCTTTATTAACTTATATCCCTTCAATGCAGGCTTTTATCACTAATAATGAAAGAGCATTGGAGGAACTTTTTGGTGATGTTGAGAACCATCGCAAGTTTGATGCTTGTTTAATGTGATGGCAACTCAAATTTCTACAATATTGCTTCATTGAAGGTTTGAGTCTTATACTAAAAAAATTTCTTTCTGTGATTACTTATATTCAATATAAATTTATGTTTGTGGGTTCCAACTAACTCAACCAGTAAAATCTCTGATAGTTGAATAAAAGATATAGGGTTCAATCCCCGCCTACATAAAAAATTAATTGGTGTCTTAGTTTGATGATAAAGAGCTATCATCAGGAGCAGACGCCATAAGTTAAAACTCTCTCTCAAAAAAAAAAAAATATGTATATATATATATGTATATAAATATAAATTTATGTTTACATGTGGCCTCCATTTATTATATCACCAATAATGTTAAATCAGAAACACGCTTAATTTTTCTAATTGCCTTTTTTAACTTATGATCTAGTTTTTATGCTTTTTTATAGTTTGGGTAAAAAATCTGGGAGTGGGAACAACTTTCTACTCCAGTATCATGTTTTTAGTTACCATAAATGCACAGATATAGCATGTGACAAATCTTGTGTACCATCCTGTAGCACTAGACTAGTCTTCTGTATCCCTTACATATTTTCACTCAACCATTTGTGTTACGCTTTATTTTTATTATCCTAAATTTGCTCATTCAAACTGAATTATTAATAAAACTCTGCTCCATTTCTCATGATTCAACTTTTTTCTCCTGATTCAATCATGCTCAATGTGGAATTTGCCACTCATATGCAAATTGTTTAACTAATTAGCTCTTAATAAATAATGATAACAGTGAGCTCAGTGTTTTATTGGAATTTACTGCATATGTTTCATGTCTTCTCTATTTGGTTGAATTTTCCAGATGAGGACAACTAGAATGACCATGTTTATCTTCTTGGCCATGTGTAAAGTCTTCCATCGTTGTTATACAATTCAATTTGGTTTAACTAGGATTTATAGAACAAAATAAAGCCTTAGCACGACCATTTTTGGGTGGTTGGAGTCATTTACCTCTTGTATTCATGTTAAGGAATTGAGCAATGGCTTGGGTCTGGCTGCATTAGACCTTTAAGTTAAAGATACACAGTTTATGCATAGCTTTAGCAATGAGTTTAGGCACTGAAGCTTTTATCTTTATTTTTATTTGGCACTATATGTGGAAGAATTTACTCCTTGATAATCAAATCAGTACTCTCCATTATTTTCTATGGAAATTTCTACATATCTTTGCATTTTCTCAGGAGCTGCCATTTGTGCAATATCATGCTGCCAAGGCACTTGATGACTACAAAAGTGGCATTAGCCTACTACAAAGCTTGCTGCTGCAATTTGGAACTGTATTTCTAAATACAAATCTACCACTCCCTACTTTCCATAATAGATCAGTTGATCAGGTTAAATTAATTTTCCTGCCATGACATTCTTTTGGTATGCTCTTCCAGTTTGAATTTATTGAGTGTCTTGAACTTGCATGTATAGATTGCTCCTGTCATACACAAATGGACTTACGATGCAATGTGTCATGTTGGATATGGATGATAATAAATATTTGTATAAGGTAAATCTTCATGTTGTTTTTGTGTTTTCCCCCTCTATGTTTGCTTTTTCATTTTTTTTTCTTCCCTTTTTGTCTTGTGTTTTTATATTAATGGATGGCATATATTTCATATGAAGTTCCCAGCAAAACAGGTGGTCAAACTGAAAGAAAGGAGGTCCTTCTGGAGGACCATGATCCAATCTGGCTTATAGCAGATGTATGTCTAATACATATACTGTTGACTCCCTTACAATTAATATTTACTTTTTTATAATTATTATAATAAATATAGGGGAGGAGATTTCATTCCACTTATAATTAATAATTCTCATATTTTATAACTAATAGTTTTTCAAAACGTTTCCTTATGACTATTATTAATAGGAATAAAATAATTATACTAATTTTAAATATTATATGAATTAATAAAGTTAATTACCTTTTTTTCCTTCAAATCCTTGGCTATTTTTAAGATTCTTTTCTTTTCTTTCAGAAACTATTACTCCTTACATTGATTTCTGTTCACATAAGCCAAAGTCTCAACTAGGTTCCTCTTTGAACATTCCGTCAAACCTCTTTTTTTCTCTTGTTTCCATCACTCCTTTACATTTTCTTTTTACCTTTATACACACACACGCACACACACGTCACTCATATTAAAATTGTTTATGGTTCAATTTATTAACTAATAAATATCTAAATAATCTTAGTTTTTTGTGTTTTTGTCTGGAAGTCCAAAAAAAGAATTCTTTTATTCATTAAAGTTGTAAGGAATTTTAACTAATCAATAATTTTTCTATCCATCTTGATTATAAATTATAACAGGGTCAGCTGTATAGTTTTTCTTTCGCTTCAATATCTTGACATGAATTCCTTTTTCCACTAACTGAAGTATCAGGCTAGTGAACGTTTGCTTGAGAAGATGACCAACTTCATATTGAAGAACAAAGCTGTGCAAATCTAACAGAGTAGAAGGTTGGTGCAGGCATTTGATGTTGAACTTTGCATGTACATAGTTTTTAGCTTATTAGTGTTTCTTAATGTTAGGGATTTAACACATTATCACTGTTTATTTCACCTATTTTGTAGTATTTTTTTTTTCTCTAAGCAATACCATGGCATATGTCCAATAGAACTGGATGCTTATCTGATTGTCACCATTGTGTTTTGGAATTGATTATGGCAAGGTGGAGGGTTAGGTTATCATTAAAGAGTCACAAGGTGGAGGGTTAGGTTGTCATTAAAGAGCCACAAGGTTCATCTAATTGTCAATCAAAAAAATGGCATTTAAGTTACTTGTCAAAAATAAAAATGAAGCCTATAAGTCAAAAAGTCACTATCTAGTAAATTGGTAAGCTTCTTGCTTGTGATTGAAAAGTTACATTAAGTAGGGTCCTGTTGTGTTTTGATTACAAATGTTGTTCTCTTACAAGAGTTAAATAAATTGTGGAATATAATCAAAAGTGAGGAAGGATATAGTATTTGGGACTGTAAAATAAGTAAACCCAGGAAAGAAAATATTATTTACAACTTTGATGAGGATTTGTGTAGAGATAGGTTGCTATTTTAGTTTCATTACTGTTAGGATCCTTTAGGTGATGATTTACCCCTTAGAAAAATGGCATAGAACTTAGGAAGACAAAGGTTATGCAATTAGAGGTGATCAAAATGTATCTGATCACTAGCAGGTATGTGAGAAGTGAGGAACACGGAACACACACAATATGAAGGGAAGATGGATATGGTATGTGGAACAGGTTAGATTGAGTTTAGCAATGATATAGGTGCTGATTTTCTTTTCCAAGGCTTTGTGAATTATGACGTGAATTTTGCTGATTTTCTAATGATTCTTTTGATTTATGATATTTGAAATGCATTTTGTACCGATTTCACTACTTCTCATAAATATATACATGGGAGATGAGTTGCTGAGGTCATTAGAAATTAAGTAGGATTCAAGCCAAAAAGGAGAAAAAAATACATGGTGTCAAAAGTTTTCTTAATTTCATCATGCAGCTTTGCTCATAACTTCAATCACTTATGACATTTCGTTGAATTTTATCCAGCGATGGAAGCGAATTGGTTCAAGCTTTGCCACGGTACACTGAACAAGTTGAGAAGATTTCTCTCCATGTGGAGGTTTGTTTTTTTCCTTCATCAAGTAACATAGCCCTTGTTGGATAAAGCATGCCGGCATTTACTTGGACGAAAAATATGAGTGGTTTAGTCATATCCACATGCAAGCTGAGTAATTTTTTTCCCTTTCTTTTCTTTTTTCCAATTTTATTGGATGTTTGAGAAAGTTCAAAGTGCTGTGTAATTATACAATGACTATTAGAGTCTTAAACCTAGAGAAAAGAGAAAAAGATAAAGATTAAGACAAAGTTTAAATTACACCCCTAAAGTTTGAGAGTTTTTAGATTTTACATCATAAAGTTTCAGAATTTGGAGAACAACCCCTCATCCATATTTTCCTTTAAGTGCCACATAAGCTTGCCACGCATGTTTAGTATGTCCAATAAAATGGTCACATCACTATTGTAACTTAAATCCAAAAATGACGTGGCATCATTTTATTGAAAGAACTAACATGCATGACAAGTTTATGTGGTACTTAACGAAAAATATAGATGGAGGAGCTATGATGCTAACTGAATATAATTTCAGGGGGTAAAATCCAAAAATTTGAAACTTCAGAGTGTAAAATTCAAACCCCCCCCCCCCCCCCTCCCCAAAGTTTTAGTGGTGTAGTTTGCACTTTAGCCAAAAGTTTAATAGCACAATCTTCAATTGTTACATTGATTTATCTTTGGAATTGAGGCATTTTAAAGTATCACGCAATTTTAATTCCAAGTATTATTGAGAGCAAACATACAATTTTGTTTGAGAGTTTGCTCCAAAACTGGAGTTTTAGGTGTTAAAGATGAGAATAAAATAATTTAGAAAAACAAAAGCAAGAAAGAGAGAAGAACACAACTGCCAACTTGCTCGAAGAGACTGAAAATGATGTGAACCAGCCAAAATTGAAGTTGAACTGGCCAAAAAACGAGATGAACCGAATGAAGCTCTTCAATACCAAACAAAACCAAATAAAGGTTTTGTAGGGGTTAGGTTATCCTTATCATGGATAAGGGACAACCAAAATCTATACCCAAACAACCAACAAAGGATTAATTTATCCTTATCTTGGATAGGGAATTGCTTAAACCTTGAACCAAACATGGGTATTCACTGTCAACTCTGACCAAACTTTGGCCAATAGCCAACACTGGCGGCTTCAAAACACATCGAATCCACTGAAAACAACTGAGAAGTGCCAAATCTGCCGAGACAAGCCAAAATACACCCCCAAAAAAACCAACAACAAATACCAAATTTGACACCCAACATCGAGCATAAACAAGATCGAGAGAGGCAAACATACCTGATACACAATTTATCAGGATTAGAAGGAGTTGTGAGAGTATAGCCGTATGTTTCTTCCATTTTGATTGTTTTGCTTGATTATTTCATTTGGGGTGACTCAAAGTATTGATCAAAGATTTCAAACCTTGAACATTGTTTATATATATATATATATATATAATTGATAACATTAAGCTAGCGTAAAAAGACTTTCAAATGATACGATTCTCTACTTGATTTGTGGTTGTGATGAGAAAACCAATTGTGTATCAGGTATATGCAATCACCTCTCATAGAAGATGGTTACATATGCTAGAAACACCCTAAACTATCTTGTTGAAAAAAGAATGAGTGCTCTACTAAATAGACCAATTTTGTATTTTGAGGCATTTGGTTGGAACGAGTTGTCATCTTTGTAATTTGGATAGTTTATTTGCAGGCAGGACAAAAACAAATAAATTAAGTTATTTAAAAGGAGTCTTATATATCATGCATACTTCCCACTTTTTTGCAAGATATGAGATTGGCTATGATAGACAATTCTACCTCTAAAGAAATAAATTTATTCAAAAACTTGTCAAAAGCGAGACAGAAATTTATGGAGCTGAAAAGTAAAAAATAAAAAATGCAGTGATTGCCACATATCTGTGTATGAAAATTGGTTGATTTCAATATTTTAATGAATGGAAGTTTTTTTTTTTTTTTTTTTTTTTTTGGGCGATGACACACTAATTTTGTGCTTTTGGCAGTAAAATCATCCTTAACGACTGTAAATGACTCACTTTATAAATTTGTCCTATGATAAGAAGGTGGTGAAATATGAGTGGATGGAGAAACTTCCCGGACGTAGCTGGATCATACCCAAACCTTCAATTCAAAAAGTACGGAAACAAAGTAGGTCCCAGTCTGACATACCCGACTTAAATCCCTCTGCAGATTGATTGGGGTTGTGGGGTAGGAGAGTAACTTGCTTCGTTGTTGCGGGGTAACTTGTTTCGTAAGTGGTAACTGGTAAACTGGTAAGGAATAAGTAAATTAACATTGTATACGAGTGCTAGTAACACAAACAAACAAACAAAGGAAGCTTTGAAACGGCGCGTGAGAATAGTAGCACACGCACACACAAAATAAAAAATAAAAATAAAGAGAAAGGAAGTAGAGGAAGAAGCTAAGCTACAATGAGCTGTGGTGAGTGTAAATGGGCCCCACCACCCATGTGCCCTCCTCTGTCTCCACCAGCTCCTGCCGCTCAATCATTAGTCCCTCTGTTCCCCTTCTCTCCCAGAAACACACACTCTCTCTCTCTCTCAAACTGAAACAATACTCTCTCTCTCTCTCTCTCTCTCTCTAACAACCAAATACACTCTTTCTCTCTCTCTCTCACTCTCTCATTAAAATAATTGTCTACTCTCTCGTTATCTCTCTAGGGAAGACTAAAAAGACCCATGTCTAATTCGGACGGAGCGAATAACGGCGTGACAAACGGCGCAATAATCGACCCACAGAGGCAGCAGCAGCAGCCGCCAGGAAACGGAGCTTTGGCCGTGAAGAAGCCTCCGTCAAAGGACCGTCACAGCAAGGTAGACGGACGTGGACGGCGAATCCGGATGCCGATCATATGCGCCGCACGTGTGTTCCAGCTGACACGCGAGCTTGGCCACAAGTCTGACGGCCAAACCATCGAGTGGCTCCTCCGTCAAGCCGAGCCTTCCATCATAGCCGCCACCGGAACTGGCACAACCCCAGCTAGCTTCTCCACGGTCTCAGTCTCCGTCAGAGGCTCAGCCTCTAACTCAACTTCAGCTTCACTGTCCTCTCCTTCTACATCCGACCACAAACCCACTTTGCTAAGCCCCGCACCTTTCATCTTAGGGAAGCGCGTGCGTACCGACGAGGACGGTAACGGCAAAGACGACACTTCCAGCATGAGCTCCATAGTGGGCTCCACTTCCGGTGGTGCCGGTGGGTTCTGGGCTGTCCCAGCTAGACCCGACTTCTGGACCTTTGCTGCTGCTGCCGCTGCTGCTGCTGCGGTGCCGCCACCCGAGATGGTGGCGGCCCAGCAGCAGCCTTCGCTGTTCATGACTCATCACCATCATCATCAACATCAGCAGCCGATGGGCGAGGCGTCGGCAGCCAGAGTTGGAAATTACCTTCCAGGACATCTCAATTTGCTGGCCTCTTTGTCGGGTGGGCCCGGGAGTTCCGGTCGGAGAGAGGACGAGCCTCGCTGAACTGATCATTCTGGAGCGTCGATGTCGTGGCAATCAGTCGTAATTTCGTATATATAAAATATCTGTATGTTTATTGTTTCTTATTTTTATTTTATTTTTCTCTTTTCCTTTGTGTGGAAATGAAGAGGATTTTTAGTGAATTTGCTAGGTTTAGGGTTTTTAGTTTGAGTGCAGGGTTTAGGGTTTGTGGAGATTTGGGAAATCTAATATCTTTTGATGAATGGGAATTGAATTAGGTGATTTACTACTTTGTTTGGAGATTAATTAGAGTTTTAGGGTTCAAAATTGTTTAGGTTGGAGGAGAGAAGAGTCAAGAATTACGGTTCTGCTTCACAAATTCACGGTGGAAATTACCAAAAAAAAGAAAAAAAAAATTGGGTTTGGGGTCTTTCATTTAATGGACAAGTTTGAGATTGCTGTCGATGGTTTTTGTTCTGCTGGTACTGACATTTTCAAGGATATGCTCACAACTTCAGGTTTGAAGAAGTTTAGACAGTGCATTAATCAGTTGGAATTCACAATTAAGCGAATGCAGTAAATTCAGGTCTGCCCAAGTTTGTTGGAATATTGTGGTGTGCTATGGCAAATGAGAAATCTAGTTTCTTTGCTGCATTTGAAAACTTGTTAAGAGGAGAAATCGTGGTTCTTTGTTGGAATTTGATTCTTGCTCTCTGTTTGGCTTTCATGCTCTATGTTGGGTGTAATGATCTCCATGGGTACTAGGTGTGTGAAAGATAAAGCTCTGGTTCCTCTCTGTAAGATCTCTGCTTTTGAGAATTTCATCAGTATTCTTAGCCATTTCTTATATTTATCCGCGTGAAAATAATGTGTTGCTCTTGTATGTAATGAATTGTTTTTGGGTGCCTATGGTGTGAATAAAAAACCCATCTGCTTCTCTCAATTTTACTTTTGTCTTGTCTTACCATTCTGTGCTATTCTCTTTTGCTCAAGGTGTACAAATGTGTATATGACTTTATTCTGCTCCCAATCATTTCAGTTCGTCTTACTTAATCTGTAAGCTTTTGTACTTCATTCTCCGGAAACCTCTTTTGTGAATAAGTTGATTCTATCAGTGGATATCAGTTTTGTATGTCCCCAAGCTATCATAGGTTCTTGGGGGATATCAGTTTTGTATGTCCCCAAGCTATCATAGGTTCTTGGGGTGAGCTTGGAGCGTAGGGCTTTAATTCCTTTGTCCATTCCTACTAACAGAAACAAAAATCGATTCTCTTTGTTTTTCTTTTGCTGTTAGCATTTTTGCTAATGAGGTACAATATGATGCACTCTTCTGGGAGAGATTTTCTGGATTGTGATTCATATACTGCATTTTGACTCAGTTTATGAAAATTGAAAGTTTGGTGAAGATGAATGGGAACTCCAGAACTGCAACATGTCTGTCTTTGTATATTTAATATAGAGATGGGTCCAAGTTATACATGGTGTGCTGGATTGATCTTTTGAGTTTGTTATTGATGTTAATTACATTCATTAACAGAGCATTGGTCATTATTTTGTGATTTGTTCTGTTTTGTGTATTTCGTTTGGCATTTTGTTGATTGTTTTTTTCAAACTATTTGAGAAACTTTTTTTTTCTTTGAAGGGTAAAATATTTATTGATTATTCTTTCTTTTGGGTATTAAAATTCCTTATTTTTCACATGTTTAGTCTTCCTTTAAAAATAAAAGTAGATTAGTCACCTTTTTGTGAATTGTTGTGATTTGTGTATTTTGCTAGGGATATTGGGCTTATTGTTTTCACACGTTCGGGCAAAATCTTTATTAATTATTCTTTCTACTTTTTTTCTCAAGTTTAGTCAAGTTGTGGCATTTTCTGGTAACTCATTAATTTTTAGAACATTTATGACATTGCAAGCAGTGTCTATTCCCCCTTAAATCTTATAAGATATAAGATTTATAGTTAGAGAAAATATATAACTCTTGGCAAGTTATATTAGGTGTAACTCGAATAAAAAAATACCAAGAAAATGCCATTTGACTAAAAAAAGGTCACAGGCGCAAGACCTCCTTGTTCTTGATGTCAGTGACTTCCCATAGTGGAAAATTGAATTGATCCCTTTTTTTAATAATTCACTGATGCATTGGAGGTACATTTCATTCAATGCAATTTATGATGTGATTCAGGCATTAACTTTCCATGAATTTTTGGAATCCTCAGTCTGCCTATTTTCGGTGTATCTTTTATAATTTGCAGGAGACTTCTACCTTGCATTCTCACATATACTTTTCAGGAAGTATTTGGACTATTGGTTGTACTGACAGTTTTTTTGGTCTCAAATCTGTACACTGGTATATTCATACACACACCATTGGCTGCAGTCTCTGAGACTGTTTCATTAAAAAATTGTTTCATGCGACTTATGGAGATGACTTTCTTCTAATTATATGTTGAAGCCATGCATGAAAGGCTGCAGTCAGAATTCATAAATTATTTGTAGAGCTAGGAAAGTGGTCGAATGGCTTGGACATCTAAGGTTGGAAGTACTATTGCTTAACCTTTCTTGAGATTTCATAAAGTACTAACTGCTAAGAAACTTTCTATTATAATGTATATTTATTGAGCGAAATCATGAATTATTGAATTACTACCATCTTATTGGCTCAAAAAGGAAGATGATGATTAGTTGATGAAGCTTAGAATGCTACCAATGGTTTGGTTCCACTGTTTAGCCACATGGATGTGCTAAATTTGGAAGTGTGTGTGAGTGTGAGTGTACGATCTATAATTATCGTCTCATAAATATGTACTTGCGGTTATTGATTATTGCAAAACATAAGGGTCAGGACCCCATTATTGATGGGTCCCTCAAATTAAATGTCCTTGTGGAAAATTTGGGAATACTCATGATTTGGTTTGGAGCCATCTTAATCCATACTACATAAGACAGGCTAAACTTGCTCGGAAATTGATGCTTGACCCACTATCTCTTTCCTGTTGAAGACCTTGAGTCTTGGACCTGGGCCACTGAGAATGGGTCAAGTGGTCCGGTGGAATTGCTTATAGCCATGGATGACCTAACACATCCAAGGCGATATGATGGGAGACTATCGCATTATTAATTGTATCTATATGCCCACCTGGTGGCTAATATTTGCCAATTGTCACGTAGTGTTTAGTCCTATGTAAGCTGTTGGCGGTCTGGCTGTTCTGACTATATATATAATATATTATTTTTCCCAAATTGTTATGCACCACTCATTATCGATCATTGTGCACTACCTTCACAGCAAAAAGATAAACAAAAAATTTAGATATCATAAGTTTGAGTCCTCTCAAACCATATAAGATAAAAACTTAGATGCCAGTAGGAACCAAACAGGATGTACTCCTTGGATAGTTTGTGTAACTCTAAATATTTCTCTCTTTCAGTTTTCTTCATCTTTTTAAGAGATCCTATTGGCTAGAAATACTCTGTATCTCCATGTGAGACCAAGTAACTTGGAACAACGAAAAACAACTTCAAATGGCACAAACAAATATATAAACAGTCAACTAGGAGTTGAAAATTTTGAGGCTAACAAGTTCTAGTTCACCTGGCACCTTCTCTCCTTACAAGTGCTAGGTGGAATGAGATCGTGGGTTCAAATTGCATGAGTAACTTGTCAGTTAATAATTTCAACAAAAAAAAAAAGGTTGAAATTTTAAGGTTGAATTATATGACACTTGGGCAAAAAGCCCCCAGAAGTTCAGTGCTTTTTGCCTCTAAAACAAGGCACATTTGCAAAGGCATGCATTTTGGAGCTTTTTGATAATCACAAAGCGTGCCTTTAGGAGTTTTTCTTTTATAAAAAAAAAATAAATAAATAACTAAATGTGAAATGTGCCTGTTAGATCATAATATTATTGTTATGTACTGTGAGTTTGTTATACAAAAATCAATTTTGGGTAAGATATCACAGACCTAAGCCCACCCCTCCATGCTTTTACAAATTCTAGAAATTCAAAATAATAAAAATAAAGCAAAAATGCAAAACTAACCCTCTAACTTTCAGTCCTCTAACTTTTAGTTTTGTCAATTCAGTCCTCTAACTTTCAATTTTTGTCAATTCGGTACTCCGTTAAACTTCAATTACCTGCTACCGTTAGACCCACTGAAACGACGCCGTTTTGCTTTTTTTTTTTTTAATTCGAAATTAAAAAAAAAAAAAAAAAAAAAAAAAAAAAAAAAAAAAAACCATTAAGGGAAACAACATCGTCGTTCTCCTTCCCCTGAATCAAAACAAAACAAAGAAACCCAAATCTTTGTACTATACTTTTCACTACTACTGCAAAAGCCAAAGCAAGAAAGCAAAGACCAAGAAAAACAGCTCGTATATATACACCTCCGCCACTCCTGCCTTCCTCAGCGAAGTGCCGGTCCCCGATCTTAAATGCTCCACAAGGTTCTTAAGATACATCTCAATGTAAGCCGGATTAGCCTCAACCTCACTCGCGTCAACGCTGGAGCTCGGCCACCTAATCTCGACCACGACCACTGGAATATTCTCGTAGCCGGCAACGGCCATGGCGCTAACCACCGCATCCACCATCATGTCGAAGAGGTTCTAGTACCGGATGCCGATGATCAACTCAGTCCCTCTCTCTCTCAAAGTTACACGGGTTAGGGATTTGGGTTTCTTTGTTTTTTTTTTTATTCAGGGGAATGGGAATGACCCCTTAATGTTTTCTTTCTTTCTTTTTCCATATTTTTCTTATTTTCTTTTAATTCCAAATTTAAAAATAAAAATAAAAAAAGAAGCAAAACGGCGTCGTTTTAGTGGGTCTAATGGCAACAGGTAACTGAAGTTTAACGGAGTACCGAATTGACAAAAATTGAAAGTTAAAGAACTAAATTGACAAAACTGAAAGTTATAAGACTAAAATGAAAAAATGTGAAAGTTTGAAGGTTAGTTTTGCACTTTTGCCTAATAATAATAAAATCCATTCGTGACCACACTCCACATACTGCTTATACTCAACATAGGAGACTCAAGCAAGAATGATGTCACTAGGAAGGATTAAACAATAGTAATTATAAAGTGATCTTTACCTAAGTGAGAGAATTAAACAATATTTATAAGAGAATTAAATAATAGTTATTATAAAGTGGTCAATGAGTAAAGTGGTCATCTCAGTTTTCATTTTGAGTATTATGAACAGGTTACTTGACACCAAAACTTTAAAAAAAAATTATAAAAAAAAAAAAAAAAAAAAAACTAATCACAAACTCCCGTGATGCATAAGAAAATGTAATATGATTATTTTATAAAAATATATTGTAAAATTTTTCGGTTAAATAGTACATGTGTTATTTAAAATGTTTTTTATAAGTTTTATATGATAAAACATATAATGTATTTTACAGTCAACAACTATATATATATATATATATGTCATCTTCTTCATTTATATAAACAATATTATAGTTATAGCTAAATTACATAACTATAATATTGTTTTATATAAATGACGAAGATGACATATGTTATTAAAATGACTTTTTTAGAATATACCATAATCAATTGATTATTTAAGCATATCCAAGGGTAGTTTAAAAAAATGTACACCTCCATTCTATGGAACACATGTAATATGTTACATTAAATTTAAATTATTATATAAGTTTAGAATTGTAGCATTTTTTTTATTCTTTCAAAATGTAAGTATAATGCCTATATTATTAAAACTTGAATTTTAAGGTAGTCTTTTGAATGTTTATCATTTTGAATGTTTATTTTTAGAACTTATATATTTAATTTCTAATGCCTATTTTATTTGTATTTTTTAGCCCAAAACAAAAGAGTTTGGCGCAAATAGAATAAATTTTCATACTTTTCAACCCAAAAAATAAGAACAAATAATAAAATTTTGAGCCCAAAATTGAAAATGCAACCTACAAAAAGAATCAACATAAGGCCCAATTAGTTTGAAATTGACTGAAGTGGACCGAATGGGACCAAACTGGACCAAAATGGACCAAAAAGAATTGAATTGGAACGACTGGAACCGAAATGGACTGAAGTGGATTGAATGAACCAAAATGTTACGCTTATGTGGCTCAAAAATAGTGTAGCAATAATAAATGTTACACTTCAAATATAAATATTATATAGATATAGATTAAAATACACTTGGAACAAAATTATATTACAACAATTAGAAGCTAATTTAGATTCTATTTGTACTTTTTTGAGAACAGAAAGCAAATTCATTCATTAATCAAATCAAATACATCATCAACTGGGACTCAAGGAAAGAAGGGACTTCCTCGACCCAGCAGTGGCATTCAGTAAGATTAATAGCATATTGAGATAAGATATGAGCAGCCTGATTAGCAGGCCGTTTAATTTTAACATGGTTTGATTCCCAACTTATGAAATTTTGCATTAGTCTTCTGGCATCAGCAACCATGTGTCCTAATCAAGAATTGTCCACTTTGTCTGACTTCATTGCATTGATCTCAAGCAGAGAGACTCCTTCAAGAATCACCTGTTGAAACTTGAAAGCCCAAGTCTATTGCGAATTGAATTGCTTGGAGTGCAGCAAACAACTTGGCGGCCTTTGGATCTTTCGAAAGTCCACCTCTGCCCACATGGCAACCATTTTCCAAAATATCAAGAGCACTTAACCATGTGCACTCTTACCTTTAAATTCTAACGAAGAAAACATATTTGCGTTTAGTAATTAAGATGCTGGCACCAAACTCAAGCTCATGGTGAAAGTTCCTGCATTGACAATTTTGTCACTGATTTTTCAGAAAACTCAATCCTTCAAAACTCTCTCTTCTACTTTTCCCTAGTAAACTTGAAGAAGAAAGTAGATTTTCATATATTAGAATGAAGTTCCACCCTGAAAATTCTGCTTCTTCCTCTTTAGTCTTAATTCATTATTTTCTCCATCATTATATTTTCCTTAATGATGCAAGTGCCATGATACTACCTAAAAATGAAACAGGTCGAGTTCCAGCAGTTTTTGTGTTTGGAGATTCAATTGTGGATACAGGAACCAACAAATATATCAATACTATACTGAAGTGCAATTTGAATTTCCCTCAATATGGGAGTGATTTCAAAGGAAGAAAACCTACTGGAAGCAGGAAGGTATAGAAATGGAAGGGTTCTCTCAGACTTCTTAGGTAATGCCAAAACTACTCTATTAGTTTCTACTAAATGGACTGGCCTTGCATCACACACATACACAGAAATATATATATATATATATATATATTTTAAGAGATTCTGAAACAATCTTCACCTGAAGGATTTGGTCTCAAGGAGCTCTTGCCAGCTTAATCATCTGAACTCAAACTTGCAACTTCAAGAGCTTCTTAGTGACATAAGCTTTGCCTCTGGTGGTTCAGAATGTGAGCCTCTCACATCCATGATGACAGTAACTCCCACTCTGATCTTCAATTTGCTTTTCTTCTAATATTTCATTCCAAATTCCGTGCCAATCATAGTATTTGATTTCTTCATTATCAGTCGGCCTTAACATTTTCAAATCAGTTAAAGATGTTCAAGAATTACATAAAGAAAATGAAGGCAAAAACGAGTGATGACAGAATGACCTTTATACTATCAAAGGAGTATACATATTGTGCATAGGGAGTGATGTGTTGCAAATACTTATTTTGTGTCTACATTCAGGATGTTTCAGTATGATATCAATTCGTCTTTAGTTTCTTACAGGAACGTTTTTGAAAGCACAGAAGACAATGTGATCTAGACACAAATTATCAAGAAAATTGGTTAGGTACTTACTGCATGGTCACCATGTGAGTGCACCAATATAAAGAAGTAAAGAAGAGACTATTTACAAATAGACCGGTCTTTCCAAATTTTCATCCCGAGTGCTTATTAATACTGTGGGAGACAATTATGGTCATTAGTTCAACTTATGATCCCCAATTTGGTATTGCAACTCATAATTTGTAGTAGAATAGCGCATACTAGAAGACGCATACCAAGAAAATAAGATCATAATTGCCAAATTAATAAGAATTTACAAAAGAACAATCATATGCAAAGAATTTTTTTTACGTTGATGGTGGTTGTAACTCTATCCATCCAAAACACAGACAATTTCATACCATGAAATTATGAGTAAAAAATTCATTTTAAGGGGTGTAAAAAGAAAAAAAAAAACTTTTTTTTCTTTTGTTTTTACTTTTTCGTGACGTTCAAACAGGGTTAAAGTAAATAATTGGCAGGAACTTTATGGCATTGGGTGCTAGAAGGATTGGAGTGACAAGTATACCACCAATATCCACTTGGGGGTTTGCTGATTCAAAGAACACTGGGAGGAGGCTTACAAAGAAGTTGAAACCAGCATCTGTGAACCATGCAGCAGTTCTCTTCAACTCCAGGCTCTCCTCCCAAATGGTTAATCTCAATAAAAATCTTCCGGCAACTAAACTCGTCTACATCAATATATACAACCATTTACTTGGCCTTATTCTGCACTTTGCACAATATGGTAATCGTCATCGTCACTATCTTTTTATATATATATATATATATATATATATATATATTTTATTTTATACAAAATAGAAATTCTACTCAAGTCTAATCTAAGTATATATGTGTGTGAAACTCTCTCTCAAACACTTATACTTATAGAGTGACCATTGTCACTATCTTTAATGCTTGTGATTCACTCCAATATTGGGTCACTTCTAAGTGGTTGTATCCTAGAATTCCTAAAATTTTAGCTGTTAGCTCATTATGTACTCTCTCTTTTTTCCCTATTTCCCCAAACAAAAGTCTAGCACAGATCAAAAAAACAGATACGAGTATAACAGCAACACCAAACTGGCTGATCTAGCTAATAGCTTTTAAGGCTTACTAAGAAAGGAGGAAATGTCCCACAAGCAACAGTTCTATATAGAACATAATAGTAGAAGTGACCACTTGCCTAAATCTTACTTTTTAACTTTCCATGTTTCAGTATGCTTTCTTCTTCAGAAAAATTTAAAAACAAAAAATAAAAACATGCCCTGGGTAATTCCTTCAAAATTTCCACTGTAGCAATATATCTGAAGCCTATGGGTTTAAGAAAAGTTGGGATTAAGGCTTAATTAGTTAAACTATTGAGGCCTTCTCCTCTCTTCCCGTGTGTGTTAAAAATACTTAGTATTTTCAACAAAAAAAAAAGTTAAACTATTGAGTTTATAAAATCAAAGCATAACATACTCACTACTCACTAGACACAACCTCGTTTTACAGATGAAATTAGAAATAGAGTTACAAACTATTATAAAACCGAGAATATACAGGTAAGGGTTTGTAAGATTCATTTCTATTTATCAATTATCATTACCTAAAACCTAGTGGTGCCCCCATCCCAAAAAACAGGAAGCAGTTTCAAAATACCAATCCACATCCACATGGCAAGCAATATGAATAAATATTGGAAACGCACAATAGGAACAAGAACATGAAAAAACATGGATAATACAAGCAGCAGCATTATAAGATCAGGACCTTCGAACATCATACTGCTTTAACAAAGAAAATACCAGGGAACCCTTGATACTTTAAAGTTTAACTAAAATGACAGTACAAATTTTCCTGCTAAGAAACAACTTACAATTCTTTCAAACATATATAGGCAATATACAAGTAACCAGTTTGAAATACGTTATTCCCACAACCATCATCTGAATCTTCCAACCCTAACACAAATCTTAAGTTTCATATCACCTAAAACTGCCCCAACAAAACTACAAAATTGCATAATCCCTACCCTGACTATGACCACCTATAGAGAATCAAAACAAACTATATACAGAGGAACATGAGGCAATAAGAAACCAGAATGAAATCAACGGAGTTTGTTTTGAGCAACAGCCTGGCATAACTCATCCTCATAGAATAGAACTCGATTAGAAGCCAAGGATTTGCATAAGGGCTTTGGCAATGCAGACGGCACCATGCATCTCGAAGGAAAAGCTGATTCAGGGAATAGAACAGCTGCAACCTGCCTCATCTCAGAGAATTTGAGACGAGAAGGTGGCCGAGGACCATGCCTTGGTGCTTTTGGGGTATGTGGGCTTGGCATCCAAATACCCTTCCCATCTCCCTTGCTGCAAAAATATCATTTGAACAGGTAAATAAGGGGGAGGAAAAAAAAGGACAAGCATTAAAAGCAGAAATAGATATTTAACAGAAAATGACAACACAATTTTAAAGTTTGAGATAATCACCTAACAAAAGGCCAGTGTTCTGTTGGCTGTGGGGTTACTGTTCTTAACATCTCCTGTCGAGAACGATCAGGAGTTGTATAATTAAAGTGGAATTGTCTTGCAATCACAACCTGTCCACAGCAGTATAAACAGGACCATCCATCAGCTCAGAATCATAATTGATCCAAATACAAGCACAAATAGAGAGACAGATGTACTTACAGCTTTTCTAATTCTTTGAGAAACATGAAAAACAGCCCTCAGTTGGTCATGGTGCAAGTGGCAAAGGATTTTAACCTCAAATTCATGAAAGAAACAAGAATCAGTAACTCAAAAAAAGCATATCACACACACACAAAGAACAAATATAGCAAAAAAGAACTACACATGCATATTTAGGGGTGCAACGTGCACAATACATGCAAAAGTACAACATACAGAAACCTACAAACATGACACAAGAAGATATGTGAAAGTGTTGTGTACATGTTGGAAATTTATGGGCATAAAATTAAAGATCCAGTCTCAGGTTTTTGTAAAGAATAAAAATCAAAACTATTCCAGAATTTTTATTAAGAAGTTTCTATTAAAATAGTGTTCTTTTATGAAACCTGCCTTGTCCTCATCCTTTGAGAAGAAGGATTCCCTTCTAGCGCTGCTTGAGCTCACTATAGAACAAAGAACTTAAGGAGTATTAAGTAGAGTACTTTCCAATCTTTTCTATAAGATCAAATCACATCCTCACATATCCAGAATATAGAACATTTCTGTGAAAAAGCATGCATCCTGTGGTACAAGACAAATCATCCTCGCCTCACACGTAAAAGGAGTGGAAAATAATCAAATAAACAACCACAGTAACTGGATTTGACCATGAAAAAATAGATATAGCTGCATACCATATACTCAGTTCAACTCTAAAGACCTTGCTCAACATGTTAAGAAACTCAAAATGTATGGAGTAATACATGATAATGACAATGCAAAACATTTGCATAACGTATACCTTAAATTAAAATAACTTCTAGGTAAAGGGTCTAGACATTAAACCTCTACCTTCCTTCCATCATTCTACTCACACGTATGCTGTACTCCTAGTGTTCATTACAACTTATCATGGTATAGTCTGTGCAATAACTACTGCCTCAATCAAAATCTTAAATGAAAACACCCCTCTATAGGAGGGTATACAGATAAACAGACGCACCAGAACACACATTTGCAAAAATGACAAAAAGAGCATAAGTCTAGACCATGTACAGGTGATTACCATGCACAAAACGAACAAAACAATAATAGAAGGTTGGACTGTCTAACATTCCAGGTTCCAAATAAGATAGGAAACATATTCAAGATTACATGGTTCCAGATAAACAAGTGAGTTATAACTAACAAACACATAGCCAAAATATTTTAAGGGGAAAAACACAGAGAAACAAAAATGTAAGACAAATAAGGAATACCAGCAAATCCATTGGAAGTGACTCCAGTCGTGACTCAGACATGCAATCTTCAACTCGAGGTGTCTTGGGTGTTCCTAGGAAACTGTTCTGCCTAACCAAATTCGCGGGAGACAGCATTAAAGGGCTTTTATCGATAACCTTGGGTGTTCCTAGTAAACTGCTCTCCCTAACCAAATTCCCAGGAGACAGCATTAGAGGACTTCTATCAATAACACTATCTTCAAGAGCCAGATTACTCTCCGACTTCTTGGTATCCAACACAGCCACCCTTTTCCTCCCAAGATCGGTACAAGACCTGGCCGCGGAAGCCTTGCTGTACCGAAGCTGAGCAAGAGTACCTGGCTTCAAATACTTGTTGCTCGAACCCCGTAACCGCTTTTTATGTTTAGAATTCTTCGATTCCCTTTCTTTTGGGGAAACTTTGCCCATTTTGTTCTTTAATTCCAAAAATCTTCAATTTTGAATTTAATCAACTTCCAATTAAATTAATCCTGAAATACAAAAATTCAAAAAGAATCTTCCATATTCAGATAAACATAATGCAACAAATTTAAAATATGGCACACAAAATTAAATAAATAATAAGCAAAACCCTAACATTGCTCACAGAAATGAACTATTTGAAACTTATAGAAAACAAATAAGCTTAAATGTGTATAACGATGCTTACATAATAAATGGAGAAAGAATCTCCACAGCGATCTTCAATTCATTTCTCTGCAATCACGAAACCCTAAAATTCATCACAAAACCCTAAGAAGAATTCGATTGCAATCAAGAAAACCCGAGCGTTGAACTAAAATCGAAAGCGAAAGACACAACATGAGACCTCAGAAATCAAAGCTTGTCAAAGATCGGAACAAAACAGAAACGAGAAAATATAATCCCAAAATCGTATCAAAGAGAGAAAATCGGAGAAGCACTAACCTCATAACAGCATGGATTTCGAGGCGAAACCCTGGAGAAAATCACAGAGAAAATTTGAGAGAAGAGAGAGAGAGAGAGAGAGAGAGAGCTGGTAGAGAGAGAATTGATGAGAGAGAGAGAGAGGAAGAGAGAGAAACGAGAGGGCCGCTAGGGTTTGGTCTTTATTTGAAATTCACGAATTTGCCCGCCAAAATTTTCTAGCAACAGTTTGCTAAAAAAACAAAAAAACCGAAGAAAACATAGTATTACATTTGGGGGGGTATGCGTACGTGTCTTTCTCTCATTGGCCAGATTTTACCGCTGGGGGAGTGGGCCAATTAGTGCTTAGGTCACTTGTTCCTATCCCACGGCGCAGATTACGTGGCTAAAGATATTGATATTAGATATGGTTTCCTTGTTTTTCTGACTTTTTTAATTTTTAAATTATTTTAAAAGGAGAGGGAAATCAAAAAAAGCGATGGATATGAGAGGGAAAAGGAGAATATTCATAATGACTAAATTACCCTTCTTCTTTTTTTCTTTTTTTTTTTAAGAAACTAATACAAAGACACATCACAACTTCAATCAAAAGTTAAAAATTATAGTAACTTTTAAATGAGGATAGTGCAAGTTATACGATACCCAACGTACTCTCTTAAGAAATATAGAACAATTACTCATTCTTTTTTTTAGAAACAAAAACACACAAGAGAAAGAGAAATGAGTTTTAACATACTTTCATTTCTTCTTAATTAATTAAAAAGTAGTTTTATGTAAGATGTTACAAGTTACAAACACAATAGCTTCACATATTAGGGGAAAAAACACAATAGCTTCGTAATAAAACTTAAGTGATAAATTATTACTGGTTTTTGTCTGAATTTACCGTTGATATAACTTTTTTACTAAGTTTAAAGCATTCATATCAACTCGTGCAAAAAAATTATGTCTATTTTAGAATAAAAACCTACTTTTTTATTTTACATACTCACTTTTCAAAACATCTCACATCAAATTATCTATTTTACCCTACATTTCATTAAAATATATTTTTTTTAATTGTTTCTCTTTCTTCACACATAACAATTATCATCCATTCATTTACTTCATCTTCGAGATACATAAAGGAAAATAAAAAACTAAATGCAAAGTAAATAACATTAGTATAAATTTACATAGTAAACAATAATTTTGCAAATTTACACATTTTTATCTTGACTAATGTGGATAATTTTGGAGCTTGAATGTGTAAAATTGATATATTCTTCTATTTTGCATTTTCTGATACAAATGCTCCCAATACCTAAGTTTTGTTAGAAAAGTATTGTGAGAATATTGTGTACATCACTTTATTCCTTATTAAATTAATTGGATGCTTAATTATTTCACAGTAACATCACTCAAACTTTTTTTGTGAACCAATAAGGAGGCAGGCATTTTTCATGATTGATTCAATGCTTTGAAACTTGAAAGTACATATCAGACCCTTTCATGCGCCTTTAATCACGCATGCGGTCCATTCATGTTTAATGTTCTGTAGCTACGCGGACTGGTCAATAAATAAATAAATTTATTCTCTCTCAGCAAATTCTCAAGATTTCCTTTCCGGATTTTAATGAAAAAATAAAAAATAAAAAACCCTACTATGATGATTTTTTTTTTAATTTTTTGATAACAACTATAATGATTGTTGAAAAAGCTATAATATATGATATTCGCATCACACATCGGCAAAAATATATTCCATATAAAAGTTTTTTCTTTGTATAATTTTGGTCTAGGGTGGTAATAATGTAACTTGCATGCAAAGGTTTAGAGTCAGATCTCTTTATCTAAACTCCATTTTATACACCCATTAATTTTCTTTCCATTATCATTTTAGTCTTTGAAGTTTTAATTTTTTTTTAATTTAATTTAATATTTTAAATTTGCTATCATTGTCTATATAACTCTTCCATTCACTGCATCTTAAAATATGCCCTCTATCCCATGAAAGGCAACATGGTAGTTTTTTTAAAATTTCCACATGCAAATAAATGATATGTTCTTCTATGTTTTAGTAAAAAATAAATATTCGTAGTCAAATTATCATGGACCAAATTTCATATTTTGTGGCACCCTGTCGGCTTTAGCTTCACAATCATCAGCTTCTTCTCAACCAAACTAAAAAACCAATTGCCAAAAAACTCATATAAACATCCTCAATGGCATAGGCAGTTAGATCTACATCGTCATCAACTCATTTGGTGGCAACACCTAACTGTATCCTTAACACTATTTCCACATTGAACTCTTCAAGAATATGATCATATAGTCCTAGCGGATGCACACCTAGTGGAAGGGTAGATCAAACGATGATAGCATCTCCATCTTCACGATGCTACAAATATGAATCAACAACAACTTGGTGTTTTGTGGGTGGGTAGCTACCAATGGCATCAATCATGTTGGATTCAAAGGCATTTACAATTTGTATGGAAAGGCTAGAGGGGAGAGGAAAAGAAGATAAATGAGAAGAAATGTAATCATTTTCCCTGTTTGGTTGTCATGGAAGAAACCATTTTCCTGAGCCCACATATTTGCAATTCGCCCAAATTGGAGAGATTTGAAATTAGAAAATGGTTTTAAAAAATAGGACCCACATAAATAATATCATATGACATGAAGTTACATATTTGTCTATAAAATTTATGCATCTTGTACATTTATATGGGCATATAAGTAAAAAAAAAAAAAAAAAACATATATTTTCTTTTCATTTCATTTTATATGGCAAACCAAACAAAGGAAAAAGAAACACATTCTTCTCTTTTCTTTTCCCCTTCTCTCCCTATTTCCAAACATACATAAGAGAATTGATTTCTCTTCTTTTCTCTTATTTCTCATTTCCTTGTTACTATTCATTTCTTTTCTCTTCTCTTCCCTCCTTTGTAACCAAACAAAGCATTAAAGTTTAAAGTCATTGCCAACCACGGATATGTGGGTTGTCGATCGATCAATCTGGTAACAATCGAACTAACATGTCATCTCGTCCATGTTAGCGATCTAGGCGACATCAAAACTACAAGCAAGCAAGATGATGGAAACCTCAAGATCTCTGTCAATTTCGGTGGAGTCAAAATTGGTGGATATCTCAATAGCTCTTATAAATGGATTTGATGAGTATTATCTTTGTTAAAGCACTCGTGGAACAAGCCACAAAGAGGAGGACGAGGAATGGCAGCACGAAAAGTGGAGACAACGTGAGGAATAACACCACAATGGTGACTGTGAAAGCAATGTACTGGGCAAAAACTACACTTCGGTCGAATCAGATTTATCAAATTTCCATTTGGAAAACCCGATACTATAATATATGTGCTTAAAAATATGTAACAAAAATAGTTTACTTGTTAATGATAACTATAGTTTATGTACTCTAAAATATAAACAAATATGTTAATCGTGTCCAATTTTTTTTATTACCAAAAATAACCTTATTATCTACACTCTATTTGTTTAAGCAATAATGTTTTCTAGAAAATGAGTTATTTTTCAAAAAATGTTTTCTATAAAGCTATCTTATTTTCCTATGTTTGATAGTAACCGTAAATAAATTGAAAAATAATCTTTTAACTTCCCTTATTTAGCTTACTATGAAATAGAGTTGTTTTCCAAAAAATATTAGTGGAAAACTATCTATAAAAATAAATCATACTTTTTTTTATGTTGACCAAAAATAGTTTTCCTTTAACTCATTTTTTCTAATGCTACCAAATACTGGAAAACACAAAAAACTATTTTTATACAATGCTTTACATCGAACAAACAGAGCGCTAGTTGAAAATGATTTAATAATATGAAAAAATTTAGAATGTAAAAGGTAAAGTTTAGAAATGTCAAATTTGATTTTAAATTCCTTGAAAATAAAACACACATTTTAAAATTAAATTATAATTACTTGCGTGTGTGAAAAGGTTAAGGCTTATTAAATGTGTGGAAATGGATATTGTTAAGGTCAACCCAACACAACTTATTTATTAAACGAGTTAAAACATGTCAAATATGTGTTAATCCAAAACAATGTTTATTACACTTGTTATGTGGGTCATATTGTGTCAGTCTACTTAATAAAATGTCATGTTAGGATTGAAGGGTTTTGCCACGATCTTTAAACGAATTGTGTTTGTGTTGACTCATATATTCAAATAGATCTATATCGACATGACACAAACACGACTCACCAACATGAATTGCCAAAGAGAGAAAGAGAGATTAGTCCACTAGTAACACTATTTTTTTATACACTAATCACAAATCACAATAGACAATATTAGTTGTTATTAATTAAAAAAAAAAAAAAAGTGTTTATATATTTAGACTTATTAGTCTTACATTAGTTACACGTATATTTCAACACTAGAGAGTAATGCTAAATCTTCCTATCCGAAAAGAAAATTGTGAATAACTAGATATAAACATATATTTTACTGAAGACTGGATTTTGTAGAGATTAATCACGTGATATAGAAAAAATATTTTAAAACCGAACTTGTCAACGGAACAATAGACTTCTAGTTTTACGCACTCCTATAGGTGCATAGGTGGAATCAGAAATTTGGATAGCTGGATGGGTCATATTCAAACGACAATAACTCAATTGATTTTTGTCGAAAAAATTCAAAATTTGTGTTCAATTTTGAAGCTCTGGATGTCTACTTTCTAAAATATTCAGACCCTATCTGTGAATTCCTTTTCGTTTAAAATTTGTTGTCAAAACAATGAACTAAGGTCACTTTTCAGCACATTTTCTAAGCAATTAAGTCTTATGGATAACTAACTCCTAACATATATTTTACTGAAGATTCGATTTTATAGAGATTGATCACGCGCTATAGAAAAAATATTTTAATACTGAATTTGTAAACGGAATGTTAGGCTGTGTTTGGTTGCCGTAAAACGTTTTCCGGAAAATATATATTTTCCGGAAATGCTATTTTCCGAAAAAGGAAAATATTTTCAAGTGTTTGGTTGTATTATGAAAATTGTTGTAGAAAATATTTTTTTGTGTTTGGTTGTATTCTGGAAATGCTATTTTCCGGAAAATTTTTCACATTTTCTCAGCATCCAAACAAATTTTTTTACAAAAAATTTCAACATGGCAGTCAATTCAACAACAAATTCCGGCAACAACAACAACAACAACAATCAGTTCATCAAAAAAAAAACAACAACAATCAAATTAAAAAAAAAAAAAAAAAACTGAGAGATCGAGGAAGAGAGAGCGTGGAGGCGATGGGTCGACGGTCGAAGGCGATGGGTCTGGTTCGTGGATTGGCGAGCTCGAGGAGGCGATGGGCCTGGGTTGCTCGTGCTGTTGCTCGTGGGTCTGGGTTCGTCGTGCTCGTGGGTCTGGGTCTGGGTTTCGTTGTGCTCGTGGGTCTGGGGCTGGGTGAAGGCGATGGGTTGCTCGTGGGTCTGGGTTCGTCATGCTCGTGGGTCTGGGTCTGGGTTTCTCGGATCGGACTGCGTGGTTATGAGTGGTGGTGGTGGAACGGCGTGGATCGGGATGTGGAACGGGTTTGGTCTCTTCTCTCGGCGTGGAGCTCCGGTGCTGATTTCTCGGATGGTCTCGCCGTGGAGGATGAGTTCTTCAAGTTTCTTGGCTTTCTCTTTTGTGCGTTCTCTCTCAACTTCTCTGGCTCTCTCGTTTGTTTCTCTCTTTTGTGCGTGTTGTGCGATTTCCGGAGCTTGGAGCTTGGAGCTTGGAGACTTGCTGCTGAGTGCGTGTGAGAGAGCGCTTTTTTCGGAAATTGGTTGAAGGTAAAATAAGGACTGAAACCAATTTCCGCCTTGGGACGCTTATTTTACGGTCAAGGGTGAAAACAAATTCAGTTGACCGAATTTTCCCCCTCAGCCAAACACTCCTATTTTACGGAAATGGTTTTCCGGAAGCACTTTGAAGTCAAAACAAACACACCCTTAGACTTCCAGTTTTACACCCCTCTATTGCGCATAGGTGGAATCCAAATTTTGGGTAGCTAAACCAATCATATTCAAACGACAATAACTCACTTATTTTTTGTCAAAAAATTTCAAAATTTGTGTACAAATTCAAGCACAGGATGTCTACTTTCTAAAATATTCAAACCACGTCTACAAATTCCTTTTTGTTCAAAATATATTGTCAAAACGGTGAACAATTGTCCTTTTTCAACATATTTCCTTAACGATTACGTCTTGTGAATAACTAGCCACTAAGAAATATTTTACCAAAGATTTGATTTTGTATATTGATTGGAACGCACTATAGAAAAAGTATTTTAAAACCAAATTTGTCAACAGAACGTTGGACTTCCAGTTTTACGCCCTTCTATCAGCGTACAGGTGGAATCCGAATTTTGGGTAGCTCGATGAGCTATATTCAAATGACAAAAACTCACTTGATTTGTGTTGAAAAAATCAAAATTTATGTTTAAATTCAAGCTCAAGATGTCTACTTTCTGAAAGATTCAGACCGATTCTACAAATTCATTTTCATTCAAAATTTATTGTTAAAATGGTTAACAAACGTCACTTTTCAGCATATTTTCTAAGAGATAAAGTCTTGTGAATAACTAGTTATTAACATATATTTTACCGAAGACTTGATTTTGTAGAGATTGATCATGTGCTATAGAAAGAATATTTTAAAACCGAATTTGTCAACGGAACGTTAAACTTCCAATTTTACGCCCTTCTATAGTCATATAGGTGGAATCCGAATTTTGGGTAACTGGATGGGTCATATTCAAATGACAATAACTCACTTGATTTTTGTCGAACAAATTCAAAATTTGTGTTCACATTCAAGCTCCAAATGTCTACTTTCTAAAAGATTTAGACCATGTCTGCGAATTCCTTTTCGTTTAAAATTTATTGTCAAAATGGTGAACTAAGGTCTCCTTTCAGCAAATTTTCTAAGCGATTAAGTCTTGTGAATAACTAGCTACTAACATATATTTTACAGAAAAATTGATTTTGTAGAGATTGATCACATGCTGTAGAAAAAATATTTTAAAACTGAATTTGTCAACAGAATGTTAGACTTCTAGTTTTACACCTTCCTATCGGCGCATAGGTAGAATCCAAATTTTGGGTAGCTAGATTGGTCATATTCAAACAACAATAACTCACTTAATTTTTGTCAAAAATTTTCAAAATTTGTGTACAAATTCAAGCATAGGATGTCTACTTTCTAAAAGATACAGATTGCGTCTACAAATTCCTTTTTGTTCAAAATATATTGTCAAAATGGTGAACAAATGTCCTTTTTCAACATATTTCCTTAGCGATTAAGTCTTGTGAATAACTAGCTACTAAATTTTACCGAAGATTTGATTTTGTATTGATTGACCATGCGCTATAGAAAAATTATTTTAAAACCAAATTTGTCAACAAAACGTTTGACTTCTAGTTTTATGCCCTTCTATTGGCGTATAGGTGGAATCCGAATGCCGGGTAGCTCGATGGGCCATATTCAAGCAACAATAACTCACTTGATTTTTGTAGAAAAAATTCAAAATTTGTGTTTAAATTCAAGCTTAAGATGTCTACTTTTTGAAAGATTTAGACTGCGTCTGCGAATTCCTTTTCATTCAAAATATATTGTCAAGACGGTGAACAAATGTCACTTTTCAGCACATTTTTCTAAGCAATTAAATCTTGTGAATAACTAGCTATTAACATATATTTTACCAAAGATTTGATTTTGTAGAGATTGATCAGGTGCTATAGAAGGAATATTTTAAAACCGAATTTGTCAACGAAACGTTAGACTTCTAGCTTTACGCCCTTCTATTGTCGTTTGAATATGACTCATCTAGCTACTCTAAATTTGAATTCCACCTATGCGCCAATAAGAGGGCGTAAAACTAGAAGTCTAGCGTTCCTTTGACAAATTCGGTTTTAAAATATTTTTTATATAGTGCACGATCAATCTCTACAAAATCTAATATTCGGTAAAATATATGTTAGTAGCTAGTTATTCACAAGACTTAATCGCTTAGGAAATGTGATAAAAAGTGACTTTTGTTCACCGTTTTGACAATAAATTTTGAACGAAAAGGAATTTGGAGACGCAATCTAAATCTTTTAGAAAGCAGACATCCCGAGCTTAAATTTGAATGCAAATTTTGAATTTTTTCGACACAAATCAATTGAGCTATTGTCATTTGAATATGGCCCTTCAAACTATCGAAATTCAGATTCCACCTATGCGCCAATAGATGGGCGTAACATTTAATCGATCAAAAGGAACTCTATTGTTGGGAATAATACGCAAAGTAATAAAGGAAGAACAATGATAACACAAAAGAGAAACTAAAATAGATAACTTAGAGGCACAAAATTGTTATCCTTAGACAATATTTCCCCCCACACTTTTCTTGCTAAAGGGTTATTGCAAATTTGTCCCCAGAATACAACCAAGTTATTGGATTCTACAGATAGCAATTCTGGAGGATAACCGCTGGATTTCTTGTGTTTCTCTCTAACTTACTATTTTGTGTAGTTAGTTATTTTTCAAGTGAACATAAGCCTCTATTTATACCCATAGGGTTATATTTCATCAAAAGGCACGTATGGAGAGTCAAAATGTTTCATAAAACCGTTCACAAGGCTTGAAACCTTTTCAAACATTCAAAACAGTTACTAGGAAATTCTGCAGAAAACTCAGTTTTACGAGTTTCGATCGGTCGAGAGTTCCTTTCAATCGATCGAATGCTCTTTTCAATCGATCGAACAGTAACTGAATAGCGATCGAATCATCCAGTGACTCCAGGATTATTTTCTTCATCATTTCGATCGATCGAGCAAAAGTTTCGACCGATCGAAAATCCTTTAGTTCAAATTTCACTTAGAACATTTTAGAACTTGAATTTTCACTTTATGAAACAATAATCTCCAAACTCAAATATCTTTATTACAATCTATCCATTTATATATCTATATATACTACAGGAACTTGCACTTTCTATGAATGAATGGAGAACTTCTCTCATAAGAGTGAAATACCTCATTTTTCTCTCACACTTCTTTCACCTTTTCACTTTGAGAGGTGTTATGTTTGCACCATTTTCACAACTAATCATAAATGATTAGTTGTTATTGGTTCTAAATTAAACCTATCACTGAAATTACTTTTTTGCCCCATCAATGACAATCCGTAATAACCTGCCACATAAAATTTGTTGTGAAAAGATTATAGACGTGGACATAGCATTTCTCTCTCACTTTTTAACTTTCACTTTTTTATTTCTCTTAAATTTATTATTATTATTTTTTTTCATGGTTGGTATTGCATCTGAAAATTTTCTCAATCCGAAAAATTTCTCCCTTTCATTGCACTTTCTAGGACCGTCACGTAAATATGATCATACCTGTTTTTTTTTTTTTTTTTTGAGAAAAATGATCATACCTGTTATGCCCCCTGATAAGACAGAAAAAATTTTAGTCATGAAAAACTACAAGGAATAATTATTTGATCCCTTGATTCGGCTAAGGCCTGACCACGAGGAGCTGGACGGCCCTTTTGAGTCTTTGACCAGTCACCAGACTTTAGAAACTTTTGAAGGGGGTTTCCGTTTCTCTCTTCACAAGAATCACTTTCCCGATTTCAATGGATCAAATTTTCAATGCCCTTTTTCGGTCCTAATTCCATTATTTGGGCTTTCTTGGTGGTCCAAATTCTGTTGTATGGGCTTTCTTGCCTCCTTTTGTACGGGCTTTCTTGCCTACTGACTTTTAAATCTTTTTTAGGCCCACTATGGGGCAAATCCTTTAGATAATTGGGATTTTCTTCATTACACGCCATCGCTCCTCCGACCCAGGAAAGAGAATAGAGATGCTATAGCAGTTCCTTCCACATGCCTCTATTCTCTTATTGGGCCCAAGTTTCAGGTTGGCTATAATATTAGCCAGTATCACTAACTTTGATTAACGCCTTAATGGTTATTTTAGTTGGGATGATTTTTAGAGAGAATGGGTGGTGAAGGGGATGATAGAATATAGGGATGGAATAGAAGACAGTAAGGAAAATAGTAGACTTAAAGCATAACATTATTTTTGTCCCTCCATTGACCATTTTTTTTTTTTTTTGGGGGGGAATAAATGTTGCTTTATTTTGGGATCAAAAATGCCTTTTTTTTTTTTTGTTTTTTGGAGATATAATTATATGCTGCTAATAAGTAGCTCAAACTCATTTCTTCCTAAACCCTCAAGCACTTTAGTATGGGGAGGCGCCAATTAAAATCACTAATGCCTTTTTGTTTTGTTACTTAAGGAGAATATATGTTTTGGTTTTGTGGGTAATATAAAATATTTTCCCCACTTATGAATAGCATTACTCTTAATAAATAAAATAATTATATTTCATTACACATATTTGACACCATGTCTATTGTTAACCATGATAAATTTTGAGCATCAATCCTAAAATTCATTTGTTAATTTAATATATTATTGTAATAAAAATTGAAATACTGTGAAAATTTTAAAAATAAATATTAATTTCGTATATAATAAGGGACCATTTCCTTTAAATAATGCATTTAATTTTTTTTTTTACTAAAATAACAATATTTGTAAAAATGATTTTACGAATACGTTTTTTGTGAATTTTTCTCTACGTGAGACAAGTTTTATATGCATTTTGTTGAGTTAGCATGTTAGCTAGATGTAAGACCAGAACCACTCAAAACATGAAATAGCCTTATCACATTAGTTATGTGAATATAATAAGAATGAAACTGGCTTTTTGAAGTGACAAGTTCAAACCTTAACTTAAAAATAGTAGTACTTTACCAAAGATTTTTAATATAACATTATTTACATTTTTTATTTTTATTTTAAAAATGCTCTCTACAAGGTCTAAGAATGCTTTCTAAAAAGAATGCTTTCTAAAAAAAAAATGTTTAAGAATGAATGGTATGTTTAGATTGAAGGAGAGGGAGAAAGAGTAAAGGAGAGTAAAATAAAATTAGCTTATTTTAGATTAACTTTACTCTACTTTAGTCCCCCTCAATCCAAATAGGCCTTGAAATCTCTACGTGTTTTCAAGAAGAAGGTTATGGTCCATTGCTTTACCCTATTGCTAAGGATACTAAGAAAGCTCTGTTCCATCACCATCAGCGACCCTCGTCAACAAACAAAACAATGGAGGAGGGTGGGAAAGGATCCTGGCCCGTTACCAAAAAGAAAAAAAAAAAGAAAAAAGCCCATTAGGCTAAGTTGTGGTCCTTGTGAGCACGTTGCCTGACCCCCTAAGTCCCTAACAACATGTTCAAAATTTGACCCTTAGAAAATGAAAAAAATCACATGGTTAACCATGATTCAATATTGATGTTTTGTAGGTTTTGGTTAACATCCAATTGAATTGAATGCTGTAATGAATGAATTTTGGTCTTGTACAGACAACTTTAAATGCTTTTAATAGCCTTATTTGACGTATATATAAATTGCTTAAAGCATTTATATATACGTATATATATGACGTATATATATGAATTTTGGTCTTGTACAGACAACTTTAAATGCTTTTAATAGCCTTATTTGACGTATATATAAATTGCTTAAAGGTGTTGAATGTTTACATGATTTTTTAAAAAAATGGTCATACTAATGAGTACACTGAGAACATTGGTTAATAATTTTTTTTAGGAAAGTTTTGACACTATTTTTATGAGAAATGAAAAAAACTGTCAAAATATTAATTACTTTTTTTTTTCATAAAAAATTTATTTAAATAGATTATTAATATTAACCAATACTTTAAGAATATTCCCTTTAAAAAAATTAATATTGCGTCCTCAATATTTTTACACATCAAATTTAAAGCAATAGACTATTTTTAGTGTAAAAAAATAAAAATAATAAACTCAGATTAAAACTAATAACAATACTACTATATAAAATTTATTATAAATATATTGTAAAAATGTTATCATCCTAATATCACTTTCTTTTTTTTACTTTTTTTTTTTTTTGTTGGGGTTAAAGTTTATGGTTAATAATGATGTAAACAGAGATACAATCATGTCCTGTAATCTTGCCTTTAAGGGCTCTTTACGGTCAAATTCTTCCCTCTCTTGCATCAAGATGTCTCTGACTTTTTTCCCCAAAAAAAAAATGTCTCGGATTAGGAACATGCATTCTATCTATTCAGCTAAAAAATATCTATTTGGGCCCATAAACCATAATTTTAGATTAAATGGTATTGGGAATTGGGACTGTGAAATTTACCTACCACTACTAGTATCATATTGCCAGCTCATCTAAAAATTGCAGATGATGCAAATCAAATGTTAAACTTTAATTTACCTCTAACGTGAAAAAGGGGATTAAAAGGAATCTTCTGGTTCTGGAATTAAGAGAATTGATTTGACAGCGAAGAAAATATCAAATAACGTATATCTCTTTTTATTGTAATAGAAGTCTTTATCTGTTTCTTTTTCTTTTCATTTCTTTTTTGTAAATCTTTTTTATTTGATGGGAAGTAGTGGCTTGGAAGATGAAGCTTTAAGTTAACCCATTCAAAAAAATAAGAAGCTGAAGCTTTAACGACTGAAAAGGAACTCCTGGGGGAAGTCTTAAATTAGCTGGAGGAATAAGACATGGGCAGCAGTGCAATTATAATGCAACAACACCCACAATGATGGGCAATGGTTGTCATGTCACAAGGACCACGAGTTGACATCATTGAGCATGAACCGGTTTTGTCACTATTGAACTCGATTTTTATAAACAATTCGAATGATCATGTAACGTGTTTGGGCCTGTAATTTTAGAGCACTGCTTTCTTATCCAGAAAATTTCAAAATATTTTTTATAATAGTTTTTTTTTTTTTTTTGAGAAAGTATTTTTTATAATAGTAGTTTTGAAAATTTTTTACTATTTTTTATATTGATGTCACATTTTTTATTTTTTTTTAACGTATCATTAATGATGAGTTTAGAAAAATTACATGCACTTCAAAACTGAAAACATGTATTTAAAAACATGTGTGGAAATATGTAGAGTAAAAAAATGTGTGGAAATATGTGTAATGTTGTTTAAAAACTAAAAATATGTGTTTAAGTGGGTGTACCAAACGGGGCATCAATCAGTCATCCACCTGTAATGGCTTCTTTTTTTTTTTCTCTTTTTCCTTTGAGAAAAATAGTAGCTTTAAACTATTATGAAAAATATTATGAAATTTTCTGGTGGATATGAAACATTGCTCTAAAATTACAGGCCCAAACACATTAAATGAATCACCAGCAAGCCATTAAAGAAAGATAAGTAATAGGTGAAGCACATTCAATATATACAAAGACAACCATTGCTCAAAGACTTTAAACTCTCATCAAAATAATGGTCATTACACTCAGGGTATAATCACTTCTAATTATGTATAACAACTACCCAAGTTACCTATAAAATTAGATAATTTGCCTCACTTGTTAAGGTATGAGAAAAATACTACAAAAATACAACTATCTATCTATATACGAAATATATGAGTTGATACTAACTTAATTATATGTGTATATATATATATATATATAAATTTCAAAATTTTGGGAGGCCATGGCAGCATGGCCCCCCACCCTTCAACACAGCTCTGCCCCTGCTCCTGAGGACGTTGCTTTCACTTTTGAGAATGATTTGAAAGTCTTGTATTTCAAATATTTGGAGGGGTCAACTCTTATTTTTATAGATTAAATTTTGAAAACATAAAAATAATTATATATATGTAAAAAAAATTTCTTCAACACAGCTCCGCCCCTGCCCCTGAGGGTGTTGTTTTCGCTTTTGAGAATGATTTGAAAGACTTGTATTTTAACCGACTTTGTCCTGAACCTTTTGTAGCTTCTTAATTTTTTAATGCATAGTCTATTTACAAAAAAAAAAAAAAAGGGTATGGTAGCAGAGATATTAGCATTTAGAACACATTACTTTTAAGCTTTTAATGAAGTGTGGTCCCAAACTCCTAGCGTCGAGCACGGGAAACTACTTAACTACTTGGTGGGACGGCTGGTGGCCATGTTTTGCAGTGGAGATGCTTGAATCTGTTATATTTTTTATTGAATTCATATGTTTTTTATTGAATTAGGCCATATTACCTTCCATCTTGTTCTTTTCAGTATTAAAATTAATTCCTTCTGGATTGCGACTGAAACTTTAACTATAACCTTTTTTCTAATGAAATTTTTGGACTATTGAAAATATAAATAATATTATTTTGCATGATAATTTTATGTAATACAATGTTGGGAAAATAAAATAATATAAATCATCAAATTAGATTGGTGAATTTTAATATTTATTAAAAAATAAAAGGACATTGCTAATCAGTAATCAATATCAACTCAAGCCCATTAAACAATTGAGTCACGTTCACGGCACTAAAAGAGATCCAAACTTTTTTTATATGAATTTATACTCCCTACAACTCCATAGGAAGGCAAAAATGCTATTTCAACCCTTGAAAGTGTTTACGTATGCCCAATTCATAAGATCGAGGTGTAGAAGCAACAATTAATATTAGTTTTTTGGTGTTAAAGCTTAAGATAACATTTGTCAAAATTATTCATATGGTTGCCACCTTTACATGTATATTTTAAGTTAGCCACTTAGCCCTTTCTCTCTTTTTTTTAGTGCTAGGTTTACAAGACTTTTATTATACTCGGAAGAGCATTCACATCAGTACATGTATAATAATAAAAATGTGTAGAATTTAAACAGTTTTGTTTTAAAATGACCACCATCACTTCATGCATAATTGTGTAAATTTACAAGTTTGTTACAGTAGTCATGCAAATTGACGCTGACATTATACATTTTGTATTTAGCTGTTTATTCTCTCTTTACATATCTCATTAATGAATGAAGACATTGAAGAGAGTAGATGGTAGTTGAGATTTGGATCTGATGCAATACCCAAATCCCATGCAATACCTAGGGTATTGCACCGGATGCAACTACACCACTCCTTCTCACATTAATTTTTACCACTTTCATTTTTTAACTTTAACTTTTTCAACTTCTTTTTGATTTTTTTTTATTCAATGGTTGAGATTGAAAGTTTCTTTTTTGAACTTTCAATCTCAACCACTATTACACCTAATCTCAATCCATGGTAGTTGTTGTATGTGAAAAAAAATATTAACATTTAAAAATTTTGATATTTTAATGAAATATAGTGTAAAATAGATAATCTGATATGGGGTATTTTAAAATGTAAATATGTAAAATAAAAAAATAAGTTTTATGCTAAAATGATTCCAAAAAAAAAAAAAAATTTATACTAAAATAGACATAAATATTTGCACATTCCATGCTCTAAGCCTCTAAGTATAATGGTACATCCACTTTCTTCCCGTGCTTAATACACTAGTCACTAGAGCCCAACTTTTTTTTCCAGGAGACAACTCCTAGTCATAAACCACTGACTCTCAAGTCTCAATTAATTGGATTGATTAAGACATTCGTATATTATTCTAAATGACCAACTTCGCATATACTAGCCTTTTAGCTTATTTTAGATGCATAATAATCCCACCAAATCACATGGATTGCATTAGGTTATTAAGTCCATATAAATAATTTATATAAACATATAAGACAGGCTTACGTTTTTGTCATTTTCATGGCTAAAAAAAGAGGATTTTGGAACACTGTTTTACTTATCAATGATGGAATGTGAATTATTTATTTATTTATTTATTTATTTATCATAACTAGTGGAGTTCGCACCCGTGAATTAAAGAATAAAAAATTTGATGACATTAGAATATTCTAAATAAAAGGAACAAAGTATAATGGCGTTATTATAGGCAGAGACTTAATTATATGCACTCATATAATCACAGAACATTGTAGTTAGCGAAATTCAAATTATTAAAAAGGGAATATAAATGAAAGGGACATAGGGTTGGGACAAATCAGTAATGGCATGTGAACAACCATGCCAACAAACTTTAGTTACCTTAACTACATCAACAAATTCCAAAACCGGTTGCTAAAATGTTTTTGTTAATATTTATTAGAAAACGACCCTAAACGACAACATCTCTCTCTCTCTCTGTGTGCATGTGGGGTTTGGAAGAGGGAGAAAGAAAACAAGGATGAGAAAATAAGAATGAAAAAGTTGGGGGGTGAGGAATCAAATCTTTAAAGTTAAACCAATAATTAGTGTTTCGTCCACTCTACGTGATTGAGCTCAGCACCTTACAATTACTGTATGTCACCGAAATATCTGCCCAAAAGCTCGTTTTTTTCTTTTTCCCTAGGATAAAAATATTTTACCTCCTTTCCTTTGCATTACTTTCAGCTAGTACATAGTTTAGTAGTTGTGTAATCCCAAACCATTTGAAAATAATAATAATTTTATACGTTAATATGAAAAATCTTATTTGATCCTCCACGACACATTCTTGGATGTATTCTAAGTGATAAATTTGTAATTCTTGAAGAGTGCATATTACTGATTCAAGACGTTCTTGAATGGAAGTAAGAAATGCTTGACCAAATGCTCTTCTCCAATTTTTTTTTTTTTTTTTTGAATAACTGTTTTATTAAAACCCAAAAGAACTTACAAGAGAAGGGAGGGCCTAGATCCACCTATCAGGGACAGAGCTATGTTATGGCATGGGGGGGGCCCATGAGCATCCAGTTCAGTTGTACTGTGTTGCCCATTTGGCTAGGCAGTAGGCATGTGAATTACCTTCTCTAAATACAAACGAAAATGAATCAAATGATACAAAATTACAACATTATTGTGGAGGGTGATGCTTGGAATGTAGTTGAACCTCTGGGCAATTTAGATTTCAGACCCCATTGGAGTATCTCTTATTCGAACAATTCAACATATTAAGAAGCTGTTTTGAGTGGCCGCATGTAATAAAAACCGACCTTGCTTTAGAGACCTAATATAACTTATCTAAACTTCAGCTACATACAGGAATAGCTCCAAGTCTTCATTTGGGTGAAAATTCCGAGCACTTGACCTCTTTCATAAACCCTATGTTTTGCAAGGGACTCCCGCCCACTTAGCAAGATCCATGGTCTAGATTTATGAAAATGGTATAAAAAAGTATATTGATATCCTCCAAATCATATCCCTCAAATTTCCATGAAGTCATATGGGCGTGGGTCATGTAAAAAATAATAAAATCAAATCAAATACACAAGTTGAACGCAAGAAGCGGTTAGGCTTAGTTGAATTGGGCTTGTGAAAATTCTTCACACAAAACATTTTTCAATATAAACATTTATATGTCAAAACAAATGAAGCTTGCAACTTTTCTTGAGTCCTCCCAAGCACTGTTGCATTCGCAAAATTTCTAGTTGCTATATTAACTTTAAGACTTTTAGTGACTTTTTGTCATAACGCAAATGAGTTAAAAAAAAAAAAAAAATTTGAGGGGGTGTTTGGTTTGTGTTTTCAAATAACAATTTTCAGTTTTTAAACAACATTACACGTATTTTTATACATTTTTTCACCCACACGTATTTCCACACATTTTTTAAACAATAATTTTCAGTTTTTAAACACATTCACCAAACGGCCTGAATCTCTCTCTCTATATGCAATTTAGTTTAGTAGTTGAGCAACCCAAAATCAAGTATGTGTTAACCTCAGCATTGATAAGATGCCACTATTATGGCCATTAGTCTCCTCCACCAACAATGTTGGCACGAGACCTCATTTTCATTTGCTGCTTTATCAATTTATTAGTCTACTACAAACATTTGACGAATCCATCAAGAATATGGATATCTCAACTACATAAGCCTTAAAATTTCAAAAAATAACATACAAAACCTAGGTTCATTTAAGTGGAACAACATTATGTTTTAAGATTTAATTTATTATCTTTTGACAACTTGGTTTTTAATATGTTCCCTTTTGCAAATTCAAGGTTTAATTTATTACATTTGAAATCATATGGTTTAATTTGTTACTCCTTCTAAACTACAGGATTTAGAATTAATTTTTCCTTTTATTCAACCAAATACGGAAATGAACACAGAAAATGTACCTAAATGAATAATTCATAAATATTAAGTAAAGAATTGCTATTCACAATGTATCAAGTATCAACTGTTTAAAATCTATTATTAAAAAAAACTATTTAAGATCTGTTTCTCAAAGGGAGAAGAATATATATATATATATATATATATATTTCTTTTTTTTTCTCTATATGGAATTACGAATTGGGGATATTGGATTTGTGGATATATAAAATGGAATTGGGACCTAGGAGTGGGAGACAAGAGAGCGACGGGGGAGCAATGCTGGAAAGCTGGATGACACGTGTGAATGAGGGCATGTGCGCCACTGACATAGTCGTCCAACGGTGGGTCCATAGTCCATATTGCAGTTGTTGCAAAAGAAGGGATGCTGAACTAGAATATCCCCTTCTCTTCGTTTTTTGTTTTTCTGTTGTTCTTTAATTGGTAATGTCTCTTCTCCCAAAAAAAAAAAAAAAAAATGGTAATGTCTATGGTTATTCGAGTTGGTTTGGAAATAAATTATTAATTATTAGTTTGGAATCAGCTTATTTTGTTGAAATTAAAAATTTTTTGTTAAAATTATAGTAAATAAATGTAAAAATTAATTAAAATAGTATAGTGAGACCTATAAATAGTACCAAAAAATGCAGTAGGATCCATTAATAGTAGTAAAAATAAGTTGAATGGTAAAATAAATTGGAAAAAATAATCCATGCCAAATGCACGCGTTTGGCATTGGCTTAAAAAATCAACGTTTTTTTTACTATTCAGCTTATTTTTGTTACTATTCATGAGTCTCATTGCACTTTTTGGTATTATTCATAGATCCCACTAGATTATTTTAACTACCTTTTAGTATGGTAGATAGAACTAAAATGGTACAATGAGATCTATGAATAATACCAAAAAGTGCAATGAAACTCATGAATAGTAACAAAAATAAGCTGAATAGTAAAAAAAGTTAGTTTTTAAAGCCAATGTCAAGTGCACACTAAGGGTTTGTTTGGAATTCGCTTATTTTGCTAAAACTAAAAACTTTTTACTGAAGTAGTATAGATAAAGATAAAAGTTAACTAAAATAGTACAGTGAGACCTATAAATAGTACCAAAAAGTGCAATAGAGCCAATAAATAGTAGCAGAAATAAGTTAAATAGTAAAATAAGCTGGTAACTTCATATATATATATATATATATATATATATCGAAATTTTGTTTCTCATCTAATATTTTTAATAGAGATATATAAAATTCCAAGTTTCCACATTTAACTTTCAAATTATTAAAAAAAAAAAGAGCAATTTGAGTTTTTGTTTCCTAGCTATCACATCATGGTATTTCTATCAAGTTATAAAAAATCAAATAACAATAAAAAGATTTTTTTTTGGTTGGAATGATAGAAAATATTTGTATTGTTCACTCTGTTTGTTTGGTAAAGAAAAGTAGAGTGTAGAAAGGTACAGAATAAATTACTATTATGAATGTGGGGTCATAGAGCCCAGTGATATACATTCACCTTATGTACTGGACCTGAAACCCATGTCGAGGCCCATAATCGCATATAAAGAAAACAGTGGTGTTCATGGCAACTCAGGAAATCATGCCGATGACAATTCTGTCATCGGCTAGCCAAGGCCGAGGTAGAAGAAAAATGATTTACAAGCAAAGACAATCTTCTAGAGCGCTTCAAAGAAAAAAGCAAGTACAACAATTAACCACACTGGAGCATGGCGGTAAAGCAATTCCAGGAAAAGCTATCGCCTTCACATTAAATGCCCTATAACTAACACTCTGACCACATTAATGTGGAAATGATATCTGAGCAGTGTCTTTTCAGACTCATAGCTACTACCTAGGAGCTCTGAGAGGAGGTTGATGTGACAAAAACCAACAACAGCAGATCTGACCTGCACGTGTGTGGAGGGGATGGAGGAGGAAACTAGTATATAAAGAAGAAGGAGCCCAGAGAAGGAAGGGGGGATTTTACCAGAGAAAACACTGTAGCAATCTGAATGAACTCTGTAATCATTGTCATTATCACTCAAGAAATAAGAAGTTGAAGCTCCTTAGACCAGCTCCAAGGATCAAACTACTTGCCCAAGTCCGCATTTGTTTTACCTAACCATTCTTTAGATCATCTTCAACTGTTGTTACACTTAACAAAACCCAGTTCTTCTACCAATTCTCTACAAATTCATTGTTTTGGGTTTTTTGGACCTAAGTCCACCCATATAGTGGTCTAGAAATTCAAACCAGGTCCTTACAATGAAAATATGGAAAGATAGAGAAAAAAAATTACTTTAAGCTCTTATTAATAAAAGTGGAAGGATGCAAAATATGGCAATTTTATATCTTTCTTCTTAAAATTATTTTATTTTGTTTTTTCGCTTAATCTAGAAGGAAAAAAAAAAAAAAAGTAAGTCCAGGTGGAAAACTTCTTTCACTCTTATTTTCTTTCATCCTCATTTTCAATCAAACCAAACAATAGAAAATCACATTTTTTGTTGGGCAAGATTTAGATACAGTACTTAGGTGCTGTTCCTTAGATTTCCTTTTTAAGATTCTGCTATGTGGATTTTTCCTTATGGAATAAAAGTGTATTTTTTAGTTAAGTAATCATATGGGTGAATCTTAAGAGAGGAATTTAAGAAACAGCACTCAAAGTACTATACCTAAATTTTGTCATTTCTTGTTCTCTGTTTTCACCCCAACCAAACATAGATAGTAATAGGGTCTGATTAATAGATACTTTTAAAGTATTTATTAATGAACTATTTAAAAAAAAATTTATGAAAATATAAAAAATTAGTTACTTTTTTATCCTATAAAAAGAGAGGTGCTACGTCCACAACATTTTTATAATAAATTATAGGTGGTTAGTTGTTATTGGTTCAAATTTGAACTTAACACCAAGATTACTTTTTTGCCTCAATGATAACAACCAGTAACAACCTGTCACTTAAGATTTGCTGTAAAAATGTTGTGGACATATCATTTCTCTATAAAAAAAGGTTAATTTTTTCATAAATCTTTTTTAAATAAATGTCGTCAAATCGTTAAGGGCCTATTTAGTACTTGTGTTTAAATAACAGTTTTCAATTTTTTTGAAAATATGCGTGGATAAAAAAATATATAAAAAAATATATAATATTGTTTAAAAATTAAAAACATGTATTTGAACACATGTACCAAATAAGCTTTAACTTTTTAGTCTCATATTTAGGTGGGTAATAATAAGTCTAATGACTAATGAGTAAGAAGTTTTAGTGTAATATTTAGGTGGGTAATAATGAGTCTAATGACTAATGAGTAAGAAGTGAAAACACGAAAGAAAAAAAAAAAAAAAAAAAAAGTTTGACTAATAGGCACAAGCAGAGTGGCCGCTCGTGAATTGCATGTGCCTTCTCTCACAAAAGCTGCCTCAGCTTGAACGAGAATAGCTGCCAGCTGGAGCTTTAAATCGTACTATATAGAGCAAAAAGCTTCCGTTGAAACGATGACAATGAGTCAACAACCCGTTTGAGGTATGAATTACTAATAATAATAATAAAAAAAATTGTTCCCTTCCTTTTTCCTATCCGTATTCTACCTTTTTTACACTCCGTGAAGACTGGGGGCACCTTCGTAATTTCCGCAACTCATAATGGGGTTTCAAGTACTTGCTCCAGTGGCCCGCACTAAATCCATGCTTGTCTGCGTGTGCAGACAGAGAGAGAGAAGAGAGTGAAGGGAGAGAAAGAAAAGAAGGACAGAGAGACGGAAAGATGTGCAAACAAAGCATCACGGACAAACGACACCGAAACTGTGAGCGATAAGAGGTGGAGAGAAAAAGAGAGTAAGGTGGGGAATTGATTGAGAGAGTTCTCTCTCTGACTCTCTTCTCAAGTTCGTCCAAAAACTCCACACGAAGAAGCAGAAGAAATTCGTGTGCGCAAAGCAATGCCTGTTAATCTCAGAATTCGATGCTCTTTCTTCTCTTCTCCTCACGGATTTTGACGTTTCTTTTCACCTTTCATTCATTACAACATTCCACTCAGAAAACCACCACTCACACACACACACACACACACTAGCCACAACTGAACCAAACAAAAAAATAATAAGTTTTTCGCGGGAGGTGAGAAAGTTAATGTGCATTTGCAGCTTTTTTTTATTCATTTTTTTATTTTATACTATTTCTACATTGTGGTTCTGAAGCTTTGAGTGCTCCACAGGTTTTCAAGCCCAAAGTTGAGTCTACGGCGGGTGAAGACTCATATTTTCAGAAGCTGTACGTGCACTAAGAGAGTTATTTATTTTTTTTTTAAAATAGTTTTGATTTTATAATTATAGATAATTATTTTCAATCATATTTTTCCTCTTTTGCTTTTTTATCTTTTTTTCCGTTGAAAAGTTAGTCAAGAAGAGTGACGGACAATCTTCAGAATTTTCGTTATCTGATTTTGCTGCAGTCTGTTCCGAGCTCTGAGCGTTGAAGATCTTGGACAACAATGCCATCTCTATGAAGATCCGGCTTCAAACCAAAAAAAATCGTTAATTTTTTTTTGTCTCTCTACAAATTGCCGTTGAATTCATCTGTAGAATGAGCTCTTCATTCAGTTTGGCAATGCAAACGAAGGAACCTGTTGCAACACATTCAATTTCTCTCTAAGTTTTGAGTCTTGGCTTAAAAAAAAAAAACGGTAAAAAAAAACTAAAAGATCTCTGAATTTCACCAAAAAAAATCTTAACGTATTTTCAGTCAAGATTACTAGTATATAATACTACAATTTTTGGCTTGGATTTGTGAAAGTATTGTGCTGTGAGCTGATGTAAGAATGAAAATTAGGTTGGTTGAGAGGAGAAGATGGCTACGTGGGAAGCACTTGGGGAGGTTGCGACGGTGGTCCAACTCTCGGGCCTTGATGCCGGGAAGCTCATTTCCATGATTGTGAAAGCCGCGAACACGGCGCGAATGCACAAGAAGAACTGCAGGCAATTCGCGCTGCATTTGAAGCTGATTGGGAATTTGCTCGAACAGCTAAGGATCTCGGAGCTCAAGAAGTACCCGGAGACGCGCGAGCCTTTGGAGCAGCTAGAGGATGCTCTTAGAAGGTCTTATGTTTTGGTCAACAGTTGCCAGGACCGGAGCTATCTGTATTTGTTGGCAATGGGGTGGAACATTGTGTACCAATTCCGTAAGGCTCAGAATGAGATTGACAGATACTTGAAGCTTGTTCCATTGATCACTCTCGTGGACAATGCTAGAGTCAGGGTATTGGTCCTTTGTTTTTGTCCTTATTTCTTTGTTTTTCTGCTTTGTTAATTTCACTATCAAGCTATTTGAATTTCATCTAAACCGCTAAACACTCATTATTGAAAATTCCTATGACACTAAATATCTTCACTTATAACAGTATAGGGTTATTTGGAATTTTGAATAAAGTTAGGGGGTTGATTGCTCAGTTTTTAAGTGCAGGGAGCACGCTATCACTCGAGTGAGAGTTCAGGTTTTTTATTTTCTTACAATTTACCCTTTAGTAAGAGTATCATTTGTTGAAGCAACAAAGATGGCTAAATCGTGGGTGATTAGGTCTGGGCCGTCAGGCACTTAAGCATCCTAATGGAAGAATTAGTTGTTTGGAATATGCTCTTCAATACATGTCATTGTGCTTGCTGATGATGGGTATAATTGTTCAGATTGGGCCGCGAAACCTTGATTGCCAGTGGCAGACATATTTGGAGTACTAAATTTGTGCTTTTAACTGAATGAAGTTCAAAAAGCTGGCATACAGACTTGATCCATGGTTCTTTATTCAGGAGTGCTGATGATTTGTAAGAACCTAGGTGTAGGCAGCTGAATCATGTGGGTAGGTATAAGGTGATACACCAAGTAAAAAAGGGTTTGAAACTCTAATTATGAAATACTAATTGGCCTCACATCCTTCCTCTAAAGGGTTGGTTTTTGTTGCTTTGTTTTGGCTTGAAAAATGGTTCTATAATTGGAATTGAAGCAATGGGTTATGGGTAAAAAACTGGAGCAATAAATAATCTCAATGAGTCACTGACCACCTTTTTGGATCCCCTACGCCTTGATAAATTTTCTAACTATACATGGTCATGCTAAAGTCTCATGCATTTTAATGTTTCAGCTGCAATTACAGATATTTTTTTTTTGGTCTAGTACATGCAACTTAATTTACTCTCGCTTTGCCTCCAACTGGAATGGAATCTGCTCACTGTTCTATATTTATGTGTAGTTTGACAATTTTAATTAATATGCCATTATAAATAATTTAGCTTGATTAGGTTTATACATATTTCTCCCAAATCCACAGGAGAGACTAGAAGATATTGAAAGGGATCAACGAGAATACACATTGGATGAAGAGGACAGAAAGGTGCAGACTGTGATCCTGAAACCATCACCATCACAGCATGATGCTATGGTGTTGAAGAAAACTCTTTCTTGTTCCTATCCAAACTTGCCTTTTAATGTGGCACTTCAAAAGGAAAATGAAAAGCTTCATCTTGAACTACAACGCTCACAAGCTAACTTGGATGTGAGTCAATGTGAAGTAATTCAACATTTATTAGACGTAACAGAAGTTGCTGCTACTGTTCCAGAGAAGAGTTCACCTGAAAAAGCTCACAAGAAAGTGGAGCGGAATTATTCAGATGCCAGTGATGACAAGGGGAATTCATCTGATGAAGGCTATCATAAAAGAAGTGATAATCGTACAACTTCAAGGTTAGTTTTCTTATGATTTTACAGCATAAGAAGTTGAATGCGGTCACAATCAAGGAAATTGTTAGTTCCAATGCCATATCAGTGTAGCTAAAGATTTCAATAGTGATGCCAACCTCAAGCTACATGCTTGTAAATCCAGGAACACTGAAAATCCCCCCTGACCAGATTTTGCACACTGTGGAATTCTGGTTTTACCATCTCTAATATTATGTTTTCAAGCCAGAATAGACTTCCAAAAAATATCTTGTTCATGCTTTATGATGCCATATTTATCTGTGCAGAAACACATCTTCTGTTTCATCCGGACATGATCTGCTGTCAACTAGAGGCTCATACCGACATGAAGAATGGCATACTGATCTACTCGGTTGTTGTTCAGAACCTTGCCTGTGTATGTCCTCTCATTCTGTTAAAATCATGTCTATTAGATAGAAGCAAAATCTCAAGTTTGTTTTTGTTTGTGTAACTATTATAAATTTTAATTTTTATCAAACCATGTACTTAGTATGGATGATCGGTTCTAAATTGCCCATTTCTGCTTCACTCTCACATATTTTATAGTAGAATGTCTCCCAGTTATCCTTCAGGACCTTCACCCGTTAAATCATTTCTCTTCATACACAAATGAAGTCAAATCCCCTTGTTACCTGTTTTAATTGCCTTCCATATGACATGAAAGAACTCTGAAGCTGTGTCTGAAGAATTTTTAACTAACATTTCTGTAAATATATTTAACATCATTTTTTGGATGTGTCTTCCTTTTCCACTTAACTTATGATTCTAGTTATGTTCAAATGTGCAAAAATAACCTAAAATACTGCTTTCTGATCTTGTTTGATTACAATATCCTTTTCTACATTTTCCTTTCTTGTGAATACCAACTGGCACACAAGCTGCATTCATTCTTGACTAGGTCTAGGTGGATCTCAATTGTAAGTTCTTTTGTAATTCAGATCAAATTAGTCTTGCTCTGTTTTGACTTTTGATTAACAAAGATTTAAATACAGTCTGGGTTTTTGTGTAAGTGGGGTGGGTTAGTAAATGTTGAATGCTCCACTATAAGTGGTCGCTACAAGGGGTTGCTTTTGAGATATGCTTAGGGGCTTGGCTCACAGGATGAGCATGTTGATGCAACAATTTTAGTACTCCAAAATATTAGTTTTATCCAAGCTCTTAACCAGATTAGAGAGTGACAGTTATGATAACTGAGTTTTTTTTTTCCCTATTCTTTTTAAATGATAAGAGTGAATAATATGGTCATGGAGAGGGTGACTCATCCTACAATAAGTCTAGAGACACAACAGATTTCACAACTATTGAGGTGGTAAGTTGTTATTAGTACGTAAAAAAGTAATGTTAGAGGTGGGTCCAAATGAGAACTAATAAAGACTGGCAAACTCAATTATTGTGAAAATTGTTGTGTCCGTAGCATAGCATTACTCTGCACTATTCCTTTTAGTAGAAATGGTGAGACCATCTCATCATACTAAATTTTTGCATGACCCTTTACTGACCTGCCTTTGCCCAAAGTTTGCTTGTGTTCTAAATGCAAAAGTCGCTTTGCAGGTATCAAGACATTCTTCTTTCCTTGTGGGACATTTTCAAAGATTGCTACTGTAGCAAATAACAGGCACATCTGTAAGTTAGCTAACTTTTACAAATTTCCTAATAAAATCTTATCTAGCTTCTACGCGTTTTCATGTTTCTGTAAATTCTTACTTTAATAATGTAAACTTTTAGCAAATTGAGTAACATGAGGTCTCAATAAGTTAGAAAATTTTAGTAGGATTTAGTTTTAGTCTTCTGGTTGGAAAAATCTGCCTTTTATTCCTTGTCCAGCATGGATGTCTGGATGGATTATGAAATCATAATTGGGCTATTAGCCTGTTACTTTACTGTGGCCCTGAAAGGCACTTTGCATCATATTTAGTTTTTCAAATACCCTGTGGAGGATACAGTTTTCTTCTCTTTCAGAATTGAAGACCACTAGTTGCACCACAAAGTTGGACAAAAATATTTATATATAATAAATGTTTAATTAATAAGTATTAATAGCTAAAAAGTCATATTAAATATTTGTATAAAGAAAATTGCCTAATTTAATTAGAATTTGTTTGCAGAATACTAAACCTAATTAATTTGAAATTATTTAGTGTTGAGATGCTTTATACAAAAAGACAATAACGTCTAATTAGTTAAAAGTAAGGTAGTTTAGTACTATTTGGAACTCTAAAAACCAAATTAAAAAATATACTCTAATGATGACATGAAAACATGTAAGCTTTCACTTATGTGGAAATATAAGAAGAAAAAAAAAATCTGTTTTAAGGCTTACACATACTTGCAGAAAATGGGAAATAAATATAGGAAATTGCGTACTTTGTTGAGTTTTTTTTTTCCACATCGTACATAACAAATTCATAAGACAATATGATATACCTTTAAATATGAAAAACAATACCTAACTGATACCTTAATTTTAATGGCAACCATTGCAATTGGTGAGATGTAAATTTAGATTTGATTTCTTCAAATAATTTCAAAATTGGAGTATGACATGAATAAATGTCCGCATATGGTATCATAACTCAAAAGCCTAAATTACAAGTATTTATACACGATATATGTTTAATTAATAGGTATTAGAAAATAAAAAGTCAAATCAGAGAATTTGTAGAAAAGAACATATCAAATTTAATTATAATTAACATTAGAGAAGGTAAAATGTAATTTAGTCAAAATTTGTTTAGTTCTAAGTTGTTTTGTCCAAAAAGATGATAAGTTCTAATTAGTTTAAATTGATCTATTTGATGTGGCAAGAATCTAATGGAGAGTTTAAATATAGGAGGTTTTATAGAGAATCGTAATAGAATTTTAACCCAATTTAAAAATATATATTAGAAAAATAATGTGAAAAACTTGTAAGGCCTCAAAAGCTTATGTGGTACAATTACATAAGGTCAACCAAAAGTCAAACATCTTCGATTTTGCATAGATTATGGATTATAGACTTGGTCTAGAACAATGAGGTAAATCTTTTATAACAATGTTGATTGTTTGTAAACCTGGTTGTTTAGTATGGATTTTAGTGAATTGGCTGAGTTGTGTTTCCTAGCACTGGAGTAGGCCTACTGTATGATATCCTGTTGTTAATCAGTTGAAAATTTGTGACCTTACACTTAACTAAACTAGCAACAGCGAGGCCACTTATATGAAATTATGAATACAAATCTTCTATTCCACCTTTTGTGTTCCACTTTATGCTTCACTAATTTTGGTATGTCATGTGCCTGATTTTTTTTCCCATTTTAAACTTTGGTTATTTTATAAAAAAAGTAAAAAAATACATGTCAAGTTGTGATTGATTGAATATAAAGTGAGACGGAGGATTTGTATTCCATATGTATATATTGGTTTGTGGAATTACATAATCAAGAAATGAGTCGATTGTTTCAGTAGCTGAATATGTTCAGGCTATGAATGCTCAATGTTTCAAATATTTTCCTCACTTCTAAATCTATCGAGTTCAGTTGCTAGACTTCTATGTTGAGATTTTACGCTTGGATTTTGTATTGTTTGGAAGCTTACACAGAAAAATGTTGGTTCTATGAACATCAGCTCCAGCAGAATCCTGTAACGAATTAATGGCATATTCATTGGTATTGTCATGCTGTTGCTATACTTGCTACATCAGAAGAAAGCTTCGTAAGATGTTGAACATCACGGTACTCTCTCTCACTACATGATTGGTAGTACAACATGAATTTGACACATTAACCCACTTAGATAACCCTCACCTTCTAGTTTCCTGCATTTTGTTTAAGAATAAGGCTCTAATGCTGTTACCTTGGTTGAAAATTGATAATGATAGATAATTTTCTTGAAATATACCTCTGGCAGTGCTAACCTTATTATAAATTGTTTTAAAATAAAGGTTTGGTTAAATTGTTGAGAACCATTTGATGTGTAGATTTATAGGGTAAGATGAAACACATCCATATAAGACTAACTTGGTTATATTCAGTATCATTTTCTCCCATATCTCTTTTGTCGGAGGGTTGGGAGTTGTGGGCCAGATATATTAATATACTTATGTCTATACCTCCATTGCAATACATAAAATGGACCCGATATTGTCAGTTTGTAAGAAAAATTCACATTAGAAAATGTGTTTGTGCATGGTTAAGTTGGGTGCAAGATATATAATTTTACTGTTAACAACTAGTCTTGTTCTCTTGTATTGTGATTTCTCCAAACTGTGCTCTACTCATTACCCCTTTCTTTGGTAGGGAGGCTTTGTTGATGATTTCCTCTCACATTTAATGTGTTGCTGCTGTGCACTTGTCCAAGAATGGCGAGAAGTCGAGATCCGTGGGGTTTATGGTATGTCTTAAGCTTTGAGCTTTAGCTTAATCTTTTGGAATGATACAGTTCTCTCATATATAAACTTAGTGCTATAATCCCAGAATATTGAGAGGAAAAAAAAAAAAAAGTGTCTAGGTGACTCTTTTAAGTCTTAAAAAGAGTTTGAGAATGATCAACTGTGTTGCATTATGTGTCTCCGAAAAATTTACCTTGTTTTCTTTTAAAATAAATTTATTTTGGTGGATTAGTTTTCAAGTCAGAATGATCTATTTGGTTGGGCTTCCTTATACTTATATTACTTAGGTGCTGGCTGATCAGAGCTTTATGCAAAATATTTGATATAAAAACAACTTGCAGGTCCTGAGAAGACAAAAATAAGCCCTCCACCCTCTCAATACATGGAATCCTAAGTGATAGAATGGAAGCGTTGTTCAGTGGTTTTAAAATTTATATACCTTGGCAGCCATATATAGGGGCAACAGTTAGTTGCAAGTGTTACAGGAATTTGTATTGGTATTTCTGCCATAAATTTACCCATATGTAAATTAGCTGTCCGTGTCTTTTAAATTCAGCATATTGTGTATCTTATAGACTAATTTTTAGTGTTGTTTGAGTTGCTTTTATCCAATCTTGTATGATAATTCTGTACGATCGTGCCAATAACCATTGCCTGAAGGATTTTGATGGGATCCACATATTATGGGTTGCCAAAAGCTATTGTTCAGTGACACTTTTAACAGGGGTAAGAGGAGGACCACCTTGCCACTGGTGAACAGAATAGAATTCATTATACTGCTTGTACACGTATAGTTTATTCTTCGTTGTTCATTCTTCATATATTCATTTCATTATGTCCACACCAAAGTGTTGATCTACTCTACATAACGTATATATGAACATGTGGGGAAATACACAGCATGATGGAAGTATGGGGCGAAAGTTTTTGACAGTTTCCTTCTTCAGAGACTTCAGCTACATGACGAGTTATGTCGTATGCTTGAATGTCGCCATGTGAAATACTCACAAACCTACCGTTGTAGTGTTTAGTTGGGCTAGATGCATACTTTGTTCATCTTCAGAGCCCCCATGAAAACAGAGGGTTACTTTTGGGTTGGTATCCTTGGAAAAACCTTTGCCTGGATCATGTGAAGACACCGGAGATCAGTGGATCAGAATCCTGGAGATGATTGCATAGCACACAGTCGCAAAAGCCTTGCCCAGAGCCAGAGTTTCAGTTCAAGGGGGGCTAGATAAAAATAAAAATTAATTGAAACTAATAATAAAATAAATAAGCAATTGTAAACACCTGTAATTGTCATACAAAATCTAATAAAAACGTAAGCTATAATTTATTCAGTAATAGCTAATTTAGTTTACTCAACAGCACTCCATTTTTTTTTTCATATTATGAAATCAATGTTTTTCATCATCAATAGTGTTTCTTGCTGTGATCAAGTAATAATTCATCTTTTGATCTTACATTCAACTGTGTAATCAATTTTTAACAACGTACGTTCATAATGTTCATTGTTGAAACCCAACAATCATTCAACATTTCTTTCACTATTCTTCTAAGTATTTAAAATTTAAAATTTGGGTTTTTAGCAAAAATCTAAACTTTGAAACGGTGAAAAAATAAGAGGTAGAAGAGGGGAAAAAAAATAGAGGAGGCTTTAGGATATTAGTAGCGTACAAGGATATAAATATTTTAAAAATTTTGTATAAAATATGGGATTCACAGTTTAGTTGCATTGAGAAATATAAAAAAATTGAGTGAGGGGAAAAAGGTGTCTGGAGCAGTGGTGGAAATGTGTGATAGATTTACTAATTTAGAAGTTATGATACGCTCTCTTTCTAGTGTAAGCCAATCTAGACTATCTAGTAGTAGTTTGTTGCTAAAAGGTTTGTAGCTGAATTGACACATCTCCATGTACAAAGTGCTTGGGGGTTTAGAGGAAAAAAGATTCGAACTGCAGGTTAGCAGCATGTTGTAATTATCTCTAAAAAAAATAAAATAATAATAGTAGTTTGTTATTTAAATAAGGATATGTTTTCTTTGTAAAATTGTTATAGTTTGGTGTCTTTTTTTCTTCTTCTGATGATGTCAGATTACAGGGGTGTTTGGTACATGCACTTAAAAATTAAAGGACAAAGTTTAGCTACAAAATTAATTGTAGCCTTAGGCAACAAACTCACTTAATAAAAAAAATATTACTGTATATTTTGAAAATCTAATCGTTGAATTACATGTTCTTTACGCTCTTAATGCACATGTCAATTTTTGTGTCAATCGGATATTATTTACTATATAATCTATAATTTTATATTTTATGCATAATTTTAAATTACAAAAACTTGCAATTTAAAAATTTATTGATGATATAGCTATTAATCTTTAATTTTCTTGAAATTTTGCAAACATGGAGGATATAAGAAGAAGATGCAATCCAATGGTAGATTTGTCAAAATTCACCTCCAATAAAAAGATATTGAGTGAGTTTGTAGCCTAAGGCTACAATCGATTTTGTAGCTAAACTTTATCCAAAATTTAAAACACGTGTTTGAAAACATGTGTGAAAATACGTGTGGATGAAAAAGTGTGTGAAAATATGTGTAATATTGTTTAAAAATTGAAAATATGTGTTTGAGTAGATGTACCAAACGGGGCGTTGTTCAAAATGGGATTTTTTTTTCCTTCTTCTTCTTTTTAAATTACTATGTCGGGCTGGTTCAATGGTTTGTTTAAAGTGAACTTGGGAATTGCTTCTTTGTTTATTTTCTTTTGCAAGAGGGGGCAAAGACCTTCAGTAAGTGCAGACCTTGAGGCAAAGGCAAGCTACTTAAAGACCTTTTAGGAGTCAGGGGGCAACTACCCCTCTGGCTCATTCATTTTCTGTCCATCATCAAATATAATAATTGAGATTAAAATTTCAGCTTAGCATTATTTGTTTTTTTATAATAAAATCAAAAGTATAACGAAATTTAGAATTTGGAGAGAGAGAGAGAGAGAGAGAGAGAGAGAGAGAGTACTTGTTATGCTACCCTCTCACCTCCCATGACCCATCTTTTTTCCTCTCTTCCCCCAACCAGACATGTGATTACAATTAAGAGTTACTAAAAATAGTAAAGCCATTATGGAGGTGCATTTGTAGGTTTTGTCATCAATCATTTATTTCAAGTGAAAAGTAATGTTTAACTCAACTAGTAAAATCTTTGATGGTTGAATAAGAGATTTAAGGTTCAATCTCCACCTACACCAAAAACTATTAGTGTCTTGATCTGATGATATAGAACTATCATCGGGAGTTGACGTTATAGGTTGAAATTCTCTCTAAAAAAAAAAAAAGAATGCATTGCATCATCTTTGGTTATTATGCCGTTATTATAACACACATCACTTGAAATTATGTTTAGGAAAAGAAACCTTAACTTGCTTGTGACTAGAGATAGACAAAAAAAAGAAAAAAAAAGAAAAAAAAAAGCAAAACCACGTATCATTTAATTTTACGAGATCAATCAATATATAACCTGCGGTCCCCAATCCTACCAAGAGTATGATTCTGACGGAAGGATTTGGGCCCCCAATTAATTTATTCGTGGGCTTTCTTACAACCCTATGGGTTGGGCTTCAAGCTATCACTAGATTGCCAAAACTGTGCTTTTTTGTAAACCCTCTAGCCTCCAAGCCTCGCCCTCTGTTAGATTTTCCTCCTCCCTCTTTTTCCATACTCCACTCTTTCTTTGAGTTTTTGCTCCTCACTTAGTGTCTTTCTTCTCTCCTTTTTCCTAGTGTTTTTCCAGTCTGTTTTCACTCACCTTTTCTTATGTGCATTCCTACTCCTTATATAGCCTCTCCTTAATGGGGCACTAATCATTATTGTCTCACTAATTTTCATGCATTTCCACTTTTATTAGAATCCTTAGGAATCGTCATTTCTTCTGAGAATTCTCTTGAAACTTGTTCTAGACGCCAAATAATGTTCAGCAGCGAGTTCTCCAAAGGCACTATCAATTTTTGACTACTGACTTTATCGTACTCAATTTTTATCCAGTTTCCCTTATCATTAATCGGTGTTAAACCAATCACTAAAGGATTATCCCTGAGAGATTATCTCTTTGACCCAACACACATGTTTCTGGGCTGAGCCTACTCTGATAGGGCCTGAGGTCCACTTCCTTCTTACAGGTTGGGCTTGGCTACTCAAATTGACCTTGGGCCTTAGTAGGATGGGTCGGCAAGGATTTTTTGGGCCCAATTCCCCCACATAACCCATTTTAATATTTTTGGTCAACCTACTCATTATTTTATTTTCGTAGCAAATTTTGAACTTTTGACTTTAACCTAACCTAGGGCTTTGAAAGGGATCATCATAAGACTTTAGGCACGCTTGGGGGAAGTACTACCCTTAATATGGGCAATTACAAATTGGTAGAGAATGAGGAAAGGAAAAACAAAAGAGTACCATAGTGTCACTCCATCCTTTACAGTCTCCTATCCTCTTTTCCTTCATTCAAATATAGGATTATGGTTAAGAGTTACTAAAAAGAGTTAGGTCGTTATGGAGGCATATTTGTCACTTTTATCATTAATTATCTATTTTGTGGTGAAGAGTAATATTGAGATCGATCAATGCACCGCATAGCATCTGATAGGGACGGACAAGTATATCTTGTCCTTGAGTGGTCGTCCATAGAATGTAGGTTACCACAACAATTGGGCCTGCTCCTACTCGCCCATTGTATTATTCATGGGTTGCCTTAAGTTCTTATGAGAAGCTCGTCTAGACTAAGGAAAGTCGTCCAAACATGGACGACCCTTCAATACTTAGGGAATATTTTTAAATGCAAGATTTATCTACAAGAGCTTATAAATCGGACCATGTGTAACCATTTTAGTACGTGAGTAAGATCCTGATTCCTTGCTATAACTTCCTGCCAAGTACTTAACTTCCAATGACAGTCATAGAAGATAAGAGTAAATATTATAACTTCTATAGCGATTGTAAGAGTTAAGTGTAAACCTTCTGACCTCCACAAATATAGGTGAAGTTACAAGATGAGTAACCACTTTAAGAACACACTATATAAACACTCATTCACGACAAATAAAAGTAAGTTTTTGACAACTCCCAAAAAGTTGGAACTCTAGAATTTAAGAGAGAAACTAACTTAAGCATCGGAGGGTTCTTGGCTGATTAGTCCCGGTCTCCTTTGATTGTTTGTTTTTCTTCTCAAGACTTCCAAGCAATTACTAGATCATCGAAGCCCAAAGCATTTAGTCTATTGATTTTCTGTGCATCATTAGCATCATCTTTTGTTACCATGCTACTATCACACACATTAATCATAATTATTTTTAATGAAACCTTAACTCACACACGACAAGAAATAAAAGCAAAACCACATACTACCTATGGGGTAAGGTTTGGATCCAATGTTCTTGTGCATTGGATCCAACACGATGCGGATACATGACAAATTTTGGACATATATCCGTATTGTATCGGGTCAAATGCAGTGCAGTACTAAACTCAAGCCGTGTCCCTCTCTTTTATCTCAAAATTTTTTTTATAAGTCTTTTATCCCAAATTGTTAGTCTTCTATTTCATTTTGAGATATACCAAAGTAAAGTATACTTAGAAAATTTAAATAAAATTTCCAACATACCTATTATTATATATAAAAACCCTATCTCTTTCACTAAAGTTTAAATGATATTCCTATAAAAAAAAATAAAAAAAATTAACAGATCTAACAATATGGGGCTGAGAGAATAAGGGGTTGTTTGGATTTATGATTTCCATAACTCATTACTCTGTTTTCATCACCCATAACTCAAAATATGTGGGTCCCACAGTTGGGAAGTGTGTTTGGCATCATAACTCAGTTTTTGTTTCCGTCACTCAATTCTTTGATTTTTGAGTGATGAGTTATGGAAACTGTGTTTTTAGTTTCCATAACTCTGTTTTCAATGGCATTTCTGTAATTAAACATACACCAAGGGACCCACCAGCCGCAACTTTTGACTCACTCTCCTTCTTTTTTTCTTTTTTTTTTTTTCCCACTTTTCTTTCTTCTTTCTCTGTTCTTCCATTCGGTCTTTCTTTCTTCTTTTTTCTTCCTTTTCACCTTTCTCATCTTAGTTTGTTTATTTTTTTTTTTTTTGTTTTTTTTCGCCTTTCTCATCTTAGACCCATAAAAAAAAAAAAAAAAAAAAAAAAAAAAAATCAAGAAACAGGGCTGAAGGGGTGGGTTGCTTGAATCGGTCTAAGTTCGGTGTTGAAGGACGATTTGAATTTCGGTTTTGAATTGGTGGGTTGCTTGCCAGTTTGGGTGTGGGTTTTTTCTCGGTTTGGTGAGTGGTGGTGGTGAGCAATGGAGGGCTTTCATACCGCCACAAATCCGAATCGGTTGTGTCTAGCATCTGTAGATAATTTGGGACATTTCATTATAATTATTGAATATAATTTTTGAAGTTGGCATACCAAAATTTATGGGTTTTTATTATAGATTATTTGGGCGCAGATTTGCTTCTCACCTAGGCAAAGTATTTGGCAGAAAATTCACAAGCTGAGCAAGGGAGAGATCCGAAGAGTGCCTTGGTTTTGGCTAGGCTTCTCGGTGTCTGATGGGTTTCGACTGGGCTGCGGTTCTTCGAACATGACACATTTTCTTCGACTGCGAAGAAATGAAACTCCAAACGTACCACTTGAGAGATGATGAGGAAGAGAAAAAGTAAAACAAATGGAGCAAATTTATTTTAGGTTAAGAGAGGTGGATGAGAGGAGTAAAGGAGGTTGTTGGAGTAATGGCTGAGAAGAGAGAAGAAGCTTAATCAGAGAAGAGAGAAGAAGCACCGTTGTGAAGAGTTAGAAAGAAAGAAAGAATAAAAAATTAGAAAAAATAGAAAGGTCTGACACTCAGCTCAGGTATGGGACCCACAAAAAGGTTAAAATATTTTAAGTGATATGAAGTGAAAACAGTTGCCAAATGGGTGTGTTTAGGAAACTGGGGTATTTTAAGTGATGAGTGATGAGTGATGAAAATTGAGTGAGGAGTGATGAGTGATGAAAAAAAAAAAAAAACCAAACAACCTCTAATATTTAGTTTTTAAGAGATCAACCAAATCAAACCTTTTTCTAAGTACTAAAGTATAATTACTTAGAGGCTGTTTGGATCCATTTTTTTCATTACTCAATTTCCGTCACTCATCACTTTAAAATACCAAGGCTGTTTGGCACCATCACTCACTTGCCATCACTCAATATTTTTCACATTGTTTATGGGCCCCATACCTGTCACTGGTGTAGCTTTTTTTTTTTTTTTTCTCCAGTACCTAGAAACCCGAACAAAGTGAAAGAAAAAAAAAAAAAAAAAACCCAGGAGGAGAAGACCGAATCTAGTGAAAGAAGAAAGGAAAAAAAAAAAAGTTCAGATCACCCGAACCCAGTGAAAAAAGAAAGAAAAAAGAAAAGAAAAAGGAACCCAGGATGAGAAGATAGAACCCAGGAGAAGAAAGGAAAAAAAAAAGTCAAAAGGTGGTCAAAAGGTGCGGCTGAGTTATGACTAGTGGGTCTCCATGTGTGTTTAATTACAAAAATGCCATTGAGTTATGAGTTATGGAAACTGAAAACAACCAAAATGTGTTTTTAGTTTCCATAACTCATGACTCAAAAATCAGAGAATTGAGTGATGCAAACAGAGTTATGGAAATAGAGTTATCCCCTTGCCAAACGAACTTCTCGCTATGAGTCCCACCATTTTTGAGTTATGAGTTATAGAAATAGAGAATTGAGTTATAAAAAACAGCCATCCAAACAGCCTCTTAGAAATGTCACTTAAAAAAATTTGAATCAAAATATAGCCCATTTTAATAATTTTTGAACCATCTAAACATTATTTTAGTTTTGGGACAAATTTTGAACATTTCAAAACATATTAGATTTTTTTTTTCAATATTGATTATTTTCTAACCTTTAATAAAAAAAAATTATTGAACTAAAAATTGAATCACAATTGACCCCAATCCACCCTTATTCGAAATATTTTAGGGCTCATTTAATAGAGGAGTTTGAGGAATATTATTTGTATTTTTTTGAAATACGTGTAGGTGAAAAAATATATAAAAATACGTATAATATTGCTTAAAAACTGAAAACGTGTGCTTAAAATGCCTGAATGTTATAGAAATTACACAATCGGAGCATGAATTTGAACACAAATTCTGTATTTTTTCGATGGAAATCAAGAAAGTTATTGTCGTTTGTATTTGGCTGAGCGAGTTACCCGAAATGTGGATTACAATTATGAGCCGGTAGAAGGGCGTAAAATAGGAAGTTTAATATTTCGTTCACGAATTTTGCTTGGAAATATTTTTCCTATATCGCGAGGCAATCATCTAAAAATCTAATTTTGGGTAAAAAATACGTTAGGGGCAAGATATTCATGAGCCTTATTTGCTTTGAAAATGTGTTAAAAAGTGATCTTCACTCATAGTTCCGACAGTAACTTTTGAACGGTAAGGAATTCTAAGACGCGGCCTTAATGTCTTAGAAAGTACACAATCGGAGCTTGAATTTGACCACAAATTTTGTATTTTTTCGATGGAAATCAAGAAAATTATTGTCATTTGCATTTGGCCGAGCGAATTAACCTAAATGTGGATTACAATTCTAAGCCGATAGAAGGGCGTAAAATTGGATGTCTAATGTTTCATTCACGAATATTGCTTGGAAATATTTTTCCTATATCGCGAGATCAATCATCTCAAAATCAAATTTTGGGTAAAAAAATACGTTAGTGGCAAGTTATTCATGAGCCTTATTCGCTTTGAAAATGTGTTAAAAAGTGATCTTTGCTTACGTTTCGAAAATAACTTTTGAACGGTAAGGAATTCTAAGACGTGGCCTTAATGTTTTGTAAAGTACACAATCGTGGCTAGAATTTAACACAAATTCTGTATTTTTTCAATGGAAATCGAGAGAGTTAATGTCGTTCATATTTGGCTAAGAGAGTTACCAGAAATGCGAATTACAATTAGGAGCCGATAGAAGGGTGTAAAATTGGAAGCCTAATATTTCGTTCACGAATTTTACTTGGAAATATTTTTCCAATACCGTGAGATCAATCATCCCAAAATTTAATTTTGGGTAAAAAATACATTAGTGGCAAGTTATTTACGAGCCTATTTTGCTTTGAAAATGTGTTAAAAAGTGATCTTCGCTCGCAGTTCCGACAATAACTTTTGAACGGTAAGGAATTCTAAGACGCGGCCCTAATGTTTTAGAAAGTACACAATCGGAGCTTGAATTTGACCACAAATTCTGTATTTTTTCGAGGGATGGAATTCTAAGACACGGCCTTAATGTTTTGTAAAGTACACAATCGGGGCTAGAATTTAACACAAATTTTGTATTTTTTCGATGGAAATCGAGAGAGTTAATGTCATTCGTATTTGGCTAAGCGAGTTACCAGAAATGAGAATTACAATTATGAGCTGATAGAAGGGAGTATAATCGGAAGTCTAATATTTCGTTCACAAATTTTGCTTGGAAATATTTTTCCTATACCACAAGATCAATCATCCCATAATCTAATTTTGGGAAAAAAATACGTTAGTGGCAAGTTATTCACGAGCCTTATTTGCTTTGAAAATGTGTTAAAAAGTGATCTTCGCTCACAATTCCGACAAAAACTTTTGAAAGGTAAAGAATTCTAAGACGCGGCCTTAATGTTTTAGAAAGTACACAATCGGAGCTTGAATTTGACCACAAATTCTGTATTTTTTTGAGGGAAATCAAGAGAGTTATTGTCGTTTTATTTGGCCGAGCGAGTTACCAGAAATGTGGATTACAATTATAAGCCAATAGAAGGGCGTAAAATTAGAAGTCTAACGTTTCGTTCACGAATTTTGCTTGGAAATATTTTTCCTATATCGCGAGGTCAATCAACTCAAAATCTAATTTTGGGTAAACAATACGTTAGTGGCAAGTTATTCACGAGCCTTATTTACTTTGACAATGTGTTAAAAACTGATCTTCGCTCATAGTTTCGACAATAACTTTTGAATGGTAAGGAATTCTAAGAGGAGGCTTGAATGTTTTCGAAAGTACACAATCGGAGCTTGAATTTGACCACAAATTCCGTATTTTTTTGAGGGAAATCAAGAAAGTTATTGTCGTTTTATTTGGCCGAGCGAGTTACCAGAAATGTGGATTACAATTATGAGGCAACAGAAGGGCGTAAAATTGGAAGTCTAATGTTTCGTTCACGAATTTTGCTTGGAAATATTTTTCCTACATCACGAGGTCAATCATCTCAAAATTTAATTTTGGGTAAACAATACGTTAGTGGCAAGTTATTCACGAGCCTTATTTGCTTTGACAATGTGTTAAAAAGTGATCTTCGCTCACAGTTCCGACAATAACTTTTGAACGGTAAGGAATTCTAAGACGCGGCCTTAACGTTTTAGAAAGCACACAATCAGAGCTTGAATTTGACCAGAAATTCTAAATTTTTTTGGGGGAAATCGAGAAAGTTATTGTCGTTTGTATTTGGCCGAGCGAGTTTCCAGAAATGTGGATTACAATTATGAGCCGATAGAAGAGCGTAAAATTGGAAGTCTAATGTTTTGTTCACGAATTTTGCTTGGAAATATTTTTCCTATATCGCGAGGTCAATCATCTCAAAATCTAATTTTGGGTAAACAATACGTTAGTGGCAAGTTATTCACGAGCCTTATTTGCTTTGAAAATGTGTTAAAAAGTGATCTTCGCTCGCAGTTCCGACAATAACTTTTGAACAGTGAGGAATTTTAAAACGTGGCCTGAATGTTTTAGAAAGTACACAAATAGAGCTTGAATTTGACCACAAATTTTGTATTTTTTCGAGGGAATCAAGAAAGTTATTGTCGTTTGTATTTGGCCGAGCGAACTACCCGAAAAGTGGATTACAATTATGAGTCGGTGGAAGGGTGTAAAATTGGAAGTCTAATGTTTCATTCGCGAATTTTGCTTGGAAATATTATTCCTATATCGGGAGATCAATCATCTCAAAATCAAATTTTGGGTAAAAAAATATGTTAGTGGCAAGTTATTCACGAGCCTTATTCGCTTTTAAAATGTGTTAAAAAGTGATCTTTGCTCACCGTTCCGACAATAACTTTAGAACTGTAGGGAATTCTAAGTCACGGCCTTAATGTTTTGTAAAGTGCACTAACGGGCTAGAATTTAACACAAATTCTGTATTTTTTCGATGGAAATCAAGAGAGTTAATGTCGTTCGTATTTGGCCAAGCCAGTTACCATAAATATGAATTACAATTATGATCTGATAGAAGGGCGTAAAATTGGAAGTCTAATATTTCGTTCACGAATTTTGCTTGGAAATAGTTTTCCAATATCGTGAGATCAATCATCCAAAAATCTAATTTTGGGAAAAAAATACGTTACTGGAAAGTTATTCACGAGCCTTATTTGCTTTGAAAATGTGTTAAAAAGTGATCTTTCCTCGCAGATCCGACAATAACTTTTGAACGGTAAGGAATTCTAAGATGCGGCGTTAATGTTTTAGAAAGTACACAATCGTAGCTTGAATTTGACCGCAAATTCTGTATTTTTTCAAGGGAAATCCAGAAAGTTATTGTCGTTTGTATTTGGCCGAGCAAATTACCCGAAATGTGGATTACAATTATGAACCGCTAGAACGGTGTAAAATTGGAAGTCTAATGTTTCATTCGCGAATTTTGCTTGGAAATATTATTCCTATATCGCGTGATTAATCATCTCAAAATCAAATTTTGGGGTAAAAAATACGTTAGTGGCAAGTTATTCACGGGCCTTATTCGCTTTTAAAATGTGTTAAAAAGTGATCTTTGCTCGCCGTTCCGACAATAACTTTTGAACTGTAAGGAATTCTAAGACACGGCCTTAATGTTATGTAAAGTACACAATCGGGGCTAGAATTTAACACAAATTCTGTATTTTTTCAATGGAAATCGAGAGAGTTAATGTCGTTCATATTTGGCCAAGCGAGCTACCAGAAATGTGAATTACAATTATGAGCTGATAGAAGGTCGTAAAATTGGAAGTCTAATATTTCATTCACGAATTTTGCTTGGAAATATTTTTCCAATATCGCGAGATCAATCATCCAAAAATCTAATTTTGGGAAAAAAATACGTTAGTGGAAAGTTATTCACGAGCCTTATTTGCTTTGAAAATGTGTTAAAAAGTGATCTTTCCTCGCAGATCTGACAATAACTTTTGAACGGTAAGGAATTCTAAGACGCGGCGTTAATGTTTTAGAAAGTACACAATCGTAGCTTAAATTTGACCGCAAATTCTGTATTTTTTCGAGGGAAATCCAGAAAGTTATTGTCGTTTGTATTTGGCCGAGCAAATTACCCGAAATGTGGATTACAATTATGAGCCGCTAGAACGGTGTAAAATTGGAAGTCTAATGTTTCATTCGCGAATTTTGCTTGGAAATATTATTCCTATATCGCGAGATCAATCATCTCAAAATCAAATTTTGGGCAAAAAAATACGTTAGTGGCAAGTTATTCACGAGCCTTATTTGCTTTTAAAATGTGTTAAAAAGTGATCTTTGCTTGCCGTTCCGACAATAACTTTTGAACTGTAAGGAATTCTAGGACACGGCCTTAATGTTATGTAAAGTACACAATCGGGGCTAGAATTTAACACAAATTCTGTATTTTTTCGATGGAAATCGAGAGAGTTAATGTCGTTCGTATTTGGCCAAGCGAGTTACCAGAAATGTGAATTACAATTATGAGCTGATAGAAGGTCGTAAAATTGGAAGTCTAATATTTCATTCATGAATTTTGCTTGGATATATTTTTCCTATATTGCGAGATCAATCATCCCAAAATTTAATTTTGGGAAAAAAATACGTTAGTGGCAAGTTATTCACGAGCCTTATTTGCTTTGAAAACGTGTTAAAAAGTGATCTTCGCACACAGTTTCGACAATAACTTTTGAACGGTAAGGAATTCTAAGACGCGGCCTTAATGTTTTAGAAAGTACACAATCGGAGCTTGAATTTGACCACAAATTCTGTATTTTTTTGAGGGAAATCAAGAAAGTTATTGTCGTTTTATTTGGCCGAGTGAGTTACCAGAAATGTGGATTACAATTATAAGCCAACAAAAGGGCGTAAAATTGGAAGTCTAATGTTTCGTTCACGAATTTTGCTTGGAAATATTTTTCCTATATCGCGAGGTCAATCATCTCAAAATCTAATTTTGGGTAAACAATACGTTAGTGGCAAGTTATTCACGAGACTTATTTGCTTTGACAATGTGCTAAAAAGTGATCTTCGCTCACAGTTCCGACAATAACATTTGAACGGTAAGGAATTCTAAGGCGCGGCCTGAATGTTTTAGAAAGTACACAATCGGAACTTGAATTTGACAACAGATTCTTTATTTTTTTGAGGGAAATCAAGAAAGTTATTGTCGTTTTATTTGGCCGAGCGAGTTACCAGAAATGTGGATTACAATTATGAGCCAACAGAAGGGCGTTAAATTGGAAGTCTAATGTTTCGTTCACGAATTTTGCTTGGAAATGTTTTTCCTATATCGTGAGGTCAATCATCTCAAAATCTAATTTTGGGTAAACAATACGTTAGTGGCAAGTTATTCACGAGCTTTATTTGCTTTGACAATGTGTTCAAAAGTGATCTTCGCTCACAGTTATGACAATAACTTTTGAACGGTAAGGAATTCTAAGACGTGGCCTGAATGTTTTAGAAAGTACACAATCAGAGCTTGAATTTGTCCAAAATTCTGTATTTTTTTGAGGGAAATCAGGAAAGTTATGGTCGTTTGTATTTGCCTGGGCGAGTTACCAGAAGTGTGGATTACAATTATGAACCGATAGAAGGGCGGAAAATTGGAAGTCTAATGTTTCTTTCACGAATTTTGCTAGGAAATATTTTTCCTATATCGCAAGGTCAATCATCTCAAAATCAAATTTTGGGCAAAAAAATACGTTAGTGGCAAGTTATTCACGAGCCTTATTTGCTTTGAAAATGTGTTAAAAAGTGATTTTCGCTTGCAGTTCCGACAATAACTTTTGAACAGTAAGGAATTCCAGGACGCGGCCTATATGTTTTAGAAAGTACACAAATAGAGCTTGAATTTGACCACAAATTCTGTATTTTTTCTAGGGAAATCAAAAAAGTTATTGTCGTTTGTTTATGGCCGAGCGAGTTACCAAAAATGTGGATTACAATTATGAGCTGAAAGAAGGGCGTAAAATTGGAAGTCTAATTTTTCGCTCACGAATTTTGCTTGGAAATAATTTTCCTATATTGCGAGGTCAATCATCTCAAAATCTAATTTTGGGTAAACAATACGTTAGTGGCAAGTTATTCAGGAGCCTTATTTGCTTTGAAAATGTTTTAAAAAGTGATCTTTGCTCACAGTTCCGACAGTAACTTTTGCACGGTAAGGAATTCTAAGACGCGACCTGAATGTTTTAGAAAGTACACAATTGGAGCTTGAATTTGACCAAAATTTTGTATTTTTTCGAGGGAAATCAAGAAAGTTATTGTCGTTTGTATTTGGCCGAGCGAATTACCCGAAATGTGGATTAAAATTATGAGTTGGCAGAAGGGTGTAAAATGTGAAGTCTAATGTTTCATTCACGACTTTTGCTTGGAAATATTTATCCTATATCGCGAGATCAATCATCTCAAAATCAAATTTTGGGTAAAAAAATAAGTTAGTGGCAAGTTATTCATGAGCTTTATTCGCTTTGAAAATGTGTTAAAAAGAGACCTTTGCTCACCGTTACGACCAAAACTTTTGAACGGTAAGGAATTCTAAGAAACGGCCATAATGTTTTGTAAAGTACACAATCGTGGCAAGAATTTAACACAAATTCTGTATTTTTTCGAAGGAAATTGAGACAGTTAATGCCGTTCGTATTTGTCCAAGCGAGTTACCAGAAATGTGAATTACAATTATGAGCTGATAGAAGGGCGTAAAATTGGAAGTCTAATATTTCGTTCACAAATTTTGCTTGGAAATATTTTTCCTATACCGCGAGATCAATCATCCCACAATTTAATTTTGGGAAAAAAATACGTTAGTGGCAAGTTATGCACAAGCCTTATTTGCTTTGAAAATGTGTTAAAAAGTGATCTTCGCTCACAGTTCCGACAATAACTTTTGAACGGTAAGGAATTCTAAGACACGGCCTAAATGTTTTGTAAAGTACACAATTGGGGCTAGAATTTAACACAAATTCTGTATTTTTTCGATGCAAATCGAGAGAGTTAATGTCGTTCGTATTTGGCCAAGCGAGTTACCAGAAATGTGAATTACAATTATGAGCTGATAGAAGGGCGTAAAATTGGAAGTCTAATATTTCGTTCCCAAATTTTGCTTGGAAATATTTTTCCTATACCGCGAGATCAATCATCCCACAATCTAATTTTGGGAAAAAAATACGTTAGTGGCAAGTTATTCACGAGCCTTATTTGCTTTGAAAATGTGTTAAAAAGTGATCTTCGCTCACAGTTCCGACAATAACTTTTGAACGGTAAGAAATTCTAAGACACGGCCTGAATGTTTTGTAAAGTACACAATCGGAGCTAGAATTTAACAGTAATTGTGTATTTTTTCGATGGAAATCGAGAGAGTTAAGTTCGTTCGTATTTGGCCAAGCGAGTTACCAGAAATGTGAATTACAATTATGAGCTGATAGAAGGTCTTAAAATTGGAAGTCTAATATTTCATTCACGAATTTTGCTTGGATATATTTTTCCTATATTGCGAGATCAATCATCCCAAAATCTAATTTTGGGAAAAAAATACGTTAGTGGCAAGTTATTCACAAGCCTTATTTGCTTTGAAAACGTGCTAAAAAGTGATCTTCGCCCACATTTTCGACAATAACTTTTGAACGGTAAGGAATTCTAAGACGCGGCCTGAATGTTTTAGAAAGTACACAATCGGAGCTTGAATTTGACCATAAATTCTGTATTTTTTTGAGGGAAATTAAGAAAGTTATTGTCGTTTTATTTGGCCGAGTGAGTTACCGGAAATGTGAATTACAATTATAAGCCAACAAAAGGGCGTAAAATTGGAAGTCTAATGTTTCGTTCACGAATTTTGCTTGGAAATATTTTTCCTATATCGCGAGGTCAATCATCTCAAAATCTAATTTTGGGTAAACAATACGTTAGTGGCATGTTATTCACGAGAGTTATTAGCTCTGACAATGTGCAAAAACGTGATCTTCGCTCACAGTTCCGACAATAACATTTGAACAGTAAGGAATTCTAAGACGCGGCCTGAATGTTTTAGAAAGTACACAATCGTAGCTTGAATTTGACCACAAATTCTGTATTTTTTTGAGGGAAATCAAGAAAGTTATTGTCGTTTTATTTGGCCGAGCGAGTTACCAGAAATGTAGATTAAAATTATGAGGCAACAGAAGGGCATAAAATTCGAAGTCTAATATTTCGATCACGAATTTTGCTTGGAAATATTTTTCCTATATCGCGAGGTCAATCATCTCAAAATCTAATTTTGGGTAAACAATACGTTAGTGGCAAGTTATTCACGAGCCCTATTTGCTTTGACAATGTGTTAAAAAGTGATCTTTGCTCACAGTTCCGACAATAACTTTTGAACGGTAAGGAATTCTAAGAGGAGGCCTGTATGTTTTAGAAACTACACAATCGGAGCTTGAATTTGACCACAAATTATGTATTTTTTTGAGGGAAATCAAGAAAGTTATTGTCGTTTTATTTGGCCGAGCGAGTTACCAGAAATGTGGATTAAAATTATGAGGGAACAGAACGGCGTAAAATTGGAAGTCTAATATTTCGTTCACGAATTTTGCTTGGAAACATTTTTCCTATATCGCGAGGTCAATCATCTCAAAATCTAATTTTGGGTAAACAATACGTTAGTGGCAAGTTATTCACGAGCCTTATTTGCTTTGACAATGTGTTAAAAAGTGATCTTCGCTCACAGTTCCGACAATAACTTTTGAAAGGTAAGGAATTCTAAGAGGAGGCCTGGATGTTTTAGAAAGTACACAATCGGAGCTTGAATTTGACCACAAATTATGTATATTTTTGAGGGAAATCAAGAAAGTTATTGTCGTTTTATTTGGCCGAGCGAGTTACCAGAAATGTGGATTAAAATTATGAGGCAACAGAAGGGCGTAAAATTGGAAGTCTAATATTTCGATCACGAATTTTTCTTGGAAATATTTTTCCTATATCGCGAGGTCAATCATCTCAAAATCTAATTTTGGGTAAACAATACGTTAGTGGCAAGTTATTCACGAGCCTTATTTGCTTCGACATTGTGTTAAAAAGTGATCTTCGCTCACAGTTCCGACAAAAACTTTTGACCGGCAAGGAATTCTAAGAGGGGGCCTGAATGTTTTAGAAAGTACACAATTGGAGCTTGAATTTGACCACAAATTATGTATTTTTTTGTGGGAAATCAAGAAAGTTATTGTCGTTTTATTTGGCTGAGCGAGTTACCAGAAATGTGGATTTCAATTATGAGGCAACAGAAGGGCGAAAAATTGGAAGTCTAATGTTTCGTTCACGAATTTTGCTTGGAAATATTTTTCCTATATCGCGAGGTCAATCATCTCAAAATCTAATTTTGGGTAAACAATACGTTAGTGGCAAGTTATTCAAGAGCCTTATTTGCTTTGACAATGTGTTAAAAAGTGATCTTCGCTCACAGTTCCGACAATAACTTTTGAAAGGTAAGGAATTCTAAGACGCCTTGATGTTTTGGAAAGTACACAATCGGAGCTTAAATTTGACCAGAAATTCTGTATTTTTTCGGGGGAAATCGAGAAAGTTATTGTCGTTTGTATTTGGCCGAGCGAGTTTCCAGAAATGTGGATTACAATTATGAGCCGATAGAAGGGCGTAAATTTGGAAGTCTAATATTTTGTTCACGAATTTTGCTTGGAAATATTTTTCCTATATTGTGAGGTCAATCATCTCAAAATCAAATTTTGGGTTAAAAAAAACGTCAGTGGCAAGTTATGCACGAGCCTTATTTGCTTTGAAGATGTGTGAAAAAGTGATCTTCGCTCGCAGTTCCGACAATAACTTTTGAACAGTAAGGAATTTTAAGATGCGGCCTGAATGTTTTAGAAAGTACACAAATAGAGCTTGAATTTGACCACAAATTCTGTATTTTTTCGAGGGAAATCAAGAAATTTATTGTCGTTAGTATTTGGCCGTGCGAACTACCCGAAATGTGGATTACAATTATGAGTCGGTGGAAGGGTGTAAAATTGGAAGTCTAATGTTTCATTTGCGAATTTTGCTTGGAAATATTATTCCTATATCGCGAGATCACTCATCTCAAAATCAAATTTTGGGTAGAAAAATATGTTTGTGGCAAGTTATTCACGAGCCTTATTCGGTTTTAAAATGTGTTAAAAAGTGATCTTTGCTCACCGTTCCGACAATAACTTTAGAACTGTGGGGAAATCTAAGTCACGGCCTTAATGTTTTGTAAAGTGCACTAACGGGGCTAGAATTTAACACAAATTCTGTATTTTTTCGATGGAAATCAAGAGAGTTAATGTCGTTCGTATTTGGCCAAGCCAGTTACTGGAAATTTGAATTACAATTATGATCTAATATAAGGGCGTAAAATTGGAAGTCTAACATTTCGTTCACGAATTTTGATTGGAAATATTTTTCCAATATCGCGAGATCAATCATCCAAAAATCTAATTTTGGAAAAAAAATACGTTAGTGGAAAGTTATTCATGAGCCTTATTTGCATTGAAAATGTGTTAAAAAGTGATCTTTCCTCGCAGATCCGACAATAACTTTTGAACGGTAAGGAATTCTAAGATGCGGCGTTAATGTTTTAGAAAGTACACAATCGTAGCTTGAATTTGACCACAAATTCTGTATTTTTTCAAGGGAAATCCAGAAAGTTATTGTCGTTTGTATTTGGCTGAGCAAATTACCCGAAATGTGGATTACAATTATGAGCCGCTAGAAGGGTGTAAAATTTGAAGTCTAATGTTTCAGTCGCGAATTTTGCTTGGAAATATTATTCCTATATCGCGAGATCAATCATCTCAAAATCAAATTTTGGGCAAAAAAATACGTTAGTGGCAAGTTATTCATGAGCCTTTTTCGCTTTTAAAATGTGTTAAAAAGTGATCTTTGCTCACCGTTCCGACAATAACTTTTGAACTGTAAGGAATTCTAAGACATGGCCTTAATGTTTTGTAAAGTACACAAACGGGGCTAGAATTTAACACAAATTATGTATTTTTTTGGATGGAAATCGAGAAAGTACACAAGAAAGTTATTGTCGTTTTATTTGGCCGAGCGAGTTTCCAGAAATGTGGATTACAATTAAGAGCCAACAGAAGGGCGTAAAATTGGAACTCTAACGTTTTGTTCACGAATTTTGCTTGGAAATATTTTTCCTATATCGCGAGGTCAGTCATCTCAAAACCATATTTTTGGTAAACAATACGTTAGTGGCAAGTTATTCATGAGCCTTATTTGCTTTGAAAATGTGTTAAAAAGTGATCTTCGCTCACAGTTCCGACAGTAACTTTTGAACGGTAAGGAATTCTGAGACGCGGCCTTAATGTTTTATAAAGTACACAATCGAAGCTTGAATTTAACCACAAATTTTGTATTTTTTTGAGGGAAATCAAGAAAGTTATTGTCGTTTGCATTTGGCTAAGCGAATTACGTGAAATGTGGATTACAATTCTAAGCCGATATAAGGGTGTAAAATTGGAAGTCTAATGTTTCATTCACGAATTTTGCTTGGAAATATTTTTTCTATATCGCAAGATCAATTATCTCAAAATCAAATTTTGGGAAAAAAAATACGTTAGTGGCAAGTTATTCACGAGCCTTATTTGCTTTGAAAATGTGTTAAAAAGTGATCTTCGCTTGCCGTTCCGAAAATAACTTTTGAACGGTAAGGAATTCTCAGACACGACCTTAACGTTTTAGAAAGTACACAATTGGAACTTTAATTTGACCACAAATTATGTATTTTTTTGAGGGAAATCAAGAAAGTTATTGTTGTTTGTATATGGCTGAGCGAGTTACCATAAATGTGGATTACAATTATGAGCCGATAGAAGGGCGTAAAATTGGAAGTCTAATTTTTCGCTCACGAATTTTGCTTGGATATATTTTTCCTATATTGCGAGGTCAATTATCTCAAAATCTAATTTTGGGTAAACAATACGTTAGTGGCAAGTTATTCAGGAGCCTTACTTGCTTTGAAAATGTGTTAAAAAGTGATCTTCGCTCACAGTTCCGATAGTAACTTTTGAACGGTAAGGAATTCTAAGACACGACCTGAATGTTTTAGAAAGTACACAATCGGAGCTTGAATTTGACCACAAATTTTGTATTTTTTCAGGGGAAATCAAGAAAGTTATTGTCGTTTGTATTTGGCCGAGTGAATTACACGAAATGTGGATTACAATTATGAGCCAGCAGAAGGGTGTAAAATGTGAAGTCTAATGTTTTATTCACGAATTTTGCTTGGAAATATTTTTCCTATATCGCGAGATCAATCATCTCAAAATCAAATTTTGGGTAAAAAAATAAGTTAGTGGCAAGTTATTCACGAGCTTTATTCGCTTTGAAGATGTGTTAAATAGTGATCTTTGCTCACCGTTACGGCAAAAACTTTTGAATGGTAAGGAATTCGAAGAAACGGCCTGTATGTTTTGTAAAGTACACAATCGTGGCAAGAATTTAACACAAATTATGTATTTTTTCGAAGGAAATTGAGAGAGTTAATGCCGTTCGTATTTGTCCAACCGAGTTACCAGAAATGTGAATTACAATTATGAGCTGATAGAAGGGCGTAAAATTGGAAGTCTAATATTTCGTTCACAAATTTTGCTTGGAAATATTTTTCCTATACCGCGAGATCAATCATCTCAAATTCTAATTTTGGGTAAACAATACGTTAGTGGCAAGTTATTCATGAGCCTTATTTGCTTTGACAATGTGTTAAAAAGTGATCTTCGCTCACAGTTCCGACAATGACTTTTGAACGGTAAGGAATTCTAATACGCGGCCTGTATGTTTTAGAAAGTACACAATCGGAGCTCGAATTTGACCACAAATTCTGTATTTTTTTTAAGGGAAATCAAGAAAGTTATTGTCGTTTTATTTGGCCGAGCGAGTTACCAGAAATGTGGATTACAATTATGAGCCAACAGAAGGGCGTAAAATTGGAAGTCTAATGTTTCATTCATGAATTATGCTTGGAAATATTTTTCCTATATCGCGAGATCAATCATCCAAAAATCTAATTTTGGGAAAAAAATACGTTAGTGGAAAGTTATTCAACAGCCTTATTTGCTTTGGAAATGTGTTAAAAAGTGATCTTCGCTCGCAGATCCGACAATAAGTTTTGAACGGTAAGGAATTCTAAGACATGGCCTTAATGTTTTGTAAAGTACACAATCGGGGCTAGAATTTAACAAAAATTCTGTATTTTTTCGATGGAAATCGAGAGGGCAAATGTCGTTCATATTTGGCCGAGCGAGTTACCAGAAATGTGAATAACAATTATGAGCTGATGGAAGTGTGTAAAATTGGAAGTCTAATATTTCGTTCATGAATTTTACTTGGAAATATTTCTCCTATATCGCGAGATCAATCATCCCAAAATCTAATTTTTGGAAAAAAATACGTTTGTGGCAAGTTATTCACCAGCCTTATTTGCTTTGAAATTGCGTTAAAAAGTGATCTTCGCTCACAGTTCCGATAATAAGTTTTGAACGGTAAGGAATTCTAAGATGCGGCCTGTATGTTTTATAAAGTACAATATCGGAGCTTGAATTTGACCCCAAATTCTGTATTTTTTCGAGGGAAATCAAGAAAGTTATTGTCGTTTGTATTTGGCCGAGCGAATTACCAGAAATGTGGATTACAATTATGAGCTGGTACAAGGGTGTAAAATTGGAAGTCTAATGTTTCATTCACGAATTTTGCTTGGAAATATTTTTCCTATATGGCGAGATAAATCATCTCAATATCAAATTTTGGGTAAAAAAATATGTTAGTGGCAAGTTATTCATGAGCCTTATTTGCTTTGAAATTGTGTTAAAAAGTTATCTTCGGTCGTAGTTCCGACAATAACTTTCGAACGGTAAGGAATTCCAAGACGCGGCCTACATGTTTTAGAAAGTACATAACCGGGGCTTGAATTTGACCACAAATTCTTTTTTTTTTTTTCGAGGGAAATCATGAAAGTTATTTTCGTTTGCATTTGGCCGAGCGAATTACTCGAAATGTGGATTACAATTATGAGCCGGTAGATGGGTGTAAAATGTGAAGTCTAATATTTCATTCACGAATTTTGCTTGGAAATAATTTTCCTATATCGCGAGGGAAATCATCTCAAAATCAAATTCTGGGTAAAAAAATACGTCAGTGGCAAGTTATTCTCGAGCTTTATTCGCTTTGAAAGTGTGTTAAAAAGTTATCTTTGCTCACCGTTATGACAATAACTTTTGAACGGAAAGGAATTCAAAGACACGACCTTAATGTTTTGTAAAGTACACAATCGGGGCCAGAGTTTAACACAAACTTTGTATTTTTTTGAAGGAAATCAAGGGAGTTAATGTCGTTCGTATTTGGCCAGGAGATTTACTACAAATGTGAATTACAATTATGAGCTGATAGAAGGGCGTAAAATTGGTAGTCTAATATTTCGTTCAGGAATTTGTCTTGGAAATATTTTTCCTATATCGTGAGATCTATCATCGCAAAATCTAATTTTGGGAAAAAAATACGTTAGTGGCAGGTTATTCACGAGCCTTATTTGCTTTGAAAATGTGTTAAAAAGTGATCTTCGCTAACAGTTCCGACAATAACTTTTGAACGGTAAGGAGTTCTAAGACGCGGCCTGAATGTTTTAGAAAGTACGCAATCGGAGCTTGAATTTGACCACAAATTCTGTATTTTGTTGAGGGAAATCAAGAAAGTTATTATCGTTTGTATTTGGTCGGGCGAATTACCCGAAATGTGGTTTACAATTATGAGCCGGTAGAAGGGTGTAAAATGTGAAGTCTAATGTTTCATTCACGAATTTTGCTGCGAAATATTTTTCCTATATCGCAAGATCAATCATCTCAAAATCAAATTTTGGGTTAAAAAATACGTTAGTGGCAAGTTATTCACGAGCTTTATTCGCTTTGAAAATGTGTTAAAAAGTGATCTTTTCTCGCCGTTACGACAATAACTTTTGAACGGTAAGGAATTCTAAGACACGGCCTTAATGTTTTGTAAAGTACACAATCGGGGCAAGAATTTAACACAAATTATGTATTTTTCGATGGAAATCGAGAGAGCGACTGTCGTTCGTATTTGGCCGAGCAAGTTACCAGAAATGTGGAAAACAATTATGAGCTGATAGAAAGGCGTGAAATTGGAAGTCTAATATTTCGTTCACGAATTTTACTTGGAAATATTTCTCCTATATCGCGAGATCAATCATCCCAAAATCTAATTTTGGGAAAAAAATACGTTTGTGGAAAGTGATTCACGAGCCTTATTTGCTTTGAAAATGTGTTAAAAAGTGATCTTTGCTAACAGTTCCGACAATAACTTTTGAACGGTAAGGAGTTCTAAGACGCGGCCTAAACGTTTTAGAAAGTACACAATTGGAGCTTGAATTTGACCACAAATTTTTTATTTTTTCGAGGGAAATCAAGAAATTTATTATCGTTTGTATTTGGTCGGGCGAATTACCCGAAATGTGGTTTACAATTATGAGCCGGTAGAAGGGTGTAAAATGTGAAGTCTAATGTTTCATTCACGAATTTTGCTGCGAAATAATTTTCCTATATCGCGAGATCAATCATCTCAAAATCAAATTTTGGGTTAAAAAATACGTTAGTGGCAAGTTATTCACGAGCTTTATTCGCTTTGAAAATGTGTTAAAAAGTGCTCTTTGCTCGCTATTACGACAATAACTTTTGAACGGTAAGGAATTCTAAGACACGGCCTTAATGTTTTGTAAAGTACACAATCGGGGCTAGAATTTAACACAAATTCTGTATTTTTTCGATGGAAATCGAGAGGGCAAATGTCGTTCATATTTGGCCGAGCGAGTTATCAGAAATGTGAATAACAATTATGAGCTGATGGAAGTGCGTAAAATTGGAAGTCTAATATTTCGTTCATGAATTTTACTTGGAAATATTTCTCCTATATCGCGAGATCAATCATCCCAAAATCTAATTTTTGAAAAAAAATACGTTTGTGGCAAGTTATTCACGAACATTATTTGCTTTGAAATTGTGTTAAAAAGTGATCTTCGCTCACAGTTCCGACAGTAACTTTTGAACGGTAAGGAATTCTAAGACGCGGCCTTAATGTTTTAGAAAGTACACAATCGGAGCTTGAATTGAACCGCAAATTCTGTATTTTTTCGAGGGAAATCAAGAAAGTTATTGTCGTTTGCATTTGGCTGAGCGAATTACCCGAAATGTGGATTACAATTCTAAGCCGATATAAGGGTGTAAAATTGGAAGTTTAATGTTTCAATCACGAATTTTACTTGGAAATATTTTTCCTATATCGCGAGATCAATTATCGCAAAATCATTTTTTGGGTAAAAAAATACGTTAGTGGCAAGTAATTCGTGAGCCTTATTTGTTTTGAAATTGTGTTAAAAAGTGATCTTCGCTTGCAGTTCCGACAATAACATTTGAACGGTAAGGAATTCTAAGACGCAGCCTTCATGTTTTAGAAAGTACACAACCAGAGCTTGAATTTGACCACAAATTCTGTATTTTTTCGTGGGAAATCAAGCAAGTTATTGTCATTTGCATTTGGCCGAGCGAATTACCCGAAATCTGGATTACAATTATTATTCGGTAGATGGGTGTAAAATTTGAAGTCTAATGTTTCATTCACGAATTTTGCTTGGAAATATTTTTCCTATATCGCGAGAGAAATCATCTCAAAATCAAATTCTGGGTAAAAAAATATGTTAGTGGGAAGTTATTCACGAGCTTTATTCGCTTTGAAAATGTGTTAAAAAGTGATCTTTGCTCACCGTTACGACAATAACTTTTGAACGGTAAGGAATTCTAAGACACGACCTTAATGTTTTGTAAAGTACACAATCGGGGTAAGAATTTAACACAAACTCTGTATATTTTTGAAGGAAATCGAGGGAGTTAATGTCGTTCGTATTTGGCCTAGAGAGTTACCAGAAATGTGAATTACAATTATGAGCTGATTGAAGGGCGTAAAATTGGAAGTCTAATATTTGGTTCAGGAGTTTTGCTTGGAAATATTTTTCCTATATCGCGAGATCTATCATCCCAAAATCTAATTTTGGGAAAAAAATACGTTAGTGGCAAGTTATTCAAGAGCCTTATTTGCTTTGAAAATGTGTTATAAAGTGATCTTCGCTAACAGTTCCGACAATAACTTTTGAACGGTAAGGAGTTCTAACACGCGGCCTGAATGTTTTAGAAAGTGCACAATCGGAGTTTGAATTTGACCACAAATTCTGTATTTTTTCGAGGGAAATCAAGAAATTTATTATTGTTTGTATTTGGCCGGGCGAATTACCCGAAATGTGGATTACAATTATGAGCCGGTGCAAGGGTGTAAAATGTGAAGGCTAATGTTTCATTCACGAATTTTGCTTGGAAATATTTTTCCTATATCGCGAGATCAATCATCTAAAAATCAAATTTTGGGTAAAAAAATACGTTAGTGGATTCACGAGCTTTATTCGCTTTGAAAATGTGTTAAAAAGTGATCTTTGCTCGCTGTTACGACAATAACTTTTGAACAGTAAGGAATTCTAAGACACGGACTTAATGTTTTGTAAAGTACACAATTGGGGCTAGAATTTAACAGAAATTCTGTATTTTTTTGATGGAAATCGAGAGAGTTAATGTCGTTCGTATTTGGCCGAGCGAGTTACCAGAAATGTGAATTACTATTATGAGCTGATAGAAGGGCGTAAAATTGGAAGTCTAATATTTCGTTCAGGAATTTTGCTTGGAATTATTTTTCCTATATCGCGAGATCAATCATCCCAAAATCTAGTTTTGGGAAAAAAATACGTTTGTGGCAAGTTATTCACGAGCCTTATTTGCTTTGAAAATGTGCTAAAAAGTGATCTTCGCTAACAGTTCCGACAATAACTTTTGAACGGTAAGGAGTTCTGAGACGCGGCCTGAATGTTTTAAAAACTACACAATCGGAGCTTGAATTTGACCACAAATTCTGTATTTTTTCAAGGGAAATCAAGAAAGTTATTATCGTTTGTATTTGAACGGGCGAATTACCCGAAATGTGGATTACAATTATGAGCCGGTACAAGGGTGTAAAATGTGAAGTCTAATGTTTCATTCACGAATTTTGCTTGGAAATATTTTTCCTATATCGCGAGATCAATCATCTCAAAATCAAATTTTGGGAAAAAAAATACGTTAGTGGCAAGTTATTCACGAGCTTTATTCGCTTTGAAAATGTGTTAAAAAGTGATCTTTGCTCGCCGTTACGACAATAACTTTTGAATGGTATGGATTTCTGAGACACGGCCATAATGTTTTGTAAAGTACACAATCGGGGCTAGAATTTAAAACAATCTCTTTATTTTTTCAATGGAAATCGAGAGAGTTAATGTCGTTCGTATTTGGCCGAGTGACTTACCAGAAATGTGAATTACAATTATGAGCTGATAGAAGGGCGTAAAATTGGAAGTCTAATATTTCGTTCACGAATTTTGCTTGGAAATATTTTTCCTATACCGCGAGATCAATCATCCCAAAATCTAATTTTGGGAAAAGAATACGTCTGTGGCAAGTTATTCACGAGCCTTATTTGCTTTGAAAATGTGTTAAAAAGTGATCTTCGCTCACAGTTCCGACAGTAACTTTTGAACGGTAAGGAATTCTAAGACGTGGCCTGGATGTTTTAGAAAGTACACAATCGGAGCTTGAATATAACCAGAAATTCTGCATTTTGTCGAGGGAAATCAAGAAAGTTATTGTCGTTTGCATTTGGCTGAGCGAATTTTCCGCAATGTGGATTACAATTCTAAGCCGATGTAAGGGTGTAAAATTGGAAGTCTAATGTTTCAATCACGAATTTTGCAGGGAAATATTTTTCCTATATCACGAGATCAATTATCTCAAAATCAAATTTTGGGTAAAAAAATACGTTAGTGGCAAGTAATTCACGAGCCTTATTTGCTTTGAAAATGTGTTGAAAATTGATCTTCGCTTGCAGTTCCGACAATAACTTTTGAACGGTAAGGAATTCTAAGACGCGGCCTGTATGATTTAGAAAGTACACAATTGGAACTTGAATTTGACCACAAATTCTGTATTTTTTCAAGGGAAATGAAGAAAGTTATTGTCGTTTGTATTTGGCCAAGCGAGTTACCAGAAATGTGGATTATAATTATGAGCCTATAGAAGGGCGTAAAATTGGAAGTCTAATTTTTCGTTAACGAATTTTGCTTGGAAATATTTGTCCTATATTTCGAGGTCAATTACCTCAAAATAGAATTTTGGGTAAACAATACGTTAGTCGCAAGTAATTCACGAGCCTTATTTGCTTTGAAAATGTGTTAAAAAGTGATCTTCGCTAACAGTTCCGACAATAACTTTTGAACGGTAAGGAGTTTTAGGACGCGACCTGAATGTTCTAGAAAGTACACAATCGGAGCTTGAATTTGCCTACAAATTCTGTATTTTTTCGAGGGATATCAAGAAAGTTATTATCGTTTGTATTTGGCCGGGCGAATTACCTGAAATGTGGATTACAATTATGAGCCGGTACAAGGGTGTAAAATGTGAAGTCTAATGTTTCATTCATGAATTTTGCTTGGAAATATTTTTCCTATATCGCGAGAACAATTATCTCAAAATCAAATTTTGGGTAAAAAAATACGTTAGTGGCATGTTATTCACGAGCTTTATTCGCTTTGAAAATGTGTTAAAAATTGATCTTCGCTCGCCGTTACGACAATAACTTTTGAACGGTAAGGAATTCTAAGACACGACCTTAATGTTTTGTAAAGTACACAATTGGTGCTAGAATTTAACACAAATTCTGTATTTTTTCGAAGGAAATCGAGAGAGTTAATGTCGTTCGTATTTGGCCAAGCGAGTTACCAGAAATTTGAATTACAATTTTGAGCTGATAGAAGGGCGTAAAATTGGAAGTCTAATATTTCGTTCACGAATTTTGCTTGGAAATATTTTTCCTATATCGCGAGATCAATCATCCCAAAATCTAATTTTTGGAAAAAAATACGTTTGTGGCTAGTTATTCACGACCCTTTTTTTCTTTGAAAATGTGTTAAAAAGTGATCTTCGCTAACGATTTCGACAGTAACTTTTGAACGGTAAGGAATTCTAAGATGCAGCCTTAATATTTTAGAAAGTAGACAATCGGAGCCTGAATTTAACCACAAATTCTGTATTTCTTTGAGGGAAGTCAAGAAAGTTATTGTCATTTGCATTTGGCTGAGCGAATTACCCGCAATGTGGATTACAATTCTAAGCCGATATAAGGGTGTAAAATTGGAAGTCTAATGTTTCAATCACTAATTTTGCTTGGAAATATTTTTCCTCTATCGCGAGATCAATTATCTCAAAATCATTTTTTGGGTAAAAAAATAAGTTAGTGGCAAGTAATTCACGAGCCTTATTTGCTTTGAAAATGTGTTAAGAAGGGATCTGCGTTTGCAGTTCCGACAATAACTTTTAAACGGTAAGGAATTGTAAGACGCGGCCTGCATGTTTTAGAAAGTACACAATCGGAGCTTGAATTTGACCACAAATTCTGTATTTTTTCGAGGGAAATCAAGAAAGTTATTGTCGTTTGCATTTGGCCGAGCGAATTACCCGAAATGTGGATTACAATTATGAGCCGGTAGATGGGTGTAAAATGTGAAGTTTAATGTTTCATTCACGAATTTTGCTTGGAAATATTTTTCCTATATCGCGAGAGAAATCATCTCAAAATAAAATTCTGGGTAAAAAAATACGTTAGTGGGAAGTTATTCACGAGCTTTATTCGCTTTGAAAATGTGTTAAAAAGTGATCTTTGCTCATCGTTACGACAATAACTTTTGAACGGTAAGGAATTCTAAGACACGACCTTAATGTTTTGTAAAGTACACAATCGGGGCATGAATTTAACAGAAACTCCGTATTTTTTTGAAGGAAATCGAGGGAGTTAATGTCGTTCGTATTTGGCCAAGAGAGTTACCAGAAATGTAAATTACAATTATGAGCTGATAGAAGGGCGTAAAATTGGAAGTCTAATATTTCGTTCAGGAATTTTGCTTGGAAATATTTTTCCTATATCGCGAGATCTATCATCCCAAAATCTAATTTTGGGAAAAAAATACGTTAGTGGCAAGTTATTCACGAGCCTTATTTGCTTTGAAAATGTGTTAAAAAGTGATCTTCGGTAACAGTTCCGACAATAACTTTTGAACGGTAAGGAGTTCTAAGACGCGGCCTGAATATTTTAGAAAGTACACAATCGAAGCTTTAATTTGACCACAAATTCTGTATTTTTTCGTGGGAAATCAAGAAAGTTATTATCGTTTGTATTTGGGCGGGCGAATTACCCGAAATGTGGATTACAATTATGAGCCGGTACAAGGGTGTAAAATGTGAAGTAATGTTTCAATCACGAATTTTTCTTGGAAATATTTTTACTATATCACGAGATCAATTATCTCAAAATCAAATTTTGGGTAAAAAAATACGTTAGTGGCAAGTAATTCACGAGCCTTATTTGGTTTGAAAATGTGTTAAAAAGTGATCTTCGCTTGCATTTCCGACAATAACTTTTGAACGGTAAGGAATTCTAAGACGCGGCCTGGGTGTTTTAGAAAGTACACAATTGGAACTTGAATTTGACCACAAATTCTGTATTTTTTAAAGGGAAATGAAGAAAGTTATTGTCGTTTGTATTTGGCCAAGCGAGTTACCAGAAATGTGGATTACAATTATGAGCCGATAGAAGGGCGTAAAATTGGAAGTCTAATTTTTCGTTCACGAATTTTGCTTGGAAATATTTGTCCTGTATTGCGAGGTCAATCATCTCAAAATCCAATTTTGGGTAAACAATACGTTAGTCGCAAGTAATTCATGAGCCTTATTTGCTTTGAAAATGTGCTAAAAAGTGATCTTCGCTCACAGTTCCGACAGTAAGTTTTGAACGGTAAGGAATTCTATGACGCGACCTTAATGTTTTAGAAAGTACACAATCGGAGCTTGAATTTGAGCACAAATTCTATATTTTGTCGAGGGAAATCAAGAAAGTTATTTTCGTTTGTATTTGGCCGGGCGAATTACCGGAAATGTGGATTACAATTATGAGCCGGTTGAAGGGTGTAAAATGTGAAGTCTAATGTTTCATTCACGAATTTTGCTTGGAAATATTTTTCCTATATCGCGAGATCTATCACCCCAAAATCTAATTTTGGGAAAAAAATACGTTAGTGGCAAGTTATTCACGAGCCTTATTTGCTTTGAAAATGTGTTAAAAAGTGATCTTCGCTAACAGTTTTGACAATAACTTTTGAACGGTAAGGAGTTCTAGGACGCGGCCTGTATGTTTTAGAAAGTACACAATCGGAGCTTGAATTTGACCACAAATTCTGTATATTTTCGAGGGAAATCAAGAAAGTTATTATCGTTTGTAGTTCGCTGGGCGAATTACCCGAAATGTGGATTACAATTATGAGCCGGTGCAAGGGTGTAAAATGTGAAGTCTAATGTTTCATTCACGAATTTTGCTCGGAAATATTTTTCCTATATCGCGAGATCAATCATCTCAAAATCAAATTTTGGGTAAAAAAATACGTTAGTGGCAAGTTATTCACGAGCTTTATTCGCTTTGAAAATGGGTTAAAAAGTGATCTCCACTCGCCGTTACGACAATAAGTTTTGAACGGTAAGGAATTCAAAGACACGACCTTGATGTTTTGTAAAGTACACAATCGGGTCTAGAATTTAAGGCAAATTATGTATTTTTTCGAAGGAAATCGAGAGAGTTAATGTCGTTCGTATTTGGCCGAGCGACTTACCAGAAATTTGAATTACAATTATGAGCTGATAGGAGGGTGTAAAATTGGAAGTCTAATATTTCGTTCACGAAATTTGCTTGGAAATATTTTTCTTATATCGCAAGATCAATCATCCCAAAATCTAATTTTTGGAAAAAAATACGTTTGTGGCAAGTTATTCACGAGCCTTATTTGCTTTGAAAATGTGTTAAAAAGTGATCTTCGCTCACAGTTCCGACAGGAACTTTTGAACTGTAAGGAATTCTAAGATGCGGCCTTAATATTTTAGAAATTAGACAGTCGGAGCCTGAATTTAACCACAAATTCTGTATTTTTTTGGGGGAAGTCAAGAAAGTTATTGTCATTTGCATTTGGCTGAGCGAATTACCCGAAATGTGGATTACAATTCTAAGCCGATATAAGGGTGTAAAATTGGAAGTCTAACGTTTCAATCACTAATTTTGCTTGGAAATATTTTTCCTATATCGCGAGATCAATTATCTCAAAATCATTTTTTGGGTAAAAAAAAACGTTAGTGGCAAGTAATTCACGAGCCTTATTTGCTTTGAAAATGTGTTAAAAAGTTATCTGCGCTTGCAGTTCCGACAATAACTTTTGAACGGTAAGGAATTCTAAGACGCGGCCTTCATGTTTTAGAAAGTACACAACCGGAGCTTGAATTTGTCCACAAATTCTGTACTTTTTCGAGGGAAATCAAGAAAGTTATTGTTGTTTACATTTGGCCAAGCGAATTACCCGAAATGTGGATTAAAATTATGAGTCGGTAGATGGGTGTAAAATGTGAAGTTTAATGTTTCATTCACAAATTTTGCTTGGAAATAGTTTTCCTATATCGCGAGAGAAATCATCTCAAATTCAAATTCTGGGTAAAATAATACGTTAGTGGCAAGTTATTCACGAGCCTTATTTGCTTTAAAAATGTGTTATAAAGTGATCTTCGCTAACAGTTCCGACAATAACTTTTGAACGGTAAAGAGTTCTAAGACGCGGCCTGAATGTTTTAGAAAGTACACAATCGGAGCTTGAATTTGACCACAAATTCTGTATTTTTTCGAGGGAAATCGAGGGAGTTAATGTCGTTTGTATTTGGCCGGGCGAATTACCCGAAATGTGGATTACAATTATGAGCCGGTACAAGGGTGTAAAATGTGAAGTCTAATGTTTCAATCACGAATTTTGCATGGAAATATTTTTCCTATATCACGAGATCAATTATCTCAAAATCAAATTTTGGGTAAAAAAATACGTTAGTGGCAAGTAATTCACGAGCCTTATTTGGTTTGAAAATGTGCTAAAAAGTGATCTTCGCTTGCAGTTCCGACAATAACTTTTGAACGGTAAGGAATTCTAAGACGCGGCCTGAATGTTTTAGAAAGTACACAATTGGAACTTGAATTTGACCACAAATTCTGTATTTTTTAAAGGGAAATGAAGAAATTTGTTGTCGTTTGTATTTGGCCAAGCGAGTTTCCAGATATGTGGATTACAATTATGAGCTGATAGAAGGGTGTAAAATTGGAAGTCTAATTTTTCGTTCACGAATTTTGCTCGGTAATATTTTTCCTATATTGCGGGGTCAATCAACTCAAAATCTAATTTTGGGTAAACAATACGTTTGTCGCAAGTAATTCATGAGCCTTATTTGCTTTGAAAATGTGCTAAAAAGTGATCTTCGCTCACAGTTCCGACAATAACTTTTGAACGGTAAGGAATTCTAAGACGCGACCTTAATGTTTTAGTAAGTACACAATCGGAGCTTGAATTTGAGCACAAATTCTTTATTTTTCGAGCGAAATCAAGAAAGTTATTGTCGTTTGTATTTGGCCGGGCGAATTACCGGAAATGTGGATTACAATTATGAGCCGGTAGAAGGGTGTAAAATGTGAAGTCTAATGTTTCATTCACGAATTTTGCTTGGAAATATTTTTCCTATATCGCGAGATCTATCATCCCAAAATCTAATTTTTGGAAAAAAATACGTTAGTGGCAAGTTATTCACGAGCTTTATTTGCTTTGAAAATGTGTTAAAAAGTGATCTTCGCTAACAGTTCCGACAATAACTTTTGAACGGTAAGGAATTCTAAGACGCGGCCTGAATGTTTTAGAAAGTACACAATCGGAGCTTGAATTTGACCACAAATTCTGTATTTTTTCAAGGGAAATCAAGAAAGTTATTATCGTTTGCATTTGGCCGAGCAAATTACCCGAAATGTGGATTACAATTATGAGCCGGTACAAGGGTGTAAAATGTGAAGTCCAATGTTTCATTCACGAATTTTGCTTGGAAATATTTTTCCTATATCGCGAGATCGATCATCTCAAAATCAAATTTTGGGTAAAAAAATACGTTAGTGGCAAGTAATTCACGAGGTTTATTCGCTTTGAAAATGTGTTAAAAAGTGATCTTTGCTCGCCGTTACGACAATAACTTTTGAACGGTACATAATTCTAAGACACGGCCTTAATGTTTTGTAAAGTACACAACCGGGGCAAGAATTTAACACAAACTCTGTATTTTTTTGAAGGAAATCGAGGTAGTTAATGTCGTTCGTATTTGGCCAAGAGAGTTACCAGAAATGTGAATTACAATTATGAGCTGATAGAAGGGCGTAAAATTGGAAGTCTAATATTTCGTTCAAAAATTTTGCTTGGAAATATTTTTCCTATATCGCGAGATCTATCATACCAAAATCTAATTTTGGGGAAAATATACGTTAGTGGCAAGTTATTCATGAGCTTTATTCTCTTTGAAAATGTGTTAAAAAGTGATCTTTGCTCGCCTTTACGACAATAACTTTTGAACGGTAAGGAATTCTAAGACACGACCTTAATGTTTTGTAAATTACACAATAGGGGCAAGAATTTAACACAAACTCTGTATTTTATTTGAAGGAAATCGAGGGAGTTAATGTCGTTCGTATTTGGCCAAGAGAGTTACCAGAAATGTGAATTACAATTATGAGCTGATAGAAGGGCGTAAAATTTGAAGTCTAATATTTCATTCAGGAATTTTGCTTGGAAGTATTTTTCCTATATTGCGAGATCTATCATACCAAAATCTAATTTTAGGAAAAAAATACGTTAGTGGCAAGTTATCCACGAGCCTTATTTGCTTTGAAAGTGTGTTAAAAAGTGATCTTTGTTAACAGTTCCGACAATAACTTTTGAACGGTAAGGAGTTCTAAGACGCGGCCTGTATGTTTTAGAAAGTACACAATTGGAGCTTGAATTTAACCACAAATTCTGTATTTTTTCGATCGAAATCAAGAAAGTTATTATTGTTAGTATTTGGCCGGGCGAATTACCTGAAATGTGGATTACAATTATGAGCCGGTACAAGGGTGTAAAATGTGAAGTCTAATGTTTCATTCATGAATTTTGCTTGGAAATATTTTTCCTATATCGCGAGATCAATCATCTCAAAATCAAATTTTGGGTAAAAAAATAAGTTAGTGGCAAGTTATTCACGAGCTTTATTCGCTTTGAAAATGAGTTAAAAAGTGATCTTTGCTCGCCGTTACGACAATAACTTTTGAACGGTAAGGAATTCTAAGACACGGCCTTAATGTTTTGTAAAGTACAAAATCAGGGCTAGAATTTAACGCAAATTCTGAATTTTTTCGATGGAAATCGAGAGAGTAAATGTCATTCGTATTTGGCTGAGCGAGTTACCAGAAATTTGAATTACAATTATGAGCTGATAGAAGGGCGTAAAACTGGAAGCCTAATATTTCGTTCACGAATTTTGCTTGGAAATATTTTTCCTATATCGCGAGATCAATCATCCCAAAATTTAATTTTGGGAAAAAAATACGTTTGTGGCAAGTTATTCACGAGCCTTATTTGCTTTGAAAATGTGTTAAAAAGTGATCCTCGCTCACAGTTCCGACAGTAACTTTTGAACGGTAAGGAATTCTAAGACGCGGCCTTAATGTTTTAGAAAGTACAGAATCGGAGCTTGAATTTAACCACAAATTCTGTATTTTTTTGAGGGAAGTCAAGAAAGTTATTGTCGTTTGCATTTGGCTAAGCGAATTACCCGAAATGTGGATTACAATTCGAAGCCGATATAAGGGTGTAAAATTGAAAGTCTAACGTTTCAATCACGAATTTTGCTTGAAAATAATTTTCCTATATCGCGAGATCAATTATCTCAAAATCATTTGTTGGGTAAAAAAATACGTTAGTGGCAAGTAATTCACGAGCCTTTTTTGCTTTGAAAATGTGTTAAAAAGTGATCTTTGCTTGCTGTTCCGACAATAACTTTTGAACGGTAAGGAATTCTAAGACGTGGCCTTCATGTTTTAGAAAGTACAAAACCGGAGCTTGAATTTGACCACAAATTCTGTATTTTTTTTAGGGCAATCAAGAAAGTTATTGTCGTTTGCATTTGGCCGAGCGAATTACCCGAAATGTGGATTACAATTATGAGCCGGTAGATGGCTGTAAAATGTGAAGTTTAATGTTTCATTCACGAATTTTGCTTGGAAATATTTTTCCTATATCGCGAGAGAAATCATCTCAAAATAAAATTCTGGGTAAAAAAATACGTTAGTGGCAAGTTATTCACAAGCTTTATTCGCTTTGAAAATGTGTTAAAATGTGATCTTTGCTCACCGTTACGACAATAACTTTTGAACGGTAAGGAATTCTAAGACACGACTTTAACGTTTTTTGAAGTACACAATCGGGGCAAGAATTTAACACAAACTCTGTATTTTTTTGAAGGAAATCGAGGGAGTTAATGTCGTTCGTATTTGGCCAAGAGAGTTACCAAAAATGTGAATTACAATTATGAGCTGATAGAAGGGCGTAAAATTGGAAGTCTAATATTTCATTCAGGAATTTTGCTTGGAAATATTTTTCCTATATCGCGAGATCTATCATCCCAAAATCTAATTTTGGGAAAAAAATACGCTAGTGGCAAGTTATTCACTAGCCTTATTTACTTTGAAAATGTGTTAAAAAGTGATCTTCGCTCACCGTTACGACAATAACTTTTGAACGGTAAGGAATTCTAAGACACGACCTTAATGTTTTGTAAAGTACACAATCGGGGCAAGAATTTAACACATACTCTGTATTTTTTTGAAGGAAATCGGGGGAGTTAATGTCCTTCGTATTTGGCCAAGAGAGTTACCAGAGATGTGAATTACAATTATGAGCTGATGGAAGGGCGTAAAATTGGAAGTCTAATATTTCGTTCAGCAATTTTGCTGGGAAATATTTTTCCTATATCGCGAGATCTATCATTCAAAAATCTAATTTTGGGAAAAAAATACGTTAGTGGCAAGTTATTCACGAGCCGTATTTGCTTTGAAAATATGTTAAAAAGTAATATTCGCTAACAGTTCTGACAATAACTTTTGAACGGTAAGGGCTTCTAGGACGCGGCCTAAATGTTTTAGAAAGTACACAATCGGAGTTTGAATTTGACCACAAATTCTGCATTTTTTCGAGGGAAATCAAGAAAGTTATTATCGTTTGTATTTGGCCAGGCGAATTACCCGAAATGTGGATTACAATTATGAGCCGGTACAAGGGTGTAAAATGTGAAGTCTAATCTTTCATTCACGAATTTTGCTTGGAAATATTTTTCCTATGTCGCGAGATCTATCATCCCAAAATCTAATTTTGGGAAAAAAATACGTTAGTGGCAAGTTATTCACGAGCCTTATTTGCTTTGAAAATGTGTTAAAAAGTGATCTTCGCTAACAGTTCCGACAATAACTTTTGAATGGTTAGGAGTTCTAAGACGCGGCCTGAATGTTTTAGAAAGTACACAATCGGAGCTTGAATTTGACCGCACGGCCTTAATGTTTTGTAAAGTACGCAATCGGGGCTAGAATTTAACACAAATTATGTAAATTACAGTTATGAGCTGATAGAAGGGCGTAAAATTGGAAGTCTAATATTTCGTTCACGAATTTTGCATGGAAATATTTTTCTATATCGCGTGATCAATCATCCCAAAATCAAATTTCGGGAAAAAAATACGTTAGTGGCAAGTTATTCATGAGCCTTATTTGCTTCAAAAATGTGTTAAAAAGTGATCTTCGCTAACAGTTCCGACAATAACTTTTGAACGGTAAGGAATTCTAAGACGCGACCATTATGTTTAAGAAAGTACACAATCGGAGCTTGAATTTGACCACAAATTCTGTATTTTTTTGTGGGAAATCCAGAAAGTTATTGTCATTTGTATTTGGCCGAGCAAGTCACCAGAAATGTGGATTACAATTATGAGCCCATAGAAAGGCGTAAAATTGAAAGTCTAATGTTTCGTTCACGAATTTTGCTTGGAAATATTTTTCCTATATCGCGAGGTCAATCATCTCAAAATTTAATTTTGGGTAAAAAAATACGTTAGCGGCAAGTTATTCACGAGCCTTAGTTGCTTTGAAAATGTGTTAAAAAGTGACCTTCGCTAACAGTTTCGACAATAACTTTTGAACGGTAAGGAGTTCCAAGACGCAGCCTGAATGTTCAAGAAAGTACACAATCGGAGCTTGAATTTGACCACAAATCATGTATTTTTTCGAGGGAAATCAAGAAAGTTATTATCATTTGTATTTGGCCGGGCGAATTACCCGAAATGTGGATTACAATCATGAGCCGGTACAAGGGTGTAAAATGTGAAGTCTAATGTTTCATTCACGAATTTTGCTTGGAAATATTTTTCCTATATTGCGAGATAAATCATCTCAAAATCAAATTTTGGGTAAAAAAATTCGTTAGTGGCGAGTTATTCACGAGCTTTATTCACTTTAAAAATGTATTAAAAAGTGATCTTTGCTCGCAGTTATGACAATAACTTTTGAACGGTAAGGAATTCTAAGACACGGCCAGAATGTTTTGTAAAGTACACAATGGGGGCTAGAATTTAACACAATCTTTGTATTTTTTCAATGGAAATCAAGAAAGTTATTGTCGTTTGCATTTGGCAGAGCGAATTACCAGAAATTTTAATTACAATTATGAGCTTATAGAAGGGCGTAAAATTGGAAGCCTAATATTTCGTTCACGAATTTTGCTTGGAAATATTTTTCCTATACCGCGAGATCAATCATCCAAAAATCAAATTTTGGGAAAAAAATACGTTTCTGGCAAGTTATTCATGAGCCTTATTTGCTTTGAAAATGTGTTAAAAAGTGATCTTCGCTCACAGTTCCGACAGTAACTTTTGAACGGTAAGGAATTCTAAAACGCGGCCTTAATGTTTTAGAAAGTACACAATCGGAGCTTGAATTTAACCACAAATTCTATATTTTTTCTAGGGAAGTCAAGAAAGTTATTGTCGTTTGCATTTGGCTGAGCGAATTACCCGAAATGTGGATTACAATTCTAAGCCGATATAAGGGTGTAAAATTGGAAGTCTAATGTTTCAATCACGAATTTTGCTTGTAAATATTTTTCCTATATCGCGAGATCAATTATCTCAAAATCATTTTTTGGGTAAAAAAATACGTTAGTGGCAAGTAATTCACGAGCCTTATTTACTTTGAAAATGTGTTAAAAAGTGATCTTTCCTTGCTGTTCCGACAATAACTTTTGAACGGTAAGGAATTCTAAGACGCGGCCTTCATGTTTTAGAAAGTACAAAACCGGAGCTTGAATTTGACCACAAATTCTGTATTTTTTTGAGGGAAATCAAGAAAGTTATTGTCGTTTGCATTTGCCCAAGCGAATTACCCGAAATGTGGATTACAATTAAGAGCCGGTAGATGGGTGTAAAATGTGAAGTTTAATGTTTCATTCACGAATTTTGCTTGGAAATATTTTTCCTATATCGCAAGATCAATCATCTCAAAATCAAATTTTGGGTAAAAAAATACGTTAGTGGCAAGTTATTCACGAGCTTTATTCACTTTGAAAATGTGTTAAAAAGTGATCTTCGCTCACCGTTACGACAATAACTTTTGAACGGTAAGGAATTCTAAGACACGACCTTAATGTTTTGTAAAGTACACAATCGGGGCAAGAATTTAACACATACTCTGTATTTTTTTGAAGGAAATCGGGGGAGTTAATGTCCTTCGTATTTGGCCAAGAGAGTTACCAGAGATGTGAATTACAATTATGAGCTGATGGAAGGGCGTAAAATTGGAAGTCTAATATTTCTTTCAGCAATTTTGCTGGGAAATATTTTTCCTATATCGCGAGATCTATCATTCAAAAATCTAATTTTGGGAAAAAAATACGTTAGTGGCAAGTTATTCACGGGCCGTATTTGCTTTGAAAATATGTTAAAAAGTGATCTTCGCTAACAGTTCTGACAATAACTTTTGAACGGTAAGGGCTTCTAGGACGCGGCCTAAATGTTTTAGAAAGTACACAATCGGAGTTTGAATTTGACCACAAATTCTGCATTTTTTCGAGGGAAATCAAGAAAGTTATTATCGTTTGTATTTGGCCGGGCGAATTACCCGAAATGTGGATTACAATTATGAGCCGGTACAAGGGTGTAAAATGTGAAGTCTAATCTTTCATTCACGAATTTTGCTTGGAAATATTTTTCCTATGTCGCGAGATCTATCATCCCAAAATCTAATTTTGGGAAAAAAATACGTTAGTGGCAAGTTATTCACGAGCCTTATTTGCTTTGAAAATGTGTTAAAAAGTGATCTTCGCTAACAGTTCCGACAATAACTTTTGAATGGTTAGGAGTTCTAAGACGCGGCCTGGATGTTTTAGAAAGTACACAATCGGAGCTTGAATTTGACCGCACGGCCTTAATGTTTTGTAAAGTACGCAATCGGGGCTAGAATTTAACACAAATTATGTAAATTACAGTTATGAGCTGATAGAAGGGCGTAAAATTGGAAGTCTAATATTTCGTTCACGAATTTTGCATGGAAATATTTTTCTATATCGCGTGATCAATCATCCCAAAATCAAATTTCGGGAAAAAAATACGTTAGTGGCAAGTTATTCATGAGCCTTATTTGCTTCAAAAATGTGTTAAAAAGTGATCTTCGCTAACAGTTCCGACAATAACTTTTGAACGGTAAGGAATTCTAAGACGCGACCATTATGTTTTAGAAAGTACACAATCGGAGCTTGAATTTGACCACAAATTCTGTATTTTTTTGTGGGAAATCAAGAAAGTTATTGTCATTTGTATTTGGCCGAGCAAGATTCGCGGCCTGAATGTTTTAAAATGTACACAATCGGAGCATGAATTTGGCCACAAATCCTGTATTTTTGCGAGGGAAATCAAGAAAGTTATTGTCATTTGTATTTGGCCGAGCGAATTACCAGAAATGTGGATTACAATTATGAGCCTGTATAAGGGTGTAAAATTGGAAGTCTGATGTTTCATTCACGAATTTTGCGTGGAAATATTTTTCCTATATCGCGAGATCAATCATCTCAAAATCAAAATTTGGGTAAAAAAATATATTAGTCGCAAGTTATTCACGAGCCTTATTCGCTTTGAAAATGTGTTAAAAAGTGATCTTTGCTCACCGTTCCGACAATAACTTTTGAACGGTAAGGAATTTTATGACGCGGCCTAAATGTTTTAAAAAGTACACAATCGTTGCTTGAATTTGCCTACAAATTCTGTATTTTTTCGAGGGAAATCAAGAAAGTTATTGTCGTTTGTATTTGGCTGGGCGAGTTCCCAAAAATGTGGACTACAATTATGATCCGATAGAAGAGCGTAAAATTGGAAGTCTAATGTTTCGATCACGAATTTTGCTTGGAAATATTTTTCCTATATCGCGAGGTCAATCATCTCAAAATCAAATCTTGGGTAAAAAAATACGTTAGTGGCAAGTTATTCACGAGCCTTATTTGCTTTGAAAATGTGTTAACGAGTGATCTTCGCTCGCAGTTCTGACAATAACTTTTGAACGGTAAGGAATTCTAAGACCCGGCATGAATGTTTTAGAAAGTACACAATCGGAGCTTAAATTTGACCTCAAATTCTGTATTTTTTCGAGTGAAATCTAGAAAGTTATTGTCGTTTGTATTTGGCCGAGCGAATTACCCGAAATGTGGTTTACAATTATGAACCGGTAGAAGGGTGTAAAATTGGAAGTCTAACGTTTCATTCCCGAATTTTGCGTGGAAATATTTTTCCTATATCGCGAGATCAATCGTCTCAAAATCAAATCTTGGGTAAAAAAATACGTTAGTGGCAAGTTATTCACGACCCTTATTTGCTTTGAAAATGGGTTAACGAGTGATCTTCACTCGCAGTTCCGACAATAACTTTTGAACGGCAAGGAATTCTAAGACGCGGCCTGAATGTTTTAGAAAGTACACAATCGGAGCTTGAATTTGACCACAAATTCTGTATTTTTTCGAGTGAAATCAAGAAAGTTATTGTCGTTTGTATTTGGCCGAGCGAATTACCCAAAATGTGGATTACAATTATGTGCCGGTAGAAGGGTGTAAAATTGGAAGTGTAATGTTTCATTCACGAATTTTGCGTGGAAATATTTTTCCTATATCGCGAGATCAATCGTCTCAAAATCATATTTTGGGTAAAAAAATACGTTAGTGGCAAGTTATTCACGAGCGTTATTCGCTTTGATAATGTGTTAAAAAGTGATCTTTGCTCACCGTTCCGACAATAACTTTTGAACGGCAAGGAATTCTAATTCGCGGCCTGAATGTTTTAAAATGTACACAATCGGAGCATGAATTTGGCCACAAATTCTGTATTTTTGCGAGGGAAATCAAGAAAGTTCTTGTCATTTGTATTTGGCCGAGCAAATTACAAGAAATGTGGATTACAGTTATGAGCCGGTATAAGGGTGTAAAATTGGAAGTCTGATGTTTCATTCACGAATTTTGCGTGGAAATATTTTTCCTATATCGCGAGATCAATCATCTCAAAATCAAAATTTGGGTAAAAAAATATATTGGTCGCAAGTTATTCACGAGCCTTATTCGCTTTGAAAATGTGTTAAAAAGTGATCTTTGCTCACCGTTCCGACAATAACTTTTGAACGGTAAGGAATTTTATGACGCGGCCTAAATGTTTTAAAAAGTACACAATCGTTGCTTGAATTTGCCCACAAATTCTGTATTTTTTCGAGTGAAATCAAGAAAGTTATTGTCGTTTGTATTTGGCCGAGCGAATTACCCGAAATGTGGATTACAATTATGACCCGGTAGAAGGGTGTAAAATTGGAAGTCTAATGTTTCATTCCCGAATTTTGCGTGGAAATATTTTTCCTATATCGCGAGATCAATCGTCTCAATATCAAATCTTGGGTAAAAAAATACGTTAGTGGCAAGTTATTCACGACCCTTATTTGCTTTGAAAATGTGTTAACGAGTGATCTTCGCTCGCAGTTCCGACAATAACTTTTGAACGGTAAGGAATTCTAAGACGCGGCCTGAATGTTTTAGAAAGTACACAATCGGAGCTTGAATTTGACCACAAATTCTGTATTTTTTCGAGTGAAATCAAGAAAGTTATTGTCGTTTGTATTTGGCCGAGCGAATTACCCGAAATGTGGATTACAATTATGTGCCGGTAGAAGGGTGTAAAATTGGAAGTCTAATGTTTCATTCACGAATTTTGCGTGGAAATATTTTTCCTATATCGCGAGATCAATCGTCTCAAAATCATATTTTGGGTAAAAAAATACGTTAGTGGCAAGTTATTCACGAGCGTTATTCGCTTTGATAATGTGTTACAAAGTGATCTTTGCTCACCGTTCCGACAATAACTTTTGAACGGCAAGGAATTCTAATTCGCGGCCTGAATGTTTTAAAATGTACACAATCGGAGCATGAATTTGGCCACAAATTCTGTATTTTTGCGAGAGAAATGAAGAAAGTTATTGTCATTTGTATTTGGCCGAGCGAATTACCAGAAATGTGGATTACAATTATGAGCCGGTATAAGGGTGTAAAATTGGAAGTCTAATGTTTCATTCACGAATTTTGCGTGGAAATATTTTTCCTATATCGCGAGATCAATCGTCTCAAAATCATATTTTGGGTAAAAAAATACGTTAGTGGCAAGTTATTCACGAGCGTTATTCGCTTTGATAATGTGTTAAAAAGTGATCTTTGCTCACCGTTCCAACAATAACTTTTGAAGAGCAAGGAATTCTATTTCGCGGCCTGAATGTTTTAAAATGTACACAATCGGATCATGAATTTGGCCACAAATTCTGTATTTTTGCGAGGGAAATCAAGAAAGTTATTGTCGTCTGTATTTGGCCGAGCGAATTACCCGAAATGTGGATTACAATTATGAACCGGTAGAAGGGCGTAAAATTGGAAGTCTAATGTTTCATTCCCGAATTTTGCGTGGAAATATTTTTCCTATATCGCGAGATCAATCGTCTCAAAATCAAATCTTGGGTAAAAAAATACGTTAGTGGCAAGTTATTCACGACCCTTATTTGCTTTGAAAATGTGTTAACGAGTGATCTTCGCTCGCAGTTCTGACAATAACTTTTGAACGGTAAGGAATTCTAAGACGCGGCATGAATGTTTTAGAAAGTACACAATCGGAGCTTGAATTTGACCTCAAATTCTGTATTTTTGCGAGTGAAATCAAGAAAGTTATTGTCGTTTGTATTTGGCCGAGCGAATTACCCGAAATGTGGATTACAATTATGACCCGGTAGAAGGGTGTAAAATTGGAAGTCTAATGTTTCATTCCCGAATTTTGCGTGGAAATATTTTTCCTATATCACGAGATCAATCGTCTCAAAATCAAATCTTGGGTAAAAAAATACGTTAGTGGCAAGTTATTCACGACCCTTATTTGCTTTGAAAATGTGTTAACGAGTGATCTTCGCTCGCAGTTCTGACAATAACTTTTGAACGGTAAGGAATTCTAAGACGCGGCATGAATGTTTTAGAAAGTACACAATCGGAGCTTGAATTTGACCACAAATTCTGTATTTTTTCGAGTGAAATCAAGAAAGTTATTGTCGTTTGTATTTGGCCGAGCGAATTACCCGAAATGTGGATTACAATTATGTGCCGGTAGAAGGGTGTAAAATTGGAAGTCTAATGTTTCATTCACGAATTTTGCGTGGAAATATTTTTCCTATATCGCGAGATCAATCGTCTCAAAATCATATTTTGGGTAAAAAAATACGTTAGTGGCAAGTTATTCACGAGCATTATTCGCTTTGATAATGTGTTAAAAAGTGATCTTTGCTCCCCGTTCCGACAATAACTTTTGAACGGCAAGGAATTCTAATTCGCGGCCTGAATGTTTTAAAATGTACACAATCGGAGCATGAATTTGGCCACAAATTCTGTATTTTTGCGAGGGAAATCAAGAAAGTTCTTGTCATTTGCATTTGGCCGAGCAAATTACCAGAAATGTGGATTACAGTTATGAGCCGGTATAAGGGTGTAAAATTGGAAGTCTGATGTTTCATTCACGAATTTTGCGTGGAAATATTTTTCCTATATCGCGAGATCAATCATCTCAAAATCAAAATTTTGGTAAAAAAATATATTAGTCGCAAGTTATTCACGAGCCTTATTCGCTTTGAAAATGTGTTAAAAAGTGATCTTTGCTCACCGTTCCGACAATAACTTTTGAACGGTAAGGAATTTTATGACGCGGCCTAAATGTTTTAAAAAGTACACAATCGTTGCTTGAATTTGCCCACAAATTCTGTATTTTTTCGAGTGAAATCAAGAAAGTTATTGTCGTTTGTATTTGGCCGAGCGAATTACCCGAAATGTGGATTACAATTATGACCCGGTAGAAGGGTGTAAAATTGGAAGTCTAATGTTTCATTCCCGAATTTTGCGTGGAAATATTTTTCCTATATCGCGAGATCAATCGTCTCAATATCAAATCTTGGGTAAAAAAATACGTTAGTGGCAAGTTATTCACGACCCTTATTTGCTTTGAAAATGTGTTAACGAGTGATCTTCGCTCGCAGTTCCGACAATAACTTTTGAACGGTAAGGAATTCTAAGACGCGGCCTGAATGTTTTAGAAAGTACACAATCGGAGCTTGAATTTGACCACAAATTCTGTATTTTTTCGAGTGAAATCAAGAAAGTTATTGTCGTTTGTATTTGGCCGAGCGAATTACCCGAAATGTGGATTACAATTATGTGCCGGTAGAAGGGTGTAAAATTGGAAGTCTAATGTTTCATTCACGAATTTTGCGTGGAAATATTTTTCCTATATCGCGAGATCAATCGTCTCAAAATCATATTTTGGGTAAAAAAATACGTTAGTGGCAAGTTATTCACGAGCGTTATTCGCTTTGATAATGTGTTACAAAGTGATCTTTGCTCACCGTTCCGACAATAACTTTTGAACGGCAAGGAATTCTAATTCGCGGCCTGAATGTTTTAAAATGTACACAATCGGAGCATGAATTTGGCCACAAATTCTGTATTTTTGCGAGGGAAATGAAGAAAGTTATTGTCATTTGTATTTGGCCGAGCGAATTACCAGAAATGTGGATTACAATTATGAGCCGGTATAAGGGTGTAAAATTGGAAGTCTAATGTTTCATTCACGAATTTTGCGTGGAAATATTTTTCCTATATCGCGAGATCAATCGTCTCAAAATCATATTTTGGGTAAAAAAATACGTTAGTGGCAAGTTATTCACGAGCGTTATTCGCTTTGATAATGTGTTAAAAAGTGATCTTTGCTCACCGTTCCAACAATAACTTTTGAAGAGCAAGGAATTCTATTTCGCGGCCTGAATGTTTTAAAATGTACACAATCGGATCATGAATTTGGCCACAAATTCTGTATTTTTGCGAGGGAAATCAAGAAAGTTATTGTCGTTTGTATTTGGCCGAGCGAATTACCCGAAATGTGGATTACAATTATGAACCGGTAGAAGGGCGTAAAATTGGAAGTCTAATGTTTCATTCCCGAATTTTGCGTGGAAATATTTTTCCTATATCGCGAGATCAATCGTCTCAAAATCAAATCTTGGGTAAAAAAATACGTTAGTGGCAAGTTATTCACGACCCTTATTTGCTTTGAAAATGTGTTAACGAGTGATCTTCGCTCGCAGTTCTGACAATAACTTTTGAACGGTAAGGAATTCTAAGACGCGGCATGAATGTTTTAGAAAGTACACAATCGGAGCTTGAATTTGACCTCAAATTCTGTATTTTTTAGAGTGAAATCAAGAAAGTTAGTGTCGTTTGTATTTGGCCGAGCGAATTACCCGAAATGTGGATTACAATTATGACCCGGTAGAAGGGTGTAAAATTGGAAGTCTAATGTTTCATTCCCGAATTTTGCGTGGAAATATTTTTCCTATATCACGAGATCAATCGTCTCAAAATCAAATCTTGGGTAAAAAAATACGTTAGTGGCAAGTTATTCACGACCCTTATTTGCTTTGAAAATGTGTTAACGAGTGATCTTCGCTCGCAGTTCTGACAATAACTTTTGAACGGTAAGGAATTCTAAGACGCGGCATGAATGTTTTAGAAAGTACACAATCGGAGCTTGAATTTGACCACAAATTCTGTATTTTTTCGAGTGAAATCAAGAAAGTTATTGTCGTTTGTATTTGGCCGAGCGAATTATCCGAAATGTGGATTACAATTATGTGCCGGTAGAAGGGTGTAAAATTGGAAGTCTAATGTTTCATTCACGAATTTTGCGTGGAAATATTTTTCCTATATCGCGAGATCAATCGTCTCAAAATCATATTTTGGGTAAAAAAATACGTTAGTGGCAAGTTATTCACGAGCATTATTCGCTTTGATAATGTGTTAAAAAGTGATCTTTGCTCCCCGTTCCGACAATAACTTTTGAACGGCAAGGAATTCTAATTCGCGGCCTGAATGTTTTAAAATGTACACAATCGGAGCATGAATTTGGCCACAAATTCTGTATTTTTGCGAGGGAAATCAAGAAAGTTATTGTCATTTGTATTTGGCCGAGCGAATTACCAGAAATGTGGATTACAATTATGAGCCGGTATAAGGGTGTAAAATTGGAAGTCTGATGTTTCATTCACGAATTTTGCGTGGAAATATTTTTCCTATATCGCGAGATCAATCATCTCAAAATCAAAATTTGGATAAAAAAATATATTAGTCGCAAGTTATTCACGAGCCTTATTCGCTTTGAAAATGTGTTAAAAAGTGATCTTTGCTCACCGTTCCGACAATAACTTTTGAACGGTATGGAATTTTATGACGCGGCCTAAATGTTTTAAAAAGTACACAATCGTTGCTTGAATTTGCCCACAAATTATGTATTTTTTCGACTGAAATCAAGAAAGTTATTGTCGTTTGTATTTGGCCGAGCGAATTACCCGAAATGTGGATTACAATTATGTGCCGGTAGAAGGGTGTAAAATTGGAAGTCTAATGTTTCATTCACGAATTTTGCGTGGAAATATTTTTCCTATATCGCGAGATCAATCGTCTCAAAATCATATTTTGGGTAAAAAAATACGTTAGTGGCAAGTTATTCACGAGCGTTATTCGCTTTGATAATGTGTTACAAAGTGATCTTTGCTCACCGTTCCGACAATAACTTTTGAACGGCAAGGAATTCTAATTCGCGGCCTGAATGTTTTAAAATGTACACAATCGGAGCATGAATTTGGCCACAAATTCTATATTTTTGCGAGGGAAATGAAGAAAGTTATTGTCATTTGTATTTGGCCGAGCGAATTACCAGAAATGTGGATTACAATTATGAGCCGGTATAAGGGTGTAAAATTGGAAGTCTAATGTTTCATTCACGAATTTTGCGTGGAAATATTTTTCCTATATCGCGAGATCAATCGTCTCAAAATCATATTTTGGGTAAAAAAATACGTTAGTGGCAAGTTATTCACGAGCGTTATTCGCTTTGATAATGTGTTAAAAAGTGATCTTTGCTCACCGTTCCAACAATAACTTTTGAAGAGCAAGGAATTCTATTTCGCGGCCTGAATGTTTTAAAATGTACACAATCGGATCATGAATTTGGCCACAAATTCTGTATTTTTGCGAGGGAAATCAAGAAAGTTATTATCGTTTGTATTTGGCCGAGCGAATTACCCGAAATGTGGATTACAATTATGAACCGGTAGAAGGGCGTAAAATTGGAAGTCTAATGTTTCATTCCCGAATTTTGCGTGGAAATATTTTTCCTATATCGCGAGATCAATCGTCTCAAAATCAAATCATGGGTAAAAAAATACGTTAGTGGCAAGTTATTCACGACCCTTATTTGCTTTGAAAATGTGTTAACGAGTGATCTTCGCTCGCAGTTCTGACAATAACTTTTGAACGGTAAGAAATTCTAAGACGCGGCATGAATGTTTTAGAATGTACACAATCGGAGCTTGAATTTGACCTCAAATTCTGTATTTTTTCAAGTGAAATCAAGAAAGTTATTGTCGTTTGTATTTGGCCGAGCGAATTACCCGAAATGTGGATTACAATTATGACCCGGTAGAAGGGTGTAAAATTGGAAGTCTAATGTTTCATTCCCGAATTTTGCGTGGAAATATTTTTCCTATATCACGAGATCAATCGTCTCAAAATCAAATCTTGGGTAAAAAAATACGTTAGTGGCAAGTTATTCACGACCCTTATTTGCTTTGAAAATGTGTTAACGAGTGATCTTCGCTCGCAGTTCTGACAATAACTTTTGAACAGTAAGGAATTCTAAGACGCGGCATGAATGTTTTAGAAAGTACACAATCGGAGCTTGAATTTGACCACAAATTCTGTATTTTTTCGAGTGAAATCAAGAAAGTTATTGTCGTTTGTATTTGGCCGAGCGAATTACCCGAAATGTGGATTACAATTATGTGCCGGTAGAAGGGTGTAAAATTGGAAGTCTAATGTTTCATTCACGAATTTTGCGTGGAAATATTTTTCCTATATCGCGAGATCAATCGTCTCAAAATCATATTTTGGGTAAAAAAATACGTTAGTGGCAAGTTATTCACGAGCATTATTCGCTTTGATAATGTGTTAAAAAGTGATCTTTGCTCCCCGTTCCGACAATAACTTTTGAACGGCAAGGAATTCTAATTCGCGGCCTGAATGTTTTAAAATGTACCCAATCGGAGCATGAATTTGGCCACAAATTCTGTATTTTTGCGAGGGAAATCAAGAAAGTTCTTGTCATTTGTATTTGGCCGAGCAAATTACCAGAAATGTGGATTACAGTTATGAGCCGGTATAAGGGTGTAAAATTGGAAGTCTGATGTTTCATTCACGAATTTTGCGTGGAAATATTTTTCCTATATCGCGAGATCAATCATCTCAAAATCAAAATTTTGGTAAAAAAATATATTAGTCGCAAGTTATTCACGAGCCTTATTCGCTTTGAAAATGTGTTAAAAAGTGATCTTTGCTCACCGTTCCGACAATAACTTTTGAACGGTAAGGAATTTTATGACGCGGCCTAAATGTTTTAAAAAGTACACAATCGTTGCTTGAATTTGCCCACAAATTCTGTATTTTTTCGAGGGAAATCAAGAAAGTTATTGTCGTTTGTATTTGGCTGGGCGAGTTCCCAAAAATGTGGACTACAATTATGATCCGATAGAAGGGCGTAAAATTGGAAGTCTAATGTTTCGTTCACGAATTTTGCTTGGAAATATTTTTCCTATATCGCGAGGTCAATCATCTCAAAATCAAATCTTGGGTAAAAAAATACGTTAGTGGCAAGTTAGTCACGAGCCTTATTTGCTTTGAAAATGTGTTAACGAGTGATCTTCGCTCGCAGTTCTGACAATAACTTTTGAACGGTAAGGAATTCTAAGACGCGGCATGAATGTTTTAGAAAGTACACAATCGGAGCTTGAATTTGACCTCAAATTCTGTATTTTTTCGAGTGAAATCAAGAAAGTTATTGTCGTTTGTATTTGGCCGAGCGAATTACACGAAATGTGGATTACAATTATGAACCGGTAGAAGGGTGTAAAATTGGAAGTCTAATGTTTCATTCCCGAATTTTGCGTGGAAATATTTTTCCTATATCGCGAGATCAATCGTCTCAAAATCAAATCTTGGGTAAAAAAATACGTTAGTGGCAAGTTATTCACGACCCTTATTTGCTTTGAAAATGTGTTAACGAGTGATCTTCGCTCGCAGTTCCGACAATAACTTTTGAACGGTAAGGAATTCTAAGACGCGCCCTGAATGTTTTAGAAAGTACACAATCGGAGCTTGAATTTGACCACAAATTCTGTATTTTTTCGAGTGAAATCAAGAAAGTTATTGTCGTTTGTATTTGGCCGAGCGAATTACACGAAATGTGGATTACAATTATGAACCGGTAGAAGGGTGTAAAATTGGAAGTCTAATGTTTCATTCCCGAATTTTGCGTGGAAATATTTTTCCTATATCGCGAGATCAATCGTCTCAAAATCAAATCTTGGGTAAAAAAATACGTTAGTGGCAAGTTATTCACGACCCTTATTTGCTTTGAAAATGTGTTAACGAGTGATCTTCGCTCGCAGTTCCGACAATAACTTTTGAACGGTAAGGAATTCTAAGACGCGCCCTGAATGTTTTAGAAAGTACACAATCGGAGCTTGAATTTGACCACAAATTCTGTATTTTTTCGAGTGAAATCAAGAAAGTTATTGTCGTTTGTATTTGGCCGAGCGAATTACCCGAAATGTGGATTACAATTATGTGCCGGTAGAAGGGTGTAAAATTGGAAGTCTAATGTTTCATTCACGAATTTTGCGTGGAAATATTTTTCCTATATCGCGAGATCAATCGTCTCAAAATCATATTTTGGGTAAAAAAATACGTTAGTGGCAAGTTATTCACGAGCGTTATTCGCTTTGATAATGTGTTACAAAGTGATCTTTGCTCACCGTTCCGACAATAACTTTTGAACGGCAAGGAATTCTAATTCGCGGCCTGAATGTTTTAAAATGTACACAATCGGAGCATGAATTTGGCCACAAATTCTGTATTTTTGCGAGGGAAATCAAGAAAGTTATTGTCATTTGTATTTGGCCGAGCGAATTACCAGAAATGTGGATTACAATTATGAGCCGGTATAAGGGTGTAAAATTGGAAGTCTAATGTTTCATTCACGAATTTTGCGTGGAAATATTTTTCCTATATCGCGAGATCAATCGTCTCAAAATCATATTTTGGGTAAAAAAATACGTTAGTGGCAAGTTATTCACGAGCGTTATTCGCTTTGATAATGTGTTAAAAAGTGATCTTTGCTCCCCGTTCCGACAATAACTTTTGAACGGCAAGGAATTCTAATTCGCGGCCTGAATGTTTTAAAATGTACACAATCGGAGCATGAATTTGGCCACAAATTCTGTATTTTTGCGAGGGAAATCAAGAAAGTTATTGTCATTTGTATTTGGCCGAGCGAATTACCAGAAATGTGGATTACAATTATGAGCCGGTATAAGGGTGTAAAATTGGAAGTCTGATGTTTCATTCACGAATTTTGCGTGGAAATATTTTTCCTATATCGCGAGATCAATCATCTCAAAATCAAAATTTGGATAAAAAAATATATTAGTCGCAAGTTATTCACGAGCCTTATTCGCTTTGAAAATGTGTTAAAAAGTGATCTTTGCTCACCGTTCCGACAATAACTTTTGAACGGTATGGAATTTTATGACGCGGCCTAAATGTTTTAAAAAGTACACAATCGTTGCTTGAATTTGCCCACAAATTATGTATTTTTTCGACTGAAATCAAGAAAGTTATTGTCGTTTGTATTTGGCCGAGCGAATTACCCGAAATGTGGATTACAATTATGTGCCGGTAGAAGGGTGTAAAATTGGAAGTCTAATGTTTCATTCACGAATTTTGCGTGGAAATATTTTTCCTATATCGCGAGATCAATCGTCTCAAAATCATATTTTGGGTAAAAAAATACGTTAGTGGCAAGTTATTCACGAGCGTTACTCGCTTTGATAATGTGTTACAAAGTGATCTTTGCTCACCGTTCCGACAATAACTTTTGAACGGCAAGGAATTCTAATTCGCGGCCTGAATGTTTTAAAATGTACACAATCGGAGCATGAATTTGGCCACAAATTCTATATTTTTGCGAGGGAAATGAAGAAAGTTATTGTCATTTGTATTTGGCCGAGCGAATTACCAGAAATGTGGATTACAATTATGAGCCGGTATAAGGGTGTAAAATTGGAAGTCTAATGTTTCATTCACGAATTTTGCGTGGAAATATTTTTCCTATATCGCGAGATCAATCGTCTCAAAATCATATTTTGGGTAAAAAAATACGTTAGTGGCAAGTTATTCACGAGCGTTATTCGCTTTGATAATGTGTTAAAAAGTGATCTTTGCTCACCGTTCCAACAATAACTTTTGAAGAGCAAGGAATTCTATTTCGCGGCCTGAATGTTTTAAAATGTACACAATCGGATCATGAATTTGGCCGCAAATTCTGTATTTTTGCGAGGGAAATCAAGAAAGTTATTATCGTTTGTATTTGGCCGAGCGAATTACCCGAAATGTGGATTACAATTATGAACCGGTAGAAGGGCGTAAAATTGGAAGTCTAATGTTTCATTCCCGAATTTTGCGTGGAAATATTTTTCCTATATCGCGAGATCAATCGTCTCAAAATCAAATCATGGGTAAAAAAATACGTTAGTGGCAAGTTATTCACGACCCTTATTTGCTTTGAAAATGTGTTAACGAGTGATCTTCGCTCGCAGTTCTGACAATAACTTTTGAACGGTAAGGAATTCTAAGACGCGGCATGAATGTTTTAGAAAGTACACAATCGGAGCTTGAATTTGACCTCAAATTCTGTATTTTTTCGAGTGAAATCAAGAAAGTTATTGTCGTTTGTATTTGGCCGAGCGAATTACCCGAAATGTGGATTACAATTATGACCCGGTAGAAGGGTGTAAAATTGGAAGTCTAATGTTTCATTCCCGAATTTTGCGTGGAAATATTTTTCCTATATCACGAGATCAATCGTCTCAAAATCAAATCTTGGGTAAAAAAATACGTTAGTGGCAAGTTATTCACGACCCTTATTTGCTTTGAAAATGTGTTAACGAGTGATCTTCGCTCGCAGTTCTGACAATAACTTTTGAACAGTAAGGAATTCTAAGACGCGGCATGAATGTTTTAGAAAGTACACAATCGGAGCTTGAATTTGACCACAAATTCTGTATTTTTTCGAGTGAAATCAAGAAAGTTATTGTCGTTTGTATTTGGCCGAGCGAATTACCCGAAATGTGGATTACAATTATGTGCCGGTAGAAGGGTGTAAAATTGGAAGTCTAATGTTTCATTCACGAATTTTGCGTGGAAATATTTTTCCTATATCGCGAGATCAATCGTCTCAAAATCATATTTTGGGTAAAAAAATACGTTAGTGGCAAGTTATTCACGAGCATTATTCGCTTTGATAATGTGTTAAAAAGTGATCTTTGCTCCCCGTTCCGACAATAACTTTTGAACGGCAAGGAATTCTAATTCGCGGCCTGAATGTTTTAAAATGTACACAATCGGAGCATGAATTTGGCCACAAATTCTGTATTTTTGCGAGGGAAATCAAGAAAGTTCTTGTCATTTGTATTTGGCCGAGCAAATTACCAGAAATGTGGATTACAGTTATGGGCCGGTATAAGGGTGTAAAATTGGAAGTCTGATGTTTCATTCACGAATTTTGCGTGGAAATATTTTTCCTATATCGCGAGATCAATCATCTCAAAATCAAAATTTTGGTAAAAAAATATATTAGTCGCAAGTTATTCACGAGCCTTATTCGCTTTGAAAATGTGTTAAAAAGTGATCTTTGCTCACCGTTCCGACAATAACTTTTGAACGGTAAGGAATTTTATGACGCGGCCTAAATGTTTTAAAAAGTACACAATCGTTGCTTGAATTTGCCCACAAATTCTGTATTTTTTCGAGGGAAATCAAGAAAGTTATTGTCGTTTGTATTTGGCTGGGCGAGTTCCCAAAAATGTGGACTACAATTATGATCCGATAGAAGGGCGTAAAATTGGAAGTCTAATGTTTCGTTCACGAATTTTGCTTGGAAATATTTTTCCTATATCGCGAGGTCAATCATCTCAAAATCAAATCTTGGGTAAAAAAATACGTTAGTGGCAAGTTAGTCACGAGCCTTATTTGCTTTGAAAATGTGTTAACGAGTGATCTTCGCTCGCAGTTCTGACAATAACTTTTGAACGGTAAGGAATTCTAAGACGCGGCATGAATGTTTTAGAAAGTACACAATCGGAGCTTGAATTTGACCTCAAATTCTGTATTTTTTCGAGTGAAATCAAGAAAGTTATTGTCGTTTGTATTTGGCCGAGCGAATTACACGAAATGTGGATTACAATTATGAACCGGTAGAAGGGTGTAAAATTGGAAGTCTAATGTTTCATTCCCGAATTTTGCGTGGAAATATTTTTCCTATATCGCGAGATCAATCGTCTCAAAATCAAATCTTGGGTAAAAAAATACGTTAGTGGCAAGTTATTCACGACCCTTATTTGCTTTGAAAATGTGTTAACGAGTGATCTTCGCTCGCAGTTCCGACAATAACTTTTGAACGGTAAGGAATTCTAAGACGCGCCCTGAATGTTTTAGAAAGTACACAATCGGAGCTTGAATTTGACCACAAATTCTGTATTTTTTCGAGTGAAATCAAGAAAGTTATTGTCGTTTGTATTTGGCCGAGCGAATTACCCGAAATGTGGATTACAATTATGTGCCGGTAGAAGGGTGTAAAATTGGAAGTCTAATGTTTCATTCACGAATTTTGCGTGGAAATATTTTTCCTATATCGCGAGATCAATCGTCTCAAAATCATATTTTGGGTAAAAAAATACGTTAGTGGCAAGTTATTCACGAGCGTTATTCGCTTTGATAATGTGTTACAAAGTGATCTTTGCTCACCGTTCCGACAATAACTTTTGAACGGCAAGGAATTCTAATTCGCGGCCTGAATGTTTTAAAATGTACACAATCGGAGCATGAATTTGGCCACAAATTCTGTATTTTTGCGAGGGAAATCAAGAAAGTTATTGTCATTTGTATTTGGCCGAGCGAATTACCAGAAATGTGGATTACAATTATGAGCCGGTATAAGGGTGTAAAATTGGAAGTCTAATGTTTCATTCACGAATTTTGCGTGGAAATATTTTTCCTATATCGCGAGATCAATCGTCTCAAAATCATATTTTGGGTAAAAAAATACGTTAGTGGCAAGTTATTCACGAGCGTTATTCGCTTTGATAATGTGTTAAAAAGTGATCTTTGCTCCCCGTTCCGACAATAACTTTTGAACGGCAAGGAATTCTAATTCGCGGCCTGAATGTTTTAAAATGTACACAATCGGAGCATGAATTTGGCCACAAATTCTGTATTTTTGCGAGGGAAATCAAGAAAGTTATTGTCATTTGTATTTGGCCGAGCGAATTACCAGAAATGTGGATTACAATTATGAGCCGGTATAAGGGTGTAAAATTGGAAGTCTGATGTTTCATTCACGAATTTTGCGTGGAAATATTTTTCCTATATCGCGAGATCAATCATCTCAAAATCAAAATTTGGATAAAAAAATATATTAGTCGCAAGTTATTCACGAGCCTTATTCGCTTTGAAAATGTGTTAAAAAGTGATCTTTGCTCACCGTTCCGACAATAACTTTTGAACGGTATGGAATTTTATGACGCGGCCTAAATGTTTTAAAAAGTACACAATCGTTGCTTGAATTTGCCCACAAATTCTGTATTTTTTCGACTGAAATCAAGAAAGTTATTGTCGTTTGTATTTGGCCGAGCGAATTACCCGAAATGTGGATTACAATTATGTGCCGGTAGAAGGGTGTAAAATTGGAAGTCTAATGTTTCATTCACGAATTTTGCGTGGAAATATTTTTCCTATATCGCGAGATCAATCGTCTCAAAATCATATTTTGGGTAAAAAAATACGTTAGTGGCAAGTTATTCACGAGCGTTATTCGCTTTGATAATGTGTTACAAAGTGATCTTTGCTCACCGTTCCGACAATAACTTTTGAACGGCAAGGAATTCTAATTCGCGGCCTGAATGTTTTAAAATGTACACAATCGGAGCATGAATTTGGCCACAAATTCTATATTTTTGCGAGGGAAATGAAGAAAGTTATTGTCATTTGTATTTGGCCGAGCGAATTACCAGAAATGTGGATTACAATTATGAGCCGGTATAAGGGTGTAAAATTGGAAGTCTAATGTTTCATTCACGAATTTTGCGTGGAAATATTTTTCCTATATCGCGAGATCAATCGTCTCAAAATCATATTTTGGGTAAAAAAATACGTTAGTGGCAAGTGATTCACGAGCGTTATTCGCTTTGATAATGTGTTAAAAAGTGATCTTTGCTCACCGTTCCAACAATAACTTTTGAAGAGCAAGGAATTCTATTTCGCGGCCTGAATGTTTTAAAATGTACACAATCGGATCATGAATTTGGCCACAAATTCTGTATTTTTGCGAGGGAAATCAAGAAAGTTATTGTCGTTTGTATTTGGCCGAGCGAATTACCCGAAATGTGGATTACAATTATGAACCGGTAGAAGGGCGTAAAATTGGAAGTCTAATGTTTCATTCCCGAATTTTGCGTGGAAATATTTTTCCTATATCGCGAGATCAATCATCTCAAAATCAAAATTTGGATAAAAAAATATATTAGTCGCAAGTTATTCACGAGCCTTATTCGCTTTGAAAATGTGTTAAAAAGTGATCTTTGCTCACCGTTCCGACAATAACTTTTGAACGGTATGGAATTTTATGACGCAGCCTAAATGTTTTAAAAAGTACACAATCGTTGCTTGAATTTGCCCACAAATTCTGTATTTTTTCGACTGAAATCAAGAAAGTTATTGTCGTTTGTATTTGGCTGGGCGAGTTCCCAAAAATGTGGACTACAATTATGATCCGATAGAAGGGCGTAAAATTGGAAGTCTAATGTTTCGTTCACGAATTTTGCTTGGAAATATTTTTCCTATATCGCGAGGTATATCATCTCAAAATCAAATCTTGCTTAAAAAAATACGTTAGTGGCAAGTTATTCACGAGCCTTATTTGCTTTGAAAATGTGTTAACGAGTGATCTTCGCTCGCAGTTCTGACAATAACTTTTGAACGGTAAGGAATTCTAAGATGCGGCATGAATGTTTTAGAAAGTACACAATCGGAGCTTGAATTTGACCTCAAATTCTTTATTTTTTCGAGTGAAATCAAGAAAGTTATTGTCGTTTGTATTTGGCCGAGCGAATTACCCGAAATGTGGATTACAATTATGAACCGGTAGAAGGGGGTAAAATTGGAAGTCTAATGTTTCATTCCCGAATTTTGCGTGGAAATATTTTTCCTATATCGTGAGATCAATCGTCTCAAAATCAAATCTTGGGTAAACAAATACGTTAGTGGCAAGTTATTCACGACCCTTATTTGCTTTGAAAATGTGTTAACGAGTGATCTTCGCTCGCAGTTCCGACAATAACTTTTGAACGGTAGGGAATTCTAAGACGCGGCCTGAATGTTTTAGAAAGTACACAATCAGAGCTTGAATTTGACCACAAATTCTGTATTTTTTCGAGTGAAATCAAGAAAGTTATTGTCGTTTGTATTTGGCCGAGCGAATTACCCGAAATGTGGATTACAATTATGTGCCGGTAGAAGGGTGTAAAATTGGAAGTCTAATGTTTCATTCACGAATTTTGCGTGGAAATATTTTTCCTATATCGCGAGATCAATCGTCTCAAAATCATATTTTGGGTAAAAAAATACGTTAGTGGCAAGTTATTCACGAGCGTTATTCGCTTTGATAATGTGTTAAAAAGTGATCTTTGCTCACCGTTCCGACAATAACTTTTGAACGGCAAGGAATTCTAATTCGCGGCCTGAATGTTTTAAAATGTACACAATCGGAGCATGAATTTGGCCACAAATTCTGTATTTTTGCGAGGGAAATCAAGAAAGTTATTGTCATTTGTATTTGGCCGAGCGAATTACCAGAAATGTGGATTACAATTATGAGCCGGTATAAGGGTGTAAAATTGGAAGTCTAATGTTTCATTCACGACTTTTGCATGGAAATATTTTTCCTATATCGCGAGATCAATCGTCTCAAAATCATATTTTGGGTAAAAAAATACGTTAGTGGCAAGTTATTCACGAGCGTTATTCGTTTTGATAATGTGTTAAAAAGTGATCTTTGCTCTCCGTTCCAACAATAACTTTTGAAGGGCAAGGAATTCTATTTCGCGGCCTGAATGTTTTAAAATGTACACAATCGGATCATGAATTTGGCCACAAATTCTGTATTTTTGCGAGGGAAATCAAGAAAGTTATTGTCGTTTGTATTTGGCCGAGCGAATTACCCGAAATGTGGATTACAATTATGAACCGGTAGAAGGGCGTAAAATTGGAAGTCTAATGTTTCATTCCCGAATTTTGCGTGGAAATATTTTTCCTATATCGCGAGATCAATCGTCTCAAAATCAAATCTTGGGTAAAAAAATACGTTAGTGGCAAGTTATTCACGACCCTTATTTGCTTTGAAAATGTGTTAACGAGTGATCTTCGCTCGCAGTTCTGACAATAACTTTTGAACGGTAAGGAATTCTAAGACGCGGCATGAATTTTTTAGAAAGTACACAATCGGAGCTTGAATTTGACCTCAAATTCTGTATTTTTTCGAGTGAAATCAAGAAAGTTATTGTCGTTTGTATTTAGCCGAGCGAATTACCCGAAATGTGGATTACAATTATGAACCGGTGGAAGGGTGTAAAATTGGAAGTCTAATGTTTCATTCCCGAATTTTGCGTGGAAATATTTTTCCTATATCGCGAGATCAATCGTCTCAAAATCAAATCTTGGGTAAAAAAATACATTAGTGGCAAGTTATTCACGACCTTTATTTGCTTTGAAAATGGGTTAACGAGTGATCTTCGCTCGCAGTTCTGACAATAACTTTTGAACGGTAAGGAATTCTTAGACGCGGCATGAATGTTTTAGAAAGTACACAATCGGAGCTTGAATTTGACCACAAATTCTGTATTTTTTCGAGTGAAATCAAGAAAGTTATTGTCGTTTGTATTTGGCCGAGCGAATTACCCGAAATGTGGATTACAATTATGTGCCGGTAGAAGGGTGTAAAATTGGAAGTCCAATGTTTCATTCACGAATTTTGCATGGAAATATTTTTCCTATATCGCGAGATCAATCGTCTCAAAATCATATTTTGGGTAATAAAATACGTTAGTGGCAAGTTATTCACGAGCGTTATTCGCTTTGATAATGTGTTAAAAAGTGATCTTTGCTCCCCGTTCCGACAATAACTTTTGAACGGCAAGGAATTCTAATTCGCGGCCTGAATGTTTTAAAATGTACACAATCGGAGCATGAATTTGGCCACAAATTCTGTATTTTTGCGAGGGAAATCAAGAAAGTTATTGTCATTTGTATTTGGCCGAGCGAATTACCAGAAATGTGGATTACAATTATGAGCCGGTATAAGGGTGTAAAATTGGAAGTCTGATGTTTCATTCACGAATTTTGCGTGGAAATATTTTTCCTATATCGCGAGATCAATCATCTCAAAATCAAAATTTGGGTAAAAAAATATATTAGTCGCAAGTTATTCACGAGCCTTATTCGCTTTGAAAATGTGTTAAAAAGTGATCTTTGCTCACCGTTCCGACAATAACTTTTGAACGGTAAGGAAATTTATGACGCGGCCTAAATGTTTTAAAAAGTACACAATCGTTGCTTGAATTTGACCACAAATTCTATATTTTTTCGAGGGAAATCAAGAAAGTTATTGTCGTTTGTATTTGGCTGGGCGAGTTCCCAAAAATGTGCACTACAATTATGATCCGATAGAAGGGCGTAAAATTGGAAGTCTAATGTTTCGTTCACGAATTTTGCTTGGAAATATTTTTCCTATATCGCGAGGTCAATCATCTCAAAATCAAATCTTGGGTAAAAAAAATACGTTAGTGGCAAGTTATTCGCGAGCCTTATTTGCTTTGAAAATGTGTTAACGAGTGATCTTCGCTCGCAGTTCTGACAATAACTTTTGAACGGTATGGAATTCGAAGACGCGGCATGAATGTTTTAGAAAGTACACAATCGGAGCTTGAATTTGACCTCAAATTCTGTATTTTTTCGAGTGAAATCAAGAAAGTTATTGTCGTTTGTATTTGGCCGAGCGAATTACCCGAAATGTGGATTACAATTATGAACCGGTAGAAGGGTGTAAAATTGGAAGTCTAATGTTTCATTCCCGAATTTTGAATGGAAATATTTTTCCTATATCACGAGATCAATCGTCTCAAAATCAAATCTTGGGTAAAAAAATACGTTAGTGGCAAGTTATTCACGACCCTTATTTGCTTTGAAAATGCGTTAACGAGTGATCTTCGCTCGCAGTTCCGACAATAACTTTTGAACGGTAAGGAATTCTAAGACGCGGCCTGAATGTTTTAGAAAGTACACAATCGGAGCTTGAATTTGACCACAAATTCTGTATTTTTTCGAGTGAAATCAAGAAAGTTATTGTTGTTTGTATTTGGCCGAGCGAATTACCCGAAATGTGGATTACAATTATGTGCCGGTAGAAGGGTGTAAAATTGGAAGTCTAATGTTTCATTCACGAAATTTGCGTGGAAATATTTTTCCTATATCGCGAGATCAATCGTCTCAAAATCATATTTTGGGTAAAAAAATACGTTAGTGGCAAGTTATTCACGAGCGTTATTCGCTTTGATAATGTGTTAAAAAGTGATCTTTGCTCCCCGTTCCGACAATAACTTTTGAACGGCAAGGAATTCTAATTCGCGGCCTGAATGTTTTAAAATGTACACAATCGGAGCATGAATTTGGCCACAAATTCTGTATTTTTGCGAGGGAAATCAAGAAAGTTATTGTCATTTGTATTTGGCCGAGCGAATTACCAGAAATGTGGATTACAATTATGAGCCGGTATAAGGGTGTAAAATTGGAAGTCTGATGTTTCATTCACGAATTTTGCGTGGAAATATTTTTCCTATATCGCGAGATCAATCATCTCAAAATCAAAATTTGGGTAAAAAAATATATTAGTCGCAAGTTATTCACGAGCCTTATTCGCTTTGAAAATGTGTTAAAAAGTGATCTTTGCTCACCGTTCCGACAATAACTTTTGAACGGTAAGGAAATTTATGACGCGGCCTAAATGTTTTAAAAAGTACACAATCGTTGCTTGAAATTGACCACAAATTCTGTATTTTTTCGAGGGAAATCAAGAAAGTTATTGTCGTTTGTATTTGGCTGGGCGAGTTCCCAAAAATGTGGACTACAATTATGATCCGATAGAAGGGCGTAAAATTGGAAGTCTAATGTTTCGTTCACGAATTTTGCTTGGAAATATTTTTCCTATATCGCGAGGTCAATCATCTCAAAATCAAATCTTGGGTAAAAAAATACGTTAGTGGCAAGTTATTCGCGAGCCTTATTTGCTTTGAAAATGTGTTAACGAGTGATCTTCGCTCGCAGTTCTGACAATAACTTTTGAACGGTAAGGAATTCTAAGACGCGGCATGATTGTTTTAGAAAGTACACAATCGGAGCTTGAATTTGACCTCAAATTCTGTATTTTTTCGAGTGAAATCAAGAAAGTTATTGTCGTTTGTATTTGGCCGAGCGAATTACCCGAAATGTGGATTACAATTATGAACCGGTGGAAGGGTGTAAAATTGGAAGTCTAATGTTTCATTCCCGAATTTTGCGTGGAAATATTTTTCCTATATCGCGAGATCAATCGTCTCAAAATCAAATATTGGGTAAAAAAATACGTTAGTGGCAAGTTATTCACGAGCCTTATTTGCTTTGAAAATGGGTTAACGAGTGATCTTCGCTCGCAGTTCTGACAATAACTTTTGAACGGTAAGGAATTCTAAGACGCGGCATGAATGTTTTAGAAAGTACACAATCGGAGCTTGAATTTGACCACAAATTCTGTATTTTTTCGAGTGAAATCAAGAAAGTTATTGTCGTTTGTATTTGGCCGAGCGAATTACCCGAAATGTGGATTACAATTATGTGCCGGTAGAAGGGTGTAAAATTGGAAGTCCAATGTTCCATTCACGAATTTTGCGTGGAAATATTTTTCCTATATCGCGAGATCAATCGTCTCAAAATCATATTTTGGGTAAAAAAATACGTTAGTGGCAAGTTATTCACGAGCGTTATTCGCTTTGATAATGTGTTAAAAAGTGATCTTTGCTCCCCGTTCCGACAATAACTTTTGAACGGCAAGGAATTCTAATTCGCGGCCTGAATGTTTTAAAATGTACACAATCGGAGCATGAATTTGGGCACAAATTCTGTATTTTTGCGAGGGAAATCATGAAAGTTATTGTCATTTGTATTTGGCCGAGCGAATTACCAGAAATGTGGATTACAATTATGAGCCGGTATAAGGGTGTAAAATTGGAAGTCTGATGTTTCATTCACGAATTTTGCGTGGAAATATTTTTCCTATATCGCGAGATCAATCATCTCAAAATCAAAATTTGGGTAAAAAAATATATTAGTCGCAAGTTATTCACGAGCCTTATTCGCTTTGAAAATGTGTTAAAAAGTGATCTTTGCTCACCGTTCCGACAATAACTTTTGAACGGTAAGGAAATTTATGACGCGGCCTAAATGTTTTAAAAAGTACACAATCGTTGCTTGAATTTGACCACAAATTCTGTATTTTTTCGAGGGAAATCAAGAAATTTATTGTCGTTTGTATTTGGCTGGGCGAGTTCCCAAAAATGTGGACTACAATTATGATCCGATAGAAGGGCGTAAAATTGGAAGTCTAATGTTTCGTTCACGAATTTTGCTTGGAAATATTTTTCCTATATCGCGAGGTCAATCATCTCAAAATCAAATCTTGGGTAAAAAAATACGTTAGTGGCAAGTTATTCGCGAGCCTTATTTGCTTTGAAAATCTGTTAACGAGTGATCTTCGCTCGCAGTTCTGACAATAACTTTTGAACGGTAAGGAATTCTAAGACGCGGCATGAATGTTTTAGAAAGTACACAATCAGAGCTTGAATTTGACCTCAAATTCTGTATTTTTTCGAGTGAAATCAAGAAAGTTATTGTCGTTTGTATTTGGCCGAGCGAATTACCCGAAATGTGGATTACAATTATGAACCGGTAGAAGGGTGTAAAATTGGAAGTCTAATGTTTCATTCCCGAATTTTGCGTGGAAATATTTTTCCAATATCGCGAGATCAATCGTCTCAAAATCAAATCTTGGGTAAAAAAATACGTTAGTGGCAAGTTATTCACGACCCTTATTTGCTTTGAAAATGTGTTAACGAGTGATCTTCGCTCGCAGTTCCGACAATAACTTTTGAACGGTAAGGAATTCTAAGACGCGGCCTGAATGTTTTAGAAAGTACACAATCGGAGCTTGAATTTGACCACAAATTCTGTATTTTTTCGAGTGAAATCAAGAAAGTTATTGTCGTTTGTATTTGGCCGAGCGAATTACCCGAAATGTGGATTACAATTATGTGCCGGTAGAAGGGTGTAAAATTGGAAGTCTAATGTTTCATTCACGAAATTTGCGTGGAAATATTTTTCCTATATCGCGAGATCAATCGTCTCAAAATCATATTTTGGGTAAAAAAATACATTAGTGGCAAGTTATTCACGAGCGTTACGCTTTGATAATGTGCTAAAAAGTGATCTTTGCTCCCCGTTCCGACAATAACTTTTGAACGGCAAGGAATTCTAATTCGCGGCCTGAATGTTTTAAAATGTACACAATCGGAGCATGAATTTGGCCACAAATTCTGTATTTTTGCGAGGGAAATCAAGAAAGTTATTGCCATTTGTATTTGGCCGAGCGAATTACCAGAAATGTGGATTACAATTATGAGCCGGTATAAGGGTGTAAAATTGGAAGTCTGATGTTTCATTCACGAATTTTGCGTGGAAATATTTTTCCTATATCGCGAGATCAATCATCTCAAAATCAAAATTTGGATAAAAAAATATATTAGTCGCAAGTTATTCACGAGCCTTATTCGCTTTGAAAATGTGTTAAAAAGTGATCTTTGCTCACCGTTCCGACAATAACTTTTGAACGGTAAGGAAATTTATGACGCGGCCTAAATGTTTTAAAAAGTACACAATCGTTGCTTGAATTTGACCACAAATTCTGTATTTTTTCGGGGGAAATCAAGAAAGTTATTGTCGTTTGTATTTGGCTGGGCGAGTTCCCAAAAATGTGGACTACAATTATGATCCGATAGAAGGGCGTAAAATTGGAAGTCTAATGTTTCGTTCACGAATTTTGCTTGGAAATATTTTTCCTATATCGCGAGGTCAATCATCTCAAAATCAAATCTTGGGTAAAAAAATACGTTAGTGGCAAGTTATTCGCGAGCCTTATTTGCTTTGAAAATGTGTTAACAAGTGATCTTCGCTCGCAGTTCTGACAATAACTTTTGAACGGTAAGGAATTCTAAGACGCGGCATGAATGTTTTAGAAAGTACACAATCGGAGCTTGAATTTGACCTCAAATTCTGTATTTTTTCGAGTGAAATCAAGAAAGTTATTGTCGTTTGTATTTGGCCGAGCGAATTACCCGAAATGTGGATTACAATTATGAACCGGTAGAAGGGTGTAAAATTGGAAGTCTAATGTTTCATTCCCGAATTTTGCGTGGAAACATTTTTCCTATATCGCGAGATCAATCGTCTCAAAATCAAATCTTGGGTAAAAAAATACGTTAGTGGCAAGTTATTCACGACCCTTATTTGCTTTGAAAATGTGTTAACGAGTGATCTTCGCTCGCAGTTCCGACAATAACTTTTGAACGGTAAGGAATTCTAAGACGCGGCCTAAATGTTTTAAAAAGTACACAATCGTTGCTTGAAATTGACCACAAATTCTGTATTTTTTCGAGGGAAATCAAGAAAGTTATTGTCGTTTGTATTTGGCTGGGCGAGTTCCCAAAAATGTGGACTACAATTATGATCCGATAGAAGGGCGTAAAATTGGAAGTCTAATGTTTCGTTCACGAATTTTGCTTGGAAATATTTTTCCTATATCGCGAGGTCAATCATCTCAAAATCAAATCTTGGGTAAAAAAATACGTTAGTGGCAAGTTATTCGCGAGCCTTATTTGCTTTGAAAATGTGTTAACGAGTGATCTTCGCTCGCAGTTCTGACAATAACTTTTGAACGGTAAGGAATTCTAAGACGCGGCATGATTGTTTTAGAAAGTACACAATCGGAGCTTGAATTTGACCTCAAATTCTGTATTTTTTCGAGTGAAATCAAGAAAGTTATTGTCGTTTGTATTTGGCCGAGCGAATTACCCGAAATGTGGATTACAATTATGAACCGGTGGAAGGGTGTAAAATTGGAAGTCTAATGTTTCATTCCCGAATTTTGCGTGGAAATATTTTTCCTATATCGCGAGATCAATCGTCTCAAAATCAAATATTGGGTAAAAAAATACGTTAGTGGCAAGTTATTCACGAGCCTTATTTGCTTTGAAAATGGGTTAACGAGTGATCTTCGCTCGCAGTTCTGACAATAACTTTTGAACGGTAAGGAATTCTAAGACGCGGCATGAATGTTTTAGAAAGTACACAATCGGAGCTTGAATTTGACCACAAATTCTGTATTTTTTCGAGTGAAATCAAGAAAGTTATTGTCGTTTGTATTTGGCCGAGCGAATTACCCGAAATGTGGATTACAATTATGTGCCGGTAGAAGGGTGTAAAATTGGAAGTCCAATGTTCCATTCACGAATTTTGCGTGGAAATATTTTTCCTATATCGCGAGATCAATCGTCTCAAAATCATATTTTGGGTAAAAAAATACGTTAGTGGCAAGTTATTCACGAGCGTTATTCGCTTTGATAATGTGTTAAAAAGTGATCTTTGCTCCCCGTTCCGACAATAACTTTTGAACGGCAAGGAATTCTAATTCGCGGCCTGAATGTTTTAAAATGTACACAATCGGAGCATGAATTTGGGCACAAATTCTGTATTTTTGCGAGGGAAATCAAGAAAGTTATTGTCATTTGTATTTGGCCGAGCGAATTACCAGAAATGTGGATTACAATTATGAGCCGGTATAAGGGTGTAAAATTGGAAGTCTGATGTTTCATTCACGAATTTTGCGTGGAAATATTTTTCCTATATCGCGAGATCAATCATCTCAAAATCAAAATTTGGGTAAAAAAATATATTAGTCGCAAGTTATTCACGAGCCTTATTCGCTTTGAAAATGTGTTAAAAAGTGATCTTTGCTCACCGTTCCGACAATAACTTTTGAACGGTAAGGAAATTTATGACGCGGCCTAAATGTTTTAAAAAGTACACAATCGTTGCTTGAATTTGACCACAAATTCTGTATTTTTTCGAGGGAAATCAAGAAATTTATTGTCGTTTGTATTTGGCTGGGCGAGTTCCCAAAAATGTGGACTACAATTATGATCCGATAGAAGGGCGTAAAATTGGAAGTCTAATGTTTCGTTCACGAATTTTGCTTGGAAATATTTTTCCTATATCGCGAGGTCAATCATCTCAAAATCAAATCTTGGGTAAAAAAATACGTTAGTGGCAAGTTATTCGCGAGCCTTATTTGCTTTGAAAATCTGTTAACGAGTGATCTTCGCTCGCAGTTCTGACAATAACTTTTGAACGGTAAGGAATTCTAAGACGCGGCATGAATGTTTTAGAAAGTACACAATCAGAGCTTGAATTTGACCTCAAATTCTGTATTTTTTCGAGTGAAATCAAGAAAGTTATTGTCGTTTGTATTTGGCCGAGCGAATTACCCGAAATGTGGATTACAATTATGAACCGGTAGAAGGGTGTAAAATTGGAAGTCTAATGTTTCATTCCCGAATTTTGCGTGGAAATATTTTTCCAATATCGCGAGATCAATCGTCTCAAAATCAAATCTTGGGTAAAAAAATACGTTAGTGGCAAGTTATTCACGACCCTTATTTGCTTTGAAAATGTGTTAACGAGTGATCTTCGCTCGCAGTTCCGACAATAACTTTTGAACGGTAAGGAATTCTAAGACGCGGCCTGAATGTTTTAGAAAGTACACAATCGGAGCTTGAATTTGACCACAAATTCTGTATTTTTTCGAGTGAAATCAAGAAAGTTATTGTCGTTTGTATTTGGCCGAGCGAATTACCCGAAATGTGGATTACAATTATGTGCCGGTAGAAGGGTGTAAAATTGGAAGTCTAATGTTTCATTCACGAAATTTGCGTGGAAATATTTTTCCTATATCGCGAGATCAATCGTCTCAAAATCATATTTTGGGTAAAAAAATACATTAGTGGCAAGTTATTCACGAGCGTTACGCTTTGATAATGTGCTAAAAAGTGATCTTTGCTCCCCGTTCCGACAATAACTTTTGAACGGCAAGGAATTCTAATTCGCGGCCTGAATGTTTTAAAATGTACACAATCGGAGCATGAATTTGGCCACAAATTCTGTATTTTTTCGAGGGAAATCAAGAAAGTTATTGCCATTTGTATTTGGCCGAGCGAATTACCAGAAATGTGGATTACAATTATGAGCCGGTATAAGGGTGTAAAATTGGAAGTCTGATGTTTCATTCACGAATTTTGCGTGGAAATATTTTTCCTATATCGCGAGATCAATCATCTCAAAATCAAAATTTGGATAAAAAAATATATTAGTCGCAAGTTATTCACGAGCCTTATTCGCTTTGAAAATGTGTTAAAAAGTGATCTTTGCTCACCGTTCCGACAATAACTTTTGAACGGTAAGGAAATTTATGACGCGGCCTAAATGTTTTAAAAAGTACACAATCGTTGCTTGAATTTGACCACAAATTCTGTATTTTTTCGGGGGAAATCAAGAAAGTTATTGTCGTTTGTATTTGGCTGGGCGAGTTCCCAAAAATGTGGACTACAATTATGATCCGATAGAAGGGCGTAAAATTGGAAGTCTAATGTTTCGTTCACGAATTTTGCTTGGAAATATTTTTCCTATATCGCGAGGTCAATCATCTCAAAATCAAATCTTGGGTAAAAAAATACGTTAGTGGCAAGTTATTCGCGAGCCTTATTTGCTTTGAAAATGTGTTAACAAGTGATCTTCGCTCGCAGTTCTGACAATAACTTTTGAACGGTAAGGAATTCTAAGACGCGGCATGAATGTTTTAGAAAGTACACAATCGGAGCTTGAATTTGACCTCAAATTCTGTATTTTTTCGAGTGAAATCAAGAAAGTTATTGTCGTTTGTATTTGGCCGAGCGAATTACCCGAAATGTGGATTACAATTATGAACCGGTAGAAGGGTGTAAAATTGGAAGTCTAATGTTTCATTCCCGAATTTTGCGTGGAAACATTTTTCCTATATCGCGAGATCAATCGTCTCAAAATCAAATCTTGGGTAAAAAAATACGTTAGTGGCAAGTTATTCACGACCCTTATTTGCTTTGAAAATGTGTTAACGAGTGATCTTCGCTCGCAGTTCCGACAATAACTTTTGAACGGTAAGGAATTCTAAGACGCGGCCTAAATGTTTTAAAAAGTACACAATCGTTGCTTGAATTTGACCACAAATTCTGTATTTTTTCGAGGGAAATCAAGAAAGTTATTGTCGTTTGTATTTGGCTGGGCGAGTTCCCAAAAATGTGGACTACAATTATGATCCGATAGAAGGGCGTAAAATTGGAAGTCTAATGTTTCGTTCACGAATTTTGCTTGGAAATATTTTTCCTATATCGCGAGGTCAATCATCTCAAAATCAAATCTTGGGTAAAAAAATACGTAAGTGGCAAGTTATTCGCGAGCCTTATTTGCTTTGAAAATGTGTTAACGAGTGATCTTCGCTCGCAGTTCTGACAATAACTTTTGAACGGTAAGGAATTCTAAGACGCGGCATGAATGTTTAGAAAGTACACAATCGGAGCTTGAATTTGACCTCAAATTCTGTATTTTTTCGAGTGAAATCAAGAAAGTTATTGTCGTTTGTATTTGGCCGAGCGAATTACCCGAAATGTGGATTACAATTATGAACCGGTAGAAGGGTGTAAAATTGGAAGTCTAATGTTTCATTCCCAAATTTTGCGTGGAAATATTTTTCCTATATCGCGAGATCAATCGTCTCAAAATCAAATCTTGGGTAAAAAAATACGTTAGTGGCAAGTTATTCACGACCCTTATTTGCTTTGAAAATGTGTTAACGAGTGATCTTCGCTCGCAGTTCCGACAATAACTTTTGAACGGTAAGGAATTCTAAGACGCGGCCTGAATGTTTTAGAAAGTACACAATCGGAGCTTGAATTTGACCACAAATTCTGTATTTTTTCGAGTGAAATCAAGAAAGTTATTGTCGTTTGTTTTTGGCCGAGCGAATTACCCGAAATGTGGATTACAATTATGTGCTGGTAGAAGGGTGTAAAATTGGAAGTCTAATGTTTCATTCACGAAATTTGCGTGGAAATATTTTTCCTATATCGCGAGATCAATCGTCTCAAAATCATATTTTGGGTAAAAAAATACGTTAGTGGCAAGTTATTCACGAGCGTTATTCGCTTTGATAATGTGTTAAAAAGTGATCTTTGCTCCCCGTTCCGACAATAACTTTTGAACGGCAAGGAATTCTAATTCGCGGCCTGAATGTTTTAAAATGTACACAATCGGAGCATGAATTTGGCCACAAATTCTGTATTTTTGCGAGGGAAATCAAGAAAGTTATTGTCATTTGTATTTGGCCGAGCGAATTACCAGAAATGTGGATTACAATTATGAGCCGGTATAAGGGTGTAAAATTGGAAGTCTGATGTTTCATTCACGAATTTTGCGTGGAAATATTTTTCCTATATCGCGAGATCAATCATCTCAAAATCAAAATTTGGGTAGAAAAATATATTAGTCGCAAGTTATTCACGAGCCTTATTCGCTTTGAAAATGTGTTAAAAAGTGATCTTTGCTCACCGTTCCGACAATAACTTTTGAACGGTAAGGAAATTTATGACGCGGCCTAAATGTTTTAAAAAGTACACAATCGTTGCTTGAAATTGACCACAAATTCTGTATTTTTTCGAGGGAAATCAAGAAAGTTATTGTCGTTTGTATTTGGCTGGGCGAGTTCCCAAAAATGTGGACTACAATTATGATCCGATAGAAGGGCGTAAAATTGGAAGTCTAATGTTTCGTTCACGAATTTTGCTTGGAAATATTTTTCCTATATCGCGAGGTCAATCATCTCAAAATCAAATCTTGGGTAAAAAAATACGTTAGTGGCAAGTTATTCGCGAGCCTTATTTGCTTTGAAAATGTGTTAACGAGTGATCTTCGCTCGCAGTTCTGACAATAACTTTTGAACGGTAAGGAATTCTAAGACGCGGCATGATTGTTTTAGAAAGTACACAATCGGAGCTTGAATTTGACCTCAAATTCTGTATTTTTTCGAGTGAAATCAAGAAAGTTATTGTCGTTTGTATTTGGCCGAGCGAATTACCCGAAATGTGGATTACAATTATGAACCGGTGGAAGGGTGTAAAATTGGAAGTCTAATGTTTCATTCCCGAATTTTGCGTGGAAATATTTTTCCTATATCGCGAGATCAATCGTCTCAAAATCAAATATTGGGTAAAAAAATACGTTAGTGGCAAGTTATTCACGAGCCTTATTTGCTTTGAAAATGGGTTAACGAGTGATCTTCGCTCGCAGTTCTGACAATAACTTTTGAACGGTAAGGAATTCTAAGACGCGGCATGAATGTTTTAGAAAGTACACAATCGGAGCTTGAATTTGACCACAAATTCTGTATTTTTTCGAGTGAAATCAAGAAAGTTATTGTCGTTTGTATTTGGCCGAGCGAATTACCCGAAATGTGGATTACAATTATGTGCCGGTAGAAGGGTGTAAAATTGGAAGTCCAATGTTCCATTCACGAATTTTGCGTGGAAATATTTTTCCTATATCGCGAGATCAATCGTCTCAAAATCATATTTTGGGTAAAAAAATACGTTAGTGGCAAGTTATTCACGAGCGTTATTCGCTTTGATAATGTGTTAAAAAGTGATCTTTGCTCCCCGTTCCGACAATAACTTTTGAACGGCAAGGAATTCTAATTCGCGGCCTGAATGTTTTAAAATGTACACAATCGGAGCATGAATTTGGGCACAAATTCTGTATTTTTGCGAGGGAAATCAAGAAAGTTATTGTCATTTGTATTTGGCCGAGCGAATTACCAGAAATGTGGATTACAATTATGAGCCGGTATAAGGGTGTAAAATTGGAAGTCTGATGTTTCATTCACGAATTTTGCGTGGAAATATTTTTCCTATATCGCGAGATCAATCATCTCAAAATCAAAATTTGGGTAAAAAAATATATTAGTCGCAAGTTATTCACGAGCCTTATTCGCTTTGAAAATGTGTTAAAAAGTGATCTTTGCTCACCGTTCCGACAATAACTTTTGAACGGTAAGGAAATTTATGACGCGGCCTAAATGTTTTAAAAAGTACACAATCGTTGCTTGAATTTGACCACAAATTCTGTATTTTTTCGAGGGAAATCAAGAAATTTATTGTCGTTTGTATTTGGCTGGGCGAGTTCCCAAAAATGTGGACTACAATTATGATCCGATAGAAGGGCGTAAAATTGGAAGTCTAATGTTTCGTTCACGAATTTTGCTTGGAAATATTTTTCCTATATCGCGAGGTCAATCATCTCAAAATCAAATCTTGGGTAAAAAAATACGTTAGTGGCAAGTTATTCGCGAGCCTTATTTGCTTTGAAAATCTGTTAACGAGTGATCTTCGCTCGCAGTTCTGACAATAACTTTTGAACGGTAAGGAATTCTAAGACGCGGCATGAATGTTTTAGAAAGTACACAATCAGAGCTTGAATTTGACCTCAAATTCTGTATTTTTTCGAGTGAAATCAAGAAAGTTATTGTCGTTTGTATTTGGCCGAGCGAATTACCCGAAATGTGGATTACAATTATGAACCGGTAGAAGGGTGTAAAATTGGAAGTCTAATGTTTCATTCCCGAATTTTGCGTGGAAATATTTTTCCAATATCGCGAGATCAATCGTCTCAAAATCAAATCTTGGGTAAAAAAATACGTTAGTGGCAAGTTATTCACGACCCTTATTTGCTTTGAAAATGTGTTAACGAGTGATCTTCGCTCGCAGTTCCGACAATAACTTTTGAACGGTAAGGAATTCTAAGACGCGGCCTGAATGTTTTAGAAAGTACACAATCGGAGCTTGAATTTGACCACAAATTCTGTATTTTTTCGAGTGAAATCAAGAAAGTTATTGTCGTTTGTTTTTGGCCGAGCGAATTACCCGAAATGTGGATTACAATTATGTGCTGGTAGAAGGGTGTAAAATTGGAAGTCTAATGTTTCATTCACGAAATTTGCGTGGAAATATTTTTCCTATATCGCGAGATCAATCGTCTCAAAATCATATTTTGGGTAAAAAAATACGTTAGTGGCAAGTTATTCACGAGCGTTATTCGCTTTGATAATGTGTTAAAAAGTGATCTTTGCTCCCCGTTCCGACAATAACTTTGAACGGCAAGGAATTCTAATTCGCGGCCTGAATGTTTTAAAATGTACACAATCGGAGCATGAATTTGGCCACAAATTCTGTATTTTTGCGAGGGAAATCAAGAAAGTTATTGTCATTTGTATTTGGCCGAGCGAATTACCAGAAATGTGGATTACAATTATGAGCCGGTATAAGGGTGTAAAATTGGAAGTCTGATGTTTCATTCACGAATTTTGCGTGGAAATATTTTTCCTATATCGCGAGATCAATCATCTCAAAATCAAAATTTGGGTAGAAAAATATATTAGTCGCAAGTTATTCACGAGCCTTATTCGCTTTGAAAATGTGTTAAAAAGTGATCTTTGCTCACCGTTCCGACAATAACTTTTGAACGGTAAGGAAATTTATGACGCGGCCTAAATGTTTTAAAAAGTACACAATCGTTGCTTGAAATTGACCACAAATTCTGTATTTTTTCGAGGGAAATCAAGAAAGTTATTGTCGTTTGTATTTGGCTGGGCGAGTTCCCAAAAATGTGGACTACAATTATGATCCGATAGAAGGGCGTAAAATTGGAAGTCTAATGTTTCGTTCACGAATTTTGCTTGGAAATATTTTTCCTATATCGCGAGGTCAATCATCTCAAAATCAAATCTTGGGTAAAAAAATACGTTAGTGGCAAGTTATTCGCGAGCCTTATTTGCTTTGAAAATGTGTTAACGAGTGATCCTTCGCTCGCAGTTCTGACAATAACTTTTGAACGGTAAGGAATTCTAAGACGCGGCATGATTGTTTTAGAAAGTACACAATCGGAGCTTGAATTTGACCTCAAATTCTGTATTTTTTCGAGTGAAATCAAGAAAGTTATTGTCGTTTGTATTTGGCCGAGCGAATTACCCGAAATGTGGATTACAATTATGAACCGGTGGAAGGGTGTAAAATTGGAAGTCTAATGTTTCATTCCCGAATTTTGCGTGGAAATATTTTTCCTATATCGCGAGATCAATCGTCTCAAAATCAAATATTGGGTAAAAAAATACGTTAGTGGCAAGTTATTCACGAGCCTTATTTGCTTTGAAAATGGGTTAACGAGTGATCTTCGCTCGCAGTTCTGACAATAACTTTTGAACGGTAAGGAATTCTAAGACGCGGCATGAATGTTTTAGAAAGTACACAATCGGAGCTTGAATTTGACCACAAATTCTGTATTTTTTCGAGTGAAATCAAGAAAGTTATTGTCGTTTGTATTTGGCCGAGCGAATTACCCGAAATGTGGATTACAATTATGTGCCGGTAGAAGGGTGTAAAATTGGAAGTCCAATGTTCCATTCACGAATTTTGCGTGGAAATATTTTTCCTATATCGCGAGATCAATCGTCTCAAAATCATATTTTGGGTAAAAAAATACGTTAGTGGCAAGTTATTCACGAGCGTTATTCGCTTTGATAATGTGTTAAAAAGTGATCTTTGCTCCCCGTTCCGACAATAACTTTTGAACGGCAAGGAATTCTAATTCGCGGCCTGAATGTTTTAAAATGTACACAATCGGAGCATGAATTTGGGCACAAATTCTGTATTTTTGCGAGGGAAATCAAGAAAGTTATTGTCATTTGTATTTGGCCGAGCGAATTACCAGAAATGTGGATTACAATTATGAGCCGGTATAAGGGTGTAAAATTGGAAGTCTGATGTTTCATTCACGAATTTTGCGTGGAAATATTTTTCCTATATCGCGAGATCAATCATCTCAAAATCAAAATTTGGGTAAAAAAATATATTAGTCGCAAGTTATTCACGAGCCTTATTCGCTTTGAAAATGTGTTAAAAAGTGATCTTTGCTCACCGTTCCGACAATAACTTTTGAACGGTAAGGAAATTTATGACGCGGCCTAAATGTTTTAAAAAGTACACAATCGTTGCTTGAATTTGACCACAAATTCTGTATTTTTTCGAGGGAAATCAAGAAATTTATTGTCGTTTGTATTTGGCTGGGCGAGTTCCCAAAAATGTGGACTACAATTATGATCCGATAGAAGGGCGTAAAATTGGAAGTCTAATGTTTCGTTCACGAATTTTGCTTGGAAATATTTTTTCCTATATCGCGAGGTCAATCATCTCAAAATCAAATCTTGGGTAAAAAAATACGTTAGTGGCAAGTTATTCGCGAGCCTTATTTGCTTTGAAAATCTGTTAACGAGTGATCTTCGCTCGCAGTTCTGACAATAACTTTTGAACGGTAAGGAATTCTAAGACGCGGCATGAATGTTTTAGAAAGTACACAATCAGAGCTTGAATTTGACCTCAAATTCTGTATTTTTTCGAGTGAAATCAAGAAAGTTATTGTCGTTTGTATTTGGCCGAGCGAATTACCCGAAATGTGGATTACAATTATGAACCGGTAGAAGGGTGTAAAATTGGAAGTCTAATGTTTCATTCCCGAATTTTGCGTGGAAATATTTTTCCAATATCGCGAGATCAATCGTCTCAAAATCAAATCTTGGGTAAAAAAATACGTTAGTGGCAAGTTATTCACGACCCTTATTTGCTTTGAAAATGTGTTAACGAGTGATCTTCGCTCGCAGTTCCGACAATAACTTTTGAACGGTAAGGAATTCTAAGACGCGGCCTGAATGTTTTAGAAAGTACACAATCGGAGCTTGAATTTGACCACAAATTCTGTATTTTTTCGAGTGAAATCAAGAAAGTTATTGTCGTTTGTATTTGGCCGAGCGAATTACCCGAAATGTGGATTACAATTATGTGCCGGTAGAAGGGTGTAAAATTGGAAGTCTAATGTTTCATTCACGAAATTTGCGTGGAAATATTTTTCCTATATCGCGAGATCAATCGTCTCAAAATCATATTTTGGGTAAAAAAATACATTAGTGGCAAGTTATTCACGAGCGTTACGCTTTGATAATGTGCTAAAAAGTGATCTTTGCTCCCCGTTCCGACAATAACTTTTGAACGGCAAGGAATTCTAATTCGCGGCCTGAATGTTTTAAAATGTACACAATCGGAGCATGAATTTGGCCACAAATTCTGTATTTTTGCGAGGGAAATCAAGAAAGTTATTGCCATTTGTATTTGGCCGAGCGAATTACCAGAAATGTGGATTACAATTATGAGCCGGTATAAGGGTGTAAAATTGGAAGTCTGATGTTTCATTCACGAATTTTGCGTGGAAATATTTTTCCTATATCGCGAGATCAATCATCTCAAAATCAAAATTTGGATAAAAAAATATATTAGTCGCAAGTTATTCACGAGCCTTATTCGCTTTGAAAATGTGTTAAAAAGTGATCTTTGCTCACCGTTCCGACAATAACTTTTGAACGGTAAGGAAATTTATGACGCGGCCTAAATGTTTTAAAAAGTACACAATCGTTGCTTGAATTTGACCACAAATTCTGTATTTTTTTCGGGGGAAATCAAGAAAGTTATTGTCGTTTGTATTTGGCTGGGCGAGTTCCCAAAAATGTGGACTACAATTATGATCCGATAGAAGGGCGTAAAATTGGAAGTCTAATGTTTCGTTCACGAATTTTGCTTGGAAATATTTTTCCTATATCGCGAGGTCAATCATCTCAAAATCAAATCTTGGGTAAAAAAATACGTTAGTGGCAAGTTATTCGCGAGCCTTATTTGCTTTGAAAATGTGTTAACAAGTGATCTTCGCTCGCAGTTCTGACAATAACTTTTGAACGGTAAGGAATTCTAAGACGCGGCATGAATGTTTTAGAAAGTACACAATCGGAGCTTGAATTTGACCTCAAATTCTGTATTTTTTCGAGTGAAATCAAGAAAGTTATTGTCGTTTGTATTTGGCCGAGCGAATTACCCGAAATGTGGATTACAATTATGAACCGGTAGAAGGGTGTAAAATTGGAAGTCTAATGTTTCATTCCCGAATTTTGCGTGGAAACATTTTTCCTATATCGCGAGATCAATCGTCTCAAAATCAAATCTTGGGTAAAAAAATACGTTAGTGGCAAGTTATTCACGACCCTTATTTGCTTTGAAAATGTGTTAACGAGTGATCTTCGCTCGCAGTTCCGACAATAACTTTTGAACGGTAAGGAATTCTAAGACGCGGCCTAAATGTTTTAAAAAGTACACAATCGTTGCTTGAATTTGACCACAAATTCTGTATTTTTTCGAGGGAAATCAAGAAAGTTATTGTCGTTTGTATTTGGCTGGGCGAGTTCCCAAAAATGTGGACTACAATTATGATCCGATAGAAGGGCGTAAAATTGGAAGTCTAATGTTTCGTTCACGAATTTTGCTTGGAAATATTTTTCCTATATCGCGAGGTCAATCATCTCAAAATCAAATCTTGGGTAAAAAAATACGTAAGTGGCAAGTTATTCGCGAGCCTTATTTGCTTTGAAAATGTGTTAACGAGTGATCTTCGCTCGCAGTTCTGACAATAACTTTTGAACGGTAAGGAATTCTAAGACGCGGCATGAATGTTTTAGAAAGTACACAATCGGAGCTTGAATTTGACCTCAAATTCTGTATTTTTTCGAGTGAAATCAAGAAAGTTATTGTCGTTTGTATTTGGCCGAGCGAATTACCCGAAATGTGGATTACAATTATGAACCGGTAGAAGGGTGTAAAATTGGAAGTCTAATGTTTCATTCCCAAATTTTGCGTGGAAATATTTTTCCTATATCGCGAGATCAATCGTCTCAAAATCAAATCTTGGGTAAAAAAATACGTTAGTGGCAAGTTATTCACGACCCTTATTTGCTTTGAAAATGTGTTAACGAGTGATCTTCGCTCGCAGTTCCGACAATAACTTTTGAACGGTAAGGAATTCTAAGACGCGGCCTGAATGTTTTAGAAAGTACACAATCGGAGCTTGAATTTGACCACAAATTCTGTATTTTTTCGAGTGAAATCAAGAAAGTTATTGTCGTTTGTTTTTGGCCGAGCGAATTACCCGAAATGTGGATTACAATTATGTGCTGGTAGAAGGGTGTAAAATTGGAAGTCTAATGTTTCATTCACGAAATTTGCGTGGAAATATTTTTCCTATATCGCGAGATCAATCGTCTCAAAATCATATTTTGGGTAAAAAAATACGTTAGTGGCAAGTTATTCACGAGCGTTATTCGCTTTGATAATGTGTTAAAAAGTGATCTTTGCTCCCCGTTCCGACAATAACTTTTGAACGGCAAGGAATTCTAATTCGCGGCCTGAATGTTTTAAAATGTACACAATCGGAGCATGAATTTGGCCACAAATTCTGTATTTTTGCGAGGGAAATCAAGAAAGTTATTGTCATTTGTATTTGGCCGAGCGAATTACCAGAAATGTGGATTACAATTATGAGCCGGTATATGGGTGTAAAATTGGAAGTCTGATGTTTCATTCACGAATTTTGCGTGGAAATATTTTTCCTATATCGCGAGATCAATCATCTCAAAATCAAAATTTGGGTAAAAAAATATATTAGTCGCAAGTTATTCACGAGCCTTATTCGCTTTGAAAATGTGTTAAAAAGTGATCTTTGCTCACCGTTCCGACAATAACTTTTGAACGGTAAGGAAATTTATGACGCGGCCTAAATGTTTTAAAAAGTACACAATCGTTGCTTGAATTTGACCACAAATTCTGTATTTTTTCGAGGGAAATCAAGAAAGTTATTGTCGTTTGTATTTGGCTGGGCGAGTTCCCAAAAATGTGGACTACAATTATGATCCGATAGAAGGGCGTAAAATTGGAAGTCTAATGTTTCGTTCACGAATTTTGCTTGGAAATATTTTTCCTATATCGCGAGGTCAATCATCTCATAATCAAATCTTGGGTAAAAAAATACGTTAGTGGCAAGTTATTCGCGAGCCTTATTTGCTTTGAAAATGTGTTAACGAGTGATCTTCGCTCGCAGTTCTGACAATAACTTTTGAACGGTAAGGAATTCTAAGACGCGGCATGAATGTTTTAAAAAGTACACAATCGGAGCTTGAATTTGACCTCAAATTCTGTATTTTTTCGAGTGAAATCAAGAAAGTTATTGTCGTTTGTATTTGGCCGAGCGAATTACCCGAAATGTGGATTACAATTATGAACCGGTAGAAGGGTGTAAAATTGGAAGTCTAATGTTTCATTCCCGAATTTTGCGTGGAAATATTTTTCCAATATCGCGAGATCAATCGTCTCAAAATCAAATCTTGGGTAAAAAAATACGTTAGTGGCAAGTTATTCACGACCCTTATTTGCTTTGAAAATGTGTTAACGAGTGATCTTCGCTCGCAGTTCCGACAATAACTTTTGAACGGTAAGGAATTCTAAGACGCGGCCTGAATGTTTTAGAAAGTACACAATCGGAGCTTGAATTTGACCACAAATTCTGTATTTTTTCGAGTGAAATCAAGAAAGTTATCGTCGTTTGTATTTGGCCGAGCAAATTACCCGAAATGTGGATTACAATTATGTGCCGGTAGAAGGGTGTAAAATTGGAAGTCTAATGTTTCATTCACGAAATTTGCGAGGAAATATTTTTCCTATATCGCGAGATCAATCGTCTCAAAATCATATTTTGGGTAAAAAAATACATTAGTGGCAAGTTATTCACGAGCGTTACGCTTTGATAATGTGTTAAAAAGTGATCTTTGCTCCCCGTTCCGACAATAACTTTTGAACGGCAAGGAATTCTAATTCGCGGCCTGAATGTTTTAAAATGTACACAATCGGAGCATGAATTTGGCCACAAATTCTGTATTTTTGCGAGGGAAATCAAGAAAGTTATTGCCATTTGTATTTGGCCGAGCGAATTACCAGAAATGTGGATTACAATTATGAGCCGGTATAAGGGTGTAAAATTGGAAGTCTGATGTTTCATTCACGAATTTTGCGTGGAAATATTTTTCCTATATCGCGAGATCAATCATCTCAAAATCAAAATTTGGATAAAAAAATATATTAGTCGCAAGTTATTCACGAGCCTTATTCGCTTTGAAAATGTGTTAAAAAGTGATCTTTGCTCACCGTTCCGACAATAACTTTTGAACGGTAAGGAAATTTATGACGCGGCCTAAATGTTTTAAAAAGTACACAATCGTTGCTTGAATTTGACCACAAATTCTGTATTTTTTCGGGGGAAATCAAGAAAGTTATTGTCGTTTGTATTTGGCTGGGCGAGTTCCCAAAAATGTGGACTACAATTATGATCCGATAGAAGGGCGTAAAATTGGAAGTCTAATGTTTCGTTCACGAATTTTGCTTGGAAATATTTTTCCTATATCGCGAGGTCAATCATCTCAAAATCAAATCTTGGGTAAAAAAATACGTTAGTGGCAAGTTATTCGCGAGCCTTATTTGCTTTGAAAATGTGTTAACAAGTGATCTTCGCTCGCAGTTCTGACAATAACTTTTGAACGGTAAGGAATTCTAAGACGCGGCATGAATGTTTTAGAAAGTACACAATCGGAGCTTGAATTTGACCTCAAATTCTGTATTTTTTCGAGTGAAATCAAGAAAGTTATTGTCGTTTGTATTTGGCCGAGCGAATTACCCGAAATGTGGATTACAATTATGAACCGGTAGAAGGGTGTAAAATTGGAAGTCTAATGTTTCATTCCCGAATTTTGCGTGGAAACATTTTTCCTATATCGCGAGATCAATCGTCTCAAAATCAAATCTTGGGTAAAAAAATACGTTAGTGGCAAGTTATTCACGACCCTTATTTGCTTTGAAAATGTGTTAACGAGTGATCTTCGCTCGCAGTTCCGACAATAACTTTTGAACGGTAAGGAATTCTAAGACGCGGCCTAAATGTTTTAAAAAGTACACAATCGTTGCTTGAATTTGACCACAAATTCTGTATTTTTTCGAGGGAAATCAAGAAAGTTATTGTCGTTTGTATTTGGCTGGGCGAGTTCCCAAAAATGTGGACTACAATTATGATCCGATAGAAGGGCGTAAAATTGGAAGTCTAATGTTTCGTTCACGAATTTTGCTTGGAAATATTTTTCCTATATCGCGAGGTCAATCATCTCAAAATCAAATCTTGGGTAAAAAAATACGTAAGTGGCAAGTTATTCGCGAGCCTTATTTGCTTTGAAAATGTGTTAACGAGTGATCTTCGCTCGCAGTTCTGACAATAACTTTTGAACGGTAAGGAATTCTAAGACGCGGCATGAATGTTTTAGAAAGTACACAATCGGAGCTTGAATTTGACCTCAAATTCTGTATTTTTTCGAGTGAAATCAAGAAAGTTATTGTCGTTTGTATTTGGCCGAGCGAATTACCCGAAATGTGGATTACAATTATGAACCGGTAGAAGGGTGTAAAATTGGAAGTCTAATGTTTCATTCCCGAATTTTGCGTGGAAATATTTTTCCTATATCGCGAGATCAATCGTCTCAAAATCAAATCTTGGGTAAAAAAATACGTTAGTGGCAAGTTATTCACGACCCTTATTTGCTTTGAAAATGTGTTAACGAGTGATCTTCGCTCGCAGTTCCGACAATAACTTTTGAACGGTAAGGAATTCTAAGACGCGGCCTGAATGTTTTAGAAAGTACACAATCGGAGCTTGAATTTGACCACAAATTCTGTATTTTTTCGAGTGAAATCAAGAAAGTTATTGTCGTTTGTTTTTGGCCGAGCGAATTACCCGAAATGTGGATTACAATTATGTGCTGGTAGAAGGGTGTAAAATTGGAAGTCTAATGTTTCATTCACGAAATTTGCGTGGAAATATTTTTCCTATATCGCGAGATCAATCGTCTCAAAATCATATTTTGGGTAAAAAAATACGTTAGTGGCAAGTTATTCACGAGCGTTATTCGCTTTGATAATGTGTTAAAAAGTGATCTTTGCTCCCCGTTCCGACAATAACTTTTGAACGGCAAGGAATTCTAATTCGCGGCCTGAATGTTTTAAAATGTACACAATCGGAGCATGAATTTGGCCACAAATTCTGTATTTTTGCGAGGGAAATCAAGAAAGTTATTGTCATTTGTATTTGGCCGAGCGAATTACCAGAAATGTGGATTACAATTATGAGCCGGTATATGGGTGTAAAATTGGAAGTCTGATGTTTCATTCACGAATTTTGCGTGGAAATATTTTTCCTATATCGCGAGATCAATCATCTCAAAATCAAAATTTGGGTATAAAAATATATTAGTCGCAAGTTATTCACGAGCCTTATTCGCTTTGAAAATGTGTTAAAAAGTGATCTTTGCTCACCGTTCCGACAATAACTTTTGAACGGTAAGGAAATTTATGACGCGGCCTAAATGTTTTAAAAAGTACACAATCGTTGCTTGAATTTGACCACAAATTCTGTATTTTTTCGAGGGAAATCAAGAAAGTTATTGTCGTTTGTATTTGGCTGGGCGAGTTCCCAAAAATGTGGACTACAATTATGATCCGATAGAAGGGCGTAAAATTGGAAGTCTAATGTTTCGTTCACGAATTTTGCTTGGAAATATTTTTCCTATATCGCGAGGTCAATCATCTCATAATCAAATCTTGGGTAAAAAAATACGTTAGTGGCAAGTTATTCGCGAGCCTTATTTGCTTTGAAAATGTGTTAACGAGTGATCTTCGCTCGCAGTTCTGACAATAACTTTTGAACGGTAAGGAATTCTTAGACGCGGCATGAATGTTTTAAAAAGTACACAATCGGAGCTTGAATTTGACCTCAAATTCTGTATTTTTTCGAGTGAAATCAAGAAAGTTATTGTCGTTTGTATTTGGCCGAGCGAATTACCCGAAATGTGGATTACAATTATGAACCGGTAGAAGGGTGTAAAATTGGAAGTCTAATGTTTCATTCCCGAATTTTGCGTGGAAATATTTTTCCAATATCGCGAGATCAATCGTCTCAAAATCAAATCTTGGGTAAAAAAATACGTTAGTGGCAAGTTATTCACGACCCTTATTTGCTTTGAAAATGTGTTAACGAGTGATCTTCGCTCGCAGTTCCGACAATAACTTTTGAACGGTAAGGAATTCTAAGACGCGGCCTGAATGTTTTAGAAAGTACACAATCGGAGCTTGAATTTGACCACAAATTCTGTATTTTTTCGAGTGAAATCAAGAAAGTTATCGTCGTTTGTATTTGGCCGAGCGAATTACCCGAAATGTGGATTACAATTATGTGCCGGTAGAAGGGTGTAAAATTGGAAGTCTAATGTTTCATTCACGAAATTTGCGAGGAAATATTTTTCCTATATCGCGAGATCAATCGTCTCAAAATCATATTTTGGGTAAAAAAATACATTAGTGGCAAGTTATTCACGAGCGTTACGCTTTGATAATGTGTTAAAAAGTGATCTTTGCTCCCCGTTCCGACAATAACTTTTGAACGGCAAGGAATTCTAATTCGCGGCCTGAATGTTTTAAAATGTACACAATCGGAGCATGAATTTGGCCACAAATTCTGTATTTTTGCGAGGGAAATCAAGAAAGTTATTGTCATTTGTATTTGGCCGAGCGAATTACCAGAAATGTGGATTACAATTATGAGCCGGTATAAGGGTGTAAAATTGGAAGTCTGATGTTTCATTCACGAATTTTGCGTGGAAATATTTTTCCTATATCGCGAGATCAATCATCTCAAAATGAAAATTTGGATAAAAAAATATATTAGTCGCAAGTTATTCACGAGCCTTATTCGCTTTGAAAATGTGTTAAAAAGTGATCTTTGCTCACCGTTCCGACAATAACTTTTGAACGGTAAGGAAATTTATGACGCGGCCTAAATGTTTTAAAAAGTACACAATCGTTGCTTGAATTTGACCACAAATTCTGTATTTTTTCGAGGGAAATCAAGAAAGTTATTGTCGTTTGTATTTGGCTGGGCGAGTTCCCAAAAATGTGGACTACAATTATGATCCGATAGAAGGGCGTAAAATTGGAAGTCTAATGTTTCGTTCACGAATTTTGCTTGGAAATATTTTTCCTATATCGCGAGGTCAATCATCTCAAAATCAAATCTTGGGTAAAAAAATACGTTAGTGGCAAGTTATTCGCGAGCCTTATTTGCTTTGAAAATGTGTTAACGAGTGATCTTCGCTAGCAGTTCTGACAATAACTTTTGAACGGTAAGGAATTCTAAGACGCGGCATGAATGTTTTAGAAAGTACACAATCGGAGCTTGAATTTGACCACAAATTCTGTATTTTTTCGAGTGAAATCAAGAAAGTTATTGTCGTTTGTATTTGGCCGAGCGAATTACCCGAAATGTGGATTACAATTATGTGCCGGTAGAAGGGTGTAAAATTGGAAGTCTAATGTTTCATTCACGAAATTTGCGTGGAAATATTTTTCCTATATCGCGAGATCAATCGTCTCAAAATCATATTTTGGGTATAAAAATACGTTAGTGGCAAGTTATTCACGAGCGTTATTCGCTTTGATAATGTGTTAAAAAGTGATCTTTGCTCCCCGTTCCGACAATAACTTTTGAACGGCAAGGAATTCTAATTCGCGGCCTGAATGTTTTAAAATGTACACAATCGGAGCATGAATTTGGCCACAAATTCTGTATTTTTGCGAGGGAAATCAAGAAAGTTATTGTCATTTGTATTTGGCCGAGCGAATTACCCGAAATGTGGATTACAATTATGAGCCGGTATAAGGGTGTAAAATTGGAAGTCTGATGTTTCATTCACGAATTTTGCGTGGAAATATTTTTCCTATATCGCGAGATCAATCATCTCAAAATCAAAATTTGGGTAAAAAAATATATTAGTCGCAAGTTATTCACGAGCCTTATTCGCTTTGAAAATGTGTTAAAAAGTGATCTTTGCTCACCGTTCCGACAATAACTTTTGAACGGTAAGGAAATTTATGACGCGGCCTAAATGTTTTAAAAAGTACACAATCGTTGCTTGAATTTGACCACAAATTCTGTATTTTTTCGAGGGAAATCAAGAAAGTTATTGTCGTTTGTATTTGGCTGGGCGAGTTCCCAAAAATGTGGACTACAATTATGATCCGATAGAAGGGCGTAAAATTGGAAGTCTAATGTTTCGTTCACGAATTTTGCTTGGAAATATTTTTCCTATATCGCGAGGTCAATCATCTCAAAATCAAATCTTGGGTAAAAAAATACGTTAGTGGCAAGTTATTCGCGAGCCTTATTTGCTTTGAAAATGTGTTAACGAGTGATCTTCGCTCGCAGTTCTGACAATAACTTTTGAACGGTAAGGAATTCTAAGACGCGGCATGAATGTTTTAGAAAGTACACAATCGGAGCTTGAATTTGACCTCAAATTCTGTATTTTTTCGAGTGAAATCAAGAAAGTTATTGTCGTTTGTATTTGGCCGAGCGAATTACCCGAAATGTGGATTACAATTATGAACCGGTAGAAGGGTGTAAAATTGGAAGTCTAATGTTTCATTCCCGAATTTTGCGTGGAAATATTTTTCCAATATCGCGAGATCAATCGTCTCAAATCAAATCTTGGGTAAAAAAATACGTTAGTGGCAAGTTATTCACGACCCTTATTTGCTTTGAAAATGTGTTAACGAGTGATCTTCGCTCGCATTTCCGACAATAACTTTTGAACGGTAAGGAATTCTAAGACGCGGCCTGAATGTTTTAGAAAGTACACAATCGGAGCTTGAATTTGACCACAAATTCTATATTTTTTCGAGTGAAATCAAGAAAGTTATCGTCGTTTGTATTTGGCCGAGCGAATTACCCGAAATGTGGATTACAATTATGTGAAGGTAGAAGGGTGTAAAATTGGAAGTCTAATGTTTCATTCACGAAATTTGCGAGGAAATATTTTTCCTATATCGCGAGATCAATCGTCTCAAAATCATATTTTGGGTAAAAAAATACATTAGTGGCAAGTTATTCACGAGCGTTACGCTTTGATAATGTGTTAAAAAGTGATCTTTGCTCCCCGTTCCGAAAATAACTTTTGAACGGCAAGGAATTCTAATTCGCGGCCTGAATGTTTTAAAATGTACACAATCGGAGCATGAATTTGGCCACAAATTCTGTATTTTTGCGAGGGAAATCAAGAAAGTTATTGTCATTTGTATTTGGCCGAGCGAATTACCAGAAATGTGGATTACAATTATGAGCCGGTATAAGGGTGTAAAATTGGAAGTCTGATGTTTCATTCACGAATTTTGCGTGGAAATATTTTTCCTATATCGCGAGATCAATCATCTCAAAATCAAAATTTGGATAAAAAAATATATTAGTCGCAAGTTATTCACGAGCCTTATTCGCTTTGAAAATGTGTTAAAAAGTGATCTTTGCTCACCGTTCCGACAATAACTTTTGAACGGTAAGGAAATTTATGACGCGGCCTAAATGTTTTAAAAAGTACACAATCGTTGCTTGAATTTGACCACAAATTCTGTATTTTTTCGAGGGAAATCAAGAAAGTTATTGTCGTTTGTATTTGGCTGGGCGAGTTCCCAAAAATGTGGACTACAATTATGATCCGATAGAAGGGCGTAAAATTGGAAGTCTAATGTTTCGTTCACGAATTTTGCTTGGAAATATTTTTCCTATATCGCGAGGTCAATCATCTCAAAATCAAATCTTGGGTAAAAAAATGCGTTAGTGGCAAGTTATTCGCGAGCCTTATTTGCTTTGAAAATGTGTTAACGAGTGATCTTCGCTAGCAGTTCTGACAATAACTTTTGAACGGTAAGGAATTCTAAGACGCGGCATGAATGTTTTAGAAAGTACACAATCGGAGCTTGAATTTGACCTCAAATTCTGTATTTTTTCGAGTGAAATCAAGAAAGTTATTGTCGTTTGTATTTGGCCGAGCGAATTACCCGAAATGTGGATTACAATTATGAACCGGTGGAAGGGTGTAAAATTGGAAGTCTAATGTTTCATTCCCGAATTTTGCGTGGAAATATTTTTCCTATATCGCGAGATCAATCGTTCCAAAATCAAATATTGGGTAAAAAAATACGTTAGTGGCAAGTTATTCACGAGCCTTATTTGCTTTGAAAATGGGTTAACGAGTGATCTTCGCTCGCAGTTCTGACAATAACTTTTGAACGGTAAGGAATTCTAAGACGCGGCATGAATGTTTTAGAAAGTACACAATCGGAGCTTGAATTTGACCACAAATTCTGTATTTTTTCGAGTGAAATCAAGAAAGTTATTGTCGTTTGTATTTGGCCGAGCGAATTACCCGAAATGTGGATTACAATTTTGTGCCGGTAGAAGGGTGTAAAATTGGAAGTCCAATGTTCCATTCACGAATTTTGCGTGGAAATATTTTTCCTATATCGCGAGATCAATCGTCTCAAAATCATATTTTGGGTAAAAAAATACGTTAGTGGCAAGTTATTCACGAGCGTTATTCGCTTTGATAATGTGTTAAAAAGTGATCTTTGCTCCCCGTTCCGACAATAATTTTTGAACGGCAAGGAATTCTAATTCGCGGCCTGAATGTTTTAAAATGTACACAATCGGAGCATGAATTTGGCCACAAATTCTGTATTTTTGCGAGGGAAATCAAGAAAGTTATTGTCATTTGTATTTGGCCGAGCGAATTACCAGAAATGTGGATTACAATTATGAGCCGGTTAAGGGTGTAAAATTGGAAGTCTGATGTTTCATTCACGAATTTTGCGTGGAAATATTTTTCCTATATCGCGAGATCAATCATCTCAAAATCAAAATTTGGGTAAAAAAATATATTAGTCGCAAGTTATTCACGAGCCTTATTCGCTTTGAAAATGTGTTAAAAAGTGATCCTTGCTCACCGTTCCGACAATAACTTTTGAACGGTAAGGAAATTGATGACGCGGCCTAAATGTTTTAAAAAGTACACAATCGTTGCTTGAATTTGACCACAAATTCTGTATTTTTTCGAGGGAAATCAAGAAAGTTATTGTCGTTTGTATTTGGCTGGGCGAGTTCCCAAAAATGTGGACTACAATTATGATCCGATAGAAGGGCGTAAAATTGGAAGTCTAATGTTTCGTTCACGAATTTTGCTTGGAAATATTTGTCCTATATCGCGAGGTCAATCATCTCAAAATCAAATCTTGGGTAAAAAAATACGTTAGTGGCAAGTTATTCGCGAGCCTTATTTGCTTTGAAAATGTGTTAACGAGTGATCTTCGCTCGCAGTTCTGACAATAACTTTTGAACGGTAAGGAATTCTAAGACGCGGCATGAATGTTTTAGAAAGTACACAATCGGAGCTTGAATTTGACCTCAAATTCTGTATTTTTTCGAGTGAAATCAAGAAAGTTATTGTCGTTTGTATTTGGCCGAGCGAATTACCCGAAATGTGGATTACAATTATGAACCGGTAGAAGGGTGTAAAATTGGAAGTCTAATGTTTCATTCCCGAATTTTGCGTGGAAATATTTTTCCAATATCGCGAGATCAATCGTCTCAAATCAAATCTTGGGTAAAAAAATACGTTAGTGGCAAGTTATTCACGACCCTTATTTGCTTTGAAAATGTGTTAACGAGTGATCTTCGCTCGCATTTCCGACAATAACTTTTGAACGGTAAGGAATTCTAAGACGCGGCCTGAATGTTTTAGAAAGTACACAATCGGAGCTTGAATTTGACCACAAATTCTATATTTTTTCGAGTGAAATCAAGAAAGTTATCGTCGTTTGTATTTGGCCGAGCGAATTACCCGAAATGTGGATTACAATTATGTGAAGGTAGAAGGGTGTAAAATTGGAAGTCTAATGTTTCATTCACGAAATTTGCGAGGAAATATTTTTCCTATATCGCGAGATCAATCGTCTCAAAATCATATTTTGGGTAAAAAAATACATTAGTGGCAAGTTATTCACGAGCGTTACGCTTTGATAATGTGTTAAAAAGTGATCTTTGCTCCCCGTTCCGAAAATAACTTTTGAACGGCAAGGAATTCTAATTCGCGGCCTGAATGTTTTAAAATGTACACAATCGGAGCATGAATTTGGCCACAAATTCTGTATTTTTGCGAGGGAAATCAAGAAAGTTATTGTCATTTGTATTTGGCCGAGCGAATTACCAGAAATGTGGATTACAATTATGAGCCGGTATAAGGGTGTAAAATTGGAAGTCTGATGTTTCATTCACGAATTTTGCGTGGAAATATTTTTCCTATATCGCGAGATCAATCATCTCAAAATCAAAATTTGGATAAAAAAATATATTAGTCGCAAGTTATTCACGAGCCTTATTCGCTTTGAAAATGTGTTAAAAAGTGATCTTTGCTCACCGTTCCGACAATAACTTTTGAACGGTAAGGAAATTTATGACGCGGCCTAAATGTTTTAAAAAGTACACAATCGTTGCTTGAATTTGACCACAAATTCTGTATTTTTTCGAGGGAAATCAAGAAAGTTATTGTCGTTTGTATTTGGCTGGGCGAGTTCCCAAAAATGTGGACTACAATTATGATCCGATAGAAGGGCGTAAAATTGGAAGTCTAATGTTTCGTTCACGAATTTTGCTTGGAAATATTTTTCCTATATCGCGAGGTCAATCATCTCAAAATCAAATCTTGGGTAAAAAAATGCGTTAGTGGCAAGTTATTCGCGAGCCTTATTTGCTTTGAAAATGTGTTAACGAGTGATCTTCGCTAGCAGTTCTGACAATAACTTTTGAACGGTAAGGAATTCTAAGACGCGGCATGAATGTTTTAGAAAGTACACAATCGGAGCTTGAATTTGACCTCAAATTCTGTATTTTTTCGAGTGAAATCAAGAAAGTTATTGTCGTTTGTATTTGGCCGAGCGAATTACCCGAAATGTGGATTACAATTATGAACCGGTGGAAGGGTGTAAAATTGGAAGTCTAATGTTTCATTCCCGAATTTTGCGTGGAAATATTTTTCCTATATCGCGAGATCAATCGTTCCAAAATCAAATATTGGGTAAAAAAATACGTTAGTGGCAAGTTATTCACGAGCCTTATTTGCTTTGAAAATGGGTTAACGAGTGATCTTCGCTCGCAGTTCTGACAATAACTTTTGAACGGTAAGGAATTCTAAGACGCGGCATGAATGTTTTAGAAAGTACACAATCGGAGCTTGAATTTGACCACAAATTCTGTATTTTTTCGAGTGAAATCAAGAAAGTTATTGTCGTTTGTATTTGGCCGAGCGAATTACCCGAAATGTGGATTACAATTTTGTGCCGGTAGAAGGGTGTAAAATTGGAAGTCCAATGTTCCATTCACGAATTTTGCGTGGAAATATTTTTCCTATATCGCGAGATCAATCGTCTCAAAATCATATTTTGGGTAAAAAAATACGTTAGTGGCAAGTTATTCACGAGCGTTATTCGCTTTGATAATGTGTTAAAAAGTGATCTTTGCTCCCCGTTCCGACAATAATTTTTGAACGGCAAGGAATTCTAATTCGCGGCCTGAATGTTTTAAAATGTACACAATCGGAGCATGAATTTGGCCACAAATTCTGTATTTTTGCGAGGGAAATCAAGAAAGTTATTGTCATTTGTATTTGGCCGAGCGAATTACCAGAAATGTGGATTACAATTATGAGCCGGTTAAGGGTGTAAAATTGGAAGTCTGATGTTTCATTCACGAATTTTGCGTGGAAATATTTTTCCTATATCGCGAGATCAATCATCTCAAAATCAAAATTTGGGTAAAAAAATATATTAGTCGCAAGTTATTCACGAGCCTTATTCGCTTTGAAAATGTGTTAAAAAGTGATCCTTGCTCACCGTTCCGACAATAACTTTTGAACGGTAAGGAAATTGATGACGCGGCCTAAATGTTTTAAAAAGTACACAATCGTTGCTTGAATTTGACCACAAATTCTGTATTTTTTCGAGGGAAATCAAGAAAGTTATTGTCGTTTGTATTTGGCTGGGCGAGTTCCCAAAAATGTGGACTACAATTATGATCCGATAGAAGGGCGTAAAATTGGAAGTCTAATGTTTCGTTCACGAATTTTGCTTGGAAATATTTGTCCTATATCGCGAGGTCAATCATCTCAAAATCAAATCTTGGGTAAAAAAATACGTTAGTGGCAAGTTATTCGCGAGCCTTATTTGCTTTGAAAATGTGTTAACGAGTGATCTTCGCTCGCAGTTCTGACAATAACTTTTGAACGGTAAGGAATTCTAAGACGCGGCATGAATGTTTTAGAAAGTACACAATCGGAGCTTGAATTTGACCTCAAATTCTGTATTTTTTCGAGTGAAATCAAGAAAGTTATTGTCGTTTGTATTTGGCCGAGCGAATTACCCGAAATGTGGATTACAATTATGAACCGGTAGAAGGGTGTAAAATTGGAAGTCTAATGTTTCATTCCCGAATTTTGCGTGGAAATATTTTTCCTATATCGCGAGATCAATCGTCTCAAAAGCAAATCTTGGGTAAAAAAATACGTTAGTGGCAAGTTATTCACGAGCCTTATTTGCTTTGAAAATGGGTTAACGAGTGATCTTCGCTCGCAGTTCTGACAATAACTTTTGAACGGTAAGGAATTCTAAGACGCGGCATGAATGTTTTAGAAAGTACACAATCGGAGCATGAATTTGGCCACAAATTCTGTATTTTTGCGAGGGAAATCAAGAAAGTTATTGTCATTTGTATTTGGCCGAGCGAATTACCAGAAATGTGGATTACAATTATGAGCCGGTATAAGGGTGTAAAATTGGAAGTCTGATGTTTCATTCACGAATTTTGCGTGGAAATATTTTTCCTATATCGCGAGATCAATCATCTCAAAATCAAAATTTGGGTAAAAAAATATATTAGTCGCAAGTTATTCACGAGCCTTATTCGCTTTGAAAATGTGTTAAAAAGTGATCTTTGCTCACCGTTCCGACAATAACTTTTGAACGGTAAGGAAATTTATGACGCGGCCTAAATGTTTTAAAAAGTACACAATCGTTGCTTTAATTTGACCACAAATTCTGTATTTTTTCGAGGGAAATCAAGAAAGTTATTGTAGTTTGTATTTGGCTGGGCGAGTTCCCAAAAATGTGGACTACAATTATGATCCGATAGAAGGGCGTAAAATTGGAAGTCTAATGTTTCGTTCACGAATTTTGCTTGGAAATATTTTTCCTATATCGCGAGGTCAATCATCTCAAAATCAAATCTTGGGTAAAAAAATACGTTAGTGGCAAGTTATTCGCGAGCCTTATTTGCTTTGAAAATGTGTTAACGAGTGATCTTCGCTCGCAGTTCTGACAATAACTTTTGAACGGTAAGGAATTCTAAGACGCGGCATGAATGTTTTAGAAAGTACACAATCGGAGCTTTAATTTGACCTCAAATTCTGTATTTTTTCGAGTGAAATCAAGAAAGTTATTGTCGTTTGTATTTGGCCGAGCGAATTACCCGAAATGTGGATTACAATTATGAACCGGTAGAAGGGTGTAAAATTGGAAGTCTAAAGTTTCATTCCCGAATTTTGCGTGGAAATATTTTTCCAATATCGCGAGATCAATCGTCTCAAAATCAAATCTTGGGTAAAAAAATACGTTAGTGGCAAGTTATTCACGACCCTTATTTGCTTTGAAAATGGGTTAACGACTGATCTTCGCTCGCAGTTCTGACAATAACTTTTGAACGGTAAGGAATTCTAAGACGCGGCATGAATGTTTTAGAAAGTACACAATCGGAGCTTGAATTTGACCTCAAATTCTGTATTTTTTCGAGTGAAATCAAGAAAGTTATTGTCGTTTGTATTTGGCCGAGCGAATTACCCGAAATGTGGATTACAATTATGAACCGGTGGAAGGGAGTAAAATTGGAAGTCTAATGTTTCATTCCCGAATTTTGCGTGGAAATATTTTTCCTATATCGCGAGATCAATCGTCTCAAAATCAAATCTTGGGTAAAAAAATACGTTAGTGGCAAGTTATTCACGAGCCTTATTTGCTTTGAAAATGTGTTAACGACTGATCTTCGCTCGCAGTTCTGACAATAACTTTTGAACGGTAAGGAATTCTAAGACGCGGCATGAATGTTTTAGAAAGTACACAATCGGAGCTTGAATTTGACCTCAAATTCTGTATTTTTTCGAGTGAAATCAAGAAAGTTATTGTCGTTTGTATTTGGCCGAGCGAATTACCCGAAATGTGGATTACAATTATGAACCGGTGGAAGGGAGTAAAATTGGAAGTCTAATGTTTCATTCCCGAATTTTGCGTGGAAATATTTTTCCTATATCGCGAGATCAATCGTCTCAAAATCAAATCTTGGGTAAAAAAATACGTTAGTGGCAAGTTATTCACGAGCCTTATTTGCTTTGAAAATGTGTTAACGAGTGATCTTCGCCCGCAGTTCTGACAATAACTTTTGAACGATAAGGAATTCTAAGACGCGGCATGAATGTTTTAGAAAGTACACAATCGGAGCTTGAATTTGACCTCAAATTCTGTATTTTTTCGAGTGAAATCAAGAAAGTTATTGTCGTTTGTATTTGGCCGAGCGAATTACCCGAAATGTGGATTACAATTATGAACCGGTGGAAGGGTGTAAAATTGGAAGTCTAATGTTTCATTCCCGAATTTTGCGTGGAAATATTTTTCCAATATCGCGAGATCAATCGTCTCAAAATCAAATCTTGGGTAAAAAAATACGTCAGTGGCAAGTTATTCACGACCCTTATTTGCTTTGAAAATGAGTTAACGAGTGATCTTCGCTCGCAGTTCCGACAATAACTTTTGAACGGTAAGGAATTCTAAGACGCGGCCTGAATGTTTTAGAAAGTACACAATCGGAGCTTGAATTTGACCACAAATTCTGTATTTTTTCGAGTGAAATCAAGAAAGTTATTGTCGTTTGTATTTGGCCGAGCGAATTACCCGAAATGTGGATTACAATTATGTGCCGGTAGAAGGGTGTAAAATTGGAAGTCTAATGTTTCATTCACGAAATTTGCGTGGAAATATTTTTCCTATATCGCGAGATCAATCATCTCAAAATCATATTTTGGGTAAAAAAATACGTTAGTGGCAAGTTATTCACGAGCGTTATTCGCTTTGATAATGTGTTAAAAAGTGATCTTTGCTCCCGGTTCCGACAATAACTTTTGAACGGCAAGGAATTCTAATTCGCGGCCTGAATGTTTTAAAATGTACACAATCGGAGCATGAATTTGGGCACAAATTCTGTATTTTTGCGAGGGAAATCAAGAAAGTTATTGTCATTTGTATTTGGCCGAGCGAATTACCAGAAATGTGGATTACAATTATGAGCCGGTATAAGGGTGTAAAATTGGAAGTCTGATGTTTCATTCACGAATTTTGCGTGGAAATATTTTTCCTATATCGCGAGATCAATCATCTCAAAATCAAAATTTGGGTAAAAAAATATATTAGTCGCAAGTTATTCACGGGCCTTATTCGCTTTGAAAATGTGTTAAAAAGTGATCTTTGCTCACCGTTCCGACAATAACTTTTGAACGGTAAGGAAATTTATGACGCGGCCTAAATGTTTTAAAAAGTACACAATCGTTGCTTGAATTTGACCACAAATTCTGTATTTTTTCGAGGGAAATCAAGAAAGTTATTGTCGTTTGTATTTGGCTGGGCGAGTTCCCAAAAATGTGGACTACAATTATGATCCGATAGAAGGGCGTAAAATTGGAAGTCTAATGTTTCGTTCACGAATTTTGCTTGGAAATATTTTTCCTATATCGCGAGGTCAATCATCTCAAAATCAAATCTTGGGTAAAAAAATACGTTAGTGGCAAGTTATTCGCGAGCCTTATTCGCTTTGAAAATGTGTTAAAAAGTGATCTTTGCTCACCGTTCCGACAATAACTTTTGAACGGTATGGAATTTTATGACGCGGCCTAAATGTTTTAAAAAGTACACAATCGTTGCTTGAATTTGCCCACAAATTCTGTATTTTTTCGAGGGAAATCAAGAAAGTTATTGTCGTTTGTATTTGGCTGGGCGAGTTCCCAAAAATGTGGACTACAATTATGATCCGATAGAAGGGCGTAAAATTGGAAGTCTAATGTTTCGTTCACGAATTTTGCTTGGAAATATTTTTCCTATATCGCGAGGTCAATCATCTCAAAATCAAATCTTGGTTAAAAAAATACGTTAGTGGCAAGTTATTCACGAGCCTTATTTGCTTTGAAAATATGTTAACGAGTGATCTTCGCTCGCAGTTCTGACAATAACTTTTGAACGGTAAGGAATTCTAAGACGCGGCATGAATGTTTTAGAAAGTACACAATCGGAGCTTGAATTTGACCTCAAATTCTGTATTTTTTCGAGTGAAATCAAGAAAGTTATTGTCGTTTGTATTTGGCCGAGCGAATTACCCGAAATGTGGATTACAATTATGAACCGGTGGAAGGGTGTAAAATTGGAAGTCTAATGTTTCATTCCCGAATTTTGCGTGGAAATATTTTTCCTATATCGCGAGATCAATCGTCTCAAAATCAAATCTTGGGTAAAAAAATACGTTAGTGGCAAGTTATTCACGAGCCTTATTTGCTTTGAAAATGTGTTAACGAGTGATCTTCGCTCGCAGTTCTGACAATAACTTTTGAACGGTAAGGAATTCTAAGACGCGGCATGAATGTTTTAGAAAGTACACAATCGGAGCTTGAATTTGACCTCAAATTCTCTATTTTTTCGAGTGAAATCAAGAAAGTTATTGTCGTTTGTATTTGGCCGAGCGAATTACCCGTAATGTGGATTACAATTATGAACCGGTGGAAGGGTGTAAAATTGGAAGTCTAATGTTTCATTCCCGAATTTTGCGTGGAAATATTTTTCCTATATCGCGAGATCAATCGTCTCAAAATCAAATCTTGGGTAAAAAAATACGTTAGTGGCAAGTTATTCACGACCCTTATTTGCTTTGAAAATGGGTTAACGTGTGATCTTCGCTCGCAGTTCTGACAATAACTTTTGAACGGGAAGGAATTCTAAGACGCGGCATGAATGTTTTAGAAAGTACACAATCGGAGCTTGAATTTGACCACAAATTCTGTATTTTTTCGAGTGAAATCAAGAAAGTTATTGTCGTTTGTATTTGGCCGAGCGAATTACCCGAAATGTGGATTACAATTATGTGCCGGTAGAAGGGTGTAAAATTGGAAGTCTAATGTTTCATTCACGAATTTTGCGTGGAAATATTTTTCCTATATCGCGAGATCAATCGTCTCAAAATCATATTTTGGGTAAAAAAATACGTTAGTGGCAAGTTATTCACGAGCGTTATTCGCTTTGATAATGTGTTAAAAAGTGATCTTTGCTCCCCGTTCCGACAATAACTTTTGAACGGCATGGAATTCTAATTCGCGGCCTGGATGTTTTAAAATGTACACAATCGGAGCATGAATTTGGCCACAAATTCTGTATTTTTGCGAGGGAAATCAAGAAAGTTATTGTCATTTGTATTTGGCCGAGCGAATTACCAGAAATGTGGATTACAATTATGAGCCGGTATAAGGGTGTAAAATTGGAAGTCTGATGTTTCATTCACGAATTTTGCGTGGAAATATTTTTCCTATATCGCGAGATCAATCATCTCAAAATCAAAATTTGGATAAAAAAATATATTAGTCGCAAGTTATTCACGAGCCTTATTCGCTTTGAAAATGTGTTAAAAAGTGATCTTTGCTCACCGTTCCGACAATAACTTTTGAACGGTATGGAATTTTATGACGAGGCCTAAATGTTTTAAAAAGTACACAATCGTTGCTTGAATTTGCCCACAAATTCTGTATTTTTTCGAGGGAAATCAAGAAAGTTATTGTCGTTTGTATTTGGCTGGGCGAGTTCCCAAAAATGTGGACTACAATTATGATCCGATAGAAGGGCGTAAAATTGGAAGTCTAATGTTTCGTTCACGAATTTTGCTTGGAAATATTTTTCCTATATCGCGAGGTCAATCATCTCAAAATCAAATCTTGGTTAAAAAAATACGTTAGTGGCAAGTTATTCACGAGCCTTATTTGCTTTGAAAATGTGTTAACGAGTGATCTTCGCTCGCAGTTCTGACAATAACTTTTGAACGGTAAGGAATTCTAAGACGCGGCATGAATGTTTTAGAAAGTACACAATCGGAGCTTGAATTTGACCTCAAATTCTGTATTTTTTCGAGTGAAATCAAGAAAGTTATTGTCGTTTGTATTTGGCCGAGCGAATTACCCGAAATGTGGATTACAATTATGAACCGGTAGAAGGGTGTAAAATTGGAAGTCTAATGTTTCATTCCCGAATAATGCGTGGAAATATTTTTCATATATCGCGAGATCAATCGTCTCAAAATCAAATCTTGGGTAAAAAAATACGTTAGTGGCAAGTTATTCACGACCCTTATTTGCTTTGAAAATGTGTTAACGAGTGATCTTCGCTCGCAGTTCCGACAATAACTTTTGAACGGTAAGGAATTCTAAGACGCGGCCTGTATGTTTTAGAAAGTACACAATCAGAGCTTGAATTTGACCACAAATTCTGTATTTTTTCGAGTGAAATCAAGAAAGTTATTGTCGTTTGTATTTGGCCGAGCGAATTACCCGAAATGTGGATTACAATTATGAGCCGGTATAAGGGTGTAAAATTGGAAGTCTGATGTTTCATTCACGAATTTTGCGTGGAAATATTTTTCCTATATCGCGAGATCAATCGTCTCGAAATCAAAATTTGGGTAGAAAAATATATTAGTCGCAAGTTATTCACGAGCCTTATTCGCTTTGAAAATGTGTTAAAAAGTGATCTTTGCTCACCGTTCCGACAATAACTTTTGAACGGTAAGGAAATTTATGACGTGGCCTAAATGTTTTAAAAAGTACACAATCGTTGCTTGAATTTGACCACAAATTCTGTATTTTTTCGAGGGAAATCAAGAAAGTTATTGTCGTTTGTATTTGGCTGGGCGAGTTCCCAAAAATGTGGACTACAATTATGATCCGATAGAAGGGCGTAAAATTGGAAGTCTAATGTTTCGTTCACGAATTTTGCTTGGAAATATTTTTCCTATATCGCGAGGTCAATCATCTCAAAATCAAATCTTGGGTAAAAAAATACGTTAGTGGCAAGTTATTCACGAGCCTTATTTGCTTTGAAAATGTGTTAACGAGTGATCTTCGCTCGCAGTTCTGACAATAACTTTTGAACGGTAAGGAATTCTAAGACGCGGCATGAATGTTTTAGAAAGTACACAATCGGAGCTTGAATTTGACCTTAAATTCTGTATTTTTTCGAGTGAAATCAAGAAAGTTATTGTCGTTTGTATTTGGCCGTGCGAATTACCCGAAATGTGGATTACAATTATGAACCGGTAGAAGGGTGTAAAATTGGAAGTCTAATGTTTCATTCACGAATTTTGCGTGGAAATATTTTTCCAATATCGCGAGATCAATCGTCTCAAAATCATATTTTGGGTAAAAAAATACGTTAGTGGCAAGTTATTCACGAGCGTTATTCGCTTTGATAATGTGTTAAAAAGTGATCTTTGCTCACCGTTCCGACAATAACTTTTGAACGGCAAGGAATTCTAAGACGCGTCCTGAATGTTTTAGAAAGTACACAATCAGAGCTTGAATTTGACCACAAATTCTGTATTTTTTCGAGTGAAATCAAGAAAGTTATTGTCGTTTGTATTTGGCCGAGCGAATTACCCGAAATGTGGATTACAATTATGTGCCGGTAGAAGGGTGTAAAATTGGAAGTCTAATGTTTCATTCACGAATTTTGCGTGGAAATATTTTTCCTATATCGCGAGATCAATCGTCTCAAAATCATATTTTGGGTAAAAAAATACGTTAGTGGCAAGTTATTCACGAGCGTTATTCGCTTTGATAATGTGTTAAAAAGTGATCTTTGCTCACCGTTCCGACAATAACTTTTGAACGGCAAGGAATTCTAATTCGCGGCCTGAATGTTTTAAAATGTACACAATCGGAGCATGAATTTGGCCACAAATTCTGTATTTTTGCGAGGGAAATCAAGAAAGTTATTGTCATTTGTATTTGGCCGAGCGAATTACCAGAAATGTGGATTACAATTATGAGCCGGTATAAGGGTGTAAAATTGGAAGTCTAATGTTTCATTCACGAATTTTGCGTGGAAATATTTTTCCTATATCGCGAGATCAATCGTCTCAAAATCATATTTTGGGTAAAAAAATAAGTTAGTGGCAAGTTATTCACGAGCGTTATTCGCTTTGATAATGTGTTAAAAAGTGATCTTTGCTCACCGTTCCGACAATAACTTTTGAACGGCAAGGAATTCTAAGACGCGGCCTGAATGTTTTAGAAAGTACACAATCAGAGCTTGAATTTGACCACAAATTCTGTATTTTTTCGAGTGAAATCAAGAAAGTTATTGTCGTTTGTATTTGGCCGAGCGAATTACCCGAAATGTGGATTACAATTATGAGCCGGTATAAGGGTGTAAAATTGGAAGTCTGATGTTTCATTCACGAATTTTGCGTGGAAATATTTTTCCTATATCGCGAGATCAATCGTCTCGAAATCAAAATTTGGGTAGAAAAATATATTAGTCGCAAGTTATTCACGAGCCTTATTCGCTTTGAAAATGTGTTAAAAAGTGATCTTTGCTCACCGTTCCGACAATAACTTTTGAACGGTAAGGAAATTTATGACGTGGCCTAAATGTTTTAAAAAGTACACAATCGTTGCTTGAATTTGACCACAAATTCTGTATTTTTTCGAGGGAAATCAAGAAAGTTATTGTCGTTTGTATTTGGCTGGGCGAGTTCCCAAAAATGTGGACTACAATTATGATCCGATAGAAGGGCGTAAAATTGGAAGTCTAATGTTTCGTTCACGAATTTTGCTTGGAAATATTTTTCCTATATCGCGAGGTCAATCATCTCAAAATCAAATCTTGGGTAAAAAAATACGTTAGTGGCAAGTTATTCACGAGCCTTATTTGCTTTGAAAATGTGTTAACGAGTGATCTTCGCTCGCAGTTCTGACAATAACTTTTGAACGGTAAGGAATTCTAAGACGCGGCATGAATGTTTTAGAAAGTACACAATCGGAGCTTGAATTTGACCTTAAATTCTGTATTTTTTCGAGTGAAATCAAGAAAGTTATTGTCGTTTGTATTTGGCCGTGCGAATTACCCGAAATGTGGATTACAATTATGAACCGGTAGAAGGGTGTAAAATTGGAAGTCTAATGTTTCATTCACGAATTTTGCGTGGAAATATTTTTCCAATATCGCGAGATCAATCGTCTCAAAATCATATTTTGGGTAAAAAAATACGTTAGTGGCAAGTTATTCACGAGCGTTATTCGCTTTGATAATGTGTTAAAAAGTGATCTTTGCTCACCGTTCCGACAATAACTTTTGAACGGCAAGGAATTCTAATTCGCGGCCTGAATGTTTTAAAATGTACACAATCGGAGCATGAATTTGGCCACAAATTCTGTATTTTTGCGAGGGAAATCAAGAAAGTTATTGTCATTTGTATTTGGCCGAGCGAATTACCAGAAATGTGGATTACAATTATGAGCCGGTATAAGGGTGTAAAATTGGAAGTCTAATGTTTCATTCACGAATTTTGCGTGGAAATATTTTTCCTATATCGCGAGATCAATCGTCTCAAAATCATATTTTGGGTAAAAAAATAAGTTAGTGGCAAGTTATTCACGAGCGTTATTCGCTTTGATAATGTGTTAAAAAGTGATCTTTGCTCACCGTTCCAACAATAACTTTTGAAGGGCAAGGAATTCTATTTCGCGGCCTGTATGTTTTAAAATGTACACAATCGGATCATGAATTTGGCCACAAATTCTGTATTTTTGCGAGGGAAATCAAGAAAGTTATTGTCGTTTGTATTTGGCCGAGCGAATTACCCGAAATGTGGATTACAATTATGAACCGGTAGAAGGGCGTAAAATTGGAAGTCTAATGTTTCATTCCCGAATTTTGCGTGGAAATATTTTTCCTATATCGCGAGATCAATCGTCTCAAAATCATATTTTGGGTAAAAAAATGCGTTAGTGGCAAGTTATTCACGAGCGTTATTCGCTTTGATAAAGTGTTAAAAAGTGATCTTTGCTCCCCGTTCCGACAATAACTTTTGAACGGCAAGGAATTCTAATTCGCGGCCTGAATGTTTTAAAATGTACACAATCGGAGCATGAATTTGGCCACAAATTCTGTATTTTTGCGAGGGAAATCAAGAAAGTTATTGTCATTTGTATTTGGCCGAGCGAAGTACCAGAAATGTGGATTACAATTATGAGCCGGTATAAGGGTGTAAAATTGGAAGTCTGATGTTTCATTCACGAATTTTGCGTGGAAATATTTTTCCTATATCGCGAGATCAATCGTCTCAAAATCATATTTTGGGTAAAAAAATACGTTAGTGGCAAGTTATTCACGAGCGTTATTCGCTTTGATAATGTGTTAAAAAGTGATCTTTGCTCACCGTTCCGACAATAACTTTTGAACGGCAAGGAATTCTAAGACGCGGCCTGAATCTTTTAGAAAGTACACAATCAGAGCTTGAATTTGACCACAAATTCTGTATTTTTTCGAGTGAAATCAAGAAAGTTATTGTCGTTTGTATTTGGCCGAGCGAATTACCCGAAATGTGGATTACAATTATGAGCCGGTATAAGGGTGTAAAATTGGAAGTCTGATGTTTCATTCACGAATTTTGCGTGGAAATATTTTTCCTATATCGCGAGATCAATCGTCTCAAAATCAAAATTTGGGTAAAAAAATATATTAGTCGCAAGTTATTCACGAGCCTTATTCGCTTTGAAAATGTGTTAAAAAGTGATCTTTGCTCACCGTTCCGACAATAACTTTTGAACGGTAAGGAAATTTATGACGTGGCCTAAATGTTTTAAAAAGTACACAATCGTTGCTTGAATTTGACCACAAATTCTGTATTTTTTCGAGGGAAATCAAGAAAGTTATTGTCGTTTGTATTTGGCTGGGCGAGTTCCCAAAAATGTGGACTACAATTATGATCCGATAGAAGGGCGTAAAATTGGAAGTCTAATGTTTCGTTCACGAATTTTGCTTGGAAATATTTTTCCTATATCGCGAGGTCAATCATCTCAAAATCAAATCTTGGGTAAAAAAATACGTTAGTGGCAAGTTATTCACGAGCCTTATTTGCTTTGAAAATGTGTTAACGAGTGATCTTCGCTCGCAGTTCTGACAATAACTTTTGAACGGTAAGGAATTCTAAGTCGCGGCATGAATGTTTTAGAAAGTACACAATCGGAGCTTGAATTTGACCTCAAATTCTGTATTTTTTCGAGTGAAATCAAGAAAGTTATTGTCGTTTGTATTTGGCCGTGCGAATTACCCGAAATGTGGATTACAATTATGAACCGGTAGAAGGGTGTAAAATTGGAAGTCTAATGTTTCATTCACGAATTTTGCGTGGAAATATTTTTCCAATATCGCGAGATCAATCGTCTCAAAATCATATTTTGGGTAAAAAAATACGTTAGTGGCAAGTTATTCACGAGCGTTATTCGCTTTGATAATGTGTTAAAAAGTGATCTTTGCTCACCGTTCCGACAATAACTTTTGAACGGCAAGGAATTCTAATTCGCGGCCTGAATGTTTTAAAATGTACACAATCGGAGCATGAATTTGGCCACAAATTCTGTATTTTTGCGAGGGAAATCAAGAAAGTTATTGTCATTTGTATTTGGCCGAGCGAATTACCAGAAATGTGGATTACAATTATGAGCCGGTATAAGGGTGTAAAATTGGAAGTCTAATGTTTCATTCACGAATTTTGCGTGGAAATATTTTTCCTATATCGCGAGATCAATCGTCTCAAAATCATATTTTGGGTAAAAAAATAAGTTAGTGGCAAGTTATTCACGAGCGTTATTCGCTTTGATAATGTGTTAAAAAGTGATCTTTGCTCACCGTTCCGACAATAACTTTTGAACGGCAAGGAATTCTAATTCGCGGCCTGAATGTTTTAAAATGTACACAATCGGAGCATGAATTTGGCCACAAATTCTGTATTTTTGCGAGGGAAATCAAGAAAGTTATTGTCATTTGTATTTGGCCGAGCGAATTACCAGAAATGTGGATTACAATTATGAGCCGGTATAAGGGTGTAAAATTGGAAGTCTAATGTTTCATTCACGAATTTTGCGTGGAAATATTTTTCCTATATCGCGAGATCAATCGTCTCAAAATCATATTTTGGGTAAAAAAATACGTTAGTGGCAAGTTATTCACGAGCGTTATTCGCTTTGATAATGTGTTAAAAAGTGATCTTTGCTCACCGTTCCAACAATAACTTTTGAAGGGCAAGGAATTCTATTTCGCGGCCTGTATGTTTTAAAATGTACACAATCGGATCATGAATTTGGCCACAAATTCTGTATTTTTGCGAGGGAAATCAAGAAAGTTATTGTCGTTTGTATTTGGCCGAGCGAATTACCCGAAATGTGGATTACAATTATGTGCCGGTAGAAGGGTGTAAAATTGGAAGTCTAATGTTTCATTCACGAATTTTGCGTGGAAATATTTTTCCTATATCGCGAGATCAATCGTCTCAAAATCATATTTTGGGTAAAAAAATACGTTAGTGGCAAGTTATTCACGAGCGTTATTCGCATTGATAATGTGTTAAAAAGTGATCTTTGCTCACCGTTCCGACAATAACTTTTGAACGGCAAGGAATTCTAATTCGCGGCCTGAATGTTTTAAAATGTACACAATCGGAGCATGAATTTGGCCACAAATTCTGTATTTTTGCGAGGGAAATCAAGAAAGTTATTGTCATTTGTATTTGGCCGAGCGAATTACCAGAAATGTGGATTACAATTATGAGCCGGTATAAGGGTGTAAAATTGGAAGTCTAATGTTTCATTCACGAATTTTGCGTGGAAATATTTTTCCTATATCGCGAGATCAATCGTCTCAAAATCATATTTTGGGTAAAAAAATACGTTAGTGGCAAGTTATTCACGAGCGTTATTCGCTTTGATAATGTGTTAAAAAGTGATCTTTGCTCACCGTTCCGACAATAACTTTTGAACGGCAAGGAATTCTAAGACGCGGCCTGAATGTTTTAGAAAGTACACAATCAGAGCTTGAATTTGACCACAAATTCTGTATTTTTTCGAGTGAAATCAAGAAAGTTATTGTCGTTTGTATTTGGCCGAGCGAATTACCCGAAATGTGGATTACAATTATGAGCCGGTATAAGGGTGTAAAATTGGAAGTCTGATGTTTCATTCACGAATTTTGCGTGGAAATATTTTTCCTATATCGCGAGATCAATCGTCTCGAAATCAAAATTTGGGTAAAAAAATATATTAGTCGCAAGTTATTCACGAGCCTTATTCGCTTTGAAAATGTGTTAAAAAGTGATCTTTGCTCACCGTTCCGACAATAACTTTTGAACGGTAAGGAAATTTATGACGTGGCCTAAATGTTTTAAAAAGTACACAATCGTTGCTTGAATTTGACCACAAATTCTGTATTTTTTCGAGGGAAATCAAGAAAGTTATTGTCGTTTGTATTTGGCTGGGCGAGTTCCCAAAAATGTGGACTACAATTATGATCCGATAGAAGGGCGTAAAATTGGAAGTCTAATGTTTCGTTCACGAATTTTGCTTGGAAATATTTTTCCTATATCGCGAGGTCAATCATCTCAAAATCAAATCTTGGGTAAAAAAATACGTTAGTGGCAAGTTATTCACGAGCCTTATTTGCTTTGAAAATGTGTTAACGAGTGATCTTCGCTCGCAGTTCTGACAATAACTTTTGAACGGTAAGGAATTCTAAGACGCGGCATGAATGTTTTAGAAAGTACACAATCGGAGCTTGAATTTGACCTCAAATTCTGTATTTTTTCGAGTGAAATCAAGAAAGTTATTGTCGTTTGTATTTGGCCGTGCGAATTACCCGAAATGTGGATTACAATTATGAACCGGTAGAAGGGTGTAAAATTGGAAGTCTAATGTTTCATTCACGAATTTTGCGTGGAAATATTTTTCCAATATCGCGAGATCAATCGTCTCAAAATCATATTTTGGGTAAAAAAATACGTTAGTGGCAAGTTATTCACGAGCGTTATTCGCTTTGATAATGTGTTAAAAAGTGATCTTTGCTCACCGTTCCGACAATAACTTTTGAACGGCAAGGAATTCTAATTCGCGGCCTGAATGTTTTAAAATGTACACAATCGGAGCATGAATTTGGCCACAAATTCTGTATTTTTGCGAGGGAAATCAAGAAAGTTATTGTCATTTGTATTTGGCCGAGCGAATTACCAGAAATGTGGATTACAATTATGAGCCGGTATAAGGGTGTAAAATTGGAAGTCTAATGTTTCATTCACGAATTTTGCGTGGAAATATTTTTCCTATATCGCGAGATCAATCGTCTCAAAATCATATTTTGGGTAAAAAAATAAGTTAGTGGCAAGTTATTCACGAGCGTTATTCGCTTTGATAATGTGTTAAAAAGTGATCTTTGCTCACCGTTCCAACAATAACTTTTGAAGGGCAAGGAATTCTATTTCGCGGCCTGTATGTTTTAAAATGTACACAATCGGATCATGAATTTGGCCACAAATTCTGTATTTTTGCGAGGGAAATCAAGAAAGTTATTGTCGTTTGTATTTGGCCGAGCGAATTACCCGAAATGTGGATTACAATTATGAACCGGTAGAAGGGCGTAAAATTGGAAGTCTAATGTTTCATTCCCGAATTTTGCGTGGAAATATTTTTCCTATATCGCGAGATCAATCGTCTCAAAATCATATTTTGGGTAAAAAAATGCGTTAGTGGCAAGTTATTCACGAGCGTTATTCGCTTTGATAAAGTGTTAAAAAGTGATCTTTGCTCCCCGTTCCGACAATAACTTTTGAACGGCAAGGAATTCTAATTCGCGGCCTGAATGTTTTAAAATGTACACAATCGGAGCATGAATTTGGCCACAAATTCTGTATTTTTGCGAGGGAAATCAAGAAAGTTATTGTCATTTGTATTTGGCCGAGCGAATTACCAGAAATGTGGATTACAATTATGAGCCGGTATAAGGGTGTAAAATTGGAAGTCTGATGTTTCATTCACGAATTTTGCGTGGAAATATTTTTCCTATATCGCGAGATCAATCGTCTCAAAATCATATTTTGGGTAAAAAAATACGTTAGTGGCAAGTTATTCACGAGCGTTATTCGCTTTGATAATGTGTTAAAAAGTGATCTTTGCTCACCGTTCCGACAATAACTTTTGAACGGCAAGGAATTCTAAGACGCGGCCTGAATGTTTTAGAAAGTACACAATCAGAGCTTGAATTTGACCACAAATTCTGTATTTTTTCGAGTGAAATCAAGAAAGTTATTGTCGTTTGTATTTGGCCGAGCGAATTACCCGAAATGTGGATTACAATTATGAGCCGGTATAAGGGTGTAAAATTGGAAGTCTGATGTTTCATTCACGAATTTTGCGTGGAAATATTTTTCCTATATCGTGAGATCAATCGTCTCAAAATCAAAATTTGGGTAAAAAAATATATTAGTCGCAAGTTATTCACGAGCCTTATTCGCTTTGAAAATGTGTTAAAAAGTGATCTTTGCTCACCGTTCCGACAATAACTTTTGAACGGTCAGGAAATTTATGACGTGGCCTAAATGTTTTAAAAAGTACACAATCGTTGCTTGAATTTGACCACAAATTCTGTATTTTTTCGAGGGAAATCAAGAAAGTTATTGTCGTTTGTATTTGGCTGGGCGAGTTCCCAAAAATGTGGACTACAATTATGATCCGATAGAAGGGCGTAAAATTGGAAGTCTAATGTTTCGTTCACGAATTTTGCTTGGAAATATTTTTCCTATATCGCGAGGTCAATCATCTCAAAATCAAATCTTGGGTAAAAAAATACGTTAGTGGCAAGTTATTCACGAGCCTTATTTGCTTTGAAAATGTGTTAACGAGTGATCTTCGCTCGCAGTTCTGACAATAACTTTTGAACGGTAAGGAATTCTAAGACGCGGCATGAATGTTTTAGAAAGTACACAATCGGAGCTTGAATTTGACCTCAAATTCTGTATTTTTTCGAGTGAAATCAAGAAAGTTATTGTCGTTTGTATTTGGCCGTGCGAATTACCCGAAATGTGGATTACAATTATGAACCGGTAGAAGGGTGTAAAATTGGAAGTCTAATGTTTCATTCACGAATTTTGCGTGGAAATATTTTTCCAATATCGCGAGATCAATCGTCTCAAAATCATATTTTGGGTAAAAAAATACGTTAGTGGCAAGTTATTCACGAGCGTTATTCGCTTTGATAATGTGTTAAAAAGTGATCTTTGCTCACCGTTCCGACAATAACTTTTGAACGGCAAGGAATTCTAATTCGCGGCCTGAATGTTTTAAAATGTACACAATCGGAGCATGAATTTGGCCACAAATTCTGTATTTTTGCGAGGGAAATCAAGAAAGTTATTGTCATTTGTATTTGGCCGAGCGAATTACCAGAAATGTGGATTACAATTATGAGCCGGTATAAGGGTGTAAAATTGGAAGTCTAATGTTTCATTCACGAATTTTGCGTGGAAATATTTTTCCTATATCGCGAGATCAATCGTCTCAAAATCATATTTTGGGTAAAAAAATAAGTTAGTGGCAAGTTATTCACGAGCGTTATTCGCTTTGATAATGTGTTAAAAAGTGATCTTTGCTCACCGTTCCAACAATAACTTTTGAAGGGCAAGGAATTCTATTTCGCGGCCTGTATGTTTTAAAATGTACACAATCGGATCATGAATTTGGCCACAAATTCTGTATTTTTGCGAGGGAAATCAAGAAAGTTATTGTCGTTTGTATTTGGCCGAGCGAATTACCCGAAATGTGGATTACAATTATGAACCGGTAGAAGGGCGTAAAATTGGAAGTCTAATGTTTCATTCCCGAATTTTGCGTGGAAATATTTTTCCTATATCGCGAGATCAATCGTCTCAAAATCATATTTTGGGTAAAAAAATACGTTAGTGGCAAGTTATTCACGAGCGTTATTCGCTTTGATAAAGTGTTAAAAAGTGATCTTTGCTCCCCGTTCCGACAATAACTTTTGAACGGCAAGGAATTCTAATTCGCGGCCTGAATGTTTTAAAATGTACACAATCGGAGCATGAATTTGGCCACAAATTCTGTATTTTTGCGAGGGAAATCAAGAAAGTTATTGTCATTTGTATTTGGCCGAGCGAATTACCAGAAATGTGGATTACAATTATGAGCCGGTATAAGGGTGTAAAATTGGAAGTCTGATGTTTCATTCACGAATTTTGCGTGGAATTATTTTCCTATATCGCGAGATCAAGCATCTCAAAATCAAAATTGGGTAAAAAAATATATTAGTCGCAAGTTATTCACGAGCCTTATTCGCTTTGAAAATGTGTTAAAAAGTGATCTTTGCTCACCGTTCCCACAATAACTTTTGAGCGGTAAGGAAATTTATGACGCGGCCTAAATGTTTTAAAAAGTACACAATCGTTGCTTGAATTTGACCACAAATTCTGTATTTTTTCGAGGGAAATCAAGAAAGTTATTGTCGTTTGTATTTGGCTGGGCGAGTTCCCAAAAATGTGGACTACAATTATGATCCGATAGAAGGGCGTAAAATTGGAAGTCTAATGTTTCGTTCACGAATTTTGCTTGGAAATATTTTTCCTATATCGCGAGGTCAATCATCTCAAAATCAAATCTTGGGTAAAAAAATACGTTAGTGGCAAGTTATTCACGAGCCTTATTTGCTTTGAAAATGTGTTAACGAGTGATCTTCGCTCGCAGTTCTGACAATAACTTTTGAACGGTAAGGAATTCTAAGACGCGGCATGAATGTTTTAGAAAGTACACAATCGGAGCTTGAATTTGACCTCAAATTCTGTATTTTTTCGAGTGAAATCAAGAAAGTTATTGTCGTTTGTATTTGGCCGAGCGAATTACCCGAAATGTGGATTACAATTACGAACCGGTAGAAGGGTGTAAAATTGGAAGTCTAATGTTTCATTCCCGAATTTTGCGTGGAAATATTTTTCCAATATCGCGAGATCAATCGTCTCAAAATCAAATCTTGGGTAAAAAAATACGTTAGTGGCAAGTTATTCACGACCCTTATTTGCTTTGAAAATGTGTTAACGAGTGATCTTCGCTCGCAGTTCCGACAATAACTTTTGAACGGTAAGGAATTCTAAGACGCGGCCTGAATGTTTTAGAAAGTACACAATCGGAGCTTGAATTTGACCACAAATTCTGTATTTTTTCGAGTGAAATCAAGAAAGTTATTGTCATTTGTATTTGGCCAAGCGAATTACCCGAAATGTGGATTACAATTATGTGCCGGTAGAAGGGTGTAAAATTGGAAGTCTAATGTTTCATTCACGAATTTTGCGTGGAAATATTTTTCCTATATCGCGAGATCAATCGTCTCAAAATCATATTTTGGGTAAAAAAATACGTTAGTGGCAAGTTATTCACGAGCGTTATTCGCTTTGATAATGTGTTAAAAAGTGATCTTTGCTCCCCGTTCCGACAATAACTTTTGAACGGCAAGGAATTCTAATTCGCGGCCTGAATGTTTTAAAATGTACACAATCGGAGCATGAATTTGGCCACAAATTCTGTATTTTTGCGAGGGAAATCAAGAAAGTTATTGTCATTTGTATTTGGCCGAGCGAATTACCAGAAATGTGGATTACAATTATGAGCCGGTATAAGGGTGTAAAATTGGAAGTCTAATGTTTCATTCACGAATTTTGCGTGGAAATATTTTTCCTATATCACGAGATCAATCATCTCAAAATCAAAATTTGGATAAAAAAATATATTAGTCGCAAGTTATTCACGAGCCTTATTCGCTTTGAAAATGTGTTAAAAAGTGATCTTTGCTCACCGTTCCGACAATAACTTTTGAACGGTATGGAATTTTATGACGCGGCCTAAATGTTTTAAAAAGTACACAATCGTTGCTTGAATTTGCCCACAAATTCTGTATTTTTTCGAGGGAAATCAAGAAAGTTATTGTCGTTTGTATTTGGCTGGGCGAGTTCCCAAAAATGTGGACTACAATTATGATCCGATAGAAGGGCGTAAAATTGGAAGTCTAATGTTTCGTTCACGAATTTTGCATGGAAATATTTTTCCTATATCGCGAGGTCAATCATCTCAAAATCAAATCTTGGTTAAAAAAATACGTTAGTGGCAAGTTATTCACGAGCCTTATTTGCTTTGAAAATGTGTTAACGAGTGATCTTCGCTCGCAGTTCTGACAATAACTTTTGAACGGTAAGGAATTCTAAGACGCGGCATGAATGTTTTAGAAAGTACACAATCGGAGCTTGAATTTGACCTCAAATTCTGTATTTTTTCGAGTGAAATCAAGAAAGTTATTGTCGTTTGTATTTGGCCGAGCGAATTACCCGAAATGTGGATTACAATTATGAACCGGTGGAAGGGTGTAAAATTGGAAGTCTAATGTTTCATTCCCGAATTTTGCGTGGAAATATTTTTCCTATATCGCGAGTTCAATCGTCTCAAAATCAAATCTTGGGTAAAAAAATACGTTAGTGGCAAGTTATTCACGAGCCTTATTTGCTTTGAAAATGTGTTAACGAGTGATCTTCGCTCGCAGTTCTGACAATAACTTTTGAACGGTAAGGAATTCTAAGACGCGGCATGAATGTTTTAGAAAGTACACAATCGGAGCTTGAGATTGACCTCAAATTCTGTATTTTTTCGGGTGAAATCAAGAAAGTTATTGTCGTTTGTATTTGGCCGAGCGAATTACCCGAAATGTGGATTACAATTATGAACCGGTGGAAGGGTGTAAAATTGGAAGTCTAATGTTTCATTCCCGAATTTTGCGTGGAAATATTTTTCCTATATCGCGAGATCAATCGTCTCAAAATCAAATCTTGGGTAAAAAAATACGATAGTGGCAAGTTATTCGCGAGCGTTATTCGCTTTGATAATGTGTTAAAAAGTGATCTTTGCTCCCCGTTCCGACAATAACTTTTGAACGGCAAGGAATTCTAATTCGCGGCCTTAATGTTTTAAAATGTACACAATCGGAGCATGAATTTGGCCACAAATTCTGTATTTTTTCGAGGGAAATCAAGAAAGTTATTGTCATTTGTATTTGGCCGAGCGAATTACCAGAAATGTGGATTACAATTATGTGCCGGTATAAGGGTGTAAAATTGGAAGTCTGATGTTTCATTCACGAATTTTGCGTGGAAATATTTTTCCTATATCGCGAGATCAATCATCTCAAAATCAAAATTTGGATAAAAAATTATATTAGTCGCAAGTTATTCACGAGCCTTATTCGCTTTGAAAATGAGTTAAAAAGTGATCTTTGCTCACCGTTCCGACAATAACTTTTGAACGGTATGGAATTTTATGACGCGGCCTAAATGTTTTAAAAAGTACACAATCGTTGCTTGAATTTGCCCGCAAATTCTGTATTTTTTCGAGGGAAATCAAGAAAGTTATTGTCGTTTGTATTTGGCTGGGCGAGTTCCCAAAAATGTGGACTACAATTATGATCCGATAGAAGGGCGTAAAATTGGAAGTCTAATGTTTCGTTCACGAATTTTGCTTGGAAATATTTTTCCTATATCGCGAGGTCAATCATCTCAAAATCAAATCTTGGGTAAAAAAATACGTTAGTGGCAAGTTATTCACGAGCCTTATTTGCTTTGAAAATGTGTTAACGAGTGATCTTCGCTCGCAGTTCTGACAATAACTTTTGAACGGTAAGGAATTCTAATTCGCGGCCTGAATGTTTTAAAATGTACACAATCGGAGCATGAATTTGGCCACAAATTTTGTATTTTTGCGAGGGAAATCAAGAAAGTTATTGTCATTTGTATTTGGCCGAGCGAATTACCAGAAATGTGGATTACAATTATGAGCCGGTATAAGGGTGTAAAATTGGAAGTCTAATGTTTCATTCACGAATTTTGCGTGGAAATATTTTTCCTATATCGCGAGATCAATCGTCTCAAAATCATATTTTGGGTAAAAAAATAAGTTAGTGGCAAGTTATTCACGAGCGTTATTCGCTTTGATAATGTGTTAAAAAGTGATCTTTGCTCACCGTTCCAACAATAACTTTTGAAGGGCAAGGAATTCTATTTCGCGGCCTGTATGTTTTAAAATGTACACAATCGGATCATGAATTTGGCCACAAATTCTGTATTTTTGCGAGGGAAATCAAGAAAGTTATTGTCGTTTGTATTTGGCCGAGCGAATTACCCGAAATGTGGATTACAATTATGAACCGGTAGAAGGGCGTAAAATTGGAAGTCTAATGTTTCATTCCCGAATTTTGCGTGGAAATATTTTTCCTATATCGCGAGATCAATCGTCTCAAAATCAAATCTTGGGTAAAAAAATACGTTAGTGGCAAGTTATTCACGACCCTTATTTGCTTTGAAAATGTGTTAACGAGTGATCTTCGCTCGCAGTTCTGACAATAACTTTTGAACGGTAAGGAATTCTAAGACGCGGCATGAATGTTTTAGAAACTACACAATCGGAGCTTGAATTTGACCTCAAATTCTGTATTTTTTCGAGTGAAATCAAGAAAGTTATTGTCGTTTGTATTTAGCCGAGCGAATTACCCGAAATGTGGATTACAATTATGAACCGGTAGAAGGGTGTAAAATTGGAAGTCTAATGTTTCATTCCCGAATTTTGCGTGGAAATATTTTTCCTGTATCGCGAGATCAATTGTCTCAAAATCAAATCTTGGGTAAAAAAATACGTTAGTGGCAAGTTATTCACGACCCTTATTTGCTTTGAAAATGTGTTAACGAGTGATCTTCGCTCGCAGTTCTGACAATAACTTTTGAACGGTAAGGAATTCTAAGACGCGGCATGAATGTTTTAGAAAGTACACAATCGGAGCTTGAATTTGACCTCAAATTCTGTATTTTTTCGAGTGAAATCAAGAAAGTTATTGTCGTTTGTATTTGGCCGTGCGAATTACCCGAAATGTGGATTACAATTATGAACCGGTAGAAGGGTGTAAAATTGGAAGTCTAATGTTTCATTCCCGAATTTTGCGTGGAAATATTTTTCCTATATCGCGAGATCAATCGTCTCAAAATCAAATCTTGGGTAAAAAAATACGTTAGTGGCAAGTTATTCACGACCCTTATTTGCTTTAAAAATGTGTTAACGAGTGATCTTCGCTCGCAGTTCCGACAATAACTTTTGAACATTAAAGAATTCTAAGACGCGGCCTGAATGTTTTAGAAAGTACACAATCGGAGCTTGAATTTGACCACAAATTCTGTATTTTTTCGAGTGAAATCAAGAAAGTTATTGTCGTTTGTATTTGGCCGAGCGAATTACCCGAAATGTGGATTACAATTATGTGCCGGTAGAAGGGTGTAAAATTGGAAGTCTAATGTTTCATTCACGAATTTTGTGTGGAAATATTTTTCCTATATCGCGAGATCAATCGTCTCAAAATCATATTTTGGGTAAAAAAATACGTTAGTGGCAAGTTATTCACGAGCGTTATTCGCTTTGATAATGTGTTAAAAAGTGATCTTTGCTCACCGTTCCGACAATAACTTTTGAACGGCAAGGAATTCTAATTCGCGGCCTGAATGTTTTAAAATGTACACAATCGGAGCATGAATTTAGCCACAAATTCTGTATTTTTGCGAGGGAAATCAAGAAAGTTATTGTCATTTGTATTTGGCCGAGCGAGTTACCAGAAATGTGGATTACAATTATGAGCCGGTATAAGGGTGTAAAATTGGAAGTCTAATGTTTCATTCACGAATTTTGCGTGGAAATATTTTTCCTATATCGCGAGATCAATCGTCTCAAAATCATATTTTGGGTAAAAAAATACGTTAGTGGCAAGTTATTCACGAGCGTTATTCGCTTTGATAATGTGTTAAAAAGTGATCTTTGCTCACCGTTCCGACAATAACTTTTGAACGGCAAGGAATTCTTATTCGCGGCCTGAATGTTTTAAAATGTACACAATCGGAGCATGAATTTCGCCACAAATTCTGTATTTTTGCGAGGGAAATCAAGAAAGTTATTGTCATTTGTATTTGGCCGAGCGAATTACCAGAAATGTGGATTACAATTATGAGCCGGTATATGGGTGTAAAATTGGAAGTCTAATGTTTCATTCACGAATTTTGCGTGGAAATATTTTTCCTATATCGCGAGATCAATCGTCCCAAAATCATATTTTGGGTAAAAAAATACGTTAGTGGCAAGTTATTCACGAGCGATATTCGCATTGATAATGTGTTAAAAAGTGATCTTTGCTCACCGTTCCAACAATAACTTTTGAAGGGCAAGGAATTCTATTTCGCGGCCTGAATGTTTTAAAATGTACACAATCAGATCATGAATTTGGCCACAAATTCTTTATTTTTGCGAGGGAAATAAAGAAAGTTATTGTCGTTTGTATTTGGCCGAGCGAATTACCTGAAATGTGGATTACAATTATGAACCGGTAGAAGGGCGTAAAATTGGAAGTCTAATGTTTCGTTCCCGAATTTTGCGTGGAAATATTTTTCCTATATCGCGAGATCAATCGTCTCAAAATCAAATCTTGGGTAAAAAAATACGTTAGTGGCAAGTTATTCACGACCCTTATTTGCTTTGAAAATGTGTTAACGAGTGATCTTCGCTCGCAGTTCTGACAATAACTTTTGAAGGGTAAGGAATTCTAAGACGCGGCAAGAATGTTTTAGAAAGTACACAATCGGAGCTTGAATTTGACCACAAATTCTGTATTTTTTCGTGTGAAATCAAGAAAGTTATTGTCGTTTGTATTTGGCCGAGCGAATTACCCGAAATGTGGATTACATCTATGTGCCGGTAGAAGGGTGTAAAATTGGAAGTCTAATGTTTCATTCACGAATTTTGCGTGGAAATATTTTTCCTATATCGCGAGATCAATCGTCTCAAAATCATATTTTGGGTAAAAAAATACGTTAGTGGCAAGTTATTCACGAGCGTTATTCGCTTTGATAATGTGTTAAAAAGTGATCTTTGCTCACCGTTCCGACAATAACTTTTGAACGGCAAGGAATTCTAATTCGCGGCCTGAATGTCTTAAAATGTACACAATCGGAGCATGAATTTGGCCACAAATTCTGTATTTTTGCGAGGGAAATCAAGAAAGTTATTGTCATTTGTATTTGGCCGAGCGAATTACCAGAAATGTGGATTACAATTATGAGCCGGTATAAGGGTGTAAAATTGGAAGTCTAATGTTTCATTCACGAATTTTGCGTGGAAATATTTTTCCTATATCGCGAGATCAATCGTCTCAAAATCATATTTTGGGTAAAAAAACACGTTAGTGGCAAGTTATTCACGAGCGTTATTCGCTTTGATAATGTGTTAAAAAGTGATCTTTGCTCACCGTTCCGACAATAACTTTTGAACGGCAAGGAATTCTTATTCGCGGCCTGAATGTTTTAAAATGTACACAATCGGAGCATGAATTTGGCCACAAATTCTGTATTTTTGCGAGGGAAATCAAGAAAGTTATTGTCATTTGTATTTGGCCGAGCGAATTACCAGAATTGTGGATTACAATTATGAGCCGGTATAAGGGTGTAAAATTGGAAGTCTAATGTTTCATTCACGAATTTTGCGTGGAAATATTTTTCCTATATCGCGAGATCAATCGTCTCAAAATCATATTTTGGGTAAAAAAATACGTTAGTGGCAAGTTATTCACGAGCGTTATTCGCTTTGATAATGAGTTAAAAAGTGATCTTTGCTCACCGTTCCAACAATAACTTTTGAAGGGCAAGGAATTCTATTTCGCGGCCTGAATGTTTTAAAATGTACACAATCGGATCATGAATTTGGCCACAAATTCTGTATTTTTGCGAGGGAAATCAAAAAAGTTATTGTCGTTTGTATTTGGCCGAGCGAATTACCCGAAATGTGGATTACAATTATGAACCGGTAGAAGGGCGTAAAATTGGAAGTCTAATGTTTCATTCCCGAATTTTGCGTGGAAATATTTTTCCTATATCGCGAGATCAATCATCTCAAAATCAAAATTTGGGTAAAAAAATATATTAGTCGCAAGTTATTCACGAGCCTTATTCGCTTTGAAAATGTGTTAAAAAGTGATCTTTGCTCACCGTTCCGACAATAACTTTTGAACGGTAAGGAATTTTATGACGCGGCCTAAATGTTTTATAAAGTACCCAATCGTTGCTTGAATTTGCCCACAAATTCTGTATTTTTTCGAGGGATATCAAGAAAGTTATTGTCGTTTGTATTTGGCTGGGCGAGTTCCCAAAAATGTGGACTACAATTATGATCCGATAGAAGGGCGTAAAATTGGAAGTCTAATGTTTCGTTCACGAATTTTGCTTGGAAATATTTTTCCTATATCGCGAGTTCAATCATCTCAAAATCAAATCTTGGGTAAAAAAATACGTTAGTGGCAAGTTATTCACGAGCCTTATTTGCTTTGAAAATGTGTTAACGAGTGATCTTCGCTCGCAGTTCTGACAATAACTTTTGAACGGTAAGGAATTCTAAGACGCGGCATGAATGTTTTAGAAAGTACACAATCGGAGCTTGAATTTGACCTCAAATTCTGTATTTTTTTGAGTGAAATCAAGAAAGTTATTGTCGTTTGTATTTGGCCGAGCGAATTACCCGAAATGTGGATTACAATTATGAACCGGTAGAAGGGTGTAAAATTGGAAGTCTAATGTTTCATTCACGAATTTTGCGTGGAAATATTTTTCCTATATCGCGAGATCAATCGTCTCAAAATCATATTTTGGGTAAAAAAATACGTTAGTGGCAAGTTATTCACGAGCGTTATTCGCTTTGATAATGTGTTAAAAAGTGATCTTTGCTCACCGTTCCGACAATAACTTTTGAACGGCAAGGAATTCTAATTCGCGGCCTGAATGTTTTAAAATGTACACAATCGGAGCATGAATTTAGCCACAAATTCTGTATTTTTGCGAGGGAAATCAAGAAAGTTATTGTCATTTGTATTTGGCCGAGCGAGTTACCAGAAATGTGGATTACAATTATGAGCCGGTATAAGGGTGTAAAATTGGAAGTCTAATGTTTCATTCACGAATTTTGCGTGGAAATATTTTTCCTATATCGCGAGATCAATCGTTTCAAAATCATATTTTGGGTAAAAAAATACGTTAGTGGCAAGTTATTCACGAGCGTTATTCGCTTTGATAATGTGTTAAAAAGTGATCTTTGCTCACCGTTCCGACAATAACTTTTGAACGGCAAGGAATTCTTATTCGCGGCCTGAATGTTTTAAAATGTACACAATCGGAGCATGAATTTGGCCACAAATTCTGTATTTTTGCGAGGGAAATCAAGAAAGTTATTGTCATTTGTATTTGGCCGAGCGAATTACCACAAATGTGGATTACAATTATGAGCCGGTATAAGGGTGTAAAATTGGAAGTCTAATGTTTCATTCACGAATTTTGCGTGGAAATATTTTTCCTATATCGCGAGATCAATCGTCCCAAAATCATATTTTGGGTAAAAAAATACGTTAGTGGCAAGTTATTCACGAGCGTTATTCGCATTGATAATGTGTTAAAAAGTGATCTTTGCTCACCGTTCCAACAATAACTTTTGAAGGGCAAGGAATTCTATTTCGCGGCCTGAATGTTTTAAAATGTACACAATCGGATCATGAATTTGGCCACAAATTCTTTATTTTTGCGAGGAAATCAAGAAAGTTATTGTCATTTGTATTTGGCCGAGTGAATTACCCGAAATGTGGATTACAATTATGAACCGGTAGAAGGGCGTAAAATTGGAAGTCTAATGTTTCGTTCCCGAATTTTGCGTGGAAATATTTTTCCTATATTGCGAGATCAATCGTCTCAAAATCAAATCTTGGGTAAAAAAATACGTTAGTGGCAAGTTATTCACGACCCTTATTTGCTTTGAAAATGTGTTAACGAGTGATCTTCGCTCGCAGTTCTGACAATAACTTTTGAACGGTAAGGAATTCTAAGACGCGGCATGAATGTTTTAGAAAGTACACAATCGGAGCTTGAATTTGACCACAAATTCTGTATTTTTTCGAGTGAAATCAAGAAAGTTATTGTCGTTTGTATTTGGCCGAGCGAATTACCCGAAATGTGGATTACATCTATGTGCCGGTAGAAGGGTGTAAAATTGGAAGTCTAATGTTTCATTCATGAATTTTGCGTGGAAATATTTTTCCTATATCGCGAGATCAATCGTCTCAAAATCATATTTTGGGTAAAAAAATACGTTAGTGGCAAGTTATTCACGAGCGTTATTCGCTTTGATAATGTGTTAAAAAGTGATCTTTGCTCACTGTTCCGACAATAACTTTTGAACGGCAAGGAATTCTAATTCGCGGCCTGAATGTTTTAAAATGTACACAATCGGAGCATGAATTTGGCCACAAATTCTGTATTTTTGCGAGGGAAATCAAGAAAGTTATTGTCATTTGTATTTGGCCAAGCGAATTACCAGAAATGTGGATTACAATTATGAGCCGGTATAAGGGTGTAAAATTGGAAGTCTAATGTTTCATTCACGAATTTTGCGTGGAAATATTTTTCCTATATCGCGAGATCAATCGTCTCAAAATCATATTTTGGGTAAAAAAATACGTTAGTGGCAAGTTATTCACGAGCGTTATTTGCTTTGATAATGTGTTAAAAAGTGATCTTTGCTCACCGTTCCGACAATAACTTTTGAACGGCAAGGAATTCTTATTCGCGGCCTGAATGTTTTAAAATGTACACAATCGGAGCATGAATTTGGCCACAAATTCTGTATTTTTGCGAGGGAAATCTAGAAAGTTATTGTCATTTGTATTTGGCCGAGCGAATTACCAGAAATGTGGATTACAATTATGAGCCGGTATAAGGGTGTAAAATTGGAAGTCTAATGTTTCATTCACGAATTTTGCGTGGAAATATTTTTCCTATATCGCGAGATCAATCGTCTCAAAATCATATTTTGGGTAAAAAAATACGTTAGTGGCAAGTTATTCACGAGCGTTATTCGCTTTGATAATGAGTTAAAAAGTGATCTTTGCTCACCGTTCCAACAATAACTTTTGAAGGGCAAGGAATTCTATTTCGCGGCCTGAATGTTTTAAAATGTACACAATCGGATCATGAATTTGGCCACAAATTCTGTATTTTTGCGAGGGAAATCAAGAAAGTTATTGTCGTTTGTATTTGGCCGAGCGAATTACCCGAAATGTGGATTACAATTATGAACCGGTAGAAGGGCGTAAAATTGGAAGTCTAATGTTTCATTCCCGAATTTTGCGTGGAAATATTTTTCCTATATCGCGAGATCAATCATCTCAAAATCAAAATTTGGGTAAAAAAATATATTAGTCGCAAGTTATTCACGAGCCTTATTTGCTTTGAAAATGTGTTAACGAGTGATCTTCGCTCGCAGTTCTGACAATAACTTTTGAACGGTAAGGAATTCTAAGACGCGGCATGAATGTTTTAGAAAGTACACAATCGGAGCTTGAATTTGACCTCAAATTCTGTATTTTTTCGAGTGAAATCAAGAAAGTTATTGTCGTTTGTATTTGGCCGAGCGAATTACCCGAAATGTGGATTACAATTATGAACCGGTGGAAGGGTGTAAAATTGGAAGTCTAATGTTTCATTCCCGAATTTTGCGTGGAAATATTTTTCCTATATCGCGAGTTCAATCGTCTCAAAATCAAATCTTGGGTAAAAAAATACGTTAGTGGCAAGTTATTCACGAGCCTTATTTGCTTTGAAAATGTGTTAACGAGTGATCTTCGCTCGCAGTTCTGACAATAACTTTTGAACGGTAAGGAATTCTAAGACGCGGCATGAATGTTTTAGAAAGTACACAATCGGAGCTTGAGATTGACCTCAAATTCTGTATTTTTTCGAGTGAAATCAAGAAAGTTATTGTCGTTTGTATTTGGCCGAGCGAATTACCCGAAATGTGGATTACAATTATGAACCGGTGGAAGGGTGTAAAATTGGAAGTCTAATGTTTCATTCCCGAATTTTGCGTGGAAATATTTTTCCTATATCGCGAGATCAATCGTCTCAAAATCAAATCTTGGGTAAAAAAATACGATAGTGGCAAGTTATTCGCGAGCGTTATTCGCTTTGATAATGTGTTAAAAAGTGATCTTTGCTCCCCGTTCCGACAATAACTTTTGAACGGCAAGGAATTCTAATTCGCGGCCTTAATGTTTTAAAATGTACACAATCGGAGCATGAATTTGGCCACAAATTCTGTATTTTTGCGAGGGAAATCAAGAAAGTTATTGTCATTTGTATTTGGCCGAGCGAATTACCAGAAATGTGGATTACAATTATGTGCCGGTATAAGGGTGTAAAATTGGAAGTCTGATGTTTCATTCACGAATTTTGCGTGGAAATATTTTTCCTATATCGCGAGATCAATCATCTCAAAATCAAAATTTGGATAAAAAATTATATTAGTCGCAAGTTATTCACGAGCCTTATTCGCTTTGAAAATGAGTTAAAAAGTGATCTTTGCTCACCGTTCCGACAATAACTTTTGAACGGTATGGAATTTTATGACGCGGCCTAAATGTTTTAAAAAGTACACAATCGTTGCTTGAATTTGCCCGCAAATTCTGTATTTTTTCGAGGGAAATCAAGAAAGTTATTGTCGTTTGTATTTGGCTGGGCGAGTTCCCAAAAATGTGGACTACAATTATGATCCGATAGAAGGGCGTAAAATTGGAAGTCTAATGTTTCGTTCACGAATTTTGCTTGGAAATATTTTTCCTATATCCCGAGGTCAATCATCTCAAAATCAAATCTTGGGTAAAAAAATACGTTAGTGGCAAGTTATTCACGAGCCTTATTTGCTTTGAAAATGTGTTAACGAGTGATCTTCGCTCGCAGTTCTGACAATAACTTTTGAACGGTAAGGAATTCTAATTCGCGGCCTGAATGTTTTAAAATGTACACAATCGGAGCATGAATTTGGCCACAAATTTTGTATTTTTGCGAGGGAAATCAAGAAAGTTATTGTCATTTGTATTTGGCCGAGCGAATTACCAGAAATGTGGATTACAATTATGAGCCGGTATAAGGGTGTAAAATTGGAAGTCTAATGTTTCATTCACGAATTTTGCGTGGAAATATTTTTCCTATATCGCGAGATCAATCGTCTCAAAATCATATTTTGGGTAAAAAAATAAGTTAGTGGCAAGTTATTCACGAGCGTTATTCGCTTTGATAATGTGTTAAAAAGTGATCTTTGCTCACCGTTCCAACAATAACTTTTGAAGGGCAAGGAATTCTATTTCGCGGCCTGTATGTTTTAAAATGTACACAATCGGATCATGAATTTGGCCACAAATTCTGTATTTTTGCGAGGGAAATCAAGAAAGTTATTGTCGTTTGTATTTGGCCGAGCGAATTACCCGAAATGTGGATTACAATTATGAACCGGTAGAAGGGCGTAAAATTGGAAGTCTAATGTTTCATTCCCGAATTTTGCGTGGAAATATTTTTCCTATATCGCGAGATCAATCGTCTCAAAATCAAATCTTGGGTAAAAAAATACGTTAGTGGCAAGTTATTCACGACCCTTATTTGCTTTGAAAATGTGTTAACGAGTGATCTTCGCACGCAGTTCTGACAATAACTTTTGAACGGTAAGGAATTCTAAGACGCGGCATGAATGTTTTAGAAACTACACAATCGGAGCTTGAATTTGACCGCAAATTCTGTATTTTTTCGAGTGAAATCAAGAAAGTTATTGTCGTTTGTATTTAGCCGAGCGAATTACCCGAAATGTGGATTACAATTATGAACCGGTAGAAGGGTGTAAAATTGGAAGTCTAATGTTTCATTCCCGAATTTTGCGTGGAAATATTTTTCCTGTATCGCGAGATCAATTGTCTCAAAATCAAATCTTGGGTAAAAAAATACGTTAGTGGCAAGTTATTCACGACCCTTATTTGCTTTGAAAATGTGTTAACGAGTGATCTTCGCTCGCAGTTCTGACAATAACTTTTGAACGGTAAGGAATTCTAAGACGCGGCATGAATGTTTTAGAAAGTACACAATCGGAGCTTGAATTTGACCTCAAATTCTGTATTTTTTCGAGTGAAATCAAGAAAGTTATTGTCGTTTGTATTTGGCCGTGCGAATTACCCGAAATGTGGATTACAATTATGAACCGGTAGAAGGGTGTAAAATTGGAAGTCTAATGTTTCATTCCCGAATTTTGCGTGGAAATATTTTTCCTATATCGCGAGATCAATCGTCTCAAAATCAAATCTTGGGTAAAAAAATACGTTAGTGGCAAGTTATTCACGACCCTTATTTGCTTTAAAAATGTGTTAACGAGTGATCTTCGCTCGCAGTTCCGACAATAACTTTTGAACATTAAAGAATTCTAAGACGCGGCCTGAATGTTTTAGAAAGTACACAATCGGAGCTTGAATTTGACCACAAATTCTGTATTTTTTCGAGTGAAATCAAGAAAGTTATTGTCGTTTGTATTTGGCCGAGCGAATTACCCGAAATGTGGATTACAATTATGTGCCGGTAGAAGGGTGTAAAATTGGAAGTCTAATGTTTCATTCACGAATTTTGTGTGGAAATATTTTTCCTATATCGCGAGATCAATCGTCTCAAAATCATATTTTGGGTAAAAAAATACGTTAGTGGCAAGTTATTCACGAGCGTTATTCGCTTTGATAATGTGTTAAAAAGTGATCTTTGCTCACCGTTCCGACAATAACTTTTGAACGGCAAGGAATTCTAATTCGCGGCCTGAATGTTTTAAAATGTACACAATCGGAGCATGAATTTAGCCACAAATTCTGTATTTTTGCGAGGGAAATCAAGAAAGTTATTGTCATTTGTATTTGGCCGAGCGAGTTACCAGAAATGTGGATTACAATTATGAGCCGGTATAAGGGTGTAAAATTGGAAGTCTAATGTTTCATTCACGAATTTTGCGTGGAAATATTTTTCCTATATCGCGAGATCAATCGTCTCAAAATCATATTTTGGGTAAAAAAATACGTTAGTGGCAAGTTATTCACGAGCGTTATTCGCTTTGATAATGTGTTAAAAAGTGATCTTTGCTCACCGTTCCGACAATAACTTTTGAACGGCAAGGAATTCTTATTCGCGGCCTGAATGTTTTAAAATGTACACAATCGGAGCATGAATTTCGCCACAAATTCTGTATTTTTGCGAGGGAAATCAAGAAAGTTATTGTCATTTGTATTTGGCCGAGCGAATTACCAGAAATGTGGATTACAATTATGAGCCGGTATATGGGTGTAAAATTGGAAGTCTAATGTTTCATTCACGAATTTTGCGTGGAAATATTTTTCCTATATAGCGAGATCAATCGTCCCAAAATCATATTTTGGGTAAAAAAATACGTTAGTGGCAAGTTATTCACGAGCGTTATTCGCATTGATAATGTGTTAAAAAGTGATCTTTGCTCACCGTTCCAACAATAACTTTTGAAGGGCAAGGAATTCTATTTCGCGGCCTGAATGTTTTAAAATGTACACAATCAGATCATGAATTTGGCCACAAATTCTTTATTTTTGCGAGGGAAATAAAGAAAGTTATTGTCGTTTGTATTTGGCCGAGCGAATTACTTGAAATGTGGATTACAATTATGAACCGGTAGAAGGGCGTAAAATTGGAAGTCTAATGTTTCGTTCCCGAATTTTGCGTGGAAATATTTTTCCTATATCGCGAGATCAATCGTCTCAAAATCAAATCTTGGGTAGAAAAATACGTTAGTGGCAAGTTATTCACGACCCTTATTTGCTTTGAAAATGTGTTAACGAGTGATCTTCGCTCGCAGTTCTGACAATAACTTTTGAAGGGTAAGGAATTCTAAGACGCGGCAAGAATGTTTTAGAAAGTACACAATCGGAGCTTGAATTTGACCACAAATTCTGTATTTTTTCGTGTGAAATCAAGAAAGTTATTGTCGTTTGTATTTGGCCGAGCGAATTACCCGAAATGTGGATTACATCTATGTGCCGGTAGAAGGGTGTAAAATTGGAAGTCTAATGTTTCATTCACGAATTTTGCGTGGAAATATTTTTCCTATATCGCGAGATCAATCGTCTCAAAATCATATTTTGGGTAAAAAAATACGTTAGTGGCAAGTTATTCACGAGCGTTATTCGCTTTGATAATGTGTTAAAAAGTGATCTTTGCTCACCGTTCCGACAATAACTTTTGAACGGCAAGGAATTCTAATTCGCGGCCTGAATGTCTTAAAATGTACACAATCGGAGCATGAATTTGGCCACAAATTCTGTATTTTTGCGAGGGAAATCAAGAAAGTTATTGTCATTTGTATTTGGCCGAGCGAATTACCAGAAATGTGGATTACAATTATGAGCCGGTATAAGGGTGTAAAATTGGAAGTCTAATGTTTCATTCACGAATTTTGCGTGGAAATATTTTTCCTATATCGCGAGATCAATCGTCTCAAAATCATATTTTGGGTAAAAAAACACGTTAGTGGCAAGTTATTCACGAGCGTTATTCGCTTTGATAATGTGTTAAAAAGTGATCTTTGCTCACCGTTCCGACAATAACTTTTGAACGGCAAGGAATTCTTATTCGCGGCCTGAATGTTTTAAAATGTACACAATCGGAGCATGAATTTGGCCACAAATTCTGTATTTTTGCGAGGGAAATCAAGAAAGTTATTGTCATTTGTATTTGGCCGAGCGAATTACCAGAATTGTGGATTACAATTATGAGCCGGTATAAGGGTGTAAAATTGGAAGTCTAATGTTTCATTCACGAATTTTGCGTGGAAATATTTTTCCTATATCGCGAGATCAATCGTCTCAAAATCATATTTTGGGTAAAAAAATACGTTAGTGGCAAGTTATTCACGAGCGTTATTCGCTTTGATAATGAGTTAAAAAGTGATCTTTGCTCACCGTTCCAACAATAACTTTTGAAGGGCAAGGAATTCTATTTCGCGGCCTGAATGTTTTAAAATGTACACAATCGGATCATGAATTTGGCCACAAATTCTGTATTTTTGCGAGGGAAATCAAAAAAGTTATTGTCGTTTGTATTTGGCCGAGCGAATTACCCGAAATGTGGATTACAATTATGAACCGGTAGAAGGGCGTAAAATTGGAAGTCTAATGTTTCATTCCCGAATTTTGCGTGGAAATATTTTTCCTATATCGCGAGATCAATCATCTCAAAATCAAAATTTGGGTAAAAAAATATATTAGTCGCAAGTTATTCACGAGCCTTATTCGCTTTGAAAATGTGTTAAAAAGTGATCTTTGCTCACCGTTCCGACAATAACTTTTGAACGGTAAGGAATTTTATGACGCGGCCTAAATGTTTTATAAAGTACCCAATCGTTGCTTGAATTTGCCCACAAATTCTGTATTTTTTCGAGGGATATCAAGAAAGTTATTGTCGTTTGTATTTGGCTGGGCGAGTTCCCAAAAATGTGGACTACAATTATGATCCGATAGAAGGGCGTAAAATTGGAAGTCTAATGTTTCGTTCACGAATTTTGCTTGGAAATATTTTTCCTATATCGCGAGTTCAATCATCTCAAAATCAAATCTTGGGTAAAAAAATACGTTAGTGGCAAGTTATTCACGAGCCTTATTTGCTTTGAAAATGTGTTAACGAGTGATCTTCGCTCGCAGTTCTGACAATAACTTTTGAACGGTAAGGAATTCTAAGACGCGGCATGAATGTTTTAGAAAGTACACAATCGGAGCTTGAATTTGACCTCAAATTCTGTATTTTTTTGAGTGAAATCAAGAAAGTTATTGTCGTTTGTATTTGGCCGAGCGAATTACCCGAAATGTGGATTACAATTATGAACCGGTAGAAGGGTGTAAAATTGGAAGTCTAATGTTTCATTCACGAATTTTGCGTGGAAATATTTTTCCTATATCGCGAGATCAATCGTCTCAAAATCATATTTTGGGTAAAAAAATACGTTAGTGGCAAGTTATTCACGAGCGTTATTCGCTTTGATAATGTGTTAAAAAGTGATCTTTGCTCACCGTTCCGACAATAACTTTTGAACGGCAAGGAATTCTAATTCGCGGCCTGAATGTTTTAAAATGTACACAATCGGAGCATGAATTTAGCCACAAATTCTGTATTTTTGCGAGGGAAATCAAGAAAGTTATTGTCATTTGTATTTGGCCGAGCGAGTTACCAGAAATGTGGATTACAATTATGAGCCGGTATAAGGGTGTAAAATTGGAAGTCTAATGTTTCATTCACGAATTTTGCGTGGAAATATTTTTCCTATATCGCGAGATCAATCGTCTCAAAATCATATTTTGGGTAAAAAAATACGTTAGTGGCAAGTTATTCACGAGCGTTATTCGCTTTGATAATGTGTTAAAAAGTGATCTTTGCTCACCGTTCCGACAATAACTTTTGAACGGCAAGGAATTCTTATTCGCGGCCTGAATGTTTTAAAATGTACACAATCGGAGCATGAATTTGGCCACAAATTCTGTATTTTTGCGAGGGAAATCAAGAAAGTTATTGTCATTTGTATTTGGCCGAGCGAATTACCACAAATGTGGATTACAATTATGAGCCGGTATAAGGGTGTAAAATTGGAAGTCTAATGTTTCATTCACGAATTTTGCGTGGAAATATTTTTCCTATATCGCGAGATCAATCGTCCCAAAATCATATTTTGGGTAAAAAAATACGTTAGTGGCAAGTTATTCACGAGCGTTATTCGCATTGATAATGTGTTAAAAAGTGATCTTTGCTCACCGTTCCAACAATAACTTTTGAAGGGCAAGGAATTCTATTTCGCGGCCTGAATGTTTTAAAATGTACACAATCGGATCATGAATTTGGCCACAAATTCTTTATTTTTGCGAGGAAATCAAGAAAGTTATTGTCATTTGTATTTGGCCGAGTGAATTACCCGAAATGTGGATTACAATTATGAACCGGTAGAAGGGCGTAAAATTGGAAGTCTAATGTTTCGTTCCCGAATTTTGCGTGGAAATATTTTTCCTATATTGCGAGATCAATCGTCTCAAAATCAAATCTTGGGTAAAAAAATACGTTAGTGGCAAGTTATTCACGACCCTTATTTGCTTTGAAAATGTGTTAACGAGTGATCTTCGCTCGCAGTTCTGACAATAACTTTTGAACGGTAAGGAATTCTAAGACGCGGCATGAATGTTTTAGAAAGTACACAATCGGAGCTTGAATTTGACCACAAATTCTGTATTTTTTCGAGTGAAATCAAGAAAGTTATTGTCGTTTGTATTTGGCCGAGCGAATTACCCGAAATGTGGATTACATCTATGTGCCGGTAGAAGGGTGTAAAATTGGAAGTCTAATGTTTCATTCATGAATTTTGCGTGGAAATATTTTTCCTATATCGCGAGATCAATCGTCTCAAAATCATATTTTGGGTAAAAAAATACGTTAGTGGCAAGTTATTCACGAGCGTTATTCGCTTTGATAATGTGTTAAAAAGTGATCTTTGCTCACTGTTCCGACAATAACTTTTGAACGGCAAGGAATTCTAATTCGCGGCCTGAATGTTTTAAAATGTACACAATCGGAGCATGAATTTGGCCACAAATTCTGTATTTTTGCGAGGGAAATCAAGAAAGTTATTGTCATTTGTATTTGGCCAAGCGAATTACCAGAAATGTGGATTACAATTATGAGCCGGTATAAGGGTGTAAAATTGGAAGTCTAATGTTTCATTCACGAATTTTGCGTGGAAATATTTTTCCTATATCGCGAGATCAATCGTCTCAAAATCATATTTTGGGTAAAAAAATACGTTAGTGGCAAGTTATTCACGAGCGTTATTTGCTTTGATAATGTGTTAAAAAGTGATCTTTGCTCACCGTTCCGACAATAACTTTTGAACGGCAAGGAATTCTTATTCGCGGCCTGAATGTTTTAAAATGTACACAATCGGAGCATGAATTTGGCCACAAATTCTGTATTTTTGCGAGGGAAATCAAGAAAGTTATTGTCATTTGTATTTGGCCGAGCGAATTACCAGAAATGTGGATTACAATTATGAGCCGGTATAAGGGTGTAAAATTGGAAGTCTAATGTTTCATTCACGAATTTTGCGTGGAAATATTTTTCCTATATCGCGAGATCAATCGTCTCAAAATCATATTTTGGGTAAAAAAATACGTTAGTGGCAAGTTATTCACGAGCGTTATTCGCTTTGATAATGAGTTAAAAAGTGATCTTTGCTCACCGTTCCAACAATAACTTTTGAAGGGCAAGGAATTCTATTTCGCGGCCTGAATGTTTTAAAATGTACACAATCGGATCATGAATTTGGCCACAAATTCTGTATTTTTGCGAGGGAAATCAAGAAAGTTATTGTCGTTTGTATTTGGCCGAGCGAATTACCCGAAATGTGGATTACAATTATGAACCGGTAGAAGGGCGTAAAATTGGAAGTCTAATGTTTCATTCCCGAATTTTGCATGGAAATATTTTTCCTATATCGCGAGATCAATCATCTCAAAATCAAAATTTGGGTAAAAAAATATATTAGTCGCAAGTTATTCACGAGCCTTATTCGCTTTGAAAATGTGTTAAAAAGTGATCTTTGCTCACCGTTCCGACAATAACTTTTGAACGGTAAGGAATTTTATGACGCGGCCTAAATGTTTTAAAAAGTACACAATCGTTGCTTGAATTTGCCCACAAATTCTGTATTTTTTCGAGGGATAACAAGAAAGTTATTGTCGTTTGTATTTGGCTGGGCGAGTTCCCAAAAATGTGGACTACAATTATGATCCGATAGAAGGGCGCAAAATTGGAAGTCTAATGTTTCGTTCACGAATTTTGCTTGGAAATATTTTTCCTATATCGCGAGTTCAATCATCTCAAAATCAAATCTTGGGTAAAAAAATACGTTAGTGGCAAGTTATTCACGAGCCTTATTTGCTTTGAAAATGTGTTAACGAGTGATCTTCGCTCGCAGTTCTGACAATAACTTTTGAACGGTAAGGAATTCTAAGACGCGGCATGATTGTTTTAGAAAGTACACAATCGGAGCTTGAATTTGACCTCAAATTCTGTATTTTTTTGAGTGAAATCAAGAAAGTTATTGTCGTTTGTATTTGGCCGAGCGAATTACCCGAAATGTGGATTACAATTATGAACCGGTAGAAGGGTGTAAAATTGGAAGTCTAATGTTTCATTCCCGAATTTTGCGTGGAAATATTTTTCCTATATCGCGAGATCAATCGTCTCAAAATCAAATCTTGGGTAAAAAAATACGTTAGTGGCAAGTTATTCACGACCCTTATTTGCTTTGAAAACGTGTTAACGAGTGATCTTCGCTCGCAGTTTCGACAATAACTTTTGAACGGTAAGGAATTCTAAGACGCGGCCTGAATGTTTTAGAAAGTACACAATCGGAGCTTGAATTTGACCACAAATTCTGTATTTTTTCGCGTGAAATCAAGAAAGTTATTGTCGTTTGTATTTGGCCGAGCGAATTACCCGAAATGTGGATTACAATTATGTGCCGGTAGAAGGGTGTAAAATTGGAAGTCTATTGTTTCATTCACGAATTTTGCGTGGAAATATTTTTCCTATATCGCGAGATCAATCGTCTCAAAATCATATTTTGGGTAAAAAAATACGTTAGTGGCAAGTTATTCACGAGCGTTATTCGCTTTGATAATGTGTTAAAAAGTGATCTTTGCTCACCGTTCCGACAATAACTTTTGAACGGCAAGGAATTCTAATTCGCGTCCTGAATGTTTTAAAATGTACACAATCGGAGTATGAATTTGGCCACAAATTCTGTATTTTTGCGAGGGAAATCAAGAAAGTTATGGTCATTTGTATTTGGCCGAGCGAATTACCAGAAATGTGGATTACAATTATGAGCCGGTATAAGGGTGTAAAATTGGAAGTCTAATGTTTCATTCACGAATTTTGCGTGGAAATGTTTTTCCTATATCGCGAGATCAATCTTCTCAAAATCATATTTTGGGTAAAAAAATACGTTAGTGGCAAGTTATTCACGAGCGTTATTCGCTTTGATAATGTGTTAAAAAGTGATCTTTGCTCACCGTTCCAACAATAGCTTTTGAAGGGCAAGGAATTCTATTTCGCGGCCTGAATGTTTTAAAATGTACACAATCGGATCATGAATTTGGCCAAAAATTCTGTATTTTTGCGAGGGAAATCAAGGAAGTTATTGTCGTTTGTATTTGGCCGAGCGAATTACCCGAAATGTGGATTACAATTATGAACCGGTAGAAGGGCGTAAAATTGGAAGTCTAATGTTTCATTCCCGAATTTTGCGTGGAAATATTTTTCCTATATCGCGTGATCAATCGTCTCAAAATCAAATCTTGGGTAAAAAAATACGTTAGTGGCAAGTTATTCACGACCCTTATTTGCTTTGAAAATGTGTTAACGAGTGATCTTCGCTCGCAGTTCTGACAATAACTTTTGAACGGTAAGGAATTCTAAGACGTGGCATGAATGTTTTAGAAAGTACACAATCGGAGCTTGAATTTGACCCCAAATTCTGTATTTTTTCGAGTGAAATCAAGAAAGTTATTGTCGTTTGTATTTGGCCGAGCGAATTACCCGAAATGTGGATTACAATTATGTGCCGGTAGAAGGGTGTAAAATTGGAAGTCTAATGTTTCATTCACGAATTTTGCGTGGAAATATTTTTCCTATATCGCGAGATCAATCGTCTCAAAATCATATTTTGGGTAAAAAAATACGTTAGTGGCAAGTTATTCACGAGCGTTATTCGCTTTGATAATGTGTTAAAAAGTAATCTTTGCTCACCGTTCCAACAATAACTTTTGAAGGGCAAGGAATTCTATTTCGCGGCCTGAATGTTTTAAAATGTACACAATCGGATCATGAATTTGGCCACAAATTCTGTATTTTTGCGAGGGAAATCAAGAAAGTTATTGTCGTTTGTATTTGGCCGAGCGAATTACCCGAAATTTGGATTACAATTATGAACCGGTAGAAGGGCGTAAAATTGGAAGTCTAATGTTTCATTCCCGAATTTTACGTGGAAATATTTTTCCTATATTGCGAGATCAATCGTCTCAAAATCAAATCTTGGGTAAAAAAATACGTTAGTGGCAAGTTATTCACGACCCTTATTTGCTTTGAAAATGTGTTAACGAGTGATCTTCGCTCGCAGTTCTGACAATAACTTTTGAACGGTAAGGAATTCTAAGACGCGGCATGAATGTTTTAGAAAGTACACAATCGGAGCTTGAATTTGACCTCAAATTCTGTATTTTTTCGAGTGAAATCAAGAAAGTTATTGTCGTTTGTATTTAGCCGAGCGAATTACCCGAAATGTGGATTACAATTATGAACCGGTAGAAGGGTGTAAAATTGGAAGTCTAATGTTTCATTCACGAATTTTGCGTGGAAATATTTTTCCTATATCGCGAGATCAATCGTCTCAAAATCATATTTTGGGTAAAAAAATACGTTAGTGGCAAGTTATTCACGAGCGTTATTCGCTTTGATAATGTGTTAAAAAGTGATCTTTGCTCACCGTTCCAACAATAACTTTTTAAGGGCAAGGAATTCTATTTCGCGGCCTGAATGTTTTAAAATGTACACAATCGGATCATGAATTTGGCCAAAAATTCTGTATTTTTTCGAGGGAAATCAAGAAAGTTATTGTCGTTTGTATTTGGCCGAGCGAATTACCCGAAATGTGGATTACAATTATGAACCGGTAGAAGGGCGTAAAATTGGAAGTCTAATGTTTCATTCCCGAATTTTGCGTGGAAATATTTTTCCTATATCGCGAGATCAATCGTCTCAAAATCAAATCTTGGGTAAAAAAATACTTTAGTGGCAAGTTATTCACGACCCTTATTTGCTTTGAAAATGTGTTAACGAGTGATCTTCGCTCGCAGTTCTGACAATAACTTTTGAACGGTAAGGAATTCTAAGACGCGGCATGAATGTGTTAGAAAGTACACAATCGGAGCTTGAATTTGACCACAAATTCTGTATTTTTTCGCGTGAAATCAAGAAAGTTATTGTCGTTTGTATTTGGCCGAGCGAATTACCCGAAATGTGGATTACAATTATGTGCCGGTAGAAGGGTGTAAAATTGGAAGTCTATTGTTTCATTCACGAATTTTACGTGGAAATATTTTTCCTATATCGCGAGATCAATCGTCTCAAAATCATATTTTGGGTAAAAAAATACGTTAGTGGCAAGTTATTCACGAGCGTTATTCGCTTTGATAATGTGTTAAAAAGTGATCTTTGCTCACCGTTCCGACAATAACTTTTGAACGGCAAGGAATTCTAATTCGCGTCCTGAATGTTTTAAAATGTACACAATCGGAGTATGAATTTGGCCACAAATTCTGTATTTTTGCGAGGGAAATCAAGAAAGTTATGGTCATTTGTATTTGGCCGAGCGAATTACCAGAAATGTGGATTACAATTATGAGCCGGTATAAGGGTGTAAAATTGGAAGTCTAATGTTTCATTCACGAATTTTGCGTGGAAATGTTTTTCCTATATCGCGAGATCAATCGTCTCAAAATCATATTTTGGGTAAAAAAATACGTTAGTGGCAAGTTATTCACGAGCGTTATTCGCTTTGATAATGTGTTAAAAAGTGATCTTTGCTCACCGTTCCAACAATAGCTTTTGAAGGGCAAGGAATTCTATTTCGCGGCCTGAATGTTTTAAAATGTACACAATCGGATCATGAATTTGGCCAAAAATTCTGTATTTTTGCGAGGGAAATCAAGGAAGTTATTGTCGTTTGTATTTGGCCGAGCGAATTACCCGAAATGTGGATTACAATTATGAACCGGTAGAAGGGCGTAAAATTGGAAGTCTAATGTTTCATTCCCTAATTTTGCGTGGAAATATTTTTCCTATATCGCGTGATCAATCGTCTCAAAATCATATTTTGGGTAAAAAAATACGTTAGTGGCAAGTTATTCACGAGCGTTATTAGCTTTGATAATGTGTTAAAAAGTAATCTTTGCTCACCGTTCCAACAATAACTTTTGAAGGGCAAGGAATTCTATTTCGCGGCCTGAATGTTTTAAAATGTACACAATCGGATCATGAATTTGGCCACAAATTCTGTATTTTTGCGAGGGAAATCAAGAAAGTTATTGTCGTTTGTATTTGGCCGAGCGAATTACCCGAAATGTGGATTACAATTATGAACCGGTAGAAGGGCGTAAAATTGGAAGTCTAATGTTTCATTCCCGAATTTTACGTGGAAATATTTTTCCTATATTGCGAGATCAATCGTCTCAAAATCAAATCTTGGGTAAAAAAATACGTTAGTGGCAAGTTATTCACGACCCTTATTTGCTTTGAAAATGTGTTAACGAGTGATCTTCGCTCGCAGTTCTGACAATAACTTTTGAACGGTAAGGAATTCTAAGACGCGGCATGAATGTTTTAGAAAGTACACAATCGGAGCTTGAATTTGACCTCAAATTCTGTATTTTTTCGAGTGAAATCAAGAAAGTTATTGTCGTTTGTATTTAGCCGAGCGAATTACCCGAAATGTGGATTACAATTATGAACCGGTAGAAGGGTGTAAAATTGGAAGTCTAATGTTTCATTCACGAATTTTGCGTGGAAATATTTTTCCTATATCGCGAGATCAATCGCCTCAAAATCATATTTTGGGTAAAAAAATACGTTAGTGGCAAGTTATTCACGAGCGTTATTCGCTTTGATAATGTGTTAAAAAGTGATCTTTGCTCACCGTTCCAACAATAACTTTTGAAGGGCAAGGAATTCTATTTCGCGGCCTGAATGTTTTAAAATGTACACAATCAGATCATGAATTTGGCCACAAATTCTGTATTTTTGCGAGGGAAATCAAGAAAGTTATTGTAGTTTGTATTTGGCCGAGCGAATTACCCGAAATGTGGATTACAATTATGAACCGGTAGAAGGGCGTAAAATTGGAAGTCTAATGTTTCATTCCCGAATTTTGCGTGGAAATATTTTTCCTATATCGCGAGATCAATCGTCTCAAAATCAAATCTTGGGTAAAAAAATACGTTAGTGGCAAGTTATTCACGACCCTTATTTGCTTTGAAAATGTGTTAACGAGTGATCTTCGCTCGCAGTTCTGACAATAACTTTTGAACGGTAAGGAATTCTAAGACGCGGCATGAATGTTTTAGAAAGTACACAATCGGAGCTTGAATTTGACCTCAAATTCTGTATTTTTTCGAGTGAAATCAAGAAAGTTATTGTCGTTTGTATTTGGCCGAGCGAATTACCCGAAATGGGGATTACAATTATGAACCGGTAGAAGGGTGTAAAATTGGAAGTCTAATGTTTCATTCCCGAATTTTGCGTGGAAATATTTTTCCTATATCGCGAGATCAAACGTCTCAAAATCAAATCTTGGGTAAAAAAATACGTTAGTGGCAAGTTATTCACGACCCTTATTTGCTTTGAAAATGTGTTAACGAGTGATCTTCGCTCGCAGTTCCGACAATAACTTTTGAACGGTAAAGAATTCTAAGACGCGGCCTGAATGTTTTAGAAAGTACACAATCGGAGCTTGAATTTGACCACAAATTCTGTATTTTTTCGAGTGAAATCAAGAAAGTTATTGTCGTTTGTATTTGGCCGAGCGAATTACCCGAAATGTGGATTACAATTATGTGCCGGTAGAAGGGTGTAAAATTGGAAGTCTAATGTTTCATTCACGAATTTTGCGTGGAAATATTTTTCCTATATCGCGAGATCAATCGTCTCAAAATCATATTTTGGGTAAAAAAATACGTTAGTGGCAAGTTATTCACGAGCGTTATTCGCTTTGATAATGTGTTAAAAAGTGATCTTTGCTCACCGTTCCAACAATAACTTTTGAACGGCAAGGAATTCTTATTCGCGGCCTGAATGTTTTAAAATGTACACAATCGGAGCATGAATTTGGCCACAAATTCTGTATTTTTGCGAGGGAAATCAAGAAAGTTATTGTCATTTGTATTTGGCCGAGCGAATTACCACAAATGTGGATTACAATTATGAGCCGGTATAAGGGTGTAAAATTGGAAGTCTAATGTTTCATTCACGAATTTTGCGTGGATATATTTTTCCTATATCGCGAGATCAATCGTCCCAAAATCATATTTTGGGTAAAAAAATACGTTAGTGGCAAGTTATTCACGAGCGTTATTCGCATTGATAATGTGTTAAAAAGTGATCTTTGCTCACCGTTCCAACAATAACTTTTGAAGGGCAAGGAATTCTATTTCGCGGCCTGAATGTTTTAAAATGTACACAATCGGATCATGAATTTGGCCACAAATTCTTTATTTTTGCGAGGAAATCAAGAAAGTTATTGTCATTTGTATTTGGCCGAGCGAATTACCCGAAATGTGGATTACAATTATGAACCGGTAGAAGGGCGTAAAATTGGAAGTCTAATGTTTCGTTCCCGAATTTTGCGTGGAAATATTTTTCCTATATTGCGAGATCAATCGTCTCAAAATCAAATCTTGGGTAAAAAAATACGTTAGTGGCAAGTTATTCACGACCCTTATTTGCTTTGAAAATGTGTTAACGAGTGATCTTCGCTCGCAGTTCTGACAATAACTTTTGAACGGTAAGGAATTCTAAGACGCGGCATGAATGTTTTAGAAAGTACACAATCGGAGCTTGAATTTGACCACAAATTCTGTATTTTTTCGAGTGAAATCAAGAAAGTTATTGTCGTTTGTATTTGGCCGAGCGAATTACCCGAAATGTGGATTACATCTATGTGCCGGTAGAAGGGTGTAAAATTGGAAGTCTAATGTTTCATTCATGAATTTTGCGTGGAAATATTTTTCCTATATCGCGAGATCAATCGTCTCAAAATCATATTTTGGGTAAAAAAATACGTTAGTGGCAAGTTATTCACGAGCGTTATTCGCTTTGATAATGTGTTAAAAAGTGATCTTTGCTCACTGTTCCGACAATAACTTTTGAACGGCAAGGAATTCTAATTCGCGGCCTGAATGTTTTAAAATGTACACAATCGGAGCATGAATTTGGCCACAAATTCTGTATTTTTGCGAGGGAAATCAAGAAAGTTATTGTCATTTGTATTTGGCCAAGCGAATTACCAGAAATGTGGATTACAATTATGAGCCGGTATAAGGGTGTAAAATTGGAAGTCTAATGTTTCATTCACGAATTTTGCGTTGAAATATTTTTCCTATATCGCGAGATCAATCGTCTCAAAATCATATTTTGGGTAAAAAAATACGTTAGTGGCAAGTTATTCACGAGCGTTATTTGCTTTGATAATGTGTTAAAAAGTGATCTTTGCTCACCGTTCCGACAATAACTTTTGAACGGCAAGGAATTCTTATTCGCGGCCTGAATGTTTTAAAATGTACACAATCGGAGCATGAATTTGGCCACAAATTCTGTATTTTTGCGAGGGAAATCAAGAAAGTTATTGTCATTTGTATTTGGCCGAGCGAATTACCAGAAATGTGGATTACAATTATGAGCCGGTATAAGGGTGTAAAATTGGAAGTCTAATGTTTCATTCACGAATTTTGCGTGGAAATATTTTTCCTATATCGCGAGATCAATCGTCTCAAAATCATATTTTGGGTAAAAAAATACGTTAGTGGCAAGTTATTCACGAGCGTTATTCGCTTTGATAATGAGTTAAAAAGTGATCTTTGCTCACCGTTCCAACAATAACTTTTGAAGGGCAAGGAATTCTATTTCGCGGCCTGAATGTTTTAAAATGTACACAATCGGATCATGAATTTGGCCACAAATTCTGTATTTTTGCGAGGGAAATCAAGAAAGTTATTGTCGTTTGTATTTGGCCGAGCGAATTACCCGAAATGTGGATTACAATTATGAACCGGTAGAAGGGCGTAAAATTGGAAGTCTAATGTTTCATTCCCGAATTTTGCGTGGAAATATTTTTCCTATATCGCGAGATCAATCATCTCAAAATCAAAATTTGGGTAAAAAAATATATTAGTCGCAAGTTATTCACGAGCCTTATTCGCTTTGAAAATGTGTTAAAAAGTGATCTTTGCTCACCGTTCCGACAATAACTTTTGAACGGTAAGGAATTTTATGACGCGGCCTAAATGTTTTAAAAAGTACACAATCGTTGCTTGAATTTGCCCACAAATTCTGTATTTTTTCGAGGGATAACAAGAAAGTTATTGTCGTTTGTATTTGGCTGGGCGAGTTCCCAAAAATGTGGACTACAATTATGATCCGATAGAAGGGCGCAAAATTGGAAGTCTAATGTTTCGTTCACGAATTTTGCTTGGAAATATTTTTCCTATATCGCGAGTTCAATCATCTCAAAATCAAATCTTGGGTAAAAAAATACGTTAGTGGCAAGTTATTCACGAGCCTTATTTGCTTTGAAAATGTGTTAACGAGTGATCTTCGCTCGCAGTTCTGACAATAACTTTTGAACGGTAAGGAATTCTAAGACGCGGCATGATTGTTTTAGAAAGTACACAATCGGAGCTTGAATTTGACCTCAAATTCTGTATTTTTTTGAGTGAAATCAAGAAAGTTATTGTCGTTTGTATTTGGCCGAGCGAATTACCCGAAATGTGGATTACAATTATGAACCGGTAGAAGGGTGTAAAATTGGAAGTCTAATGTTTCATTCCCGAATTTTGCGTGGAAATATTTTTCCTATATCGCGAGATCAATCGTCTCAAAATCAAATCTTGGGTAAAAAAATACGTTAGTGGCAAGTTATTCACGACCCTTATTTGCTTTGAAAACGTGTTAACGAGTGATCTTCGCTCGCAGTTTCGACAATAACTTTTGAACGGTAAGGAATTCTAAGACGCGGCCTGAATGTTTTAGAAAGTACACAATCGGAGCTTGAATTTGACCACAAATTCTGTATTTTTTCGCGTGAAATCAAGAAAGTTATTGTCGTTTGTATTTGGCCGAGCGAATTACCCGAAATGTGGATTACAATTATGTGCCGGTAGAAGGGTGTAAAATTGGAAGTCTATTGTTTCATTCACGAATTTTGCGTGGAAATATTTTTCCTATATCGCGAGATCAATCGTCTCAAAATCATATTTTGGGTAAAAAAATACGTTAGTGGCAAGTTATTCACGAGCGTTATTCGCTTTGATAATGTGTTAAAAAGTGATCTTTGCTCACCGTTCCGACAATAACTTTTGAACGGCAAGGAATTCTAATTCGCGTCCTGAATGTTTTAAAATGTACACAATCGGAGTATGAATTTGGCCACAAATTCTGTATTTTTGCGAGGGAAATCAAGAAAGTTATGGTCATTTGTATTTGGCCGAGCGAATTACCAGAAATGTGGATTACAATTATGAGCCGGTATAAGGGTGTAAAATTGGAAGTCTAATGTTTCATTCATGAATTTTGCGTGGAAATGTTTTTCCTATATCGCGAGATCAATCTTCTCAAAATCATATTTTGGGTAAAAAAATACGTTAGTGGCAAGTTATTCACGAGCGTTATTCGCTTTGATAATGTGTTAAAAAGTGATCTTTGCTCACCGTTCCAACAATAGCTTTTGAAGGGCAAGGAATTCTATTTCGCGGCCTGAATGTTTTAAAATGTACACAATCGGATCATGAATTTGGCCAAAAATTCTGTATTTTTGCGAGGGAAATCAAGGAAGTTATTGTCGTTTGTATTTGGCCGAGCGAATTACCCGAAATGTGGATTACAATTATGAACCGGTAGAAGGGCGTAAAATTGGAAGTCTAATGTTTCATTCCCGAATTTTGCGTGGAAATATTTTTCCTATATCGCGTGATCAATCGTCTCAAAATCAAATCTTGGGTAAAAAAATACGTTAGTGGCAAGTTATTCACGACCCTTATTTGCTTTGAAAATGTGTTAACGAGTGATCTTCGCTCGCAGTTCTGACAATAACTTTTGAACGGTAAGGAATTCTAAGACGTGGCATGAATGTTTTAGAAAGTACACAATCGGAGCTTGAATTTGACCCCAAATTCTGTATTTTTTCGAGTGAAATCAAGAAAGTTATTGTCGTTTGTATTTGGCCGAGCGAATTACCCGAAATGTGGATTACAATTATGTGCCGGTAGAAGGGTGTAAAATTGGAAGTCTAATGTTTCATTCACGAATTTTGCGTGGAAATATTTTTCCTATATCGCGAGATCAATCGTCTCAAAATCATATTTTGGGTAAAAAAATACGTTAGTGGCAAGTTATTCACGAGCGTTATTCGCTTTGATAATGTGTTAAAAAGTAATCTTTGCTCACCGTTCCAACAATAACATTTGAAGGGCAAGGAATTCTATTTCGCGGCCTGAATGTTTTAAAATGTACACAATCGGATCATGAATTTGGCCACAAATTCTGTATTTTTGCGAGGGAAATCAAGAAAGTTATTGTCGTTTGTATTTGGCCGAGCGAATTACCCGAAATTTGGATTACAATTATGAACCGGTAGAAGGGCGTAAAATTGGAAGTCTAATGTTTCATTCCCGAATTTTACGTGGAAATATTTTTCCTATATTGCGAGATCAATCGTCTCAAAATCAAATCTTGGGTAAAAAAATACGTTAGTGGCAAGTTATTCACGACCCTTATTTGCTTTGAAAATGTGTTAACGAGTGATCTTCGCTCGCAGTTCTGACAATAACTTTTGAACGGTAAGGAATTCTAAGACGCGGCATGAATGTTTTAGAAAGTACACAATCGGAGCTTGAATTTGACCTCAAATTCTGTATTTTTTCGAGTGAAATCAAGAAAGTTATTGTCGTTTGTATTTAGCCGAGCGAATTACCCGAAATGTGGATTACAATTATGAACCGGTAGAAGGGTGTAAAATTGGAAGTCTAATGTTTCATTCACGAATTTTGCGTGGAAATATATTTCCTATATCGCGAGATCAATCGTCTCAAAATCATATTTTGGGTAAAAAAATACGTTAGTGGCAAGTTATTCACGAGCGTTATTCGCTTTGATAATGTGTTAAAAAGTGATCTTTGCTCACCGTTCCAACAATAACTTTTTAAGGGCAAGGAATTCTATTTCGCGGCCTGAATGTTTTAAAATGTACACAATCGGATCATGAATTTGGCCAAAAATTCTGTATTTTTTCGAGGGAAATCAAGAAAGTTATTGTCGTTTGTATTTGGCCGAGCGAATTACCCGAAATGTGGATTACAATTATGAACCGGTAGAAGGGCGTAAAATTGGAAGTCTAATGTTTCATTCCCGAATTTTGCGTGGAAATATTTTTCCTATATCGCGAGATCAATCGTCTCAAAATCAAATCTTGGGTAAAAAAATACTTTAGTGGCAAGTTATTCACGACCCTTATTTGCTTTGAAAATGTGTTAACGAGTGATCTTCGCTCGCAGTTCTGACAATAACTTTTGAACGGTAAGGAATTCTAAGACGCGGCATGAATGTGTTAGAAAGTACACAATCGGAGCTTGAATTTGACCTCAAATTCTGTATTTTTTCGAGTGAAATCAAGAAAGTTATTGTCATTTGTATTTCGCCGAGCGAATTACCCGAAATGTGGATTACAATTATGAACCGGTAGAAGGGTGTAAAATTGGAAGTCTAATGTTTCATTCCCGAATTTTGCGTGGAAATATTTTTCCTATATCGCGAGATCAATCGTCTCAAAATCAAGTCTTGGGTAAAAAAATACGTTAGTGGCAAGTTATTCACGACCCTTATTTGCTTTGAAAATGTGTTAACGAGTGATCTTCGCTCGTATTTCCGACAATAACTTTTGAACGGTAAGGAATTCTAAGACGCGGCCTGAATGTTTTAGAAAGTACACAATCGGAGCTTGAATTTGACCACAAATTCTGTATTTTTTCGAGTGAAATCAAGAAAGCTATTGTCGTTTGTATTTGGCCGAGCGAATTACCCGAAATGTGGATTACAATTATGTGCCGGTAGAAGGGTGTAAAATTGGAAGTCTAATGTTTCATTCACGAATTTTGCGTGGAAATATTTTTCCTATATCGCGAGATCAATCGTCTCAAAATCATATTTTGGGTAAAAAAATACGTTAGTGGCAAGTTATTCACGAGCGTTATTCGCTTTGATAATGTGTTAAAAAGTGATCTTTGCTCCCCGTTCCGACAATAACTTTTGAACGGCAAGGAATTCTAATTCGCGGCCTGAATGTTTTAAAATGTACACAATCGGAGCATGAATTTGGCCACAAATTATGTATTTTTGCGAGGGAAATCAAGAAAGTTATTGTCATTTGTATTTGGCCGAGCGAATTACCAGAAATGTGGATTACAATTATGAGCCGGTATAAGTGTGTAAAATTGGAAGTCTGATGTTTCATTCACGAATTTTGCGTGGAAATATTTTTCCTATATCGCGAGATCAATCATCTCAAAATCAAAATTTGGGTAAAAAAATATATTAGTCGCAAGTTATTCACGAGCCTTATTCGCTTTGAAAATGTGTTAAAAAGTGATCTTTGCTCACCGTTCCGACAATAACTTTTGAACGGTAAGGAATTTTATGACGCGGCCTAAATGTTTTAAAAAGTACACAATCGTTGCTTGAATTTGCCCACAAATTCTGTATTTTTTCGAGGGATATCAAGAAAGTTATTGTCGTTTGTATTAGGCTGGGCGAGTTCCCAAAAATGTGGACTACAATTATGATCCGATAGAAGGGCGTAAAATTGGAAGTCTAATGTTTCGTTCACGAATTTTGCTTGGAAATATTTTTCCTATATCACGAGGTCAATCATCTCAAAATCAAATCTTGGGTAAAAAAATACGTTAGTGGCAAGTTATTCACGAGCCTTATTTGCTTTGAAAATGTGTTAACGAGTGATCTTCGCTCGCAGTTCTGACAATAACTTTTGAACGGTAAGGAATTCTAAGACGCAGCATGAATGTTTTATAAAGTACACAATCGGAGCTTGAATTTGACGTCAAATTCTGTATTTTTTCGAGGGATATCAAGAAAGTTATTGTCGTTTGTATTTGGCTGGGCGAGTTCCCAAAAATGAGGACTACAATTATGATCCGATAGAAGGGCGTAAAATTGGAAGTCTAATGTTTCTTTCACGAATTTTGCTTGGAAATATTTTTCCTATATCGCGAGGTCAATCATCTCAAAATCAAATCTTGGGTAAAAAAATACGTTAGTGGCAAGTTATTCACGAGCCTTATTTGCTTTGAAAATGTGTTAACGAGTGATCTTCTCTCGCAGTTCTGACAATAACTTTTGAACGGTAAGGAATTCTAAGACGCGGCATGAATGTTTTAGAAAGTACACAATCGGAGCTTGAATTTGACCTCAAATTCTGTATTTTTTCGAGTGAAATCAAGAAAGTTATTGTCGTTTGTATTTGGCCGAGCGAATTACCCGAAATGTGGATTACAATTATGAACCGGTAGAAGGGTGTAAAATTGGAAGTCTAATGTTTCATTCCCGAATTTTGCGTGGAAATATTTTTCCTATATCGCGAGATCAATCGTCTCAAAATCAAATCTTGGGTAAAAAAATACGTTAGTGGCAAGTTATTCACGACCCTTATTTGCTTTGAAAATGTGTTAACGAGTGATCTTCGCTCGCAGTTCCGACAATAACTTTTGAACGGTAAGGAATTCTAAGACGCGGCCTGTATGTTTTAGAAAGTACACAATCGGAGCTTGAATTTGACCACAAATTCTGTATTTTTTCGAGTGAAATCAAGAAAGTTATTGTCGTTTGTATTTGGCCCAGCGAATTACCCGAAATGTGGATTACAATTATGTGCCGGTAGAAGGGTGTAAAATTGGAAGTCTAATGTTTCATTCACGAATTTTGCGTGGAAATATTTTTCCTATTTCGCGAGATCAATCGCCTCAAAATCATATTTTGGGTAAAAAAATACGTTAGTGGCAAGTTATTCACGAGCGTTATTCGCTTTGATAATGTGTTAAAAAGTGATATTTGCTCACCGTTCCGACAATAACTTTTGAACGGCAAGGAATTCTAATTCGCGGCCTGAATGTTTTAAAATGTACACAATCGGATCATGAATTTGGCCACAAATTCTGTATTTTTGCGAGGGAAATCAAGAAAGTTATTTTCGTTTGTATTTGGCCGAGCGAATTACCCTAAATGTGGATTACAATTATGAACCGGTAGAAGGGTGTAAAATTGGAAGTCTAAGGTTTCATTCCCGAATTTTGCGTGGAAATATTTTTCCTATATCGCGAGATCAATCGTCTCAAAATCAAATCTTGGGTAAAAAAATACGTTAGTGGCAAGTTATTCACGACCCTTATTTGCTTTGAAAATGTGTTAACGAGTGATCTTCGCTCGGAGTTTTGACAATAACTTTTGAACGGTAAGGAATTCTAAGACGCGGCATGAATGTTTTAGAAAGTACATAATCGGAGCTTGAATTTGACCTCAAATTCTGTATTTTTTCGAGGGAAATCAAGAAAGTTATTGTCGTTTGTATTTATCTGAGCGAATTACCCGAAATGTGGATTACAATTATGAACCGGTAGAAGGGTGTAAAATTGGAAGTCTAATGTTTCATTCACGAATTTTGCGTGGAAATATTTTTCCTATATCGCGAGATCAATCGTCTCAAAATCATATTTTGGGTAAAAAAATACGTTAGTGGCAAGTTATTCACGAGCGTTATTCGCTTTGATAATGTGTTAAAAAGTGATCTTTGCTCCCCGTTCCGACAATAACTTTTGAACGGCAAGGAATTCTAATTCGCGGCCTGAATGTTTTAAAATGTACACAATCGGAGCATGAATTTGGCCACAAATTATGTATTTTTGCGAGGGAAATCAAGAAAGTTATTGTCATTTGTATTTGGCCGAGCGAATTACCAGAAATGTGGATTACAATTATGAGCCGGTATAAGTGTGTAAAATTGGAAGTCTGATGTTTCATTCACGAATTTTGCGTGGAAATATTTTTCCTATATCGCGAGATCAATCATCTCAAAATCAAAATTTGGGTAAAAAAATATATTAGTCGCAAGTTATTCACGAGCCTTATTCGCTTTGAAAATGTGTTAAAAAGTGATCTTTGCTCACCGTTCCGACAATAACTTTTGAACGGTAAGGAATTTTATGACGCGGCCTAAATGTTTTAAAAAGTACACAATCGTTGCTTGAATTTGCCCACAAATTCTGTATTTTTTCGAGGGATATCAAGAAAGTTATTGTCGTTTGTATTAGGCTGGGCGAGTTCCCAAAAATGTGGACTACAATTATGATCCGATAGAAGGGCGTAAAATTGGAAGTCTAATGTTTCGTTCACGAATTTTGCTTGGAAATATTTTTCCTATATCACGAGGTCAATCATCTCAAAATCAAATCTTGGGTAAAAAAATACGTTAGTGGCAAGTTATTCACGAGCCTTATTTGCTTTGAAAATGTGTTAACGAGTGATCTTCGCTCGCAGTTCTGACAATAACTTTTGAACGGTAAGGAATTCTAAGACGCAGCATGAATGTTTTATAAAGTACACAATCGGAGCTTGAATTTGACCTCAAATTCTGTATTTTTTCGAGGGATATCAAGAAAGTTATTGTCGTTTGTATTTGGCTGGGCGAGTTCCCAAAAATGTGGACTACAATTATGATCCGATAGAAGGGCGTAAAATTGGAAGTCTAATGTTTCTTTCACGAATTTTGCTTGGAAATATTTTTCCTATATCGCGAGGTCAATCATCTCAAAATCAAATCTTGGGTAAAAAAATACGTTAGTGGCAAGTTATTCACGAGCCTTATTTGCTTTGAAAATGTGTTAACGAGTGATCTTCTCTCGCAGTTCTGACAATAACTTTTGAACGGTAAGGAATTCTAAGACGCGGCATGAATGTTTTAGAAAGTACACAATCGGAGCTTGAATTTGACCTCAAATTCTGTATTTTTTCGAGTGAAATCAAGAAAGTTATTGTCGTTTGTATTTGGCCGAGCGAATTACCCGAAATGTGGATTACAATTATGAACCGGTAGAAGGGTGTAAAATTGGAAGTCTAATGTTTCATTCCCGAATTTTGCGTGGAAATATTTTTCCTATATCGCGAGATCAATCGTCTCAAAATCAAATCTTGGGTAAAAAAATACGTTAGTGGCAAGTTATTCACGACCCTTATTTGCTTTGAAAATGTGTTAACGAGTGATCTTCGCTCGCAGTTCCGACAATAACTTTTGAACGGTAAGGAATTCTAAGACGCGGCCTGTATGTTTTAGAAAGTACACAATCGGAGCTTGAATTTGACCACAAATTCTGTATTTTTTCGAGTGAAATCAAGAAAGTTATTGTCGTTTGTATTTGGCCCAGCGAATTACCCGAAATGTGGATTACAATTATGTGCCGGTAGAAGGGTGTAAAATTGGAAGTCTAATGTTTCATTCACGAATTTTGCGTGGAAATATTTTTCCTATTTCGCGAGATCAATCGCCTCGAAATCATATTTTGGGTAAAAAAATACGTTAGTGGCAAGTTATTCACGAGCGTTATTCGCTTTGATAATGTGTTAAAAAGTGATATTTGCTCACCGTTCCGACAATAACTTTTGAACGGCAAGGAATTCTAATTCGCGGCCTGAATGTTTTAAAATGTACACAATCGGATCATGAATTTGGCCACAAATTCTGTATTTTTGCGAGGGAAATCAAGAAAGTTATTTTCGTTTGTATTTGGCCGAGCGAATTACCCTAAATGTGGATTACAATTATGAACCGGTAGAAGGGTGTAAAATTGGAAGTCTAAGGTTTCATTCCCGAATTTTGGTGGAAATATTTTTCCTATATCGCGAGATCAATCGTCTCAAAATCAAATCTTGGGTAAAAAAATACGTTAGTGGCAAGTTATTCACGACCCTTATTTGCTTTGAAAATGTGTTAACGAGTGATCTTCGCTCGGAGTTTTGACAATAACTTTTGAACGGTAAGGAATTCTAAGACGCGGCATGAATGTTTTAGAAAGTACATAATCGGAGCTTGAATTTGACCTCAAATTCTGTATTTTTTCGAGGGAAATCAAGAAAGTTATTGTCGTTTGTATTTATCTGAGCGAATTACCCGAAATGTGGATTACAATTATGAACCGGTAGAAGGGTGTAAAATTGGAAGTCTAATGTTTCATTCACGAATTTTGCGTGGAAATATTTTTCCTATATCGCGAGATCAATCGTCTCAAAATCATATTTTGGGTAAAAAAATACGTTAGTGGCAAGTTATTCACGAGCGTTATTCGCTTTGATAATGTGTTAAAAAGTGATCTTTGCTCCCCGTTCCGACAATAACTTTTGAACGGCAAGGAATTCTAATTCGCGGCCTGAATGTTTTAAAATGTACACAATCGGAGCATGAATTTGGCCACAAATTATGTATTTTTGCGAGGGAAATCAAGAAAGTTATTGTCATTTGTATTTGGCCGAGCGAATTATCAGAAATGTGGATTACAATTATGAGCCGGTATAAGTGTGTAAAATTGGAAGTCTGATGTTTCATTCACGAATTTTGCGTGGAAATATTTTTCCTATATCGCGAGATCAATCATCTCAAAATCAAAATTTGGGTAAAAAAATATATTAGTCGCAAGTTATTCACGAGCCTTATTCGCTTTGAAAATGTGTTAAAAAGTGATCTTTGCTCACCGTTCCGACAATAACTTTTGAACGGTAAGGAATTTTATGACGCGGCCTAAATGTTTTAAAAAGTACACAATCGTTGCTTGAATTTGCCCACAAATTCTGTATTTTTTCGAGGGATATCAAGAAAGTTATTGTCGTTTGTATTAGGCTGGGCGAGTTCCCAAAAATGTGGACTACAATTATGATCCGATAGAAGGGCGTAAAATTGGAAGTCTAATGTTTCGTTCACGAATTTTGCTTGGAAATATTTTTCCTATATCACGAGGTCAATCATCTCAAAATCAAATCTTGGGTAAAAAAATACGTTAGTGGCAAGTTATTCACGAGCCTTATTTGCTTTGAAAATGTGTTAACGAGTGATCTTCGCTCGCAGTTCTGACAATAACTTTTGAACGGCAAAGGAATTCTAAGACGCAGCATGAATGTTTTATAAAGTACACAATCGGAGCTTGAATTTGACCTCAAATTCTGTATTTTTTCGAGGGATATCAAGAAAGTTATTGTCGTTTGTATTTGGCTGGGCGAGTTCCCAAAAATGTGGACTACAATTATGATCCAATAGAAGGGCGTAAAATTGGAAGTCTAATGTTTCTTTCACGAATTTTGCTTGGAAATATTTTTCCTATATCGCGAGGTCAATCATCTCAAAATCAAATCTTGGGTAAAAAAATACGTTAGTGGCAAGTTATTCACGAGCCTTATTTGCTTTGAAAATGTGTTAACGAGTGATCTTCTCTCGCAGTTCTGACAATAACTTTTGAACGGTAAGGAATTCTAAGACGCGGCATGAATGTTTTAGAAAGTACACAATCGGAGCTTGAATTTGACCTCAAATTCTGTATTTTTTCGAGTGAAATCAAGAAAGTTATTGTCGTTTGTATTTGGCCGAGCGAATTACCCGAAATGTGGATTACAATTATGAACCGGTAGAAGGGTGTAAAATTGGAAGTCTAATGTTTCATTCCCGAATTTTGCGTGGAAATATTTTTCCTATATCGCGAGATCAATCGTCTCAAAATCAAATCTTGGGTAAAAAAATACGTTAGTGGCAAGTTATTCACGACCCTTATTTGCTTTGAAAATGTGTTAACGAGTGATCTTCGCTCGCAGTTCCGACAATAACTTTTGAACGGTAAGGAATTCTAAGACGCGGCCTGTATGTTTTAGAAAGTACACAATCGGAGCTTGAATTTGACCACAAATTCTGTATTTTTTCGAGTGAAATCAAGAAAGTTATTGTCGTTTGTATTTGGCCCAGCGAATTACCCGAAATGTGGATTACAATTATGTGCCGGTAGAAGGGTGTAAAATTGGAAGTCTAATGTTTCATTCACGAATTTTGCGTGGAAATATTTTTCCTATTTCGCGAGATCAATCGTCTCAAAATCATATTTTGGGTAAAAAAATACGTTAGTGGCAAGTTATTCACGAGCGTTATTCGCTTTGATAATGTGTTAAAAAGTGATATTTGCTCACCGTTCCGACAATAACTTTTGAACGGCAAGGAATTCTAATTCGCGGCCTGAATGTTTTAAAATGTACACAATCGGATCATGAATTTGGCCACAAATTCTGTATTTTTGCGAGGGAAATCAAGAAAGTTATTTTCGTTTGTATTTGGCCGAGCGAATTACCCTAAATGTGGATTACAATTATGAACCGGTAGAAGGGTGTAAAATTGGAAGTCTAAGGTTTCATTCCCGAATTTTGCGTGGAAATATTTTTCCTATATCGCGAGATCAATCGTCTCAAAATCAAATCTTGGGTAAAAAAATACGTTAGTGGCAAGTTATTCACGACCCTTATTTGCTTTGAAAATGTGTTAACGAGTGATCTTCGCTCGGAGTTTTGACAATAACTTTTGAACGGTAAGGAATTCTAAGACGCGGCATGAATGTTTTAGAAAGTACATAATCGGAGCTTGAATTTGACCTCAAATTCTGTATTTTTTCGAGGGAAATCAAGAAAGTTATTGTCGTTTGTATTTATCTGAGCGAATTACCCGAAATGTGGATTACAATTATGAACCGGTAGAAGGGTGTAAAATTGGAAGTCTAATGTTTCATTCCCGAATTTTGCGTGGAAATATTTTTCCTATATCGCGAGATCAATCGTCTCAAAATCAAATATTGGGTAAAAAAATACGTTAGTGGCAAGTTATTCACGACCCTTATTTGCTTTGAAAATGGGTTAACGAGTGATCTTCGCTCGCAGTTCTGACAATAACTTTTGAACGGTAAGGAATTCTAAGACGCGGCATGAATGTTTTAGAAAGTACACAATCGGAGCTTGAATTTGACCACAAATTCTGTATTTTTTCGAGTGAAATCAAGAAAGTTATTGTCGTTTGTATTTGGCCGAGCGAATTACCCGAAATGTGGATTACAATTATGTGCCGGTAGATGGGTTTAAAATTGGAAGTACAATGTTTCATTCACGAATTTTGCGTGGAAATATTTTTCCTATATCGCGAGATCAATCGTCTCAAAATCATATTTTGGGTAAAAAAATACGTTAGTGGCAAGTTATTCACGAGCGTTATTCGCTTTGATAATGTGTTAAAAAGTGATCTTTGCTCACCGTTCCAACAATAACTTTTGAAGGGCAAGGAATTCTATTTCGCGGCCTGAATGTTTTAAAATGTACACAATCGGATCATGAATTTGGCCACAAATTCTGTATTTTTGCGAGGGAAATCAAGAAAGTTATTGTCGTTTGTATTTGGCCGAGCGAATTACCCGAAATGTGGATTACAATTATGAACCGGTAGAAGGGCGTAAAATTGGAAGTCTAATGTTTCATTCACGAATTTTGCGTGGAAATATTTTTCCTATATCGCGAGATCAATCGTCTCAAAATCAAATCTTGGGTAAAAAAATACGTTAGTGGCAAGTTATTCACGACCCTTATTTGCTTTGAAAATGTGTTAACGAGTGATCTTCGCTCGCAGTTCTGACAATAACTTTTGAACGGTAAGGAATTCTAAGACGCGGCATGAATGTTTTAGAAAGTACACAATCGGAGCTTGAATTTGACCTCAAATTCTGTATTTTTTCGAGTGAAATCAAGAAAGTTATTGTCGTTTGTATTTAGCCGAGCGAATTACCCGAAATGTGGATTACAATTATGAACCGGTAGAAGGGTGTAAAATTGGAAGTCTAATGTTTCATTCCCGAATTTTGCGTGGAAATATTTTTCCTATATCGCGAGATCAATCGTCTCAAAATCAAATCTTGGGTACAAAAATACGTTAGTGGCAAGTTATTCACGACCCTTATTTGCTTTGAAAATGTGTTAACGAGTGATCTTCGCTCGCAGTTCTGACAATAACTTTTGAACGGTAAGGAATTCTAAGACGCGGCATGAATGTTTTAGAAAGTACACAATCGGAGCTTGAATTTGACCACAAATTCTGTATTTTTTTGAGTGAAATCAAGAAAGTTATTGTCGTTTGTATTTGGCCGAGCGAATTACCCGAAATGTGGATTACAATTATGTGCCGGTAGAAGGGTGTAAAATTGGAAGTCCAATGTTTCATTCACGAATTTTGCGTGGAAATATTTTTCCTATATCGCGAGATCAATCGTCTCAAAATCATATTTTGGGTAAAAAAATACGTTAGTGGCAAGTTATTCACGAGCGTTATTCGCTTTGATAATGTGTTAAAAAGTGATCTTTGCTCCCCGTTCCGACAATAACTTTTGAACGGCAAGGAATTCTAATTCGCGGCCTGAATGTTTTAAAATGTACACAATCGGAGCATGAATTTGGCCACAAATTCTGTATTTTTGCGAGGGAAATCAAGTAAGTTATTGTCATTTGTATTTGGCCGAGCGAATTACCAGAAATGTGGATTACAATTATGAGCCGGTATAAGGGTGTAAAATTGGAAGTCTGATGTTTCATTCACGAATTTTGCGTGGAAATATTTTTCCTATATCGCGAGATCAATCATCTCAAAATCAAAATTTGGGTAAAAAAATATATTAGTCGCAAGTTATTCACGAGCCTTATTCGCTTTGAAAATGTGTTAAAAAGTGATCTTTGCTCACCGTTCCGACAATAACTTTTGAACGGTAAGGAATTTTATGACGCGGCCTAAATGTTTTAAAAAGTACACAATCGTTGCTTGAATTTCCCACAAATTCTGTATTTTTTCGAGGGATATCAAGAAAGTTATTGTCGTTTGTATTTGGCTGGGCGAGTTCCCAAAAATGTGGATTACAATTATGATCCGATAGAAGGGCGTAAAATTGGAAGTCTAATGTTTCGTTCACGAATTTTGCGTGGAAATATTTTTCCTATATCGCGAGGTCAATCGTCTCAGAATCATATTTTGGGTAAAAAAATACGTTAGTGGCAAGTTATTCACGAGCGTTATTCGCTTTGATAATGTGTTAAAAAGTGATCTTTGCTCACCGTTCCAACAATAACTTTTGAAGGGCAAGGAATTCTATTTCGCGGCCTGAATGTTTTAAAATGTACACAATCGGATCATGAATTTGGCCACAAATTCTGTATTTTTGCGAGGGAAATCAAGAAAATTATTGTCGTTTGTATTTGGCCGAGCGAATTACCCGAAATGTGGATTACAATTATGAACCGGTAGAAGGGTGTAAAATTGGAAGTCTAATGTTTCATTCCCGAATTTTGCGTGGAAATATTTTTCCTATATCGCGAGATGAATCGTCTCAAAATCAAATCTTGGGTAAAAAAATACGTTAGTGGCAAGTTATTCACGACCCTTATTTGCTTTTAAAATGTGTTAACGAGTGATCTTCTCTCGCAGTTCCGACAATAACTTTTGAACGGTAAGGAATTCTAAGACGCGGCCTGAATGTTTTAGAAAGTACACAATCGGAGCTTGAATTTGACCACAAATTCTGTATTTTTTCGAGTGAAATCAAGAAAGTTATTGTCGTTTGTATTTGGCCGAGCGAATTACCCGAAATGTGGATTACAATTATGTGCCGGTAGAAGGGTGTAAAATTGGAAGTCCAATGTTTCATTCACGAATTTTGCGTGGAAATATTTTTCCTATATCGCGAGATCAATCGTCTCAAAATCATATTTTGGGTAAAAAAATACGTTAGTGGCAAGTTATTCACGAGCGTTATTCGCTTTGATAATGTGTTAAAAAGTGATCTTTGCTCCCCGTTCCGACAATAACTTTTGAACGGCAAGGAATTCTAATTCGCGGCCTGAATGTTTTAAAATGTACACAATCGGAGCATGAATTTGGCCACAAATTCTGTATTTTTGCGAGGGAAATCAAGTAAGTTATTGTCATTTGTATTTGGCCGAGCGAATTACCAGAAATGTGGATTACAATTATGAGCCGGTATAAGGGTGTAAAATTGGAAGTCTGATGTTTCATTCACGAATTTTGCGTGGAAATATTTTTCCTATATCGCGAGATCAATCATCTCAAAATCAAAATTTGGGTAAAAAAATATATTAGTCGCAAGTTATTCACGAGCCTTATTCGCTTTGAAAATGTGTTAAAAAGTGATCTTTGCTCACCGTTCCGACAATAACTTTTGAACGGTAAGGAATTTTATGACGCGGCCTAAATGTTTTAAAAAGTACACAATCGTTGCTTGAATTTGCCCACAAATTCTGTATTTTTTCGAGGGATATCAAGAAAGTTATTGTCGTTTGTATTTGGCTGGGCGAGTTCCCAAAAATGTGGATTACAATTATGATCCGATAGAAGGGCGTAAAATTGGAAGTCTAATGTTTCGTTCACGAATTTTGCGTGGAAATATTTTTCCTATATCGCGAGGTCAATCGTCTCAAAATCATATTTTGGGTAAAAAAATACGTTAGTGGCAAGTTATTCACGAGCGTTATTCGCTTTGATAATGTGTTAAAAAGTGATCTTTGCTCACCGTTCCAACAATAACTTTTGAAGGGCAAGGAATTCTATTTCGCGGCCTGAATGTTTTAAAATGTACACAATCGGATCATGAATTTGGCCACAAATTCTGTATTTTTGCGAGGGAAATCAAGAAAGTTATTGTCGTTTGTATTTGGCCGAGCGAATTACCCGAAATGTGGATTACAATTATGAACCGGTAGAAGGGTGTAAAATTGGAAGTCTAATGTTTCATTCCCGAATTTTGCGTGGAAATATTTTTCCTATATCGCGAGATCAATCGTCTCAAAATCAAATCTTGGGTAAAAAAATACGTTAGTGGCAAGTTATTCACGACCCTTATTTGCTTTGAAAATGGGTTAACGAGTGATCTTTGCTCGCAGTTCTGACAATAACTTTTGAACGGTAAGGAATTCTAAGACGCGGCATGAATGTTTTAGAAAGTACACAATCGGAGCTTGAATTTGACCACAAATTCTGTATTTTTTCGAGTGAAATCAAGAAAGTTATTGTCGTTTGTATTTGGCCGAGCGAATTACCCGAAATGTGGATTACAATTATGTGCCGGTAGAAGGGTGTAAAATTGGAAGTCCAATGTTTCATTCACGAATTTTGCGTGGAAATATTTTTCCTATATCGCGAGATCAATCGTCTCAAAATCAAATCTTGGGTAAAAAAATACGTTAGTGGCAAGTTATTCACGACCCTTATTTGCTTTGAAAATGTGTTAACGAGTGATCTTCGCTCGCAGTTCTGACAATAACTTTTGAACGGTAAGGAATTCTAAGACGCGGCATGAATGTTTTAGAAAGTACACAATCGGAGCTTGAATTTGACCTCAAATTCTGTATTTTTTCGAGTGAAATCAAGAAAGTTATTGTCGTTTGTATTTAGCCGAGCGAATAACCCGAAATGTGGATTACAATTATGAACTGGTAGAAGGGTGTAAAATTGGAAGTCTAATGTTTCATTCCCGAATTTTGCGCGGAAATATTTTTCCTATATCGCGAGATCAATCGTCTCAAAATCAAATCTTGGGTAAAAAAATACGTTAGTGGCAAGTTATTCACGACCCTTATTTGCTTTGAAAATGGGTTAACGAGTGATCTTCGCTCGCAGTTCTGACAATAACTTTTGAACGGTAAGGAATTCTAAGACGCGGCATGAATGTTTTAGAAAGTACACAATCGGAGCTTGAATTTGACCACAAATTCTGTATTTTTTCGAGTGAAATCAAGAAAGTTATTGTCGTTTGTATTTGGCCGAGCGAATTACCCGAAATGTGGATTACAATTATGTGCCGGTAGAAGGGTTTAAAATTGGAAGTCCAATGTTTCATTCACGAATTTTGCGTGGAAATATTTTTCCTATATCGCGAGATCAATCGTCTCAAAATCATATTTTGGGTAAAAAAATACGTTAGTGGCAAGTTATTCACGAGCGTTATTCGCTTTGATAATGTGTTAAAAAGTGATCTTTGCTCACCGTTCCAACAATAACTTTTGAAGGGCAAGGAATTCTAATTCGCGGCCTGAATGTTTTAAAATGTACACAATCGGATCATGAATTTGGCCACAAATTCTGTATTTTTGCGAGGGAAATCAAGAAAGTTATTTTCGTTTGTATTTGGCCGAGCGAATTACCCTAAATGTGGATTACAATTATGAACCGGTAGAAGGGTGTAAAATTGGAAGTCTAAGGTATCTTTCCCGAATTTTACGTGGAAATATTTTTCCTATATCGCGAGATCAATCGTCTCAAAATCAAATCTTGGGTAAAAAAATACGTTAGTGGCAAGTTATTCACGACCCTTATTTGCTTTGAAAATGTGTTAACGAGTGATCTTCGCTCGCAGTTCCGACAATAACTTTTGAACGGTAAGGAATTCTAAGACGCGGCCTGTATGTTTTAGAAAGTACACAATCGGAGCTTGAATTTGACCACAAATTCTGTATTTTTTCGAGTGAAATCAAGAAAGTTATTGTCGTTTGTATTTGGCCCAGCGAATTACCCGAAATGTGGATTACAATTATGTGCCGGTAGAAGGGTGTAAAATTGGAAGTCTAATGTTTCATTCACGAATTTTGCGTGGAAATATTTTTCCTATTTCGCGAGATCAATCGCCTCAAAATCATATTTTGGGTAAAAAAATACGTTAGTGGCAAGTTATTCACGAGCGTTATTCGCTTTGATAATGTGTTAAAAAGTGATATTTGCTCACCGTTCCGACAATAACTTTTGAACGGCAAGGAATTCTAATTCGCGGCCTGAATGTTTTAAAATGTACACAATCGGATCATGAATTTGGCCACAAATTCTGTATTTTTGCGAGGGAAATCAAGAAAGTTATTTTCGTTTGTATTTGGCCGAGCGAATTACCCTAAATGTGGATTACAATTATGAACCGGTAGAAGGGTGTAAAATTGGAAGTCTAAGGTTTCATTCCCGAATTTTGCGTGGAAATATTTTTCCTATATCGCGAGATCAATCGTCTCAAAATCAAATCTTGGGTAAAAAAATACGTTAGTGGCAAGTTATTCACGACCCTTATTTGCTTTGAAAATGTGTTAACGAGTGATCTTCGCTCGGAGTTTTGACAATAACTTTTGAACGGTAAGGAATTCTAAGACGCGGCATGAATGTTTTAGAAAGTACATAATCGGAGCTTGAATTTGACCTCAAATTCTGTATTTTTTCGAGGGAAATCAAGAAAGTTATTGTCGTTTGTATTTATCTGAGCGAATTACCCGAAATGTGGATTACAATTATGAACCGGTAGAAGGGTGTAAAATTGGAAGTCTAATGTTTCATTCACGAATTTTGCGTGGAAATATTTTTCCTATATCGCGAGATCAATCGTCTCAAAATCATATTTTGGGTAAAAAAATACGTTAGTGGCAAGTTATTCACGAGCGTTATTCGCTTTGATAATGTGTTAAAAAGTGATCTTTGCTCCCCGTTCCGACAATAACTTTTGAACGGCAAGGAATTCTAATTCGCGGCCTGAATGTTTTAAAATGTACACAATCGGAGCATGAATTTGGCCACAAATTATGTATTTTTGCGAGGGAAATCAAGAAAGTTATTGTCATTTGTATTTGGCCGAGCGAATTACCAGAAATGTGGATTACAATTATGAGCCGGTATAAGTGTGTAAAATTGGAAGTCTGATGTTTCATTCACGAATTTTGCGTGGAAATATTTTTCCTATATCGCGAGATCAATCATCTCAAAATCAAAATTTGGGTAAAAAAATATATTAGTCGCAAGTTATTCACGAGCCTTATTCGCTTTGAAAATGTGTTAAAAAGTGATCTTTGCTCACCGTTCCGACAATAACTTTTGAACGGTAAGGAATTTTATGACGCGGCCTAAATGTTTTAAAAAGTACACAATCGTTGCTTGAATTTGCCCACAAATTCTGTATTTTTTCGAGGGATATCAAGAAAGTTATTGTCGTTTGTATTAGGCTGGGCGAGTTCCCAAAAATGTGGACTACAATTATGATCCGATAGAAGGGCGTAAAATTGGAAGTCTAATGTTTCGTTCACGAATTTTGCTTGGAAATATTTTTCCTATATCACGAGGTCAATCATCTCAAAATCAAATCTTGGGTAAAAAAATACGTTAGTGGCAAGTTATTCACGAGCCTTATTTGCTTTGAAAATGTGTTAACGAGTGATCTTCGCTCGCAGTTCTGACAATAACTTTTGAACGGTAAGGAATTCTAAGACGCAGCATGAATGTTTTATAAAGTACACAATCGGAGCTTGAATTTGACCTCAAATTCTGTATTTTTTCGAGGGATATCAAGAAAGTTATTGTCGTTTGTATTTGGCTGGGCGAGTTCCCAAAAATGTGGACTACAATTATGATCCGATAGAAGGGCGTAAAATTGGAAGTCTAATGTTTCTTTCACGAATTTTGCTTGGAAATATTTTTCCTATATCGCGAGGTCAATCATCTCAAAATCAAATCTTGGGTAAAAAAATACGTTAGTGGCAAGTTATTCACGAGCCTTATTTGCTTTGAAAATGTGTTAACGAGTGATCTTCTCTCGCAGTTCTGACAATAACTTTTGAACGGTAAGGAATTCTAAGACGCGGCATGAATGTTTTAGAAAGTACACAATCGGAGCTTGAATTTGACCTCAAATTCTGTATTTTTTCGAGTGAAATCAAGAAAGTTATTGTCGTTTGTATTTGGCCGAGCGAATTACCCGAAATGTGGATTACAATTATGAACCGGTAGAAGGGTGTAAAATTGGAAGTCTAATGTTTCATTCCCGAATTTTGCGTGGAAATATTTTTCCTATATCGCGAGATCAATCGTCTCAAAATCAAATCTTGGGTAAAAAAATACGTTAGTGGCAAGTTATTCACGACCCTTATTTGCTTTGAAAATGTGTTAACGAGTGATCTTCGCTCGCAGTTCCGACAATAACTTTTGAACGGTAAGGAATTCTAAGACGCGGCCTGTATGTTTTAGAAAGTACACAATCGGAGCTTGAATTTGACCACAAATTCTGTATTTTTTCGAGTGAAATCAAGAAAGTTATTGTCGTTTGTATTTGGCCCAGCGAATTACCCGAAATGTGGATTACAATTATGTGCCGGTAGAAGGGTGTAAAATTGGAAGTCTAATGTTTCATTCACGAATTTTGCGTGGAAATATTTTTCCTATTTCGCGAGATCAATCGCCTCGAAATCATATTTTGGGTAAAAAAATACGTTAGTGGCAAGTTATTCACGAGCGTTATTCGCTTTGATAATGTGTTAAAAAGTGATATTTGCTCACCGTTCCGACAATAACTTTTGAACGGCAAGGAATTCTAATTCGCGGCCTGAATGTTTTAAAATGTACACAATCGGATCATGAATTTGGCCACAAATTCTGTATTTTTGCGAGGGAAATCAAGAAAGTTATTTTCGTTTGTATTTGGCCGAGCGAATTACCCTAAATGTGGATTACAATTATGAACCGGTAGAAGGGTGTAAAATTGGAAGTCTAAGGTTTCATTCCCGAATTTTGGTGGAAATATTTTTCCTATATCGCGAGATCAATCGTCTCAAAATCAAATCTTGGGTAAAAAAATACGTTAGTGGCAAGTTATTCACGACCCTTATTTGCTTTGAAAATGTGTTAACGAGTGATCTTCGCTCGGAGTTTTGACAATAACTTTTGAACGGTAAGGAATTCTAAGACGCGGCATGAATGTTTTAGAAAGTACATAATCGGAGCTTGAATTTGACCTCAAATTCTGTATTTTTTCGAGGGAAATCAAGAAAGTTATTGTCGTTTGTATTTATCTGAGCGAATTACCCGAAATGTGGATTACAATTATGAACCGGTAGAAGGGTGTAAAATTGGAAGTCTAATGTTTCATTCACGAATTTTGCGTGGAAATATTTTTCCTATATCGCGAGATCAATCGTCTCAAAATCATATTTTGGGTAAAAAAATACGTTAGTGGCAAGTTATTCACGAGCGTTATTCGCTTTGATAATGTGTTAAAAAGTGATCTTTGCTCCCCGTTCCGACAATAACTTTTGAACGGCAAGGAATTCTAATTCGCGGCCTGAATGTTTTAAAATGTACACAATCGGAGCATGAATTTGGCCACAAATTATGTATTTTTGCGAGGGAAATCAAGAAAGTTATTGTCATTTGTATTTGGCCGAGCGAATTACCAGAAATGTGGATTACAATTATGAGCCGGTATAAGTGTGTAAAATTGGAAGTCTGATGTTTCATTCACGAATTTTGCGTGGAAATATTTTTCCTATATCGCGAGATCAATCATCTCAAAATCAAAATTTGGGTAAAAAAATATATTAGTCGCAAGTTATTCACGAGCCTTATTCGCTTTGAAAATGTGTTAAAAAGTGATCTTTGCTCACCGTTCCGACAATAACTTTTGAACGGTAAGGAATTTTATGACGCGGCCTAAATGTTTTAAAAAGTACACAATCGTTGCTTGAATTTGCCCACAAATTCTGTATTTTTTCGAGGGATATCAAGAAAGTTATTGTCGTTTGTATTAGGCTGGGCGAGTTCCCAAAAATGTGGACTACAATTATGATCCGATAGAAGGGCGTAAAATTGGAAGTCTAATGTTTCGTTCACGAATTTTGCTTGGAAATATTTTTCCTATATCACGAGGTCAATCATCTCAAAATCAAATCTTGGGTAAAAAAATACGTTAGTGGCAAGTTATTCACGAGCCTTATTTGCTTTGAAAATGTGTTAACGAGTGATCTTCGCTCGCAGTTCTGACAATAACTTTTGAACGGCAAAGGAATTCTAAGACGCAGCATGAATGTTTTATAAAGTACACAATCGGAGCTTGAATTTGACCTCAAATTCTGTATTTTTTCGAGGGATATCAAGAAAGTTATTGTCGTTTGTATTTGGCTGGGCGAGTTCCCAAAAATGTGGACTACAATTATGATCCAATAGAAGGGCGTAAAATTGGAAGTCTAATGTTTCTTTCACGAATTTTGCTTGGAAATATTTTTCCTATATCGCGAGGTCAATCATCTCAAAATCAAATCTTGGGTAAAAAAATACGTTAGTGGCAAGTTATTCACGAGCCTTATTTGCTTTGAAAATGTGTTAACGAGTGATCTTCTCTCGCAGTTCTGACAATAACTTTTGAACGGTAAGGAATTCTAAGACGCGGCATGAATGTTTTAGAAAGTACACAATCGGAGCTTGAATTTGACCTCAAATTCTGTATTTTTTCGAGTGAAATCAAGAAAGTTATTGTCGTTTGTATTTGGCCGAGCGAATTACCCGAAATGTGGATTACAATTATGAACCGGTAGAAGGGTGTAAAATTGGAAGTCTAATGTTTCATTCCCGAATTTTGCGTGGAAATATTTTTCCTATATCGCGAGATCAATCGTCTCAAAATCAAATCTTGGGTAAAAAAATACGTTAGTGGCAAGTTATTCACGACCCTTATTTGCTTTGAAAATGTGTTAACGAGTGATCTTCGCTCGCAGTTCCGACAATAACTTTTGAACGGTAAGGAATTCTAAGACGCGGCCTGTATGTTTTAGAAAGTACACAATCGGAGCTTGAATTTGACCACAAATTCTGTATTTTTTCGAGTGAAATCAAGAAAGTTATTGTCGTTTGTATTTGGCCCAGCGAATTACCCGAAATGTGGATTACAATTATGTGCCGGTAGAAGGGTGTAAAATTGGAAGTCTAATGTTTCATTCACGAATTTTGCGTGGAAATATTTTTCCTATTTCGCGAGATCAATCGTCTCAAAATCATATTTTGGGTAAAAAAATACGTTAGTGGCAAGTTATTCACGAGCGTTATTCGCTTTGATAATGTGTTAAAAAGTGATATTTGCTCACCGTTCCGACAATAACTTTTGAACGGCAAGGAATTCTAATTCGCGGCCTGAATGTTTTAAAATGTACACAATCGGATCATGAATTTGGCCACAAATTCTGTATTTTTGCGAGGGAAATCAAGAAAGTTATTTTCGTTTGTATTTGGCCGAGCGAATTACCCTAAATGTGGATTACAATTATGAACCGGTAGAAGGGTGTAAAATTGGAAGTCTAAGGTTTCATTCCCGAATTTTGCGTGGAAATATTTTTCCTATATCGCGAGATCAATCGTCTCAAAATCAAATCTTGGGTAAAAAAATACGTTAGTGGCAAGTTATTCACGACCCTTATTTGCTTTGAAAATGTGTTAACGAGTGATCTTCGCTCGGAGTTTTGACAATAACTTTTGAACGGTAAGGAATTCTAAGACGCGGCATGAATGTTTTAGAAAGTACATAATCGGAGCTTGAATTTGACCTCAAATTCTGTATTTTTTCGAGGGAAATCAAGAAAGTTATTGTCGTTTGTATTTATCTGAGCGAATTACCCGAAATGTGGATTACAATTATGAACCGGTAGAAGGGTGTAAAATTGGAAGTCTAATGTTTCATTCCCGAATTTTGCGTGGAAATATTTTTCCTATATCGCGAGATCAATCGTCTCAAAATCAAATATTGGGTAAAAAAATACGTTAGTGGCAAGTTATTCACGACCCTTATTTGCTTTGAAAATGGGTTAACGAGTGATCTTCGCTCGCAGTTCTGACAATAACTTTTGAACGGTAAGGAATTCTAAGACGCGGCATGAATGTTTTAGAAAGTACACAATCGGAGCTTGAATTTGACCACAAATTCTGTATTTTTTCGAGTGAAATCAAGAAAGTTATTGTCGTTTGTATTTGGCCGAGCGAATTACCCGAAATGTGGATTACAATTATGTGCCGGTAGATGGGTTTAAAATTGGAAGTACAATGTTTCATTCACGAATTTTGCGTGGAAATATTTTTCCTATATCGCGAGATCAATCGTCTCAAAATCATATTTTGGGTAAAAAAATACGTTAGTGGCAAGTTATTCACGAGCGTTATTCGCTTTGATAATGTGTTAAAAAGTGATCTTTGCTCACCGTTCCAACAATAACTTTTGAAGGGCAAGGAATTCTATTTCGCGGCCTGAATGTTTTAAAATGTACACAATCGGATCATGAATTTGGCCACAAATTCTGTATTTTTGCGAGGGAAATCAAGAAAGTTATTGTCGTTTGTATTTGGCCGAGCGAATTACCCGAAATGTGGATTACAATTATGAACCGGTAGAAGGGCGTAAAATTGGAAGTCTAATGTTTCATTCACGAATTTTGCGTGGAAATATTTTTCCTATATCGCGAGATCAATCGTCTCAAAATCAAATCTTGGGTAAAAAAATACGTTAGTGGCAAGTTATTCACGACCCTTATTTGCTTTGAAAATGTGTTAACGAGTGATCTTCGCTCGCAGTTCTGACAATAACTTTTGAACGGTAAGGAATTCTAAGACGCGGCATGAATGTTTTAGAAAGTACACAATCGGAGCTTGAATTTGACCTCAAATTCTGTATTTTTTCGAGTGAAATCAAGAAAGTTATTGTCGTTTGTATTTAGCCGAGCGAATTACCCGAAATGTGGATTACAATTATGAACCGGTAGAAGGGTGTAAAATTGGAAGTCTAATGTTTCATTCCCGAATTTTGCGTGGAAATATTTTTCCTATATCGCGAGATCAATCGTCTCAAAATCAAATCTTGGGTACAAAAATACGTTAGTGGCAAGTTATTCACGACCCTTATTTGCTTTGAAAATGTGTTAACGAGTGATCTTCGCTCGCAGTTCTGACAATAACTTTTGAACGGTAAGGAATTCTAAGACGCGGCATGAATGTTTTAGAAAGTACACAATCGGAGCTTGAATTTGACCACAAATTCTGTATTTTTTTGAGTGAAATCAAGAAAGTTATTGTCGTTTGTATTTGGCCGAGCGAATTACCCGAAATGTGGATTACAATTATGTGCCGGTAGAAGGGTGTAAAATTGGAAGTCCAATGTTTCATTCACGAATTTTGCGTGGAAATATTTTTCCTATATCGCGAGATCAATCGTCTCAAAATCATATTTTGGGTAAAAAAATACGTTAGTGGCAAGTTATTCACGAGCGTTATTCGCTTTGATAATGTGTTAAAAAGTGATCTTTGCTCCCCGTTCCGACAATAACTTTTGAACGGCAAGGAATTCTAATTCGCGGCCTGAATGTTTTAAAATGTACACAATCGGAGCATGAATTTGGCCACAAATTCTGTATTTTTGCGAGGGAAATCAAGTAAGTTATTGTCATTTGTATTTGGCCGAGCGAATTACCAGAAATGTGGATTACAATTATGAGCCGGTATAAGGGTGTAAAATTGGAAGTCTGATGTTTCATTCACGAATTTTGCGTGGAAATATTTTTCCTATATCGCGAGATCAATCATCTCAAAATCAAAATTTGGGTAAAAAAATATATTAGTCGCAAGTTATTCACGAGCCTTATTCGCTTTGAAAATGTGTTAAAAAGTGATCTTTGCTCACCGTTCCGACAATAACTTTTGAACGGTAAGGAATTTTATGACGCGGCCTAAATGTTTTAAAAAGTACACAATCGTTGCTTGAATTTCCCACAAATTCTGTATTTTTTCGAGGGATATCAAGAAAGTTATTGTCGTTTGTATTTGGCTGGGCGAGTTCCCAAAAATGTGGATTACAATTATGATCCGATAGAAGGGCGTAAAATTGGAAGTCTAATGTTTCGTTCACGAATTTTGCGTGGAAATATTTTTCCTATATCGCGAGGTCAATCGTCTCAGAATCATATTTTGGGTAAAAAAATACGTTAGTGGCAAGTTATTCACGAGCGTTATTCGCTTTGATAATGTGTTAAAAAGTGATCTTTGCTCACCGTTCCAACAATAACTTTTGAAGGGCAAGGAATTCTATTTCGCGGCCTGAATGTTTTAAAATGTACACAATCGGATCATGAATTTGGCCACAAATTCTGTATTTTTGCGAGGGAAATCAAGAAAATTATTGTCGTTTGTATTTGGCCGAGCGAATTACCCGAAATGTGGATTACAATTATGAACCGGTAGAAGGGTGTAAAATTGGAAGTCTAATGTTTCATTCCCGAATTTTGCGTGGAAATATTTTTCCTATATCGCGAGATGAATCGTCTCAAAATCAAATCTTGGGTAAAAAAATACGTTAGTGGCAAGTTATTCACGACCCTTATTTGCTTTTAAAATGTGTTAACGAGTGATCTTCTCTCGCAGTTCCGACAATAACTTTTGAACGGTAAGGAATTCTAAGACGCGGCCTGAATGTTTTAGAAAGTACACAATCGGAGCTTGAATTTGACCACAAATTCTGTATTTTTTCGAGTGAAATCAAGAAAGTTATTGTCGTTTGTATTTGGCCGAGCGAATTACCCGAAATGTGGATTACAATTATGTGCCGGTAGAAGGGTGTAAAATTGGAAGTCCAATGTTTCATTCACGAATTTTGCGTGGAAATATTTTTCCTATATCGCGAGATCAATCGTCTCAAAATCATATTTTGGGTAAAAAAATACGTTAGTGGCAAGTTATTCACGAGCGTTATTCGCTTTGATAATGTGTTAAAAAGTGATCTTTGCTCCCCGTTCCGACAATAACTTTTGAACGGCAAGGAATTCTAATTCGCGGCCTGAATGTTTTAAAATGTACACAATCGGAGCATGAATTTGGCCACAAATTCTGTATTTTTGCGAGGGAAATCAAGTAAGTTATTGTCATTTGTATTTGGCCGAGCGAATTACCAGAAATGTGGATTACAATTATGAGCCGGTATAAGGGTGTAAAATTGGAAGTCTGATGTTTCATTCACGAATTTTGCGTGGAAATATTTTTCCTATATCGCGAGATCAATCATCTCAAAATCAAAATTTGGGTAAAAAAATATATTAGTCGCAAGTTATTCACGAGCCTTATTCGCTTTGAAAATGTGTTAAAAAGTGATCTTTGCTCACCGTTCCGACAATAACTTTTGAACGGTAAGGAATTTTATGACGCGGCCTAAATGTTTTAAAAAGTACACAATCGTTGCTTGAATTTGCCCACAAATTCTGTATTTTTTCGAGGGATATCAAGAAAGTTATTGTCGTTTGTATTTGGCTGGGCGAGTTCCCAAAAATGTGGATTACAATTATGATCCGATAGAAGGGCGTAAAATTGGAAGTCTAATGTTTCGTTCACGAATTTTGCGTGGAAATATTTTTCCTATATCGCGAGGTCAATCGTCTCAAAATCATATTTTGGGTAAAAAAATACGTTAGTGGCAAGTTATTCACGAGCGTTATTCGCTTTGATAATGTGTTAAAAAGTGATCTTTGCTCACCGTTCCAACAATAACTTTTGAAGGGCAAGGAATTCTATTTCGCGGCCTGAATGTTTTAAAATGTACACAATCGGATCATGAATTTGGCCACAAATTCTGTATTTTTGCGAGGGAAATCAAGAAAGTTATTGTCGTTTGTATTTGGCCGAGCGAATTACCCGAAATGTGGATTACAATTATGAACCGGTAGAAGGGTGTAAAATTGGAAGTCTAATGTTTCATTCCCGAATTTTGCGTGGAAATATTTTTCCTATATCGCGAGATCAATCGTCTCAAAATCAAATCTTGGGTAAAAAAATACGTTAGTGGCAAGTTATTCACGACCCTTATTTGCTTTGAAAATGGGTTAACGAGTGATCTTTGCTCGCAGTTCTGACAATAACTTTTGAACGGTAAGGAATTCTAAGACGCGGCATGAATGTTTTAGAAAGTACACAATCGGAGCTTGAATTTGACCACAAATTCTGTATTTTTTCGAGTGAAATCAAGAAAGTTATTGTCGTTTGTATTTGGCCGAGCGAATTACCCGAAATGTGGATTACAATTATGTGCCGGTAGAAGGGTGTAAAATTGGAAGTCCAATGTTTCATTCACGAATTTTGCGTGGAAATATTTTTCCTATATCGCGAGATCAATCGTCTCAAAATCAAATCTTGGGTAAAAAAATACGTTAGTGGCAAGTTATTCACGACCCTTATTTGCTTTGAAAATGTGTTAACGAGTGATCTTCGCTCGCAGTTCTGACAATAACTTTTGAACGGTAAGGAATTCTAAGACGCGGCATGAATGTTTTAGAAAGTACACAATCGGAGCTTGAATTTGACCTCAAATTCTGTATTTTTTCGAGTGAAATCAAGAAAGTTATTGTCGTTTGTATTTAGCCGAGCGAATAACCCGAAATGTGGATTACAATTATGAACTGGTAGAAGGGTGTAAAATTGGAAGTCTAATGTTTCATTCCCGAATTTTGCGCGGAAATATTTTTCCTATATCGCGAGATCAATCGTCTCAAAATCAAATCTTGGGTAAAAAAATACGTTAGTGGCAAGTTATTCACGACCCTTATTTGCTTTGAAAATGGGTTAACGAGTGATCTTCGCTCGCAGTTCTGACAATAACTTTTGAACGGTAAGGAATTCTAAGACGCGGCATGAATGTTTTAGAAAGTACACAATCGGAGCTTGAATTTGACCACAAATTCTGTATTTTTTCGAGTGAAATCAAGAAAGTTATTGTCGTTTGTATTTGGCCGAGCGAATTACCCGAAATGTGGATTACAATTATGTGCCGGTAGAAGGGTTTAAAATTGGAAGTCCAATGTTTCATTCACGAATTTTGCGTGGAAATATTTTTCCTATATCGCGAGATCAATCGTCTCAAAATCATATTTTGGGTAAAAAAATACGTTAGTGGCAAGTTATTCACGAGCGTTATTCGCTTTGATAATGTGTTAAAAAGTGATCTTTGCTCACCGTTCCAACAATAACTTTTGAAGGGCAAGGAATTCTAATTCGCGGCCTGAATGTTTTAAAATGTACACAATCGGATCATGAATTTGGCCACAAATTCTGTATTTTTGCGAGGGAAATCAAGAAAGTTATTTTCGTTTGTATTTGGCCGAGCGAATTACCCTAAATGTGGATTACAATTATGAACCGGTAGAAGGGTGTAAAATTGGAAGTCTAAGGTATCTTTCCCGAATTTTACGTGGAAATATTTTTCCTATATCGCGAGATCAATCGTCTCAAAATCAAATCTTGGGTAAAAAAATACGTTAGTGGCAAGTTATTCACGACCCTTATTTGCTTTGAAAATGTGTTAACGAGTGATCTTCGCTCGGAGTTCTGACAATAACTTTTGAACGGTAAGGAATTCTAAGACGCGGCATGAATGTTTTAGAAAGTACATAATCGGAGCTTGAATTTGACCTCAAATTCTGTATTTTTTCGAGTGAAATCAAGAAAGTTATTGTCGTTTGTATTTAGCTGAGCGAATTACCCGAAATGTGGATTACAATTATGAACCGGTAGAAGGGTGAAAAATTGGAAGTCTAATGTTTCATTCCCGAATTTTGCGTGGAAATATTTTTCCTATATCGCGAGATCAATCGTCTCAAAATCAAATCTTGGGTAAAAAAATACGTTAGTGGCAAGTTATTCACGACCCTTATTTGCTTTGAAAATGGGTTAACGAGTGATCTTCGCTCGCAGTTCTGACAATAACTTTTGAACGGTAAGGAATTCTAAGACGCGGCATGAATGTTTTAGAAAGTACACAATCGGAGCTTGAATTTGACCACAAATTCTGTATTTTTTCGAGTGAAATCAAGAAAGTTATTGTCGTTTGTATTTGGCCGAGCGAATTACCCGAAATGTGGATTACAATTATGTGCCGGTAGAAGGGTGTAAAATTGGAAGTCCAATGTTTCATTCACGAATTTTGCGTGGAAATATTTTTCCTATATCGCGAGATCAATCGTCTCAAAATCATATTTTGGGTAAAAAAATACGTTAGTGGCAAGTTATTCACGAGCGTTATTCGCTTTGATAATGTGTTAAAAAGAGATCTTTGCTCACCGTTCCAACAATAACTTTTGAAGGGCAAGGAATTCTATTTCGCGGCCTGAATGTTTTAAAATGTACACAATCGGATCATGAATTTGGCCACAAATTCTGTATTTTTGCGAGGGAAATCAAGAAAGTTATTGTCGTTTGTATTTGGCCGAGCGAATTACCCGAAATGTGGATTACAATTATGAACCGGTAGAAGGGCGTAAAATTGGAAGTCTAATGTTTCATTCCCGAATTTTGCGTGGAAATATTTTTCCTATATCGCGAGATCAATCGTCTCAAAATCAAATCTTGGGTAAAAAAATACGTTAGTGGCAAGTTATTCACGACCCTTATTTGCTTTGAAAATGTGTTAACGAGTGATCTTCGCTCGCAGTTCTGACAATAACTTTTGAACGGTAAGGAATTCTAAGACGCGGCATGAATGTTTTAGAAAGTACACAATCGGAGCTTGAATTTGACCTCAAATTCTGTATTTTTTCGAGTGAAATCAAGAAAGTTATTGTCGTTTGTATTTAGCCGAGCGAATTACCCGAAATGTGGATTACAATTATGAACTGGTAGAAGGGTGTAAAATTGGAAGTCTAATGTTTCATTCCCGAATTTTGCGCGGAAATATTTTTCCTATATCGCGAGATCAATCGTCTCAAAATCAAATCTTGGGTAAAAAAATACGTTAGTGGCAAGTTATTCACGACCCTTATTTGCTTTGAAAATGGGTTAACGAGTGATCTTCGCTCGCAGTTCTGACAATAACTTTTGAACGGTAAGGAATTCTAAGACGCGGCATGAATGTTTTAGAAAGTACACAATCGGAGCTTGAATTTGACCACAAATTCTGTATTTTTTCGAGTGAAATCAAGAAAGTTATTGTCGTTTGTATTTGGCCGAGCGAATTACCCGAAATGTGGATTACAATTATGTGCCGGTAGAAGGGTGTAAAATTGGAAGTCCAATGTTTCATTCACGAATTTTGCGTGGAAATATTTTTCCTATATCGCGAGATCAATCGTCTCAAAATCATATTTTGGGTAAAAAAATACGTTAGTGGCAAGTTATTCACGAGCGTTATTCGCTTTGATAATGTGTTAAAAAGAGATCTTTGCTCACCGTTCCAACAATAACTTTTGAAGGGCAAGGAATTCTATTTCGCGGCCTGAATGTTTTAAAATGTACACAATCGGATCATGAATTTGGCCACAAATTCTGTATTTTTGCGAGGGAAATCAAGAAAGTTATTGTCGTTTGTATTTGGCCGAGCGAATTACCCGAAATGTGGATTACAATTATGAACCGGTAGAAGGGCGTAAAATTGGAAGTCTAATGTTTCCTTCCCGAATTTTGCGTGGAAATATTTTTCCTATATCGCGAGATCAATCGTCTCAAAATCAAATCTTGGGTAAAAAAATACGTTAGTGGCAAGTTATTCACGACCCTTATTTGCTTTGAAAATGTGTTAACGAGTGATCTTCGCTCGCAGTTCTGACAATAACTTTTGAACGGTAAGGAATTCTAAGACGCGGCATGAATGTTTTAGAAAGTACACAATCGGAGCTTGAATTTGACCTCAAATTCTGTATTTTTTCGAGTGAAATCAAGAAAGTTATTGTCGTTTGTATTTAGCCGAGCGAATAACCCGAAATGTGGATTACAATTATGAACTGGTAGAAGGGTGTAAAATTGGAAGTCTAATGTTTCATTCCCGAATTTTGCGCGGAAATATTTTTCCTATATCGCGAGATCAATCGTCTCAAAATCAAATCTTGGGTAAAAAAATACGTTAGTGGCAAGTTATTCACGACCCTTATTTGCTTTGAAAATGGGTTAACGAGTGATCTTCGCTCGCAGTTCTGACAATAACTTTTGAACGGTAAGGAATTCTAAGACGCGGCATGAATGTTTTAGAAAGTACACAATCGGAGCTTGAATTTGACCACAAATTCTGTATTTTTTCGAGTGAAATCAAGAAAGTTATTGTCGTTTGTATTTGGCCGAGCGAATTACCCGAAATGTGGATTACAATTATGTGCCGGTAGAAGGGTTTAAAATTGGAAGTCCAATGTTTCATTCACGAATTTTGCGTGGAAATATTTTTCCTATATCGCGAGATCAATCGTCTCAAAATCATATTTTGGGTAAAAAAATACGTTAGTGGCAAGTTATTCACGAGCGTTATTCGCTTTGATAATGTGTTAAAAAGTGATCTTTGCTCACCGTTCCAACAATAACTTTTGAAGGGCAAGGAATTCTAATTCGCGGCCTGAATGTTTTAAAATGTACACAATCGGATCATGAATTTGGCCACAAATTCTGTATTTTTGCGAGGGAAATCAAGAAAGTTATTTTCGTTTGTATTTGGCCGAGCGAATTACCCTAAATGTGGATTACAATTATGAACCGGTAGAAGGGTGTAAAATTGGAAGTCTAAGGTATCTTTCCCGAATTTTACGTGGAAATATTTTTCCTATATCGCGAGATCAATCGTCTCAAAATCAAATCTTGGGTAAAAAAATACGTTAGTGGCAAGTTATTCACGACCCTTATTTGCTTTGAAAATGTGTTAACGAGTGATCTTCGCTCGGAGTTCTGACAATAACTTTTGAACGGTAAGGAATTCTAAGACGCGGCATGAATGTTTTAGAAAGTACATAATCGGAGCTTGAATTTGACCTCAAATTCTGTATTTTTTCGAGTGAAATCAAGAAAGTTATTGTCGTTTGTATTTAGCTGAGCGAATTACCCGAAATGTGGATTACAATTATGAACCGGTAGAAGGGTGAAAAATTGGAAGTCTAATGTTTCATTCCCGAATTTTGCGTGGAAATATTTTTCCTATATCGCGAGATCAATCGTCTCAAAATCAAATCTTGGGTAAAAAAATACGTTAGTGGCAAGTTATTCACGACCCTTATTTGCTTTGAAAATGGGTTAACGAGTGATCTTCGCTCGCAGTTCTGACAATAACTTTTGAACGGTAAGGAATTCTAAGACGCGGCATGAATGTTTTAGAAAGTACACAATCGGAGCTTGAATTTGACCACAAATTCTGTATTTTTTCGAGTGAAATCAAGAAAGTTATTGTCGTTTGTATTTGGCCGAGCGAATTACCCGAAATGTGGATTACAATTATGTGCCGGTAGAAGGGTGTAAAATTGGAAGTCCAATGTTTCATTCACGAATTTTGCGTGGAAATATTTTTCCTATATCGCGAGATCAATCGTCTCAAAATCATATTTTGGGTAAAAAAATACGTTAGTGGCAAGTTATTCACGAGCGTTATTCGCTTTGATAATGTGTTAAAAAGAGATCTTTGCTCACCGTTCCAACAATAACTTTTGAAGGGCAAGGAATTCTATTTCGCGGCCTGAATGTTTTAAAATGTACACAATCGGATCATGAATTTGGCCACAAATTCTGTATTTTTGCGAGGGAAATCAAGAAAGTTATTGTCGTTTGTATTTGGCCGAGCGAATTACCCGAAATGTGGATTACAATTATGAACCGGTAGAAGGGCGTAAAATTGGAAGTCTAATGTTTCATTCCCGAATTTTGCGTGGAAATATTTTTCCTATATCGCGAGATCAATCGTCTCAAAATCAAATCTTGGGTAAAAAAATACGTTAGTGGCAAGTTATTCACGACCCTTATTTGCTTTGAAAATGTGTTAACGAGTGATCTTCGCTCGCAGTTCTGACAATAACTTTTGAACGGTAAGGAATTCTAAGACGCGGCATGAATGTTTTAGAAAGTACACAATCGGAGCTTGAATTTGACCTCAAATTCTGTATTTTTTCGAGTGAAATCAAGAAAGTTATTGTCGTTTGTATTTAGCCGAGCGAATTACCCGAAATGTGGATTACAATTATGAACTGGTAGAAGGGTGTAAAATTGGAAGTCTAATGTTTCATTCCCGAATTTTGCGCGGAAATATTTTTCCTATATCGCGAGATCAATCGTCTCAAAATCAAATCTTGGGTAAAAAAATACGTTAGTGGCAAGTTATTCACGACCCTTATTTGCTTTGAAAATGGGTTAACGAGTGATCTTCGCTCGCAGTTCTGACAATAACTTTTGAACGGTAAGGAATTCTAAGACGCGGCATGAATGTTTTAGAAAGTACACAATCGGAGCTTGAATTTGACCACAAATTCTGTATTTTTTCGAGTGAAATCAAGAAAGTTATTGTCGTTTGTATTTGGCCGAGCGAATTACCCGAAATGTGGATTACAATTATGTGCCGGTAGAAGGGTGTAAAATTGGAAGTCCAATGTTTCATTCACGAATTTTGCGTGGAAATATTTTTCCTATATCGCGAGATCAATCGTCTCAAAATCATATTTTGGGTAAAAAAATACGTTAGTGGCAAGTTATTCACGAGCGTTATTCGCTTTGATAATGTGTTAAAAAGAGATCTTTGCTCACCGTTCCAACAATAACTTTTGAAGGGCAAGGAATTCTATTTCGCGGCCTGAATGTTTTAAAATGTACACAATCGGATCATGAATTTGGCCACAAATTCTGTATTTTTGCGAGGGAAATCAAGAAAGTTATTGTCGTTTGTATTTGGCCGAGCGAATTACCCGAAATGTGGATTACAATTATGAACCGGTAGAAGGGCGTAAAATTGGAAGTCTAATGTTTCCTTCCCGAATTTTGCGTGGAAATATTTTTCCTATATCGCGAGATCAATCGTCTCAAAATCAAATCTTGGGTAAAAAAATACGTTAGTGGCAAGTTATTCACGACCCTTATTTGCTTTGAAAATGTGTTAACGAGTGATCTTCGCTCGCAGTTCTGACAATAACTTTTGAACGGTAAGGAATTCTAAGACGCGGCATGAATGTTTTAGAAAGTACACAATCGGAGCTTGAATTTGACCTCAAATTCTGTATTTTTTCGAGTGAAATCAAGAAAGTTATTGTCGTTTGTATTTAGCCGAGCGAATAACCCGAAATGTGGATTACAATTATGAACTGGTAGAAGGGTGTAAAATTGGAAGTCTAATGTTTCATTCCCGAATTTTGCGCGGAAATATTTTTCCTATATCGCGAGATCAATCGTCTCAAAATCAAATCTTGGGTAAAAAAATACGTTAGTGGCAAGTTATTCACGACCCTTATTTGCTTTGAAAATGGGTTAACGAGTGATCTTCGCTCGCAGTTCTGACAATAACTTTTGAACGGTAAGGAATTCTAAGACGCGGCATGAATGTTTTAGAAAGTACACAATCGGAGCTTGAATTTGACCACAAATTCTGTATTTTTTCGAGTGAAATCAAGAAAGTTATTGTCGTTTGTATTTGGCCGAGCGAATTACCCGAAATGTGGATTACAATTATGTGCCGGTAGAAGGGTTTAAAATTGGAAGTCCAATGTTTCATTCACGAATTTTGCGTGGAAATATTTTTCCTATATCGCGAGATCAATCGTCTCAAAATCATATTTTGGGTAAAAAAATACGTTAGTGGCAAGTTATTCACGAGCGTTATTCGCTTTGATAATGTGTTAAAAAGTGATCTTTGCTCACCGTTCCAACAATAACTTTTGAAGGGCAAGGAATTCTAATTCGCGGCCTGAATGTTTTAAAATGTACACAATCGGATCATGAATTTGGCCACAAATTCTGTATTTTTGCGAGGGAAATCAAGAAAGTTATTTTCGTTTGTATTTGGCCGAGCGAATTACCCTAAATGTGGATTACAATTATGAACCGGTAGAAGGGTGTAAAATTGGAAGTCTAAGGTATCTTTCCCGAATTTTACGTGGAAATATTTTTCCTATATCGCGAGATCAATCGTCTCAAAATCAAATCTTGGGTAAAAAAATACGTTAGTGGCAAGTTATTCACGACCCTTATTTGCTTTGAAAATGTGTTAACGAGTGATCTTCGCTCGGAGTTCTGACAATAACTTTTGAACGGTAAGGAATTCTAAGACGCGGCATGAATGTTTTAGAAAGTACATAATCGGAGCTTGAATTTGACCTCAAATTCTGTATTTTTTCGAGTGAAATCAAGAAAGTTATTGTCGTTTGTATTTAGCTGAGCGAATTACCCGAAATGTGGATTACAATTATGAACCGGTAGAAGGGTGAAAAATTGGAAGTCTAATGTTTCATTCCCGAATTTTGCGTGGAAATATTTTTCCTATATCGCGAGATCAATCGTCTCAAAATCAAATCTTGGGTAAAAAAATACGTTAGTGGCAAGTTATTCACGACCCTTATTTGCTTTGAAAATGGGTTAACGAGTGATCTTCGCTCGCAGTTCTGACAATAACTTTTGAACGGTAAGGAATTCTAAGACGCGGCATGAATGTTTTAGAAAGTACACAATCGGAGCTTGAATTTGACCACAAATTCTGTATTTTTTCGAGTGAAATCAAGAAAGTTATTGTCGTTTGTATTTGGCCGAGCGAATTACCCGAAATGTGGATTACAATTATGTGCCGGTAGAAGGGTGTAAAATTGGAAGTCCAATGTTTCATTCACGAATTTTGCGTGGAAATATTTTTCCTATATCGCGAGATCAATCGTCTCAAAATCATATTTTGGGTAAAAAAATACGTTAGTGGCAAGTTATTCACGAGCGTTATTCGCTTTGATAATGTGTTAAAAAGAGATCTTTGCTCACCGTTCCAACAATAACTTTTGAAGGGCAAGGAATTCTATTTCGCGGCCTGAATGTTTTAAAATGTACACAATCGGATCATGAATTTGGCCACAAATTCTGTATTTTTGCGAGGGAAATCAAGAAAGTTATTGTCGTTTGTATTTGGCCGAGCGAATTACCCGAAATGTGGATTACAATTATGAACCGGTAGAAGGGCGTAAAATTGGAAGTCTAATGTTTCATTCCCGAATTTTGCGTGGAAATATTTTTCCTATATCGCGAGATCAATCGTCTCAAAATCAAATCTTGGGTAAAAAAATACGTTAGTGGCAAGTTATTCACGACCCTTATTTGCTTTGAAAATGTGTTAACGAGTGATCTTCGCTCGCAGTTCTGACAATAACTTTTGAACGGTAAGGAATTCTAAGACGCGGCATGAATGTTTTAGAAAGTACACAATCGGAGCTTGAATTTGACCTCAAATTCTGTATTTTTTCGAGTGAAATCAAGAAAGTTATTGTCGTTTGTATTTAGCCGAGCGAATTACCCGAAATGTGGATTACAATTATGAACTGGTAGAAGGGTGTAAAATTGGAAGTCTAATGTTTCATTCCCGAATTTTGCGCGGAAATATTTTTCCTATATCGCGAGATCAATCGTCTCAAAATCAAATCTTGGGTAAAAAAATACGTTAGTGGCAAGTTATTCACGACCCTTATTTGCTTTGAAAATGGGTTAACGAGTGATCTTCGCTCGCAGTTCTGACAATAACTTTTGAACGGTAAGGAATTCTAAGACGCGGCATGAATGTTTTAGAAAGTACACAATCGGAGCTTGAATTTGACCACAAATTCTGTATTTTTTCGAGTGAAATCAAGAAAGTTATTGTCGTTTGTATTTGGCCGAGCGAATTACCCGAAATGTGGATTACAATTATGTGCCGGTAGAAGGGTGTAAAATTGGAAGTCCAATGTTTCATTCACGAATTTTGCGTGGAAATATTTTTCCTATATCGCGAGATCAATCGTCTCAAAATCATATTTTGGGTAAAAAAATACGTTAGTGGCAAGTTATTCACGAGCGTTATTCGCTTTGATAATGTGTTAAAAAGAGATCTTTGCTCACCGTTCCAACAATAACTTTTGAAGGGCAAGGAATTCTATTTCGCGGCCTGAATGTTTTAAAATGTACACAATCGGATCATGAATTTGGCCACAAATTCTGTATTTTTGCGAGGGAAATCAAGAAAGTTATTGTCGTTTGTATTTGGCCGAGCGAATTACCCGAAATGTGGATTACAATTATGAACCGGTAGAAGGGCGTAAAATTGGAAGTCTAATGTTTCCTTCCCGAATTTTGCGTGGAAATATTTTTCCTATATCGCGAGATCAATCGTCTCAAAATCAAATCTTGGGTAAAAAAATACGTTAGTGGCAAGTTATTCACGACCCTTATTTGCTTTGAAAATGTGTTAACGAGTGATCTTCGCTCGCAGTTCTGACAATAACTTTTGAACGGTAAGGAATTCTAAGACGCGGCATGAATGTTTTAGAAAGTACACAATCGGAGCTTGAATTTGACCTCAAATTCTGTATTTTTTCGAGTGAAATCAAGAAAGTTATTGTCGTTTGTATTTAGCCGAGCGAATTACCCGAAATGTGGATTACAATTATGAACTGGTAGAAGGGTGTAAAATTGGAAGTCTAATGTTTCATTCCCGAATTTTGCGCGGAAATATTTTTCCTATATCGCGAGATCAATCGTCTCAAAATCAAATCTTGGGTAAAAAAATACGTTAGTGGCAAGTTATTCACGACCCTTATTTGCTTTGAAAATGGGTTAACGAGTGATCTTCGCTCGCAGTTCTGACAATAACTTTTGAACGGTAAGGAATTCTAAGACGCGGCATGAATGTTTTAGAAAGTACACAATCGGAGCTTGAATTTGACCACAAATTCTGTATTTTTTCGAGTGAAATCAAGAAAGTTATTGTCGTTTGTATTTGGCCGAGCGAATTACCCGAAATGTGGATTACAATTATGTGCCGGTAGAAGGGTGTAAAATTGGAAGTCCAATGTTTCATTCACGAATTTTGCGTGGAAATATTTTTCCTATATCGCGAGATCAATCGTCTCAAAATCATATTTTGGGTAAAAAAATACGTTAGTGGCAAGTTATTCACGAGCGTTATTCGCTTTGATAATGTGTTAAAAAGAGATCTTTGCTCACCGTTCCAACAATAACTTTTGAAGGGCAAGGAATTCTATTTCGCGGCCTGAATGTTTTAAAATGTACACAATCGGATCATGAATTTGGCCACAAATTCTGTATTTTTGCGAGGGAAATCAAGAAAGTTATTGTCGTTTGTATTTGGCCGAGCGAATTACCCGAAATGTGGATTACAATTATGAACCGGTAGAAGGGCGTAAAATTGGAAGTCTATTGTTTCATTCCCGAATTTTGCGTGGAAATATTTTTCCTATATCGCGAGATCAATCGTCTCAAAATCAAATCTTGGGTAAAAAAATACGTTAGTGGCAAGTTATTCACGACCCTTATTTGCTTTGAAAATGTGTTAACGAGTGATCTTCGCTCGCAGTTCTGACAATAACTTTTGAACGGTAAGGAATTCTAAGACGCGGCATGAATGTTTTAGAAAGTACACAATCGGAGCTTGAATTTGACCTCAAATTCTGTATTTTTTCGAGTGAAATCAAGAAAGTTATTGTCGTTTGTATTTAGCCGAGCGAATTACCCGAAATGTGGATTACAATTATGAACCGGTAGAAGGGCGTAAAATTGGAAGTCTAATGTTTCATTCACGAATTTTGCGTGGAAATATTTTTCCTATATCGCGAGATCAATCGTCTCAAAATCATATTTTGGGTAAAAAAATACGCTAGTGGCAAGTTATTCACGAGCGTTATTCGCTTTGATAATGTGTTAAAAAGTGATCTTTGCTCACCGTTCCGACAATAACTTTTGAACGGCAAGGAATTCTAATTCGCGGCCTGAATGTTTTAAAATGTACACAATAGGAGCATGAATTTGGCCACAAATTCTGTATTTTTGCGAGGGAAATCAAGAAAGTTATTGTCATTTGTATTTGGCCGAGCGAATTACCAGAAATGTGGATTACAATTATGAGCCGGTATAAGGGTGTAAAATTGGAAGTCTAATGTTTCATTCACGAATTTTGCGTGGAAATATTTTTCCTATATCGCGAGATCAATCGTCTCAAAATCATATTTTGGGTAAAAAAATACGTTAGTGGCAAGTTATTCACGAGCGTTATTCGCATTGATAATGTGTTAAAAAGTGATCTTTGCTCACCGTTCCAACAATAACTTTTGAAGGGCAAGGAATTCTAATTCGCGGCCTGAATGTTTTAAAATGTACACAATCGGATCATGAATTTGGCCACAAATTCTGTATTTTTGCGAGGGAAATCAAGAAAGTTATTTTCGTTTGTATTTGGCCGAGCGAATTACCCTAAATGTGGATTACAATTATGAACCGGTAGAAGGGTGTAAAATTGGAAGTCTAAGGTTTCATTCCCGAATTTTGCGTGGAAATATTTTTCCTATATCGCGAGATCAATCGTCTAAAAATCAAATCTTGGGTAAAAAAATACGTTAGTAGCAAGTTATTCACGACCCTTATTTGCTTTGAAAATGTGTTAACGAGTGATCTTCGCTCGGAGTTCTGATAATAACTTTTGAACGGTAAGGAATTCTAAGACGCGGCATGAATGTTTTAGAAAGTACATAATCGGAGCTTGAATTTGACCTCAAATTCTGTATTTTTTCGAGTGAAATCAAGAAAGTTATTGTCGTTTGTATTTAGCTGAGCGAATTACCCGAAATGTGGATTACAATTATGAACCGGTAGAAGGGTGTAAAATTGGAAGTCTAATGTTTCATTCCCGAATTTTGCGTGGAAATATTTTTCCTATATCGCGAGATCAATCGTCTCAAAATCAAATCTTGGGTAAAAAAATACGTTAGTGGCAAGTTATTCACGACCCTTATTTGCTTTGAAAATGGGTTAACGAGTGATCTTCGCTCGCAGTTCTGACAATAACTTTTGAACGGTAAGGAATTCTAAGACGCGGCATGAATGTTATAGAAAGTACACAATCGGAGCTTGAATTTGACCACAAATTCTGTATTTTTTCGAGTGAAATCAAGAAAGTTATTGTCGTTTGTATTTGGCCGAGCGAATTACCCGAAATGTGGATTACAATTATGTGCCGGTAGAAGGGTGTAAAATTGGAAGTCCAATGTTTCATTCACGAATTTTGCGTGGAAATATTTTTCCTATATCGCGAGATCAATCGTCTCAAAATCATATTTTGGGTAAAAAAATACGTTAGTGGCAAGCTATTCACGAGCGTTATTCGCTTTGATAATGTGTTAAAAAGTGATCTTTGCTCACCGTTCCAACAATAACTTTTGAAGGGCAAGGAATTCTATTTCGCGGCCTGAATGTTTTAAAATGTACACAATCGGATCATGAATTTGGCCACAAATTCTGTATTTTTGCGAGGGAAATCAATAAAGTTATTGTCGTTTGTATTTGGCCGAGCGAATTACCCGAAATGTGGATTACAATTATGAACCGGTAGAAGGGCGTAAAATTGGAAGTCTAATGTTTCATTCCCGAATTTTGCGTTGAAATATTTTTCCTATATCGCGAGATCAATCGTCTCAAAATCAAATCTTGGGTAAAAAAATACGTTAGTGGCAAGTTATTCACGACCCTTATTTGCTTTGAAAATGTGTTAACGAGTGATCTTCGCTCGCAGTTCTGACAATAACTTTTGAACGGTAAGGAATTCTAAGACGCGGCATGAATGTTTTAGAAAGTACACAATCGGAGCTTGAATTTGACCTCAAATTCTGTATTTTTTCGAGTGAAATCAAGAAAGTTATTGTCGTTTGTATTTAGCCGAGCGAATTACCCGAAATGTGGATTACAATTATGAACCGGTAGAAGGGTGTAAAATTGGAAGTCTAATGTTTCATTCCCGAATTTTGCGTGGAAATATTTTTCCTATATCGCGAGATCAATCGTCTCAAAATCAAATCTTGGGTAAAAAAATACGTTAGTGGCAAGTTATTCACGACCCTTATTTGCTTTGAAAATGTGTTAACGAGTGATCTTCGCTCGCAGTTCTGACAATAACTTTTGAACTGTAAGGAATTCTAAGACGCGGCATGAATGTTTTAGAAAGTACACAATCGGAGCTTGAATTTGACCTCAAATTCTGTATTTTTTCGAGTGAAATCAAGAAAGTTATTGTCGTTTGTATTTAGCCGAGCGAATTACCCGAAATGTGGATTACAATTATGAACCGGTAGAAGGGCGTAAAATTGGAAGTCTAATGTTTCATTCACGAATTTTGCGTGGAAATATTTTTCCTATATCGCGAGATCAATCGTCTCAAAATCATATTTTGGGTAAAAAAATACGCTAGTGGCAAGTTATTCACGAGCGTTATTCGCTTTGATAATGTGTTAAAAAGTGATCTTTGCTCACCGTTCCGACAATAACTTTTGAACGGCAAGGAATTCTAATTCGCGGCCTGAATGTTTTAAAATGTACACAATAGGAGCATGAATTTGGCCACAAATTCTGTATTTTTGCGAGGGAAATCAAGAAAGTTATTGTCATTTGTATTTGGCCGAGCGAATTACCAGAAATGTGGATTACAATTATGAGCCGGTATAAGGGTGTAAAATTGGAAGTCTAATGTTTCATTCACGAATTTTGCGTGGAAATATTTTTCCTATATCGCGAGATCAATCGTCTCAAAATCATATTTTGGGTAAAAAAATACGTTAGTGGCAAGTTATTCACGAGCGTTATTCGCATTGATAATGTGTTAAAAAGTGATCTTTGCTCACCGTTCCAACAATAACTTTTGAAGGGCAAGGAATTCTAATTCGCGGCCTGAATGTTTTAAAATGTACACAATCGGATCATGAATTTGGCCACAAATTCTGTATTTTTGCGAGGGAAATCAAGAAAGTTATTTTCGTTTGTATTTGGCCGAGCGAATTACCCTAAATGTGGATTACAATTATGAACCGGTAGAAGGGTGTAAAATTGGAAGTCTAAGGTTTCATTCCCGAATTTTGCGTGGAAATATTTTTCCTATATCGCGAGATCAATCGTCTAAAAATCAAATCTTGGGTAAAAAAATACGTTAGTAGCAAGTTATTCACGACCCTTATTTGCTTTGAAAATGTGTTAACGAGTGATCTTCGCTCGGAGTTCTGATAATAACTTTTGAACGGTAAGGAATTCTAAGACGCGGCATGAATGTTTTAGAAAGTACATAATCGGAGCTTGAATTTGACCTCAAATTCTGTATTTTTTCGAGTGAAATCAAGAAAGTTATTGTCGTTTGTATTTAGCTGAGCGAATTACCCGAAATGTGGATTACAATTATGAACCGGTAGAAGGGTGTAAAATTGGAAGTCTAATGTTTCATTCCCGAATTTTGCGTGGAAATATTTTTCCTATATCGCGAGATCAATCGTCTCAAAATCAAATCTTGGGTAAAAAAATACGTTAGTGGCAAGTTATTCACGACCCTTATTTGCTTTGAAAATGGGTTAACGAGTGATCTTCGCTCGCAGTTCTGACAATAACTTTTGAACGGTAAGGAATTCTAAGACGCGGCATGAATGTTATAGAAAGTACACAATCGGAGCTTGAATTTGACCACAAATTCTGTATTTTTTCGAGTGAAATCAAGAAAGTTATTGTCGTTTGTATTTGGCCGAGCGAATTACCCGAAATGTGGATTACAATTATGTGCCGGTAGAAGGGTGTAAAATTGGAAGTCCAATGTTTCATTCACGAATTTTGCGTGGAAATATTTTTCCTATATCGCGAGATCAATCGTCTCAAAATCATATTTTGGGTAAAAAAATACGTTAGTGGCAAGCTATTCACGAGCGTTATTCGCTTTGATAATGTGTTAAAAAGTGATCTTTGCTCACCGTTCCAACAATAACTTTTGAAGGGCAAGGAATTCTATTTCGCGGCCTGAATGTTTTAAAATGTACACAATCGGATCATGAATTTGGCCACAAATTCTGTATTTTTGCGAGGGAAATCAATAAAGTTATTGTCGTTTGTATTTGGCCGAGCGAATTACCCGAAATGTGGATTACAATTATGAACCGGTAGAAGGGCGTAAAATTGGAAGTCTAATGTTTCATTCCCGAATTTTGCGTTGAAATATTTTTCCTATATCGCGAGATCAATCGTCTCAAAATCAAATCTTGGGTAAAAAAATACGTTAGTGGCAAGTTATTCACGACCCTTATTTGCTTTGAAAATGTGTTAACGAGTGATCTTCGCTCGCAGTTCTGACAATAACTTTTGAACGGTAAGGAATTCTAAGACGCGGCATGAATGTTTTAGAAAGTACACAATCGGAGCTTGAATTTGACCTCAAATTCTGTATTTTTTCGAGTGAAATCAAGAAAGTTATTGTCGTTTGTATTTAGCCGAGCGAATTACCCGAAATGTGGATTACAATTATGAACCGGTAGAAGGGTGTAAAATTGGAAGTCTAATGTTTCATTCCCGAATTTTGCGTGGAAATATTTTTCCTATATCGCGAGATCAATCGTCTCAAAATCAAATCTTGGGTAAAAAAATACGTTAGTGGCAAGTTATTCACGACCCTTATTTGCTTTGAAAATGTGTTAACGAGTGATCTTCGCTCTCAGTTCTGACAATAACTTTTGAACGGTAAGGAATTCTAAGACGCGGCATGAATGTTTTAGAAAGTACACAATCGGAGCTTGAATTTGACCTCAAATTCTGTATTTTTTCGAGTGAAATCAAGAAAGTTATTGTCGTTTGTATTTAGCCGAGCGAATTACCCGAAATGTGGATTACAATTATGAACCGGTAGAAGGGTGTAAAATTGGAAGTCTAATGTTTCATTCACGAATTTTGCGTGGAAATATTTTTCCTATATCGCGAGATCAATCGTCTCAAAATCAAATCTTGGGTAAAAAAATACGTTAGTGGCAAGTTATTCACGACCCTTATTTGCTTTGAAAATGTGTTAACGAGTGATCTTCGCTCGCAGTTCTGACAATAACTTTTGAACGGTAAGGAATTCTAAGACGCGGCATGAATGTTTTAGAAAGTACACAATCGGAGCTTGAATTTGACCTCAAATTCTGTATTTTTTCGAGTGAAATCAAGAAAGTTATTGTCGTTTGTATTTAGCCGAGCGAATTACCCGAAATGTGGATTACAATTATGAACCGGTAGAATGGTGTAAAATTGGAAGTCTAATGTTTCATTCCCGAATTTTGCGTGGAAATATTTTTCCTATATCGCGAGATCAATCGTCTCAAAATCAAATCTTGGGTAAAAAAATACGTTAGTGGCAAGTTATTCACGACCCTTATTTGCTTTGAAAATGTGTTAACGAGTGATCTTCGCTCTCAGTTCTGACAATAACTTTTGAACGGTAAGGAATTCTAAGACGCGGCATGAATGTTTTAGAAAGTACACAATCGGAGCTTGAATTTGACCTCAAATTCTGTATTTTTTCGAGTGAAATCAAGAAAGTTATTGTCGTTTGTATTTAGCCGAGCGAATTACCCGAAATGTGGATTACAATTATGAACCGGTAGAAGGGTGTAAAATTGGAAGTCTAATGTTTCATTCACGAATTTTGCGTGGAAATATTTTTCCTATATCGCGAGATCAATCGTCTCAAAATCAAATCTTGGGTAAAAAAATACGTTAGTGGCAAGTTATTCACGACCCTTATTTGCTTTGAAAATGTGTTAACGAGTGATCTTCTCTCGCAGTTCCGACAATAACTTTTGAACGGTAAGGAATTCTAAGACGCGGCCTGAATGTTTTAGAAAGTACACAATCGGAGCTTGAATTTGACCACAAATTCTGTATTTTTTCGAGCGAAATCAAGAAAGTTATTGTCGTTTGTATTTGGCCGAGCGAATTACCCGAAATGTGGATTACAATTATGTGCCGGTAGAAGGGTGTAAAATTGGAAGTCTAATGTTTCATTCACGAATTTTGCGTGGAAATATGTTTCCTATATCGCGAGATCAATCGTCTCAAAATCATATTTTGGGTAAAAAAATACGCTCGTGGCAAGTTATTCACGAGCGTTATTCGCTTTGATAATGTGTTAAAAAGTGATCTTTGCTCACCGTTCCGACAATAACTTTTGAACGGCAAGGAATTCTAATTCGCGGCCGGAATGTTTTAAAATGTACACAATAGGAGCATGAATTTGGCCACAAATTCTGTATTTTTGCGAGGGAAATCACGAAAGTTATTGTCATTTGTATTTGGCCGAGCGAATTACCAGAAATGTGGATTACAATTATGAGCCGGTATAAGGGTGTAAAATTGGAAGTCTAATGTTTCATTCACGAATTTTGCGTGGAAATATTTTTCCTATATCGCGAGATCAATCGTCTCAAAATCATATTTTGGGTAAAAAAATACGTTAGTGGCAAGTTATTCACGAGCGTTATTCGCATTGATAATGTGTTAAAAAGTGATCTTTGCTCACCGTTCCAACAATAACTTTTGAAGGGCAAGGAATTCTAATTCGCAGCCTGAATGTTTTAAAATGTACACAATCGGATCATGAATTTGGCCACAAATTCTGTATTTTTGCGAGGGAAATCAAGAAAGTTATTTTCGTTTGTATTTGGCCGAGCGAATTACCCTAAATGTGGATTACAATTATGAACCGGTAGAAGGGTGTAAAATTGGAAGTCTAAGGTTTCTTTCCCGAATTTTGCGTGGAAATATTTTTCCTATATCGCGAGATCAATCGTCTCAAAATCAAATCTTGGGTAAAAAAATACGTTAGTGGCAAGTTATTCATGACCCTTATTTGCTTTGAAAATGTGTTAACGAGTGATCTTCGCTCGGAGTTCTGACAATAACTTTTGAACGGTAAGGAATTCTTAGACGCGGCATGAATGTTTTAGAAAGTACATAGTCAGAGCTTGAATTTGACCTCAAATTCTGTATTTTTTCGAGTGAAATCAAGAAAGTTATTGTCGTTTGTATTTAGCTGAGCGAATTACCCGAAATGTGGATTACAATTATGAACCGGTAGAAGGGTGTAAAATTGGAAGTCTAAAGTTTCATTCCAGAATTTTGCGTGGAAATATTTTTCCTATATCGCGAGATCAATCGTCTCAAAATGAAATCTTGGGTAAAAAAATACGTTAGTGGCAAGTTATTCACGACCCTTATTTGCTTTGAAAATGGGTTAACGAGTGATCTTCGCTCGCAGTTCTGACAATAACTTTTGAACGGTAAGGAATTATAAGACGCGGCATGAATGTTTTAGAAAGTACACAATCGGAGCTTGAATTTGACCACAAATTCTGTATTTTTTCGAGTGAAATCAAGAAAGTTATTGTCGTTTGTATTTGGCCGAGCGAATTACCCGAAATGTGGATTACAATTATGTGCCGGTAGAAGGGTGTAAAATTGGAAGTCCAATGTTTCATTCACGAATTTTGCGTGGAAATATTTTTCCTATATCGCGAGATCAATCGTCTCAAAATCATATTTTGGGTAAAAAAATACGTTAGTGGCAAGTTATTCACGAGCGTTATTCGCTTTGATAATGTGTTAAAAAGTGATCTTTGCTCACCGTTCCAACAATAACTTTTGAAGGGCAAGGAATTCTATTTCGCGGCCTGAATGTTTTAAAATGTACACAATCGGATCATGAATTTGGCCACAAATTCTGTATTTTTGCGAGGGAAATCAAGAAAATTATTGTCGTTTGTATTTGGCCGAGCGAATTACCCGAAATGTGGATTACAATTATGAACCGGTAGAAGGGCGTAAAATTGGAAGTCTAATGTTTCATTCCCGAATTTTGCGTGGAAATATTTTTCCTATATCGCGAGATCAATCGTCTCAAAATCAAATCTTGGGTAAAAAAATACGTTAGTGGCAAGTTATTCACGACCCTTATTTGCTTTGAAAATGTGTTAACGAGTGATCTTCGCTCTCAGTTCTGACAATAACTTTTGAACGGTAAGGAATTCTAAGACGCGGCATGAATGTTTTAGAAAGTACACAATCGGAGCTTGAATTTGACCTCAAATTCTGTATTTTTTCGAGTGAAATCAAGAAAGTTATTGTCGTTTGTATTTAGCCGAGCGAATTACCCGAAATGTGGATTACAATTATGAACCGGTAGAAGGGTGTAAAATTGGAAGTCTAATGTTTCATTCACGAATTTTGCGTGGAAATATTTTTCCTATATCGCGAGATCAATCGTCTCAAAATCAAATCTTGGGTAAAAAAATACGTTAGTGGCAAGTTATTCACGACCCTTATTTGCTTTGAAAATGTGTTAACGAGTGATCTTCTCTCGCAGTTCCGACAATAACTTTTGAACGGTAAGGAATTCTAAGACGCGGCCTGAATGTTTTAGAAAGTACACAATCGGAGCTTGAATTTGACCACAAATTCTGTATTTTTTCGAGCGAAATCAAGAAAGTTATTGTCGTTTGTATTTGGCCGAGCGAATTACCCGAAATGTGGATTACAATTATGTGCCGGTAGAAGGGTGTAAAATTGGAAGTCTAATGTTTCATTCACGAATTTTGCGTGGAAATATGTTTCCTATATCGCGAGATCAATCGTCTCAAAATCATATTTTGGGTAAAAAAATACGCTCGTGGCAAGTTATTCACGAGCGTTATTCGCTTTGATAATGTGTTAAAAAGTGATCTTTGCTCACCGTTCCGACAATAACTTTTGAACGGCAAGGAATTCTAATTCGCGGCCTGAATGTTTTAAAATGTACACAATAGGAGCATGAATTTGGCCACAAATTCTGTATTTTTGCGAGGGAAATCACGAAAGTTATTGTCATTTGTATTTGGCCGAGCGAATTACCAGAAATGTGGATTACAATTATGAGCCGGTATAAGGGTGTAAAATTGGAAGTCTAATGTTTCATTCACGAATTTTGCGTGGAAATATTTTTCCTATATCGCGAGATCAATCGTCTCAAAATCATATTTTGGGTAAAAAAATACGTTAGTGGCAAGTTATTCACGAGCGTTATTCGCATTGATAATGTGTTAAAAAGTGATCTTTGCTCACCGTTCCAACAATAACTTTTGAAGGGCAAGGAATTCTAATTCGCAGCCTGAATGTTTTAAAATGTACACAATCGGATCATGAATTTGGCCACAAATTCTGTATTTTTGCGAGGGAAATCAAGAAAGTTATTTTCGTTTGTATTTGGCCGAGCGAATTACCCTAAATGTGGATTACAATTATGAACCGGTAGAAGGGTGTAAAATTGGAAGTCTAAGGTTTCTTTCCCGAATTTTGCGTGGAAATATTTTTCCTATATCGCGAGATCAATCGTCTCAAAATCAAATCTTGGGTAAAAAAATACGTTAGTGGCAAGTTATTCATGACCCTTATTTGCTTTGAAAATGTGTTAACGAGTGATCTTCGCTCGGAGTTCTGACAATAACTTTTGAACGGTAAGGAATTCTTCGACGCGGCATGAATGTTTTAGAAAGTACATAGTCAGAGCTTGAATTTGACCTCAAATTCTGTATTTTTTCGAGTGAAATCAAGAAAGTTATTGTCGTTTGTATTTAGCTGAGCGAATTACCCGAAATGTGGATTACAATTATGAACCGGTAGAAGGGTGTAAAATTGGAAGTCTAAAGTTTCATTCCAGAATTTTGCGTGGAAATATTTTTCCTATATCGCGAGATCAATCGTCTCAAAATGAAATCTTGGGTAAAAAAATACGTTAGTGGCAAGTTATTCACGACCCTTATTTGCTTTGAAAATGGGTTAACGAGTGATCTTCGCTCGCAGTTCTGACAATAACTTTTGAACGGTAAGGAATTATAAGACGCGGCATGAATGTTTTAGAAAGTACACAATCGGAGCTTGAATTTGACCACAAATTCTGTATTTTTTCGAGTGAAATCAAGAAAGTTATTGTCGTTTGTATTTGGCCGAGCGAATTACCCGAAATGTGGATTACAATTATGTGCCGGTAGAAGGGTGTAAAATTGGAAGTCCAATGTTTCATTCACGAATTTTGCGTGGAAATATTTTTCCTATATCGCGAGATCAATCGTCTCAAAATCATATTTTGGGTAAAAAAATACGTTAGTGGCAAGTTATTCACGAGCGTTATTCGCTTTGATAATGTGTTAAAAAGTGATCTTTGCTCACCGTTCCAACAATAACTTTTGAAGGGCAAGGAATTCTATTTCGCGGCCTGAATGTTTTAAAATGTACACAATCGGATCATGAATTTGGCCACAAATTCTGTATTTTTGCGAGGGAAATCAAGAAAATTATTGTCGTTTGTATTTGGCCGAGCGAATTACCCGAAATGTGGATTACAATTATGAACCGGTAGAAGGGCGTAAAATTGGAAGTCTAATGTTTCATTCCCGAATTTTGCGTGGAAATATTTTTCCTATATCGCGAGATCAATCGTCTCAAAATCAAATCTTGGGTAAAAAAATACGTTAGTGGCAAGTTATTCACGACCCTTATTTGCTTTGAAAATGTGTTAACGAGTGATCTTCGCTCGCAGTTCTGACAATAACTTTTGAACGGTAAGGAATTCTAAGACGCGGCATGAATGTTTTAGAAAGTACACAATCGGAGCTTGAATTTGACCTCAAATTCTGTATTTTTTCGAGTGAAATCAAGAAAGTTATTGTCGTTTGTATTTAGCCGAGCGAATTACCCGAAATGTGGATTACAATTATGAACCGGTAGAAGGGTGTAAAATTGGAAGTCTAATGTTTCATTCCCGAATTTTGCGTGGAAATATTTTTCCTATATCGCGAGATCAATCGTCTCAAAATCAAATCTTGGGTAAAAAAATACGTTAGTGGCAAGTTATTCACGACCCTTATTTGCTTTGAAAATGTGTTAACGAGTGATCTTCGCTCGCAGTTCTGACAATAACTTTTGAACGGTAAGGAATTCTAAGACGCGGCATGAATGTTTTAGAAAGTACACAATCGGAGCTTGAATTTGACCTCAAATTCTGTATTTTTTCGAGTGAAATCAAGAAAGTTATTGTCGTTTGTATTTAGCCGAGCGAATTACCCGAAATGTGGATTACAATTATGAACCGGTAGAAGGGTGTAAAATTGGAAGTCTAATGTTTCATTCACGAATTTTGCGTGGAAATATTTTTCCTATATCGCGAGATCAATCGTCTCAAAATCATATTTTGGGTAAAAAAATACGTTAGTGGCAAGTTATTCACGAGCGTTATTCGCTTTGATAATGTGTTAAAAAGTGATCTTTGCTCACCGTTCCAACAATAACTTTTGAAGGGCAAGGAATTCTATTTCGCGGCCTGAATGTTTTAAAATGTACACAATCGGATCATGAATTTGGCCACAAATTCTGTATTTTTGCGAGGGAAATCAAGAAAGTTATTGTCGTTTGTATTTGGCCGAGCGAATTACCCGAAATGTGGATTACAATTATGAACCGGTAGAAGGGCGTAAAATTGGAAGTCTAATGTTTCATTCCCGAATTTTGCGTGGAAATATTTTTCCTATATCTCGAGATCAATCGTCTCAAAATCAAATCTTGGGTAAAAAAATACGTTAGTGGCAAGTTATTCACGACCCTTATTTGCTTTGAAAATGGGTTAACGAGTGATCTTCGCTCGCAGTTCTGACAATAACTTTTGAACGGTAAGGAATTCTAAGACGCGGCATGAATGTTTTAGAAAGTACACTATCGGAGCTTGAATTTGACCACAAATTCTGTATTTTTTCGAGTGAAATCAAGAAAGTTATTGTCGTTTGTATTTGGCCGAGCGAATTACCCGAAATGTGGATTACAATTATGTGCCGGTAGAAGGGTGTAAAATTGGAAGTCTAATGTTTCATTCACGAATTTTGTGTGGAAATATTTTTCCTATATCGCGAGATCAATCGTCTCAAAATCATATTTTGGGTAAAAAAATAAGCTAGTGGCAAGTTATTCACGAGCGTTATTCGCTTTGATAATGTGTTAAAAAGTGATCTTTGCTCACCGTTCCGACAATAACTTTTGAACGGCAAGGAATTCTAATTCGCAGCCTGAATGTTTTAAAATGTACACAATCGGATCATGAATTTGGCCACAAATTCTGTATTTTTGCGAGGGAAATCAAGAAAATTATTGTCGTTTGTATTTGGCCGAGCGAATTACCCGAAATGTGGATTACAATTATGAACCGGTAGAAGGGCGTAAAATTGGAAGTCTAATGTTTCATTCCCGAATTTTGCGTGGAAATATTTTTCCTATATCGCGAGATCAATCGTCTCAAAATCAAATCTTGGGTAAAAAAATACGTTAGTGGCAAGTTATTCACGACCCTTATTTGCTTTGAAAATGTGTTAACGAGTGATCTTCGCTCTCAGTTCTGACAATAACTTTTGAACGGTAAGGAATTCTAAGACGCGGCATGAATGTTTTAGAAAGTACACAATCGGAGCTTGAATTTGACCTCAAATTCTGTATTTTTTCGAGTGAAATCAAGAAAGTTATTGTCGTTTGTATTTAGCCGAGCGAATTACCCGAAATGTGGATTACAATTATGAACCGGTAGAAGGGTGTAAAATTGGAAGTCTAATGTTTCATTCACGAATTTTGCGTGGAAATATTTTTCCTATATCGCGAGATCAATCGTCTCAAAATCAAATCTTGGGTAAAAAAATACGTTAGTGGCAAGTTATTCACGACCCTTATTTGCTTTGAAAATGTGTTAACGAGTGATCTTCTCTCGCAGTTCCGACAATAACTTTTGAACGGTAAGGAATTCTAAGACGCGGCCTGAATGTTTTAGAAAGTACACAATCGGAGCTTGAATTTGACCACAAATTCTGTATTTTTTCGAGCGAAATCAAGAAAGTTATTGTCGTTTGTATTTGGCCGAGCGAATTACCCGAAATGTGGATTACAATTATGTGCCGGTAGAAGGGTGTAAAATTGGAAGTCTAATGTTTCATTCACGAATTTTGCGTGGAAATATGTTTCCTATATCGCGAGATCAATCGTCTCAAAATCATATTTTGGGTAAAAAAATACGCTCGTGGCAAGTTATTCACGAGCGTTATTCGCTTTGATAATGTGTTAAAAAGTGATCTTTGCTCACCGTTCCGACAATAACTTTTGAACGGCAAGGAATTCTAATTCGCGGCCTGAATGTTTTAAAATGTACACAATAGGAGCATGAATTTGGCCACAAATTCTGTATTTTTGCGAGGGAAATCACGAAAGTTATTGTCATTTGTATTTGGCCGAGCGAATTACCAGAAATGTGGATTACAATTATGAGCCGGTATAAGGGTGTAAAATTGGAAGTCTAATGTTTCATTCACGAATTTTGCGTGGAAATATTTTTCCTATATCGCGAGATCAATCGTCTCAAAATCATATTTTGGGTAAAAAAATACGTTAGTGGCAAGTTATTCACGAGCGTTATTCGCATTGATAATGTGTTAAAAAGTGATCTTTGCTCACCGTTCCAACAATAACTTTTGAAGGGCAAGGAATTCTAATTCGCAGCCTGAATGTTTTAAAATGTACACAATCGGATCATGAATTTGGCCACAAATTCTGTATTTTTGCGAGGGAAATCAAGAAAGTTATTTTCGTTTGTATTTGGCCGAGCGAATTACCCTAAATGTGGATTACAATTATGAACCGGTAGAAGGGTGTAAAATTGGAAGTCTAAGGTTTCTTTCCCGAATTTTGCGTGGAAATATTTTTCCTATATCGCGAGATCAATCGTCTCAAAATCAAATCTTGGGTAAAAAAATACGTTAGTGGCAAGTTATTCATGACCCTTATTTGCTTTGAAAATGTGTTAACGAGTGATCTTCGCTCGGAGTTCTGACAATAACTTTTGAACGGTAAGGAATTCTTAGACGCGGCATGAATGTTTTAGAAAGTACATAGTCAGAGCTTGAATTTGACCTCAAATTCTGTATTTTTTCGAGTGAAATCAAGAAAGTTATTGTCGTTTGTATTTAGCTGAGCGAATTACCCGAAATGTGGATTACAATTATGAACCGGTAGAAGGGTGTAAAATTGGAAGTCTAAAGTTTCATTCCAGAATTTTGCGTGGAAATATTTTTCCTATATCGCGAGATCAATCGTCTCAAAATGAAATCTTGGGTAAAAAAATACGTTAGTGGCAAGTTATTCACGACCCTTATTTGCTTTGAAAATGGGTTAACGAGTGATCTTCGCTCGCAGTTCTGACAATAACTTTTGAACGGTAAGGAATTATAAGACGCGGCATGAATGTTTTAGAAAGTACACAATCGGAGCTTGAATTTGACCACAAATTCTGTATTTTTTCGAGTGAAATCAAGAAAGTTATTGTCGTTTGTATTTGGCCGAGCGAATTACCCGAAATGTGGATTACAATTATGTGCCGGTAGAAGGGTGTAAAATTGGAAGTCCAATGTTTCATTCACGAATTTTGCGTGGAAATATTTTTCCTATATCGCGAGATCAATCGTCTCAAAATCATATTTTGGGTAAAAAAATACGTTAGTGGCAAGTTATTCACGAGCGTTATTCGCTTTGATAATGTGTTAAAAAGTGATCTTTGCTCACCGTTCCAACAATAACTTTTGAAGGGCAAGGAATTCTATTTCGCGGCCTGAATGTTTTAAAATGTACACAATCGGATCATGAATTTGGCCACAAATTCTGTATTTTTGCGAGGGAAATCAAGAAAATTATTGTCGTTTGTATTTGGCCGAGCGAATTACCCGAAATGTGGATTACAATTATGAACCGGTAGAAGGGCGTAAAATTGGAAGTCTAATGTTTCATTCCCGAATTTTGCGTGGAAATATTTTTCCTATATCGCGAGATCAATCGTCTCAAAATCAAATCTTGGGTAAAAAAATACGTTAGTGGCAAGTTATTCACGACCCTTATTTGCTTTGAAAATGTGTTAACGAGTGATCTTCGCTCGCAGTTCTGACAATAACTTTTGAACGGTAAGGAATTCTAAGACGCGGCATGAATGTTTTAGAAAGTACACAATCGGAGCTTGAATTTGACCTCAAATTCTGTATTTTTTCGAGTGAAATCAAGAAAGTTATTGTCGTTTGTATTTAGCCGAGCGAATTACCCGAAATGTGGATTACAATTATGAACCGGTAGAAGGGTGTAAAATTGGAAGTCTAATGTTTCATTCCCGAATTTTGCGTGGAAATATTTTTCCTATATCGCGAGATCAATCGTCTCAAAATCAAATCTTGGGTAAAAAAATACGTTAGTGGCAAGTTATTCACGACCCTTATTTGCTTTGAAAATGTGTTAACGAGTGATCTTCGCTCGCAGTTCTGACAATAACTTTTGAACGGTAAGGAATTCTAAGACGCGGCATGAATGTTTTAGAAAGTACACAATCGGAGCTTGAATTTGACCTCAAATTCTGTATTTTTTCGAGTGAAATCAAGAAAGTTATTGTCGTTTGTATTTAGCCGAGCGAATTACCCGAAATGTGGATTACAATTATGAACCGGTAGAAGGGTGTAAAATTGGAAGTCTAATGTTTCATTCACGAATTTTGCGTGGAAATATTTTTCCTATATCGCGAGATCAATCGTCTCAAAATCATATTTTGGGTAAAAAAATACGTTAGTGGCAAGTTATTCACGAGCGTTATTCGCTTTGATAATGTGTTAAAAAGTGATCTTTGCTCACCGTTCCAACAATAACTTTTGAAGGGCAAGGAATTCTATTTCGCGGCCTGAATGTTTTAAAGTGTACACAATCGGATCATGAATTTGGCCACAAATTCTGTATTTTTGCGAGGGAAATCAAGAAAGTTATTGTCGTTTGTATTTGGCCGAGCGAATTACCCGAAATGTGGATTACAATTATGAACCGGTAGAAGGGCGTAAAATTGGAAGTCTAATGTTTCATTCCCGAATTTTGCGTGGAAATATTTTTCCTATATCTCGAGATCAATCGTCTCAAAATCAAATCTTGGGTAAAAAAATACGTTAGTGGCAAGTTATTCACGACCCTTATTTGCTTTGAAAATGGGTTAACGAGTGATCTTCGCTCGCAGTTCTGACAATAACTTTTGAACGGTAAGGAATTCTAAGACGCGGCATGAATGTTTTAGAAAGTACACTATCGGAGCTTGAATTTGACCACAAATTCTGTATTTTTTCGAGTGAAATCAAGAAAGTTATTGTCGTTTGTATTTGGCCGAGCGAATTACCCGAAATGTGGATTACAATTATGTGCCGGTAGAAGGGTGTAAAATTGGAAGTCTAATGTTTCATTCACGAATTTTGTGTGGAAATATTTTTCCTATATCGCGAGATCAATCGTCTCAAAATCATATTTTGGGTAAAAAAATAAGCTAGTGGCAAGTTATTCACGAGCGTTATTCGCTTTGATAATGTGTTAAAAAGTGATCTTTGCTCACCGTTCCGACAATAACTTTTGAACGGCAAGGAATTCTAATTCGCAGCCTGAATGTTTTAAAATGTACACAATCGGATCATGAATTTGGCCACAAATTCTGTATTTTTGCGAGGGAAATCAAGAAAGTTATTTTCGTTTGTATTTGGCCGAGCGAATTACCCTAAATGTGGATTACAATTATGAACCGGTAGAAGGGTGTAAAATTGGAAGTCTAAGGTTTCTTTCCCGAATTTTGCGTGGAAATATTTTTCCTATATCGCGAGATCAATCGTCTCAAAATCAAATCTTGGGTAAAAAAATACGTTAGTGGCAAGTTATTCACGACCCTTATTTGCTTTGAAAATGTGTTAACGAGTGATCTTCGCTCTCAGTTCTGACAATAACTTTTGAACGGTAAGGAATTCTAAGACGCGGCATGAATGTTTTAGAAAGTACACAATCGGAGCTTGAATTTGACCTCAAATTCTGTATTTTTGCGAGGGAAATCAATAAAATTATTGTCGTTTGTATTTGGCCGAGCGAATTACCCGAAATGTGGATTACAATTATGAACCGGTAGAAGGGCGTAAAATTGGAAGTCTAATGTTTCATTCCCGAATTTTGCGTGGAAATATTTTTCCTATATCGCGAGATCAATCGTCTCAAAATCAAATCTTGGGTAAAAAAATACGTTAGTGGCAAGTTATTCACGACCCTTATTTGCTTTGAAAATGTGTTAACGAGTGATCTTCGCTCGCAGTTCTGACAATAACTTTTGAACGGTAAGGAATTCTAAGACGCGGCATGAATGTTTTAGAAAGTACACAATCGGAGCTTGAATTTGACCTCAAATTCTGTATTTTTTCGAGTGAAATCAAGAAAGTTATTGTCGTTTGTATTTAGCCGAGCGAATTACCCGAAATGTGGATTACAATTATGAACCGGTAGAAGGGTGTAAAATTGGAAGTCTAATGTTTCATTCACGAATTTTGCGTGGAAATATTTTTCCTATATCGCGAGATCAATCGTCTCAAAATCATATTTTGGGTAAAAAAATACGTTAGTGGCAAGTTATTCACGAGCGTTATTCGCTTTGATAATGTGTTAAAAAGTGATCTTTGCTCACCGTTCCAACAATAACTTTTGAAGGGCAAGGAATTCTATTTCGCGGCCTGAATGTTTTAAAATGTACACAATCGGATCATGAATTTGGCCACAAATTCTGTATTTTTGCGAGGGAAATCAAGAAAGTTATTGTCGTTTGTATTTGGCCGAGCGAATTACCCGAAATGTGGATTACAATTATGAACCGGTAGAAGGGCGTAAAATTGGAAGTCTAATGTTTCATTCCCGAATTTTGCGTGGAAATATTTTTCCTATATCTCGAGATCAATCGTCTCAAAATCAAATCTTGGGTAAAAAAATACGTTAGTGGCAAGTTATTCACGACCCTTATTTGCTTTGAAAATGGGTTAACGAGTGATCTTCGCTCGCAGTTCTGACAATAACTTTTGAACGGTAAGGAATTCTAAGACGCGGCATGAATGTTTTAGAAAGTACACTATCGGAGCTTGAATTTGACCACAAATTCTGTATTTTTTCGAGTGAAATCAAGAAAGTTATTGTCGTTTGTATTTGGCCGAGCGAATTACCCGAAATGTGGATTACAATTATGTGCCGGTAGAAGGGTGTAAAATTGGAAGTCTAATGTTTCATTCACGAATTTTGTGTGGAAATATTTTTCCTATATCGCGAGATCAATCGTCTCAAAATCATATTTTGGGTAAAAAAATAAGCTAGTGGCAAGTTATTCACGAGCGTTATTCGCTTTGATAATGTGTTAAAAAGTGATCTTTGCTCACCGTTCCGACAATAACTTTTGAACGGCAAGGAATTCTAATTCGCAGCCTGAATGTTTTAAAATGTACACAATCGGATCATGAATTTGGCCACAAATTCTGTATTTTTGCGAGGGAAATCAAGAAAGTTATTTTCGTTTGTATTTGGCCGAGCGAATTACCCTAAATGTGGATTACAATTATGAACCGGTAGAAGGGTGTAAAATTGGAAGTCTAAGGTTTCTTTCCCGAATTTTGCGTGGAAATATTTTTCCTATATCGCGAGATCAATCGTCTCAAAATCAAATCTTGGGTAAAAAAATACGTTAGTGGCAAGTTATTCATGACCCTTATTTGCTTTGAAAATGTGTTAACGAGTGATCTTCGCTCGGAGTTCTGACAATAACTTTTGAACGGTAAGGAATTCTAAGACGCGGCGGGAATGTTTTAGAAAGTACATAGTCAGAGCTTGAATTTGACCTCAAATTCTGTATTTTTTCGAGTGAAATCAAGAAAGTTATTGTCGTTTGTATTTAGCTGAGCGAATTACCCGAAATGTGGATTACAATTATGAACCGGTAGAAGGGTGTAAAATTGGAAGTCTAAAGTTTCATTCCCGAATTTTGCGTGGAAATATTTTTCCTATATCGCGAGATCAATCGTCTCAAAATGAAATCTTGGGTAAAAAAATACGTTAGTGGCAAGTTATTCACGACCCTTATTTGCTTTGAAAATGGGTTAACGAGTGATCTTCGCTCGCAGTTCTGACAATAACTTTTGAACGGTAAGGAATTCTAAGACGCGGCATGAATGTTTTAGAAAGTACACAATCGGAGCTTGAATTTGACCACAAATTCTGTATTTTTTCGAGTGAAATCAAGAAAGTTATTGTCGTTTGTATTTGGCCGAGCGAATTACCCGAAATGTGGATTACAATTATGTGCCGGTAGAAGGGCGTAAAATTGGAAGTCTAATGTTTCATTCCCGAATTTTGCGTTGAAATATTTTTCCTATATCGCGAGATCAATCGTCTCAAAATCAAATCTTGGGTAAAAAAATACGTTAGTGGCAAGTTATTCACGACCCTTATTTGCTTTGAAAATGTGTTAACGAGTGATCTTCGCTCGCAGTTCAGACAATAACTTTTGAACGGTAAGGAATTCTAAGACGCGGCATGAATGTTTTAGAAAGTACACAATCGGAGCTTGAATTTGACCTCAAATTCTGTATTTTTTCGAGTGAAATCAAGAAAGTTATTGTCGTTTGTATTTAGCCGAGCGAATTACCCGAAATGTGGATTACAATTATGAACCGGTAGAAGGGTGTAAAATTGGAAGTCTAATGTTTCATTCCCGAATTTTGCGTGGAAATATTTTTCCTATATCGCGAGATCAATCGTCTCAAAATCAAATCTTGGGTAAAAAAATACGTTAGTGGCAAGTTATTCACGACCCTTATTTGCTTTGAAAATGTGTTAACGAGTGATCTTCGCTCTCAGTTCTGACAATAACTTTTGAACGGTAAGGAATTCTAAGACGCGGCATGAATGTTTTAGAAAGTACATAGTCAGAGCTTGAATTTGACCTCAAATTCTGTATTTTTTCGAGTGAAATCAAGAAAGTTATTGTCGTTTGTATTTAGCTGAGCGAATTACCCGAAATGTGGATTACAATTATGAACCGGTAGAAGGGTGTAAAATTGGAAGTCTAAAGTTTCATTCCCGAATTTTGCGTGGAAATATTTTTCCTATATCGCGAGATCAATCGTCTCAAAATCAAATCTTGGGTAAAAAAATACGTTAGTGGCAAGTTATTCACGACCCTTATTTGCTTTGAAAATGGGTTAACGAGTGATCTTCGCTCGCAGTTCTGACAATAACTTTTGAACGGTAAGGAATTCTAAGACGCGGCATGAATGTTTTAGAAAGTACACAATCGGAGCTTGAATTTGACCACAAATTCTGTATTTTTTCGAGTGAAATCAAGAAAGTTATTGTCGTTTGTATTTGGCCGAGCGAATTACCCGAAATGTGGATTACAATTATGTGCCGGTAGAAGGGTGTAAAATTCGAAGTCCAATGTTTCATTCACGAATTTTGCGTGGAAATATTTTTCCTATATCGCGAGATCAATCGTCTCAAAATCATATTTTGGGTAAAAAAATACGTTAGTGGCAAGTTATTCACGAGCGTTATTCGCTATGATAATGTGTTAAAAAGTGATCTTTGCTCACCGTTCCAACAATAACTTTTGAAGGGCAAGGAATTCTATTTCGCGGCCTGAATGTTTTAAAATGTACACAATCGGATCATGAATTTGGCCACAAATTTTGTATTTTTGCGAGGGAAATCAAGAAAGTTATTTTCGTTTGTATTTGGCCGAGCGAATTACCCTAAATGTGGATTACAATTATGAACCGGTAGAAGGGTGTAAAATTGGATGTCTAAGGTTTCATTCCCGAATTTTGCGTGGAAATATTTTTCCTATATCGCGAGATCAATCGTCTCAAAATCAAATCTTGGGTAAAAAAATACGTTAGTGGCAAGTTATTCACGACCCTTATTTGCTTTGAAAATGGGTTAACGAGTGATCTTCGCTCGCAGTTCTGACAATAACTTTTGAACGGTAAGGAATTCTAAGACGCGGCATGAATGTTTTAGAAAGTACACAATCGGAGCTTGAATTTGACCACAAATTCTGTATTTCTTCGAGTGAAATCAAGAAAGTTATTGTCGTTTGTATTTAGCCGAGCGAATTACCCGAAATGTGGATTACAATTATGAACCGGTAGAAGGGTGTAAAATTGGAAGTCTAATGTTTCATTCACGAATTTTGCGTGGAAATATTTTTCCTATATCGCGAGATCAATCGTCTCAAAATCATATTTTGGGTAAAAAAATACGTTAGTGGCAAGTTATTCACGAGCGTTATTCGCTTTGATAATGTGTTAAAAAGTGATCTTTGCTCACCGTTCCAACAATAACTTTTGAAGGGCAAGGAATTCTATTTCGCGGCCTGAATGTTTTAAAATGTACACAATCGGATCATGAATTTGGCCACAAATTCTGTATTTTTGCGAGGGAAATCAAGAAAGTTATTGTCGTTTGTATTTGGCCGAGCGAATTACCCGAAATGTGGATTACAATTATGAACCGGTAGAAGGGCGTAAAATTGGAAGTCTAATGTTTCATTCCCGAATTTTGCGTGGAAATATTTTTCCTATATCTCGAGATCAATCGTCTCAAAATCAAATCTTGGGTAAAAAAATACGTTAGTGGCAAGTTATTCACGACCTTTATTTGCTTTGAAAATGTGTTAACGAGTGATCTTCGCTCGGAGTTCTGACAATAACTTTTGAACGGTAAGGAATTCTAAGACGCGGCATGAATGTTTTAGAAAGTACACAATCGGAGCTTGAATTTGACCTCAAATTCTGTATTTTTTCGAGTGAAATCAAGAAAGTTATTGTCGTTTGTATTTAGCCGAGCGAATTACCCGAAATGTGGATTACAATTATGAACCGGTAGAAGGGTGTAAAATTGGAAGTCTAATGTTTCATTCCCGAATTTTGCGTGGAAATATTTTTCCTATATCGCGAGATCAATCGTCTCAAAATCAAATCTTGGGTAAAAAAATACGTTAGTGGCAAGTTATTCACGACCCTTATTTGCTTTGAAAATGTGTTAACGAGTGATCTTCGCTCGCAGTTCTGACAATAACTTTTGAACGGTAAGGAATTCTAAGACGCGGCATGAATGTTTTAGAAAGTACACTATCGGAGCTTGAATTTGACCACAAATTCTGTATTTTTTCGAGTGAAATCAAGAAAGTTATTGTCGTTTGTATTTGGCCGAGCGAATTACCCGAAATGTGGATTACAATTATGTGCCGGTAGAAGGGTGTAAAATTGGAAGTCTAATGTTTCATTCACGAATTTTGCGTGGAAATATTTTTCCTATATCGCGAGATCAATCGTCTCAAAATCATATTTTGGGTAAAAAAATACGCTAGTGGCAAGTTATTCACGAGCGTTATTCGCTTTGGTAATGTGTGAAAAAGTGATCTTTGCTCACCGTTCCGACAATAACTTTTGAACGGCAAGGAATTCTAATTCGCGGCCTGAATGTTTTAAAATGTACACAATAGGAGCATGAATTTGGCCACAAATTCTGTATTTTTGCGAGGGAAATCAAGAAAGTTATTGTCATTTGTATTTGGCCGAGCGAATTACCAGAAATGTGGATTACAATTATGAGCCGGTATAAGGGTGTAAAATTGGAAGTCTAATGTTTCATTCACGAATTTTGCGTGGAAATATTTTTCCTATATCGCGAGATCAATCGTCTCAAAATCATATTTTGGGTAAAAAAATACGTTAGTGGCAAGTTATTCACGAGCGTTATTCGCATTGATAATGTGTTAAAAAGTGATCTTTGCTCACCGTTCCAACAATAACTTTTGAAGGGCAAGGAATTCTAATTCGCGGCCTGAATGTTTTAAAATGTACACAATCGGATCATGAATTTGGCCACAAATTTTGTATTTTTGCGAGGGAAATCAAGAAAGTTATTTTCGTTTGTATTTGGCCGAGCGAATTACCCTAAATGTGGATTACAATTATGAACCGGTAGAAGGGTGTAAAATTGGAAGTCTAAGGTTTCATTCCCGAATTTTGCGTGGAAATATTTTTCCTATATCGCGAGGTCAATCGTCTCAAAATCAAATCTTGGGTAAAAAAATACGTTAGTGGCAAGTTATTCACGACCCTTATTTGCTTTGAAAATGTGTTAACGAGTGATCTTCGCTCGGAGTTCTGACAATAACTTTTGAACGGTAAGGAATTCTAAGACGCGGCATGAATGTTTTAGAAAGTACATAATCGGAGCTTGAATTTGACCTCAAATTCTGTATTTTTTCGAGTGAAATCAAGAAAGTTATTGTCGTTTGTATTTAGCTGAGCGAATTACTCGAAATGTGGATTACAATTATGAACCGGTAGAAGGGTGTAAAATTGGAAGTCCAATGTTTCATTCACGAATTTTGCGTGGAAATATTTTTCCTATATCGCGAGATCAATCGTCTCAAAATCATATTTTGGGTAAAAAAATACGTTAGTGGCAAGTTATTCACGAGCGTTATTCGCTTTGATAATGTGTTAAAAAGTGATCTTTGCTCACCGTTCCAACAATAACTTTTGAAGGGCAAGGAATTCTATTTCGCGGCCTGACTGTTTTAAAATGTACACAATCGGATCATGAATTTGGCCACAAATTCTGTATTTTTGCGAGGGAAATCAAGAAAGTTATTGTCGTTTGTATTTGGCCGAGCGAATTACCCGAAATGTGGATTACAATTATGAACCGGTAGAAGGGCGTAAAATTGGAAGTCTAATGTTTCATTCCCGAATTTTGCGTGGAAATATTTTTCCTATATCGCGAGATCAATCGTCTCAAAATCAAATCTTGGGTAAAAAAATACGTTAGTGGCAAGTTATTCACGACCCTTATTTGCTTTGAAAATGTGTTAACGAGTGATCTTCGCTCGCAGTTCTGACAATAACTTTTGAACGGTAAGGAATTCTAAGACGCGGCATGAATGTTTTAGAAAGTACACAATCGGAGCTTGAATTTGACCTCAAATTCTGTATTTTTTCGAGTGAAATCAAGAAAGTTATTGTCGTTTGTATTTAGCCGAGCGAATTACCCGAAATGTGGATTACAATTATGAACCGGTAGAAGGGTGTAAAATTGGAAGTCTAATGTTTCATTCCCGAATTTTGCGTGGAAATATTTTTCCTATATCGCGAGATCAATCGTCTCAAAATCAAATCTTGGGTAAAAAAATACGTTAGTGGCAAGTTATTCACGACCCTTATTTGCTTTGAAAATGTGTTAACGAGTGATCTTCGCTCGCAGTTCTGACAATAACTTTTGAACGGTAAGGAATTCTAAGACGCGGCATGAATGTTTTAGAAAGTACACAATCGGAGCTTGAATTTGACCTCAAATTCTGTATTTTTTCGAGTGAAATCAAGAAAGTTATTGTCGTTTGTATTTAGCCGAGCGAATTACCCGAAATGTGGATTACAATTATGAACCGGTAGAAGGGTGTAAAATTGGAAGTCTAATGTTTCATTCACGAATTTTGCGTGGAAATATTTTTCCTATATCGCGAGATCAATCGTCTCAAAATCATATTTTGGGTAAAAAAATACGTTAGTGGCAAGTTATTCACGAGCGTTATTCGCTTTGATAATGTGTTAAAAAGTGATCTTTGCTCACCGTTCCAACAATAACTTTTGAAGGGCAAGGAATTCTCTTTCGCGGTCTGAATGTTTTAAAATGTACACAATCGGATCATGAATTTGGCCACAAATTCTGTATTTTTGCGAGGGAAATCAAGAAAGTTATTGTCGTTTGTATTTGGCCGAGCGAATTACCCGAAATGTGGATTACAATTATGAACCGGTAGAAGGGCGTAAAATTGGAAGTCTAATGTTTCATTCCCGAATTTTGCGTGGAAATATTTTTCCTATATCTCGAGATCAATCGTCTCAAAATCAAATCTTGGGTAAAAAAATACGTTAGTGGCAAGTTATTCACGACCTTTATTTGCTTTGAAAATGTGTTAACGAGTGATCTTCGCTCGGAGTTCTGACAATAACTTTTGAACGGTAAGGAATTCTAAGACGCGGCATGAATGTTTTAGAAAGTACATAATCGGAGCTTGAATTTGACCTCAAATTCTGTATTTTTTCGAGTGAAATCAAGAAAGTTATTGTCGTTTGTATTTAGCTGAGCGAATTACCCGAAATGTGGATTACAATTATGAACCGATAGAAGGGTGTAAAATTGGAAGTCTAATGTTTCATTCCAGAATTTTGCGTGGAAATATTTTTCCTTTATCGCGAGATCAATCGTCTCAAAATCAAATCTTGGGTAAAAAAATACGTTAGTGGCAAGTTATTCACGACCCTTATTTGCTTTGAAAATGTGTTAACGAGTGATCTTCGCTCGCAGTTCTGACAATAACTTTTGAACGGTAAGGAATTCTAAGACGCGGCATGAATGTTTTAGAAAGTACACTATCGGAGCTTGAATTTGACCACAAATTCTGTATTTTTTCGAGTGAAATCAAGAAAGTTATTGTCGTTTGTATTTGGCCGAGCGAATTACCCGAAATGTGGATTACAATTATGTGCCGGTAGAAGGGTGTAAAATTGGAAGTCTAATGTTTCATTCACGAATTTTGCGTGGAAATATTTTTCCTATATCGCGAGATCAATCGTCTCAAAATCATATTTTGGGTAAAAAAATACGCTAGTGGCAAGTTATTCACGAGCGTTATTCGCTTTGGTAATGTGTGAAAAAGTGATCTTTGCTCACCGTTCCGACAATAACTTTTGAACGGCAAGGAATTCTAATTCGCGGCCTGAATGTTTTAAAATGTACACAATAGGAGCATGAATTTGGCCACAAATTCTGTATTTTTGCGAGGGAAATCAAGAAAGTTATTGTTATTTGTATTTGGCCGAGCGAATTACCAGAAATGTGGATTACAATTATGAGCCGGTATAAGGGTGTAAAATTGGAAGTCTAATGTTTCATTCACGAATTTTGCGTGGAAATATTTTTCCTATATCGCGAGATCAATCGTCTCAAAATCATATTTTGGGTAAAAAAATACGTTAGTGGCAAGTTATTCACGAGCGTTATTCGCATTGATAATGTGTTAAAAAGTGATCTTTGCTCACCGTTCCAACAATAACTTTTGAAGGGCAAGGAATTCTAATTCGCGGCCTGAATGTTTTAAAATGTACACAATCGGATCATGAATTTGGCCACAAATTTTGTATTTTTGCGAGGGAAATCAAGAAAGTTATTTTCGTTTGTATTTGGCCGAGCGAATTACCCTAAATGTGGATTACAATTATGAACCGGTAGAAGGGTGTAAAATTGGAAGTCTAAGGTTTCATTCCCGAATTTTGCGTGGAAATATTTTTCCTATATCGCGAGGTCAATCGTCTCAAAATCAAATCTTGGGTAAAAAAATACGTTAGTGGCAAGTTATTCACGACCCTTATTTGCTTTGAAAATGTGTTAACGAGTGATCTTCGCTCGGAGTTCTGACAATAACTTTTGAACGGTAAGGAATTCTAAGACGCGGCATGAATGTTTTAGAAAGTACATAATCGGAGCTTGAATTTGACCTCAAATTCTGTATTTTTTCGAGTGAAATCAAGAAAGTTATTGTCGTTTGTATTTAGCTGAGCGAATTACTCGAAATGTGGATTACAATTATGAACCGGTAGAAGGGTGTAAAATTGGAAGTCCAATGTTTCATTCACGAATTTTGCGTGGAAATATTTTTCCTATATCGCGAGATCAATCGTCTCAAAATCATATTTTGGGTAAAAAAATACGTTAGTGGCAAGTTATTCACGAGCGTTATTCGCTTTGATAATGTGTTAAAAAGTGATCTTTGCTCACCGTTCCAACAATAACTTTTGAAGGGCAAGGAATTCTATTTCGCGGCCTGACTGTTTTAAAATGTACACAATCGGATCATGAATTTGGCCACAAATTCTGTATTTTTGCGAGGGAAATCAAGAAAGTTATTGTCGTTTGTATTTGGCCGAGCGAATTACCCGAAATGTGGATTACAATTATGAACCGGTAGAAGGGCGTAAAATTGGAAGTCTAATGTTTCATTCCCGAATTTTGCGTGGAAATATTTTTCCTATATCGCGAGATCAATCGTCTCAAAATCAAATCTTGGGTAAAAAAATACGTTAGTGGCAAGTTATTCACGACCCTTATTTGCTTTGAAAATGTGTTAACGAGTGATCTTCGCTCGCAGTTCTGACAATAACTTTTGAACGGTAAGGAATTCTAAGACGCGGCATGAATGTTTTAGAAAGTACACAATCGGAGCTTGAATTTGACCTCAAATTCTGTATTTTTTCGAGTGAAATCAAGAAAGTTATTGTCGTTTGTATTTAGCCGAGCGAATTACCCGAAATGTGGATTACAATTATGAACCGGTAGAAGGGTGTAAAATTGGAAGTCTAATGTTTCATTCCCGAATTTTGCGTGGAAATATTTTTCCTATATCGCGAGATCAATCGTCTCAAAATCAAATCTTGGGTAAAAAAATACGTTAGTGGCAAGTTATTCACGACCCTTATTTGCTTTGAAAATGTGTTAACGAGTGATCTTCGCTCGCAGTTCTGACAATAACTTTTGAACGGTAAGGAATTCTAAGACGCGGCATGAATGTTTTAGAAAGTACACAATCGGAGCTTGAATTTGACCTCAAATTCTGTATTTTTTCGAGTGAAATCAAGAAAGTTATTGTCGTTTGTATTTAGCCGAGCGAATTACCCGAAATGTGGATTACAATTATGAACCGGTAGAAGGGTGTAAAATTGGAAGTCTAATGTTTCATTCACGAATTTTGCGTGGAAATATTTTTCCTATATCGCGAGATCAATCGTCTCAAAATCATATTTTGGGTAAAAAAATACGTTAGTGGCAAGTTATTCACGAGCGTTATTCGCTTTGATAATGTGTTAAAAAGTGATCTTTGCTCACCGTTCCAACAATAACTTTTGAAGGGCAAGGAATTCTCTTTCGCGGTCTGAATGTTTTAAAATGTACACAATCGGATCATGAATTTGGCCACAAATTCTGTATTTTTGCGAGGGAAATCAAGAAAGTTATTGTCGTTTGTATTTGGCCGAGCGAATTACCCGAAATGTGGATTACAATTATGAACCGGTAGAAGGGCGTAAAATTGGAAGTCTAATGTTTCATTCCCGAATTTTGCGTGGAAATATTTTTCCTATATCTCGAGATCAATCGTCTCAAAATCAAATCTTGGGTAAAAAAATACGTTAGTGGCAAGTTATTCACGACCTTTATTTGCTTTGAAAATGTGTTAACGAGTGATCTTCGCTCGGAGTTCTGACAATAACTTTTGAACGGTAAGGAATTCTAAGACGCGGCATGAATGTTTTAGAAAGTACATAATCGGAGCTTGAATTTGACCTCAAATTCTGTATTTTTTCGAGTGAAATCAAGAAAGTTATTGTCGTTTGTATTTAGCTGAGCGAATTACCCGAAATGTGGATTACAATTATGAACCGATAGAAGGGTGTAAAATTGGAAGTCTAATGTTTCATTCCAGAATTTTGCGTGGAAATATTTTTCCTTTATCGCGAGATCAATCGTCTCAAAATCAAATCTTGGGTAAAAAAATACGTTAGTGGCAAGTTATTCACGACCCTTATTTGCTTTGAAAATGTGTTAACGAGTGATCTTCGCTCGCAGTTCTGACAATAACTTTTGAACGGTAAGGAATTCTAAGACGCGGCATGAATGTTTTAGAAAGTACACTATCGGAGCTTGAATTTGACCACAAATTCTGTATTTTTTCGAGTGAAATCAAGAAAGTTATTGTCGTTTGTATTTGGCCGAGCGAATTACCCGAAATGTGGATTACAATTATGTGCCGGTAGAAGGGTGTAAAATTGGAAGTCTAATGTTTCATTCACGAATTTTGCGTGGAAATATTTTTCCTATATCGCGAGATCAATCGTCTCAAAATCATATTTTGGGTAAAAAAATACGCTAGTGGCAAGTTATTCACGAGCGTTATTCGCTTTGGTAATGTGTGAAAAAGTGATCTTTGCTCACCGTTCCGACAATAACTTTTGAACGGCAAGGAATTCTAATTCGCGGCCTGAATGTTTTAAAATGTACACAATAGGAGCGTGAATTTGGCCACAAATTCTGTATTTTTGCGAGGGAAATCAAGAAAGTTATTGTTATTTGTATTTGGCCGAGCGAATTACCAGAAATGTGGATTACAATTATGAGCCGGTATAAGGGTGTAAAATTGGAAGTCTAATGTTTCATTCACGAATTTTGCGTGGAAATATTTTTCCTATATCGCGAGATCAATCGTCTCAAAATCATATTTTGGGTAAAAAAATACGTTAGTGGCAAGTTATTCACGAGCGTTATTCGCATTGATAATGTGTTAAAAAGTGATCTTTGCTCACCGTTCCAACAATAACTTTTGAAGGGCAAGGAATTCTAATTCGCGGCCTGAATGTTTTAAAATGTACACAATCGGATCATGAATTTGGCCACAAATTTTGTATTTTTGCGAGGGAAATCAAGAAAGTTATTTTCGTTTGTATTTGGCCGAGCGAATTACCCGAAATGTGGATTACAATTATGAACCGGTAGAAGGGTGTAAAATTGGAAGTCTAATGTTTCATTCCCGAATTTTGCGTGGAAATATTTTTCCTATATCGCGAGATCAATCGTCTCAAAATCAAATCTTGGGTAAAAAAATACGTTAGTGGCAAGTTATTCACGACCCTTATTTGCTTTGAAAATGTGTTAACGAGTGATCTTCGCTCGCAGTTCTGACAATAACTTTTGAACGGTAAGGAATTCTAAGACGCGGCATGAATGTTTTAGAAAGTACACAATCGGAGCTTGAATTTGACCTCAAATTCTGTATTTTTTCGAGTGAAATCAAGAAAGTTATTGTCGTTTGTATTTAGCCGAGCGAATTACCCGAAATGTGGATTACAATTATGAACCGGTAGAAGGGTGTAAAATTGGAAGTCTAATGTTTCATTCACGAATTTTGCGTGGAAATATTTTTCCTATATCGCGAGATCAATCGTCTCAAAATCATATTTTGGGTAAAAAAATACGTTAGTGGCAAGTTATTCACGAGCGTTATTCGCTTTGATAATGTGTTAAAAAGTGATCTTTGCTCACCGTTCCAACAATAACTTTTGAAGGGCAAGGAATTCTCTTTCGCGGCCTGAATGTTTTAAAATGTACACAATCGGATCATGAATTTGGCCACAAATTCTGTATTTTTGCAAGGGAAATCAAGAAAGTTATTGTCGTTTGTATTTGGCCGAGCGAATTACCCGAAATGTGGATTACAATTATGAACCGGTAGAAGGGCGTAAAATTGGAAGTCTAATGTTTCATTCCCGAATTTTGCGTGGAAATATTTTTCCTATATCTCGAGATCAATCGTCTCAAAATCAAATCTTGGGTAAAAAAATACGTTAGTGGCAAGTTATTCACGACCTTTATTTGCTTTGAAAATGTGTTAACGAGTGATCTTCGCTCGGAGTTCTGACAATAACTTTTGAACGGTAAGGAATTCTAAGACGCGGCATGAATGTTTTAGAAAGTACATAATCGGAGCTTGAATTTGACCTCAAATTCTGTATTTTTTCGAGTGAAATCAAGAAAGTTATTGTCGTTTGTATTTAGCTGAGCGAATTACCCGAAATGTGGATTACAATTATGAACCGATAGAAGGGTGTAAAATTGGAAGTCTAATGTTTCATTCCAGAATTTTGCGTGGAAATATTTTTCCTTTATCGCGAGATCAATCGTCTCAAAATCAAATCTTGGGTAAAAAAATACGTTAGTGGCAAGTTATTCACGACCCTTATTTGCTTTGAAAATGGGTTAACGAGTGATCTTCGCTCGCAGTTCTGACAATAACTTTTGAATGGTAAGGAATTCTAAGACGCGGCATGAATGTTTTAGAAAGTACACAATCAGAGCTTGAATTTGACCACAAATTCTGTATTTTTTCGAGTGAAATCAAGAAAGTTATTGTCGTTTGTATTTGGCCGAGCGAATTACCCGAAATGTGGATTACAATTATGTGCCGGTAGAAGGGTGTAAAATTGGAAGTCCAATGTTTCATTCACGAATTTTGCGTGGAAATATTTTTCCTATATCGCGAGATCAATCGTCTCAAAATCATATTTTGGGTAAAAAAATACGTTAGTGGCAAGTTATTCACGAGCGTTATTCGCTTTGATAATGTGTTAAAAAGTGATCTTTGCTCACCGTTCCAACAATAACTTTTGAAGGGCAAGGAATTCTATTTCGCAGCCTGAATGTTTTAAAATGTACACAATCGGATCATGAATTTGGCCACAAATTCTGTATTTTTGCGGGGGAAATCAAGAAAGTTATTTTCGTTTGTATTTGGCCGAGCGAATTACCCGAAATGTGGATTACAATTATGAACCGGTAGAAGGGCGTAAAATTGGAAGTCTAATGTTTCATTCCCGAATTTTGCGTGGAAATATTTTTCCTATATCGCGAGATCAATCGTCTCAAAATCAAATCTTGGGTAAAAAAATACGTTAGTGGCAAGTTATTCACGACCCTTATTTGCTTTGAAAATGTGTTAACGAGTGATCTTCGCTCGCAGTTCTGACAATAACTTTTGAACGGTAAGGAATTCTAAGACGCGGCATGAATGTTTTAGAAAGTACACAATCGGAGCTTGAATTTGACCTCAAATTCTGTATTTTTTCGAGTGAAATCAAGAACTTAGTGTCGTTTGTATTTAGCCGAGCGAATTACCCGAAATGTGGATTACAATTATGAACCGGTAGAAGGGTGTAAAATTGGAAGTCTAATGTTTCATTCCCGAATTTTGCGTGGAAATATTTTTCCTATATCGCGAGATCAATCGTCTCAAAATCAAATCTTGGGTAAAAAAATACGTTAGTGGCAAGTTATTCACGACCCTTATTTGCTTTGAAAATGTGTTAACGAGTGATCTTCGCTCGCAGTTCTGACAATAACTTTTGAACGGTAAGGAATTCTAAGACGCGGCATGAATGTTTTAGAAAGTACACAATCGGAGCTTGAATTTGACCTCAAATTCTGTATTTTTTCGAGTGAAATCAAGAAAGTTATTGTCGTTTGTATTTAGCCGAGCGAATTACCCGAAATGTGGATTACAATTATGAACCGGTAGAAGGGTGTAAAATTGGAAGTCTAATGTTTCATTCCCGAATTTTGCGTGGAAATATTTTTCCTATATCGCGAGATCAATCGTCTCAAAATGAAATCTTGGGTAAAAAAATACGTTAGTGGCAAGTTATTCACGACCCTTATTTGCTTTGAAAATGTGTTAACGAGTGATCTTCGCTCGCAGTTCTGACAATAACTTTTGAACGGTAAGGAATTCTAAGACGCGGCATGAATGTTTTAGAAAGTACGCAATCGGAGCTTGAATTTGACCTCAAATTCTGTATTTTTTCGAGTGAAATCAAGAAAGTTATTGTCGTTTGTATTTAGCCGAGCGAATTACCCGAAATGTGGATTACAATTATGAACCGGTAGAAGGGTGTAAAATTGGAAGTCTAATGTTTCATTCACGAATTTTGCGTGGAAATATTTTTCCTATATCGCGAGATCAATCGTCTCAAAATCATATTTTGGGTAAAAAAATACGTTAGTGGCAAGTTATTCACGAGCGTTATTCGCTTTGATAATGTGTTAAAAAGTGATCTTTGCTCACCGTTCCAACAATAACTTTTGAAGGGCAAGGAATTCTCTTTCGCGGTCTGAATGTTTTAAAATGTACACAATCGGATCATGAATTTGGCCACAAATTCTGTATTTTTGCGAGGGAAATCAAGAAAGTTATTGTCGTTTGTATTTGGCCGAGCGAATTACCCGAAATGTGGATTACAATTATGAACCGGTAGAAGGGCGTAAAATTGGAAGTCTAATGTTTCATTCCCGAATTTTGCGTGGAAATATTTTTCCTATATCTCGAGATCAATCGTCTCAAAATCAAATCTTGGGTAAAAAAATACGTTAGTGGCAAGTTATTCACGACCTTTATTTGCTTTGAAAATGTGTTAACGAGTGATCTTCGCTCGGAGTTCTGACAATAACTTTTGAACGGTAAGGAATTCTAAGACGCGGCATGAATGTTTTAGAAAGTACATAATCGGAGCTTGAATTTGACCTCAAATTCTGTATTTTTTCGAGTGAAATCAAGAAAGTTATTGTCGTTTGTATTTAGCTGAGCGAATTACCCGAAATGTGGATTACAATTATGAACCGATAGAAGGGTGTAAAATTGGAAGTCTAATGTTTCATTCCAGAATTTTGCGTGGAAATATTTTTCCTTTATCGCGAGATCAATCGTCTCAAAATCAAATCTTGGGTAAAAAAATACGTTAGTGGCAAGTTATTCACGACCCTTATTTGCTTTGAAAATGTGTTAACGAGTGATCTTCGCTCGCAGTTCTGACAATAACTTTTGAACGGTAAGGAATTCTAAGACGCGGCATGAATGTTTTAGAAAGTACACTATCGGAGCTTGAATTTGACCACAAATTCTGTATTTTTTCGAGTGAAATCAAGAAAGTTATTGTCGTTTGTATTTGGCCGAGCGAATTACCCGAAATGTGGATTACAATTATGTGCCGGTAGAAGGGTGTAAAATTGGAAGTCTAATGTTTCATTCACGAATTTTGCGTGGAAATATTTTTCCTATATCGCGAGATCAATCGTCTCAAAATCATATTTTGGGTAAAAAAATACGCTAGTGGCAAGTTATTCACGAGCGTTATTCGCTTTGGTAATGTGTTAAAAAGTGATCTTTGCTCACCGTTCCGACAATAACTTTTGAACGGCAAGGAATTCTAATTCGCGGCCTGAATGTTTTAAAATGTACACAATAGGAGCATGAATTTGGCCACAAATTCTGTATTTTTGCGAGGGAAATCAAGAAAGTTATTGTTATTTGTATTTGGCCGAGCGAATTACCAGAAATGTGGATTACAATTATGAGCCGGTATAAGGGTGTAAAATTGGAAGTCTAATGTTTCATTCACGAATTTTGCGTGGAAATATTTTTCCTATATCGCGAGATCAATCGTCTCAAAATCATATTTTGGGTAAAAAAATACGTTAGTGGCAAGTTATTCACGAGCGTTATTCGCATTGATAATGTGTTAAAAAGTGATCTTTGCTCACCGTTCCAACAATAACTTTTGAAGGGCAAGGAATTCTAATTCGCGGCCTGAATGTTTTAAAATGTACACAATCGGATCATGAATTTGGCCACAAATTTTGTATTTTTGCGAGGGAAATCAAGAAAGTTATTTTCGTTTGTATTTGGCCGAGCGAATTACCCGAAATGTGGATTACAATTATGAACCGGTAGAAGGGTGTAAAATTGGAAGTCTAATGTTTCATTCCCGAATTTTGCGTGGAAATATTTTTCCTATATCGCGAGATCAATCGTCTCAAAATCAAATCTTGGGTAAAAAAATACGTTAGTGGCAAGTTATTCACGACCCTTATTTGCTTTGAAAATGTGTTAACGAGTGATCTTCGCTCGCAGTTCTGACAATAACTTTTGAACGGTAAGGAATTCTAAGACGCGGCATGAATGTTTTAGAAAGTACACAATCGGAGCTTGAATTTGACCTCAAATTCTGTATTTTTTCGAGTGAAATCAAGAAAGTTATTGTCGTTTGTATTTAGCCGAGCGAATTACCCGAAATGTGGATTACAATTATGAACCGGTAGAAGGGTGTAAAATTGGAAGTCTAATGTTTCATTCACGAATTTTGCGTGGAAATATTTTTCCTATATCGCGAGATCAATCGTCTCAAAATCATATTTTGGGTAAAAAAATACGTTAGTGGCAAGTTATTCACGAGCGTTATTCGCTTTGATAATGTGTTAAAAAGTGATCTTTGCTCACCGTTCCAACAATAACTTTTGAAGGGCAAGGAATTCTCTTTCGCGGTCTGAATGTTTTAAAATGTACACAATCGGATCATGAATTTGGCCACAAATTCTGTATTTTTGCGAGGGAAATCAAGAAAGTTATTGTCGTTTGTATTTGGCCGAGCGAATTACCCGAAATGTGGATTACAATTATGAACCGGTAGAAGGGCGTAAAATTGGAAGTCTAATGTTTCATTCCCGAATTTTGCGTGGAAATATTTTTCCTATATCTCGAGATCAATCGTCTCAAAATCAAATCTTGGGTAAAAAAATACGTTAGTGGCAAGTTATTCACGACCTTTATTTGCTTTGAAAATGTGTTAACGAGTGATCTTCGCTCGGAGTTCTGACAATAACTTTTGAACGGTAAGGAATTCTAAGACGCGGCATGAATGTTTTAGAAAGTACATAATCGGAGCTTGAATTTGACCTCAAATTCTGTATTTTTTCGAGTGAAATCAAGAAAGTTATTGTCGTTTGTATTTAGCTGAGCGAATTACCCGAAATGTGGATTACAATTATGAACCGATAGAAGGGTGTAAAATTGGAAGTCTAATGTTTCATTCCAGAATTTTGCGTGGAAATATTTTTCCTTTATCGCGAGATCAATCGTCTCAAAATCAAATCTTGGGTAAAAAAATACGTTAGTGGCAAGTTATTCACGACCCTTATTTGCTTTGAAAATGTGTTAACGAGTGATCTTCGCTCGCAGTTCTGACAATAACTTTTGAACGGTAAGGAATTCTAAGACGCGGCATGAATGTTTTAGAAAGTACACTATCGGAGCTTGAATTTGACCACAAATTCTGTATTTTTTCGAGTGAAATCAAGAAAGTTATTGTCGTTTGTATTTGGCCGAGCGAATTACCCGAAATGTGGATTACAATTATGTGCCGGTAGAAGGGTGTAAAATTGGAAGTCTAATGTTTCATTCACGAATTTTGCGTGGAAATATTTTTCCTATATCGCGAGATCAATCGTCTCAAAATCATATTTTGGGTAAAAAAATACGCTAGTGGCAAGTTATTCACGAGCGTTATTCGCTTTGGTAATGTGTGAAAAAGTGATCTTTGCTCACCGTTCCGACAATAACTTTTGAACGGCAAGGAATTCTAATTCGCGGCCTGAATGTTTTAAAATGTACACAATAGGAGCGTGAATTTGGCCACAAATTCTGTATTTTTGCGAGGGAAATCAAGAAAGTTATTGTTATTTGTATTTGGCCGAGCGAATTACCAGAAATGTGGATTACAATTATGAGCCGGTATAAGGGTGTAAAATTGGAAGTCTAATGTTTCATTCACGAATTTTGCGTGGAAATATTTTTCCTATATCGCGAGATCAATCGTCTCAAAATCATATTTTGGGTAAAAAAATACGTTAGTGGCAAGTTATTCACGAGCGTTATTCGCATTGATAATGTGTTAAAAAGTGATCTTTGCTCACCGTTCCAACAATAACTTTTGAAGGGCAAGGAATTCTAATTCGCGGCCTGAATGTTTTAAAATGTACACAATCGGATCATGAATTTGGCCACAAATTTTGTATTTTTGCGAGGGAAATCAAGAAAGTTATTTTCGTTTGTATTTGGCCGAGCGAATTACCCGAAATGTGGATTACAATTATGAACCGGTAGAAGGGTGTAAAATTGGAAGTCTAATGTTTCATTCCCGAATTTTGCGTGGAAATATTTTTCCTATATCGCGAGATCAATCGTCTCAAAATCAAATCTTGGGTAAAAAAATACGTTAGTGGCAAGTTATTCACGACCCTTATTTGCTTTGAAAATGTGTTAACGAGTGATCTTCGCTCGCAGTTCTGACAATAACTTTTGAACGGTAAGGAATTCTAAGACGCGGCATGAATGTTTTAGAAAGTACACAATCGGAGCTTGAATTTGACCTCAAATTCTGTATTTTTTCGAGTGAAATCAAGAAAGTTATTGTCGTTTGTATTTAGCCGAGCGAATTACCCGAAATGTGGATTACAATTATGAACCGGTAGAAGGGTGTAAAATTGGAAGTCTAATGTTTCATTCACGAATTTTGCGTGGAAATATTTTTCCTATATCGCGAGATCAATCGTCTCAAAATCATATTTTGGGTAAAAAAATACGTTAGTGGCAAGTTATTCACGAGCGTTATTCGCTTTGATAATGTGTTAAAAAGTGATCTTTGCTCACCGTTCCAACAATAACTTTTGAAGGGCAAGGAATTCTCTTTCGCGGCCTGAATGTTTTAAAATGTACACAATCGGATCATGAATTTGGCCACAAATTCTGTATTTTTGCAAGGGAAATCAAGAAAGTTATTGTCGTTTGTATTTGGCCGAGCGAATTACCCGAAATGTGGATTACAATTATGAACCGGTAGAAGGGCGTAAAATTGGAAGTCTAATGTTTCATTCCCGAATTTTGCGTGGAAATATTTTTCCTATATCTCGAGATCAATCGTCTCAAAATCAAATCTTGGGTAAAAAAATACGTTAGTGGCAAGTTATTCACGACCTTTATTTGCTTTGAAAATGTGTTAACGAGTGATCTTCGCTCGGAGTTCTGACAATAACTTTTGAACGGTAAGGAATTCTAAGACGCGGCATGAATGTTTTAGAAAGTACATAATCGGAGCTTGAATTTGACCTCAAATTCTGTATTTTTTCGAGTGAAATCAAGAAAGTTATTGTCGTTTGTATTTAGCTGAGCGAATTACCCGAAATGTGGATTACAATTATGAACCGATAGAAGGGTGTAAAATTGGAAGTCTAATGTTTCATTCCAGAATTTTGCGTGGAAATATTTTTCCTTTATCGCGAGATCAATCGTCTCAAAATCAAATCTTGGGTAAAAAAATACGTTAGTGGCAAGTTATTCACGACCCTTATTTGCTTTGAAAATGGGTTAACGAGTGATCTTCGCTCGCAGTTCTGACAATAACTTTTGAATGGTAAGGAATTCTAAGACGCGGCATGAATGTTTTAGAAAGTACACAATCAGAGCTTGAATTTGACCACAAATTCTGTATTTTTTCGAGTGAAATCAAGAAAGTTATTGTCGTTTGTATTTGGCCGAGCGAATTACCCGAAATGTGGATTACAATTATGTGCCGGTAGAAGGGTGTAAAATTGGAAGTCCAATGTTTCATTCACGAATTTTGCGTGGAAATATTTTTCCTATATCGCGAGATCAATCGTCTCAAAATCATATTTTGGGTAAAAAAATACGTTAGTGGCAAGTTATTCACGAGCGTTATTCGCTTTGATAATGTGTTAAAAAGTGATCTTTGCTCACCGTTCCAACAATAACTTTTGAAGGGCAAGGAATTCTATTTCGCAGCCTGAATGTTTTAAAATGTACACAATCGGATCATGAATTTGGCCACAAATTCTGTATTTTTGCGGGGGAAATCAAGAAAGTTATTTTCGTTTGTATTTGGCCGAGCGAATTACCCGAAATGTGGATTACAATTATGAACCGGTAGAAGGGCGTAAAATTGGAAGTCTAATGTTTCATTCCCGAATTTTGCGTGGAAATATTTTTCCTATATCGCGAGATCAATCGTCTCAAAATCAAATCTTGGGTAAAAAAATACGTTAGTGGCAAGTTATTCACGACCCTTATTTGCTTTGAAAATGTGTTAACGAGTGATCTTCGCTCGCAGTTCTGACAATAACTTTTGAACGGTAAGGAATTCTAAGACGCGGCATGAATGTTTTAGAAAGTACACAATCGGAGCTTGAATTTGACCTCAAATTCTGTATTTTTTCGAGTGAAATCAAGAACTTAGTGTCGTTTGTATTTAGCCGAGCGAATTACCCGAAATGTGGATTACAATTATGAACCGGTAGAAGGGTGTAAAATTGGAAGTCTAATGTTTCATTCCCGAATTTTGCGTGGAAATATTTTTCCTATATCGCGAGATCAATCGTCTCAAAATCAAATCTTGGGTAAAAAAATACGTTAGTGGCAAGTTATTCACGACCCTTATTTGCTTTGAAAATGTGTTAACGAGTGATCTTCGCTCGCAGTTCTGACAATAACTTTTGAACGGTAAGGAATTCTAAGACGCGGCATGAATGTTTTAGAAAGTACACAATCGGAGCTTGAATTTGACCTCAAATTCTGTATTTTTTCGAGTGAAATCAAGAAAGTTATTGTCGTTTGTATTTAGCCGAGCGAATTACCCGAAATGTGGATTACAATTATGAACCGGTAGAAGGGTGTAAAATTGGAAGTCTAATGTTTCATTCCCGAATTTTGCGTGGAAATATTTTTCCTATATCGCGAGATCAATCGTCTCAAAATGAAATCTTGGGTAAAAAAATACGTTAGTGGCAAGTTATTCACGACCCTTATTTGCTTTGAAAATGTGTTAACGAGTGATCTTCGCTCGCAGTTCTGACAATAACTTTTGAACGGTAAGGAATTCTAAGACGCGGCATGAATGTTTTAGAAAGTACGCAATCGGAGCTTGAATTTGACCTCAAATTCTGTATTTTTTCGAGTGAAATCAAGAAAGTTATTGTCGTTTGTATTTAGCCGAGCGAATTACCCGAAATGTGGATTACAATTATGAACCGGTAGAAGGGTGTAAAATTGGAAGTCTAATGTTTCATTCACGAATTTTGCGTGGAAATATTTTTCCTATATCGCGAGATCAATCGTCTCAAAATCATATTTTGGGTAAAAAAATACGTTAGTGGCAAGTTATTCACGAGCGTTATTCGCTTTGATAATGTGTTAAAAAGTGATCTTTGCTCACCGTTCCAACAATAACTTTTGAAGGGCAAGGAATTCTCTTTCGCGGTCTGAATGTTTTAAAATGTACACAATCGGATCATGAATTTGGCCACAAATTCTGTATTTTTGCGAGGGAAATCAAGAAAGTTATTGTCGTTTGTATTTGGCCGAGCGAATTACCCGAAATGTGGATTACAATTATGAACCGGTAGAAGGGCGTAAAATTGGAAGTCTAATGTTTCATTCCCGAATTTTGCGTGGAAATATTTTTCCTATATCTCGAGATCAATCGTCTCAAAATCAAATCTTGGGTAAAAAAATACGTTAGTGGCAAGTTATTCACGACCTTTATTTGCTTTGAAAATGTGTTAACGAGTGATCTTCGCTCGGAGTTCTGACAATAACTTTTGAACGGTAAGGAATTCTAAGACGCGGCATGAATGTTTTAGAAAGTACATAATCGGAGCTTGAATTTGACCTCAAATTCTGTATTTTTTCGAGTGAAATCAAGAAAGTTATTGTCGTTTGTATTTAGCTGAGCGAATTACCCGAAATGTGGATTACAATTATGAACCGATAGAAGGGTGTAAAATTGGAAGTCTAATGTTTCATTCCAGAATTTTGCGTGGAAATATTTTTCCTTTATCGCGAGATCAATCGTCTCAAAATCAAATCTTGGGTAAAAAAATACGTTAGTGGCAAGTTATTCACGACCCTTATTTGCTTTGAAAATGTGTTAACGAGTGATCTTCGCTCGCAGTTCTGACAATAACTTTTGAACGGTAAGGAATTCTAAGACGCGGCATGAATGTTTTAGAAAGTACACTATCGGAGCTTGAATTTGACCACAAATTCTGTATTTTTTCGAGTGAAATCAAGAAAGTTATTGTCGTTTGTATTTGGCCGAGCGAATTACCCGAAATGTGGATTACAATTATGTGCCGGTAGAAGGGTGTAAAATTGGAAGTCTAATGTTTCATTCACGAATTTTGCGTGGAAATATTTTTCCTATATCGCGAGATCAATCGTCTCAAAATCATATTTTGGGTAAAAAAATACGCTAGTGGCAAGTTATTCACGAGCGTTATTCGCTTTGGTAATGTGTTAAAAAGTGATCTTTGCTCACCGTTCCGACAATAACTTTTGAACGGCAAGGAATTCTAATTCGCGGCCTGAATGTTTTAAAATGTACACAATAGGAGCATGAATTTGGCCACAAATTCTGTATTTTTGCGAGGGAAATCAAGAAAGTTATTGTTATTTGTATTTGGCCGAGCGAATTACCAGAAATGTGGATTACAATTATGAGCCGGTATAAGGGTGTAAAATTGGAAGTCTAATGTTTCATTCACGAATTTTGCGTGGAAATATTTTTCCTATATCGCGAGATCAATCGTCTCAAAATCATATTTTGGGTAAAAAAATACGTTAGTGGCAAGTTATTCACGAGCGTTATTCGCATTGATAATGTGTTAAAAAGTGATCTTTGCTCACCGTTCCAACAATAACTTTTGAAGGGCAAGGAATTCTAATTCGCGGCCTGAATGTTTTAAAATGTACACAATCGGATCATGAATTTGGCCACAAATTTTGTATTTTTGCGAGGGAAATCAAGAAAGTTATTTTCGTTTGTATTTGGCCGAGCGAATTACCCGAAATGTGGATTACAATTATGAACCGGTAGAAGGGTGTAAAATTGGAAGTCTAATGTTTCATTCCCGAATTTTGCGTGGAAATATTTTTCCTATATCGCGAGATCAATCGTCTCAAAATCAAATCTTGGGTAAAAAAATACGTTAGTGGCAAGTTATTCACGACCCTTATTTGCTTTGAAAATGTGTTAACGAGTGATCTTCGCTCGCAGTTCTGACAATAACTTTTGAACGGTAAGGAATTCTAAGACGCGGCATGAATGTTTTAGAAAGTACACAATCGGAGCTTGAATTTGACCTCAAATTCTGTATTTTTTCGAGTGAAATCAAGAAAGTTATTGTCGTTTGTATTTAGCCGAGCGAATTACCCGAAATGTGGATTACAATTATGAACCGGTAGAAGGGTGTAAAATTGGAAGTCTAATGTTTCATTCACGAATTTTGCGTGGAAATATTTTTCCTATATCGCGAGATCAATCGTCTCAAAATCATATTTTGGGTAAAAAAATACGTTAGTGGCAAGTTATTCACGAGCGTTATTCGCTTTGATAATGTGTTAAAAAGTGATCTTTGCTCACCGTTCCAACAATAACTTTTGAAGGGCAAGGAATTCTCTTTCGCGGCCTGAATGTTTTAAAATGTACACAATCGGATCATGAATTTGGCCACAAATTCTGTATTTTTGCAAGGGAAATCAAGAAAGTTATTGTCGTTTGTATTTGGCCGAGCGAATTACCCGAAATGTGGATTACAATTATGAACCGGTAGAAGAGCGTAAAATTGGAAGTCTAATGTTTCATTCCCGAATTTTGCGTGGAAATATTTTTCCTATATCTCGAGATCAATCGTCTCAAAATCAAATCTTGGGTAAAAAAATACGTTAGTGGCAAGTTATTCACGACCTTTATTTGCTTTGAAAATGTGTTAACGAGTGATCTTCGCTCGGAGTTCTGACAATAACTTTTGAACGGTAAGGAATTCTAAGACGCGGCATGAATGTTTTAGAAAGTACATAATCGGAGCTTGAATTTGACCTCAAATTCTGTATTTTTTCGAGTGAAATCAAGAAAGTTATTGTCGTTTGTATTTAGCTGAGCGAATTACCCGAAATGTGGATTACAATTATGAACCGATAGAAGGGTGTAAAATTGGAAGTCTAATGTTTCATTCCAGAATTTTGCGTGGAAATATTTTTCCTTTATCGCGAGATCAATCGTCTCAAAATCAAATCTTGGGTAAAAAAATACGTTAGTGGCAAGTTATTCACGACCCTTATTTGCTTTGAAAATGGGTTAACGAGTGATCTTTGCTCGCAGTTCTGACAATAACTTTTGAATGGTAAGGAATTCTAAGACGCGGCATGAATGTTTTAGAAAGTACACAATCAGAGCTTGAATTTGACCACAAATTCTGTATTTTTTCGAGTGAAATCAAGAAAGTTATTGTCGTTTGTATTTGGCCGAGCGAATTACCCGAAATGTGGATTACAATTATGTGCCGGTAGAAGGGTGTAAAATTGGAAGTCCAATGTTTCATTCACGAATTTTGCGTGGAAATATTTTTCCTATATCGCGAGATCAATCGTCTCAAAATCATATTTTGGGTAAAAAAATACGTTAGTGGCAAGTTATTCACGAGCGTTATTCGCTTTGATAATGTGTTAAAAAGTGATCTTTGCTCACCGTTCCAACAATAACTTTTGAAGGGCAAGGAATTCTATTTCGCAGCCTGAATGTTTTAAAATGTACACAATCGGATCATGAATTTGGCCACAAATTCTGTATTTTTGCGGGGGAAATCAAGAAAGTTATTTTCGTTTGTATTTGGCCGAGCGAATTACCCGAAATGTGGATTACAATTATGAACCGGTAGAAGGGCGTAAAATTGGAAGTCTAATGTTTCATTCCCGAATTTTGCGTGGAAATATTTTTCCTATATCGCGAGATCAATCGTCTCAAAATCAAATCTTGGGTAAAAAAATACGTTAGTGGCAAGTTATTCACGACCCTTATTTGCTTTGAAAATGTGTTAACGAGTGATCTTCGCTCGCAGTTCTGACAATAACTTTTGAACGGTAAGGAATTCTAAGACGCGGCATGAATGTTTTAGAAAGTACACTATCGGAGCTTGAATTTGACCACAAATTCTGTATTTTTTCGAGTGAAATCAAGAAAGTTATTGTCGTTTGTATTTGGCCGAGCGAATTACCCGAAATGTGGATTACAATTATGTGCCGGTAGAAGGGTGTAAAATTGGAAGTCTAATGTTTCATTCACGAATTTTGCGTGGAAATATTTTTCCTATATCGCGAGATCAATCGTCTCAAAATCATATTTTGGGTAAAAAAATACGCTAGTGGCAAGTTATTCACGAGCGTTATTCGCTTTGGTAATCTGTTAAAAAGTGATCTTTGCTCACCGTTCCGACAATAACTTTTGAACGGCAAGGAATTCTAATTCGCGGCCTGAATGTTTTAAAATGTACACAATAGGAGCATGAATTTGGCCACAAATTCTGTATTTTTGCGAGGGAAATCAAGAAAGTTATTGTTATTTGTATTTGGCCGAGCGAATTACCAGAAATGTGGATTACAATTATGAGCCGGTATAAGGGTGTAAAATTGGAAGTCTAATGTTTCATTCACGAATTTTGCGTGGAAATATTTTTCCTATATCGCGAGATCAATCGTCTCAAAATCATATTTTGGGTAAAAAAATACGTTAGTGGCAAGTTATTCACGAGCGTTATTCGCATTGATAATGTGTTAAAAAGTGATCTTTGCTCACCGTTCCAACAATAACTTTTGAAGGGCAAGGAATTCTAATTCGCGGCCTGAATGTTTTAAAATGTACACAATCGGATCATGAATTTGGCCACAAATTTTGTATTTTTGCGAGGGAAATCAAGAAAGTTATTTTCGTTTGTATTTGGCCGAGCGAATTACCCGAAATGTGGATTACAATTATGAACCGGTAGAAGGGTGTAAAATTGGAAGTCTAATGTTTCATTCCCGAATTTTGCGTGGAAATATTTTTCCTATATCGCGAGATCAATCGTCTCAAAATCAAATCTTGGGTAAAAAAATACGTTAGTGGCAAGTTATTCACGACCCTTATTTGCTTTGAAAATGTGTTAACGAGTGATCTTCGCTCGCAGTTCTGACAATAACTTTTGAACGGTAAGGAATTCTAAGACGCGGCATGAATGTTTTAGAAAGTACACAATCGGAGCTTGAATTTGACCTCAAATTCTGTATTTTTTCGAGTGAAATCAAGAAAGTTATTGTCGTTTGTATTTAGCCGAGCGAATTACCCGAAATGTGGATTACAATTATGAACCGGTAGAAGGGTGTAAAATTGGAAGTCTAATGTTTCATTCACGAATTTTGCGTGGAAATATTTTTCCTATATCGCGAGATCAATCGTCTCAAAATCATATTTTGGGTAAAAAAATACGTTAGTGGCAAGTTATTCACGAGCGTTATTCGCTTTGATAATGTGTTAAAAAGTGATCTTTGCTCACCGTTCCAACAATAACTTTTGAAGGGCAAGGAATTCTCTTTCGCGGCCTGAATGTTTTAAAATGTACACAATCGGATCATGAATTTGGCCACAAATTCTGTATTTTTGCAAGGGAAATCAAGAAAGTTATTGTCGTTTGTATTTGGCCGAGCGAATTACCCGAAATGTGGATTACAATTATGAACCGGTAGAAGGGCGTAAAATTGGAAGTCTAATGTTTCATTCCCGAATTTTGCGTGGAAATATTTTTCCTATATCGCGAGATCAATCGTCTCAAAATCATATTTTGGGTAAAAAAATACGTTAGTGGCAAGTTATTCACGAGCGTTATTCGCTTTGATAATGTGTTAAAAAGTGATCTTTGCTCACCGTTCCAACAATAACTTTTGAAGGGCAAGGAATTCTCATTCGCGGCCTGAATGTTTTAAAATGTACACAATCGGATCATGAATTTGGCCACAAATTCTGTATTTTTGCAAGGGAAATCAAGAAAGTTATTGTCGTTTGTATTTGGCCGAGCGAATTACCCGAAATGTGGATTACAATTATGAACCGGTAGAAGGGCGTAAAATTGGAAGTCTAATGTTTCATTCCCGAATTTTGCGTGGAAATATTTTTCCTATATCTCGAGATCAATCGTCTCAAAATCAAATCTTGGGTAAAAAAATACGTTAGTGGCAAGTTATTCACGACCTTTATTTGCTTTGAAAATGTGTTAACGAGTGATCTTCGCTCGGAGTTCTGACAATAACTTTTGAACGGTAAGGAATTCTAAGACGCGGCATGAATGTTTTAGAAAGTACATAATCGGAGCTTGAATTTGACCTCAAATTCTGTATTTTTTCGAGTGAAATCAAGAAAGTTATTGTCGTTTGTATTTAGCTGAGCGAATTACCCGAAATGTGGATTACAATTATGAACCGATAGAAGGGTGTAAAATTGGAAGTCTAATGTTTCATTCCAGAATTTTGCGTGGAAATATTTTTCCTTTATCGCGAGATCAATCGTCTCAAAATCAAATCTTGGGTAAAAAAATACGTTAGTGGCAAGTTATTCACGACCCTTATTTGCTTTGAAAATGGGTTAACGAGTGATCTTCGCTCGCAGTTCTGACAATAACTTTTGAATGGTAAGGAATTCTAAGACGCGGCATGAATGTTTTAGAAAGTACACAATCAGAGCTTGAATTTGACCACAAATTCTGTATTTTTTCGAGTGAAATCAAGAAAGTTATTGTCGTTTGTATTTGGCCGAGCGAATTACCCGAAATGTGGATTACAATTATGTGCCGGTAGAAGGGTGTAAAATTGGAAGTCCAATGTTTCATTCACGAATTTTGCGTGGAAATATTTTTCCTATATCGCGAGATCAATCGTCTCAAAATCATATTTTGGGTAAAAAAATACGTTAGTGGCAAGTTATTCACGAGCGTTATTCGCTTTGATAATGTGTTAAAAAGTGATCTTTGCTCACCGTTCCAACAATAACTTTTGAAGGGCAAGGAATTCTATTTCGCAGCCTGAATGTTTTAAAATGTACACAATCGGATCATGAATTTGACCACAAATTCTGTATTTTTGCGGGGGAAATCAAGAAAGTTATTTTCGTTTGTATTTGGCCGAGCGAATTACCCGAAATGTGGATTACAATTATGAACCGGTAGAAGGGCGTAAAATTGGAAGTCTAATGTTTCATTCCCGAATTTTGCGTGGAAATATTTTTCCTATATCGCGAGATCAATCGTCTCAAAATCAAATCTTGGGTAAAAAAATACGTTAGTGGCCAGTTATTCACGACCCTTATTTGCTTTGAAAATGTGTTAACGAGTGATCTTCGCTCGCAGTTCTGACAATAACTTTTGAACGGTAAGGAATTCTAAGACGCGGCATGAATGTTTTAGAAAGTACACAATCGGAGCTTGAATTTGACCTCAAATTCTGTATTTTTTCGCGTGAAATCAAGAACTTAGTGTCGTTTGTATTTAGCCGAGCGAATTACCCGAAATGTGGATTACAATTATGAACCGGTAGAAGGGTGTAAAATTGGAAGTCTAATGTTTCATTCCCGAATTTTGCGTGGAAATATTTTTCCTATATCGCGAGATCAATCGTCTCAAAATCAAATCTTGGGTAAAAAAATACGTTAGTGGCAAGTTATTCACGACCCTTATTTGCTTTGAAAATGTGTTAACGAGTGATCTTCGCTCGCAGTTCTGACAATAACTTTTGAACGGTAAGGAATTCTAAGACGCGGCATGAATGTTTTAGAAAGTACACAATCGGAGCTTGAATTTGACCTCAAATTCTGTATTTTTTCGAGTGAAATCAATAAAGTTATTGTCGTTTGTATTTAGCCGAGCGAATTACCCGAAATGTGGATTACAATTATGAACCGGTAGAAGGGTGTAAAATTGGAAGTCTAATGTTTCATTCACGAATTTTGCGTGGAAATATTTTTCCTATATCGCGAGATCAATCGTCTCAAAATCATATTTTGGGTAAAAAAATACGTTAGTGGCAAGTTATTCACGAGCGTTATTCGCTTTGATAATGTGTTAAAAAGTGATCTTTGCTCACCGTTCCAACAATAACTTTTGAAGGGCAAGGAATTCTATTTCGCGGCCTGAATGTTTTAAAATGTACACAATCGGATCATGAATTTGGCCACAAATTCTGTATTTTTGCGAGGGAAATCAAGAAAGTTATTGTCGTTTGTATTTGGCCGAGCGAATTACCCGAAATGTGGATTACAATTATGAACCGGTAGAAGGGCGTAAAATTGGAAGTCTAATGTTTCATTCCCGAATTTTGCGTGGAAATATTTTTCCTATATCTCGAGATCAATCGTCTCAAAATCAAATCTTGGGTAAAAAAATACGTTAGTGGCAAGTTATTCACGACCTTTATTTGCTTTGAAAATGTGTTAACGAGTGATCTTCGCTCGGAGTTCTGACAATAACTTTTGAACGGTAAGGAATTCTAAGACGCGGCATGAATGTTTTAGAAAGTACATAATCGGAGCTTGAATTTGACCTCAAATTCTGTATTTTTTCGAGTGAAATCAAGAAAGTTATTGTCGTTTGTATTTAGCTGAGCGAATTACCCGAAATGTGGATTACAATTATGAACCGGTAGAAGGGATTAAAATTGGAAGTCTAATGTTTCATTCCCGAATTTTGCGTGGAAATATTTTTCCTTTATCGCGAGATCAATCGTCTCAAAATCAAATCTTGGGTAAAAAAATACGTTAGTGGCAAGTTATTCACGACCCTTATTTGCTTTGAAAATGGGTTAACGAGTGATCTTCGCTCGCAGTTCTGACAATAACTTTTGAACGGTAAGGAATTCTAAGACGCGGCATGAATGTTTTAGAAAGTACACAATCGGAGCTTGAATTTGACCACAAATTCTGTATTTTTTCGAGTGAAATCAAGAAAGTTATTGTCGCTTGTATTTGGCCGAGCGAATTACCCGAAATGTGGATTACAATTATGTGCCGGTAGAAGGGTGTAAAATTGGAAGTCCAATGTTTCATTCACGAATTTTGCGTGGAAATATTTTTCCTATATCGCGAGATCAATCGTCTCAAAATCATATTTTGGGTAAAAAAATACGTTAGTGGCAAGTTATTCACGAGCGTTATTCGCTTTGATAATGTGTTAAAAAGTGATCTTTGCTCCCCGTTCCGACAATAACTTTTGAACGGCAAGGAATTCTAATTCGCGGCCTGAATGTTTTAAAATGTACACAATCGGAGCATGAATTTGGCCACAAATTTTGTATTTTTGCGAGGGAAATCAAGAAAGTTATTGTCATTTGTATTTGGCCGAGCGAATTACCAGAAATGTGGATTACAATTATGAGCCGGTATAGGGGTGTAAAATTGGAAGTCTGATGTTTCATTCACGAATTTTGCGTGGAAATATTTTTCCTATATCGCGAGATCAATCATCTCAAAATCAAAATTTGGGTAAAAAAATATATTAGTCGCAAGTTATTCACGAGCCTTATTCGCTTTGAAAATGTGTTAAAAAGTGATCTTTGCTCACCGTTCCGACAATAACTTTTGAGCGGTAAGGAATTTTATGACGCGGCCTAAATGTTTTAAAAAGTACACAATCGTTGCTTGAATTTGCCCACAAATTCTGTATTTTTTCGAGGGATATCAAGAAAGTTATTGTCGTTTGTATTTGGCTGGGCGAGTTCCCAAAAATGTGGATTACAATTATGATCCGATAGAAGGGCGTAAAATTGGAAGTCTAATGTTTCGTTCACGAATTTTGCGTGGAAATATTTTTCCTATATCGCGAGGTCAATCGTCTCAAAATCATATTTTGGGTAAAAAAATACGTTAGTGGCAAGTTATTCACGAGCGTTAATCGCTTTGATAATGTGTTAAAAAGTGATCTTTGCTCACCGTTCCAACAATAACTTTTGAAGGGCAAGGAATTCTATTTCGCGGCCTGAATGTTTTAAAATGTACACAATCGGATCATGAATTTGGCCACAAATTCTGTATTTTTGCGAGGGAAATCAAGAAAGTTATTGTCGTTTGTATTTGGCCGAGCGAATTACCCGAAATGTGGATTACAATTATGAACCGGTAGAAGGGTGTAAAATTGGAAGTCTAATGTTTCATTCCCGAATTTTGCGTGGAAATATTTTTCCTATATCGCGAGATGAATCGTCTCAAAATCAAATCTTGGGTAAAAAAATACGTTAGTGGCAAGTTATTCACGACCCTTATTTGCCTTGAAAATGTGTTAACGAGTGATCTTCTCTCGCAGTTCCGACAATAACTTTTGAACGGTAAGGAATTCTAAGACGCGGCCTGAATGTTTTAGAAAGTACACAATCGGAGCTTGAATTTGACCACAAATTCTGTATTTTTTCGAGTGAAATCAAGAAAGTTATTGTCGTTTGTATTTGGCCGAGCGAATTACCCGAAATGTGGATTACAATTATGTGCCGGTAGAAGGGTGTAAAATTGGAAGTCCAATGTTTCATTCACGAATTTTGCGTGGAAATATTTTTCCTATATCGCGAGATCAATCGTCTCAAAATCATATTTTGGGTAAAAAAATACGTTAGTGGCAAGTTATTCACGAGCGTTATTCGCTTTGATAATGTGTTAAAAAGTGATCTTTGCTCCCCGTTCCGACAATAACTTTTGAACGGCAAGGAATTCTAATTCGCGGCCTGAATGTTTTAAAATGTACACAATCGGAGCATGAATTTGGCCACAAATTCTGTATTTTTGCGAGGGAAATCAAGAAAGTTATTGTCATTTGTATTTGGCCGAGCGAATTACCAGAAATGTGGATTACAATTATGAGCCGGTATAAGGGTGTAAAATTGGAAGCCTGATGTTTCATTCACGAATTTTGCGTGGAAATATTTTTCCTATATCGCGAGATCAATCATCTCTAAATCAAAATTTGGGTAAAAAAATATATTAGTCGCAAGTTATTCACGAGCCTTATTCGCTTTGAAAATGTGTTAAAAAGTGATCTTTGCTCACCGTTCCGACAATAACTTTTGAACGGTAAGGAATTTTATGACGCGGCCTAAATGTTTTAAAAAGTACACAATCGTTGCTTGAATTTGCCCACAATATCTGTATTTTTTTGAGGGATATCAAGAAAGTTATTGTCGTTTGTATTTGGCTGGGCGAGTTCCCAAAAATGTGGACTACAATTATGATCCGATAGAAGGGCGTAAAATTGGAAGTCTAATGTTTCGTTCACGAATTTTGCTTGGAAATATTTTTCCTATATCGCGAGGTCAATCATCTCAAAATCAAATCTTGGGTAAAAAAATACGTTAGTGGCAAGTTATTCACGAGCCTTATTTGCTTTGAAAATGTGTTAACGAGTGATCTTCGCTCGCAGTTCTGACAATAACTTTTGAACGGTAAGGAATTCTAAGACGCGGCATGAATGTTTTAGAAAGTACACAATCGGAGCTTGAATTTGACCTCAAATTCTGTATTTTTTCGAGTGAAATCAAGAAAGTTAGTGTCGTTTGTATTTGGCCGAGCGAATTACCCGAAATGTGGATTACAATTATGAACCGGTAGAAGGGATTAAAATTGGAAGTCTAATGTTTCATTCCCGAATTTTGCGTGGAAATATTTTTCCTATATCGCGAGATCAATCGTCTCAAAATCAAATCTTGGGTAAAAAAATACGTTAGTGGCAAGTTATTCACGACCCTTATTTGCTTTGAAAATGTGTTAACGAGTGATCTTCGCTCGCAGTTCCGACAATAACTTTTGAACGGTAAGGAATTCTAAGACGCGGCCTGAATGTTTTAGAAAGTACACAATCGGAGCTTGAATTTAACCAGAAATTCTGTATTTTTTCGAGTGAAATCAAGAAAGTTATTGTCGTTTGTATTTGGCCGAGCGAATTACCCGAAATGTGGATTACAATTATGTGCCGGTAGAAGGGTGTAAAATTGGAAGTCTAATGTTTCATTCACGAATTTTGTGTGGAAATATTTTTCCTATATCGCGAGATCAATCGTCTCAAAATCATATTTTGGGTAAAAAAATACGTTAGTGGCAAGTTATTCACGAGCGTTATTCGCTTTGATAATGTGTTAAAAAGTGATCTTTGCTCACCGTTCCGACAATAACTTTTGAACGGCAAGGAATTCTAATTCGCGGCCTGAATGTTTTAAAATGTACACAATAGGAGCACGAATTCGGCCACAAATTCTGTATTTTTGCGAGGGAAATCAAGAAAGTTATTGTCATTTGTATTTGGCCGAGCGAATTACCAGAAATGTGGATTACAATTATGAGCCGGTATAAGGGTGTAAAATTGGAAGTCTAATGTTTCATTCACGAATTTTGCGTGGAAATATTTTTCCTATATCGCGAGATCAATCGTCTCAAAATCATATTTTGGGTAAAAAAATACGTTAGTGGCAAGTTATTCACGAGCGTTATTCGCATTGATAATGTGTTAAAAAGTGATCTTTGCTCACCGTTCCAACAATAACTTTTGAAGGGGAAGGAATTCTAATTCGCGGCCTGAATGTTTTAAAATGTACACAATCGGATCATGAATTTGGCCACAAATTCTGTATTTTTGCGAGGGAAATCAAGAAAGTTATTTTCGTTTGTATTTGGCCGAGCGAATTACCCGAAATGTGGATTACAATTATGAACCGGTAGAAGGGTGTAAAATTGGAAGTCTAATGTTTCATTCCCGAATTTTGCGTGGAAATATTTTTCCTATATCGCGAGATCAATCATCTCAAAATCAAATCTTGGGTAAAAAAATACGTTAGTGGCAAGTTATTCACGACCCTTATTTGCTTTGAAAATGTGTTAACGAGTGATCTTCGCTCGGAGTTCTGACAATAACTTTTGAACGGTAAGGAATTCTAAGACGCGGCATGAATGTTTTAGAAAGTACATAATCGGAGCTTGAATTTGACCTCAAATTCTGTATTTTTTCGAGTGAAATCAAGAAAGTTATTGTCGTTTGTATTTAGCTGAGCAAATTACCCGAAATGTGGATTACAATTATGAACCGGTAGAAGGGTGTAAAATTGGAAGTCTAATGTTTCATTCCCGAATTTTGTGTGGAAATATTTTTCCTATATCGCGAGATCAATCGTCTCAAAATCAAATCTTGGGTAAAAAAATACGTTAGTGGCAAGTTATTCACGACCCTTATTTGCTTTGAAAATGGGTTAACGAGTGATCTTCGCTCGCAGTTCTGACAATAACTTTTGAACGGTAAGGAATTCTAAGATGCGGCATGAATGTTTTAGAAAGTACACAATCGGAGCTTGAATTTGACCACAAATTCTGTATTTTTTCGAGTGAAATCAAGAAAGTTATTGTCGTTTGTATTTGGCCGAGCGAATTACGCGAAATGTGGATTACAATTATGTGCCGGTAGAAGGGTGTAAAATTGGAAGTCCAATGTTTCATTCACAAATTTTGCGTGGAAATATTTTTCCTATATCGCGAGATCAATCGTCTCAAAATCATATTTTGGGTAAAAAAATACGTTAGTGGCAAGTTATTCGCGAGCGTTATTCGCTTTGATAATGTGTTAAAAAGTGATCTTTGCTCCCCGTTCCGAAAATAACTTTTGAACGGCAAGGAATTCTAATTCGCGGCCTGAATGTTTTAAAATGTACACAATCGGAGCATGAATTTGGCCACAAATTCTGTATTTTTGCGAGGGAAATCAAGAAAGTTATTGTCATTTGTATTTGGCCGAGCGAATTACCAGAAATGTGGATTACAATTATGAGCCGGTATAAGGGTGTAAAATTGGAAGTCTAATGTTTCATTCACGAATTTTGCGTGGAAATATTTTTCCTATATCGCGAGATCAATCGTCTCAAAATCATATTTTGGGTAAAAAAATACGTTAGTGGCAAGTTATTCACGAGCGTTATTCGCTTTGATAATGTGTTAAAAAGTGATCTTTGCTCACCGTTCCGACAATAACTTTTGAACGGCAAGGAATTCTAATTCGCGGCCTGAATGTTTTAAAATGTACACAATAGGAGCATGAATTCGGCCACAAATTCTGTATTTTTGCGAGGGAAATCAAGAAAGTTATTGTCATTTGTATTTGGCCGAGCGAATTACCAGAAATGTGGATTACAATTATGAGCCGGTATAAGGGTGTAAAATTGGAAGTCTAATGTTTCATTCACGAATTTTGCGTGGAAATATTTTTCCTATATCGCGAGATCAATCGTCTCAAAATCATATTTTGGGTAAAAAAATACGTTAGTGGCAAGTTATTCACGAGCGTTATTCGCATTGATAATGTGTTAAAAAGTGATCTTTGCTCACCGTTCCAACAATAACTTTTGAAGGGCAAGGAATTCTAATTCGCGGCCTGAATGTTTTAAAATGTACACAATCGGATCATGAATTTGGCCACAAATTCTGTATTTTTGCGAGGGAAATCAAGAAAGTTATTTTCGTTTGTATTTGGCCGAGCGAATTACCCGAAATGTGGATTACAATTATGAACCGGTAGAAGGGTGTAAAATTGGAAGTCTAATGTTTCATTCCCGAATTTTGCGTGGAAATATTTTTCCTATATCGCGAGATCAATCATCTCAAAATCAAATCTTGGGTAAAAAAATACGTTAGTGGCAAGTTATTCACGACCCTTATTTGCTTTGAAAATGTGTTAACGAGTGATCTTCGCTCGGAGTTTTGACAATAACTTTTGAACGGTAAGGAATTCTAAGACGCGGCATGAATGTTTTAGAAAGTACATAATCGGAGCTTGAATTTGACCTCAAATTCTGTATTTTTTCGAGGGAAATCAAGAAAGTTATTGTCGTTTGTATTTATCTGAGCGAATTACCCGAAATGTGGATTACAATTATGAACCGGTAGAAGGGTGTAAAATTGGAAGTCTAATGTTTCATTCCCGAATTTTGCGTGGAAATATTTTTCCTATATCGCGAGATCAATCGTCTCAAAATCAAATCTTGGGTAAAAAAATACGTTAGTGGCAAGTTATTCACGACCCTTATTTGCTTTGAAAATGGGTTAACGAGTGATCTTCGCTCGCAGTTCTGACAATAACTTTTGAACGGTAAGGAATTCTAAGACGCGGCATGAATGTTTTAGAAAGTACACAATCGGAGCTTGAATTTGACCACAAATTCTGTATTTTTTCGAGTGAAATCAAGAAAGTTATTGTCGTTTGTATTTGGCCGAGCGAATTACCCGAAATGTGGATTACAATTATGTGCCGGTAGAAGGGTTTAAAATTGGAAGTCCAATGTTTCATTCACGAATTTTGCGTGGAAATATTTTTCCTATATCGCGAGATCAATCGTCTCAAAATCATATTTTGGGTAAAAAAATACGTTAGTGGCAAGTTATTCACGAGCGTTATTCGCTTTGATAATGTGTTAAAAAGTGATCTTTGCTCACCGTTCCAACAATAACTTTTGAAGGGCAAGGAATTCTATTTCGCGGCCTGAATGTTTTAAAATGTACACAATCGGATCATGAATTTGGCCACAAATTCTGTATTTTTGCGAGGGAAATCAAGAAAGTTATTGTCGTTTGTATTTGGCCGAGCGAATTACCCGAAATGTGGATTACAATTATGAACCGGTAGAAGGGCGTAAAATTGGAAGTCTAATGTTTCATTCACGAATTTTGCGTGGAAATATTTTTCCTATATCGCGAGATCAATCGTCTCAAAATCAAATCTTGGGTAAAAAAATACGTTAGTGGCAAGTTATTCACGAGCCTTATTTGCTTTGAAAATGTGTTAACGAGTGATCTTCGCTCGCAGTTCTGACAATAACTTTTGAACGGTAAGGAATTCTAAGACGCGGCATGAATGTTTTAGAAAGTACACAATCGGAGCTTGAATTTGACCTCAAATTCTGTATTTTTTCGAGTGAAATCAAGAAAGTTATTGTCGTTTTTATTTGGCTGGGCGAGTTCCCAAAAATGTGGACTACAATTATGATCCGATAGAAGGGCGTAAAATTGGAAGTCTAATGTTTCGTTCACGAATTTTGCTTGGAAATATTTTTCCTATATCGCGAGGTCAATCATCTCAAAATCAAATCTTGGGTAAAAAAATACGTTTGTTAGGACATATGTGTTCACATGTTAAGAACATATGTCATACTTTATGTATATTGGCTAATCCTTTGACAAAACGCACTCTACTTGTAATTGGGTAGTTCTAGGTGTTTTTAATACTTCAAGAAACAAGGTTTCAAGATCAAGTGTTGAAGTCATCAAGTCTGTCCAAGGAAAAGCAAGCTGAAGTGCAAAGATTTTAAATCTCGACACCTGCTCGATAGCTACCTCGACACCTGGCTATCTGTCGAGATCTTCAGCTGATTCTTATCGCAATCTCGATAGCTTCTCGATACCTGGTGGATCGATCGAGAAAGTCTCTGTCTCCTCGATACCTTCTCGATACCTGGTCGATCGATCGAGCTTCTATTCTAATTCAAGATTCATTAAAGCTCGACACCTTCTCGACACCTCCTCGACACCTGCTATCTATCGAGGTTACGGGAAATCAGAATTTTCAGCTTTTTGATTTTTGGGCCAGACTTATGTATTTGAGTAGGGTTTCTTTTCCCACAACCCTAGACCTATATAAGGCTTATTTTAGAGGCCGTAACATAAGAGAATGAGAGAATACAAGGAGAACATATGAAAAAGATTATTCTCTCTGAAAAAGAAGTTACTGCGTCTTTTGCGCCTTAGGGTTTTGTAACCAAGTGCTTCTTGATGAAGTGAAGAACTTTGCAGCCAACATTCTTCTTCCTTAAGTTGGTGAGTGAGTCACGTACTGGGATTCGTGCATTAAAGGGTGGCGTTCATATATTGAAGAGTTCAGAGGTTCTGAAGCGGTAGAAGGTTTCTGCTGTGAGTTCATCTACGGGGATTGTAGAGTCTAGGGACAAAGGTTTTGTACTAGATCTGAAACTTCTCTTTTCTATAGTGGATTGCTTTTCGGGAAGGTTTCCCCCCAGGTTTTTTACTGTGAAACTGGTTGGTTTCATTGGTTTTCCTGGGTCATCATATCTTGTCTTATTTATTTTTTCCGCTGCATATTATTTTGACATGATATTGATGTTTGTTTGTTTTAACAAGTTCATTCATAATAAATCTAATTAACAACTTGGATTTAAAACTTGTTAATTTTATCAACCGGGGTCTAAATTTCCCAACAACGTTAGTGGAAAGTTATTCACGAGCCTTATTTGCTTTGAAAATGTGTTAACGAGTGATCTTCGCTCGCAGTTCTGACAATAACTTTTGAACGGTAAGGAATTCTAAGACGCGGCATGAATGTTTTAGAAAGTACACAATCGGAGCTTGAATTTGACCTCAAATTCTGTATTTTTTCGAGTGAAATCAAGAAAGTTATTGTCGTTTGTATTTGGCCGAGCGAATTACCCGAAATGTGGATTACAATTATGAACCGGTAGAAGGGTGTAAAATTGGAAGTCTAATGTTTCATTCCCGAATTTTGCGTGGAAATATTTTTCCAATATCGCGAGATCAATCGTCTCAAAATCAAATCTTAGGTAAAAAAATACGTTAGTGGCAAGTTATTCACGACCCTTATTTGCTTTGAAAATGTGTTAACGAGTGATCTTCGCTCGCAGTTCCGACAATAACTTTTGAACGGTAAGGAATTCTAAGACGCGGCCTGAATGTTTTAGAAAGTACACAATCGGAGCTTGAATTTGACCACAAATTCTGTATTTTTTCGAGTGAAATCAAGAAAGTTATTGTCGTTTGTATTTGGCCGAGCGAATTACCCGAAATGTGGATTACAATTATGTGCTGGTAGAAGGGTGTAAAATTGGAAGTCTAATGTTTCATTCACGAATTTTGCGTGGAAATATTTTTCCTATATCGCGAGATCAATCGTCTCAAAATCATATTTTGGGTAAAAAAATACGTTAGTGGCAAGTTATTCACGAGCGTTATTCGCTTTGATAATGTGTTAAAAAGTGATCTTTGCTCCCCGTTCCGACAATAACTTTTGAACGGCAAGGAATTCTAATTCGCGGCCTGAATGTTTTAAAATGTACACAATTGGAGCATGAATTAGGCCACAAATTCTGTATTTTTGCGAGGGAAATCAAGAAAGTTATTGTCATTTGTATTTGGCCGAGCGAATTACCAGAAATGTGGATTACAATTATGAGCCGGTATAAGGGTGTAAAATTGGAAGTCTGATGTTTCATTCACGAATTTTGCGTGGAAATATTTTTCCTATATCGCGAGATCAATCATCTCAAACTCAAAATTTGGATAAAAAAAAATATTAGTCGCAAGTTATTCACGAGCCTTATTCGCTTTGAAAATGTGTTAAAAAGTGATCTTTGCTCACCGTTCCGACAATAACTTTTGAACGGTATGGAATTTTATGACGCGGCCTAAATGTTTTAAAAAGTACACAATCGTTGCTTGAATTTGCCCACAAATTCTGTATTTTTTCGAGGGAAATCAAGAAAATTATTGTCGTTTGTATTTGGCTGGGCGAGTTCCCAAAAATGTGGACTACAATTATGATCCGATAGAAGGGCGTAAAATTGGAAGTATAATGTTTCGTTCACGAATTTTGCTTGGAAATATTTTTCCTATATCGCGAGATCAATCATCTCAAAATCAAATCTTGGATAAAAAAATACGTTAGTGGCAAGTTATTCACGAGCCTTATTTGCTTTGAAAATGTGTTAACGAGTGATCTTCGCTCGCAGTTCTGACAATAACTTTTGAACGGTAAGGAATTCTAAGACGCGGCATGAATGTTTTAGAAAGTACACAATCGGAGCTTGAATTTGACCTCAAATTCTGTATTTTTTCGAGTGAAATCAAGAAAGTTATTGTCGTTTGTATTTGGCCGAGCGAATTACCCGAAATGTGGATTACAATTATGAACCGGTAGAAGGGTGTAAAATTGGAAGTCTAATGTTTCATTCCCGAATTTTGCGTGGAAATATTTTTCCTATATCGCGAGATCAATCGTCTCAAAATCAAATCTTGGGTAAAAAAATACGTTAGTGGCAAGTTATTCACGACCCTTATTTGCTTTGAAAATGTGTTAACGAGTGATCTTCGCTCGCAGTTCCGACAATAACTTTTGAACGGTAAGGAATTCTAAGACGCGGCCTGAATGTTTTAGAAAGTACACAATCGGAGCTTGAATTTGACCTCAAATTCTATTTTTTTTCGAGTGAAATCAAGAAAGTTATTGTCGTTTGTATTTAGCTGAGCGAATTACCCGAAATGTGGATTACAATTATGAACCGGTAGAAGGGTGTAAAATTGGAAGTCTAATGTTTCATTCCCGAATTTTGCGTGGAAATATTTTTCCTATATCGCGAGATCAATCGTCTCAAAATCAAATCTTGGGTAAAAAAATACGTTAGTGGCAAGTTATTCACGACCCTTATTTGCTTTGAAAATGGGTTAACGAGTGATCTTCGCTCGCAGTTCTGACAATAACTTTTGAACGGTAAGGAATTCTAAGACGCGGCATGAATGTTTTAGAAAGTACACAATCGGTGCTTGAATTTGACCACAAATTCTGTATTTTTTCAAGTGAAATCAAGAAAGTTATTGTCGTTTGTATTTGGCCGAGCGAATTACTCGAAATGTGGATTACAATTATGTGCCGGTAGAAGGGTGTAAAATTGGAAGTCCAATGTTTCATTCACGAATTTTGCGTGGAAATATTTTTCCTATATCGCAAGATCAATCGTCTCAAAATCATATTTTGGGAAAAAAAATACGTTAGTGGCAAGTTATTCACGAGCGTTATTCGCTTTGATAATGTGTTAAAAAGTGATCTTTGCTCACCGTTCCGACAATAACTTTTGAACGGCAAGGAATTCTAATTCGCGGCCTGAATGTTTTAAAATGTACACAATCGGAGCATGAATTTGGCCACAAATTCTGTATTTTTGCGAGGGAAATCAAGAAAGTTATTGTCATTTGTATTTGGCCGAGCGAATTACCAGAAATGTGGATTACAATTATGAGCCGGTATAAGGGTGTAAAATTGGAAGTCTAATGTTTCATTCACGAATTTTGCGTGGAAATATTTTTCCTATATCGCGAGATCAATCGTCTTAAAATCATATTTTGGGTAAAAAAATACGTTAGTGGCAAGTTATTCACGAGCGTTATTCGCTTTGATAATGTGTTAAAAAGTGACCTTTGCTCACCGTTCCAACAATAACTTTTGAAGGGCAAGGAATTCTATTTCGCGGCCTGTATGTTTTAAAATGTACACAATCGGATCATGAATTTAGCCACAAATTCTGTATTTTTGCGAGGGAAATCAAGAAAGTTATTGTCGTTTGTATTTGGCCGAGCGAATTACCCGAAATGTGGATTACAATTATGAACCGGTAGAAGGGCGTAAAATTGGAAGTCTAATGTTTCATTCCCGAATTTTGCGTGGAAATATTTATCCTATATCGCGAGATCAATCGTCTCAAAATCAAATCTTGGGTAGAAAAATACGTTAGTGGCAAGTTATTCACGACCCTTATTTGCTTTGAAAATGTGTTAACGAGTGATCTTCGCTCGCAGTTCTGACAATAACTTTTGAACAGTAAGGAATTCTAAGACGCGGCATGAATGTTTTAGAAAGTACACAATCGGAGCTTGAATTTGACCTCAAATTCTGTATTTTTTCGAGTGAAATCAAGAAAGTTATTGTCGTTTGTATTTGGCCGAGCGAATTACCCGAAATGTGGATTACAATTATGAACCGGTAGAAGGGTGTAAAATTGGAAGTCTAATGTTTCATTCCCGAATTTTGCGTGGAAATATTTTTCCAATATCGCGAGATCAATCGTCTCAAAATCAAATCTTGGGTAAAAAAATACGTTAGTGGCAAGTTATTCACGACCCTTATTTGCTTTGAAAATGTGTTAACGAGTGATCTTCGCTCGCAGTTCCGACAATAACTTTTGAAAAGTAAGGAATTCTAAGACGCGGCCTGAATGTTTTAGAAAGTACACAATCGGAGCTTGAATTTGACCACAAATTCTGTATTTTTTCGAGTGAAATCAAGAAAGTTATTGTCGTTTGTATTTGGCCGAGCGAATTACCCGAAATGTGGATTACAATTATGTGCCGGTAGAAGGGTGTAAAATTGGAAGTCTAATGTTTCATTCACGAATTTTGCGTGGAAATATTTTTCCTATATCGCGAGATCAATCGTCTCAAAATCATATTTTGGGTAAAAAAATACGTTAGTGGCAAGTTATTCACGAGCGTTATTCGCTTTGATAATGTGTTAAAAAGTGATCTTTGCTCCCCGTTCCGACAATAACTTTTGAACGGCAAGGAATTCTAATTCGCGGCCTGAATGTTTTAAAATGTACACAATCGGAGCATGAATTTGGCCACAAATTCTGTATTTTTGCGAGGGAAATCAAGAAAGTTATTGTCATTTGTATTTGGCTGAGCGAATTACCAGAAATGTGGATTACAATTATGAGCCGGTATAAGGGTGTAAAATTGGAAGTCTGATGTTTCATTCCCGAATTTTGCGTGGAAATATTTTTCCTATATCGCGAGATCAATCATCTCAAAATCAAAATTTGGATAAAAAAATATATTAGTCGCAAGTTATTCACGAGCCTTATTCGCTTTGAAAATGTGTTAAAAAGTGATCTTTGCTCACCGTTCCGACAATAACTTTTGAACGGTATGGAATTTTATGACGCGGCCTAAATGTTTTAAAAAGTACACAATCGTTGCTTGAATTTGCCCACAAATTCTGTATTTTTTCGAGGGAAATCAAGAAAGTTATTGTCGTTTGTATTTGGCTGGGCGAGTTCCCAAAAATGTGGACTACAATTATGATCCGATAGAAGGGCGTAAAATTGGAAGTCTAATGTTTCGTTCACGAATTTTGCTTGGAAATATTTTTCCTATATCGCAAGGTCAATCTTCTCAAAGTCAAATCTTGGGTAAAAAAATAAGTTAGTGGCAAGTTATTCACGAGCCTTATTTGCTTTGAAAATGTGTTAACGAGTGATCTTCGCTCGCAGTTCTGACAATAACTTTTGAACGGTAAGAAATTCTAAGACGCGGCATGAATGTTTTAGAAAGTACACAATCGGAGCTTGAATTTGACCTCAAATTCTGTATTTTTTCGAGTGAAATCAAGAAAGTTATTGTCGTTTGTATTTGGCCGAGCGAATTACCCGAAATGTGGATTACAATTATGAACCGGTAGAAGGGTGTAAAATTGGAAGTCTAATGTTTCATTCCCGAATTTTGCGTGGAAATATTTTTCCTATATCGCGAGATCAATCGTCTCAAAATCAAATCTTGGGTAAAAAAATACGTTAGTGGCAAGTTATTCAGGACCCTTATTTGCTTTGAAAATGTGTTAACGAGTGATCTTCGCTCGCAGTTCCGACAATAACTTTTGAACGGTAAGGAATTCTAAGACGCGACCTGAATGTTTTAGAAAGTACACAATCGGAGCTTGAATTTGACCTCAAATTCCGTATTTTTTCGAGTGAAATCAAGAAAGTTATTGTCGTTTGTATTTAGCTGAGCGAATTACCCGAAATGTGGATTACAATTATGAACCGGTAGAAGGGTGTAAAATTGGAAGTCTAATGTTTCATTCCCGAATTTTGCATGGAAATATTTTTCCTTTATCGCGAGATCAATCGTCTCAAAATCAAATCTTGGGTAAAAAAATACGTTAGTGGCAAGTTATTCACGACCCTTATTTGCTTTGAAAATGGGTTAACGAGTGATCTTCGCTCGCAGTTCTGACAATAACTTTTGAACGGTAAGGAATTCTAAGACGCGGCATGAATGTTTTAGAAAGTACACAATCGGAGATTGAATTTGACCACAAATTCTTTATTTTTGCGACGGAAATCAAGAAAGTTATTGTCGTTTGTATTTGGCCGAGCGAATTACTAGAAATGTGGATTACAATTATGAGCCGGTATAAGGGTGTAAAATTGGAAGTCTGATGTTTCATTCACGAATTTTGCGTGGAAATATTTTTCCTATATCGCGAGATCAATCATTCCAAAATCAAAATTTGGGTAAAAAAGTATATTAGTCGCAAGTTATTCACGAGCCTTATTCGCTTTGAAAATGTGTTAAAAAGTGATCTTTGCTCACCGTTCCGACAATAACTTTTGAACGGTAAGGAAATTTATGATGCGGCCTAAATGTTTTAAAAAGTACACAATCGTTGCTTGAATTTGACCACAAATTCTGTATTTTTTCGAGGGAAATCAAGAAAGTTATTGTCGTTTGTATTTGGCTGGGCGAGTTCCCAAAAATGTGGACTACAATTATGATCCGATAGAAGGGCGTAAAATTGGAAGTCTAATGTTTCGTTCACGAATTTTGCTTGGAAATATTTTTCCTATATCGCGAGGTCAATCATCTCAAAATCAAATCTTGGGTAAAAAAATACGTTAGTGGCAAGTTATTCACGAGCCTTATTTGCTTTGAAAATGTGTTAACGAGTGATCTTTGCTCGCAGTTCTGACAATAACTTTTGAACGGTAAGGAATTCTAAGACACGGCATGAATGTTTTAGAAAGTACACAATCGGAGCTTGAATTTGACCTCAAATTCTGTATTTTTTCGAGTGAAATCAAGAAAGTTATTGTCGTTTGTATTTGGCCGAGCGAATTACCCGAAATGTGGATTACAATTATGAACCGGTAGAAGGCTGTAAAATTGGAAGTCTAATGTTTCATTCCCGAATTTTGCGTGGAAATATTTTTCCAATATCGCGAGATCAATCGTCTCAAAATCAAATCTTGGGTAAAAAAATACGTTAGTGGCAAGTTATTCACGACCCTTATTTGCTTTGAAAATGTGTTAACGAGTGATCTTCGCTCGCAGTTCCGACAATAACTTTTGAACGGTAAGGAATTCTAATACGCGGCCTGAATGTTTTAGAAAGTACACAATCGGAGCTTGAATTTGACCACAAATTCTGTATTTTTTCGAGTGAAATCAAGAAAGTTATTGTCGTTTGTATTTGGCCGAGCGAATTACCCGAAATGTGGATTACAATTATGTGCCGGTAGAAGGGTGTAAAATTGGAAGTCTAATGTTTCATTCACGAATTTTGCGTGGAAATATTTTTCCTATATCGCGAGATCAATCGTCTCAAAATCATATTTTGGGTAAAAAAATACGTTAGTGGCAAGTTATTCACGAGCGTTATTCGCTTTGATAATGTGTTAAAAAGTGATCTTTGCTCCCCGTTCCGACAATAACTTTTGAACGGCAAGGAATTCTAATTCGCGGCCTGAATGTTTTAAAATGTACACAATCGGAGCATGAATTTGGCCACAAATTCTGTATTTTTGCGAGGGAAATCAAGAAAGTTATTGTCATTTGTATTTGGCTGAGCGAATTACCAGAAATGTGGATTACAATTATGAGCCGGTATAAGGGTGTAAAATTGGAAGTCTGATGTTTCATTCCCGAATTTTGCGTGGAAATATTTTTCCTATATCGCGAGATCAATCATCTCAAAATCAAAATTTGGATAAAAAAATATATTAGTCGCAAGTTATTCACGAGCCTTATTCGCTTTGAAAATGTGTTAAAAAGTGATCTTTGCTCACCGTTCCGACAATAACTTTTGAACGGTATGGAATTTTATGACGCGGCCTAAATGTTTTAAAAAGTACACAATCGTTGCTTGAATTTGCCCACAAATTCTGTATTTTTTCGAGGGAAATCAAGAAAGTTATTGTCGTTTGTATTTGGCTGGGCGAGTTCCCAAAAATGTGGACTACAATTATGATCCGATAGAAGGGCGTAAAATTGGAAGTCTAATGTTTCGTTCACGAATTTTGCTTGGAAATATTTTTCCTATATCGCAAGGTCAATCTTCTCAAAGTCAAATCTTGGGTAAAAAAATAAGTTAGTGGCAAGTTATTCACGAGCCTTATTTGCTTTGAAAATGTGTTAACGAGTGATCTTCGCTCGCAGTTCTGACAATAACTTTTGAACGGTAAGAAATTCTAAGACGCGGCATGAATGTTTTAGAAAGTACACAATCGGAGCTTGAATTTGACCTCAAATTCTGTATTTTTTCGAGTGAAATCAAGAAAGTTATTGTCGTTTGTATTTGGCCGAGCGAATTACCCGAAATGTGGATTACAATTATGAACCGGTAGAAGGGTGTAAAATTGGAAGTCTAATGTTTCATTCCCGAATTTTGCGTGGAAATATTTTTCCTATATCGCGAGATCAATCGTCTCAAAATCAAATCTTGGGTAAAAAAATACGTTAGTGGCAAGTTATTCAGGACCCTTATTTGCTTTGAAAATGTGTTAACGAGTGATCTTCGCTCGCAGTTCCGACAATAACTTTTGAACGGTAAGGAATTCTAAGACGCGACCTGAATGTTTTAGAAAGTACACAATCGGAGCTTGAATTTGACCTCAAATTCCGTATTTTTTCGAGTGAAATCAAGAAAGTTATTGTCGTTTGTATTTAGCTGAGCGAATTACCCGAAATGTGGATTACAATTATGAACCGGTAGAAGGGTGTAAAATTGGAAGTCTAATGTTTCATTCCCGAATTTTGCGTGGAAATATTTTTCCTTTATCGCGAGATCAATCGTCTCAAAATCAAATCTTGGGTAAAAAAATACGTTAGTGGCAAGTTATTCACGACCCTTATTTGCTTTGAAAATGGGTTAACGAGTGATCTTCGCTCGCAGTTCTGACAATAACTTTTGAACGGTAAGGAATTCTAAGACGCGGCATGAATGTTTTAGAAAGTACACAATCGGAGATTGAATTTGACCACAAATTCTGTATTTTTGCGACGGAAATCAAGAAAGTTATTGTCGTTTGTATTTGGCCGAGCGAATTACTAGAAATGTGGATTACAATTATGAGCCGGTATAAGGGTGTAAAATTGGAAGTCTGATGTTTCATTCACGAATTTTGCGTGGAAATATTTTTCCTATATCGCGAGATCAATCATTCCAAAATCAAAATTTGGGTAAAAAAGTATATTAGTCGCAAGTTATTCACGAGCCTTATTCGCTTTGAAAATGTGTTAAAAAGTGATCTTTGCTCACCGTTCCGACAATAACTTTTGAACGGTAAGGAAATTTATGATGCGGCCTAAATGTTTTAAAAAGTACACAATCGTTGCTTGAATTTGACCACAAATTCTGTATTTTTTCGAGGGAAATCAAGAAAGTTATTGTCGTTTGTATTTGGCTGGGCGAGTTCCCAAAAATGTGGACTACAATTATGATCCGATAGAAGGGCGTAAAATTGGAAGTCTAATGTTTCGTTCACGAATTTTGCTTGGAAATATTTTTCCTATATCGCGAGGTCAATCATCTCAAAATCAAATCTTGGGTAAAAAAATACGTTAGTGGCAAGTTATTCACGAGCCTTATTTGCTTTGAAAATGTGTTAACGAGTGATCTTTGCTCGCAGTTCTGACAATAACTTTTGAACGGTAAGGAATTCTAAGACACGGCATGAATGTTTTAGAAAGTACACAATCGGAGCTTGAATTTGACCACAAATTCTGTATTTTTTCGAGTGAAATCAAGAAAGTTATTGTCGTTTGTATTTGGCCGAGCGAATTACCCGAAATGTGGATTACAATTATGTGCCGGTAGAAGGGTGTAAAATTGGAAGTCTAATGTTTCATTCACGAATTTTGCGTGGAAATATTTTTCCTATATCGCATGATCAATCGTCTCAAAATCATATTTTGGGTTAAAAAATACGTTAGTGGCAAGTTATTCACGAGCGTTATTCGCTTTGATAATGTGTTAAAAAGTGATCTTTGCTCCCCGTTCCGACAATAACTTTTGAACGGCAAGGAATTCTAATTCGCGGCCTGGATGTTTTAAAATGTACACAATCGGAGCATGAATTTGGCCACAAATTCTGTATTTTTGCGAGGGAAATCAAGAAAGTTATTGTCATTTGTATTTGGCCAAGCGAATTACAAGAAATGTGGATTACAATTATGAGCCGGTATAAGGGTGTAAAATTGGAAGTCTGATGTTTCATTCACGAATTTTGCGTGGAAACATTTTTCCTATATTGCGAGATCAATCATCTCAAAATCAAAATTTGGATAAAAAAATATATTAGTCGCAAGTTATTCACGAGCCTTATTCGCTTTGAAAATGTGTTAAAAAGTGATCTTTGCTCACCGTTCCGACAATAACTTTTGAACGGTATGGAATTTTATGACGCGGCCTAAATGTTTTAAAAAGTACACAATCGTTGCTTGAATTTGCCCACAAATTCTGTATTTTTTCGAGGGAAATCAAGAAAGTTATTGTCGTTTGTATTTGGCTGGGCGAGTTCCCAAAAATGTGGACTACAATTATGATCCGATAGAAGGGCGTAAAATTGGAAGTCTAATGTTTCGTTCACGAATTTTGCTTGGAAATATTTTTCCTATATCGTGAGGTCAATCATCTCAAAATCAAATCTTGGGTAAAAAAATACGTTAGTGGCAAGTTATTCAAGAGCCTTATTTGCTTTGAAAATGTGTTAACGAGTGATCTTCGCTCGCAGTTCTGACAATAACTTTTGAACGGTAAGGAATTCTAAGACGCGCCCTGAATGTTTTAGAAAGTACACAATCGGAGCTTGAATTTGACCTCAAATTCTGTATTTTTTCGAGTGAAATCAAGAAAGTTATTGTCGTTTGTATTTGGCCGAGCGAATTACCCGAAACGTGGATTACAATTATGAACCGGTAGAAGGGTGTAAAATTGGAAGTCTAATGTTTCATTCCCGAATTTTGCGTGGAAATATTTTTCCTATATCGCGAGATCAATCGTCTCAAAATCAAATCTTGGGTAAAAAAATACGTTAGTGGCAAGTTATTCACGACCCTTATTTGCTTTGAAAATGTGTTAACGAGTGATCTTCGCTCGCAGTTCCGACAATAACTTTTGAACGATAAGGAATTCTAAGACGCGGCCTGAATGTTTTAGAAAGTACACAATCGGAGCTTGAATTTGACCACAAATTCTGTATTTTTTCGAGTTAAATCAAGAAAGTTATTGTCGTTTGTATTTGGCCGAGCGAATTACCCGAAATGTGGATTACAATTATGTGCCGGTAGAAGGGTGTAAAATTGGAAGTCTAATGTTTCATTCACGAATTTTGCGTGGAAATATTTTTCCTATATCGCGAGATCAATCGTCTCAAAATCATATTTTGGGTAAAAAAATACGTTAGTGGCAAGTTATTCACGAGCGTTATTCACTTTGATAATATGTTAAAAAGTGATCTTTGCTCACCGTTCCGACAATAACTTTTGAACGGCAAGGAATTCTAATTCGCGGCATGAATGTTTTAAAATGTACACAATCGGAGCATGAATTTGGCCACAAATTCTGTATTTTTGCGAGGGAAATCAAGAAAGTTATTGTCATTTGTATTTGGCCGAGCGAATTACCAGAAATGTGGATTACAATTATGAGCCGGTATAAGGGTGTAAAATTGGAAGTCTAATGTTTCATTCACGAATTTTGCGTGGAAATGTTTTTCCTATATCGCGAGATCAATCGTCTTAAAATCATATTTTGGGTAAAAAAATACGTTAGTGGCAAGTTATTCACGAGCGTTATTCGCTTTGATAATGTGTTAAAAAGTGATCTTTGCTCACCGTTCCAACAATAACTTTTGAAGGGCAAGGAATTCTATTTCGCGGACTGAATGTTTTAAAATGTACACAATCGGATCATGAATTTGGCCACAAATTCTGTATTTTTGCGAGGGAAATCAAGAAAGTTATTGTCGTTTGTATTTGGCCGAGCGAATTACCCGAAATGTGGATTACAATTATGAACCGGTAGAAGGGCGTAAAATTGGAAGTCTAATGTTTCGTTCCCGAATTTTGCGTGGAAATATTTTTCCTATATCGCGAGATCAATCGTCTCAAAATCAAATCTTGGGTAAAAAAATACGTTAGTGGCAAGTTATTCACGACCCTTATTTGCTTTGAAAATGTGTTAACGAGTGATCTTCGCTCGCAGTTCTGACAATAACTTTTGAACGGTAAGGAATTCTAAGACGCGGCATGAATGTTTTAGAAAGTACACAATCAGAGCTTGAATTTGACCTCAAATTCTGTATTTTTTCGAGTGAAATCAAGAAAGTTATTGTCGTTTGTATTTGGCCGAGCGAATTACCCGAAATGTGGATTACAATTATGAACCGGTAGAAGGGTGTAAAATTGGAAGTCTAATTTTTCATTCCCGAATTTTGCGTGGAAATATTTTTCCAATATCGCGAGATCAATCGTCTCAAAATCAAATCTTGGGTAAAAAAATACGTTAGTGGCAAGTTATTCACGACCCTTATTTGCTTTGAAAATGTGTTAACGAGTGATCTTCGCTCGCAGTTCCGACAATAACTTTTGAACGGTAAGGAATTCTAAGACGCGGCCTGAATGTTTTAGAAAGTACACAATCGGAGCTTGAATTTGACCACAAATTCTGTACTTTTTCGAGTGAAATCAAGAAAGTTATTGTCGTTTGTATTTGGCCGAGCGAATTACCCGAAATGTGGATTACAATTATGTGCCGGTAGAAGGGTGTAAAATTGGAAGTCTAATGTTTCATTCACGAATTTTGCGTGGAAATATTTTTCCTATATCGCGAGATCAATCGTCTCAAAATCATATTTTGGGTAAAAAAATACGTTAGTGGCAAGTTATTCACGAGCGTTATTCGCTTTGATAATGTGTTAAAAAGTGATCTTTGCTCCCCGTTCCGACAATAACTTTTGAACGGCAAGGAATTCTAATTCGCGGCCTGAATGTTTTAAAATGTACACAATTGGAGCATGAATTTGGCCACAAATTCTGTATTTTTACGAGGGAAATCAAGAAAGTTATTGTCATTTGTATTTGGCCGAGCGAATTACCAAAAATGTGGATTACAATTATGAGCCGGTATAAGGGTGTAAAATTGGAAGTCTGATGTTTCATTCACGAATTTTGCGTGGAAATATTTTTCCTATATCGCGTGATCAATCATCTCAAAATCAAAATTTGGATAAAAAAATATATTAGTCGCAAGTTATTCACGAGCCTTATTCGCTTTGAAAATGTGTTAAAAAGTGATCTTTGCTCACCGTTCCGACAATAACTTTTGAACGGTACGGAATTTTATGACGCGGCCTAAATGTTTTAAAAAGTACACAATCGTTGCTTGAATTTGCCCACAAATTCTGTATTTTTTCGAGGGAAATCAAGAAAGTTATTGTCGTTTGTATTTGGCTGGGCGAGTTCCCAAAAATGTGGACTACAATTATGATCCGATAGAAGGGCGTAAAATTGGAAGTCTAATGTTTTGTTCACGAATTTTGCTTGGAAATATTTTTCCTAAATCGCGAGGTCAATCATCTCAAAATCAAATCTTGGGTAAAAAAATACGTTAGTGGCAAGTTATTCACGAGCCTTATTTGCTTTGAAAATGTGATAACGAGTGATCTTCGCTCGCAGTTCTGACAATAACTTTTGAACGGTAAGGAATTCTAAGACACGGCATGAATGTTTTAGAAAGTACACAATCGGAGCTTGAATTTGACCTCAAATTCTGTATTTTTTCGAGTGAAATCAAGAAAGTTATTGTCGTTTGTATTTGGCCGAGCGAATTACCCGAAATGTGGATTACAATTATGAACCGGTAGAAGGGTGTAAAATTGGAAGTCTAATGTTTCATTCCCGAATTTTGCGTGGAAATATTTTTCCTATATCGCGAGATCAATCGTCTCAAAATCAAATCTTGGGTAAAAAAATACGTTAGTGGCAAGTTATTCACGACCCTTATTTGCTTTGAAAATGTGTTAACGAGTGATCTTCGCTCGCAGTTCCGACAATAACTTTTGAACGGTAAGGAATTCTAAGACGCGGCCTGAATGTTTTAGAAAGTACACAATCGGAGCTTGAATTTGACCACAAATTCTGTATTTTTGCGAGGGAAATCAAGAAAGTTATTGTCATTTGTATTTGGCCGAGCGAATTACTAGAAATGTGGATTACAATTATGAGCCGGTATAAGGGTGTAAAATTGGAAGTCTGATGTTTCATTCACGAATTTTGCGTGGAAATATTTTTCCTATATCGCGAGATCAATCGTCTCAAAATCATATTTTGGGTAAAAAAATACGTTAGTGGCAAGTTATTCACGAGCGTTATTCGCTTTGATAATGTGTTAAAAAGTGATCTTTGCTCCCCGTTCCGACAATAACTTTTGAACGGCAAGGAATTCTAATTCGCGGCCTGAATGTTTTAAAATGTACACAATTGGAGCATCAATTTGGCCACAAATTCTGTATTTTTGCGAGGGAAATCAAGAAAGTTATTGTCATTTGTATTTGGCCGAGCGAATTACCAAAAATGTGGATTACAATTATGAGCCGGTATAAGGGTGTAAAATTGGAAGTCTGATGTTTCATTCACGAATTTTGCGTGGAAATATTTTTCCTATATCGCGAGATCAATCATCTCAAAATCAAAATTTGGATAAAAAAATATATTAGTCGCAAGTTATTCACGAGCCTTATTCGCTTTGAAAATGTGTTAAAAAGTGATCTTTGCTCACCGTTCCGACAATAACTTTTGAACGGTACGGAATTTTATGACGCGGCCTAAATGTTTTAAAAAGTACACAATCGTTGCTTGAATTTGCCCACAAATTCTGTATTTTTTCGAGGGAAATCAAGAAAGTTATTGTCGTTTGTATTTGGCTGGGCGAGTTCCCAAAAATGTGGACTACAATTATGATCCGATAGAAGGGCGTAAAATTGGAAGTCTAATGTTTTGTTCACGAATTTTGCTTGGAAATATTTTTCCTAAATCGCGAGGTCAATCATCTCAAAATCAAATCTTGGGTAAAAAAATACGTTAGTGGCAAGTTATTCACGAGCCTTATTTGCTTTGAAAATGTGTTAACGAGTGATCTTCGCTCGCAGTTCTGACAATAACTTTTGAACGGTAAGGAATTCTAAGACACGGCATGAATGTTTTAGAAAGTACACAATCGGAGCTTGAATTTGACCTCAAATTCTGTATTTTTTCGAGTGAAATCAAGAAAGTTATTGTCGTTTGTATTTGGCCGAGCGAATTACCCGAAATGTGGATTACAATTATGAACCGGTAGAAGGGTGTAAAATTGGAAGTCTAATGTTTCATTCCCGAATTTTGCGTGGAAATATTTTTCCTATATCGCGAGATCAATCGTCTCAAAATCAAATCTTGGGTAAAAAAATACGTTAGTGGCAAGTTATTCACGACCCTTATTTGCTTTGAAAATGTGTTAACGAGTGATCTTCGCTCGCAGTTCCGACAATAACTTTTGAACGGTAAGGAATTCTAAGACGCGGCCTGAATGTTTTAGAAAGTACACAATCGGAGCTTGAATTTGACCACAAATTCTGTATTTTTGCGAGGGAAATCAAGAAAGTTATTGTCATTTGTATTTGGCCGAGCGAATTACTAGAAATGTGGATTACAATTATGAGCCGGTATAAGGGTGTAAAATTGGAAGTCTGATGTTTCATTCACGAATTTTGCGTGGAAATATTTTTCCTATATCGCGAGATCAATCATCCCAAAATCAAAATTTGGGTAAAAAAGTATATTAGTCGCAAGTTATTCACGAGCCTTATTCGCTTTGAAAATGTGTTAAAAAGTGATCTTTGCTCACCGTTCCGACAATAACTTTTGAACGGTAAGGAAATTTATGATGCGGCCTAAATGTTTTAAAAAGTACACAATCGTTGCTTGAATTTGACCACAAATTCTGTATTTTTTCGAGGGAAATCAAGAAAGTTATTGTCGTTTGTATTTGGCTGGGCGAGTTCCCAAAAATGTGGACTACAATTATGATCCGATAGAAGGGCGTAAAATTGGAAGTCTAATGTTTCGTTCACGAATTTTGCTTGGAAATATTTTTCCTATATCGCGAGGTCAATCATCTCAAAATCAAATCTTGGGTAAAAAAATACGTTAGTGGCAAGTTATTCACGAGCCTTATTTGCTTTGAAAATGTGTTAACGAGTGATCTTTGCTCGCAGTTCTGACAATAACTTTTGAACGGTAAGGAATTCTAAGACACGGCATGAATGTTTTAGAAAGTACACAATCGGAGCTTGAATTTGACCTCAAATTCTGTATTTTTTCGAGTGAAATCAAGAAAGTTATTGTCGTTTGTATTTGGCCGAGCGAATTACCCGAAATGTGGATTACAATTATGAACCGGTAGAAGGGTGTAAAATTGGAAGTCTAATGTTTCATTCCCGAATTTTGCGTGGAAATATTTTTCCAATATCGCGAGATCAATCGTCTCAAAATCAAATCTTGGGTAAAAAAATACGTTAGTGGCAAGTTATTCACGACCCTTATTTGCTTTGAAAATGTGTTAACGAGTGATCTTCGCTCGCAGTTCCGACAATAACTTTTGAACGGTAAGGAATTCTAAGACGCGGCCTGAATGTTTTAGAAAGTACACAATCGGAGCTTGAATTTGACCACAAATTCTGTATTTTTTCGAGTGAAATCAAGAAAGTTATTGTCGTTTGTATTTGGCCGAGCGAATTACCCGAAATGTGGATTACAATTATGTGCCGGTAGAAGGGTGTAAAATTGGAAGTCTAATGTTTCATTCACGAATTTTGCGTGGAAATATTTTTCCTATATCGCATGATCAATCGTCTCAAAATCATATTTTGGGTTAAAAAATACGTTAGTGGCAAGTTATTCACGAGCGTTATTCGCTTTGATAATGTGTTAAAAAGTGATCTTTGCTCCCCGTTCCGACAATAACTTTTGAACGGCAAGGAATTCTAATTCGCGGCCTGAATGTTTTAAAATGTACACAATTGGAGCATGAATTTGGCCACAAATTCTGTATTTTTGCGAGGGAAATCAAGAAAGTTATTGTCATTTGTATTTGGCCGAGCGAATTACCAGAAATGTGGATTACAATTATGAGCCGGTATAAGGGTGTAAAATTGGAAGTCTGATGTTTCATTCACGAATTTTGCGTGGAAACATTTTTCCTATATTGCGAGATCAATCATCTCAAAATCAAAATTTGGATAAAAAAATATATTAGTCGCAAGTTATTCACGAGCCTTATTCGCTTTGAAAATGTGTTAAAAAGTGATCTTTGCTCACCGTTCCGACAATAACTTTTGAACGGTATGGAATTTTATGACGCGGCCTAAATGTTTTAAAAAGTACACAATCGTTGCTTGAATTTGCCCACAAATTCTGTATTTTTTCGAGGGAAATCAAGAAAGTTATTGTCGTTTGTATTTGGCTGGGCGAGTTCCCAAAAATGTGGACTACAATTATGATCCGATAGAAGGGCGTAAAATTGGAAGTCTAATGTTTCGTTCACGAATTTTGCTTGGAAATATTTTTCCTATATCGTGAGGTCAATCATCTCAAAATCAAATCTTGGGTAAAAAAATACGTTAGTGGCAAGTTATTCAAGAGCCTTATTTGCTTTGAAAATGTGTTAACGAGTGATCTTCGCTCGCAGTTCTGACAATAACTTTTGAACGGTAAGGAATTCTAAGACGCGCCCTGAATGTTTTAGAAAGTACACAATCGGAGCTTGAATTTGACCTCAAATTCTGTATTTTTTCGAGTGAAATCAAGAAAGTTATTGTCGTTTGTATTTGGCCGAGCGAATTACCCGAAACGTGGATTACAATTATGAACCGGTAGAAGGGTGTAAAATTGGAAGTCTAATGTTTCATTCCCGAATTTTGCGTGGAAATATTTTTCCTATATCGCGAGATCAATCGTCTCAAAATCAAATCTTGGGTAAAAAAATACGTTAGTGGCAAGTTATTCACGACCCTTATTTGCTTTGAAAATGTGTTAACGAGTGATCTTCGCTCGCAGTTCCGACAATAACTTTTGAACGATAAGGAATTCTAAGACGCGGCCTGAATGTTTTAGAAAGTACACAATCGGAGCTTGAATTTGACCACAAATTCTGTATTTTTTCGAGTTAAATCAAGAAAGTTATTGTCGTTTGTATTTGGCCGAGCGAATTACCCGAAATGTGGATTACAATTATGTGCCGGTAGAAGGGTGTAAAATTGGAAGTCTAATGTTTCATTCACGAATTTTGCGTGGAAATATTTTTCCTATATCGCGAGATCAATCGTCTCAAAATCATATTTTGGGTAAAAAAATACGTTAGTGGCAAGTTATTCACGAGCGTTATTCACTTTGATAATATGTTAAAAAGTGATCTTTGCTCACCGTTCCGACAATAACTTTTGAACGGCAAGGAATTCTAATTCGCGGCCTGAATGTTTTAAAATGTACACAATCGGAGCATGAATTTGGCCACAAATTCTGTATTTTTGCGAGGGAAATCAAGAAAGTTATTGTCATTTGTATTTGGCCGAGCGAATTACCAGAAATGTGGATTACAATTATGAGCCGGTATAAGGGTGTAAAATTGGAAGTCTAATGTTTCATTCACGAATTTTGCGTGGAAATATTTTTCCTATATCACGAGATCAATCGTCTTAAAATCATATTTTGGGTAAAAAAATACGTTAGTGGCAAGTTATTCACGAGCGTTATTCGCTTTGATAATGTGTTAAAAAGTGATCTTTGCTCACCGTTCCAACAATAACTTTTGAAGGGCAAGGAATTCTATTTCGCGGCCTGAATGTTTTAAAATGTACACAATCGGATCATGAATTTGGCCACAAATTCTGTATTTTTGCGAGGGAAATCAAGAAAGTTATTGTCGTTTGTATTTGGCCGAGCGAATTACCCGAAATGTGGATTACAATTATGAACCGGTAGAAGGGCGTAAAATTGGAAGTCTAATGTTTCGTTCCCGAATTTTGCGTGGAAATATTTTTCCTATATCGCGAGATCAATCGTCTCAAAATCAAATCTTGGGTAAAAAAATACGTTAGTGGCAAGTTATTCACGACCCTTATTTGCTTTGAAAATGTGTTAACGAGTGATCTTCGCTCGCAGTTCTGACAATAACTTTTGAACGGTAAGGAATTCTAAGACGCGGCATGAATGTTTTAGAAAGTACACAATCAGAGCTTGAATTTGACCTCAAATTCTGTATTTTTTCGAGTGAAATCAAGAAAGTTATTGTCGTTTGTATTTGGCCGAGCGAATTACCCGAAATGTGGATTACAATTATGAACCGGTAGAAGGGTGTAAAATTGGAAGTCTAATTTTTCATTCCCGAATTTTGCGTGGAAATATTTTTCCAATATCGCGAGATCAATCGTCTCAAAATCAAATCTTGGGTAAAAAAATACGTTAGTGGCAAGTTATTCACGACCCTTATTTGCTTTGAAAATGTGTTAACGAGTGATCTTCGCTCGCAGTTCCGACAATAACTTTTGAACGGTAAGGAATTCTAAGACGCGGCCTGAATGTTTTAGAAAGTACACAATCGGAGCTTGAATTTGACCACAAATTCTGTATTTTTTCGAGTGAAATCAAGAAAGTTATTGTCGTTTGTATTTGGCCGAGCGAATTACCCGAAATGTGGATTACAATTATGTGCCGGTAGAAGGGTGTAAAATTGGAAGTCTAATGTTTCATTCACGAATTTTGCGTGGAAATATTTTTCCTATATCGCGAGATCAATCGTCTCAAAATCATATTTTGGGTAAAAAAATACGTTAGTGGCAAGTTATTCACGAGCGTTATTCGCTTTGATAATGTGTTAAAAAGTGATCTTTGCTCACCATTCCGACAATAACTTTTGAACGGCAAGGAATTCTAATTCGCGGCCTGAATGTTTTAAAATGTACACAATTGGAGCATGAATTTGGCCACAAATTCTGTATTTTTGCGAGGGAAATCAAGAAAGTTATTGTCATTTGTATTTGGCCGAGCGAATTACCAAAAATGTGGATTACAATTATGAGCCGGTATAAGGGTGTAAAATTGGAAGTCTGATGTTTCATTCACGAATTTTGCGTGGAAATATTTTTCCTATATCGCGAGATCAATCATCTCAAAATCAAAATTTGGATAAAAAAATATATTAGTCGCAAGTTATTCACGAGCCTTATTCGCTTTGAAAATGTGTTAAAAAGTGATCTTTGCTCACCGTTCCGACAATAACTTTTGAACGGTACGGAATTTTATGACGCGGCCTAAATGTTTTAAAAAGTACACAATCGTTGCTTGAATTTGCCCACAAATTCTGTATTTTTTCGAGGGAAATCAAGAAAGTTATTGTCGTTTGTATTTGGCTGGGCGAGTTCCCAAAAATGTGGACTACAATTATGATCCGATAGAAGGGCGTAAAATCGGAAGTCTAATGTTTTGTTCACGAATTTTGCTTGGAAATATTTTTCCTATATCGCGAGGTCAATCATCTCAAAATCAAATCTTGGGTAAAAAAATACGTTAGTGGCAAGTTATTCACGAGCCTTATTTGCTTTGAAAATGTGTTAACGAGTGATCTTCGCTCGCAGTTCTGACAATAACTTTTGAACGGTAAGGAATTCTAAGACACGGCATGAATGTTTTAGAAAGTACACAATCGGAGCTTGAATTTGACCTCAAATTCTGTATTTTTTCGAGTGAAATCAAGAAAGTTATTGTCGTTTGTATTTGGCCGAGCGAATTACTCGAAATGTGGATTACAATTATGAACCGGTAGAAGGGTGTAAAATTGGAAGTCTAATGTTTCATTCCCGAATTTTGCGTGGAAATATTTTTCCTATATCGCGAGATCAATCGTCTCAAAATCAAATCTTGGGTAAAAAAATACGTTAGTGGCAAGTTATTCACGACCCTTATTTGCTTTGAAAATGTGTTAACGAGTGATCTTCGCTCGCAGTTCCGACAATAACTTTTGAACGGTAAGGAATTCTAAGACGCGGCCTGAATGTTTTAGAAAGTACACAATCGGAGCTTGAATTTGACCACAAATTCTGTATTTTTTCGAGTTAAATCAAGAAAGTTATTGTCGTTTGTATTTGGCCGAGCGAATTACCCGAAATGTGGATTACAATTATGTGCCGGTAGAAGGGTGTAAAATTGGAAGTCTAATGTTTCATTCACGAATTTTACGTGGAAATATTTTTCCTATATCGCGAGATCAATCGTCTCAAAATCATATTTTGGGTAAAAAAATACGTTAGTGGCAAGTTATTCACGAGCGTTATTCACTTTGATAATGTGTTAAAAAGTGATCTTTGCTCACCGTTCCGACAATAACTTTTGAACGGCAAGGAATTCTAATTCGCGGCCTGTATGTTTTAAAATGTACACAATCGGAGCATGAATTTGGCCACAAATACTGTATTTTTGCGAGGGAAATCAAGAAAGTTATTGTCATTTGTATTTGGCCGAGCGAATTACCCGAAATGTGGATTACAATTATGAGCCGGTATAAGGGTGTAAAATTGGAAGTCTAATGTTTCATTCACGAATTTTGCGTGGAAATATTTTTCCTATATCGCGAGATCAATCGTCTTAAAATCATATTTTGGGTAAAAAAATACGTTAGTGGCAAGTTATTCACGAGCGTTATTCGCTTTGATAATGTGTTAAAAAGTGATCTTTGCTCACCGTTCCAACAATAACTTTTGAAGGGCAAGGAATTCTATTTCGCGGCCTGTATGTTTTAAAATGTACACAATCGGATCATGAATTTGGCCACAAATTCTGTATTTTTGCGAGGGAAATCAAGAAAGTTATTGTCGTTTGTATTTGGCCGAGCGAATTACCCGAAATGTGGATTACAATTATGAACCGGTAGAAGGGCGTAAAATTGGAAGTCTAATGTTTCATTCCCGAATTTTGCGTGGAAATATTTTTCCTATATCGCGAGATCAATCGTCTCAAAATCAAATCTTGGGTAGAAAAATACGTTAGTGGCAAGTTATTCACGAGCCTTATTTGCTTTGAAAATGTGTTAACGAGTGATCTTCGCTCGCAGTTCTGACAATAACTTTTGAACGGTAAGGAATTCTAAGACGCGGCATGAATGTTTTAGAAAGTACACAATCGGAGCTTGAATTTGACCTCAAATTCTGTATTTTTTCGAGTGAAATCAAGAAAGTTATTGTCGTTTGTATTTGGCCGAGCGAATTACCCGAAATGTGGATTACAATTATGAACCGGTAGAAGGGTGTAAAATTGGAAGTCTAATGTTTCATTCCCGAATTTTGCGTGGAAATATTTTTCCAATATCGCGAGATCAATCGTCTCAAAATCAAATCTTGGGTAAAAAAATACGTTAGTGGCAAGTCATTCACGACCCTTATTTGCTTTGAAAATGTGTTAACGAGTGATCTTCGCTCGCAGTTCCGACAATAACTTTTGAAAAGTAAGGAATTCTAAGACGCGGCCTGAATGTTTTAGAAAGTACACAATCGGAGCTTGAATTTGACCACAAATTCTGTATTTTTTCGAGTGAAATCAAGAAAGTTATTGTCATTTGTATTTGGCCGAGCGAATTACCCGAAATGTGGATTACAATTATGTGCCGGTAGAAGGGTGTAAAATTGGAAGTCTAATGTTTCATTCACGAATTTTGCGTGGAAATATTTTTCCTATATCGCGAGATCAATCGTCTCAAAATCATATTTTGGGTAAAAAAATACGTTAGTGGCAAGTTATTCACGAGCGTTATTCGCTTTGATAATGTGTTAAAAAGTGATCTTTGCTCCCCGTTCCGACAATAACTTTTGAACGGCAAGGAATTCTAATTCGCGGCCCGAATGTTTTAAAATGTACACAATCGGAGCATGAATTTGGCCACAAATTCTGTATTTTTGCGAGGGAAATCAAGAAAGTTATTGTCATTTGTATTTGGCCGAGCGAATTACCAGAAATGTGGATTACAATTATGAGCCGGTATAAGGGTGTAAAATTGGAAGTCTGATGTTTCATTCACGAATTTTGCGTGGAAATATTTTTCCTATATCGCGAGATCAATCATCTCAAAATCAAAATTTGGATAAAAAAATATATTAGTCGCAAGTTATTCACGAGCCTTATTCGCTTTGAAAATGTGTTAAAAAGTGATCTTTGCTCACCGTTCCGACAATAACTTTTGAACGGTATGGAATTTTATGACGCGGCCTAAATGTTTTAAAAAGTACACAATCGTTGCTTGAATTTGCCCACAAATTCTGTATTTTTTCGAGGGAAATCAAGAAAGTTATTGTCGTTTGTATTTGGCTGGGCGAGTTCCCAAAAATGTGGACTACAATTATGATCCGATAGAAGGGCGTAAAATTGGAAGTCTAATATTTCGTTCACGAATTTTGCTTGGAAATATTTTTCCTATATCGCGAGGTCAATCTTCTCAAAGTCAAATCTTGGGTAAAAAAATAAGTTAGTGGCAAGTTATTCACGAGCCTTATTTGCTTTGAAAATGTGTTAACGAGTGATCTTCGCTCGCAGTTCTGACAATAACTTTTGAACGGTAAGAAATTCTAAGACGCGGCATGAATGTTTTAGAAAGTACACAATCGGAGCTTGAATTTGACCTCAAATTCTGTATTTTTTCGAGTGAAATCAAGAAAGTTATTGTCGTTTGTATTTGGCCGAGCGAATTACCCGAAATGTGGATTACAATTATGAACCGGTAGAAGGGCGTAAAATTGGAAGTCTAATGTTTCGTTCCCGAATTTTGCGTGGAAATATTTTTCCTATATCGCGAGATCAATCGTCTCAAAATCAAATCTTGGGTAAAAAAATACGTTAGTGGCAAGTTATTCACGACCCTTATTTGCTTTGAAAATGTGTTAACGAGTGATCTTCGCTCGCAGTTCTGACAATAACTTTTGAACGGTAAGGAATTCTAAGACGCGGCATGAATGTTTTAGAAAGTACACAATCAGAGCTTGAATTTGACCTCAAATTCTGTATTTTTTCGAGTGAAATCAAGAAAGTTATTGTCGTTTGTATTTGGCCGAGCGAATTACCCGAAATGTGGATTACAATTATGAACCGGTAGAAGGGTGTAAAATTGGAAGTCTAATTTTTCATTCCCGAATTTTGCGTGGAAATATTTTTCCAATATCGCGAGATCAATCGTCTCAAAATCAAATCTTGGGTAAAAAAATACGTTAGTGGCAAGTTATTCACGACCCTTATTTGCTTTGAAAATGTGTTAACGAGTGATCTTCGCTCGCAGTTCCGACAATAACTTTTGAACGGTAAGGAATTCTAAGACGCGGCCTGAATGTTTTAGAAAGTACACAATCGGAGCTTGAATTTGACCACAAATTCTGTATTTTTTCGAGTGAAATCAAGAAAGTTATTGTCGTTTGTATTTGGCCGAGCGAATTACCCGAAATGTGGATTACAATTATGTGCCGGTAGAAGGGTGTAAAATTGGAAGTCTAATGTTTCATTCACGAATTTTGCGTGGAAATATTTTTCCTATATCGCGAGATCAATCGTCTCAAAATCATATTTTGGGTAAAAAAATACGTTAGTGGCAAGTTATTCACGAGCGTTATTCGCTTTGATAATGTGTTAAAAAGTGATCTTTGCTCCCCGTTCCGACAATAACTTTTGAACGGCAAGGAATTCTAATTCGCGGCCTGAATGTTTTAAAATGTACACAATTGGAGCATGAATTTGGCCACAAATTCTGTATTTTTGCGAGGGAAATCAAGAAAGTTATTGTCATTTGTATTTGGCCGAGCGAATTACCAAAAATGTGGATTACAATTATGAGCCGGTATAAGGGTGTAAAATTGGAAGTCTGATGTTTCATTCACGAATTTTGCGTGGAAATATTTTTCCTATATCGCGAGATCAATCATCTCAAAATCAAAATTTGGATAAAAAAATATATTAGTCGCAAGTTATTCACGAGCCTTATTCGCTTTGAAAATGTGTTAAAAAGTGATCTTTGCTCACCGTTCCGACAATAACTTTTGAACGGTATGGAATTTTATGACGCGGCCTAAATGTTTTAAAAAGTACACAATCGTTGCTTGAATTTGCCCACAAATTCTGTATTTTTTCGAGGGAAATCAAGAAAGTTATTGTCGTTTGTATTTGGCTGGGCGAGTTCCCAAAAATGTGGACTACAATTATGATCCGATAGAAGGGCGTAAAATTGGAAGTCTAATGTTTTGTTCACGAATTTTGCTTGGAAATATTTTTCCTATATCGCGAGGTCAATCATCTCAAAATCAAATCTTGGGTAAAAAAATACGTTAGTGGCAAGTTATTCACGAGCCTTATTTGCTTTGAAAATGTGTTAACGAGTGATCTTCGCTCGCAGTTCTGACAATAACTTTTGAACGGTAAGGAATTCTAAGACACGGCATGAATGTTTTAGAAAGTACACAATCGGAGCTTGAATTTGACCTCAAATTCTGTATTTTTTCGAGTGAAATCAAGAAAGTTATTGTCGTTTGTATTTGGCCGAGCGAATTACCCGAAATGTGGATTACAATTATGAACCGGTAGAAGGGTGTAAAATTGGAAGTCTAATGTTTCATTCCCGAATTTTACGTGGAAATATTTTTCCTATATCGCGAGATCAATCGTCTCAAAATCAAATCTTGGGTAAAAAAATACGTTAGTGGCAAGTTATTCACGACCCTTATTTGCTTTGAAAATGTGTTAACGAGTGATCTTCGCTCGCAGTTCCGACAATAACTTTTGAACGGTAAGGAATTCTAAGACGCGGCCTGAATGTTTTAGAAAGTACACAATCGGAGCTTGAATTTGACCACAAATTCTGTATTTTTTCGAGTTAAATCAAGAAAGTTATTGTCGTTTGTATTTGGCCGAGCGAATTACCCGAAATGTGGATTACAATTATGTGCCGGTAGAAGGGTGTAAAATTGGAAGTCTAATGTTTCATTCACGAATTTTACGTGGAAATATTTTTTCTATATCGCGAGATCAATCGTCTCAAAATCATATTTTGGGTAAAAAAATACGTTAGTGGCAAGTTATTCACGAGCGTTATTCACTTTGATAATGTGTTAAAAAGTGATCTTTGCTCACCGTTCCGACAATAACTTTTGAACGGCAAGGAATTCTAATTCGCGGCCTGAATGTTTTAAAATGTACACAATCGGAGCATGAATTTGGCCACAAATTCTGTATTTTTGCGAGGGAAATCAAGAAAGTTATTGTCATTTGTATTTGGCCGAGCGAATTACCAGAAATGTGGATTACAATTATGAGCCGGTATAAGGGTGTAAAATTGGAAGTCTAATGTTTCATTCACGAATTTTGCGTGGAAATATTTTTCCTATATCGCGAGATCAATCGTCTTAAAATCATATTTTGGGTAAAAAAATACGTTAGTGGCAAGTTATTCACGAGCGTTATTCGCTTTGATAATGTGTTAAAAAGTGATCTTTGCTCACCGTTCCAACAATAACTTTTGAAGGGCAAGGAATTCTATTTCGCGGCCTGTATGTTTTAAAATGTACACAATCGGATCATGAATTTGGCCACAAATTCTGTATTTTTGCGAGGGAAATCAAGAAAGTTATTGTCGTTTGTATTTGGCCGAGCGAATTACCCGAAATGTGGATTACAATTATGAACCGGTAGAAGGGCGTAAAATTGGAAGTCTAATGTTTCATTCCCGAATTTTGCGTGGAAATATTTTTCCTATATCGCGAGATCAATCGTCAAAAAATCAAATCTTGGGTAGAAAAATACGTTAGTGGCAAGTTATTCACGACCCTTATTTGCTTTGAAAATGTGTTAACGAGTGATCTTCGCTCGCAGTTCTGACAATAACTTTTGAACGGTAAGGAATTCTAAGACGCGGCATGAATGTTTTAGAAAGTACACAATCGGAGCTTGAATTTGACCTCAAATTCTGTATTTTTTCGAGTGAAATCAAGAAAGTTATTGTCGTTTGTATTTGGCCGAGCGAATTACCCGAAATGTGGATTACAATTATGAACCGGTAGAAGGGTGTAAAATTGGAAGTCTAATGTTTCATTCCCAAATTTTGCGTGGAAATATTTTTCCAATATCGCGAGATCAATCGTCTCAAAATCAAATCTTGGGTAAAAAAATACGTTAGTGGCAAGTTATTCACGACCCTTATTTGCTTTGAAAATGTGTTAACGAGTGATCTTCGCTCGCAGTTCTGACAATAACTTTTGAACGGTAAGGAATTCTAAGACGCGGCTTGAATGTTTTAGAAAGTACACAATCGGAGCTTGAATTTGACCTCAAATTCTGTATTTTTTCGAGTGAAATCAAGAAAGTTATTGTCGTTTGTATTTAGCCGAGCAAATTACCCGAAATGTGGATTACAATTATGAACCGGTAGAAGGGTGTAAAATTGGAAGTCTAAGGTTTCATTCCCGAATTTTGCGTGGAAATATTTTTCCTATATCGTGAGATCAATCGTCTCAAAATCAAATCTTGGGTAAAAAAATACGTTAGTGGCAAGTTATTCACGACCCTTATTTGCATTGAAAATGTGTTAACGAGTGATCTTCGCTCACAGTACTGACAATAACTTTTGAACGGTAAGGAATTCTAAGACGCGGCATGAATGTTTTAGAAAGTGCACAATCGGAGCTTGAATTTGACCTCAAATTCTGTATTTTTTCGAGTGAAATCAAGAAAGTTATTGTCGTTTGTATTTGGCCGAGCAAATTACCCGAAATGTGGATTACAATTATGAACCGGTAGAAGGGTGTAAAATTGGAAGTCGAATGTTTCATTCCCGAATTTTGCGTGGAAATATTTTTCCAATATCGCGAGATCAATCGTCTCAAAATCAAATCTTGGGTAAAAAAATACGTTAGTGGCAAGTTATTCACGACCCTTATTTGCTTTGAAAATGTGTTAACGAGTGATCTTCGCTCGCATTTCCGACAATTACTTTTGAACGGTAAGGAATTCTAAGACGCGGCCTGAATGTTTTAGAAAGTACACAATCGTAGCTTGAATTTGAACACAAATTCTGTATTTTTTCAAGTGAAATCAAGAAAGTTATTGTCGTTTGTATTTGGCCGAGCGAATTACCCGAAATGTGGATTACAATTATGAGCCGGTATAAGGGTGTAAAATTGGAAGTCTAACGTTTCATTCACGAATTTTGCGTGGAAATATTTTTCCTATATCGCGAGATCAATCGTCTTAAAATCATATTTTGGGTAAAAAAATACGTTAGTGGCAAGTTATTCACGAGCGTTATTCGCTTTGATAATGTGTTAAAAAGTGATCTTTGCTCACCGTTCCAACAATAACTTTTGAAGGGCAAGGAATTCTATTTCGCGGCCTGAATGTTCTAAAATGTACACAATCGGATCATGAATTTGGCCACAAATTCTGTATTTTTGCGAGGGAAATCAAGAAAGTTATTGTCGTTTGTATTTGGCCGAGCGAATTACCCGAAATGTGGATTACAATTATGAACCGGTAGAAGGGTGTAAAATTGGAAGTCTAATGTTTCATTCCCAAATTTTGCGTGGAAATATTTTTCCAATATCGCGAGATCAATCGTCTCAAAATCAAATCTTGGGTAAAAAAATACGTTAGTGGCAAGTTATTCACGACCCTTATTTGCTTTGAAAATGTGTTAACGAGTGATCTTCGCTCGCAGTTCTGACAATAACTTTTGAACGGTAAGGAATTCTAAGACGCGGCTTGAATGTTTTAGAAAGTACACAATCGGAGCTTGAATTTGACCTCAAATTCTGTATTTTTTCGAGTGAAATCAAGAAAGTTATTGTCGTTTGTATTTAGCCGAGCAAATTACCCGAAATGTGGATTACAATTATGAACCGGTAGAAGGGTGTAAAATTGGAAGTCTAAGGTTTCATTCCCGAATTTTGCGTGGAAATATTTTTCCTATATCGTGAGATCAATCGTCTCAAAATCAAATCTTGGGTAAAAAAATACGTTAGTGGCAAGTTATTCACGAGCGTTATTCGCTTTGATAATGTGTTAAAAAGTGATCTTTGCTCCCCGTTCCGACAATAACTTTTGAACGGCAAGGAATTCTAATTCGCGGCCCGAATGTTTTAAAATGTACACAATCGGAGCATGAATTTGGCCACAAATTCTGTATTTTTGCGAGGGAAATCAAGAAAGTTATTGTCATTTGTATTTGGCCGAGCGAATTACCAGAAATGTGGATTACAATTATGAGCCGGTATAAGGGTGTAAAATTGGAAGTCTGATGTTTCATTCACGAATTTTGCGTGGAAATATTTTTCCTATATCGCGAGATCAATCATCTCAAAATCAAAATTTGGATAAAAAAATATATTAGTCGCAAGTTATTCACGAGCCTTATTCGCTTTGAAAATGTGTTAAAAAGTGATCTTTGCTCACCGTTCCGACAATAACTTTTGAACGGTATGGAATTTTATGACGCGGCCTAAATGTTTTAAAAAGTACACAATCGTTGCTTGAATTTGCCCACAAATTCTGTATTTTTTCGAGGGAAATCAAGAAAGTTATTGTCGTTTGTATTTGGCTGGGCGAGTTCCCAAAAATGTGGACTACAATTATGATCCGATAGAAGGGCGTAAAATTGGAAGTCTAATGTTTCGTTCACGAATTTTGCTTGGAAATATTTTTCCTATATCGCGAGGTCAATCTTCTCAAAGTCAAATCTTGGGTAAAAAAATAAGTTAGTGGCAAGTTATTCACGAGCCTTATTTGCTATGAAAATGTGTTAACGAGTGATCTTCGCTCGCAGTTCTGACAATAACTTTTGAACGGTAAGAAATTCTAAGACGCGGCATGAATGTTTTAGAAAGTACACAATCGGAGCTTGAATTTGACCTCAAATTCTGTATTTTTTCGAGTGAAATCAAGAAAGTTATTGTCGTTTGTATTTGGCCGAGCGAATTACCCGAAATGTGGATTACAGTTATGAACAGGTAGAAGGGTGTAAAATTGGAAGTCTAATGTTTCATTCCCGAATTTTGCGTGGAAATATTTTTCCTATATCGCGAGATCAATCGTCTCAAAATCAAATCTTGGGTAAAAAAATACGTTAGTGGCAAGTTATTCACGACCCTTATTTGCTTTGAAAATGTGTTAACGAGTGATCTTCGCTCGCAGTTCCGACAATAACTTTTGAACGGTGAGGAATTCTAAGACGCGGCCTGAATGTTTTAGAAAGTACACAATCGGAGCTTGAATTTGACCACAAATTCTGTATTTTTTCGAGTTAAATCAAGAAAGTTATTGTCGTTTGTATTTGGCCGAGCGAATTACCCGAAATGTGGATTACAATTATGTGCCGGTAGAAGGGTGTAAAATTGGAAGTCTAATGTTTCATTCACGAATTTTACGTGGAAATATTTTTTCTATATCGCGAGATCAATCGTCTCAAAATCATATTTTGGGTAAAAAAATACGTTAGTGGCAAGTTATTCACGAGCGTTATTCACTTTGATAATGTGTTAAAAAGTGATCTTTGCTCACCGTTCCGACAATAACTTTTGAACGGCAAGGAATTCTAATTCGCGGCCTGAATGTTTTAAAATGTACACAATCGGAGCATGAATTTGGCCACAAATTCTGTATTTTTGCGAGGGAAATCAAGAAAGTTATTGTCATTTGTATTTGGCCGAGCGAATTACCAGAAATGTGGATTACAATTATGAGCCGGTATAAGGGTGTAAAATTGGAAGTCTAATGTTTCATTCACGAATTTTGCGTGGAAATATTTTTCCTATATCGCGAGATCAATCGTCTTAAAATCATATTTTGGGTAAAAAAATACGTTAGTGGCAAGTTATTCACGAGCGTTATTCGCTTTGATAATGTGTTAAAAAGTGATCTTTGCTCACCGTTCCAACAATAACTTTTGAAGGGCAAGGAATTCTATTTCGCGGCCTGTATGTTTTAAAATGTACACAATCGGATCATGAATTTGGCCACAAATTCTGTATTTTTGCGAGGGAAATCAAGAAAGTTATTGTCGTTTGTATTTGGCCGAGCGAATTACCCGAAATGTGGATTACAATTATGAACCGGTAGAAGGGCGTAAAATTGGAAGTCTAATGTTTCATTCCCGAATTTTGCGTGGAAATATTTTTCCTATATCGCGAGATCAATCGTCAAAAAATCAAATCTTGGGTAGAAAAATACGTTAGTGGCAAGTTATTCACGACCCTTATTTGCTTTGAAAATGTGTTAACGAGTGATCTTCGCTCGCAGTTCTGACAATAACTTTTGAACGGTAAGGAATTCTAAGACGCGGCATGAATGTTTTAGAAAGTACACAATCGGAGCTTGAATTTGACCTCAAATTCTGTATTTTTTCGAGTGAAATCAAGAAAGTTATTGTCGTTTGTATTTGGCCGAGCGAATTACCCGAAATGTGGATTACAATTATGAACCGGTAGAAGGGTGTAAAATTGGAAGTCTAATGTTTCATTCCCAAATTTTGCGTGGAAATATTTTTCCAATATCGCGAGATCAATCGTCTCAAAATCAAATCTTGGGTAAAAAAATACGTTAGTGGCAAGTTATTCACGACCCTTATTTGCTTTGAAAATGTGTTAACGAGTGATCTTCGCTCGCAGTTCTGACAATAACTTTTGAACGGTAAGGAATTCTAAGACGCGGCTTGAATGTTTTAGAAAGTACACAATCGGAGCTTGAATTTGACCTCAAATTCTGTATTTTTTCGAGTGAAATCAAGAAAGTTATTGTCGTTTGTATTTAGCCGAGCAAATTACCCGAAATGTGGATTACAATTATGAACCGGTAGAAGGGTGTAAAATTGGAAGTCTAAGGTTTCATTCCCGAATTTTGCGTGGAAATATTTTTCCTATATCGTGAGATCAATCGTCTCAAAATCAAATCTTGGGTAAAAAAATACGTTAGTGGCAAGTTATTCACGACCCTTATTTGCATTGAAAATGTGTTAACGAGTGATCTTCGCTCACAGTACTGACAATAACTTTTGAACGGTAAGGAATTCTAAGACGCGGCATGAATGTTTTAGAAAGTGCACAATCGGAGCTTGAATTTGACCTCAAATTCTGTATTTTTTCGAGTGAAATCAAGAAAGTTATTGTCGTTTGTATTTGGCCGAGCAAATTACCCGAAATGTGGATTACAATTATGAACCGGTAGAAGGGTGTAAAATTGGAAGTCGAATGTTTCATTCCCGAATTTTGCGTGGAAATATTTTTCCAATATCGCGAGATCAATCGTCTCAAAATCAAATCTTGGGTAAAAAAATACGTTAGTGGCAAGTTATTCACGACCCTTATTTGCTTTGAAAATGTGTTAACGAGTGATCTTCGCTCGCATTTCCGACAATTACTTTTGAACGGTAAGGAATTCTAAGACGCGGCCTGAATGTTTTAGAAAGTACACAATCGTAGCTTGAATTTGAACACAAATTCTGTATTTTTTCGAGTGAAATCAAGAAAGTTATTGTCGTTTGTATTTGGCCGAGCGAATTACCCGAAATGTGGATTACAATTATGAGCCGGTATAAGGGTGTAAAATTGGAAGTCTAACGTTTCATTCACGAATTTTGCGTGGAAATATTTTTCCTATATCGCGAGATCAATCGTCTTAAAATCATATTTTGGGTAAAAAAATACGTTAGTGGCAAGTTATTCACGAGCGTTATTCGCTTTGATAATGTGTTAAAAAGTGATCTTTGCTCACCGTTCCAACAATAACTTTTGAAGGGCAAGGAATTCTATTTCGCGGCCTGAATGTTCTAAAATGTACACAATCGGATCATGAATTTGGCCACAAATTCTGTATTTTTGCGAGGGAAATCAAGAAAGTTATTGTCGTTTGTATTTGGCCGAGCGAATTACCCGAAATGTGGATTACAATTATGAACCGGTAGAAGGGTGTAAAATTGGAAGTCTAATGTTTCATTCCCAAATTTTGCGTGGAAATATTTTTCCAATATCGCGAGATCAATCGTCTCAAAATCAAATCTTGGGTAAAAAAATACGTTAGTGGCAAGTTATTCACGACCCTTATTTGCTTTGAAAATGTGTTAACGAGTGATCTTCGCTCGCAGTTCTGACAATAACTTTTGAACGGTAAGGAATTCTAAGACGCGGCTTGAATGTTTTAGAAAGTACACAATCGGAGCTTGAATTTGACCTCAAATTCTGTATTTTTTCGAGTGAAATCAAGAAAGTTATTGTCGTTTGTATTTAGCCGAGCAAATTACCCGAAATGTGGATTACAATTATGAACCGGTAGAAGGGTGTAAAATTGGAAGTCTAAGGTTTCATTCCCGAATTTTGCGTGGAAATATTTTTCCTATATCGTGAGATCAATCGTCTCAAAATCAAATCTTGGGTAAAAAAATACGTTAGTGGCAAGTTATTCACGAGCGTTATTCGCTTTGATAATGTGTTAAAAAGTGATCTTTGCTCCCCGTTCCGACAATAACTTTTGAACGGCAAGGAATTCTAATTCGCGGCCCGAATGTTTTAAAATGTACACAATCGGAGCATGAATTTGGCCACAAATTCTGTATTTTTGCGAGGGAAATCAAGAAAGTTATTGTCATTTGTATTTGGCCGAGCGAATTACCAGAAATGTGGATTACAATTATGAGCCGGTATAAGGGTGTAAAATTGGAAGTCTGATGTTTCATTCACGAATTTTGCGTGGAAATATTTTTCCTATATCGCGAGATCAATCATCTCAAAATCAAAATTTGGATAAAAAAATATATTAGTCGCAAGTTATTCACGAGCCTTATTCGCTTTGAAAATGTGTTAAAAAGTGATCTTTGCTCACCGTTCCGACAATAACTTTTGAACGGTATGGAATTTTATGACGCGGCCTAAATGTTTTAAAAAGTACACAATCGTTGCTTGAATTTGCCCACAAATTCTGTATTTTTTCGAGGGAAATCAAGAAAGTTATTGTCGTTTGTATTTGGCTGGGCGAGTTCCCAAAAATGTGGACTACAATTATGATCCGATAGAAGGGCGTAAAATTGGAAGTCTAATGTTTCGTTCACGAATTTTGCTTGGAAATATTTTTCCTATATCGCGAGGTCAATCTTCTCAAAGTCAAATCTTGGGTAAAAAAATAAGTTAGTGGCAAGTTATTCACGAGCCTTATTTGCTATGAAAATGTGTTAACGAGTGATCTTCGCTCGCAGTTCTGACAATAACTTTTGAACGGTAAGAAATTCTAAGACGCGGCATGAATGTTTTAGAAAGTACACAATCGGAGCTTGAATTTGACCTCAAATTCTGTATTTTTTCGAGTGAAATCAAGAAAGTTATTGTCGTTTGTATTTGGCCGAGCGAATTACCCGAAATGTGGATTACAGTTATGAACAGGTAGAAGGGTGTAAAATTGGAAGTCTAATGTTTCATTCCCGAATTTTGCGTGGAAATATTTTTCCTATATCGCGAGATCAATCGTCTCAAAATCAAATCTTGGGTAAAAAAATACGTTAGTGGCAAGTTATTCACGACCCTTATTTGCTTTGAAAATGTGTTAACGAGTGATCTTCGCTCGCAGTTCCGACAATAACTTTTGAACGGTGAGGAATTCTAAGACGCGGCCTGAATGTTTTAGAAAGTACACAATCGGAGCTTGAATTTGACCACAAATTCTGTATATTTTCGAGTTAAATCAAGAAAGTTATTGTCGTTTGTATTTGGCCGAGCGAATTACCCGAAATGTGGATTACAATTATGTGCCGGTAGAAGGGATTAAAATTGGAAGTCTAATGTTTCATTCACGAATTTTGCGTGGAAACATTTTTCCTATATCGCGAGATCAATCGTCTCAAGATCATATTTTGGGTAAAAAAATACGTTAGTGGCAAGTTATTCACGAGCGTTATTCACTTTGATAATGTGTTAAAAAGTGATCTTTGCTCACCGTTCCGACAATAACTTTTGAACGGCAAGGAATTCTAATTCGCGGCCTGAATGTTTTAAAATGTACACAATCGGAGCATGAATTTGGCCACAAATTCTGTATTTTTGCGAGGGAAATCAAGAAAGTTATTGTCATTTGTATTTGGCCGAGCGAATTACCAGAAATGTGGATTACAATTATGAGCCGGTATAAGGGTGTAAAATTGGAAGTCTAACGTTTCATTCACGAATTTTGCGTGGAAATATTTTTCCTATATCGCGAGATCAATCGTCTTAAAATCATATTTTGGGTAAAAAAATACGTTAGTGGCAAGTTATTCACGAGCGTTATTCGCTTTGATAATGTGTTAAAAAGTGATCTTTGCTCACCGTTCCAACAATAACTTTTGAAGGGCAAGGAATTCTATTTCGCGGCCTGAATGTTCTAAAATGTACACAATCGGATCATGAATTTGGCCACAAATTCTGTATTTTTGCGAGGGAAATCAAGAAAGTTATTGTCGTTTGTATTTGGCCGAGCGAATTACCCGAAATGTGGATTACAATTATGAACCGGTAGAAGGGCGTAAAATTAGAAGTCTAATGTTTCATTCTCGAATTTTGCGTGGAAATATTTTTCCTATATCGCGAGATCAATCGTCTCAAAATCAAATCTTGGGTAAAAAAATACGTTAGTGGCAAGTTATTCACGACCCTTATTTGCTTTGAAAATGTGTTAACGAGTGATCTTCGCTCGCAGTTCTGACAATAACTTTTGAACGGTAAGGAATTCTAAGACGCGGCTTGAATGTTTTAGAAAGTACACAATCGGAGCTTGAATTTGACCTCAAATTCTGTATTTTTTCGAGTGAAATCAAGAAAGTTATTGTCGTTTGTATTTAGCCGAGCAAATTACCCGAAATGTGGATTACAATTATGAACCGGTAGAAGGGTGTAAAATTGGAAGTCTAAGGTTTCATTCCCGAATTTTGCGTGGAAATATTTTTCCTATATCGTGAGATCAATCGTCTCAAAATCAAATCTTGGGTAAAAAAATACGTTAGTGGCAAGTTATTCACGACCCTTATTTGCATTGAAAATGTGTTAACGAGTGATCTTCGCTCACAGTACTGACAATAACTTTTGAACGGTAAGGAATTCTAAGACGCGGCATGAATGTTTTAGAAAGTGCACAATCGGAGCTTGAATTTGACCTCAAATTCTGTATTTTTTCGAGTGAAATCAAGAAAGTTATTGTCGTTTGTATTTGGCCGAGCAAATTACCCGAAATGTGGATTACAATTATGAACCGGTAGAAGGGTGTAAAATTGGAAGTCGAATGTTTCATTCCCGAATTTTGCGTGGAAATATTTTTCCAATATCGCGAGATCAATCGTCTCAAAATCAAATCTTGGGTAAAAAAATACGTTAGTGGCAAGTTATTCACGACCCTTATTTGCTTTGAAAATGTGTTAACGAGTGATCTTCGCTCGCATTTCCGACAATTACTTTTGAACGGTAAGGAATTCTAAGACGCGGCCTGAATGTTTTAGAAAGTACACAATCGTAGCTTGAATTTGAACACAAATTCTGTATTTTTTCGAGTGAAATCAAGAAAGTTATTGTCGTTTGTATTTGGCCGAGCGAATTACCCGAAATGTGGATTAGAATTATGTGCCGGTAGAAGGGTGTAAAATTGGAAGTCTAATGTTTCATTAACAAATTTTGCGTGGAAATATTTTTCCTATATCGCGAGATCAATCGTCTCAAAATCATATTTTGGGTAAAAAAATACGTTAGTGGCAAGTTATTCACGAGCGTTATTCGCTTTGATAATGTGTTAAAAAGTGATCTTTGCTCACCGTTCCAACAATAACTTTTGAAGGGCAAGGAATTCTTTTTCGCGGCCTAAATGTTTTAAAATGTACACAATCGGATCATGAATTTGGCCACAAATTCTGTATTTTTGCGAGGGAAATCAAGAAAGTTATTGTCGTTTGCATTTGGCCGAGCGAATTACCCGAAATGTGGATTACAATTATGAACCGGTAGACGGGCGTAAAATTGGAAGTCTAATGTTTCATTCCCGAATTTTGCGTGGAAATATTTTTCCTATATCGCGAGATCAATCGTCTCAAAATCAAATCTTGGGTAAAAAAATACGTTAGTGGCAAGTTATTCACGACCCTTATTTGCTTTGAAAATGTGTTAACGAGTGATCTTCGCTCGCAGTTCTGACAATAACTTTTGAACGGTAAGGAATTCTAAGACGCGGCATGAATGTTTTAGAAAGTACACAATCGGAGCTTGAATTTGACCTCAAATTCTGTATTTTTTCGTGTGAAATCAAGAAAGTTATTGTCGTTTGTATTTAGCCGAGCGAATTACCCGAAATGTGGATTACAATTATGAACCGGTAGAAGGGTGTAAAATTGGAAGTCTAATGTTTCATTCCCGAATTTTGCGTGGAAATATTTTTCCTACATCGCGAGATCAATCGTCTCAAAATCAAATCTTGGGTAAAAAAATACTTTAGTGGCAAGTTATTCACGACCCTTATTTGCTTTGAAAATGTGTTAACGAGTGATCTTCGCTCGCAGTTCTGACAATAACTTTTGAACGGTAAGGAATTCTAAGACGCGGCATGAATGTTTTAGAAAGTACACAATCGGAGCTTGAATTTGACCTCAAATTCTGTATTTTTTCGAGTGAAATCAAGAAAGTTATTGTCGTTTGTATTTGGCTGAGCGAATTACCCGAAATGTGGATTACAATTATGAACCGGTAGAAGGGTGTAAAATTGGAAGTCTAATGTTTCATTCCCGAATTTTGCGTGGAAATATTTTTCCAATATCGCGAGATCAATCGTCTCAAAATCAAATCTTGGGTAAAAAAATACGTTAGTGGCAAGTTATTCACGACCCTTATTTGCTTTGAAAATGTGTTAACGAGTGATCTTCGCTCGCATTTCCGACAATAACTTTTGAACGGTAAGGAATTCTAAGACGCGGCCTGCATGTTTTAGAAAGTACACAATCGGAGCTTGAATTTGACCACAAATTCTGTATTTTTTCGAGTGAAATCAAGAAAGTTATTGTCGTTTGTATTTGGCCGAGCGAATTACCCGAAATGTGGATTACAATTATGTGCCGGTAGAAGGGTGTAAAATTGGAAGTCTAATGTTTCATTGACGAATTTTGCGTGGAAATATTTTTCCTATATCGCGAGATCAATCGTCTCAAAATCATATTTTGGGTAAAAAAATACGTTAGTGGCAAGTTATTCACGAGCGTTATTCGCTTTGATAATGTGTTAAAAAGTGATCTTTGCTCCCCGTTCCGACAATAACTTTTGAACGGCAAGGAATTCTAATTCGCGGCCTGAATGTTTTAAAATGTACACAATCGGAGCATGAATTTGGCCACAAATTCTGTATTTTTGCGAGGGAAATCAAGAAAGTTATTGTCATTTGTATTTGGCCGAGCGAATTACCAGAAATGTGGATTACAATTATGAGCCGGTATAAGGGTGTAAAATTGGAAGTCTGATGTTTCATTCACGAATTTTGCGTGGAAATATTTTTCCTATATCGCGAGATCAATCATCTCAAAATCAAAATTTGGATAAAAAAATATATTAGTCGCAAGTTATTCACGAGCCTTATTCGCTTTGAAAATGTGTTACCGAGTGATCTTCGCTCGCAGTTCTGACAATAACTTTTGAACGGTAAGGAATTCTAAGACGCGGCATGAATGTTTTAGAAAGTACACAATCGGAGCTTGAATTTGACCTCAAATTCTGTATTTTTTCGAGTGAAATCAAGAAAGTTATTGTCGTTTGTATTTGGCCGAGCGAATTACCCGAAATGTGGATTACAATTATGTGCCGGTAGAAGGGTGTAAAATTGGAAGTCTAATGTTTCATTAACGAATTTTGCGTGGAAATATTTTTCCTATATCGCGAGATCAATCGTCTCAAAATCATATTTTGGGTAAAAAAATACGTTAGTGGCAAGTTATTCACGAGCGTTATTCGCTTTGATAATGTGTTAAAAAGTGATCTTCGCTCACCGTTCCAACAATAACTTTTGAAGGGCAAGGAATTCTATTTCGCGGCCTGAATGTTTCAAAATGTACCCAATCGGATCATGAATTTGGCCACAAATTCTGTATTTTTGCGAGGGAAATCAAGAAAGTTATTGTCGTTTGCATTTGGCCGAGCGAATTACCCGAAATGTGGATTACAATTATGAACCGGTAGAAGGGCGTAAAATTGGAAGTCTAATGTTTCATTCCCGAATTTTGCGTGGAAATATTTTTCCAATATCGCGAGATCAATCGTCTCAAAATCAAATCTTGGGTAAAAAAATACGTTAGTGGCAAGTTATTCACGACCCTTATTTGCTTTGAAAATGTGTTAACGAGTGATCTTCGCTCGCATTTCCGACAATAACTTTTGAACGGTAAGGAATTCTAGGACGCGGCCGGAATGTTTTAGAAAGTACACAATCGGAGCTTGAATTTGACCACAAATTCTGTATTTTTTCGAGTGAAATCAAGAAAGTTATTGTCGTTTGTATTTGGCCGAGCAAATTACCCGAAATGTGGATTACAATTATGTGCCGGTAGAAGGGTGTAAAATTGGAAGTCTAATGTTTCATTAACAAATTTTGCGTGGAAATATTTTTCCTATATCGCGAGATCAATCGTCTCAAAATCATATTTTGGGTAAAAAAATACGTTAGTGGCAAGTTATTCACGAGCGTTATTCGCTTTGATAATGTGTTAAAAAGTGATCTTTGCTCACCGTTCCAACAATAACTTTTGAAGGGCAAGGAATTCTATTTCGCGGCCTAAATGTTTTAAAATGTACACAATCGGATCATGAATTTGGCCACAAATTCTGTATTTTTGCGAGGGAAATCAAGAAAGTTATTGTCGTTTGCATTTGGCCGAGCGAATTACCCGAAATGTGGATTACAATTATGAACCGGTAGAAGGGCGTAAAATTGGAAGTCTAATGTTTCATTCCCGAATTTTGCGTGGAAATATTTTTCCTATATCGCGAGATCAATCGTCTCAAAATCAAATCTTGGGTAAAAAAATACGTTAGTGGCAAGTTATTCACGACCCTTATTTGCTTTGAAAATGTGTTAACGAGTGATCTTCGCTCGCAGTTCTGACAATAACTTTTGAACGGTAAGGAATTCTAAGACGCGGCATGAATGTTTTAGAAAGTACACAATCGGAGCTTGAATTTGACCTCAAATTCTGTATTTTTTCGTGTGAAATCAAGAAAGTTATTGTCGTTTGTATTTAGCCGAGCGAATTACCCGAAATGTGGATTACAATTATGAACCGGTAGAAGGGTGTAAAATTGGAAGTCTAATGTTTCATTCCCGAATTTTGCGTGGAAATATTTTTCCAATATCGCGAGATCAATCGTCTCAAAATCAAATCTTGGGTAAAAAAATACTTTAGTGGCAAGTTATTCACGACCCTTATTTGCTTTGAAAATGTGTTAACGAGTGATCTTCGCTCGCATTTCCGACAATAACTTTTGAACGGTAAGGAATTCTAAGACGCGGCCTGTATGTTTTAGAAAGTACACAATCGGAGCTTGAATTTGACCACAAATTCTGTATTTTTTCGAGTGAAATCAAGAAAGTTATTGTCGTTTGTATTTGGCCGAGCGAATTACCCGAAATGTGGATTACAATTATGTGCCGGTAGAAGGGTGTAAAATTGGAAGTCTAATGTTTCATTGACGAATTTTGCGTGGAAATATTTTTCCTATATCGCGAGATCAATCGTCTCAAAATCATATTTTGGGTAAAAAAATACGTTAGTGGCAAGTTATTCACGAGCGTTATTCGCTTTGATAATGTGTTAAAAAGTGATCTTTGCTCCCCGTTCCGACAATAACTTTTGAACGGCAAGGAATTCTAATTCGCGGCCTGAATGTTTTAAAATGTACACAATCGGAGCATGAATTTGGCCACAAATTCTGTATTTTTGCGAGGGAAATCAAGAAAGTTATTGTCATTTGTATTTGGCCGAGCGAATTACCAGAAATGTGGATTACAATTATGAGCCGGTATAAGGGTGTAAAATTGGAAGTCTGATGTTTCATTCACGAATTTTGCGTGGAAATATTTTTCCTATATCGCGAGATCAATCATCTCAAAATCAAAATTTGGATAAAAAAATATATTAGTCGCAAGTTATTCACGAGCCTTATTCGCTTTGAAAATGTGTTAACGAGTGATCTTCGCTCGCAGTTCTGACAATAACTTTTGAACGGTAAGGAATTCTAAGACGCGGCATGAATGTTTTAGAATGTACACAATCGGAGCTTGAATTTGACCTCAAATTCTGTATTTTTTGGAGTGAAATCAAGAAAGTTATTGTCGTTTGTATTTGGCCGAGCGAATTACCCGAAATGTGGATTACAATTATGTGCCGGTAGAAGGGTGTAAAATTGGAAGTCTAATGTTTCATTAACGAATTTTGCGTGGAAATATTTTTCCTATATCGCGAGATCAATCGTCTCAAAATCATATTTTGGGTAAAAAAATACGTTAGTGGCAAGTTATTCACGAGCGTTATTCGCTTTGATAATGTGTTAAAAAGTGATCTTCGCTCACCGTTCCAACAATAACTTTTGAAGGGCAAGGAATTCTATTTCGCGGCCCGAATGTTTTAAAATGTACACAATCGGATCATGAATTTGGCCACAAATTCTGTATTTTTGTGAGGGAAATCAAGAAAGTTATTGTCGTTTGCATTTGGCCGAGCGAATTACCCGAAATGTGGATTACAATTATGAACCGGTAGAAGGGCGTAAAATTGGAAGTCTAATGTTTCATTCCCGAATTTTGCGTGGAAATATTTTTCCAATATCGCGAGATCAATCGTCTCAAAATCAAATCTTGGGTAAAAAAATACGTTAATGGCAAGTTATTCACGACCCTTATTTTCTTTGAAAATGTGTTAACGAGTGATCTTCGCTCGCATTTCCGACAATAACTTTTGAACGGTAAGGAATTCTAAGACGCGGCCTGAATGTTTTAGAAAGTACACAATCGGAGCTTGAATTTGACCACAAATTCTGTATTTTTTCGAGTGAAATCAAGAAAGTTATTGTCGTTTGTATTTGGCCGAGCGAATTACCCGAAATGTGGATTACAATTATGTGCCGGTAGAAGGGTGTAAAATTGGAAGTCTAATGTTTCATTAACAAATTTTGCGTGGAAATATTTTTCCTATATCGCGAGATCAATCGTCTCAAAATCATATTTTGGGTAAAAAAATACGTTAGCGGCAAGTTATTCACGAGCGTTATTCTCTTTGATAATGTGTTAAAAAGTGATCTTTGCTCACCGTTCCAACAATAACTTTTGAAGGGCAAGGAATTCTATTTCGCGGCCTAAATGTTTTAAAATGTACACAATCGGATCATGAATTTGGCCACAAATTCTGTATTTTTGCGAGGGAAATCAAGAAAGTTATTGTCGTTTGCATTTGGCCGAGCGAATTACCCGAAATGTGGATTACAATTATGAACCGGTAGAAGGGCGTAAAATTGGAAGTCTAATGTTTCATTCCCGAATTTTGCGTGGAAATATTTTTCCTATATCGCGAGATCAATCGTCTCAAAATCAAATCTTGGGTAAAAAAATACGTTAGTGGCAAGTTATTCACGACCCTTATTTGCTTTGAAAATGTGTTAACGAGTGATCTTCGCTCGCAGTTCTGACAATAACTTTTGAACGGTAAGGAATTCTAAGACGCGGCATGAATGTTTTAGAAAGTACACAATCGGAGCTTGAATTTGACCTCAAATTCTGTATTTTTTCATGTGAAATCAAGAAAGTTATTGTCGTTTGTATTTAGCCGAGCGAATTACCCAAAATGTGGATTACAATTATGAACCGGTAGAAGGGTGTAAAATTGGAAGTCTAATGTTTCATTCCCGAATTTTGCGTGGAAATATTTTTCCTACATCGCGAGATCAATCGTCTCAAAATCAAATCTTGGGTAAAAAAATACTTTAGTGGCAAGTTATTCACGACCCTTATTTGCTTTGAAAATGTGTTAACGAGTGATCTTCGCTCGCAGTTCTGACAATAACTTTTGAACGGTAAGGAATTCTAAGACGCGGCATCAATGTTTTAGAAAGTACACAATCGGAGCTTGAATTTGACCTCAAATTCTGTATTTTTTGGAGTGAAATCAAGAAAGTTATTGTCGTTTGTATTTGGCCGAGCGAATTACCCGAAATGTGGATTACAATTATGTGCCGGTAGAAGGGTGTAAAATTGGAAGTCTAATGTTTCATTCACGAATTTTGCGTGGAAATATTTTTCCTATATCGCGAGATCAATCGTCTCAAAATCATATTTTGGGTAAAAAAATACGTTAGTGGCAAGTTATTCACGAGCGTTATTCGCTTTGATAATGTGTTAAAAAGTGATCTTTGCTCCCCGTTCCGACAGTAACTTTTGAACGGCAAGGAATTCTAATTCGCGGCCTGAATGTTTTAAAATGTACACAATCGGAGCATGAATTTGGCCACAAATTCTGTATTTTTGCGAGGGAAATCAAGAAAGTTATTGTCATTTGTATTTGGCCGAGCGAATTACCAGAAATGTGGATTACAATTATGAGCCGGTATAAGGGTGTAAAATTGGAAGTCTGATATTTCATTCACGAATTTTGCGTGGAAATATTTTTCCTATATCGCGAGATCAATCATCTCAAAATCAAAATTTGGATAAAAAAATATATTAGTCGCAAGTTATTCACGAGCCTTATTCCCTTTGAAAATGTGTTAACGAGTGATCTTCGCTCGCAGTTCTGACAATAACTTTTGAACGGTAAGGAATTCTAAGACGCGGCATGAATGTTTTAGAAAGTACACAATCGGAGCTTGAATTTGACCTCAAATTCTGTATTTTTTGGAGTGAAATCAAGAAAGTTATTGTCGTTTGTATTTGGCCGAGCGAATTACCCGAAATGTGGATTACAATTATGTGCCGGTAGAAGGGTGTAAAATTGGAAGTCTAATGTTTCATTAACGAATTTTGCGTGGAAATATTTTTCCTATATCGCGAGATCAATCGTCTCAAAATCATATTTTGGGTAAAAAAATACGTTAGTGGCAAGTTATTCACGAGCGTTATTCGCTTTGATAATGTGTTAAAAAGTGATCTTCGCTCACCGTTCCAACAATAACTTTTGAAGGGCAAGGAATTCTATTTCGCGGCCCGAATGTTTTAAAATGTACACAATCGGATCATGAATTTGGCCACAAATTCTGTATTTTTGCGAGGGAAATCAAGAAAGTTATTGTCGTTTGCATTTGGCCGAGCGAATTACCCGAAATGTGGATTACAATTATGAACCGGTAGAAGGGCGTAAAATTGGAAGTCTAATGTTTCATTCCCGAATTTTGCGTGGAAATATTTTTCCAATATCGCGAGATCAATCGTCTCAAAATCAAATCTTGGGTAAAAAAATACGTTAATGGCAAGTTATTCACGACCCTTATTTTCTTTGAAAATGTGTTAACGAGTGATCTTCGCTCGTATTTCCGACAATAACTTTTGAACGGTAAGGAATTCTAAGACGCGGCCTGAATGTTTTAGAAAGTACACAATCGGAGCTTGAATTTGACCACAAATTCTGTATTTTTTCGAGTGAAATCAAGAAAGTTATTGTCGTTTGTATTTGGCCGAGCGAATTACCCGAAATGTGGATTACAATTATGTGCCGGTAGAAGGGTGTAAAATTGGAAGTCTAATGTTTCATTAACAAATTTTGCGTGGAAATATTTTTCCTATATCGCGAGATCAATCGTCTCAAAATCATATTTTGGGTAAAAAAATACGTTAGCGGCAAGTTATTCACGAGCGTTATTCTCTTTGATAATGTGTTAAAAAGTGATCTTTGCTCACCGTTCCAACAATAACTTTTGAAGGGCAAGGAATTCTATTTCGCGGCCTAAATGTTTTAAAATGTACACAATCGGATCATGAATTTGGCCACAAATTCTGTATTTTTGCGAGGGAAATCAAGAAAGTTATTGTCGTTTGCATTTGGCCGAGCGAATTACCCGAAATGTGGATTACAATTATGAACCGGTAGAAGGGCGTAAAATTGGAAGTCTAATGTTTCATTCCCGAATTTTGCGTGGAAATATTTTTCCTATATCGCGAGATCAATCGTCTCAAAATCAAATCTTGGGTAAAAAAATACGTTAGTGGCAAGTTATTCACGACCCTTATTTGCTTTGAAAATGTGTTAACGAGTGATCTTCGCTCGCAGTTCTGACAATAACTTTTGAACGGTAAGGAATTCTAAGACGCGGCATGAATGTTTTAGAAAGTACACAATCGGAGCTTGAATTTGACCTCAAATTCTGTATTTTTTCGTGTGAAATCAAGAAAGTTATTGTCGTTTGTATTTAGCCGAGCGAATTACCCGAAATGTGGATTACAATTATGAACCGGTAGAAGGGTGTAAAATTGGAAGTCTAATGTTTCATTCCCGAATTTTGCGTGGAAATATTTTTCCTACATCGCGAGATCAATCGTCTCAAAATCAAATCTTGGGTAAAAAAATACTTTAGTGGCAAGTTATTCACGACCCTTATTTGCTTTGAAAATGTGTTAACGAGTGATCTTCGCTCGCAGTTCTGACAATAACTTTTGAACGGTAAGGAATTCTAAGACGCGGCATGAATGTTTTAGAAAGTACACAATCGGAGCTTGAATTTGACCTCAAATTCTGTATTTTTTGGAGTGAAATCAAGAAAGTTATTGTCGTTTGTATTTGGCCGAGCGAATTACCCGAAATGTGGATTACAATTATGTGCCGGTAGAAGGGTGTAAAATTGGAAGTCTAATGTTTCATTCACGAATTTTGCGTGGAAATATTTTTCCTATATCGCGAGATCAATCGTCTCAAAATCATATTTTGGGTAAAAAAATACGTTAGTGGCAAGTTTTTCACGAGCGTTATTCGCTTTGATAATGTGTTAAAAAGTGATCTTTGCTCCCCGTTCCGACAATAACTTTTGAACGGCAAGGAATTCTAATTCGCGGCCTGAATGTTTTAAAATGTACACAATCGGAGCATGAATTTGGCCACAAATTCTGTATTTTTGCGAGGGAAATCAAGAAAGTTATTGTCATTTGTATTTGGCCGAGCGAATTACCAGAAATGTGGATTACAATTATGAGCCGGTATAAGGGTGTAAAATTGGAAGTCTGATATTTCATTCACGAATTTTGCGTGGAAATATTTTTCCTATATCGCGAGATCAATCATCTCAAAATCAAAATTTGGATAAAAAAATATATTAGTCGCAAGTTATTCACGAGCCTTATTCGCTTTGAAAATGTGTTAACGAGTGATCTTCGCTCGCAGTTCTGACAATAACTTTTGAACGGTAAGGAATTCTAAGACGCGGCATGAATGTTTTAGAAAGTACACAATCGGAGCTTGAATTTGACCTCAAATTCTGTATTTTTTGGAGTGAAATCAAGAAAGTTATTGTCGTTTGTATTTGGCCGAGCGAATTACCCGACATGTGGATTACAATTATGTGCCGGTAGAAGGGTGTAAAATTGGAAGTCTAATGTTTCATTAACGAATTTTGCGTGGAAATATTTTTACTATATCGCGAGATCAATCGTCTCAAAATCATATTTTGGGTAAAAAAATACGTTAGTGGCAAGTTATTCACGAGCGTTATTCGCTTTGATAATGTGTTAAAAAGTGATCTTCGCTCACCGTTCCAACAATAACTTTTGAAGGGCAAGGAATTCTATTTCGCGGCCTGAATGTTTTAAAATGTACACAATCGGATCATGAATTTGGCCACAAATTCTGTATTTTTGCGAGGGAAATCAAGAAAGTTATTGTCGTTTGCATTTGGCCGAGCGAATTACCCGAAATGTGGATTACAATTATGAACTGGTAGAAGGGCGTAAAATTGGAAGTCTAATGTTTCATTCCCGAATTTTGCGTGGAAATATTTTTCCAATATCGCGAGATCAATCGTCTCAAAATCAAATCTTGGGTAAAAAAATACGTTAGTGGCAAGTTATTCACGACCCTTATTTGCTTTGAAAATGTGTTAACGAGTGATCTTCGCTCGCATTTCCGACAATAACTTTTGAACGGTAAGGAATTCTAAGACGCGGCATGAATGTTTTAGAAAGTACACAATCGGAGCTTGAATTTGACCTCAAATTCTGTATTTTTTGGAGTGAAATCAAGAAAGTTATTGTCGTTTGTATTTGGCCGAGCGAATTACCCGAAATGTGGATTACAATTATGTGCCGGTAGAAGGGTGTAAAATTGGAAGTCTAATGTTTCATTAACGAATTTTGCGTGGAAATATTTTTCCTATATCGCGAGATCAATCGTCTCAAAATCATATTTTGGGTAAAAAAATACGTTAGTGGCAAGTTATTCACGAGCGTTATTCGCTTTGATAATGTGTTAAAAAGTGATCTTCGCTCACCGTTCCAACAATAACTTTTGAAGGGCAAGGAATTCTATTTCGCGGCCCGTATGTTTTAAAATGTACACAATCGGATCATGAATTTGGCCACAAATTCTGTATTTTTGCGAGGGAAATCAAGAAAGTTATTGTCGTTTGCATTTGGCCGAGCGAATTACCCGAAATGTGGATTACAATTATGAACCGGTAGAAGGGCGTAAAATTGGAAGTCTAATGTTTCATTCCCGAATTTTGCGTGGAAATATTTTTCCAATATCGCGAGATCAATCGTCTCAAAATCAAATCTTGGGTAAAAAAATACGTTAATGGCAAGTTATTCACGACCCTTATTTTCTTTGAAAATGTGTTAACGAGTGATCTTCGCTCGTATTTCCGACAATAACTTTTGAACGGTAAGGAATTCTAAGACGCGGCCTGAATGTTTTAGAAAGTACACAATCGGAGCTTGAATTTGACCACAAATTCTGTATTTTTTCGAGTGAAATCAAGAAAGTTATTGTCGTTTGTATTTGGCCGAGCGAATTACCCGAAATGTGGATTACAATTATGTGCCGGTAGAAGGGTGTAAAATTGGAAGTCTAATGTTTCATTAACAAATTTTGCGTGGAAATATTTTTCCTATATCGCGAGATCAATCGTCTCAAAATCATATTTTGGGTAAAAAAATACGTTAGCGGCAAGTTATTCACGAGCGTTATTCTCTTTGATAATGTGTTAAAAAGTGATCTTTGCTCACCGTTCCAACAATAACTTTTGAAGGGCAAGGAATTCTATTTCGCGGCCTAAATGTTTTAAAATGTACACAATCGGATCATGAATTTGGCCACAAATTCTGTATTTTTGCGAGGGAAATCAAGAAAGTTATTGTCGTTTGCATTTGGCCGAGCGAATTACCCGAAATGTGGATTACAATTATGAACCGGTAGAAGGGCGTAAAATTGGAAGTCTAATGTTTCATTCCCGAATTTTGCGTGGAAATATTTTTCCTATATCGCGAGATCAATCGTCTCAAAATCAAATCTTGGGTAAAAAAATACGTTAGTGGCAAGTTATTCACGACCCTTATTTGCTTTGAAAATGTGTTAACGAGTGATCTTCGCTCGCAGTTCTGACAATAACTTTTGAACGGTAAGGAATTCTAAGACGCGGCATGAATGTTTTAGAAAGTACACAATCGGAGCTTGAATTTGACCTCAAATTCTGTATTTTTTCGTGTGAAATCAAGAAAGTTATTGTCGTTTGTATTTAGCCGAGCGAATTACCCGAAATGTGGATTACAATTATGAACCGGTAGAAGGGTGTAAAATTGGAAGTCTAATGTTTCATTCCCGAATTTTGCGTGGAAATATTTTTCCTACATCGCGAGATCAATCGTCTCAAAATCAAATCTTGGGTAAAAAAATACTTTAGTGGCAAGTTATTCACGACCCTTATTTGCTTTGAAAATGTGTTAACGAGTGATCTTCGCTCGCAGTTCTGACAATAACTTTTGAACGGTAAGGAATTCTATGACGCGGCATGAATGTTTTAGAAAGTACACAATCGGAGCTTGAATTTGACCTCAAATTCTGTATTTTTTGGAGTGAAATCAAGAAAGTTATTGTCGTTTGTATTTGGCCGAGCGAATTACCCGAAATGTGGATTACAATTATGTGCCGGTAGAAGGGTGTAAAATTGGAAGTCTAATGTTTCATTCACGAATTTTGCGTGGAAATATTTTTCCTATATCGCGAGATCAATCGTCTCAAAATCATATTTTGGGTAAAAAAATACGTTAGTGGCAAGTTTTTCACGAGCGTTATTCGCTTTGATAATGTGTTAAAAAGTGATCTTTGCTCCCCGTTCCGACAATAACTTTTGAACGGCAAGGAATTCTAATTCGCGGCCTGAATGTTTTAAAATGTACACAATCGGAGCATGAATTTGGCCACAAATTCTGTATTTTTGCGAGGGAAATCAAGAAAGTTATTGTCATTTGTATTTGGCCGAGCGAATTACCAGAAATGTGGATTACAATTATGAGCCGGTATAAGGGTGTAAAATTGGAAGTCTGATATTTCATTCACGAATTTTGCGTGGAAATATTTTTCCTATATCGCGAGATCAATCATCTCAAAATCAAAATTTGGATAAAAAAATATATTAGTCGCAAGTTATTCACGAGCCTTATTCGCTTTGAAAATGTGTTAACGAGTGATCTTCGCTCGCAGTTCTGACAATAACTTTTGAACGGTAAGGAATTCTAAGACGCGGCATGAATGTTTTAGAAAGTACACAATCGGAGCTTGAATTTGACCTCAAATTCTGTATTTTTTGGAGTGAAATCAAGAAAGTTATTGTCGTTTGTATTTGGCCGAGCGAATTACCCGAAATGTGGATTACAATTATGTGCCGGTAGAAGGGTGTAAAATTGGAAGTCTAATGTTTCATTAACGAATTTTGCGTGGAAATATTTTTCCTATATCGCGAGATCAATCGTCTCAAAATCATATTTTGGGTAAAAAAATACGTTAGTGGCAAGTTATTCACGAGCGTTATTCGCTTTGATAATGTGTTAAAAAGTGATCTTCGCTCACCGTTCCAACAATAACTTTTGAAGGGCAAGGAATTCTATTTCGCGGCCTGAATGTTTTAAAATGTACACAATCGGATCATGAATTTGGCCACAAATTCTGTATTTTTGCGAGGGAAATCAAGAAAGTTATTGTCGTTTGCATTTGGCCGAGCGAATTACCCGAAATGTGGATTACAATTATGAACCGGTAGAAGGGTGTAAAATTGGAAGTCTAATGTTTCATTCCCGAATTTTGCGTGGAAATATTTTTCCAATATCGCGAGATCAATCGGCTCAAAATCAAATCTTGGGTAAAAAAATACGTTAGTGGCAAGTTATTCACGACCCTTATTTGCTTTGAAAATGTGTTAACGAGTGATCTTCGCTCGCATTTCCGACAATAACTTTTGAACGGTAAGGAATTCTAAGACGCGGCCTGAATGTTTTAGAAAGTACACAATCGGAGCTTGAATTTGACCACAAATTCTGTATTTTTTCGAGTGAAATCAAGAAAGTTATTGTCGTTTGTATTTGGCCGAGCGAATTACCCGAAATGTGGATTACAATTATGTGCCGGTAGAAGGGTGTAAAATTGGAAGTCTAATGTTTCATTGACGAATTTTGCGTGGAAATATTTTTCCTATATCGCGAGATCAATCGTCTCAAAATCATATTTTGGGTAAAAAAATACGTTAGTGGCAAGTTATTCACGAGCGTTATTCGCTTTGATAATGTGTTAAAAAGTGATCTTTGCTCCCCGTTCCGACAATAACTTTTGAACGGCAAGGAATTCTAATTCGCGGCCTGAATGTTTTAAAATGTACACAATCGGAGCATGAATTTGGCCACAAATTCTGTATTTTTGCGAGGGAAATCAAGAAAGTTATTGTCATTTGTATTTGGCCGAGCGAATTACCAGAAATGTGGATTACAATTATGAGCCGGTATAAGGGTGTAAAATTGGAAGTCTGATGTTTCATTCACGAATTTTGCGTGGAAATATTTTTCCTATATCGCGAGATCAATCATCTCAAAATCAAAATTTGGATAAAAAAATATATTAGTCGCAAGTTATTCACGAGCCTTATTCGCTTTGAAAATGTGTTAACGAGTGATCTTCGCTCGCAGTTCTGACAATAACTTTTGAACGGTAAGGAATTCTAAGACGCGGCATGAATGTTTTAGAAAGTACACAATCGGAGCTTGAATTTGACCTCAAATTCTGTATTTTTTGGAGTGAAATCAAGAAAGTTATTGTCGTTTGTATTTGGCCGAGCGAATTACCCGAAATGTGGATTACAATTATGTGCCGGTAGAAGGGTGTAAAATTGGAAGTCTAATGTTTCATTAACGAATTTTGCGTAGAAATATTTTTCCTATATCGCGAGATCAATCGTCTCAAAATCATATTTTGGGTAAAAAAATACGTTAGTGGCAAGTTATTCACGAGCGTTATTCGCTTTGATAATGTGTTAAAAAGTGATCTTCGCTCACCGTTCCAACAATAACTTTTGAAGGGCAAGGAATTCTATTTCGCGGCCTGAAAGTTTTAAAATGTACACAATCGGATCATGAATTTGGCCACAAATTCTGTATTTTTGCGAGGGAAATCAAGAAAGTTATTGTCGTTTGCATTTGGCCGAGCGAATTACCCGAAATGTGGATTACAATTATGAACCGGTAGAAGGGCGTAAAATTGGAAGTCTAATGTTTCATTCCCGAATTTTGCGTGGAAATATTTTTCCTATATCGCGAGTTCAATCGTCTCAAAATCAAATCTTGGGTAAAAAAATACGTTAGTGGCAAGTTATTCACGACCCTTATTTGCTTTGAAATGTGTTAACGACTGATCTTCGCTCGCAGTTCTGACAATAACTTTTGAACGGTAAGGAATTCTAAGACGCGGCATGAATGTTTTAGAAAGTACACAATCGGAGCTTGAATTTGACCTCAAATTCTGTATTTTTTCGTGTGAAATCAAGAAAGTTATTGTCGTTTGTATTTAGCCGAGCGAATTACCCGAAATGTGGATTACAATTATGAACCGGTAGAAGGGTGTAAAATTGGAAGTCTAATGTTTCATTCCCGAATTTTGCGTGGAAATATTTTTCCTATATCGCGAGATCAATCGTCTCAAAATCAAATCTTGGGTAAAAAAATACGTTAGTGGCAAGTTATTCACGACCCTTATTTGCTTTGAAAATGTGTTAACGAGTGATCTTCGCTCACATTTCCGACAATAACTTTTGAACGGTAAGGAATTCTAAGACGCGGCATGAATGTTTTAGAAAGTACACAATCGGAGCTTGAATTTGACCTCAAATTCTGTATTTTTTCGAGTGAAATCAATAAAGTTATTGTGGTTTGTATTTAGCCGAGCGAATTACCCGAAATGTGGATTACAATTATGAACCGGTAGAAGGGTGTAAAATTGGAAGTCTAATGTTTCATTCCCGAATTTTGCGTGGAAATATTTTTCCTATATCGCGAGATCAATCGTCTCAAAATCAAATCTTGGGTAAAAAAATACGTTAGTGGCAAGTTATTCACGACCCTTATTTGCTTTGAAAATGTGTTAACGAGTGATCTTCGCTCGCAGTTCTGACAATAACTTTTGAACGGTAAGGAATTCTAAGACGCGGCATGAATGTTTTAGAAAGTACACAATCGGAGCTTGAATTTGACCTCAAATTCTGTATTTTTTCGAGTGAAATCCAGAAAGTTATTGTCGTTTGTATTTGGCCGAGCGAATTACCCGAAATGTGGATTACAATTATGAACCGGCAGAAGGGTGTAAAATTGGAAGTCTAATGTTTCATTCCCGAATTTTGCGTGGAAATATTTTTCCAATATCGCGAGATCAATCGTCTCAAAATCAAATCTTGGGTAAAAAAATACGTTAGTGGGAAGTTATTCACGACCCTTATTTGCTTTGAAAATGTGTTAACGAGTGATCTTCGCTCGCATTTCCGACAATAACTTTTGAACGGTAAGGAATTCTAAGACGCGGCCTGAATGTTTTAGAAAGTACACAATCGGAGGTTGAATTTGACCACAAATTCTGTATTTTTTCGAGTGAAATCAAGAAAGTTATTGTCGTTTGTATTTGGCCGAGCGAATTACACGAAATGTGGATTACAATTATGTGCCGGTAGAAGGGTGTAAAATTGGAAGTCTAATGTTTCATTCACGAATTTTGCGTGGAAATATTTTTCCTATATCGCGAGATCAATCGTCTCAAAATCATATTTTGGGTAAAAAAATACGTTAGTGGCAAGTTATTCACGAGCGTTATTCGCTTTGATAATGTGTTAAAAAGTGATCTTTGCTCCCCGTTCCGACAATAACTTTTGAACGGCAAGGAATTCTAATTCGCGGCCTGAATGTTTTAAAATGTACACAATCGGAGCATGAATTTGGCCACAAATTCTGTATTTTTGCGAGGGAAATCAAGAAAGTTATTGTCATTTGTATTTGGCCGAGCGAATTACCAGAAATGTGGATTACAATTATGAGCCGGTATAAGGGTGTAAAATTGGAAGTCTGATGTTTCATTCAGGAATTTTGCGTGGAAATATTTTTCCTATATCGCGAGATCAATCATCTCAAAATCAAAATTTGGATTAAAAAATATATTAGTCGCAAGTTATTCACGAGCCTTATTCGCTTTGAAAATGTGTTAACGAGTGATCTTCGCTCGCAGTTCTGACAATAACTTTTGAACGGTAAGGAATTCTAAGACGCGGCATGAATGTTTTAGAAAGTACACAATCGGAGCTTGAATTTGACCTCAAATTCTGTATTTTTTGGAGTGAAATCAAGAAAGTTATTGTCGTTTGTATTTGGCCGAGCGAATTACCCGAAATGTGGATTACAATTATGTGCCGGTAGAAGGGTGTAAAATTGGAAGTCTAATGTTTCATTAACGAATTTTGCGTGGAAATATTTTTCCTATATCGCGAGATCAATCGTCTCAAAATCATATTTTGGGTAAAAAAATACGTTAGTGGCAAGTTATTCACGAGCGTTATTCGCTTTGATAATGTGTTAAAAAGTGATCTTCGCTCACCGTTCCAACAATAACTTTTGAAGGGCAAGGAATTCTATTTCGCGGCATGAATGTTTTAGAAAGTACACAATCGGAGCTTGAATTTGACCTCAAATTCTGTATTTTTTCGAGTGAAATCAATAAAGTTATTGTGGTTTGTATTTAGCCGAGCGAATTACCCGAAATGTGGATTACAATTATGAACCGGTAGAAGGGTGTAAAATTGGAAGTCTAATGTTTCATTCCCGAATTTTGCGTGGAAATATTTTTCCTATATCGCGAGATCAATCGTCTCAAAATCAAATCTTGGGTAAAAAAATACGTTAGTGGCAAGTTATTCACGACCCTTATTTGCTTCGAAAATGTGTTAACGAGTGATCTTCGCTCGCAGTTCTGACAATAACTTTTGAACGGTAAGGAATTCTAAGACGCGGCATGAATGTTTTAGAAAGTACACAATCGGAGCTTGAATTTGACCTCAAATTCTGTATTTTTTCGAGTGAAATCAAGAAAGTTATTGTCGTTTGTATTTGGCCGAGCGAATTACCCGAAATGTGGATTACAATTATGAACCGGTAGAAGGGTGTAAAATTGGAAGTCTAATGTTTCATTCCCGAATTTTGCGTGGAAATATTTTTCCAATATCGCGAGATCAATCGTCTCAAAATCAAATCTTGGGTAAAAAAATACGTTGGTGGCAAGTTATTCACGACCCTTATTTGCTTTCAAAATGTGTTAACGAGTGATCTTCGCTCCCATTTCCGACAATAACTTTTGAACGGTAAGGAATTCTAAGACGCGGCATGAATGTTTTAGAAAGTACACAATCGGAGCTTGAATTTGACCTCAAATTCTGTATTTTTTCGAGTGAAATCAATAAAGTTATTGTGGTTTGTATTTAGCCGAGCGAATTACCCGAAATGTGGATTACAATTATGAACCGGTAGAAGGGTGTAAAATTGGAAGTCTAATGTTTCATTCCCGAATTTTGCGTGGAAATATTTTTCCTATATCGCGAGATCAATCGTCTCAAAATCAAATCTTGGGTAAAAAAATACGTTAGTGGCAAGTTATTCACGACCCTTATTTGCTTTGAAAATGTGTTAACGAGTGATCTTCGCTCGCAGTTCTGACAATAACTTTTGAACGGTAAGGAATTCTAAGACGCGGCATGAATGTTTTAGAAAGTACACAATCGGAGCTTGAATTTGACCTCAAATTCTGTATTTTTTCGAGTGAAATCCAGAAAGTTATTGTCGTTTGTATTTGGCCGAGCGAATTACCCGAAATGTGGATTACAATTATGAACCGGCAGAAGGGTGTAAAATTGGAAGTCTAATGTTTCATTCCCGAATTTTGCGTGGAAATATTTTTCCAATATCGCGAGATCAATCGTCTCAAAATCAAATCTTGGGTAAAAAAATACGTTAGTGGGAAGTTATTCACGACCCTTATTTGCTTTGAAAATGTGTTAACGAGTGATCTTCGCTCGCATTTCCGACAATAACTTTTGAACGGTAAGGAATTCTAAGACGCGGCCTGAATGTTTTAGAAAGTACACAATCGGAGGTTGAATTTGACCACAAATTCTGTATTTTTTCGAGTGAAATCAAGAAAGTTATTGTCGTTTGTATTTGGCCGAGCGAATTACCCGAAATGTGGATTACAATTATGTGCCGGTAGAAGGGTGTAAAATTGGAAGTCTAATGTTTCATTCACGAATTTTGCGTGGAAATATTTTTCCTATATCGCGAGATCAATCGTCTCAAAATCATATTTTGGGTAAAAAAATACGTTAGTGGCAAGTTATTCACGAGCGTTATTCGCTTTGATAATGTGTTAAAAAGTGATCTTTGCTCCCCGTTCCGACAATAACTTTTGAACGGCAAGGAATTCTAATTCGCGGCCTGAATGTTTTAAAATGTACACAATCGGAGCATGAATTTGGCCACAAATTCTGTATTTTTGCGAGGGAAATCAAGAAAGTTATTGTCATTTGTATTTGGCCGAGCGAATTACCAGAAATGTGGATTACAATTATGAGCCGGTATAAGGGTGTAAAATTGGAAGTCTGATGTTTCATTCACGAATTTTGCGTGGAAATATTTTTCCTATATCGCGAGATCAATCATCTCAAAATCAAAATTTAGATAAAAAAATATATTAGTCGCAAGTTATTCACGAGCCTAATTCGCTTTGAAAATGTGTTAAAAAGTGATCTTTGCTCACCGTTCCGACAATAACTTTTGAACGGTATGGAATTTTATGACGCGGCCTAAATGTTTTAAAAAGTACACAATCGTTGCTTGAATTTGCCCACAAATTCTGTATTTTTTCGAGGGAAATCAAGAAAGTTATTGTCGTTTGTATTTGGCTGGGCGAGTTCCCAAAAATGTGGACTACAATTATGATCCGATAGAAGGGCGTAAAATTGGAAGTCTAATGTTTCGTTCACGAAATTTGCTTGGAAATATTTTTCCTATATCGCGAGGTCAATCATCTCAAAATCAAATCTTGGTTAAAAAAATACGTTAGTGGCAAGTTATTCACGAGCCTTATTTGCTTTGAAAATGTGTTAACGAGTGATCTTCGCTCGCAGTTCTGACAATAACTTTTGAACGGTAAGGAATTCTAAGACGCGGCATGAATGTTTTAGAAAGTACACAATCGGAGCTTGAATTTGACCTCAAATTCTGTATTTTTTCGAGTGAAATCAAGAAAGTTATTGTCGTTTGTATTTGGCCGAGCGAATTACCCGAAATGTGGATTACAATTATGAACCGGTAGAAGGGTGTAAAATTGGAAGTCTAATGTTTCATTCCCGAATTTTGCGTGGAAATATTTTTCCAATATCGCGAGATCAATCGTCTCAAAATCAAATCTTGGGTAAAAAAATACGTTAGTGGCAAGTTATTCACGACCCTTATTTGCTTTGAAAATGTGTTAACGAGTGATCTTCGCTCGCATTTCCGACAATAACTTTTGAACGGTAAGGAATTCTAAGACGCGGCCTGAATGTTTTAGAAAGTACACAATCGGAGCTTGAATTTGACCACAAATTCTGTATTTTTTCGAGTGAAATCAAGAAAGTTATTGTCGTTTGTATTTGGCCGAGCGAATTACCCGAAATGTGGATTACAATTATGTGCCGGTAGAAGGGTGTAAAATTGGAAGTCTAATGTTTCATTGACGAATTTTGCGTGGAAATATTTTTCCTATATCGCGAGATCAATCGTCTCAAAATCATATTTTGGGTAAAAAAATACGTTAGTGGCAAGTTATTCACGAGCGTTATTCGCTTTGATAATGTGTTAAAAAGTGATCTTTGCTCCCCGTTCCGACAATAACTTTTGAACGGCAAGGAATTCTAATTCGCGGCCTGAATGTTTTAAAATGTACACAATCGGAGCATGAATTTGGCCACAAATTCTGTATTTTTGCGAGGGAAATCAAGAAAGTTATTGTCATTTGTATTTGGCCGAGCGAATTACCAGAAATGTGGATTACAATTATGAGCCGGTATAAGGGTGTAAAATTGGAAGTCTGATGTTTCATTCACGAATTTTGCGTGGAAATATTTTTCCTATATCGCGAGATCAATCATCTCAAAATCAAAATTTGGATAAAAAAATATATTAGTCGCAAGTTATTCACGAGCCTTATTCGCTTTGAAAATGTGTTAACGAGTGATCTTCGCTCGCAGTTCTGACAATAACTTTTGAACGGTAAGGAATTCTAAGACGCGGCATGAATGTTTTAGAAAGTACACAATCGGAGCTTGAATTTGACCTCAAATTCTGTATTTTTTGGAGTGAAATCAAGAAAGTTATTGTCGTTTGTATTTGGCCGAGCGAATTACCCGAAATGTGGATTACAATTATGTGCCGGTAGAAGGGTGTAAAATTGGAAGTCTAATGTTTCATTAACGAATTTTGCGTGGAAATATTTTTCCTATATCGCGAGATCAATCGTCTCAAAATCATATTTTGGGTAAAAAAATACGTTAGTGGCAAGTTATTCACGAGCGTTATTCGCTTTGATAATGTGTTAAAAAGTGATCTTCGCTCACCGTTCCAACAATAACTTTTGAAGGGCAAGGAATTCTATTTCGCGGCATGAATGTTTTAGAAAGTACACAATCGGAGCTTGAATTTGACCTCAAATTCTGTATTTTTTCGAGTGAAATCAATAAAGTTATTGTGGTTTGTATTTAGCCGAGCGAATTACCCGAAATGTGGATTACAATTATGAACCGGTAGAAGGGTGTAAAATTGGAAGTCTAATGTTTCATTCCCGAATTTTGCGTGGAAATATTTTTCCTATATCGCGAGATCAATCGTCTCAAAATCAAATCTTGGGTAAAAAAATACGTTAGTGGCAAGTTATTCACGACCCTTATTTGCTTCGAAAATGTGTTAACGAGTGATCTTCGCTCGCAGTTCTGACAATAACTTTTGAACGGTAAGGAATTCTAAGACGCGGCATGAATGTTTTAGAAAGTACACAATCGGAGCTTGAATTTGACCTCAAATTCTGTATTTTTTCGAGTGAAATCAAGAAAGTTATTGTCGTTTGTATTTGGCCGAGCGAATTACCCGAAATGTGGATTACAATTATGAACCGGTAGAAGGGTGTAAAATTGGAAGTCTAATGTTTCATTCCCGAATTTTGCGTGGAAATATTTTTCCAATATCGCGAGATCAATCGTCTCAAAATCAAATCTTGGGTAAAAAAATACGTTAGTGGCAAGTTATTCACGACCCTTATTTGCTTTCAAAATGTGTTAACGAGTGATCTTCGCTCCCATTTCCGACAATAACTTTTGAACGGTAAGGAATTCTAAGACGCGGCATGAATGTTTTAGAAAGTACACAATCGGAGCTTGAATTTGACCTCAAATTCTGTATTTTTTCGAGTGAAATCAATAAAGTTATTGTGGTTTGTATTTAGCCGAGCGAATTACCCGAAATGTGGATTACAATTATGAACCGGTAGAAGGGTGTAAAATTGGAAGTCTAATGTTTCATTCCCGAATTTTGCGTGGAAATATTTTTCCTATATCGCGAGATCAATCGTCTCAAAATCAAATCTTGGGTAAAAAAATACGTTAGTGGCAAGTTATTCACGACCCTTATTTGCTTTGAAAATGTGTTAACGAGTGATCTTCGCTCGCAGTTCTGACAATAACTTTTGAACGGTAAGGAATTCTAAGACGCGGCATGAATGTTTTAGAAAGTACACAATCGGAGCTTGAATTTGACCTCAAATTCTGTATTTTTTCGAGTGAAATCCAGAAAGTTATTGTCGTTTGTATTTGGCCGAGCGAATTACCCGAAATGTGGATTACAATTATGAACCGGCAGAAGGGTGTAAAATTGGAAGTCTAATGTTTCATTCCCGAATTTTGCGTGGAAATATTTTTCCAATATCGCGAGATCAATCGTCTCAAAATCAAATCTTGGGTAAAAAAATACGTTAGTGGGAAGTTATTCACGACCCTTATTTGCTTTGAAAATGTGTTAACGAGTGATCTTCGCTCGCATTTCCGACAATAACTTTTGAACGGTAAGGAATTCTAAGACGCGGCCTGAATGTTTTAGAAAGTACACAATCGGAGGTTGAATTTGACCACAAATTCTGTATTTTTTCGAGTGAAATCAAGAAAGTTATTGTCGTTTGTATTTGGCCGAGCGAATTACCCGAAATGTGGATTACAATTATGTGCCGGTAGAAGGGTGTAAAATTGGAAGTCTAATGTTTCATTCACGAATTTTGCGTGGAAATATTTTTCCTATATCGCGAGATCAATCGTCTCAAAATCATATTTTGGGTAAAAAAATACGTTAGTGGCAAGTTATTCACGAGCATTATTCGCTTTGATAATGTGTTAAAAAGTGATCTTTGCTCCCCGTTCCGACAATAACTTTTGAACGGCAAGGAATTCTAATTCGCGGCCTGAATGTTTTAAAATGTACACAATCGGAGCATGAATTTGGCCACAAATTCTGTATTTTTGCGAGGGAAATCAAGAAAGTTATTGTCATTTGTATTTGGCCGAGCGAATTACCAGAAATGTGGATTACAATTATGAGCCGGTATAAGGGTGTAAAATTGGAAGTCTGATGTTTCATTCACGAATTTTGCGTGGAAATATTTTTCCTATATCGCGAGATCAATCATCTCAAAATCAAAATTTAGATAAAAAAATATATTAGTCGCAAGTTATTCACGAGCCTAATTCGCTTTGAAAATGTGTTAAAAAGTGATCTTTGCTCACCGTTCCGACAATAACTTTTGAACGGTATGGAATTTTATGACGCGGCCTAAATGTTTTAAAAAGTACACAATCGTTGCTTGAATTTGCCCACAAATTCTGTATTTTTTCGAGGGAAATCAAGAAAGTTATTGTCGTTTGTATTTGGCTGGGCGAGTTCCCAAAAATGTGGACTACAATTATGATCCGATAGAAGGGCGTAAAATTGGAAGTCTAATGTTTCGTTCACGAAATTTGCTTGGAAATATTTTTCCTATATCGCGAGGTCAATCATCTCAAAATCAAATCTTGGTTAAAAAAATACGTTAGTGGCAAGTTATTCACGAGCCTTATTTGCTTTGAAAATGTGTTAACGAGTGATCTTCGCTCGCAGTTCTGACAATAACTTTTGAACGGTAAGGAATTCTAAGACGCGGCATGAATGTTTTAGAAAGTACACAATCGGAGCTTGAATTTGACCTCAAATTCTGTATTTTTTCGAGTGAAATCAAGAAAGTTATTGTCGTTTGTATTTGGCCGAGCGAATTACCCGAAATGTGGATTACAATTATGAACCGGTAGAAGGGTGTAAAATTGGAAGTCTAATGTTTCATTCCCGAATTTTGCGTGGAAATATTTTTCCAATATCGCGAGATCAATCGTCTCAAAATCAAATCTTGGGTAAAAAAATACGTTAGTGGCAAGTTATTCACGACCCTTATTTGCTTTGAAAATGTGTTAACGAGTGATCTTCGCTCGCATTTCCGACAATAACTTTTGAACGGTAAGGAATTCTAAGACGCGGCCTGAATGTTTTAGAAAGTACACAATCGGAGCTTGAATTTGACCACAAATTCTGTATTTTTTCGAGTGAAATCAAGAAAGTTATTGTCGTTTGTATTTGGCCGAGCGAATTACCCGAAATGTGGATTACAATTATGTGCCGGTAGAAGGGTGTAAAATTGGAAGTCTAATGTTTCATTGACGAATTTTGCGTGGAAATATTTTTCCTATATCGCGAGATCAATCGTCTCAAAATCATATTTTGGGTAAAAAAATACGTTAGTGGCAAGTTATTCACGAGCGTTATTCGCTTTGATAATGTGTTAAAAAGTGATCTTTGCTCCCCGTTCCGACAATAACTTTTGAACGGCAAGGAATTCTAATTCGCGGCCTGAATGTTTTAAAATGTACACAATCGGAGCATGAATTTGGCCACAAATTCTGTATTTTTGCGAGGGAAATCAAGAAAGTTATTGTCATTTGTATTTGGCCGAGCGAATTACCAGAAATGTGGATTACAATTATGAGCCGGTATAAGGGTGTAAAATTGGAAGTCTGATGTTTCATTCACGAATTTTGCGTGGAAATATTTTTCCTATATCGCGAGATCAATCATCTCAAAATCAAAATTTGGATAAAAAAATATATTAGTCGCAAGTTATTCACGAGCCTTATTCGCTTTGAAAATGTGTTAACGAGTGATCTTCGCTCGCAGTTCTGACAATAACTTTTGAACGGTAAGGAATTCTAAGACGCGGCATGAATGTTTTAGAAAGTACACAATCGGAGCTTGAATTTGACCTCAAATTCTGTATTTTTTGGAGTGAAATCAAGAAAGTTATTGTCGTTTGTATTTGGCCGAGCGAATTACCCGAAATGTGGATTACAATTATGTGCCGGTAGAAGGGTGTAAAATTGGAAGTCTAATGTTTCATTAACGAATTTTGCGTGGAAATATTTTTCCTATATCGCGAGATCAATCGTCTCAAAATCATATTTTGGGTAAAAAAATACGTTAGTGGCAAGTTATTCACGAGCGTTATTCGCTTTGATAATGTGTTAAAAAGTGATCTTCGCTCACCGTTCCAACAATAACTTTTGAAGGGCAAGGAATTCTATTTCGCGGCCTGAATGTTTTAAAATGTACACAATCGGATCATGAATTTGGCCACAAATTCTGTATTTTTGCGAGGGAAATCAAGAAAGTTATTGTCGTTTGCATTTGGCCGAGCGAATTACCCGAAATGTGGATTACAATTATGAACCGGTAGAAGGGCGTAAAATTGGAAGTCTAATGTTTCATTCCCGAATTTTGCGTGGAAATATTTTTCCAATATCGCGAGATCAATCGTCTCAAAATCAAATCTTGGGTAAAAAAATACGTTAGTGGCAAGTTATTCACGACCCTTATTTGCTTTGAAAATGTGTTAACGAGTGATCTTCGCTCGCATTTCCGACAATAACTTTTGAACGGTAAGGAATTCTAAGACGCGGCCTGAATGTTTTAGAAAGTACACAATCGGAGCTTGAATTTGACCACAAATTCTGTATTTTTTCGAGTGAAATCAAGAAAGTTATTGTCGTTTGTATTTGGCCGAGCGAATTACCCGAAATGTGGATTACAATTATGTGCCGGTAGAAGGGTGTAAAATTGGAAGTCTAATGTTTCATAGACGAATTTTGCGTGGAAATATTTTTCCTATATCGCGAGATCAATCGTCTCAAAATCATATTTTGGGTAAAAAAATACGTTAGTGGCAAGTTATTCACGAGCGTTATTCGCTTTGATAATGTGTTAAAAAGTGATCTTTGCTCCCCGTTCCGACAATAACTTTTGAACGGCAAGGAATTCTAATTCGCGGCCTGAATGTTTTAAAATGTACACAATCGGAGCATGAATTTGGCCACAAATTCTGTATTTTTGCGAGGGAAATCAAGAAAGTTATTGTCATTTGTATTTGGCCGAGCGAATTACCAGAAATGTGGATTACAACTATGAGCCGGTATAAGGGTGTAAAATTGGAAGTCTGATGTTTCATTCACGAATTTTGCGTGGAAATATTTTTCCTATATCGCGAGATCAATCATCTCAAAATCAAAATTTAGATAAAAAAATATATTAGTCGCAAGTTATTCACGAGCCTAATTCGCTTTGAAAATGTGTTAAAAAGTGATCTTTGCTCACCGTTCCGACAATAACTTTTGAACGGTATGGAATTTTATGACGCGGCCTAAATGTTTTAAAAAGTACACAATCGTTGCTTGAATTTGCCCACAAATTCTGTATTTTTTCGAGGGAAATCAAGAAAGTTATTGTCGTTTGTATTTGGCTGGGCGAGTTCCCAAAAATGTGGACTACAATTATGATCCGATAGAAGGGCGAAAAATTGGAAGTCTAATGTTTCGTTCACGAAATTTGCTTGGAAATATTTTTCCTATATCGCGAGGTCAATCATCTCAAAATCAAATCTTGGTTAAAAAAATACGTTAGTGGCAAGTTATTCACGAGCCTTATTTGCTTTGAAAATGTGTTAACGAGTGATCTTCGCTCGCAGTTCTGACAATAACTTTTGAACGGTAAGGAATTCTAAGACGCGGCATGAATGTTTTAGAAAGTACACAATCGGAGCTTGAATTTGACCTCAAATTCTGTATTTTTTCGAGTGAAATCAAGAAAGTTATTGTCGTTTGTATTTGGCCGAGCGAATTACCCGAAATGTGGATTACAATTATGAACCGGTAGAAGGGTGTAAAATTGGAAGTCTAATGTTTCATTCCCGAATTTTGCGTGGAAATATTTTTCCAATATCGCGAGATCAATCGTCTCAAAATCAAATCTTGGGTAAAAAAATACGTTAGTGGCAAGTTATTCACGACCCTTATTCGCTTTGAAAATGTGTTAACGAGTGATCTTCGCTCCCATTTCCGACAATAACTTTTGAACGGTAAGGAATTCTAAGACGCGGCCTGAATGTTTTAGAAAGTACACAATCGGAGCTTGAATTTGACCACAAATTCTGTATTTTTTCGGGTGAAATCAAGAAAGTTATTGTCGTTTGTATTTGGCCGAGCGAATTACCCGAAATGTGGATTACAATTATGTGCCGGTAGAAGGGTGTAAAATTGGAAGTCTAATGTTTCATTCACGAATTTTGCGTGGAAATATTTTTCCTATATCGCGAGATCAATCGTCTCAAAATCATATTTTGGGTAAAAAAATACGTTAGTGGCAAGTTATTCACGAGCGTTATTCGCTTTGATAATGTGTTAAAAAGTGATCTTTGCTCACCGTTCCAACAATAACTTTTGAAGGGCAAGGAATTCTATTTCGCGGCCTGGATGTTTTAAAATGTACACAATCGGATCATGAATTTGGCCACAAATTCTGTATTTTTGCGAGGGAAATCAAGAAAGTTATTGTCGTTTGTATTTGGCCGAGCGAATTACCCGAAATGTGGATTACAATTATGAACCGGTAGAAGGGCGTAAAATTGGAAGTCTAATGTTTCATTCCCGAATTTTGCGTGGAAATATTTTTCCTATATCGCGAGATCAATCGTCTCAAAATCAAATCTTGGGTAAAAAAATACGTTAGTGGCAAGTTATTCACGACCCTTATTTGCTTTGAAAATGTGTTAACGAGTGATCTTCGCTCGCAGTTCTGACAATAACTTTTGAACGGTAAGGAATTCTAAGACGCGGCATGAATGTTTTAGAAAGTACACAATCGGAGCTTGAATTTGACCACAAATTCTGTATTTTTTCGAGTGATTAGTACAACCTGAATCCACACACCAGGAATCCGTGGGATTCTGTACCAAACATATTTCAAGAAGGAATGTATCATTCATACCTTTATTCTTGGCAGCCTTGAAAACTGGACAATTCCTCTTCCAATGTCCTTTCTCACCACAATGGAAACACTTTCCTTTGATCTTCTTTCCTTTATCAGCAACCCCTAAGGCAATTTGTTTACCCTCTTGTTTGGTGAAGTCTTTCTTCTTCTTCTTCTTCTTACCCTTGCCTTTCGACTTAGGTTGAGAAGTAGAAGCTTCACCAACATTGGCTTCAACATTGGAAGTACCAAGAATGCCTTCTGCCGCTACCAATTCATTCATTAATTCAGACAAAGTATAAATCTTTTTGTTCATGTTATAATTCAGTTTGAATTCCTTGAATGATTCTGGTAGCGACTGGAGTATCATATCCACTTGGGATTCTCCATCTATATCGGCACCTAAAACTTCCAATGTGTTCAGATTAGAGATCATTGTAAGACAATGCTCTCTAACTGAACTTCCTTCAGCCATTCTGGTGTTATAAATTTGCCTCATGGTCTCTTGCCTTGCAGAACGGCCTTGCTCACCAAACATCTCCTTCAGACTTAACATGATGTCTGAAGCTAGTTCTACATCCTGCATTTGATGCTGTAGAACATTTGAGATAGATGCTAGGATGTAGCACTTGGCCATTCCATTAGATTTCTGCCAACGATCATATCGTTGTTTTTCCTCAAGAGGAGCATCTAATGAAGGAAAGTTAGGACATTGTTTAGTAAGAACATACTTATGTTCTTCAGCAGTGAGAACTATGTCCAAGTTTCTTTTCCAGTCAACATAGTTGGATCCAGTCAGTTTGTTTTGATTAAGAATAGCTACAAGTGGGCTAAAAGATGCCATGTTCTAAATCTGAAAACAATAAACATGAATATAATCAATAAACTGGACATTATCTTTTTAGCATATAAACATATAGTATGGAACCTTAATAAAACCATAATATAATATATGCAACGACAACCCAATCCCATATTCAATATCCCTCAGCATAGAGTGAATATAAAATACTATGATTGATTGAGAACTATTCTCATCATTAGTGCTATCATGATAACTCTTATCAAACACTAATAATATGCCGTTATATTTATTTGGCCTCTAAATAATGATAGTAAGAACTCAGCATAGAGGATACTATAATATTTAGTCTAGTGTATACCATTGTCTAGAATCATGTGTAACCACATTTCATCCCCTTAACAAGCTTATTTTGTAGTACCATGATACAAAACACCCTCCGCATGGAATGCTAAGCTCAAGGCAAAGACAAGGTGTTTGATCAAACCACAATAAACCAAGAAATTCAATCTTGTAGGACCATAAAATAAATACTCTCCGCATGGAATGCTAAGCACAAGGCAAAGACAAAGTATTTATTTCATACTACTATGAATTGACAATGGAGGCCGTGAGATCCAACCCTTGTATCTCTCTCCCACTAGATGTTTTAAAAGAAAGGTTTTTAGTTTTAAAACATGCATAATCTAATTACACATAGTCTTACTCTTTTATCATGTGAAAACACTTAGAAAAAATTTCTGTTTTTCTTTCTTTCGATCGATCGAAAGTGCCCCACGATCGATCGAAAAAACTAAAAAATTCGAACTTGATCCTCTGACACTTTCGATTGATACTCGATTGCCTTTCGATCGATCGAAAAACAGATTCGATCGATCGACTAGCAATCGAAAAACTATCGTTCTAAAGCATCTAATCACTGTCTCTTTCGATCGATCGAAAATGATTTTCGATCGATCGAAAATCGCGAAACTCAAATTCCCAGAAATTTTCTAAGGCAGTTTTCTACGGATTTTCATGAACAAACATCTTGAAAACGAACATGATAGACAGAGATCAATGTCAAAACTGAATTCTATTGATGTTATAGCCTTAAGATTGAATTTAACATACTTAAATTTAAAATTAAACAACATCATAACACCAATTTCAGTTTTCATCAAATCATAGTTTCAACAACATGCAGAAAATTAAAAACTTAATCTTCTAACAATATGAAACTATCTTCTCCAATTCTAAAACTCACAAACATGTTAAACAATACGAAATTGAAGACCGCTCTGATACCATTTGATGGAATAAAAAATGAGTGCAGCGGAAAATAAGTTTTGAACGGATCTACTTCATTCAATATTGATAACATGTGTAAAGTAAATTTCAAAATTATGAGAACAAGAGATCGTACCTTGAAGCGATGAGTTTCAAAACCGAAGATTGAAGCACTTGGGAATACTCTTAATCTTCACTCCAATTCCACTAATCGCCCAAGATGTGTGGTCTCTCAAATTGGTAACAAAGGGATGATGTGTGAGTACCAAAAACTCACTACCACACCAATACAATGGTGATTTTCTTACCAATTAACTTCTGTACCTTTTTCCCTTTGTTTCTAACCAATATATCTAATTGGGCTAGCCTTTTGGGCCTTACCAATTGGGCTTAAGTGTGTGGCTTGGAGTGGGACCAAAAGGGACCAATAAGACACTAGCTCCAATGGGCCTTGGGCTTTTCTGTCAACTCTTGACAAGTCCAAAGTTACCATTAACTATATTTAATACCACTATATAAATATAGTTGCACTCTAGGTCTTATCTATATATTATATCCCAAGACTTTATTATACATGCAACCCCTTCATAAAATATTCGTAGTAATACAAAGTTATTAATATAGACTGCCACTTTGTAAATTACTACATCTTGATCCTTGAGTACCCGGTTTAATCCTTAATGTTATTCATTATATATTTATGAAATCCAATTCCATAAATATAAACTTTAGTCATACTAAAGTGGTTAGGCCTAACTCTCTGAATAACAAACTCATTAAACTTATCTCAAGGGAATATTTTATATCTCCATTAAGAGACTATGAATTCCATCTTGAGAATACATGTTCCATCAACACTTAATGTGGCTGCCCAACATACTGAGGTTTTGACCATTAATATAGATCTCACTCCTGATATATCAAAGCAACCTACATCTTATGATCAGGTCCATTATTCTCTCAGGATTAAGAGTTCATGCAAATACAAGTCATGAGATTTATTATTCATTTGACAGTCCTTAGGCAAATAATAAATCTCATGGCGGTCCAGTTCAATATGTCTTAACTCTTAAAACATATTAACACATCAACTAGAAGTCACCACTTCCATGATCAAGACAAATCATCGTAGTTGATATGTTATAGTCTTCGCAGATGAAATGCCCAATTTCATCACTGACTACGAACTATACTTCTGAGTTTACAAAGAACTTGTGATTTATATCTTCTGTGACTATTCACATAAATCACATACTATGCATCTCATGGACTATATGATAATGTCCGAATATTCATGTTACCATTATTTCAGATATTAATAAAACAAATTTATTAAACATAATATTAAGTCATACATAATGTCAAACACAATGTCACACTTAATATCATACATAGCATCTTACAATAGGATTTAAGGGCACCAATCCTAACAATCTCCCACTTGCCCTAAAGACTATTGTGCACTAATCTAACTCCCATTCCCTCCAAATGTGACTCGAAAGTCCTTTGAGGCAAGGCTTTGGTAAATGGATCTGCTAGATTGTTTGCACTTTCAATCTTTGCTACCACCACATCTCCACGAGCAACAATATCTCGAATGATATGGTACTTCCTCTCAATGTGCTTTCCTTTCTTGTGATTCCTTGGATCTTTAGATTGTGCAACTGCTCCACTGTTATCACAAAACAATGTGATTGGAACTTGCTCCATTCTTATAACACCAAGGTCAGAGAGGAATTTCTTGAGCCATACAGCTTCCTTTGCTGCTTCACAAGCAGCAACATATTCTGCTTCCATGGTGGAGTCTGCAATACATGATTGCTTAATACTCCGCCAACTAATGGCTCCACCTCCCAAGGTGAAAACACATCCTGAAGTGGATTTTCTGAAATCTAGATCCGATTGAAAATCTGAATCTGTATAGCCAATGGGAATCAAATCCTCACAACGGTAAACAAGCATATAATCTCTCGTTCTCCGTAGATACTTGAGAATATGCTTTACAGCTTGCCAATGTTTTGGTCCTGGATTTGATTGATATCGGCTGACCATGCCCACTGAATAGCAGATATCTGGTCTAGTACAAAGCATGGCATACATGAGACTTCCTACTGCAGAAGCATAAGGAACTTGTCTCATAATATCTACTTCCTCTTGAGTCTTAGGCCTTTGGTCATCAGACAGAGGAACTCCATGTCTGAAAGGAAGCAATCCTTTCTTGGAGTTTTGCATGCTAAACCGTTCTAGAACCTTATCTATGTATCCAGCTTGTGATAAGCCTAGCATCTTATTCTTGCGATCTCGCCAAAGCTTAATCCCTAGAATAAAGTTAGCCTCACCCAAGTCCTTCATATCAAATTGACTTGACAACCAAACTTTTACAGATGACATTACCCCTACATCATTTCCAATGAGTAGAATATCATCAACATAAAGTACTAGGAACATTACTACTTTATCTTGATGTCTTTTGTACACACATGGTTCATCAAGATTTTGTTCAAAACCAAATGTCTTGATTGCTTGATCAAACCTGATGTTCCATGACCTAGATGCTTGCTTAAGTCCATAAATGGACCTTTGCAACTTGCATACCAAATGCTCTTGGTTCTTTGCTATGAAACCTTCCGGTTGCATCATATAGATTTCCTCTTCAAGATTGCCATTAAGAAATGCAGTCTTGACATCCATTTGCCAAATCTCATAATCAAAATGAGCAGCAATGGATAAGAGAATTCTGATAGATTTAAGCATTGCTACTGGAGAAAAGGTTTCATCATAATCTATACCTTCTTTTTGAGTATACCCTTTCGCCACTAGCCTTGCTTTAAAGGTTTCAACCTTTCCATCTATCCCTCTCTTTCTCTTGTAAACCCATTTGCAACCAACAGGTTTAATGCCGTTAGGCGCCTCTACAAGATTCCAAACTTGATTGGAATACATAGAATCTAATTCAGATTTCATAGCTTGGACCCAATGATATGCATCTATATCATTCATTGCTTCATCATATGTGTAGGGATCCGATTCAACCTCTTCTGAGATAGCTTCATAGGTTTCTCCCAAACCTATGAATCTTATAGGAGGCCGAACAATTCTCCCACTACGACGAGGCACCTGTGTACTAGACATCTCATTAGTAGTATCTTGTGGTGTATCTAATACAGCCACATCATCCCTAGTTTCATCTATAGGTTGTTCATTTACAGATTCATTCATTTCAGCCAACACAACTCTACTTTTAGGAGTATAATCATTCATATAGTCATTTTCCAAGAATTGGGCATTTGTGCTAACAAACACTTTATTATCTTTATGACTATAGAATAAACCTCCAACAGTTCCTTTTGGATACCCAACAAAGAAAACCACTTCTGTTTTAGACTGTAACTTGTCAGACTTTCCTTTTAACATATGTGCTGGACAACCCCAAATATGGAGATGTCTCATACTAGGCTTACGCCCATTCCACAATTCCACAGGTGTTTTAGGAACAGACTTCGAAGGTACTAAATTCAGAAGATACATCGCTGTGTTTAAGGCATATCCCCAAAAAGAAATCGGTAGAGTTGAATAACTCATCATGGACCTAACCATTTCTAAAAGAGTCCTATTCCTTCTTTCTGCTACACCATTCTGTTGTGGAGTTCCAGGTGCAGTCAATTGGGATACAATCCCATTCTTAGTTAAGTAATCCTTGAAATCCCCAAAGAGGTATTCACCACCTCGATCAGATCGAATGGCTTTTATGTGTTTACCTAATTGATTCTCAACTTCAGCCCTAAACTCTTTGAACTTTTCAAAGGCTTCGGACTTCCGTCTCATTAGGTATACATAACCATATCTTGAGTAATCATCAGTGAAAGTAATGAAATACTCATGGCCACCTCTTGCTTGGATTGACATAGGACCACAAACATCAGAATGTACTAATTCTAGCAAATCTTGGGCTCTTCTACCTTTTGCAGTAAAAGGTCGTTTGGTCATTTTACCTTCCAAACAAGATTCACAAACTGGAAATTCATCAAAGTCCATGGGCCCTAAGAGTCCATCTTTGATCAGTCTTTGAATTCTGTTTGAATTAATATGACCTAAACGCAAGTGCCAAAGATATGCATCATTAGTAGAAGGAAACTTTCTCTTTAATGATTTTACATGAGAGTTAGCATCTAATTCAGAATTATATAATTCATGCTTATCAGGAGTTAAAATATAAAGACCATCCACAATATTGCCATAACAGATAAACACTTTATCCTTCTTTATTACAACATTGTCTTTTAGGATAACACAATATCCTTGTTTACCTAAGTAAGTAGCAGAAATTAAATTCCTACGTACATTAGGTACATACAAACAGTCTTCTAATATTAAAACTCTAGATTGAAAACACAAATTATAAACTCCAACAGCTACAACTGGAATTCTGCTCCCATCAGCCAAAGTAAGAAACAACTCCCCTTCTTTAAGCTTTCTGGTCTCCTGAAACCCCTGCAAAGAATTGCAGATATGATTAGTACAACCTGAATCCACACACCAGGAATCCGTGGGATTCTGTACCAAACATATTTCAAGAAGGAATGTATCATTCATACCTTTATTCTTGGCAGCCTTGAAAACTGGACAATTCCTCTTCCAATGTCCTTTCTCACCACAATGGAAACACTTTCCTTTGATCTTCTTTCCTTTATCAGCAACCCCTAAGGCAATTTGTTTACCCTCTTGTTTGGTGAAGTCTTTCTTCTTCTTCTTCTTCTTACCCTTGCCTTTCGACTTAGGTTGAGAAGTAGAAGCTTCACCAACATTGGCTTCAACATTGGAAGTACCAAGAATGCCTTCTGCCGCTACCAATTCATTCATTAATTCAGACAAAGTATAAATCTTTTTGTTCATGTTATAATTCAGTTTGAATTCCTTGAATGATTCTGGTAGCGACTGGAGTATCATATCCACTTGGGATTCTCCATCTATATCGGCACCTAAAACTTCCAATGTGTTCAGATTAGAGATCATTGTAAGACAATGCTCTCTAACTGAACTTCCTTCAGCCATTCTGGTGTTATAAATTTGCCTCATGGTCTCTTGCCTTGCAGAACGGCCTTGCTCACCAAACATCTCCTTCAGACTTAACATGATGTCTGAAGCTAGTTCTACATCCTGCATTTGATGCTGTAGAACATTTGAGATAGATGCTAGGATGTAGCACTTGGCCATTCCATTAGATTTCTGCCAACGATCATATCGTTGTTTTTCCTCAAGAGGAGCATCTAATGAAGGAAAGTTAGGACATTGTTTAGTAAGAACATACTTATGTTCTTCAGCAGTGAGAACTATGTCCAAGTTTCTTTTCCAGTCAACATAGTTGGATCCAGTCAGTTTGTTTTGATTAAGAATAGCTACAAGTGGGCTAAAAGATGCCATGTTCTAAATCTGAAAACAATAAACATGAATATAATCAATAAACTGGACATTATCTTTTTAGCATATAAACATATAGTATGGAACCTTAATAAAACCATAATATAATATATGCAACGACAACCCAATCCCATATTCAATATCCCTCAGCATAGAGTGAATATAAAATACTATGATTGATTGAGAACTATTCTCATCATTAGTGCTATCATGATAACTCTTATCAAACACTAATAATATGCCGTTATATTTATTTGGCCTCTAAATAATGATAGTAAGAACTCAGCATAGAGGATACTATAATATTTAGTCTAGTGTATACCATTGTCTAGAATCATGTGTAACCACATTTCATCCCCTTAACAAGCTTATTTTGTAGTACCATGATACAAAACACCCTCCGCATGGAATGCTAAGCTCAAGGCAAAGACAAGGTGTTTGATCAAACCACAATAAACCAAGAAATTCAATCTTGTAGGACCATAAAATAAATACTCTCCGCATGGAATGCTAAGCACAAGGCAAAGACAAAGTATTTATTTCATACTACTATGAATTGACAATGGAGGCCGTGAGATCCAACCCTTGTATCTCTCTCCCACTAGATGTTTTAAAAGAAAGGTTTTTAGTTTTAAAACATGCATAATCTAATTACACATAGTCTTACTCTTTTATCATGTGAAAACACTTAGAAAAAATTTCTGTTTTTCTTTCTTTCGATCGATCGAAAGTGCCCCACGATCGATCGAAAAAACTAAAAAATTCGAACTTGATCCTCTGACACTTTCGATTGATACTCGATTGCCTTTCGATCGATCGAAAAACAGATTCGATCGATCGACTAGCAATCGAAAAACTATCGTTCTAAAGCATCTAATCACTGTCTCTTTCGATCGATCGAAAATGATTTTCGATCGATCGAAAATCGCGAAACTCAAATTCCCAGAAATTTTCTAAGGCAGTTTTCTACGGATTTTCATGAACAAACATCTTGAAAACGAACATGATAGACAGAGATCAATGTCAAAACTGAATTCTATTGATGTTATAGCCTTAAGATTGAATTTAACATACTTAAATTTAAAATTAAACAACATCATAACACCAATTTCAGTTTTCATCAAATCATAGTTTCAACAACATGCAGAAAATTAAAAACTTAATCTTCTAACAATATGAAACTATCTTCTCCAATTCTAAAACTCACAAACATGTTAAACAATACGAAATTGAAGACCGCTCTGATACCATTTGATGGAATAAAAAATGAGTGCAGCGGAAAATAAGTTTTGAACGGATCTACTTCATTCAATATTGATAACATGTGTAAAGTAAATTTCAAAATTATGAGAACAAGAGATCGTACCTTGAAGCGATGAGTTTCAAAACCGAAGATTGAAGCACTTGGGAATACTCTTAATCTTCACTCCAATTCCACTAATCGCCCAAGATGTGTGGTCTCTCAAATTGGTAACAAAGGGATGATGTGTGAGTACCAAAAACTCACTACCACACCAATACAATGGTGATTTTCTTACCAATTAACTTCTGTACCTTTTTCCCTTTGTTTCTAACCAATATATCTAATTGGGCTAGCCTTTTGGGCCTTACCAATTGGGCTTAAGTGTGTGGCTTGGAGTGGGACCAAAAGGGACCAATAAGACACTAGCTCCAATGGGCCTTGGGCTTTTCTGTCAACTCTTGACAAGTCCAAAGTTACCATTAACTATATTTAATACCACTATATAAATATAGTTGCACTCTAGGTCTTATCTATATATTATATCCCAAGACTTTATTATACATGCAACCCCTTCATAAAATATTCGTAGTAATACAAAGTTATTAATATAGACTGCCACTTTGTAAATTACTACATCTTGATCCTTGAGTACCCGGTTTAATCCTTAATGTTATTCATTATATATTTATGAAATCCAATTCCATAAATATAAACTTTAGTCATACTAAAGTGGTTAGGCCTAACTCTCTGAATAACAAACTCATTAAACTTATCTCAAGGGAATATTTTATATCTCCATTAAGAGACTATGAATTCCATCTTGAGAATACATGTTCCATCAACACTTAATGTGGCTGCCCAACATACTGAGGTTTTGACCATTAATATAGATCTCACTCCTGATATATCAAAGCAACCTACATCTTATGATCAGGTCCATTATTCTCTCAGGATTAAGAGTTCATGCAAATACAAGTCATGAGATTTATTATTCATTTGACAGTCCTTAGGCAAATAATAAATCTCATGGCGGTCCAGTTCAATATGTCTTAACTCTTAAAACATATTAACACATCAACTAGAAGTCACCACTTCCATGATCAAGACAAATCATCGTAGTTGATATGTTATAGTCTTCGCAGATGAAATGCCCAATTTCATCACTGACTACGAACTATACTTCTGAGTTTACAAAGAACTTGTGATTTATATCTTCTGTGACTATTCACATAAATCACATACTATGCATCTCATGGACTATATGATAATGTCCGAATATTCATGTTACCATTATTTCAGATATTAATAAAACAAATTTATTAAACATAATATTAAGTCATACATAATGTCAAACACAATGTCACACTTAATATCATACATAGCATCTTACAATAGGATTTAAGGGCACCAATCCTAACAATCTCCCACTTGCCCTAAAGACTATTGTCGTTTGTATTTGGCCGAGCGAATTACCCGAAATGTGGATTACAATTATGTGCCGGTAGAAGGGTGTAAAATTGGAAGTCTAATGTTTCATTCACGAATTTTGCGTGGAAATATTTTTCCTATATCGCGAGATCAATCGTCTCAAAATCATATTTTGGGTAAAAAAATACGTTAGTGGCAAGTTATTCACGAGCGTTATTCGCTTTGATAATGTGTTAAAAAGTGATCTTTGCTCACCGTTCCAACAATAACTTTTGAAGGGCAAGGAATTCTATTTCGCGGCCTGGATGTTTTAAAATGTACACAATCGGATCATGAATTTGGCCACAAATTCTGTATTTTTGCGAGGGAAATCAAGAAAGTTATTGTCGTTTGTATTTGGCCGAGCGAATTACCCGAAATGTGGATTACAATTATGAGCCGGTATAAGGGTGTAAAATTGGAAGTCTAATGTTTCATTCACGAATTTTGCGTGGAAATATTTTTCCTATATCGCGAGATCAATCGTCTCAAAATCAAATCTTGGGTAAAAAAATACGTTAGTGGCAAGTTATTCACGACCCTTATTTGCTTTGAAAACGTGTTAACGAGTCATCTTCGCTCGCAGTTCCGACAATAACTTTTGAACGGTAAGGAATTCTAAGACGCGGCCTGAATGTTTTAGAAAGTACACAATCGGAGCTTGAATTTGACCACAAATTCTGTATTTTTTCGAGTGAAATCAAGAAAGTTATTGTCGTTTGTATTTGGCCGAGCGAATTACCCAAAATGTGGATTATAATTATGAGCCGGTATAAGGGTGTAAAATTGGAAGTCTAATGTTTCATTCACGAATTTTGCGTGGAAATATTTTTCCTATATCGCGAGATCAATCGTCTCAAAATCAAATCTTGGGTAAAAAAATACGTTAGTGGCAAGTTATTCACGACCCTTATTTGCTTTGAAAATGTGTTAACGAGTGATCTTCGCTCGCAGTTCTGACAATAACTTTTGAACGGTAAGGAATTCTAAGACGCGGCATGAATGTTTTAGAAAGTACACAATCGGAGCTTGAATTTGACCTCAAATTCTGTATTTTTTCGAGTGAAATCAAGAAAGTTATTGTCGTTTGTATTTGGCCGAGCGAATTACCCGAAATGTGGATTACAATTATGAACCGGTAGAAGGGTGTAAAATTGGAAGTCTAATGTTTCATTCCCGAATTTTGCGTGGAAATATTTTTCCTATATCGCGAGATCAATCGTCTCAAAATCAAATCTTGGGTAAAAAAATACGTTAGTGGCAAGTTATTCACGACCCTTATTTGCTTTGAAAATGTGTTAACGAGTCATCTTCGCTCGCAGTTCCGACAATAACTTTTGAACGGTAAGGAATTCTAAGACGCGGCCTGAATGTTTTAGAAAGTACACAATCGGAGCTTGAATTTGACCACAAATTCTGTATTTTTTCGAGTGAAATCAAGAAAGTTATTGTCGTTTGTATTTGGCCGAGCGAATTACCCAAAATGTGGATTATAATTATGAGCCGGTATAAGGGTGTAAAATTGGAAGTCTAATGTTTCATTCACGAATTTTGCGTGGAAATATTTTTCCTATATCGCGAGATCAATCGTCTCAAAATCAAATCTTGGGTAAAAAAATACGTTAGTGGCAAGTTATTCACGACCCTTATTTGCTTTGAAAATGTGTTAACGAGTGATCTTCGCTCGCAGTTCTGACAATAACTTTTGAACGGTAAGGAATTCTAAGACGCGGCATGAATGTTTTAGAAAGTACACAATCGGAACTTGAATTTGACCTCAAATTCTGTATTTTTTCGAGTGAAATCAAGAAAGTTATTGTCGTTTGTATTTCGCCGAGCGAATTACCCGAAATGTGGATTACAATTATGAACCGGTAGAAGGGTGTAAAATTGGAAGTCTAATGTTTCATTCCCGAATTTTGCGTGGAAATATTTTTCCTATATCGCGAGATCAATCGTCTCAAAATCAAATCTTGGGTAAAAAAATACGTTAGTGGCAAGTTATTCACGACCCTTATTTGCTTTGAAAATGTGTTAACGAGTGATCTTCGCTCGCAGTTCTGACAATAACTTTTGAACGGTAAGGAATTCTAAGACGCGGCATGAATGTTTTAGAAAGTACACAATCGGAGCTTGAATTTGACCTCAAATTCTGTATTTTTTCGAGTGAAATCAAGAAAGTTATTGTCGTTTGTATTTGGCCGAGCGAATTACCCGAAATGTGGATTACAATTATGAGCCGGTATAAGGGTGTAAAATTGGAAGTCTAATGTTTCATTCACGAATTTTGCGTGGAAATATTTTTCCTATATCGCGAGATCAATCGTCTCAAAATCAAATCTTGGGTAAAAAAATACGTTAGTGGCAAGTTATTCACGACCCTTATTTGCTTTGAAAATGTGTTAACGAGTCATCTTCGCTCGCAGTTCCGACAATAACTTTTGAACGGTAAGGAATTCTAAGACGCGGCCTGAATGTTTTAGAAAGTACACAATCGGAGCTTGAATTTGACCACAAATTCTGTATTTTTTCGAGTGAAATCAAGAAAGTTATTGTCGTTTGTATTTGGCCGAGCGAATTACCCAAAATGTGGATTATAATTATGAGCCGGTATAAGGGTGTAAAATTGGAAGTCTAATGTTTCATTCACGAATTTTGCGTGGAAATATTTTTCCTATATCGCGAGATCAATCGTCTCAAAATCAAATCTTGGGTAAAAAAATACGTTAGTGGCAAGTTATTCACGACCCTTATTTGCTTTGAAAATGTGTTAACGAGTGATCTTCGCTCGCAGTTCTGACAATAACTTTTGAACGGTAAGGAATTCTAAGACGCGGCCTGAATGTTTTAGAAAGTACACAATCGGAGCTTGAATTTGACCACAAATTCTGTATTTTTTCGAGTGAAATCAAGAAAGTTATTGTCGTTTGTATTTGGCCGAGCGAATTACCCAAAATGTGGATTATAATTATGAGCCGGTATAAGGGTGTAAAATTGGAAGTCTAATGTTTCATTCACGAATTTTGCGTGGAAATATTTTTCCTATATCGCGAGATCAATCGTCTCAAAATCAAATCTTGGGTAAAAAAATACGTTAGTGGCAAGTTATTCACAACCCTTATTTGCTTTGAAAATGTGTTAACGAGTGATCTTCGCTCGCAGTTCTGACAATAACTTTTGAACGGTAAGGAATTCTAAGACGCGGCATGAATGTTTTAGAAAGTACACAATCGGAACTTGAATTTGACCTCAAATTCTGTATTTTTTCGAGTGAAATCAAGAAAGTTATTGTCGTTTGTATTTCGCCGAGCGAATTACCCGAAATGTGGATTACAATTATGAACCGGTAGAAGGGTGTAAAATTGGAAGTCTAATGTTTCATTCCCGAATTTTGCGTGGAAATATTTTTCCTATATCGCGAGATCAATCGTCTCAAAATCAAATCTTGGGTAAAAAAATACGTTAGTGGCAAGTTATTCACGACCCTTATTTGCTTTGAAAATGTGTTAACGAGTGATCTTCGCTCGCAGTTCTGACAATAACTTTTGAACGGTAAGGAATTCTAAGACGCGGCATGAATGTTTTAGAAAGTACACAATCGGAGCTTGAATTTGACCTCAAATTCTGTATTTTTTCGAGTGAAATCAAGAAAGTTATTGTCGTTTGTATTTGGCCGAGCGAATTACCCGAAATGTGGATTACAATTATGAGCCGGTATAAGGGTGTAAAATTGGAAGTCTAATGTTTCATTCACGAATTTTGCGTGGAAATATTTTTCCTATATCGCGAGATCAATCGTCTCAAAATCAAATCTTGGGTAAAAAAATACGTTAGTGGCAAGTTATTCACGACCCTTATTTGCTTTGAAAATGTGTTAACGAGTCATCTTCGCTCGCAGTTCCGACAATAACTTTTGAACGGTAAGGAATTCTAAGACGCGGCCTGAATGTTTTAGAAAGTACACAATCGGAGCTTGAATTTGACCACAAATTCTTTATTTTTTCGAGTGAAATCAAGAAAGTTATTGTCGTTTGTATTTGGCCGAGCGAATTACCCAAAATGTGGATTATAATTATGAGCCGGTATAAGGGTGTAAAATTGGAAGTCTAATGTTTCATTCACGAATTTTGCGTGGAAATATTTTTCCTATATCGCGAGATCAATCGTCTCAAAATCAAATCTTGGGTAAAAAAATACGTTAGTGGCAAGTTATTCACGACCCTTATTTGCTTTGAAAATGTGTTAACGAGTGATCTTCGCTCGCAGTTCTGACAATAACTTTTGAACGGTAAGGAATTCTAAGACGCGGCATGAATGTTTTAAAAAGTACACAATCGGAGCTTGAATTTGACCTCAAATTCTGTATTTTTTCGAGTGAAATCAAGAAAGTTATTGTCGTTTGTATTTGGCCGAGCGAATTACCCGAAATGTGGATTACAATTATGAACCGGTAGAAGGGTGTAAAATTGGAAGTCTAATGTTTCATTCCCGAATTTTGCGTGGAAATATTTTTCCTATATCGCGAGATCAATCGTCTCAAAATCAAATCTTGGGTAAAAAAATACGTTAGTGGCAAGTTATTCACGACCCTTATTTGCTTTGAAAATGTGTTAACGAGTCATCTTCGCTCGCAGTTCCGACAATAACTTTTGAACGGTAAGGAATTCTAAGACGCGGCCTGAATGTTTTAGAAAGTACACAATCGGAGCTTGAATTTGACCACAAATTCTGTATTTTTTCGAGTGAAATCAAGAAAGTTATTGTCGTTTGTATTTGGCCGAGCGAATTACCCAAAATGTGGATTATAATTATGAGCCGGTATAAGGGTGTAAAATTGGAAGTCTAATGTTTCATTCACGAATTTTGCGTGGAAATATTTTTCCTATATCGCGAGATCAATCGTCTCAAAATCAAATCTTGGGTAAAAAAATACGTTAGTGGCAAGTTATTCACGACCCTTATTTGCTTTGAAAATGTGTTAACGAGTGATCTTCGCTCGCAGTTCTGACAATAACCTTTGAACGGTAAGGAATTCTAAGACGCGGCATGAATGTTTTAGAAAGTACACAATCGGAGCTTGAATTTGACCTCAAATTCTGTATTTTTTCGAGTGAAATCAAGAAAGTTATTGTCGTTTGTATTTCGCCGAGCGAATTACCCGAAATGTGGATTACAATTATGAACCGGTAGAAGGGTGTAAAATTGGAAGTCTAATGTTTCATTCCCGAATTTTGCGTGGAAATATTTTTCCTATATCGCGAGATCAATCGTCTCAAAATCAAATCTTGGGTAAAAAAATACGTTAGTGGCAAGTTATTCACGACCCTTATTTGCTTTGAAAATGTGTTAACGATTGATCTTCGCTCGCAGTTCTGACAATAACTTTTGAACGGTAAGGAATTCTAAGACGCGGCATGAATGTTTTAGAAAGTACACAATCGGAGCTTGAATTTGACCTCAAATTCTGTATTTTTTCGAGTGAAATCAAGAAAGTTATTGTCGTTTGTATTTGGCCGAGCGAATTACCCGAAATGTGGATTACAATTATGAGCCGGTATAAGGGTGTAAAATTGGAAGTCTAATGTTTCATTCACGAATTTTGCGTGGAAATATTTTTCCTATATCGCGAGATCAATCGTCTCAAAATCAAATCTTGGGTAAAAAAATACGTTAGTGGCAAGTTATTCACGACCCTTATTTGCTTTGAAAATGTGTTAACGAGTCATCTTCGCTCGCAGTTCCGACAATAACTTTTGAACGGTAAGGAATTCTAAGACGCGGCCTGAATGTTTTAGAAAGTACACAATCGGAGCTTGAATTTGACCACAAATTCTGTATTTTTTCGAGTGAAATCAAGAAAGTTATTGTCGTTTGTATTTGGCCGAGCGAATTACCCAAAATGTGGATTATAATTATGAGCCGGTATAAGGGTGTAAAATTGGAAGTCTAATGTTTCATTCACGAATTTTGCGTGGAAATATTTTTCCTATATCGCGAGATCAATCGTCTCAAAATCAAATCTTGGGTAAAAAAATACGTTAGTGGCAAGTTATTCACGACCCTTATTTGCTTTGAAAATGTGTTAACGAGTGATCTTCGCTCGCAGTTCTGACAATAACTTTTGAACGGTAAGGAATTCTAAGACGCGGCATGAATGTTTTAGAAAGTACACAATCGGAGCTTGAATTTGACCTCAAATTCTGTATTTTTTCGAGTGAAATCAAGAAAGTTATTGTCGTTTGTATTTGGCCGAGCGAATTACCCGAAATGTGGATTACAATTATGAGCCGGTATAAGGGTGTAAAATTGGAAGTCTAATGTTTCATTCACGAATTTTGCGTGGAAATATTTTTCCTATATCGCGAGATCAATCGTCTCAAAATCAAATCTTGGGTAAAAAAATACGTTAGTGGCAAGTTATTCACGACCCTTATTTGCTTTGAAAATGTGTTAACGAGTCATCTTCGCTCGCAGTTCCGACAATAACTTTTGAACGGTAAGGAATTCTAAGACGCGGCATGAATGTTTTAGAAAGTACACAATCGGATCATGAATTTGGCCACAAATTCTGTATTTTTGCGAGGGAAATCAAGAAAGTTATTGTCGTTTGTATTTGGCCGAGCGAATTACCCGAAATGTGGATTACAATTATGAACCGGTAGAAGGGCGTAAAATTGGAAGTCTAATGTTTCATTCCCGAATTTTGCGTGGAAATATTTTTCCTATATCGCGAGATCAATCGTCTCAAAATCAAATCTTGGGTAAAAAAATACGTTAGTGGCAAGTTATTCACGACCCTTATTTGCTTTGAAAATGTGTTAACGAGTGATCTTCGCTCGCAGTTCTGACAATAATTTTGAACGGTAAGGAATTCTAAGACGCGGCATGAATGTTTTAGAAAGTACACAATCGGAGCTTGAATTTGACCTCAAATTCTGTATTTTTTCGAGTGAAATCAAGAAAGTTATTGTCGTTTGTATTTGGCCGAGCGAATTACCCGAAATGTGGATTACAATTATGAACCGGTAGAAGGGTGTAAAATTGGAAGTCTAATGTTTCATTCCCGAATTTTGCGTGGAAATATTTTTCCAATATCGCGAGATCAATCGTCTCAAAATCAAATCTTGGGTAAAAAAATACGTTAGTGGCAAGTTATTCACGACCCTTATTTGCTTTGAAAATGTGTTAACGAGAGATCTTCGCTCGCATTTCCGACAATAACTTTTGAACGGTAAGGAATTCTAAGACGCGGCCTGAATGTTTTAGAAAGTACACAATCGGAGCTTGAATTTGACCACAAATTCTGTATTTTTTCGAGTGAAATCAAGAAAGTTATTGTCGTTTGTATTTGGCCGAGCGAATTACCCGAAATGTGGATTACAATTATGTGCCGGTAGAAGGGTGTAAAATTGGAAGTCTAATGTTTCATTCAGGAATTTTGCGTGGAAATATTTTTCCTATATCGCGAGATCAATCGTCTCAAAATCATATTTTGGGTAAAAAAATACGTTAGTGGCAAGTTATTCACGAGCGTTATTCGCTTTGATAATGTGTTAAAAAGTGATCTTTGCTCCCCGTTCCGACAATAACTTTTGAACGGCAAGGAATTCTAATTCGCGGCCTGAATGTTTTAAAATGTACACAATCGGAGCATGAATTTGGCCACAAATTCTGTATTTTTGCGAGGGAAATCAAGAAAGTTATTGTCGTTTGTATTTGGGTGAGCGAATTACCCGAAATGTGGATTACAATTATGAACCGGTAGAAGTGCGTAAAATTGGAAGTCTAATGTTTCATTCCCGAATTTCGCGTGGAAATATTTTTCCTATATCGCGAGATCAATCGTCTCAAAATCAAATCTTGGGTAGAAAAATACGTTAGTGGCAAGTTATTCACGACCCTTATTTGCTTTGAAAATGTGTTAACGAGTGATCTTCGCTCGCAGTTCTGACAATAACTTTTGAATGGTAAGGAATTCTAAGACGCGGCATGAATGTTTTAGAAAGTACACAATCGGAGCTTGAATTTGACCTCAAATTCTGTATTTTTTCGAGTGAAATCAAGAAAGTTATTGTCGTTTGTATTTGGCCGAGCGAATTACCCGAAATGTGGATTACAATTATGAACCGGTAGAAGGGTGTAAAATTGGAAGTCTAATGTTTCATTCCCGAATTTTGCGTGGAAATATTTTTCCAATATCGCGAGATCAATCGTCTCAAAATCAAATCTTGGGTAAAAAAATACGTTAGTGGCAAGTTATTCACGACCCTTATTTGCTTTGAAAATGTGTTAACGAGTGATCTTCGCTCCCATTTCCGACAATAACTTTTGAACGGTAAGGAATTCTAAGACGCGGCCTGAATGTTTTAGAAAGTACACAATCGGAGCTTGAATTTGACCACAAATTCTGTATTTTTTCGAGTGAAATCAAGAAAGTTATTGTCGTTTGTATTTGGCCGAGCGAATTACCCGAAATGTGGATTACAATTATGTGCCGGTAGAAGGGTGTAAAATTGGAAGTCTAATGTTTCATTCACGAATTTTGCGTGGAAATATTTTTCCTATATCGCGAGATCAATCGTCTCAAAATCATATTTTGGGTAAAAAAATACGTTAGTGGCAAGTTATTCACGAGCGTTATTCGCTTTGATAATGTGTTAAAAAGTGATCTTTGCTCACCGTTCCAACAATAACTTTTGAAGGGCAAGGAATTCTATTTCGCGGCCTGGATGTTTTAAAATGTACACAATCGGATCATGAATTTGGCCACAAATTCGGTATTTTTGCGAGGGAAATCAAGAAAGTTATTGTCGTTTGTATTTGGCCGAGCGAATTACCCGAAATGTGGATTACAATTATGAACCGGTAGAAGGGCGTAAAATTGGAAGTCTAATGTTTCATTCCCGAATTTTGCGTGGAAATATTTTTCCTATATCGCGAGATCAATCGTCTCAAAATCAAATCTTGGGTAAAAAAATACGTTAGTGGCAAGTTATTCACGACCCTTATTTGCTTTGAAAATGTGTTAACGAGTCATCTTCGCTCGCAGTTCTGACAATAACTTTTGAACGGTAAGGAATTCTAAGACGCGGCATGAAAGTTTTAGAAAGTACACAATCGGAGCTTGAATTTGACCTCAAATTCTGTATTTTTTCGAGTGAAATCAAGAAAGTTATTGTCGTTTGTATTTAGCCGAGCGAATTACCCGAAATGTGGATTACAATTATGAACCGGTAGAAGGGTGTAAAATTGGAAGTCTAATGTTTCATTCCCGAATTTTGCGTGGAAATATTTTTCCTATATCGCGAGATCAATCGTCTCAAAATCAAATCTTGGGTAAAAAAATACGTTAGTGGCAAGTTATTCACGACCCTTATTTTCTTTGAAAATGTGTTAACGAGTGATCTTCGCTCGCAGTTCTGACAATAACTTTTGAACAGTAAGGAATTCTAAGACGCGGCATGAATGTTTTAGAAAGTACACAATCGGAGCTTGAATTTGACCTCAAATTCTGTATTTTTTCGAGTGAAATCAAGAAAGTTATTGTGGTTTGTATTTAGCCGAGCGAATTACCCGAAATGTGGATTACAATTATGAACCGGTAGAAGGGTGTAAAATTGGAAGTCTAATGTTTCATTCCCGAATTTTGCGTGGAAATATTTTTCCTATATCGCGAGATCAATCGTCTCAAAATCAAATCTTGGGTAAAAAAATACGTTAGTGGCAAGTTATTCACGACCCTTATTTGCTTTGAAAATGTGTTAACGAATGATCTTCGCTCGCAGTTCTGACAATAACTTTTGAACGGTAAGGAATTCTAAGACGCGGCATGAATGTTTTAGAAAGTACACAATCGGAGCTTGAATTTGACCACAAATTCTGTATTTTTTCGAGTGAAATCAAGAAAGTTATTGTCGTTTGTATTTGGCCGAGCGAATTACCCGAAATGTGGATTACAATTATGTGCCGGTAGAAGGGTGTAAAATTGGAAGTCTAATGTTTCATTCACGAATTTTGCGTGGAAATATTTTTCCTATATCGCGAGATCAATCGCCTCAAAATTATATTTTGGGTAAAAAAATACGTTAGTGGCAAGTTATTCACGAGCGTTATTCGCTTTGATAATGTGTTAAAAAGTGATCTTTGCTCACCGTTCCGACAATAACTTTTGAACGGCAAGGAATTCTAATTCGCGGCCTGAATGTTTTAAAATGTACACAATCGGAGCATGAATTTGGCCACAAATTCTGTATTTTTGCGAGGGAAATCAAGAAAGTTATTGTCATTTGTATTTGGCCGAGCGAATTACCAGAAATGTGGATTACAATTATGAGCCGGTATAAGGGTGTAAAATTGGAAGTCTAATGTTTCATTCACGAATTTTGCGTGGAAATATTTTTCCTATATCGCGAGATCAATCGTCTCAAAATCATATTTTGGGTAAAAAAATACGTTAGTGGCAAGTTATTCACGAGCGTTATTCGCTTTGATAATGTGTTAAAAAGTGATCTTTGCTCACCGTTCCAACAATAACTTTTGAAGGGCAAGGAATTCTATTTCGCGGCCTGAATGTTTTAAAATGTGCACAATCGGATCATGAATTTGGCCACAAATTCTGTATTTTTGCGAGGGAAATCAAGAAAGTTATTGTCGTTTGTATTTGGCCGAGCGAATTACCCGAAATGTGGATTACAATTATGAACCGGTAGAAGGGCGTAAAATTGGAAGTCTAATGTTTCATTCCCGAATTTTGCGTGGAAATATTTTTCCTATATCGCAAGATCAATCGTCTCAAAATCAAATCTTGGGTAAAAAAATACGTTAGTGGCAAGTTATTCACGACCCTTATTTGCTTTGAAAATGTGTTAACGAGTGATCTTCGCTCGCAGTTCTGACAATAACTTTTGAACGGTAAGGAATTCTAAGACGCGGCATGAATGTTTTAGAAAGTACACAATCGGAGCTTGAATTTGACCTCAAATTCTGTATTTTTTCGAGTGAAATCAAGAAAGTTATTGTCGTTTGTATTTAGCCGAGCGAATTACCCGAAATGTGGATTGCAATTATGAACCGGTAGAAGGGTGTAAAATTGGAAGTCTAATGTTTCATTCCCGAATTTTGCGTCGAAATATTTTTCCTATATCGCGAGATCAATCGTCTCAAAATCAAATCTTGGGTAAAAAAATACGTTAGTGGCAAGTTATTCACGACCCTTATTTGCTTTGAAAATGTGTTAACGAGTGATCTTCGCTCGCAGTTCTGACAATAACTTTTGAACGGTAAGGAATTCTAAGACGCGGCATGAATGTTTTAGAAAGTACACAATCGGAGCTTGAATTTGACCTCAAATTCTGTATTTTTTCGAGTGAAATCAAGAAAGTTATTGTCGTTTGTATTTGGCCGAGCGAATTACCCGAAATGTGGATTACAATTATGAGACGGTATAAGGGTGTAAAATTGGAAGTCTAATGTTTCATTCACGAATTTTGCGTGGAAATATTTTTCCTATATCGCGAGATCAATCGTCTCAAAATCAAATCTTGGGTAAAAAAATACGTTAGTGGCAAGTTATTCACGACCCTTATTTGCTTTGAAAATGTGTTAACGAGTGATCTTCGCTCGCAGTTCCGACAATAACTTTTGAACGGTAAGGAATTCTAAGACGCGGCCTGAATGTTTTAGAAAGTACACAATCGGAGCTTGAATTTGACCACAAATTCTGTATTTTTTCGAGTGAAATCAAGAAAGTTATTGTCGTTTGTATTTGGCCGAGCGAATTACCCGAAATGTGGTTTACGATTATGTGCCGGTAGAAGGGTGTAAAATTGGAAGTCTAATGTTTCATTCACGAATTTTGCGTGGAAATATTTTTCCTATATCGCGAGATCAATCGTCTCAAAATCATATTTTGGGTAAAAAAATACGTTAGTGGCAAGTTATTCACGAGCGTTATTCGCTTTGATAATGTGTTAAAAAGTGGTCTTTGCTCACCGTTCCAACAATAACTTTTGAAGGGCAAGGAATTCTATTTCGCGGCCTGAATGTTTTAAAATGTACACAATCGGATCATGAATTTGGCCACAAATTCTGTATTTTTGCGAGGGAAATCAAGAAAGTTATTGTCGTTTGTATTTGGCCGAGCGAATTACCCGAAATGTGGATTACAATTATGAACCGGTAGAAGGGCGTAAAATTGGAAGTCTAATGTTTCATTCCCGAATTTTGCGTGGAAATATTTTTCCTATATCGCGAGATCAATCGTCTCAAAATCAAATCTTGGGTAAAAAAATACGTTAGTGGCAAGTTATTCACGACCCTTATTTGCTTTGAAAATGTGTTAACGAGTGATCTTCGCTCGCAGTTCTGACAATAACTTTTGAACGGTAAGGAATTCTAAGACGCGGCATGAATGTTTTAGAAAGTACACAATCGGAGCTTGAATTTGACCTCAAATTCTGTATTTTTTCGAGTGAAATCAAGAAAGTTATTGTCGTTTGTATTTGGCCGAGCGAATTACCCGAAATGTGGATTACAATTATGAACCGGTAGAAGGGTGTAAAATTGGAAGTCTAATGTTTCATTCCCGAATTTTGCGTGGAAATATTTTTCCAATATCGCGAGATCAATCGTCTCAAAATCAAATCTTGGGTAAAAAAATACGTTAGTGGCAAGTTAGTCACGACCCTTATTTGCTTTGAAAATGTGTTAACGAGTCATCTTCGCTCGCATTTCCGACAATAACTTTTGAACGGTAAGGAATTCTAAGACGCGGCCTGAATGTTTTAGAAAGTACACAATCGGAGCTTGAATTTGACCACAAATTCTGTATTTTTTCGAGTGAAATCAAGAAATTATTGTCGTTTGTATTTGGCCGAGCGAATTACCCGAAATGTGGATTACAATTATGTGCCGGTAGAAGGGTGTAAAATTGGAAGTCTAATGTTTCATTCACGAATTTTGCGTGGAAATATTTTTCCTATATCGCGAGATCAATCGTCTCAAAATTATATTTTGGGTAAAAAAATACGTTAGTGGCAAGTTATTCACGAGCGTTATTCGCTTTGATAATGTGTTAAAAAGTGATCTTTGCTCACCATTCCGACAATAACTTTTGAACGGCAAGGAATTCTAATTCGCGGCCTGAATGTTTTAAAATGTACACAATCGGAGCATGAATTTGGCCACAAATTCTGTATTTTTGCGAGGGAAATCAAGAAAGTTATTGTCATTTGTATTTGGCCGAGCGAATTACCAGAAATGTGGATTACAATTATGAACCGGTATAAGGGTGTAAAATTGGAAGTCTAATGTTTCATTCACGAATTTTGCGTGGAAATATTTTTCCAATATCGCGAGATCAATCGTCTCAAAATCATATTTTGGGTAAAAAAATACGTTAGTGGCAAGTTATTCACGAGCGTTATTCGCTTTGATAATGTGTTAAAAAGTGATCTTTGCTCACCGTTCCAACAATAACTTTTGAAGGGCAAGGAATTCTATTTCGCGGCCTGAATGTTTTAAAATGTGCACAATCGGATCATGAATTTGGCCACAAATTCTGTATTTTTGCGAGGGAAATCAAGAAAGTTATTGTCGTTTGTATTTGGCCGAGCGAATTACCCGAAATGTGGATTACAATTATGAACCGGTAGAAGGGCGTAAAATTGGAAGTCTAATGTTTCATTCCCGAATTTTGCGTGGAAATATTTTTCCTATATCGCGAGATCAATCGTCTCAAAATCAAATCTTGGGTAAAAAAATACGTTAGTGGCAAGTTATTCACGACCCTTATTTGCTTTGAAAATGTGTTAACGAGTGATCTTCGCTCGCAGTTCTGACAATAACTTTTGAACGGTAAGGAATTCTAAGACGCGGCATGAATGTTTTAGAAAGTACACAATCGGAGCTTGAATTTGACCTCAAATTCTGTATTTTTTCGAGTGAAATCAAGAAAGTTATTGTCGTTTGTATTTAGCCGAGCGAATTACCCGAAATGTGGATTACAATTATGAACCGGTAGAAGGGTGTAAAATTGGAAGTCTAATGTTTCATTCCCGAATTTTGCGTCGAAATATTTTTCCTGTATCGCGAGATCAATCGTCTCAAAATCAAATCTTGGGTAAAAAAATACGTTAGTGGCAAGTTATTCACGACCCTTATTTGCTTTGAAAATGTGTTAACGAGTGATCTTCGCTCGCAGTTCTGACAATAACTTTTGAACGGTAAGGAATTCTAAGACGCGGCATGAATGTTTTAGAAAGTACACAATCGGAGCTTGAATTTGACCTCAAATTCTGTATTTTTTCGAGTGAAATCAAGAAAGTTATTGTCGTTTGTATTTAGCCGAGCGAATTACCCGAAATGTGGATTACAATTATGAACCGGTAGAAGGGTGTAAAATTGGAAGTCTAATGTTTCATTCCCGAATTTTGCGTGGAAATATTTTTCCTATATCGCGAGATCAATCGTCTCAAAATCAAATCTTGGGTAAAAAAATACGTTAGTGGCAAGTTATTCACGACCCTTGTTTGCTTTGAAAATGTGTTAACGAGTGATCTTCGCTCGCAGTTCTGACAATAACTTTTGAACGGTAAGGAATTCTAAGACGCGGCATGAATGTTTTAGAAAGTACACAATCGGAGCTTGAATTTGACCTCAAATTCTGTATTTTTTCGAGTGAAATCAAGAAAGTTATTGTCGTTTGTATTTAGCCGAGCGAATTACCCGAAATGTGGATTACAATTATGAACCGGTAGAAGGGTGTAAAATTGGAAGTCTAATGTTTCATTCCCGAATTTTGCGTGGAAATATTTTTCCTATATCGCGACATCAATCGTCTCAAAATCAAATCTTGGGTAAAAAAATACGTTAGTGGCAAGTTATTCACGACCCTTATTTGCTTTGAAAATGTGTTAACGAGTGATCTTCGCTCGCAGTTCTGACAATAACTTTTGAACGGTAAGGAATTCTAAGACGCGGCATGAATGTTTTAGAAAGTACACAATCGGAGCTTGAATTTGACCTCAAATTCTGTATTTTTTCGAGTGAAATCAAGAATGTTATTGTCGTTTGTATTTAGCCGAGCGAATTACCCGAAATGTGGATTACAATTACGAACCGGTAGAAGGGTGTAAAATTGGAAGTCTAATGTTTCATTCCCGAATTTTGCGTGGAAATATTTTTCCTATATCGCGAGATCAATCGTCTCAAAATCAAATCTTGGGTAAAAAAATACGTTAGTGGCAAGTTATTCACGACCCTTATTTGCTTTGAAAATGTGTTAAAAAGTGATCTTTGCTCACCGTTCCGACAATAACTTTTGAACGGCAAGGAATTCTAATTCGCGGCCTGAATGTTTTAAATGTACACAATCGGAGCATGAATTTGGCCACAAATTCTGTATTTTTGCGAGGGAAATCAAGAAAGTTATTGTCATTTGTATTTGGCCGAGCGAATTACCAGAAATGTGGATTACAATTATGAGCCGGTATAAGGGTGTAAAATTGGAAGTCTAATGTTTCATTCACGAATGTTGCGTGGAAATATTTTTCCTATATCGCGAGATCAATCGTCTCAAAATCATATTTTGGGTAAAAAAATACGTTAGTGGCAAGTTATTCACGAGCGTTATTCGCTTTGATAATGTGTTAAAAAGTGATCTTTGCTCACCGTTCCAACAATAACTTTTGAAGGGCAAGGAATTCTATTTCGCGGCCTGAATGTTTTAAAATGTGCACAATCGGATCATGAATTTGGCCACAAATTCTGTATTTTTGCGAGGGAAATCAAGAAAGTTATTGTCGTTTGTATTTGGCCGAGCAAATTACCCGAAATGTGGATTACAATTATGAACCGGTAGAAGGGTGTAAAATTTGAAGTCTAATGTTTCATTCCCGAATTTTGCGTGGAAATATTTTTCCTATATCGCGAGATCAATCGTCTCAAAATCAAATCTTGGGTAAAAAAATACGTTAGTGGCAAGTTATTCACGACCCTTATTTGCTTTGAAAATGTGTTAAAAAGTGATCTTTGCTCACCGTTCCGACAATAACTTTTGAACGGCAAGGAATTCTAATTCGCGGCCTGAATGTTTTAAAATGTACACAATCGGAGCATGAATTTGGCCACAAATTCTGTATTTTTGCGAGGGAAATCAAGAAAGTTATTGTCATTTGTATTTGGCCGAGCGAATTACCAGAAATGTGGATTACAATTATGAGCCGGTATAAGGGTGTAAAATTGGAAGTCTAATGTTTCATTCACGAATTTTGCGTGGAAATATTTTTCCTATATCGCGAGATCAATCGTCTCAAAATCATATTTTGGGTAAAAAAATACGTTAGTGGCAAGTTATTCACGAGCGTTATTCGCTTTGATAATGTGTTAAAAAGTGATCTTTGCTCACCGTTCCAACAATAACTTTTGAAGGGCAAGGAATTCTATTTCGCGGCCTGAATGTTTTAAAATGTGCACAATCGGATCATGAATTTGGCCACAAATTCTGTATTTTTGCGAGGGAAATCAAGAAAGTTATTGTCGTTTGTATTTGGCCGAGCAAATTACCCGAAATGTGGATTACAATTATGAACCGGTAGAAGGGCGTAAAATTGGAAGTCTAATGTTTCATTCCCGAATTTTGCGTGGAAATATTTTTCCTATATCGCGAGATCAATCGTCTCAAAATCAAATCTTGGGTAAAAAAATACGTTAGTGGCAAGTTATTCACGACCCTTATTTGCTTTGAAAATGTGCTAACGAGTGATCTTCGCTCGCAGTTCTGACAATAACTTTTGAACGGTAAGGAATTCTAAGACGCGGCATGAATGTTTTAGAAAGTACACAATCGGAGCTTGAATTTGACCTCAAATTCTGTATTTTTTCGAGTGAAATCAAGAAAGTTATTGTCGTTTGTATTTGGCCGAGCGAATTACCCGAAATGTGGATTACAATTATGAACCGGTAGAAGGGTGTAAAATTGGAAGTCTAATGTTTCATTCCCGAATTTTGCGTGGAAATATTTTTCCAATATCGCGAGATCAATCGTCTCAAAATCAAATCTTGGGTAAAAAAATACGTTAGTGGCAAGTTAGTCACGACCCTTATTTGCTTTGAAAATGTGTTAACGAGTCATCTTCGCTCGCATTTCCGACAATAACTTTTGAACGGTAAGGAATTCTAAGACGCGGCCTGAATGTTTTAGAAAGTACACAATCGGAGCTTGAATTTGACCACAAATTCTGTATTTTTTCGAGTGAAATCAAGAAATTATTGTCGTTTGTATTTGGCCGAGCGAATTACCCGAAATGTGGATTACAATTATGTGCCGGTAGAAGGGTGTAAAATTGGAAGTCTAATGTTTCATTCACGAATTTTGCGTGGAAATATTTTTCCTATATCGCGAGATCAATCGTCTCAAAATTATATTTTGGGTAAAAAAATACGTTAGTGGCAAGTTATTCACGAGCGTTATTCGCTTTGATAATGTGTTAAAAAGTGATCTTTGCTCACCATTCCGACAATAACTTTTGAACGGCAAGGAATTCTAATTCGCGGCCTGAATGTTTTAAAATGTACACAATCGGAGCATGAATTTGGCCACAAATTCTGTATTTTTGCGAGGGAAATCAAGAAAGTTATTGTCATTTGTATTTGGCCGAGCGAATTACCAGAAATGTGGATTACAATTATGAGCCGGTATAAGGGTGTAAAATTGGAAGTCTAATGTTTCATTCACGAATTTTGCGTGGAAATATTTTTCCAATATCGCGAGATCAATCGTCTCAAAATCATATTTTGGGTAAAAAAATACGTTAGTGGCAAGTTATTCACGAGCATTATTCGCTTTGATAATGTGTTAAAAAGTGATCTTTGCTCACCGTTCCAACAATAACTTTTGAAGGGCAAGGAATTCTATTTCGCGGCCTGAATGTTTTAAAATGTGCACAATCGGATCATGAATTTGGCCACAAATTCTGTATTTTTGCGAGGGAAATCAAGAAAGTTATTGTCGTTTGTATTTGGCCGAGCGAATTACCCGAAATGTGGATTACAATTATGAACCGGTAGAAGGGCGTAAAATTGGAAGTCTAATGTTTCATTCCCGAATTTTGCGTGGAAATATTTTTCCTATATCGCGAGATCAATCGTCTCAAAATCAAATCTTGGGTAAAAAAATACGTTAGTGGCAAGTTATTCACGACCCTTATTTGCTTTGAAAATGTGTTAACGAGTGATCTTCGCTCGCAGTTCTGACAATAACTTTTGAACGGTAAGGAATTCTAAGACGCGGCATGAATGTTTTAGAAAGTACACAATCGGAGCTTGAATTTGACCTCAAATTCTGTATTTTTTCGAGTGAAATCAAGAAAGTTATTGTCGTTTGTATTTAGCCGAGCGAATTACCCGAAATGTGGATTACAATTATGAACCGGTAGAAGGGTGTAAAATTGGAAGTCTAATGTTTCATTCCCGAATTTTGCGTCGAAATATTTTTCCTGTATCGCGAGATCAATCGTCTCAAAATCAAATCTTGGGTAAAAAAATACGTTAGTGGCAAGTTATTCACGACCCTTATTTGCTTTGAAAATGTGTTAACGAGTGATCTTCGCTCGCAGTTCTGACAATAACTTTTGAACGGTAAGGAATTCTAAGACGCGGCATGAATGTTTTAGAAAGTACACAATCGGAGCTTGAATTTGACCTCAAATTCTGTATTTTTTCGAGTGAAATCAAGAAAGTTATTGTCGTTTGTATTTAGCCGAGCGAATTACCCGAAATGTGGATTACAATTATGAACCGGTAGAAGGGTGTAAAATTGGAAGTCTAATGTTTCATTCCCGAATTTTGCGTGGAAATATTTTTCCTATATCGCGAGATCAATCGTCTCAAAATCAAATCTTGGGTAAAAAAATACGTTAGTGGCAAGTTATTCACGACCCTTGTTTGCTTTGAAAATGTGTTAACGAGTGATCTTCGCTCGCAGTTCTGACAATAACTTTTGAACGGTAAGGAATTCTAAGACGCGGCATGAATGTTTTAGAAAGTACACAATCGGAGCTTGAATTTGACCTCAAATTCTGTATTTTTTCGAGTGAAATCAAGAAAGTTATTGTCGTTTGTATTTAGCCGAGCGAATTACCCGAAATGTGGATTACAATTATGAACCGGTAGAAGGGTGTAAAATTGGAAGTCTAATGTTTCATTCCCGAATTTTGCGTGGAAATATTTTTCCTATATCGCGACATCAATCGTCTCAAAATCAAATCTTGGGTAAAAAAATACGTTAGTGGCAAGTTATTCACGACCCTTATTTGCTTTGAAAATGTGTTAACGAGTGATCTTCGCTCGCAGTTCTGACAATAACTTTTGAACGGTAAGGAATTCTAAGACGCGGCATGAATGTTTTAGAAAGTACACAATCGGAGCTTGAATTTGACCTCAAATTCTGTATTTTTTCGAGTGAAATCAAGAATGTTATTGTCGTTTGTATTTAGCCGAGCGAATTACCCGAAATGTGGATTACAATTACGAACCGGTAGAAGGGTGTAAAATTGGAAGTCTAATGTTTCATTCCCGAATTTTGCGTGGAAATATTTTTCCTATATCGCGAGATCAATCGTCTCAAAATCAAATCTTGGGTAAAAAAATACGTTAGTGGCAAGTTATTCACGACCCTTATTTGCTTTGAAAATGTGTTAAAAAGTGATCTTTGCTCACCGTTCCGACAATAACTTTTGAACGGCAAGGAATTCTAATTCGCGGCCTGAATGTTTTAAAATGTACACAATCGGAGCATGAATTTGGCCACAAATTCTGTATTTTTGCGAGGGAAATCAAGAAAGTTATTGTCATTTGTATTTGGCCGAGCGAATTACCAGAAATGTGGATTACAATTATGAGCCGGTATAAGGGTGTAAAATTGGAAGTCTAATGTTTCATTCACGAATTTTGCGTGGAAATATTTTTCCTATATCGCGAGATCAATCGTCTCAAAATCATATTTTGGGTAAAAAAATACGTTAGTGGCAAGTTATTCACGAGCGTTATTCGCTTTGATAATGTGTTAAAAAGTGATCTTTGCTCACCGTTCCAACAATAACTTTTGAAGGGCAAGGAATTCTATTTCGCGGCCTGAATGTTTTAAAATGTGCACAATCGGATCATGAATTTGGCCACAAATTCTGTATTTTTGCGAGGGAAATCAAGAAAGTTATTGTCGTTTGTATTTGGCCGAGCAAATTACCCGAAATGTGGATTACAATTATGAACCGGTAGAAGGGCGTAAAATTGGAAGTCTAATGTTTCATTCCCGAATTTTGCGTGGAAATATTTTTCCTATATCGCGAGATCAATCGTCTCAAAATCAAATCTTGGGTAAAAAAATACGTTGGTGGCAAGTTATTCACGACCCTTATTTGCTTTGAAAATGTGTTAAAAAGTGATCTTTGCTCACCGTTCCGACAATAACTTTTGAACGGCAAGGAATTCTAATTCGCGGCCTGAATGTTTTAAAATGTACACAATCGGAGCATGAATTTGGCCACAAATTCTGTATTTTTGCGAGGGAAATCAAGAAAGTTATTGTCATTTGTATTTGGCCGAGCGAATTACCAGAAATGTGGATTACAATTATGAGCCGGTATAAGGGTGTAAAATTGGAAGTCTAATGTTTCATTCACGAATTTTGCGTGGAAATATTTTTCCTATATCGCGAGATCAATCGTCTCAAAATCATATTTTGGGTAAAAAAATACGTTAGGGGCAAGTTATTCACGAGCGTTATTCGCTTTGATAATGTGTTAAAAAGTGATCTTTGCTCACCGTTCCAACAATAACTTTTGAAGGGCAAGGAATTCTATTTCGCGGCCTGAATGTTTTAAAATGTGCACAATCGGATCATGAATTTGGCCACAAATTCTGTATTTTTGCGAGGGAAATCAAGAAAGTTATTGTCGTTTGTATTTGGCCGAGCGAATTACCCGAAATGTGGATTACAATTATGAACCGGTAGAAGGGCGTAAAATTGGAAGTCTAATGTTTCATTCCCGAATTTTGCGTGGAAATATTTTTCCTATATCGCGAGATCAATCGTCTCAAAATCAAATCTTGGGTAAAAAAATACGTTAGTGGCAAGTTATTCACGACCCTTGTTTGCTTTGAAAATGTGTTAACGAGTGATCTTCGCTCGCAGTTCTGACAATAACTTTTGAACGGTAAGGAATTCTAAGACGCGGCATGAATGTTTTAGAAAGTACACAATCGGAGCTTGAATTTGACCTCAAATTCTGTATTTTTTCGAGTGAAATCAAGAAAGTTATTGTCGTTTGTATTTAGCCGAGCGAATTACCCGAAATGTGGATTACAATTATGAACCGGTAGAAGGGTGTAAAATTGGAAGTCTAATGTTTCATTCCCGAATTTTGCGTGGAAATATTTTTCCTATATCGCGACATCAATCGTCTCAAAATCAAATCTTGGGTAAAAAAATACGTTAGTGGCAAGTTATTCACGACCCTTGTTTGCTTTGAAAATGTGTTAACGAGTGATCTTCGCTCGCAGTTCTGACAATAACTTTTGAACGGTAAGGAATTCTAAGACGCGGCATGAATGTTTTAGAAAGTACACAATCGGAGCTTGAATTTGACCTCAAATTCTGTATTTTTTCGAGTGAAATCAAGAAAGTTATTGTCGTTTGTATTTAGCCGAGCGAATTACCCGAAATGTGGATTACAATTATGAACCGGTAGAAGGGTGTAAAATTGGAAGTCTAATGTTTCATTCCCGAATTTTGCGTGGAAATATTTTTCCTATATCGCGACATCAATCGTCTCAAAATCAAATCTTGGGTAAAAAAATACGTTAGTGGCAAGTTATTCACGACCCTTATTTGCTTTGAAAATGTGTTAACGAGTGATCTTCGCTCGCAGTTCTGACAATAACTTTTGAACGGTAAGGAATTCTAAGACGCGGCATGAATGTTTTAGAAAGTACACAATCGGAGCTTGAATTTGACCTCAAATTCTGTATTTTTTCGAGTGAAATCAAGAATGTTATTGTCGTTTGTATTTAGCCGAGCGAATTACCCGAAATGTGGATTACAATTACGAACCGGTAGAAGGGTGTAAAATTGGAAGTCTAATGTTTCATTCCCGAATTTTGCGTGGAAATATTTTTCCTATATCGCGAGATCAATCGTCTCAAAATCAAATCTTGGGTAAAAAAATACGTTAGTGGCAAGTTATTCACGACCCTTATTTGCTTTGAAAATGTGTTAAAAAGTGATCTTTGCTCACCGTTCCGACAATAACTTTTGAACGGCAAGGAATTCTAATTCGCGGCCTGAATGTTTTAAAATGTACACAATCGGAGCATGAATTTGGCCACAAATTCTGTATTTTTGCGAGGGAAATCAAGAAAGTTATTGTCATTTGTATTTGGCCGAGCGAATTACCAGAAATGTGGATTACAATTATGAGCCGGTATAAGGGTGTAAAATTGGAAGTCTAATGTTTCATTCACGAATTTTGCGTGGAAATATTTTTCCTATATCGCGAGATCAATCGTCTCAAAATCATATTTTGGGTAAAAAAATACGTTAGTGGCAAGTTATTCACGAGCGTTATTCGCTTTGATAATGTGTTAAAAAGTGATCTTTGCTCACCGTTCCAACAATAACTTTTGAAGGGCAAGGAATTCTATTTCGCGGCCTGAATGTTTTAAAATGTGCACAATCGGATCATGAATTTGGCCACAAATTCTGTATTTTTGCGAGGGAAATCAAGAAAGTTATTGTCGTTTGTATTTGGCCGAGCAAATTACCCGAAATGTGGATTACAATTATGAACCGGTAGAAGGGCGTAAAATTGGAAGTCTAATGTTTCATTCCCGAATTTTGCGTGGAAATATTTTTCCTATATCGCGAGATCAATCGTCTCAAAATCAAATCTTGGGTAAAAAAATACGTTGGTGGCAAGTTATTCACGACCCTTATTTGCTTTGAAAATGTGTTAAAAAGTGATCTTTGCTCACCGTTCCGACAATAACTTTTGAACGGCAAGGAATTCTAATTCGCGGCCTGAATGTTTTAAAATGTACACAATCGGAGCATGAATTTGGCCACAAATTCTGTATTTTTGCGAGGGAAATCAAGAAAGTTATTGTCATTTGTATTTGGCCGAGCGAATTACCAGAAATGTGGATTACAATTATGAGCCGGTATAAGGGTGTAAAATTGGAAGTCTAATGTTTCATTCACGAATTTTGCGTGGAAATATTTTTCCTATATCGCGAGATCAATCGTCTCAAAATCATATTTTGGGTAAAAAAATACGTTAGTGGCAAGTTATTCACGAGCGTTATTCGCTTTGATAATGTGTTAAAAAGTGATCTTTGCTCACCGTTCCAACAATAACTTTTGAAGGGCAAGGAATTCTATTTCGCGGCCTGAATGTTTTAAAATGTGCACAATCGGATCATGAATTTGGCCACAAATTCTGTATTTTTGCGAGGGAAATCAAGAAAGTTATTGTCGTTTGTATTTGGCCGAGCGAATTACCCGAAATGTGGATTACAATTATGAACCGGTAGAAGGGCGTAAAATTGGAAGTCTAATGTTTCATTCCTGAATTTTGCGTGGAAATATTTTTCCTATATCGCGAGATCAATCGTCTCAAAATCAAATCTTGGGTAAAAAAATACGTTAGTGGCAAGTTATTCACGACCCTTATTTGCTTTGAAAATGTGTTAACGAGTGATCTTCGCTCGCAGTTCTGACAATAACTTTTGAACGGTAAGGAATTCTAAGACGCGGCATGAATGTTTTAGAAAGTACACAATCGGAGCTTGAATTTGACCTCAAATTCTGTATTTTTTCGAGTGAAATCAAGAAAGTTATTGTCGTTTGTATTTAGCCGAGCGAATTACCCGAAATGTGGATTACAATTATGAACCGGTAGAAGGGTGTAAAATTGGAAGTCTAATGTTTCATTCCCGAATTTTGCGTCGAAATATTTTTCCTGTATCGCGAGATCAATCGTCTCAAAATCAAATCTTGGGTAAAAAAATACGTTAGTGGCAAGTTATTCACGACCCTTATTTGCTTTGAAAATGTGTTAACGAGTGATCTTCGCTCGCAGTTCTGACAATAACTTTTGAACGGTAAGGAATTCTAAGACGCGGCATGAATGTTTTAGAAAGTACACAATCGGAGCTTGAATTTGACCTCAAATTCTGTATTTTTTCGAGTGAAATCAAGAAAGTTATTGTCGTTTGTATTTAGCCGAGCGAATTACCCGAAATGTGGATTACAATTATGAACCGGTAGAAGGGTGTAAAATTGGAAGTCTAATGTTTCATTCCCGAATTTTGCGTGGAAATATTTTTCCTATATCGCGAGATCAATCGTCTCAAAATCAAATCTTGGGTAAAAAAATACGTTAGTGGCAAGTTATTCACGACCCTTGTTTGCTTTGAAAATGTGTTAACGAGTGATCTTCGCTCGCAGTTCTGACAATAACTTTTGAACGGTAAGGAATTCTAAGACGCGGCATGAATGTTTTAGAAAGTACACAATCGGAGCTTGAATTTGACCTCAAATTCTGTATTTTTTCGAGTGAAATCAAGAAAGTTATTGTCGTTTGTATTTAGCCGAGCGAATTACCCGAAATGTGGATTACAATTATGAACCGGTAGAAGGGTGTAAAATTGGAAGTCTAATGTTTCATTCCCGAATTTTGCGTGGAAATATTTTTCCTATATCGCGACATCAATCGTCTCAAAATCAAATCTTGGGTAAAAAAATACGTTAGTGGCAAGTTATTCACGACCCTTATTTGCTTTGAAAATGTGTTAACGAGTGATCTTCGCTCGCAGTTCTGACAATAACTTTTGAACGGTAAGGAATTCTAAGACGCGGCATGAATGTTTTAGAAAGTACACAATCGGAGCTTGAATTTGACCTCAAATTCTGTATTTTTTCGAGTGAAATCAAGAATGTTATTGTCGTTTGTATTTAGCCGAGCGAATTACCCGAAATGTGGATTACAATTACGAACCGGTAGAAGGGTGTAAAATTGGAAGTCTAATGTTTCATTCCCGAATTTTGCGTGGAAATATTTTTCCTATATCGCGAGATCAATCGTCTCAAAATCAAATCTTGGGTAAAAAAATACGTTAGTGGCAAGTTATTCACGACCCTTATTTGCTTTGAAAATGTGTTAAAAAGTGATCTTTGCTCACCGTTCCGACAATAACTTTTGAACGGCAAGGAATTCTAATTCGCGGCCTGAATGTTTTAAAATGTACACAATCGGAGCATGAATTTGGCCACAAATTCTGTATTTTTGCGAGGGAAATCAAGAAAGTTATTGTCATTTGTATTTGGCCGAGCGAATTACCAGAAATGTGGATTACAATTATGAGCCGGTATAAGGGTGTAAAATTGGAAGTCTAATGTTTCATTCACGAATTTTGCGTGGAAATATTTTTCCTATATCGCGAGATCAATCGTCTCAAAATCATATTTTGGGTAAAAAAATACGTTAGTGGCAAGTTATTCACGAGCGTTATTCGCTTTGATAATGTGTTAAAAAGTGATCTTTGCTCACCGTTCCAACAATAACTTTTGAAGGGCAAGGAATTCTATTTCGCGGCCTGAATGTTTTAAAATGTGCACAATCGGATCATGAATTTGGCCACAAATTCTGTATTTTTGCGAGGGAAATCAAGAAAGTTATTGTCGTTTGTATTTGGCCGAGCAAATTACCCGAAATGTGGATTACAATTATGAACCGGTAGAAGGGCGTAAAATTGGAAGTCTAATGTTTCATTCCCGAATTTTGCGTGGAAATATTTTTCCTATATCGCGAGATCAATCGTCTCAAAATCAAATCTTGGGTAAAAAAATACGTTGGTGGCAAGTTATTCACGACCCTTATTTGCTTTGAAAATGTGTTAAAAAGTGATCTTTGCTCACCGTTCCGACAATAACTTTTGAACGGCAAGGAATTCTAATTCGCGGCCTGAATGTTTTAAAATGTACACAATCGGAGCATGAATTTGGCCACAAATTCTGTATTTTTGCGAGGGAAATCAAGAAAGTTATTGTCATTTGTATTTGGCCGAGCGAATTACCAGAAATGTGGATTACAATTATGAGCCGGTATAAGGGTGTAAAATTGGAAGTCTAATGTTTCATTCACGAATTTTGCGTGGAAATATTTTTCCTATATCGCGAGATCAATCGTCTCAAAATCATATTTTGGGTAAAAAAATACGTTAGTGGCAAGTTATTCACGAGCGTTATTCGCTTTGATAATGTGTTAAAAAGTGATCTTTGCTCACCGTTCCAACAATAACTTTTGAAGGGCAAGGAATTCTATTTCGCGGCCTGAATGTTTTAAAATGTGCACAATCGGATCATGAATTTGGCCACAAATTCTGTATTTTTGCGAGGGAAATCAAGAAAGTTATTGTCGTTTGTATTTGGCCGAGCAAATTACCCGAAATGTGGATTACAATTATGAACCGGTAGAAGGGCGTAAAATTGGAAGTCTAATGTTTCATTCCCGAATTTTGCGTGGAAATATTTTTCCTATATCGCGAGATCAATCGTCTCAAAATCAAATCTTGGGTAAAAAAATACGTTGGTGGCAAGTTATTCACGACCCTTATTTGCTTTGAAAATGTGTTAACGAGTGATCTTCGCTCGCAGTTCTGACAATAACTTTTGAACGGTAAGGAATTCTAAGACGCGGCATGAATGTTTTAGAAAGTACACAATCGGAGCTTGAATTTGACCTCAAATTCTGTATTTTTTCGAGTGAAATCAAGAAAGTTATTGTCGTTTGTATTTAGCCGAGCGAATTACCCGAAATGTGGATTACAATTATGAACCGGTAGAAGGGTGTAAAATTGTAAGTCTAATGTTTCATTCCCGAATTTTGCGTCGAAATATTTTTCCTATATCGCGAGATCAATCGTCTCAAAATCAAATCTTGGGTAAAAAAATACGTTAGTGGCAAGTTATTCACGACCCTTATTTGCTTTGAAAATGTGTTAACGAGTGATCTTCGCTCGCAGTTCTGACAATAACTTTTGAACGGTAAGGAATTCTAAGACGCGGCATGAATGTTTTAGAAAGTACACAATCGGAGCTTGAATTTGACCTCAAATTCTGTATTTTTTCGAGTGAAATCAAGAAAGTTATTGCCGTTTGTATTTAGCCGAGCGAATTACCCGAAATGTGGATTACAATTATGAACCGGTAGAAGGGTGTAAAATTGGAAGTCTAATGTTTCATTCCCGAATTTTGCGTGGAAATATTTTTCCTATATCGCGAGATCAATCGTCTCAAAATCAAATCTTGGGTAAAAAAATACGTTAGTGGCAAGTTATTCACGACCCTTGTTTGCTTTGAAAATGTGTTAACGAGTGATCTTCGCTCGCAGTTCTGACAATAACTTTTGAACGGTAAGGAATTCTAAGACGCGGCATGAATGTTTTAGAAAGTACACAATCGGAGCTTGAATTTGACCTCAAATTCTGTATTTTTTCGAGTGAAATCAAGAAAGTTATTGTCGTTTGTATTTAGCCGAGCGAATTACCCGAAATGTGGATTACAATTATGAACCGGTAGAAGGGTGTAAAATTGGAAGTCTAATGTTTCATTCCCGAATTTTGCGTGGAAATATTTTTCCTATATCGCGAGATCAATCGTCTCAAAATCAAATCTTGGGTAAAAAAATACGTTAGTGGCAAGTTATTCACGACCCTTGTTTGCTTTGAAAATGTGTTAACGAGTGATCTTCGCTCGCAGTTCTGACAATAACTTTTGAACGGTAAGGAATTCTAAGACGCGGCATGAATGTTTTAGAAAGTACACAATCGGAGCTTGAATTTGACCTCAAATTCTGTATTTTTTCGAGTGAAATCAAGAAAGTTATTGTGGTTTGTATTTAGCCGAGCGAATTACCCGAAATGTGGATTACAATTATGAACCGGTAGAAGGGTGTAAAATTGGAAGTCTAATGTTTCATTCCCGAATTTTGCGTGGAAATATTTTTCCTATATCGCGACATCAATCGTCTCAAAATCAAATCTTGGGTAAAAAAATACGTTAGTGGCAAGTTATTCACGACCCTTATTTGCTTTGAAAATGTGTTAACGAGTGATCTTCGCTCGCAGTTCTGACAATAACTTTTGAACGGTAAGGAATTCTAAGACGCGGCATGAATGTTTTAGAAAGTACACAATCGGAGCTTGAATTTGACCTCAAATTCTGTATTTTTTCGAGTGAAATCAAAAATGCTATTGTCGTTTGTATTTAGCCGAGCGAATTACCCGAAATGTGGATTACAATTAAGAACCGGTAGAAGGGTGTAAAATTGGAAGTCTAATGTTTCATTCCCGAATTTTGCGTGGAAATATTTTTCCTATATCGCGACATCAATCGTCTCAAAATCAAATCTTGGGTAAAAAAATACGTTAGTGGCAAGTTATTCACGACCCTTATTTGCTTTGAAAATGTGTTAACGAGTGATCTTCGATCGCAGTTCTGACAATAACTTTTGAACGGTAAGGAATTCTAAGACGCGGCATGAATGTTTTAGAAAGTACACAATCGGAGCTTGAATTTGACCTCAAATTCTGTATTTTTTCGAGTGAAATCAAGAAAGTTATTGTCGTTTGTATTTAGCCGAGCGAATTACCCGAAATGTGGATTACAATTATGAACCGGTAGAAGGGTGTAAAATTGTAAGTCTAATGTTTCATTCCCGAATTTTGCGTCGAAATATTTTTCCTATATCGCGAGATCAATCGTCTCAAAATCAAATCTTGGGTAAAAAAATACGTTAGTGGCAAGTTATTCACGACCCTTATTTGCTTTGAAAATGTGTTAACGAGTGATCTTCGCTCGCAGTTCTGACAATAACTTTTGAACGGTAAGGAATTCTAAGACGCGGCATGAATGTTTTAGAAAGTACACAATCGGAGCTTGAATTTGACCTCAAATTCTGTATTTTTTCGAGTGAAATCAAGAAAGTTATTGTCGTTTGTATTTAGCCGAGCGAATTACCCGAAATGTGGATTACAATTATGAACCGGTAGAAGGGTGTAAAATTGGAAGTCTAATGTTTCATTCCCGAATTTTGCGTCGAAATAATTTTCCTATATCGCGAGATCAATCGTCTCAAAATCAAATCTTGGGTAAAAAAATACGTTAGTGGCAAGTTATTCACGACCCTTGTTTGCTTTGAAAATGTGTTAACGAGTGATCTTCGCTCGCAGTTCTGACAATAACTTTTGAACGGTAAGGAATTCTAAGACGCGGCATGAATGTTTTAGAAAGTACACAATCGGAGCTTGAATTTGACCTCAAATTCTGTATTTTTTCGAGTGAAATCAAGAAAGTTATTGTCGTTTGTATTTAGCCGAGCGAATTACCCGAAATGTGGATTACAATTATGAACCGGTAGAAGTGTGTAAAATTGGAAGTCTAATGTTTCATTCCCGAATTTTGCGTGGAAATATTTTTCCTATATCGCGAGATCAATCGTCTCAAAATCAAATCTTGGGTAAAAAAATACGTTAGTGGCAAGTTATTCACGACCCTTGTTTGCTTTGAAAATGTGTTAACGAGTGATCTTCGCTCGCAGTTCTGACAATAACTTTTGAACGGTAAGGAATTCTAAGACGCGGCATGAATGTTTTAGAAAGTACACAATCGGAGCTTGAATTTGACCTCAAATTCTGTATTTTTTCGAGTGAAATCAAGAAAGTTATTGTGGTTTGTATTTAGCCGAGCGAATTACCCGAAATGTGGATTACAATTATGAACCGGTAGAAGGGTGTAAAATTGGAAGTCTAATGTTTCATTCCCGAATTTTGCGTGGAAATATTTTTCCTATATCGCGACATCAATCGTCTCAAAATCAAATCTTGGGTAAAAAAATACGTTAGTGGCAAGTTATTCACGACCCTTATTTGCTTTGAAAATGTGTTAACGAGTGATCTTCGCTCGCAGTTCTGACAATAACTTTTGAACGGTAAGGAATTCTAAGACGCGGCATGAATGTTTTAGAAAGTACACAATCGGAGCTTGAATTTGACCTCAAATTCTGTATTTTTTCGAGTGAAATCAAGAATGCTATTGTCGTTTGTATTTAGCCGAGCGAATTACCCGAAATGTGGATTACAATTATGAACCGGTAGAAGGGTGTAAAATTGGAAGTCTAATGTTTCATTCCCGAATTTTGCGTGGAAATATTTTTCCTATATCGCGAGATCAATCGTCTCAAAATCAAATCTTGGGTAAAAAAATACGTTAGTGGCAAGTTATTCACGACCCTTATTTGCTTTGAAAATGTGTTAACGAGTGATCTTCGATCGCAGTTCTGACAATAACTTTTGAACGGTAAGGAATTCTAAGACGCGGCATGAATGTTTTAGAAAGTACACAATCGGAGCTTGAATTTGACCTCAAATTCTGTATTTTTTCGAGTGAAATCAAGAAAGTTATTGTGGTTTGTATTTAGGCGAGCGAATTACCCGAAATGTGGATTACAATTATGAACCGGTAGAAGGGTGTAAAATTGGAAGTCTAATGTTTCATTCCCGAATTTTGCGTCGAAATATTTTTCCTATATCGCGAGATCAATCGTCTCAAAATCAAATCTTGGGTAAAAAAATACGTTAGTGGCAAGTTATTCACGACCCTTATTTGCTTTGAAAATGTGTTAACGAGTGATCTTCGCTCGCAGTTCTGACAATAACTTTTGAACGGTAAGGAATTCTAAGACGCGGCATGAATGTTTTAGAAAGTACACAATCGGAGCTTGAATTTGACCTCAAATTCTGTATTTTTTCGAGTGAAATCAAGAATGTTATTGTCGTTTGTATTTAGCCGAGCGAATTACCCGAAATGTGGATTACAATTACGAACCGGTAGAAGGGTGTAAAATTGGAAGTCTAATGTTTCATTCCCGAATTTTGCGTGGAAATATTTTTCCTATATCGCGAGATCAATCGTCTCAAAATCAAATCTTGGGTAAAAAAATACGTTAGTGGCAAGTTATTCACGACCCTTATTTGCTTTGAAAATGTGTTAAAAAGTGATCTTTGCTCACCGTTCCGACAATAACTTTTGAACGGCAAGGAATTCTAATTCGCGGCCTGAATGTTTTAAAATGTACACAATCGGAGCATGAATTTGGCCACAAATTCTGTATTTTTGCGAGGGAAATCAAGAAAGTTATTGTCATTTGTATTTGGCCGAGCGAATTACCAGAAATGTGGATTACAATTATGAGCCGGTATAAGGGTGTAAAATTGGAAGTCTAATGTTCCATTCACGAATTTTGCGTGGAAATATTTTTCCTATATCGCGAGATCAATCGTCTCAAAATCATATTTTGGGTAAAAAAATACGTTAGTGGCAAGTTATTCACGAGCGTTATTCGCTTTGATAATGTGTTAAAAAGTGATCTTTGCTCACCGTTCCAACAATAACTTTTGAAGGGCAAGGAATTCTATTTCGCGGCCTGAATGTTTTAAAATGTGCACAATCGGATCATGAATTTGGCCGCAAATTCTGTATTTTTGCGAGGGAAATCAAGAAAGTTATTGTCGTTTGTATTTGGCCGAGCGCATTACCCGAAATGTGGATTACAATTATGAACCGGTAGAAGGGCGTAAAATTGGAAGTCTAATGTTTCATTCCCGAATTTTGCGTGGAAATATTTTTCCTATATCGCGAGATCAATCGTCTCAAAATCAAATCTTGGGTAAAAAAATACGTTAGTGGCAAGTTATTCACGACCCTTATTTGCTTTGAAAATGTGTTAACGAGTGATCTTCGCTCGCAGTTCTGACAATAACTTTTGAACGGTAAGGAATTCTAAGACGCGGCATGAATGTTTTAGAAAGTACAAAATCGGAGCTTGAATTTGACCTCAAATTCTGTATTTTTTCGAGTGAAATCAAGAAAGTTATTGTCGTTTGTATTTAGCCGAGCGAATTACCCGAAATGTGGATTACAATTATGAACCGGTAGAAGGGTGTAAAATTGGAAGTCTAATGTTTCATTCCCGAATTTTGCGTGGAAATATTTTTCCTATATCGCGAGATCAATCGTCTCAAAATCAAATCTTGGGTAAAAAAATACGTTAGTGGCAAGTTATTCACGACCCTTGTTTGCTTTGAAAATGTGTTAACGAGTGATCTTCGCTCGCAGTTCTGACAATAACTTTTGAACGGTAAGGAATTCTAAGACGCGGCATGAATGTTTTAGAAAGTACACAATCGGAGCTTGAATTTGACCTCAAATTCTGTATTTTTTCGAGTGAAATCAAGAAAGTTATTGTCGTTTGTATTTAGCCGAGCGAATTACCCGAAATGTGGATTACAATTATGAACCGGTAGAAGGGTGTAAAATTGGAAGTCTAATGTTTCATTCCCGAATTTTGCGTGGAAATATTTTTCCTATATCGCGAGATCAATCGTCTCAAAATCAAATCTTGGGTAAAAAAATACGTTAGTGGCAAGTTATTCACGACCCTTGTTTGCTTTGAAAATGTGTTAACGAGTGATCTTCGCTCGCAGTTCTGACAATAACTTTTGAACGGTAAGGAATTCTAAGACGCGGCATGAATGTTTTAGAAAGTACACAATCGGAGCTTGAATTTGACCTCAAATTCTGTATTTTTTCGAGTGAAATCAAGAAAGTTATTGTCGTTTGTATTTAGCCGAGCGAATTACCCGAAATGTGGATTACAATTATGAACCGGTAGAAGGGTGTAAAATTGTAAGTCTAATGTTTCATTCCCGAATTTTGCGTCGAAATATTTTTCCTATATCGCGAGATCAATCGTCTCAAAATCAAATCTTGGGTAAAAAAATACGTTAGTGGCAAGTTATTCACGACCCTTATTTGCTTTGAAAATGTGTTAACGAGTGATCTTCGCTCGCAGTTCTGACAATAACTTTTGAACGGTAAGGAATTCTAAGACGCGGCATGAATGTTTTAGAAAGTACACAATCGGAGCTTGAATTTGACCTCAAATTCTGTATTTTTTCGAGTGAAATCAAGAAAGTTATTGTCGTTTGTATTTAGCCGAGCGAATTACCCGAAATGTGGATTACAATTATGAACCGGTAGAAGGGTGTAAAATTGGAAGTCTAATGTTTCATTCCCGAATTTTGCGTCGAAATATTTTTCCTATACCGCGAGATCAATCGTCTCAAAATCAAATCTTGGGTAAAAAAATACGTTAGTGGCAAGTTATTCACGACCCTTGTTTGCTTTGAAAATGTGTTAACGAGTGATCTTCGCTCGCAGTTCTGACAATAACTTTTGAACGGTAAGGAATTCTAAGACGCGGCATGAATGTTTTAGAAAGTACACAATCGGAGCTTGAATTTGACCTCAAATTCTGTATTTTTTCGAGTGAAATCAAGAAAGTTATTGTCGTTTGTATTTAGCCGAGCGAATTACCCGAAATGTGGATTACAATTATGAACCGGTAGAAGTGTGTAAAATTGGAAGTCTAATGTTTCATTCCCGAATTTTGCGTGGAAATATTTTTCCTATATCGCGAGATCAATCGTCTCAAAATCAAATCTTGGGTAAAAAAATACGTTAGTGGCAAGTTATTCACGACCCTTGTTTGCTTTGAAAATGTGTTAACGAGTGATCTTCGCTCGCAGTTCTGACAATAACTTTTGAACGGTAAGGAATTCTAAGACGCGGCATGAATGTTTTAGAAAGTACACAATCGGAGCTTGAATTTGACCTCAAATTCTGTATTTTTTCGAGTGAAATCAAGAAAGTTATTGTGGTTTGTATTTAGCCGAGCGAATTACCCGAAATGTGGATTACAATTATGAACCGGTAGAAGGGTGTAAAATTGGAAGTCTAATGTTTCATTCCCGAATTTTGCGTGGAAATATTTTTCCTATATCGCGACATCAATCGTCTCAAAATCAAATCTTGGGTAAAAAAATACGTTAGTGGCAAGTTATTCACGACCCTTATTTGCTTTGAAAATGTGTTAACGAGTGATCTTCGCTCGCAGTTCTGACAATAACTTTTGAACGGTAAGGAATTCTAAGACGCGGCATGAATGTTTTAGAAAGTACACAATCGGAGCTTGAATTTGACCTCAAATTCTGTATTTTTTCGAGTGAAATCAAGAATGCTATTGTCGTTTGTATTTAGCCGAGCGAATTACCCGAAATGTGGATTACAATTATGAACCGGTAGAAGGGTGTAAAATTGGAAGTCTAATGTTTCATTCCCGAATTTTGCGTGGAAATATTTTTCCTATATCGCGAGATCAATCGTCTCAAAATCAAATCTTGGGTAAAAAAATACGTTAGTGGCAAGTTATTCACGACCCTTATTTGCTTTGAAAATGTGTTAACGAGTGATCTTCGATCGCAGTTCTGACAATAACTTTTGAACGGTAAGGAATTCTAAGACGCGGCATGAATGTTTTAGAAAGTACACAATCGGAGCTTGAATTTGACCTCAAATTCTGTATTTTTTCGAGTGAAATCAAGAAAGTTATTGTGGTTTGTATTTAGCCGAGCGAATTACCCGAAATGTGGATTACAATTATGAACCGGTAGAAGGGTGTAAAATTGGAAGTCTAATGTTTCATTCCCGAATTTTGCGTCGAAATATTTTTCCTATATCGCGAGATCAATCGTCTCAAAATCAAATCTTGGGTAAAAAAATACGTTAGTGGCAAGTTATTCACGACCCTTATTTGCTTTGAAAATGTGTTAACGAGTGATCTTCGCTCGCAGTTCTGACAATAACTTTTGAACGGTAAGGAATTCTAAGACGCGGCATGAATGTTTTAGAAAGTACACAATCGGAGCTTGAATTTGACCTCAAATTCTGTATTTTTTCGAGTGAAATCAAGAATGTTATTGTCGTTTGTATTTAGCCGAGCGAATTACCCGAAATGTGGATTACAATTACGAACCGGTAGAAGGGTGTAAAATTGGAAGTCTAATGTTTCATTCCCGAATTTTGCGTGGAAATATTTTTCCTATATCGCGAGATCAATCGTCTCAAAATCAAATCTTGGGTAAAAAAATACGTTAGTGGCAAGTTATTCACGACCCTTATTTGCTTTGAAAATGTGTTAAAAAGTGATCTTTGCTCACCGTTCCGACAATAACTTTTGAACGGCAAGGAATTCTAATTCGCGGCCTGAATGTTTTAAAATGTACACAATCGGAGCATGAATTTGGCCACAAATTCTGTATTTTTGCGAGGGAAATCAAGAAAGTTATTGTCATTTGTATTTGGCCGAGCGAATTACCAGAAATGTGGATTACAATTATGAGCCGGTATAAGGGTGTAAAATTGGAAGTCTAATGTTTCATTCACGAATTTTGCGTGGAAATATTTTTCCTATATCGCGAGATCAATCGTCTCAAAATCATATTTTGGGTAAAAAAATACGTTAGTGGCAAGTTATTCACGAGCGTTATTCGCTTTGATAATGTGTTAAAAAGTGATCTTTGCTCACCGTTCCAACAATAACTTTTGAAGGGCAAGGAATTCTATTTCGCGGCCTGAATGTTTTAAAATGTGCACAATCGGATCATGAATTTGGCCGCAAATTCTGTATTTTTGCGAGGGAAATCAAGAAAGTTATTGTCGTTTGTATTTGGCCGAGCGCATTACCCGAAATGTGGATTACAATTATGAACCGGTAGAAGGGCGTAAAATTGGAAGTCTAATGTTTCATTCCCGAATTTTGCGTGGAAATATTTTTCCTATATCGCGAGATCAATCGTCTCAAAATCAAATCTTGGGTAAAAAAATACGTTAGTGGCAAGTTATTCACGACCCTTATTTGCTTTGAAAATGTGTTAACGAGTGATCTTCGCTCGCAGTTCTGACAATAACTTTTGAACGGTAAGGAATTCTAAGACGCGGCATGAATGTTTTAGAAAGTACAAAATCGGAGCTTGAATTTGACCTCAAATTCTGTATTTTTTCGAGTGAAATCAAGAAAGTTATTGTCGTTTGTATTTAGCCGAGCGAATTACCCGAAATGTGGATTACAATTATGAACCGGTAGAAGGGTGTAAAATTGGAAGTCTAATGTTTCATTCCCGAATTTTGCGTGGAAATATTTTTCCTATATCGCGAGATCAATCGTCTCAAAATCAAATCTTGGGTAAAAAAATACGTTAGTGGCAAGTTATTCACGACCCTTGTTTGCTTTGAAAATGTGTTAACGAGTGATCTTCGCTCGCAGTTCTGACAATAACTTTTGAACGGTAAGGAATTCTAAGACGCGGCATGAATGTTTTAGAAAGTACACAATCGGAGCTTGAATTTGACCTCAAATTCTGTATTTTTTCGAGTGAAATCAAGAAAGTTATTGTGGTTTGTATTTAGCCGAGCGAATTACCCGAAATGTGGATTACAATTATGAACCGGTAGAAGGGTGTAAAATTGGAAGTCTAATGTTTCATTCCCGAATTTTGCGTGGAAATATTTTTCCTATATCGCGACATCAATCGTCTCAAAATCAAATCTTGGGTAAAAAAATACGTTAGTGGCAAGTTATTCACGACCCTTATTTGCTTTGAAAATGTGTTAACGAGTGATCTTCGCTCGCAGTTCTGACAATAACTTTTGAACGGTAAGGAATTCTAAAACGCGGCATGAATGTTTTAGAAAGTACACAATCGGAGCTTGAATTTGACCTCAAATTCTGTATTTTTTCGAGTGAAATCAAGAAAGTTATTGTCGTTTGTATTTAGCCGAGCGAATTACCCGAAATGTGGATTACAATTATGAACCGGTAGAAGGGTGTAAAATTGGAAGTCTAATGTTTCATTCCCGAATTTTGCGTCGAAATATTTTTCCTATATCGCGAGATCAATCGTCTCAAAATCAAATCTTGGGTAAAAAAATACGTTAGTGGCAAGTTATTCACGACCCTTATTTGCTTTGAAAATGTGTTAACGAGTGATCTTCGCTCGCAGTTCTGACAATAACTTTTGAACGGTAAGGAATTCTAAGACGCGGCATGAATGTTTTAGAAAGTACACAATCGGAGCTTGAATTTGACCTCAAATTCTGTATTTTTTCGAGTGAAATCAAGAATGTTATTGTCGTTTGTATTTAGCCGAGCGAATTACCCGAAATGTGGATTACAATTATGAACCGGTAGAAGGGTGTAAAATTGGAAGTCTAATGTTTCATTCCCGAATTTTGCGTCGAAATATTTTTCCTATATCGCGAGATCAATCGTCTCAAAATCAAATCTTGGGTAAAAAAATACGTTAGTGGCAAGTTATTCACGACCCTTATTTGCTTTGAAAATGTGTTAAAAAGTGATCTTTGCTCACCGTTCCGACAATAACTTTTGAACGGCAAGGAATTCTAATTCGCGGCCTGAATGTTTTAAAATGTACACAATCGGAGCATGAATTTGGCCACAAATTCTGTATTTTTGCGAGGGAAATCAAGAAAGTTATTGTCATTTGTATTTGGCCGAGCGAATTACCAGAAATGTGGATTACAATTATGAGCCGGTATAAGGGTGTAAAATTGGAAGTCTAATGTTTCATTCACGAATTTTGCGTGGAAATATTTTTCCTATATCGCGAGATCAATCGTCTCAAAATCATATTTTGGGTAAAAAAATACGTTAGTGGCAAGTTATTCACGAGCGTTATTCGCTTTGATAATGTGTTAAAAAGTGATCTTTGCTCACCGTTCCAACAATAACTTTTGAAGGGCAAGGAATTCTATTTCGCGGCCTGAATGTTTTAAAATGTGCACAATCGGATCATGAATTTGGCCACAAATTCTGTATTTTTGCGAGGGAAATCAAGAAAGTTATTGTCGTTTGTATTTGGCCGAGCAAATTACCCGAAATGTGGATTACAATTATGAACCGGTAGAAGGGCGTAAAATTGGAAGTCTAATGTTTCATTCCCGAATTTTGCGTGGAAATATTTTTCCTATATCGCGAGATCAATCGTCTCAAAATCAAATCTTGGGTAAAAAAATACGTTAGTGGCAAGTTATTCACGACCCTTATTTGCTTTGAAAATGTGTTAACGAGTGATCTTCGCTCGCAGTTCTGACAATAACTTTTGAACGGTAAGGAATTCTAAGACGCGGCATGAATGTTTTAGAAAGTACACAATCGGAGCTTGAATTTGACCTCAGATTCTGTATTTTTTCGAGTGAAATCAAGAAAGTTATTGTCGTTTGTATTTAGCCGAGCGAATTACCCGAAATGTGGATTACAATTATGAACCGGTAGAAGGGTGTAAAATTGTAAGTCTAATGTTTCATTCCCGAATTTTGCGCCGAAATATTTTTCCTATATCGCGAGATCAATCGTCTCAAAATCAAATCTTGGGTAAAAAAATACGTTAGTGGCAAGTTATTCACGACCCTTATTTGCTTTGAAAATGTGTTAACGAGTGATCTTCGCTCGCAGTTCTGACAATAACTTTTGAACGGTAAGGAATTCTAAGACGCGGCATGAATGTTTTAGAAAGTACACAATCGGAGCTTGAATTTGACCTCAAATTCTGTATTTTTTCGAGTGAAATCAAGAAAGTTATTGTCGTTTGTATTTAGCCGAGCGAATTACCCGAAATGTGGATTACAATTATGAACCGGTAGAAGGGTGTAAAATTGGAAGTCTAATGTTTCATTCCCGAATTTTGCGTGGAAATATTTTTCCTATATCGCGAGATCAATCGTCTCAAAATCAAATCTTGGGTAAAAAAATACGTTAGTGGCAAGTTATTCACGACCCTTGTTTGCTTTGAAAATGTGTTAACGAGTGATCTTCGCTCGCAGTTCTGACAATAACTTTTGAACGGTAAGGAATTCTAAGACGCGGCATGAATGTTTTAGAAAGTACACAATCGGAGCTTGAATTTGACCTCAAATTCTGTATTTTTTCGAGTGAAATCAAGAAAGTTATTGTCGTTTGTATTTAGCCGAGCGAATTACCCGAAATGTGGATTACAATTATGAACCGGTAGAAGGGTGTAAAATTGGAAGTCTAATGTTTCATTCCCGAATTTTGCGTGGAAATATTTTTCCTATATCGCGAGATCAATCGTCTCAAAATCAAATCTTGGGTAAAAAAATACGTTAGTGGCAAGTTATTCACGACCCTTGTTTGCTTTGAAAATGTGTTAACGAGTGATCTTCGCTCGCAGTTCTGACAATAACTTTTGAACGGTAAGGAATTCTAAGACGCGGCATGAATGTTTTAGAAAGTACACAATCGGAGCTTGAATTTGACCTCAAATTCTGTATTTTTTCGAGTGAAATCAAGAAAGTTATTGTGGTTTGTATTTAGCCGAGCGAATTACCCGAAATGTGGATTACAATTATGAACCGGTAGAAGGGTGTAAAATTGGAAGTCTAATGTTTCATTCCCGAATTTTGCGTGGAAATATTTTTCCTATATCGCGACATCAATCGTCTCAAAATCAAATCTTGGGTAAAAAAATACGTTAGTGGCAAGTTATTCACGACCCTTATTTGCTTTGAAAATGTGTTAACGAGTGATCTTCGCTCGCAGTTCTGACAATAACTTTTGAACGGTAAGGAATTCTAAGACGCGGCATGAATGTTTTAGAAAGTACACAATCGGAGCTTGAATTTGACCTCAAATTCTGTATTTTTTCGAGTGAAATCAAAAATGCTATTGTCGTTTGTATTTAGCCGAGCGAATTACCCGAAATGTGGATTACAATTAAGAACCGGTAGAAGGGTGTAAAATTGGAAGTCTAATGTTTCATTCCCGAATTTTGCGTGGAAATATTTTTCCTATATCGCGACATCAATCGTCTCAAAATCAAATCTTGGGTAAAAAAATACGTTAGTGGCAAGTTATTCACGACCCTTATTTGCTTTGAAAATGTGTTAACGAGTGATCTTCGATCGCAGTTCTGACAATAACTTTTGAACGGTAAGGAATTCTAAGACGCGGCATGAATGTTTTAGAAAGTACACAATCGGAGCTTGAATTTGACCTCAAATTCTGTATTTTTTCGAGTGAAATCAAGAAAGTTATTGTCGTTTGTATTTAGCCGAGCGAATTACCCGAAATGTGGATTACAATTATGAACCGGTAGAAGGGTGTAAAATTGTAAGTCTAATGTTTCATTCCCGAATTTTGCGTCGAAATATTTTTCCTATATCGCGAGATCAATCGTCTCAAAATCAAATCTTGGGTAAAAAAATACGTTAGTGGCAAGTTATTCACGACCCTTATTTGCTTTGAAAATGTGTTAACGAGTGATCTTCGCTCGCAGTTCTGACAATAACTTTTGAACGGTAAGGAATTCTAAGACGCGGCATGAATGTTTTAGAAAGTACACAATCGGAGCTTGAATTTGACCTCAAATTCTGTATTTTTTCGAGTGAAATCAAGAAAGTTATTGTCGTTTGTATTTAGCCGAGCGAATTACCCGAAATGTGGATTACAATTATGAACCGGTAGAAGGGTGTAAAATTGGAAGTCTAATGTTTCATTCCCGAATTTTGCGTGGAAATATTTTTCCTATATCGCGAGATCAATCGTCTCAAAATCAAATCTTGGGTAAAAAAATACGTTAGTGGCAAGTTATTCACGACCCTTGTTTGCTTTGAAAATGTGTTAACGAGTGATCTTCGCTCGCAGTTCTGACAATAACTTTTGAACGGTAAGGAATTCTAAGACGCGGCATGAATGTTTTAGAAAGTACACAATCGGAGCTTGAATTTGACCTCAAATTCTGTATTTTTTCGAGTGAAATCAAGAAAGTTATTGTCGTTTGTATTTAGCCGAGCGAATTACCCGAAATGTGGATTACAATTATGAACCGGTAGAAGGGTGTAAAATTGGAAGTCTAATGTTTCATTCCCGAATTTTGCGTGGAAATATTTTTCCTATATCGCGAGATCAATCGTCTCAAAATCAAATCTTGGGTAAAAAAATACGTTAGTGGCAAGTTATTCACGACCCTTGTTTGCTTTGAAAATGTGTTAACGAGTGATCTTCGCTCGCAGTTCTGACAATAACTTTTGAACGGTAAGGAATTCTAAGACGCGGCATGAATGTTTTAGAAAGTACACAATCGGAGCTTGAATTTGACCTCAAATTCTGTATTTTTTCGAGTGAAATCAAGAAAGTTATTGTGGTTTGTATTTAGCCGAGCGAATTACCCGAAATGTGGATTACAATTATGAACCGGTAGAAGGGTGTAAAATTGGAAGTCTAATGTTTCATTCCCGAATTTTGCGTGGAAATATTTTTCCTATATCGCGACATCAATCGTCTCAAAATCAAATCTTGGGTAAAAAAATACGTTAGTGGCAAGTTATTCACGACCCTTATTTGCTTTGAAAATGTGTTAACGAGTGATCTTCGCTCGCAGTTCTGACAATAACTTTTGAACGGTAAGGAATTCTAAGACGCGGCATGTATGTTTTAGAAAGTACACAATCGGAGCTTGAATTTGACCTCAAATTCTGTATTTTTTCGAGTGAAATCAAGAATGCTATTGTCGTTTGTATTTAGCCGAGCGAATTACCCGAAATGTGGATTACAATTATGAACCGGTAGAAGGGTGTAAAATTGGAAGTCTAATGTTTCATTCCCGAATTTTGCGTGGAAATATTTTTCCTATATCGCGAGATCAATCGTCTCAAAATCAAATCTTGGGTAAAAAAATACGTTAGTGGCAAGTTATTCACGACCCTTATTTGCTTTGAAAATGTGTTAACGAGTGATCTTCGATCGCAGTTCTGACAATAACTTTTGAACGGTAAGGAATTCTAAGACGCGGCATGAATGTTTTAGAAAGTACACAATCGGAGCTTGAATTTGACCTCAAATTCTGTATTTTTTCGAGTGAAATCAAGAAAGTTATTGTGGTTTGTATTTAGCCGAGCGAATTACCCGAAATGTGGATTACAATTATGAACCGGTAGAAGGGTGTAAAATTGGAAGTCTAATGTTTCATTCCCGAATTTTGCGTCGAAATATTTTTCCTATATCGCGAGATCAATCGTCTCAAAATCAAATCTTGGGTAAAAAAATACGTTAGTGGCAAGTTATTCACGACCCTTATTTGCTTTGAAAATGTGTTAACGAGTGATCTTCGCTCGCAGTTCTGACAATAACTTTTGAACGGTAAGGAATTCTAAGACGCGGCATGAATGTTTTAGAAAGTACACAATCGGAGCTTGAATTTGACCTCAAATTCTGTATTTTTTCGAGTGAAATCAAGAATGTTATTGTCGTTTGTATTTAGCCGAGCGAATTACCCGAAATGTGGATTACAATTATGAACCGGTAGAAGGGTGTAAAATTGGAAGTCTAATGTTTCATTCCCGAATTTTGCGTGGAAATATTTTTCCTATATCGCGAGATCAATCGTCTCAAAATCAAATCTTGGGTAAAAAAATACGTTAGTGGCAAGTTATTCACGACCCTTATTTGCTTTGAAAATGTGTTAACGAGTGATCTTCGATCGCAGTTCTGACAATAACTTTTGAACGGTAAGGAATTCTAAGACGCGGCATGAATGTTTTAGAAAGTACACAATCGGAGCTTGAATTTGACCTCAAATTCTGTATTTTTTCGAGTGAAATCAAGAAAGTTATTGTCGTTTGTATTTAGCCGAGCGAATTACCCGAAATGTGGATTACAATTATGAACCGGTAGAAGGGTGTAAAATTGGAAGTCTAATGTTTCATTCCCGAATTTTGCGTCGAAATATTTTTCCTATATCGCGAGATCAATCGTCTCAAAATCAAATCTTGGGTAAAAAAATACGTTAGTGGCAAGTTATTCACGACCCTTATTTGCTTTGAAAATGTGTTAAAAAGTGATCTTTGCTCACCGTTCCGACAATAACTTTTGAACGGCAAGGAATTCTAATTCGCGGCCTGAATGTTTTAAAATGTACACAATCGGAGCATGAATTTGGCCACAAATTCTGTATTTTTGCGAGGGAAATCAAGAAAGTTATTGTCATTTGTATTTGGCCGAGCGAATTACCAGAAATGTGGATTACAATTATGAGCCGGTATAAGGGTGTAAAATTGGAAGTCTAATGTTTCATTCACGAATTTTGCGTGGAAATATTTTTCCTATATCGCGAGATCAATCGTCTCAAAATCATATTTTGGGTAAAAAAATACGTTAGTGGCAAGTTATTCACGAGCGTTATTCGCTTTGATAATGTGTTAAAAAGTGATCTTTGCTCACCGTTCCAACAATAACTTTTGAAGGGCAAGGAATTCTATTTCGCGGCCTGAATGTTTTAAAATGTGCACAATCGGATCATGAATTTGGCCACAAATTCTGTATTTTTGCGAGGGAAATCAAGAAAGTTATTGTCGTTTGTATTTGGCCGAGCAAATTACCCGAAATGTGGATTACAATTATGAACCGGTAGAAGGGCGTAAAATTGGAAGTCTAATGTTTCATTCCCGAATTTTGCGTGGAAATATTTTTCCTATATCGCGAGATCAATCGTCTCAAAATCAAATCTTGGGTAAAAAAATACGTTAGTGGCAAGTTATTCACGACCCTTATTTGCTTTGAAAATGTGTTAACGAGTGATCTTCGCTCGCAGTTCTGACAATAACTTTTGAACGGTAAGGAATTCTAAGACGCGGCATGAATGTTTTAGAAAGTACACAATCGGAGCTTGAATTTGACCTCAGATTCTGTATTTTTTCGAGTGAAATCAAGAAAGTTATTGTCGTTTGTATTTAGCCGAGCGAATTACCCGAAATGTGGATTACAATTATGAACCGGTAGAAGGGTGTAAAATTGTAAGTCTAATGTTTCATTCCCGAATTTTGCGCCGAAATATTTTTCCTATATCGCGAGATCAATCGTCTCAAAATCAAATCTTGGGTAAAAAAATACGTTAGTGGCAAGTTATTCACGACCCTTATTTGCTTTGAAAATGTGTTAACGAGTGATCTTCGCTCGCAGTTCTGACAATAACTTTTGAACGGTAAGGAATTCTAAGACGCGGCATGAATGTTTTAGAAAGTACACAATCGGAGCTTGAATTTGACCTCAAATTCTGTATTTTTTCGAGTGAAATCAAGAAAGTTATTGTCGTTTGTATTTAGCCGAGCGAATTACCCGAAATGTGGATTACAATTATGAACCGGTAGAAGGGTGTAAAATTGGAAGTCTAATGTTTCATTCCCGAATTTTGCGTGGAAATATTTTTCCTATATCGCGAGATCAATCGTCTCAAAATCAAATCTTGGGTAAAAAAATACGTTAGTGGCAAGTTATTCACGACCCTTGTTTGCTTTGAAAATGTGTTAACGAGTGATCTTCGCTCGCAGTTCTGACAATAACTTTTGAACGGTAAGGAATTCTAAGACGCGGCATGAATGTTTTAGAAAGTACACAATCGGAGCTTGAATTTGACCTCAAATTCTGTATTTTTTCGAGTGAAATCAAGAAAGTTATTGTCGTTTGTATTTAGCCGAGCGAATTACCCGAAATGTGGATTACAATTATGAACCGGTAGAAGGGTGTAAAATTGGAAGTCTAATGTTTCATTCCCGAATTTTGCGTGGAAATATTTTTCCTATATCGCGAGATCAATCGTCTCAAAATCAAATCTTGGGTAAAAAAATACGTTAGTGGCAAGTTATTCACGACCCTTGTTTGCTTTGAAAATGTGTTAACGAGTGATCTTCGCTCGCAGTTCTGACAATAACTTTTGAACGGTAAGGAATTCTAAGACGCGGCATGAATGTTTTAGAAAGTACACAATCGGAGCTTGAATTTGACCTCAAATTCTGTATTTTTTCGAGTGAAATCAAGAAAGTTATTGTGGTTTGTATTTAGCCGAGCGAATTACCCGAAATGTGGATTACAATTATGAACCGGTAGAAGGGTGTAAAATTGGAAGTCTAATGTTTCATTCCCGAATTTTGCGTGGAAATATTTTTCCTATATCGCGACATCAATCGTCTCAAAATCAAATCTTGGGTAAAAAAATACGTTAGTGGCAAGTTATTCACGACCCTTGTTTGCTTTGAAAATGTGTTAACGAGTGATCTTCGCTCGCAGTTCTGACAATAACTTTTGAACGGTAAGGAATTCTAAGACGCGGCATGAATGTTTTAGAAAGTACACAATCGGAGCTTGAATTTGACCTCAAATTCTGTATTTTTTCGAGTGAAATCAAAAATGCTATTGTCGTTTGTATTTAGCCGAGCGAATTACCCGAAATGTGGATTACAATTAAGAACCGGTAGAAGGGTGTAAAATTGGAAGTCTAATGTTTCATTCCCGAATTTTGCGTGGAAATATTTTTCCTATATCGCGACATCAATCGTCTCAAAATCAAATCTTGGGTAAAAAAATACGTTAGTGGCAAGTTATTCACGACCCTTATTTGCTTTGAAAATGTGTTAACGAGTGATCTTCGATCGCAGTTCTGACAATAACTTTTGAACGGTAAGGAATTCTAAGACGCGGCATGAATGTTTTAGAAAGTACACAATCGGAGCTTGAATTTGACCTCAAATTCTGTATTTTTTCGAGTGAAATCAAGAAAGTTATTGTCGTTTGTATTTAGCCGAGCGAATTACCCGAAATGTGGATTACAATTATGAACCGGTAGAAGGGTGTAAAATTGTAAGTCTAATGTTTCATTCCCGAATTTTGCGTCGAAATATTTTTCCTATATCGCGAGATCAATCGTCTCAAAATCAAATCTTGGGTAAAAAAATACGTTAGTGGCAAGTTATTCACGACCCTTATTTGCTTTGAAAATGTGTTAACGAGTGATCTTCGCTCGCAGTTCTGACAATAACTTTTGAACGGTAAGGAATTCTAAGACGCGGCATGAATGTTTTAGAAAGTACACAATCGGAGCTTGAATTTGACCTCAAATTCTGTATTTTTTCGAGTGAAATCAAGAAAGTTATTGTCGTTTGTATTTAGCCGAGCGAATTACCCGAAATGTGGATTACAATTATGAACCGGTAGAAGGGTGTAAAATTGGAAGTCTAATGTTTCATTCCCGAATTTTGCGTGGAAATATTTTTCCTATATCGCGAGATCAATCGTCTCAAAATCAAATCTTGGGTAAAAAAATACGTTAGTGGCAAGTTATTCACGACCCTTGTTTGCTTTGAAAATGTGTTAACGAGTGATCTTCGCTCGCAGTTCTGACAATAACTTTTGAACGGTAAGGAATTCTAAGACGCGGCATGAATGTTTTACAAAGTACACAATCGGAGCTTGAATTTGACCTCAAATTCTGTATTTTTTCGAGTGAAATCAAGAAAGTTATTGTCGTTTGTATTTAGCCGAGCGAATTACCCGAAATGTGGATTACAATTATGAACCGGTAGAAGGGTGTAAAATTGGAAGTCTAATGTTTCATTCCCGAATTTTGCGTGGAAATATTTTTCCTATATCGCGAGATCAATCGTCTCAAAATCAAATCTTGGGTAAAAAAATACGTTAGTGGCAAGTTATTCACGACCCTTGTTTGCTTTGAAAATGTGTTAACGAGTGATCTTCGCTCGCAGTTCTGACAATAACTTTTGAACGGTAAGGAATTCTAAGACGCGGCATGAATGTTTTAGAAAGTACACAATCGGAGCTTGAATTTGACCTCAAATTCTGTATTTTTTCGAGTGAAATCAAGAAAGTTATTGTGGTTTGTATTTAGCCGAGCGAATTACCCGAAATGTGGATTACAATTATGAACCGGTAGAAGGGTGTAAAATTGGAAGTCTAATGTTTCATTCCCGAATTTTGCGTGGAAATATTTTTCCTATATCGCGACATCAATCGTCTCAAAATCAAATCTTGGGTAAAAAAATACGTTAGTGGCAAGTTATTCACGACCCTTATTTGCTTTGAAAATGTGTTAACGAGTGATCTTCGCTCGCAGTTCTGACAATAACTTTTGAACGGTAAGGAATTCTAAGACGCGGCATGTATGTTTTAGAAAGTACACAATCGGAGCTTGAATTTGACCTCAAATTCTGTATTTTTTCGAGTGAAATCAAGAATGCTATTGTCGTTTGTATTTAGCCGAGCGAATTACCCGAAATGTGGATTACAATTATGAACCGGTAGAAGGGTGTAAAATTGGAAGTCTAATGTTTCATTCCCGAATTTTGCGTGGAAATATTTTTCCTATATCGCGAGATCAATCGTCTCAAAATCAAATCTTGGGTAAAAAAATACGTTAGTGGCAAGTTATTCACGACCCTTATTTGCTTTGAAAATGTGTTAACGAGTGATCTTCGATCGCAGTTCTGACAATAACTTTTGAACGGTAAGGAATTCTAAGACGCGGCATGAATGTTTTAGAAAGTACACAATCGGAGCTTGAATTTGACCTCAAATTCTGTATTTTTTCGAGTGAAATCAAGAAAGTTATTGTGGTTTGTATTTAGCCGAGCGAATTACCCGAAATGTGGATTACAATTATGAACCGGTAGAAGGGTGTAAAATTGGAAGTCTAATGTTTCATTCCCGAATTTTGCGTCGAAATATTTTTCCTATATCGCGAGATCAATCGTCTCAAAATCAAATCTTGGGTAAAAAAATACGTTAGTGGCAAGTTATTCACGACCCTTATTTGCTTTGAAAATGTGTTAACGAGTGATCTTCGCTCGCAGTTCTGACAATAACTTTTGAACGGTAAGGAATTCTAAGACGCGGCATGAATGTTTTAGAAAGTACACAATCGGAGCTTGAATTTGACCTCAAATTCTGTATTTTTTCGAGTGAAATCAAGAATGTTATTGTCGTTTGTATTTAGCCGAGCGAATTACCCGAAATGTGGATTACAATTATGAACCGGTAGAAGGGTGTAAAATTGGAAGTCTAATGTTTCATTCCCGAATTTTGCGTGGAAATATTTTTCCTATATCGCGAGATCAATCGTCTCAAAATCAAATCTTGGGTAAAAAAATACGTTAGTGGCAAGTTATTCACGACCCTTATTTGCTTTGAAAATGTGTTAACGAGTGATCTTCGATCGCAGTTCTGACAATAACTTTTGAACGGTAAGGAATTCTAAGACGCGGCATGAATGTTTTAGAAAGTACACAATCGGAGCTTGAATTTGACCTCAAATTCTGTATTTTTTCGAGTGAAATCAAGAAAGTTATTGTCGTTTGTATTTAGCCGAGCGAATTACCCGAAATGTGGATTACAATTATGAACCGGTAGAAGGGTGTAAAATTGGAAGTCTAATGTTTCATTCCCGAATTTTGCGTCGAAATATTTTTCCTATATCGCGAGATCGATCGTCTCAAAATCAAATCTTGGGTAAAAAAATACGTTAGTGGCAAGTTATTCACGACCCTTATTTGCTTTGAAAATGTGTTAACGAGTGATCTTCGCTCGCAGTTCTGACAATAACTTTTGAACGGTAAGGAATTCTAAGACGCGGCATGAATGTTTTAGAAAGTACACAATCGGAGCTTGAATTTGACCTCAAATTCTGTATTTTTTCAAGTGAAATCAAGAAAGTTATTGTCGTTTGTATTTAGCCGAGCGAATTACCCGAAATGTGGATTACAATTATGAACCGGTAGAAGGGTGTAAAATTGGAAGTCTAATGTTTCATTCCCGAATTTTGCGTGGAAATATTTTTCCTATATCGCGAGATCAATCGTCTCAAAATCAAATCTTGGGTAAAAAAATACGTTAGTGGCAAGTTATTCACGAACCTTGTTTGCTTTGAAAATGTGTTAACGAGTGATCTTCGCTCGCAGTTCTGACAATAACTTTTGAACGGTAAGGAATTCTAAGACGCGGCATGAATGTTTTAGAAAGTACACAATCGGAGCTTGAATTTGACCTCAAATTCTGTATTTTTTCGAGTGAAATCAAGAAAGTTATTGTCGTTTGTATTTAGCCGAGCGAATTACCCGAAATGTGGATTACAATTATGAACCGGTAGAAGGGTGTAAAATTGGAAGTCTAATGTTTCATTCCCGAATTTTGCGTGGAAATATTTTTCCTATATCGCGACATCAATCGTCTCAAAATCAAATCTTGGGTAAAAAAATACGTTAGTGGCAAGTTATTCACGACCCTTATTTGCTTTGAAAATGTTTTAACGAGTGATCTTCGCTCGCAGTTCTGACAATAACTTTTGAACGGTAAGGAATTCTAAGACGCGGCATGAATGTTTTAGAAAGTACACAATCGGAGCTTGAATTTGACCTCAAATTCTGTATTTTTTCGAGTGAAGTCAAGAATGTTATTGTCGTTTGTATTTAGCCGAGCGAATTACCCGAAATGTGGATTACAATTACGAACCGGTAGAAGGGTGTAAAATTGGAAGTCTAATGTTTCATTCCCGAATTTTGCGTGGAAATATTTTTCCTATATCGCGAGATCAATCGTCTCAAAATCAAATCTTGGGTAAAAAAATACGTTAGTGGCAAGTTATTCACGACCCTTATTTGCTTTGAAAATGTGTTAAAAAGTGATCTTTGCTCACCGTTCCGACAATAACTTTTGAACGGCAAGGAATTCTAATTCGCGGCCTGAATGTTTTAAAATGTACACAATCGGAGCATGAATTTGGCCAAAAATTCTGTATTTTTGCGAGGGAAATCAAGAAAGTTATTGTCATTTGTATTTGGCCGAGCGAATTACCAGAAATGTGGATTACAATTATGAGCCGGTATAAGGGTGTAAAATTGGAAGTCTAATGTTTCATTCACGAATTTTGCGTGGAAATATTTTTCCTATATCGCGAGATCAATCGTCTCAAAATCATATTTTGGGTAAAAAAATACGTTAGTGGCAAGTTATTCACGAGCGTTATTCGCTTTGATAATGTGTTAAAAAGTGATCTTTGCTCACCGTTCCAACAATAACTTTTGAAGGGCAAGGAATTCTATTTCGCGGCCTGAATGTTTTAAAATGTGCACAATCGGATCATGAATTTGGCCACAAATTCTGTATTTTTGCGAGGGAAATCAAGAAAGTTATTGTCGTTTGTATTTGGCCGAGCGAATTACCCGAAATGTGGATTACAATTATGAACCGGTAGAAGGGCGTAAAATTGGAAGTCTAATGTTTCATTCCCGAATTTTGCGTGGAAATATTTTTCCTATATCGCGAGATCAATCGTCTCAAAATCAAATCTTGGGTAAAAAAATACGTTAGTGGCAAGTTATTCACGACCCTTATTTGCTTTGAAAATGTGTTAACGAGTGATCTTCGCTCGCAGTTCTGACAATAACTTTTGAACGGTAAGGAATTCTAAGACGCGGCATGAATGTTTTAGAAAGTACAAAATCGGAGCTTGAATTTGACCTCAAATTCTGTATTTTTTCGAGTGAAATCAAGAAAGTTATTGTCGTCTGTATTTAGCCGAGCGAATTACCCGAAATGTGGATTACAATTATGAACCGGTAGAAGGGTGTAAAATTGGAAGTCTAATGTTTCATTCCCGAATTTTGCGTCGAAATATTTTTCCTATATCGCAAAATCAATCGTCTCAAAATCAAATCTTGGGTAAAAAAATACGTTAGTGGCAAGTTATTCACGACCCTTATTTGCTTTGAAAATGTGTTAACGAGTGATCTTCGCTCGCAGTTCTGACAATAACTTTTGAACGGTAAGGAATTCTAAGACGCGGCATGAATGTTTTAGAAAGTACACAATCGGAGCTTGAATTTGACCTCAAATTCTGTATTTTTTCGAGTGAAATCAAGAAAGTTATTGTGGTTTGTATTTAGCCGAGCGAATTACCCGAAATGTGGATTACAATTATGAACCGGTAGAAGGGTGTAAAATTGGAAGTCTAATGTTTCATTCCCGAATTTTGCGTGGAAATATTTTTCCTATATCGCGACATCAATCGTCTCAAAATCAAATCTTGGGTAAAAAAATACGTTAGTGGCAAGTTATTCACGACCCTTATTTGCTTTGAAAATGTGTTAACGAGTGATCTTCGCTCGCAGTTCTGACAATAACTTTTGAACGGTAAGGAATTCTAAGACGCGGCATGAATGTTTTAGAAAGTACACAATCGGAGCTTGAATTTGACCTCAAATTCTGTATTTTTTCGAGTGAAATCAAGAATGTTATTGTCGTTTGTATTTAGCCGAGCGAATTACCCGAAATGTGGATTACAATTATGAACCGGTAGAAGGGTGTAAAATTGGAAGTCTAATGTTTCATTCCCGAATTTTGCGTGGAAATATTTTTCCTATATCGCGAGATCAATCGTCTCAAAATCAAATCTTGGGTAAAAAAATACGTTAGTGGCAAGTTATTCACGACCCTTATATGCTTTGAAAATGTGTTAACGAGTGATCTTCGAACGCAGTTCTGACAATAACTTTTGAACGGTAAGGAATTCTAAGACGCGGCATGAATGTTTTAGAAAGTACACAATCGGAGCTTGAATTTGACCTCAAATTCTGTATTTTTTCGAGTGAAATCAAGAATGTTATTGTCGTTTGTATTTAGCCGAGCGAATTACCCGAAATGTGGATTACAATTATGAACCGGTAGAAGGGTGTAAAATTGGAAGTCTAATGTTTCATTCCCGAATTTTGCGTCGAAATATTTTTCCTATATCGCGAGATCAATCGTCTCAAAATCAAATCTTGGGTAAAAAAATACGTTAGTGGCAAGTTATTCACGACCCTTATTTGCTTTGAAAATGTGTTAACGAGTGATCTTCGCTCGCAGTTCTGACAATAACTTTTGAACGGTAAGGAATTCTAAGACGCGGCATGAATGTTTTAGAAAGTACACAATCGGAGCTTGAATTTGACCTCAAATTCTGTATTTTTTCAAGTGAAATCAAGAAAGTTATTGTCGTTTGTATTTAGCCGAACGAATTACCCGAAATGTGGATTACAATTATGAACCGGTAGAAGGGTGTAAAATTGGAAGTCTAATGTTTCATTCCCGAATTTTGCGTGGAAATATTTTTCCTATATCGCGAGATCAATCGTCTCAAAATCAAATCTTGGGTAAAAAAATACGTTAGTGGCAAGTTATTCACGACCCTTGTTTGCTTTGAAAATGTGTTAACGAGTGATCTTCGCTCGCAGTTCTGACAATAACTTTTGAACGGTAAGGAATTCTAAGACGCGGCATGAATGTTTTAGAAAGTACACAATCGGAGCTTGAATTTGACCTCAAATTCTGTATTTTTTCGAGTGAAATCAAGAAAGTTATTGTCGTTTGTATTTAGCCGAGCGAATTACCCGAAATGTGGATTACAATTATGAACCGGTAGAAGGGTGTAAAATTGGAAGTCTAATGTTTCATTCCCGAATTTTGCGTGGAAATATTTTTCCTATATCGCGACATCAATCGTCTCAAAATCAAATCTTGGGTAAAAAAATACGTTAGTGGCAAGTTATTCACGACCCTTATTTGCTTTGAAAATGTGTTAACGAGTGATCTTCGCTCGCAGTTCTGACAATAACTTTTGAACGGTAAGGAATTCTAAGACGCGGCATGAATGTTTTAGAAAGTACACAATCGGAGCTTGAATTTGACCTCAAATTCTGTATTTTTTCGAGTGAAATCAAGAATGTTATTGTCGTTTGTATTTAGCCGAGCGAATTACCCGAAATGTGGATTACAATTACGAACCGGTAGAAGGGTGTAAAATTGGAAGTCTAATGTTTCATTCCCGAATTTTGCGTGGAAATATTTTTCCTATATCGCGAGATCAATCGTCTCAAAATCAAATCTTGGGTAAAAAAATACGTTAGTGGCAAGTTATTCACGACCCTTATTTGCTTTGAAAATGTGTTAAAAAGTGATCTTTGCTCACCGTTCCGACAATAACTTTTGAACGGCAAGGAATTCTAATTCGCGGCCTGAATGTTTTAAAATGTACACAATCGGAGCATGAATTTGGCCACAAATTCTGTATTTTTGCGAGGGAAATCAAGAAAGTTATTGTCATTTGTATTTGGCCGAGCGAATTACCAGAAATGTGGATTACAATTATGAGCCGGTATAAGGGTGTAAAATTGGAAGTCTAATGTTTCATTCACGAATTTTGCGTGGAAATATTTTTCCTATATCGCGAGATCAATCGTCTCAAAATCATATTTTGGGTAAAAAAATATGTTAGTGGCAAGTTATTCACGAGCGTTATTCGCTTTGATAATGTGTTAAAAAGTGATCTTTGCTCACCGTTCCAACAATAACTTTTGAAGGGCAAGGAATTCTATTTCGCGGCCTGAATGTTTTAAAATGTGCACAATCGGATCATGAATTTGGCCACAAATTCTGTATTTTTGCGAGGGAAATCAAGAAAGTTATTGTCGTTTGTATTTGGCCGAGCGAATTACCCGAAATGTGGATTACAATTATGAACCGGTAGAAGGGCGTAAAATTGGAAGTCTAATGTTTCATTCCCGAATTTTGCGTGGAAATATTTTTCCTATATCGCGAGATCAATCGTCTCAAAATCAAATCTTGGGTAAAAAAATACGTTAGTGGCAAGTTATTCACGACCCTTGTTTGCTTTGAAAATGTGTTAACGAGTGATCTTCGCTCGCAGTTCTGACAATAACTTTTGAACGGTAAGGAATTCTAAGACGCGGCATGAATGTTTTAGAAAGTACAAAATCGGAGCTTGAATTTGACCTCAAATTCTGTATTTTTTCGAGTGAAATCAAGAAAGTTATTGTCGTCTGTATTTAGCCGAGCGAATTACCCGAAATGTGGATTACAATTATGAACCGGTAGAAGGGTGTAAAATTGGAAGTCTAATGTTTCATTCCCGAATTTTGCGTCGAAATATTTTTCCTATATCGCGAGATCAATCGTCTCAAAATCAAATCTTGGGTAAAAAAATACGTTAGTGGCAAGTTATTCACGACCCTTATTTGCTTTGAAAATGTGTTAACGAGTGATCTTCGCTCGCAGTTCTGACAATAACTTTTGAACGGTAAGGAATTCTAAGACGCGGCATGAATGTTTTAGAAAGTACACAATCGGAGCTTGAATTTGACCTCAAATTCTGTATTTTTTCGAGTGAAATCAAGAAAGTTATTGTCGTTTGTATTTAGCCGAGCGAATTACCCGAAATGTGGATTACAATTATGAACCGGTAGAAGGGTGTAAAATTGGAAGTCTAATGTTTCATTCCCGAATTTTGAATGGAAATATTTTTCCTATATCGCGAGATCAATCGTCTCAAAATCAAATCTTGGGTAAAAAAATACGTTAGTGGCAAGTTATTCACGACCCTTGTTTGCTTTGAAAATGTGTTAACGAGTGATCTTCGCTCGCAGTTCTGACAATAACTTTTGAACGGTAAGGAATTCTAAGACGCGGCATGAATGTTTTAGAAAGTACACAATCGGAGCTTGAATTTGACCTCAAATTCTGTATTTTTTCGAGTGAAATCAAGAAAGTTATTGTGGTTTGTATTTAGCCGAGCGAATTACCCGAAATGTGGATTACAATTATGAACCGGTAGAAGGGTGTAAAATTGGAAGTCTAATGTTTCATTCCCGAATTTTGCGTGGAAATATTTTTCCTATATCGCGACATCAATCGTCTCAAAATCAAATCTTGGGTAAAAAAATACGTTAGTGGCAAGTTATTCACGACCCTTATTTGCTTTGAAAATGTGTTAACGAGTGATCTTCGCTCGCAGTTCTGACAATAACTTTTGAACGGTAAGGAATTCTAAGACGCGGCATGAATGTTTTAGAAAGTACACAATCAGAGCTTGAATTTGACCTCAAATTCTGTATTTTTTCGAGTGAAATCAAGAACGTTATTGTCGTTTGTATTTAGCCGAGCGAATTACCCGAAATGTGGATTACAATTATGAACCGGTAGAAGGGTGTAAAATTGGAAGTCTAATGTTTCATTCCCGAATTTTGCGTGGAAATATTTTTCCTATATCGCGAGATCAATCGTCTCAAAATCAAATCTTGGGTAAAAAAATACGTTAGTGGCAAGTTATTCACGACCCTTATTTGCTTTGAAAATGTGTTAACGAGTGATCTTCGATCGCAGTTCTGACAATAACTTTTGAACGGTAAGGAATTCTAAGACGCGGCATGAATGTTTTAGAAAGTACACAATCGGAGCTTGAATTTGACCTCAAATTCTGTATTTTTTCGAGTGAAATCAACAAAGTTATTGTCGTTTGTATTTAGCCGAGCGAATTACCCGAAATGTGGATTACAATTATGAACCGGTAGAAGGGTGTAAAATTGGAAGTCTAATGTTTCATTCCCGAATTTTGCGTCGAAATATTTTTCCTATATCGCGAGATCAATCGTCTCAAAATCAAATCTTGGGTAAAAAAATACGTTAGTGGCAAGTTATTCACGACCCATATTTGCTTTGAAAATGTGTTAACGAGTGATCTTCGCTCGCAGTTCTGACAATAACTTTTGAACGGTAAGGAATTCTAAGACGCGGCATGAATGTTTTAGAAAGTACACAATCGGAGCTTGAATTTGACCTCAAATTCTGTATTTTTTCGAGTGAAATCAAGAAAGTTATTGTCGTTTGTATTTAGCCGAGCGAATTACCCGAAATGTGGATTACAATTATGAACCGGTAGAAGGGTGTAAAATTGGAAGTCTAATGTTTCATTCCCGAATTTTGCGTGGAAATATTTTTCCTATATCGCGACATCAATCGTCTCAAAATCAAATCTTGGGTAAAAAAATACGTTAGTGGCAAGTTATTCACGACCCTTATTTGCTTTGAAAATGTGTTAACGAGTGATCTTCGCTCGCAGTTCTGACAATAACTTTTGAACGGTAAGGAATTCTAAGACGCGGCATGAATATTTTAGAAAGTACACAATCGGAGCTTGAATTTGACCACAAATTCTGTATTTTTTCGAGTGAAATCAAGAAAGTTATTGTCGTTTGTATTTGGCCGAGCGAATTACCCGAAATGTGGATTACAATTATGTGCCGGTAGAAGGGTGTAAAATTGGAAGTCTAATGTTTCATTCACGAATTTTACGTGGAAATATTTTTCCTATATCGCGAGATCAATCGTCTCAAAATCATATTTTGGGTAAAAAAATACGTTAGTGGCAAGTTATTCACGAGCGTTATTCGCTTTGATAATGTGTTAAAAAGTGATCTTTGCTCCCCGTTCCGACAATAACTTTTGAACGGCAAGGAATTCTAATTCGCGGCCTGAATGTTTTAAAATGTACACAATCAGAGCATGAATTTGGCCACAAATTCTGTATTTTTGCGAGGGAAATCAAGAAAGTTATTGTCATTTGTATTTGGCCGAGCGAATTACCAGAAATGTGGATTACAATTATGAGCCGGTATAAGGGTGTAAAATTGGAAGTCTGATGTTTCATTCACGAATTTTGCGTGGAAATATTTTTCCTATATCGCGAGATCAATCATCTCAAAATCAAAATTTGGGTAAAAAAATATATTAGTCGCAAGTTATTCACGAGCCTTATTCGCTTTGAAAATGTGTTAAAAAGCTATCTTTGCTCCCCGTTCCGACAATAACTTTTGAACGGTAAGGAATTTTATGACGCGGCCTAAATGTTTTAAAAAGTACACAATCGTTGCTAGAATTTGCCCACAAATTCTGTATTTTTTCGAGGGATATCAAGAAAGTTATTGTCGTTTGTATTTGGCTGGGCGAGTTCCCAAAAATGTGGACTACAATTATGATCCGATAGAAGGGCGTAAAATTGGAAATCTAATGTTTCGTTCACGAATTTTGCTTGGAAATATTTTCCTATATCGTGAGGTCAATCATCTCAAAATCAAATCTTGGGTAAAAAAATACGTTAGTGGCAAGTTATTCACGAGCCTTATTTGCTTTGAAAATGTGTTAACGAGTGATCTTCGCTCGCAGTTCCGACAATAACTTTTGAACGGCAAGGAATTCTAATTCGCGGCCTGAATGTTTTAAAATGTACACAATCGGAGCATGAATTTGGCCACAAATTCTGTATTTTTGCGAGGGAAACCAAGAAAGTTATTGTCATTTGTATTTGGCCGAGCGAATTACCAGAAATGTGGATTACAATTATGAGCCGGTATAAGGGTGTAAAATTGGAAGTCTGATGTTTCATTCACGAATTTTGCGTGGAAATATTTTTCCTATATCGCGAGATCAATCATCTCAAAATCAAATCTTGGGTAAAAAAATACGTTAGTGGCAAGTTATTCACGACCCTCATTTGCTTTGAAAATGTGTTAACGAGTGATCTTCGCTCGCAGTTCTGACAATAACTTTTGAACGGTAAGGAATTCTAAGACGCGGCATGAATGTTTTAGAAAGTACACAATCGGAGCTTGAATTTGACCCCAAATTCTGTATTTTTTCGAGTGAAATCAAGAAAGTTATTGTCGTTTGTATTTAGCCGAGCGAATTACCCGAAATGTGGATTACAATTATGAACCGGTAGAAGGGTGTAAAATTGGAAGTCTAATGTTTCATTCCCGAATTTTGCGTGGAAATATTTCTCCTATATCGCGAGATCAATCGTCTCAAAATCAAATCTTGGGTAAAAAAATACGTTAGTGGCAAGTTATTCACGACCCTCATTTGCTTTGAAAATGTGTTAACGAGTGATCTTCGCTCGCAGTTCTGACAATAACTTTTGAACGGTAAGGAATTCTAAGACGCGGCATGAATGTTTTAGAAAGTACACAATCGGAGCTTGAATTTGACCCCAAATTCTGTATTTTTTCGAGTGAAATCAAGAAAGTTATTGTCGTTTGTATTTAGCCGAGCGAATTACCCGAAATGTGGATTACAATTATGAACCGGTAGAAGGGTGTAAAATTGGAAGTCTAATGTTTCATTCCCGAATTTTGCGTGGAAATATTTTTCCTATATCGCGAGATCAATCGTCTCAAAATCAAATCTTGGGTAAAAAAATACGTTAGTGGCAAGTTATTCACGACCCTTATTTGCTTTGAAAATGTGTTAACGAGTGATCTTCGCTCGCAGTTCTGACAATAACTTTTGAACGGTAAGGAATTCTAAGACGCGGTATAAATGTTTTAGAAAGTACACAATCGGAGCTTGAATTTGACCTCAAATTCTGTATTTTTTCGAGTAAAATCAAGAAAGTTATTGTCGTTTGTATTTAGCCGAGCGAATTACCCGAAATGTGGATTACAATTATGAACCGGTAGAAGGGTGTAAAATTGGAAGTCTAATGTTTCATTCCCGAATTTTGCGTGGAAATATTTTTCCTATATCGCGACATCAATCGTCTCAAAATCAAATCTTGGGTAAAAAAATACGTTAGTGGCAAGTTATTCACGACCCTTATTTGCTTTGAAAATGTGTTAACGAGTGATCTTCGCTCGCAGTTCTGACAATAACTTTTGAACGGTAAGGAATTCTAAGAGGCGGCATGAATGTTTTAGAAAGTACACAATCGGAGCTTGAATTTGACCACAAATTCTGTATTTTTTCGAGTGAAATCAAGAAAGTTATTGTCGTTTGTATTTGGCTGAGCGAATTACCCGAAATGTGGATTACAATTACGTGCCGGTAGAAGGGTGTAAAATTGGAAGTCTAATGTTTCATTCACGAATTTTGCGTGGAAATATTTTTCCTATATCGCGAGATCAATCGTCTCAAAATCATATTTTGGGTAAAAAAATACGTTAGTGGCAAGTTATTCACCAGCGTTATTCGCTTTGATAATGTGTGAAAAAGTTATCTTTGCTCACCGTTCCGACAATAACTTTTGAACGGCAAGGAATTCTAATTCGCGGCCTGAATGTTTTAAAATGTACACAATCGGAGCATGAATTTGGCCACAAATTCTGTATTTTTGCGAGGGAAATCAAGAAAGTTATTGTCATTTGTATTTGGCCGAGCGAATTACCAGAAATGTGGATTACAATTATGAGCCGGTATAAGGGTGTAAAATTGGAAGTCTAATGTTTCATTCACGAATTTTGCGTGGAAATATTTTTCCTATATCGCGAGATCAATCGTCTCAAAATCATATTTTGGGTAAAAAAATACGTTAGTGGCAAGTTATTCACGAGCGTTATTCGCTTTGATAATGTGTTAAAAAGTGATCTTTGCTCACCGTTCCAACAATAACTTTTGAAGGGCAAGGAATTCTATTTCGCGGCCTGAATGTTTTAAAATGTGCACAATCGGATCATGAATTTGGCCAAAAATTCTGTATTTTTGCGAGGGAAATCAAGAAAGTTATTGTCGTTTGTATTTGGCCGAGCGAATTACCCGAAATGTGGATTACAATTATGAACCGGTAGAAGGGCGTAAAATTGGAAGTCTAATGTTTCATTCCCGAATTTTGCGTGGAAATATTTTTCCTATATCGCGAGATCAATCGTCTCAAAATCAAATCTTGGGTAAAAAAATACGTTAGTGGCAAGTTATTCACGACCCTTGTTTGCTTTGAAAATGTGTTAACGAGTGATCTTCGCTCGCAGTTCTGACAATAACTTTTGCACGGTAAGGAATTCTAAGACGCGGCATGAATGTTTTAGAAAGTACACAATCGGAGCTTGAATTTGACCTCAAATTCTGTATTTTTTCGAGTGAAATCAAGAAAGTTATTGTCGTTTGTATTTAGCCGAGCGAATTACCCGAAATGTGGATTACAATTATGAACCGGTAGAAGGGTGTAAAATTGGAAGTCTAATGTTTCATTCCCGAATTTTGCGTCGAAATATTTTTCCTATATCGCGAGATCAATCGTCTCAAAATCAAATCTTGGGTAAAAAAATACGTTAGTGGCAAGTTATTCACGACCCTTGTTTGCTTTGAAAATGTGTTAACGAGTGATCTTCGCTCGCAGTTCTGACAATAACTTTTGAACGGTAAGGAATTCTAAGACGCGGCATGAATGTTTTAGAAAGTACACAATCGGAGCTTGAATTTGACCTCAAATTCTGTATTTTTTCGAGTGAAATCAAGAAAGCTATTGTCGTTTGTATTTAGCCGAGCGAATTACCCGAAATGTGGATTACAATTATGAACCGGTAGAAGGGTGTAAAATTGGAAGTCTAATGTTTCATTCCCGAATTTTGCGTGGAAATATTTTTCCTATATCGCGAGATCAATCGTCTCAAAATCAAATCTTGGGTAAAAAAATACGTTAGTGGCAAGTTATTCACGACCCTTGTTTGCTTTGAAAATGTGTTAACGAGTGATCTTCGCTCGCAGTTCTGACAATAACTTTTGAACGGTAAGGAATTCTAAGACGCGGCATGAATGTTTTAGAAAGTACACAATCGGAGCTTGAATTTGACCTCAAATTCTGTATTTTTTCGAGTGAAATCAAGAAAGTTATTGTCGTTTGTATTTAGCCGAGCGAATTACCCGAAATGTGGATTACAATTATGAACCGTTAGAAGGGTGTAAAATTGGAAGTCTAATGTTTCATTCCCGAATTTTGCGTGGAAATATTTTTCCTATATCGCGAGATCAATCGTCTCAAAATCAAATCTTGGGTAAAAAAATACGTTAGTGGCAAGTTATTCACGACCCTTATTTGCTTTGAAAATGTGTTAACGAGTGATCTTCGGTCGCAGTTCTGACATTAACTTTTGAACGGTAAGGAATTCTAAGACGCGGCATGAATGTTTTAGAAAGTACACAATCGGAGCTTGAATTTGACCACAAATTCTGTATTTTTTCGAGTGAAATCAAGAAAGTTATTGTCGTTTGTATTTGGCCGAGCGAATTACCCGAAATGTGGATTACAATTATGTGCCGGTAGAAGGGTGTAAAATTGGAAGTCTAATGTTTCATTCACGAATTTTGCGTGGAAATATTTTTCCTATATCGCGAGATCAATCGTCTCAAAATCATATTTTGTTTAAAAAAATACGTTAGTGGCAAGTTATTCACGAGCGTTATTCGCTTTGATAATGTGTTAAAAAGTGATCTTTGCTCCCCGTTCCGACAATAACTTTTGAACGGCAAGGAATTCTAATTCGCGGCCTGAATGTTTTAAAATGTACACAATCGGAGCATGAATTTGGCCACAAATTCTGTATTTTTGCGAGGGAAATCAAGAAAGTTATTGTCATTTGTATTTGGCCGAGCGAATTACCAGAAATGTGGATTACAATTATGAGCCGGTATAAGGGTGTAAAATTGGAAGTCTGATGTTTCATTCACGAATTTTGCGTGGAAATATTTTTCCTATATCGCGAGATCAATCATCTCAAAATCAAAATTTGGGTAAAAAAATATATTAGTCGCAAGTTATTCACGAGCCTTATTCGCTTTGAAAATGTGTTAAAAAGTGATCTTTGCTCACCGTTCCGACAATAACTTTTGAACGGTAAGGAATTTTATGATGCGGCCTAAATGTTTTAAAAAGTACACAATCGTTGCTTGAATTTGCCCACAAATTCTGTATTTTTTCGAGGGATATCAAGAAAGTTATTGTCGTTTGTATTTGGCTGGGCGAGTTCCCAAAAATGTGGACTACAATTATGATCCGATAGAAGGGCGTAAAATTAGAAGTCTAATGTTTCGTTCACGAATTTTGCTTGGAAATATTTTCCTATATCGCGAGGTCAATCATCTCAAAATCAAATCTTGGGAAAAAAAATACGTTAGTGGCAAGTTATTCACGAGCCTTATTTGCTTTGAAAATGTGTTAACGAGTGATCTTCGCTCGCAGTTCTGACAATAACTTTTGAACGGTAAGGAATTCTAAGACGCGGCATGAATGTTTTAGAAAGTACACAATCGGAGCTTGAATTTGACCTCAAATTCTGTATTTTTCAAGTGAAATCAAGAAAGTTATTGTCGTTTGTATTTGGCCGAGCGAATTACCCGAAATGTGGATTACAATTATGAACCGGTAGAAGGGTGTAAAATTGGAAGTCTAATGTTTCATTCCCGAATTTTGCGTGGAAATATTTTTCCTATATCGCGAGATCAATCGTCTCAAAATCAAATCTTGGGTAAAAAAATACGTTAGTGGCAAGTTATTCACGACCCTTATTTGCTTTGAAAATGTGTTAACGAGTGATCTTCGCTCGCAGTTCCGACAATAACTTTTGAACGGTAAGGAATTCTAAGACGCAGCCTGAATGTTTTAGAAAGTACACAATCGGAGCTTGAATTTGACCACAAATTCTGTATTTTTTCGAGTGAAATCAAGAAAGTTATTGTCGTTTGTATTTGGCCGAGCGAATTACCCGAAATGAGGATTACAATTATGTGCCGGTAGAAGGGTGTAAAATTGGAAGTCTAATGTTTCATTCACGAATTTTGCGGGGAAATATTTTTCCTATATCGCGAGATCAATCGTCTCAAAATCATATTTTGGGTAAAAAAATACGTTAGTGGCAAGTTATTCACGAGCGTTATTCGCTTTGATAATGTGTTAAAAAGTGATCTTTGCTCACCGTTCCGACAATAACTTTTGAACGGCAAGGAATTCTAATTCGCGGCCTGAATGTTTTAAAATGTACACAATCGGAGCATGAATTTGGCCACAAATTCTGTATTTTTGCGAGGGAAATCAAGAAAGTTATTGTCATTTGTATTTGGCCGAGCGAATTACCAGAAATGTGGATTTCAATTATGAGCTGGTATAAGGGTGTAAAATTGGAAGTCTAATGTTTCATTCACGAATTTTGCGTGGAAATATTTTTCCTATATCGCGAGATCAATCGTCTCAAAATCATATTTTGGGTAAAAAAATACGTTAGTGGCAAGTTATTCACGAGCGTTATTCGCTTTGATAATGTGTTAAAAAGTGATCTTTGCTCACCGTTCCGACAATAACTTTTGAAGGGCAAGGAATTCTATTTCGCAGCCTGAATGTTTTAAAATGTACACAATCGGATCATGAATTTGGCCACAAATTCTGTATTTTTACGAGGGAAATCAAGAAAGTTATTGTCGTTTGTATTTTGCTGGGCGAGTTCCCAAAAATGTGGACTACAATTATGATCCGATAGAAGGGCGTAAAATTGGAAGTCTAATGTTTCGTTCACGAATTTTGCTTGGAAATATTTTCCTATATCGCGAGGTCAATCATCTCAAAATCAAATCTTGGGTAAAAAAATACGTTAGTGGCAAGTTATTCACGAGCCTTATTTGCTTTGAAAATGTGTTAACGAGTGATCTTCGCTCGCAGTTCTGACAATAACCTTTGAACGGTAAGGAATTCTAAGACGCGGCATGAATGTTTTAGAAAGTACACAATCGGAGCTTGAATTTGACCACAAATTCTGTATTTTTTCGAGTGAAATCAAGAAAGTTATTGTCGTTTGTATTTGGCCGAGCGAATTACCCGAAATGAGGATTACAATTATGTGCCGGTAGAAGGGTGTAAAATTGGAAGTCTAATGTTTCATTCACGAATTTTGCGTGGAAATATTTTTCCTATATCGCGAGATCAATCGTCTCAAAATCATATTTTGGGTAAAAAAATACGTTAGTGGCAAGTTATTCACGAGCGTTATTCGCTTTGATAATGTGTTAAAAAGTGATCTTTGCTCACCGTTCCGACAATAACTTTTGAACGGCAAGGAATTCTAATTCGCGGCCTGAATGTTTTAAAATGTACACAATCGGAGCATGAATTTGGCCACAAATTCTGTATTTTTGCGAGGGAAATCAAGAAAGTTATTGTCATTTGTATTTGGCCGAGCGAATTACCAGAAATGTGGATTACAATTATGAGCCGGTATAAGGGTGTAAAATTGGAAGTCTAATGTTTCATTCACGAATTTTGCGTGGAAATATTTTTCCTATATCGCGAGATCAATCGTCTCAAAATCATATTTTGGGTAAAAAAATACGTTAGTGGCAAGTTATTCACGAGCGTTATTCGCTTTGATAATGTGTTAAAAAGTGATCTTTGCTCACCGTTCCAACAATAACTTTTGAAGGGCAAGGAATTCTATTTCGCGGCCTGAATGTTTTAAAATGTACACAATCGGATCATGAATTTGGCCACAAATTCTGTACTTTTGCGTGGGAAATCAAGAAAGTTATTGTCGTTTGTATTTGGCCGAGCGAATTACCCGAAATGTGGATTACAATTATGAACCGGTAGAAGGGCGTAAAATTGGAAGTCTAATGTTTCATTCCCGAATTTTACGTGGAAATATTTTTCCTATATCGCGAGATCAATCGTCTCAAAATCAAATCTTGGGTAAAAAAATACGTTAGTGGCAAGTTATTCACGAGCGTTATTTGCTTTGAAAATGTGTTAACGAGAGATCTTCGCTCGCAGTTCTGACAATAACTTTTGAACGGTAAGGAATTCTAAGACGCGGCATGAATGTTTTAGAAAGTACACAATCGGAGCTTGAATTTGACCTCAAATTCTGTATTTTTTCGAGTGAAATCAAGAAAGTTATTGTCGGTTGTATTTGGCCATGCGAATTACCCGAAATGTGGATTACAATTATGAACCGGTAGAAGGGTGTAAAATTGGAAGTCTAACGTTTCTTTCCCGAATTTTGCGTGGAAATATTTTTCCTATATCGGGAGATCAATCGTCTCAAAATCAAATCTTGGGTAAAAAAATACGTTAGTGGCAAGTTATTCACGACCCTTATTTGCTTTGAAAATGTGTTAACGAGTGATCTTCGCTCGCAGTTCCGACAATAACTTTTGAACGGTAAGGAATTCTAAGACGCGGCCTGAATGTTTTAGAAAGTACACAATCGGAGCTTGAATTTGACCACAAATTCTGTATTTTTTCGAGTGAAATCAAGAAAGTCATTGTCGTTTGTATTTGGCCGAGCAAATTACCCGAAATGTGGATTACAATTATGTGCCGGTAGAAGGGTGTAAAATTGGAAGTCTAATGTTTCATTCACGAATTTTGCGTGGAAATATTTTTCCTATATCGCGAGATCAATCGTCTCAAAATCATATTTTGGGTAAAAAAATACGTTAGTGGCAAGTTATTCACGAGCGTTATTCGCTTTGATAATGTGTTAAAAAGTGATCTTTGCTCACCGTTCCGACAATAACTTTTGAACGGCAAGGAATTCTAATTCGCGGCCTGAATGTTTTAAAATGTACACAATCGGAGCATGAATTTGGCCACAAATTCTGTATTTTTGCGAGGGAAATCAAGAAAGTTATTGTCATTTGAATTTGGCCGAGCGAATTACCAGAAATGTGGATTACAATTATGAGCCGGTATAAGGGTGTAAAATTGGAAGTCTAATGTTTCATTCACGAATTTTGCGTGGAAATATTTTTCCTATATCGCGAGATCAATCGTCTCAAAATCATATTTTGGGTAAAAAAATACGTTAGTGGCAAGTTATTCACGAGCGTTATTCGCTTTGATAATGTGTTAAAAAGTGATCTTTGCTCACCGTTCCAACAATAACTTTTGAAGGGCAAGGAATTCTATTTCGCGGCCTGAATGTTTTAAAATGTACACAATCGGATCATGAATTTGGCCACAAATTCTGTATTTTTGCGAGGGAAATCAAGAAAGTTATTGTCGTTTGTATTTGGCCGAGCGAATTACCAGAAATGTGGATTACAATTATGAGCCGGTATAAGGGTGTAAAATTGGAAGTCTAATGTTTCATTCACGAATTTTGCGTGGAAATATTTTTCCTATATCGCGAGATCAATCGTCTCAAAATCATATTTTGGGTAAAAAAATACGTTAGTGGCAAGTTATTCACGAGCGTTATTCGCTTTGATAATGTGTTAAAAAGTGATCTTTGCTCACCGTTCCAACAATAACTTTTGAAGGGCAAGGAATTCTATTTCGCGGCCTGAATGTTTTAAAATGTACACAATCGGATCATGAATTTGGCCACAAATTCTTTATTTTTGCGAGGGAAATCAAGAAACTTATTGTCGTTTGTATTTGGCCGAGCGAATTACCCGAAATGTGGATTACAATTATGAACCGGTAGAAGGGCGTAAAATTGGAAGTCTAATGTTTCATTCCCGAATTTTGCGTGGAAATATTTTTCCTATATCGCGAGATCAATCGTCTCAAAATCAAATCTTGGGTAAAAAAATACGTTAGTGGCAAGTTATTCACGACCCTTATTTGCTTTGAAAATGTGTTAACGAGTGATCTTCGCTCGCAGTTCTGATAATAACTTTTGAACGGTAAGGAATTCTAAGACGCGGCATGAATGTTTTCGAAAGTACACAATCGGAGCTTGAATTTGACCTCAAATTCTGTATTTTTTCGAGTGAAATCAAGAAAGTTATTGTCGTTTGTATTTAGCTGAGCGAATTACCCGAAATGTGGATTACAATTATGAACCGGTAGAAGGGTGTAAAATTGGAAGTCTAATGTTTCATTCCCGAATTTTGCGTGGAAATATTTTTCCTATATCGCGAGATCAATCGTCTCAAAATCAAATCTTGGGTAAAAAAATACGTTAGTGGCAAGTTATTCACGACCCTTATTTTCTTTGAAAATGTGTTAACGAGTGATCTTCGCTCGCAGTTCCGACAATAACTTTTGAACGGTAAGGAATTCTAAGACGCGGCCTGAATGTTTTAGAAAGTACACAATCGGAGCTTGAATTTGACCACAAATTCTGTATTTTTTCGAGTGAAATCAAGAAAGTTATTGTCGTTTGTATTTGGCCGAGCGAATTACCCGAAATGTGGATTACAATTATGAGCCGGTAGAAGGGTGTAAAATTGGAAGTCTAATGTTTCATTCACGAATTTTGCGTGGAAATATTTTTCCTATATCGCGAGATCAATCGTCTCAAAATCATATTTTGGGTAAAAAAATACGTTAGTGGCAAGTTATTCACGAGCGTTATTCGCTTTGATAATGTGTTAAAAAGTGATCTTTGCTCACCGTTCCGACAATAACTTTTGAACGGCAAGGAATTCTAATTCGCGGCCTGAATGTTTTAAAATGTACACAATCGGAGCAAGAATTCGGCCACAAATTCTGTATTTTTGCGAGGGAAATCAAGAAAGTTATTGTCATTTGTATTTGGCCGAGCGAATTACCAGAAATGTGGAGTACAATTATGAGCCGGTATAAGGGTGTAAAATTGGAAGTCTAATGTTTCATTCACGAATTTTGAGTGGAAATATTTTTCCTATATCGCGAGATCAATCTTCTCAAAATCATATTTTGGGTAAAAAAATACGTTAGTGGTAAGTTATTCACGAGCGTTATTCGCTTTGATAATGTGTTAAAAAGTGATCTTTGCCCACCGTTCCAACAATAACTTTTGAAGGGCAAGGAATTCTATTTCGCGGCCTGAATGTTTTAAAATGTATACAATCGGATCATGAATTTGGCCACAAATTCTGTATTTTTGCGAGGGAAATCAAGAAAGTTATTGTCGTTTGTATTTGGCCGAGCGAATTACCAGAAATGTGGATTACAATTATGAGCCGGTATAAGGGTGTAAAATTGGAAGTCTAATGTTTCATTCACGAATTTTGCGTGGAAATATTTTTCCTATATCGCGAGATCAATCGTCTCAAAATCATATTTTGGGTAAAAAAATACGTTAGTGGCAAGTTATTCACGAGCGTTATTCGCTTTGATAATGTGTTAAAAAGTGATCTTTGCTCACCGTTCCAACAATAACTTTTGAACGGCAAGGAATTCTATTTCGCGGCCTGAATGTTTTAAAATGTACACAATCTGATCATGAATTTGGCCACAAATTCTTTATTTTTGCGAGGGAAATCAAGAAAGTTATTGTCGTTTGAATTTGGCCGAGCGAATTACCAGAAATGTGGATTACAATTATGAGCCGGTAGAAGGGCGTAAAATTGGAAGTCTAATGTTTCATTCCCGAATTTTGCGTGGAAATATTTTTCCTATATCGCGAGATCAATCGTCTCAAAATCAAATCTTGGGTAAAAAAATACGTTAGTGGCAAGTTATTCACGACCCTTATTTGCTTTGAAAATGTGTTAACGAGTGATCTTCGCTCGCAGTTCTGACAATAACTTTTGAACGGTGAGGAATTCTAAGACGCGGCATGAGTGTTTTAGAAAGTACACAATCGGAGCTTGAATTTGACCTCAAATTCTGTATTTTTTCGAGTGAAATCAAGAAAGTTATTGTCGTTTGTATTTAGCTGAGCGAATTACCCGAAATGTGGATTACAATTATGAACCGGTAGAAGGGTGTAAAATTGGAAGTCTAATGTTTCATTCCCGAATTTTGCGTGGAAATATTTTTCCTATATCGCGAGATCAATCGTCTCAAAATCAAATCTTGGGTAAAAAAATACGTTAGTGGCAAGTTATTCACGACCCTTATTTGCTTTGAAAATGTGTTAACGAGTGATCTTCGCTCGCAGTTCCGACAATAACTTTTGAACGGTAAGGAATTCTAAGACGCGGCCTGAATGTTTTAGAAAGTACACAATCGGAGCTTGAATTTGACCACAAATTCTGTATTTTTTCGAGTGAAATCAAGAAAGTTATTGTCGTTTGTATTTGGCCGAGCGAATTACCCGAAATGAGGATTACAATTATGTGCCGGTAGAAGGGTGTAAAATTGGAAGTCTAATGTTTCTTTCACGAATTTTGCGTGGAAATATTTTTCCTATATCGCGAGATCAATCGTCTCAAAATCATATTTTGGGTAAAAAAATACGTTAGTGGCAAGTTATTCACGAGCGTTATTCGCTTTGATAATGTGTTAAAAAGTGATCTTTGCTCACCGTTCCGACAATAACTTTTGTACGGCAAGGAATTCTAATTCGCGGCCTGAATGTTTTAAAATGTACACAATCGGAGCATGAATTTGGCCACAAATTCTGTATTTTTGCGAGGGAAATCAAGAAAGTTATTGTCATTTGTATTTAGCCGAGCGAATTACCAGAAATGTGGATTACAATTATGAGCCGGTCTAAGGGTGTAAAATTGGAAGTCTAATGTTTCATTCACGAATTTTGCGTGGAAATATTTTTCCTATATCGCGAGATCAATCGTCTCAAAATCATATTTGTGGTAAAAAAAGACGTTAGTGGCAAGTTATTCACGAGCGTTATTCGCTTTGATAATGTGTTAAAAAGTGATCTTTGCTCACCGTTCCAACAATAACTTTTGAAGGGCAAGGAATTCTATTTCGCGGCCTGAATGTTTTAAAATGTACACAATCGGATCATGAATTTGGCCACAATTTCTGTATTTTTGCGAGGGAAATCAAGAAAGTTATTGTCGTTTGTATTTGGCCGAGCGAATTACCCGAAATGTGGATTACAATTATGAACCGGTAGAAGGGCGTAAAATTGGAAGTCTAATGTTTCATTCCCGAATTTTACGTGGAAATATTTTTCCTATATCGCGAGATCAATCGTCTCAAAATCAAATCTTGGGTAAAAAAATACGTTAGTGGCAAGTTATTCACGACCCTTATTTGCTTTGAAAATGTGTTAACGAGTGATCTTCGCTCGCAGTTCTGACAATAACTTTTGAACGGTAAGGAATTCTAAGACGCGGCATGAATGTTTTAGAAAGTACACAATCGGAGCTTGAATTTGACCTCAAATTCTGTATTTTTTCGAGTGAAATCAAGAAAGTTATTGTCGTTTGTATTTAGCCGAGCGAATTACCCGAAATGTGGATTACAATTATGAACCGGTAGAAGGGTGTAAAATTGGAAGTCTAATGTTTCATTCCCGAATTTTGCGTGGAAATATTTTTCCTATATCGCGAGATCAATCGTCTCAAAATCAAATCTTGGGTAAAAAAATACGTTAGTGGCAAGTTATTCACGACCCTTATTTGCTTTGAAAATGTGTTAACGAGTGATCTTCGCTCGCAGTTCTGACAAAAACTTTTGAACGGTAAGGAATTCTAAGACGCGGCATGGATGTTTCAGAAAGTACACAATCGGAGCTTGAATTTGACCACAAATTCTGTATTTTTTCGAGTGAAATCAAGAAAGTTATTGTCGTTTGTATTTGGCCGAGCGAATTACCCGAAATGTGGATTACAATTATGTGCCGGTAGAAGGGTGTAAAATTGGAAGTCTAATGTTTCATTCACGAATTTTGCGTGGAAATATTTTCCTATATCGCGAGATCAATCGTCTCAAAATCATATTTTGGGTAAAAAAATACGTTAGTGGCAAGTTATTCACGAGCGTTATTCACTTTGATAATGTGTTAAAAAGTGATCTTTGCTCCCCGTTCCGACAATAACTTTTGAACGGCAAGGAATTCTAATTCGCGGCCTGAATGTTTTAAAATGTACACAATCGGAGCATGAATTTGGCCACAAATTCTGTATTTTTGCGAGGGAAATCAAGAAAGTTATTGTCCTTTGTATTTGGCCGAGCGAATTACCAGAAAAGTGGATTACAATTATGAGCCGGTATAAGGGTGTAAAATTGGAAGTCTGATGTTTCATTCACGAATTTTGCGTGGAAATATTTTTCCTATATCGCGAGATCAATCATCTCAAAATCAAAATTTGGGTAAAAAAATATATTAGTCGCAAGTTATTCACGAGCCTTATTCGCTTTGAAAATGTGTTAAAAAGTGATCTTTGCTCACCGTTCCGACAATAACTTTTGAACGGTAAGGAATTTTATGACGCGGCCTAAATGTTTTAAAAAGTACACAATCGTTGCTTGAATTTGCCCACAACTTCTGTATTTTTTCGAGGGATATCAAGAAAGTTATTGTCGTTTGTATTTGGCTGGGCGAGTTCCCAAAAATGTGGACTACAATTATGATCCGATAGAAGGGCGTAAAATTGGAAGTCTAATGTTTCGTTCACGAATTTTGCTTGGAAATATTTTTCCTATATCGCGAGGTCAATCATCTCAAAATCAAATCTTGGGTAAAAAAATACGTTAGTGCCAAGTTATTCACGAGCCTTATTTGCTTTGAAAATGTGTTAACGAGTGATCTTCGCTCGCAGTTCTGACAATAACTTTTGAACGGTAAGGAATTCTAATTCGCGGCCTGAATGTTTTAAAATGTACACAATCGGAGCATGAATTTGGCCACAAATTCTGTATTTTTGCGAGGGAAATCAAGAAAGTTATTGTCCTTTGTATTTGGCCGAGCGAATTACCAGAAAAGTGGATTACAATTATGAGCCGGTATAAGGGTGTAAAATTGGAAGTCTAATGTTTCATTCACGAATTTTGCGTGGAAATATTTTTCCTATATCGCGAGATCAATCGTCTCAAAATCATATTTTGGGTAAAAAAATACGTTAGTGGCAAGTTATTCACGAGCGTTATTCGCTTTGATAATGTGTTAAAAAGTGATCTTTGCTCACCGTTCCAACAATAACTTTTGAAGGGCAAGGAATTCTATTTCGCGGCCTGAATGTTTTAAAATGTACACAATCGGAGCATGAATTTGGCCACAAATTCTGTATTTATGCGAGGGAAATCAAGAAAGTTATTGTCATTTGTATTTGGCCGAGCGAATTACCAGAAATGTGAATTACAATTATGAGCCGGTATAAGGGTGTAAAATTGGAAGTCTAATGTTTCATTCCCGAATTTTGCGTGGAAATATTTTTCCTATATCGCGAGATCAATCGTCTCAAAATCAAATCTTGGGTAAAAAAATACGTTAGTGGCAAGTTATTCACGACCCTTATTTGCTTTGAAAATGTGTTAACGAGTGAGCTTCGCTCGCAGTTCCAACAATAACTTTTGAACGGTAAGGAATTCTAAGAAGCGGCCTGAATGTTTTAGAAAGTACACAATCGGAGCTTGAATTTGACCACAAATTCTGTATTTTTTCGAGTGAAATGAAGAAAGTTATTGTCGTTTGTATTTGGCCGAGCGAATTACCCGAAATGAGGATTACAATTATGTGCCGGTAGAAGGGTGTAAAATTGGAAGTCTAATGTTTCATTCACGAATTTTGCGTGGAAATATTTTTCCTATATCGCGAGATCAATCGTCTCAAAATCATATTTTGGGTAAAAAAATACGTTAGTGGCAAGTTACTCACGAGCGTTATTCGCTTTGATAATGTGTTAAAAAGTGATCTTTGCTCACCGTTCCGACAATAACTTTTGAACGGCAAGGAATTCTAATTCGCGGCCTGAATGTTTTAAAATGTACACAATCGGAGCATGAATTCGGCCACAAATTCTGTATTTTTGCGAGGGAAATCAAGAAAGTTATTGTCATTTGTATTTGGCCGAGCGAATTACCAGAAATGTGGAGTACAATTATGAGCCGGTATAAGGGTGTAAAATTGGAAGTCTAATGTTTCATTCACGAATTTTGCGTGGAAATATTTTTCCTATATCGCGAGATCAATCGTCTCAAAATCATATTTTGGGTAAAAAAATACGTTAGTGGCAAGTTATTCACGAGCGTTATTCGCTTTGATAATGTGTTAAAAAGTGATCTTTGCTCACCGTTCAACCAATAACTTTTGAAGGGCAAGGAATTCTATTTCGCGGCCTGAATGTTTTAAAATGTATACAATCGGATCATGAATTTGGCCACAAATTCTGTATTTTTGCGAGGAAAATCAAGAAAGTTATTGTCGTTTGTATTTGGCCGAGCGAATTACCAGAAATGTGGATTACAATTATGAGCCGGTATAAAGGTGTAAAATTGGAAGTCTGATGTTTCATTCACGAATTTTGCGTGGAAATATTTTTCCTATATCGCGAAATCAATCGTCTCAAAATCATATTTTGGGTAAAAAAATACGTTAGTGGCAAGTTATTCACGAGCGTTATTCGCTTTGATAATGTGTTAAAAAGTGATCTTTGCTCACCGTTCCAACAATAACTTTTGAAGGGCAAGGAATTCTATTTCGCGGCCTGAATGTTTTAAAATGTACACAATCGGATCATGAATTTGGCCACAAATTCTGTATTTTTGCGAGGGAAATCAAGAAAGTTATTGTCGTTTGTATTTGGCCGAGCGAATTACCAGAAATGTGGATTACAATTATGAACCGGTAGAAGGGCGTAAAATTGGAAGTCTAATGTTTCTTTCCCGAATTTTGCGTGGAAATATTTTTCCTATATCGCGAGATCAATCGTCTCAAAATCAAATCTTGGGTAAAAAAATACGTCTGTGGCAAGTTATTCACGACCCTTATTTGCTTTGAAAATGTGTTAACGAGTGATCTTCGCTCGCAGTTCTGACAATAACTTTTGAACGGTAAGGAATTCTAAGACGCGGCATGAATGTTTTAGAAAGTACACAATCGGAGCTTGAATTTGACCACAAATTCTGCATTTTTTCGAGTGAAATCAAGAAAGTTATTGTCGTTTGTATTTGGCCGAGCGAATTACCCGAAATGTGGATTACAATTATGTGCCGGTAGAAGGGTGTAAAATTGGAAGTCTAATGTTTCATTCACGAATTTTGCGTGGAAATATTTTTCCTATATCGCGAGATCAATCGTCTCAAAATCATATTTTGGGTAAAAAAATACGTTAGTGGCAAGTTATTCACGAGCGTTATTCGCTTTGATAATGTGTTAAAAAGTGATCTTTGCTCCCCGTTCCGACAATAACTTTTGAACGGCAAGGAATTCTAATTCGCGGCCTGAATGTTTTAAAATGTACACAATCGGAGCATGAATTTGGCCACAAATTCTGTATTTTTGCGAGGGAAATCAAGAAAGTTATTGTCATTTGTATTTGGCCGAGCGAATTACCAGAAATGTGGATTACAATTATGAGCCGGTATAAGGGTGTAAAATTGGAGGTTTGATGTTTCATTCACGAATTTTGCGTGGAAATATTTTTCCTATATCGCGAGATCAATCATCTCAAAATCAAAATTTGGGTAAAAAAATATATTAGTCGCAAGTTATTCACGAGCCTTATTCGCTTTGAAAATGTGTTAAAAAGTGATCTTTGCTCACCGTTCCGACAATAACTTTTGAACGGTAAGGAATTTTATGACGCGGCCTAAATGTTTTAAAAAGCACACAATCGTTGCTTGAATTTGCCCACAAATTCTGTATTTTTTCGTGGGATATCAAGAAAGTTATTGTCGTTTGTATTTGGCTGGGCGAGTTCCCAAAAATGTGGACTACAATTATGATCCGATAGAAGGGCGTAAAATTGGAAGTCTAATGTTTCGTTCACGAATTTTGCTTGGAAATATTTTTCCTATATCGCGAGGTCAATCATCTCAAAATCAAATCTTGGGTAAAAAAATACGTTAGTGGCAAGTTATTCACGAGCCTTATTTGCTTTGAAAATGTGTTAACGAGAGATCTTCGCTCGCAGTTCTGACAATAACTTTTGAACGGTAAGGAATTCTAAGACGCGGCATGAATGTTTTAGAAAGTACACAATCGGAGCTTGAATTTGACCACAAATTCTGTATTTTTTCGAGTGAAATCAAGAAAGTTATTGTCGTTTGTATTTGGCCGAGCGAATTACCCGAAATGTGGATTACAATTATGAGCCGGTAGAAGGGTGTAAAATTGGAAGTCTAATGTTTCATTCACGAATTTTGCGTGGAAATATTTTTCCTATATCGCGAGATCAATCGTCTCAAAATCATATTTTGGGTAAAAAAATACGTTAGTGGCAAGTTATTCACGAGCGTTATTCGCTTTGATAATGTGTTAAAAAGTGATCTTTGCTCACCGTTCCGACAATAACTTTTGAACGGCAAGGAATTCTAATTCGCGGCCTGAATGTTTTAAAATGTACACAATCGGAGCAAGAATTCGGCCACAAATTCTGTATTTTTGCGAGGGAAATCAAGAAAGTTATTGTCATTTGTATTTGGCCGAGCGAATTACCAGAAATGTGGAGTACAATTATGAGCCGGTATAAGGGTGTAAAATTGGAAGTCTAATGTTTCATTCACGAATTTTGAGTGGAAATATTTTTCCTATATCGCGAGATCAATCGTCTCAAAATCATATTTTGGGTAAAAAAATACGTTAGTGGTAAGTTATTCACGAGCGTTATTCGCTTTGATAATGTGTTAAAAAGTGATCTTTGCCCACCGTTCCAACAATAACTTTTGAAGGGCAAGGAATTCTATTTCGCGGCCTGAATGTTTTAAAATGTATACAATCGGATGATGAATTTGGCCACAAATTCTGTATTTTTGCGAGGGAAATCAAGAAAGTTATTGTCGTTTGTATTTGGCCGAGCGAATTACCAGAAATGTGGATTACAATTATGAGCCGGTATAAGGGTGTAAAATTGGAAGTCTAATGTTTCATTCACGAATTTTGCGTGGAAATATTTTTCCTATATCGCGAGATCAATCGTCTCAAAATCATATTTTGGGTAAAAAAATACGTTAGTGGCAAGTTATTCACGAGCGTTATTCGCTTTGATAATGTGTTAAAAAGTGATCTTTGCTCACCGTTCCAACAATAACTTTTGAACGGCAAGGAATTCTATTTCGCGGCCTGAATGTTTTAAAATGTACACAATCTGATCATGAATTTGGCCACAAATTCTTTATTTTTGCGAGGGAAATCAAGAAAGTTATTGTCGTTTGAATTTGGCCGAGCGAATTACCAGAAATGTGGATTACAATTATGAGCCGGTAGAAGGGCGTAAAATTGGAAGTCTAATGTTTCATTCCCGAATTTTGCGTGGAAATATTTTTCCTATATCGCGAGATCAATCGTCTCAAAATCAAATCTTGGGTAAAAAAATACGTTAGTGGCAAGTTATTCACGACCCTTATTTGCTTTGAAAATGTGTTAACGAGTGATCTTCGCTCGCAGTTCTGACAATAACTTTTGAACGGTGAGGAATTCTAAGACGCGGCATGAATGTTTTAGAAAGTACACAATCGGAGCTTGAATTTGACCTCAAATTCTGTATTTTTTCGAGTGAAATCAAGAAAGTTATTGTCGTTTGTATTTAGCTGAGCGAATTACCCGAAATGTGGATTACAATTATGAACCGGTAGAAGGGTGTAAAATTGGAAGTCTAATGTTTCATTCCCGAATTTTGCGTGGAAATATTTTTCCTATATCGCGAGATCAATCGTCTCAAAATCAAATCTTGGGTAAAAAAATACGTTAGTGGCAAGTTATTCACGACCCTTATTTGCTTTGAAAATGTGTTAACGAGTGATCTTCGCTCGCAGTTCCGACAATAACTTTTGAACGGTAAGGAATTCTAAGACGCGGCCTGAATGTTTTAGAAAGTACACAATCGGAGCTTGAATTTGACCACAAATTCTGTATTTTTTCGAGTGAAATCAAGAAAGTTATTGTCGTTTGTATTTGGCCGAGCGAATTACCCGAAATGAGGATTACAATTATGTGCCGGTAGAAGGGTGTAAAATTGGAAGTCTAATGTTTCTTTCACGAATTTTGCGTGGAAATATTTTTCCTATATCGCGAGATCAATCGTCTCAAAATCATATTTTGGGTAAAAAAATACGTTAGTGGCAAGTTATTCACGAGCGTTATTCGCTTTGATAATGTGTTAAAAAGTGATCTTTGCTCACCGTTCCGACAATAACTTTTGTACGGCAAGGAATTCTAATTCGCGGCCTGAATGTTTTAAAATGTACACAATCGGAGCATGAATTTGGCCAAAAATTCTGTATTTTTGCGAGGGAAATCAAGAAAGTTATTGTCATTTGTATTTAGCCGAGCGAATTACCAGAAATGTGGATTACAATTATGAGCCGGTCTAAGGGTGTAAAATTGGAAGTCTAATGTTTCATTCACGAATTTTGCGTGGAAATATTTTTCCTATATCGCGAGATCAATCGTCTCAAAATCATATTTGTGGTAAAAAAAGACGTTAGTGGCAAGTTATTCACGAGCGTTATTCGCTTTGATAATGTGTTAAAAAGTGATCTTTGCTCACCGTTCCAACAATAACTTTTGAAGGGCAAGGAATTCTATTTCGCGGCCTGAATGTTTTAAAATGTACACAATCGGATCATGAATTTGGCCACAATTTCTGTATTTTTGCGAGGGAAATCAAGAAAGTTATTGTCGTTTGTATTTGGCCGAGCGAATTACCCGAAATGTGGATTACAATTATGAACCGGTAGAAGGGCGTAAAATTGGAAGTCTAATGTTTCATTCCCGAATTTTACGTGGAAATATTTTTCCTATATCGCGAGATCAATCGTCTCAAAATCAAATCTTGGGTAAAAAAATACGTTAGTGGCAAGTTATTCACGACCCTTATTTGCTTTGAAAATGTGTTAACGAGTGATCTTCGCTCGCAGTTCTGACAATAACTTTTGAACGGTAAGGAATTCTAAGACGCGGCATGAATGTTTTAGAAAGTACACAATCGGAGCTTGAATTTGACCTCAAATTCTGTATTTTTTCGAGTGAAATCAAGAAAGTTATTGTCGTTTGTATTTAGCCGAGCGAATTACCCGAAATGTGGATTACAATTATGAACCGGTAGAAGGGTGTAAAATTGGAAGTCTAATGTTTCATTCCCGAATTTTGCGTGGAAATATTTTTCCTATATCGCGAGATCAATCGTCTCAAAATCAAATCTTGGGTAAAAAAATACGTTAGTGGCAAGTTATTCACGACCCTTATTTGCTTTGAAAATGTGTTAACGAGTGATCTTCGCTCGCAGTTCTGACAAAAACTTTTGAACGGTAAGGAATTCTAAGACGCGGCATGGATGTTTCAGAAAGTACACAATCGGAGCTTGAATTTGACCACAAATTCTGTATTTTTTCGAGTGAAATCAAGAAAGTTATTGTCGTTTGTATTTGGCCGAGCGAATTACCCGAAATGTGGATTACAATTATGTGCCGGTAGAAGGGTGTAAAATTGGAAGTCTAATGTTTCATTCACGAATTTTGCGTGGAAATATTTTCCTATATCGCGAGATCAATCGTCTCAAAATCATATTTTGGGTAAAAAAATACGTTAGTGGCAAGTTATTCACGAGCGTTATTCACTTTGATAATGTGTTAAAAAGTGATCTTTGCTCCCCGTTCCGACAATAACTTTTGAACGGCAAGGAATTCTAATTCGCGGCCTGAATGTTTTAAAATGTACACAATCGGAGCATGAATTTGGCCACAAATTCTGTATTTTTGCGAGGGAAATCAAGAAAGTTATTGTCCTTTGTATTTGGCCGAGCGAATTACCAGAAAAGTGGATTACAATTATGAGCCGGTATAAGGGTGTAAAATTGGAAGTCTGATGTTTCATTCACGAATTTTGCGTGGAAATATTTTTCCTATATCGCGAGATCAATCATCTCAAAATCAAAATTTGGGTAAAAAAATATATTAGTCGCAAGTTATTCACGAGCCTTATTCGCTTTGAAAATGTGTTAAAAAGTGATCTTTGCTCACCGTTCCGACAATAACTTTTGAACGGTAAGGAATTTTATGACGCGGCCTAAATGTTTTAAAAAGTACACAATCGTTGCTTGAATTTGCCCACAACTTCTGTATTTTTTCGAGGGATATCAAGAAAGTTATTGTCGTTTGTATTTGGCTGGGCGAGTTCCCAAAAATGTGGACTACAATTATGATCCGATAGAAGGGCGTAAAATTGGAAGTCTAATGTTTCGTTCACGAATTTTGCTTGGAAATATTTTTCCTATATCGCGAGGTCAATCATCTCAAAATCAAATCTTGGGTAAAAAAATACGTTAGTGCCAAGTTATTCACGAGCCTTATTTGCTTTGAAAATGTGTTAACGAGTGATCTTCGCTCGCAGTTCTGACAATAACTTTTGAACGGTAAGGAATTCTAATTCGCGGCCTGAATGTTTTAAAATGTACACAATCGGAGCATGAATTTGGCCACAAATTCTGTATTTTTGCGAGGGAAATCAAGAAAGTTATTGTCCTTTGTATTTGGCCGAGCGAATTACCAGAAAAGTGGATTACAATTATGAGCCGGTATAAGGGTGTAAAATTGGAAGTCTAATGTTTCATTCACGAATTTTGCGTGGAAATATTTTTCCTATATCGCGAGATCAATCGTCTCAAAATCATATTTTGGGTAAAAAAATACGTTAGTGGCAAGTTATTCACGAGCGTTATTCGCTTTGATAATGTGTTAAAAAGTGATCTTTGCTCACCGTTCCAACAATAACTTTTGAAGGGCAAGGAATTCTATTTCGCGGCCTGAATGTTTTAAAATGTACACAATCGGAGCATGAATTTGGCCACAAATTCTGTATTTATGCGAGGGAAATCAAGAAAGTTATTGTCATTTGTATTTGGCCGAGCGAATTACCAGAAATGTGGATTACAATTATGAGCCGGTATAAGGGTGTAAAATTGGAAGTCTAATGTTTCATTCCCGAATTTTGCGTGGAAATATTTTTCCTATATCGCGAGATCAATCGTCTCAAAATCAAATCTTGGGTAAAAAAATACGTTAGTGGCAAGTTATTCACGACCCTTATTTGCTTTGAAAATGTGTTAACGAGTGAGCTTCGCTCGCAGTTCCAACAATAACTTTTGAACGGTAAGGAATTCTAAGAAGCGGCCTGAATGTTTTAGAAAGTACACAATCGGAGCTTGAATTTGACCACAAATTCTGTATTTTTTCGAGTGAAATGAAGAAAGTTATTGTCGTTTGTATTTGGCCGAGCGAATTACCCGAAATGAGGATTACAATTATGTGCCGGTAGAAGGGTGTAAAATTGGAAGTCTAATGTTTCATTCACGAATTTTGCGTGGAAATATTTTTCCTATATCGCGAGATCAATCGTCTCAAAATCATATTTTGGGTAAAAAAATACGTTAGTGGCAAGTTACTCACGAGCGTTATTCGCTTTGATAATGTGTTAAAAAGTGATCTTTGCTCACCGTTCCGACAATAACTTTTGAACGGCAAGGAATTCTAATTCGCGGCCTGAATGTTTTAAAATGTACACAATCGGAGCATGAATTCGGCCACAAATTCTGTATTTTTGCGAGGGAAATCAAGAAAGTTATTGTCATTTGTATTTGGCCGAGCGAATTACCAGAAATGTGGAGTACAATTATGAGCCGGTATAAGGGTGTAAAATTGGAAGTCTAATGTTTCATTCACGAATTATGCGTGGAAATATTTTTCCTATATCGCGAGATCAATCGTCTCAAAATCATATTTTGGGTAAAAAAATACGTTAGTGGCAAGTTATTCACGAGCGTTATTCGCTTTGATAATGTGTTAAAAAGTGATCTTTGCTCACCGTTCAACCAATAACTTTTGAAGGGCAAGGAATTCTATTTCGCGGCCTGAATGTTTTAAAATGTATACAATCGGATCATGAATTTGGCCACAAATTCTGTATTTTTGCGAGGGAAATCAAGAAAGTTATTGTCGTTTGTATTTGGCCGAGCGAATTACCAGAAATGTGGATTACAATTATGAGCCGGTATAAAGGTGTAAAATTGGAAGTCTGATGTTTCATTCACGAATTTTGCGTGGAAATATTTTTCCTATATCGCGAAATCAATCGTCTCAAAATCATATTTTGGGTAAAAAAATACGTTAGTGGCAAGTTATTCACGAGCGTTATTCGCTTTGATAATGTGTTAAAAAGTGATCTTTGCTCACCGTTCCAACAATAACTTTTGAAGGGCAAGGAATTCTATTTCGCGGCCTGAATGTTTTAAAATGTACACAATCGGATCATGAATTTGGCCACAAATTCTGTATTTTTGCGAGGGAAATCAAGAAAGTTATTGTCGTTTGTATTTGGCCGAGCGAATTACCAGAAATGTGGATTACAATTATGAACCGGTAGAAGGGCGTAAAATTGGAAGTCTAATGTTTCTTTCCCGAATTTTGCGTGGAAATATTTTTCCTATATCGCGAGATCAATCGTCTCAAAATCAAATCTTGGGTAAAAAAATACGTCTGTGGCAAGTTATTCACGACCCTTATTTGCTTTGAAAATGTGTTAACGAGTGATCTTCGCTCGCAGTTCTGACAATAACTTTTGAACGGTAAGGAATTCTAAGACGCGGCATGAATGTTTTAGAAAGTACACAATCGGAGCTTGAATTTGACCACAAATTCTGCATTTTTTCGAGTGAAATCAAGAAAGTTATTGTCGTTTGTATTTGGCCGAGCGAATTACCCGAAATGTGGATTACAATTATGTGCCGGTAGAAGGGTGTAAAATTGGAAGTCTAATGTTTCATTCACGAATTTTGCGTGGAAATATTTTTCCTATATCGCGAGATCAATCATCTCAAAATCAAAATTTGGGTAAAAAAATATATTAGTCGCAAGTTATTCACGAGCCTTATTCGCTTTGAAAATGTGTTAAAAAGTGATCTTTGCTCACCGTTCCGACAATAACTTTTGAACGGTAAGGAATTTTATGACGCGGCCTAAATGTTTTAAAAAGTACACAATCGTTGCTTGAATTTGCCCACAAATTCTGTATTTTTTCGTGGGATATCAAGAAAGTTATTGTCGTTTGTATTTGGCTGGGCGAGTTCCCAAAAATGTGGACTACAATTATGATCCGATAGAAGGGCGTAAAATTGGAAGTCTAATGTTTCGTTCACGAATTTTGCTTGGAAATATTTTTCCTATATCGCGAGGTCAATCATCTCAAAATCAAATCTTGGGTAAAAAAATACGTTAGTGGCAAGTTATTCACGAGCCTTATTTGCTTTGAAAATGTGTTAACGAGAGATCTTCGCTCGCAGTTCTGACAATAACTTTTGAACGGTAAGGAATTCTAAGACGCGGCATGAATGTTTTAGAAAGTACACAATCGGAGCTTGAATTTGACCTCAAATTCTGTATTTTTTCGAGTGAAATCAAGAAAGTTATTGTCGTTTGTATTTGGCCATGCGAATTACCCGAAATGTGGATTACAATTATGAACCGGTAGAAGGGTGTAAAATTGGAAGTCTAATGTTTCATTCCCGACTTTTGCGCGGAAATATTTTTCCTATATCGCGAGATCAATCGTCTCAAAATCAAATCTTGGGTAAAAAAATACGTTAGTGGCAAGTTATTCACGAGCGTTATTCGCTTTGATAATGTGTTAAAAAGTGATCTTTGCTCACCGTTCCAACAATAACTTTTGAACGGCAAGGAATTCTAATTCGCGGCCTGAATGTTTTAAAATGTACACAATTGGAGCATGAATTTGGCCACAAATTCTGTATTTTTGCGAGGGAAATCAAGAAAGTTATTGTCATTTGAATTTGGCCGAGCGAATTACCAGAAATGTGGATTACAATTATGAGCCGGTATAAGGGTGTAAAATTGGAAGTCTAATGTTTCATTCACGAATTTTGCGTGGAAATATTTTTCCTATATCGCGAGATCAATCGTCTCAAAATCATATTTTGGGTAAAAAAATACGTTAGTGGCAAGTTATTCACGAGCGTTATTCGCTTTGATAATGTGTTAAAAAGTGATCTTTGCTCACCGTTCCAACAATAACTTTTGAACGGCAAGGAATTCTAATTCGCGGCCTGAATGTTTTAAAATGTACACAATCGGAGCAAGAATTCGGCCACAAATTCTGTATTTTTGCGAGGGAAATCAAGAAAGTTATTGTCATTTGTATTTGGCCGAGCGAATTACCAGAAATGTGGAGTACAATTATGAGCCGGTATAAGGGTGTAAAATTGGAAGTCTAATGTTTCATTCACGAATTTTGCGTGGAAATATTTTTCCTATATCGCGAGATCAATCGTCTCAAAATCATATTTTGGGTAAAAAAATACGTTAGTGGCAAGTTATTCACGAGCGTTATTCGCTTTGATAATGTGTTAAAAAGTGATCTTTGCTCACCGTTCCAACAATAACTTTTGAAGGGCAAGGAATTCTATTTCGCGGCCTGAATGTTTTAAAATGTATACAATCGGATCATGAATTTGGCCACAAATTCTGTATTTTTGCGAGGGAAATCAAGAAAGTTATTGTCGTTTGTATTTGGCCGAGCGAATTACCAGAAATGTGGATTACAATTATGAGCCGGTATAAGGGTGTAAAATTGGAAGTCTAATGTTTCATTCACGAATTTTGCGTGGAAATATTTTTCCTATATCGCGAGATCAATCGTCTCAAAATCATATTTTGGGTAAAAAAATACGTTAGTGGCAAGTTATTCACGAGCGTTATTCGCTTTGATAATGTGTTAAAAAGTGATCTTTGCTCACCGTTCCAACAATAACTTTTGAAGGGCAAGGAATTCTATTTCGCGGCCTGAATGTTTTAAAATGTACACAATCTGATCATGAATTTGGCCACAAATTCTTTATTTTTGCGAGGGAAATCAAGAAAGTTATTGTCGTTTGTATTTGGCCGAGCGAATTACCCGAAATGTGGATTACAATTATGAACCGGTAGAAGGGCGTAAAATTGGAAGTCTAATGTTTCATTCCCGAATTTTGCGTGGAAATATTTTTCCTATATCGCGAGATCAATCGTCTCAAAATCAAATCTTGGGTAAAAAAATACGTTAGTGGCAAGTTATTCACGACCCTTATTTGCTTTGAAAATGTGTTAACGAGTGATCTTCGCTCGCAGTTCTGACAATAACTTTTGAACGGTAAGGAATTCTAAGACGCGGCATGAATGTTTTAGAAAGTACACAATCGGAGCTTGAATTTGACCTCAAATTCTGTATTTTTTCGAGTGAAATCAAGAAAGTTATTGTCGTTTGTATTTAGCTGAGCGAATTACCCGAAATGTGGATTACAATTATGAACCGGTAGAAGGGTGTAAAATTGGAAGTCTAATGTTTCATTCCCGAATTTTGCGTGGAAATATTTTTCCTATATCGCGAGATCAATCGTCTCAAAATCAAATCTTGGGTAAAAAAATACGTTAGTGGCAAGTTATTCACGACCCTTATTTGCTTTGAAAATGTGTTAACGAGTGATCTTCGCTCGCAGTTCCGACAATAACTTTTGAACGGTAAGGAATTCTAAGACGCGGCCTGAATGTTTTAGAAAGTACACAATCGGAGCTTGAATTTGACCACAAATTCTGTATTTTTTCGAGTGAAATCAAGAAAGTTATTGTCGTTTGTATTTGGCCGAGCGAATTACCCGAAATGAGGATTACAATTATGTGCCGGTAGAAGGGTGTAAAATTGGAAGTCTAATGTTTCATTCACGAATTTTGCGTGGAAATATTTTTCCTATATCGCGAGATCAATCGTCTCAAAATCATATTTTGGGTAGAAAAATACGTTAGTGGCAAGTTATTCACGAGCGTTATTCGCTTTGATAATGTGTTAAAAAGTGATCTTTGCTCACCGTTCCGAAAATAACTTTTGTACGGCAAGGAATTCTAATTCGCGGCCTGAATGTTTTAAAATGTACACAATCGGAGCATGAATTTGGCCACAAATTCTGTATTTTTGCGAGCGAAATCAAGAAAGTTATTGTCATTTGTATTTGGCCGAGCGAATTACCAGAAATGTGGATTACAATTATGAGCCGGTCTAAGGGTGTAAAATTGGAAGACTAATGTTTCATTCACGAATTTTGCGTGGAAATATTTTTCCTATATCGCGAGATCAATCGTCTCAAAATCATATTTGTGGTAAAAAAAGACGTTAGTGGCAAGTTATTCACGAGCGTTATTCGCTTTGATAATGTGTTAAAAAGTGATCTTTGCTCACCGTTCCAACAATAACTTTTGAAGGGCAAGGAATTCTATTTCGCGGCCTGAATGTTTTAAAATGTACACAATCGGATCATGAATTTGGCCACAATTTCTGTATTTTTGCGAGGGAAATCAAGAAAGTTATTGTCCTTTGTATTTGGCCGAGCGAATTACCAGAAATGTGGATTACAATTATGAGCCGGTATAAGGGTGTAAAATTGGAAGTCTGATGTTTCATTCACGAATTTTGCGTGGAAATATTTTTCCTATATCGCGAGATCAATCGTCTCAAAATCATATTTCGGGTAAAAAAATACGTTAGTGGCAAGTTATTCACGAGCGTTATTCGCTTTGATAATGTGTTAAAAAGTGATCTTTGCTCACCGTTCCGACAATAACTTTTGAACGGCAAGGAATTCTAATTCGCGGCCTGAATGTTTTTAAATGTACACAATCGGAGCATGAATTCGGCCACAAATTCTGTATTTTTGCGAGGGAAATCAAGAAAGTTATTGTCATTTGTATTTGGCCGAGCGAATTACCAGAAATGTGGATTACAATTATGAGCCGGTATAAGGGTGTAAAATTGGAAGTCTAATGTTTCATTCACGAATTTTGCGTGGAAATATTTTTCCTATATCGCGAGATCAATCGTCTCAAAATCATATTTTGGGTAAAAAAATACGTTAGTGGCAAGTTATTCACGAGCGTTATTCGCTTTGATAATGTGTTAAAAAGTGATCTTTGCTCACCGTTCCCACAATAACTTTTGAAGGGCAAGGAATTCTATTTCGCGGCCTGAATGTTGTAAAATGTATACAATCGGATCATGAATTTGGCCACAAATTCTGTATTTTTGCGAGGGAAATCAAGAAAGTTATTGTCGTTTGTATTTGGCCGAGCGAATTACCAGAAATGTGGATTACAATTATGAGCCGGTATAAGGGTGTAAAATTGGAAGTCTAATGTTTCATTCACGAATTTTGCGTGGAAATATTTTTCCTATATCGCGAGATCAATCGTCTCAAAATCATATTTTGGGTAAAAAAATACGTAAGTGGCAAGTTATTCACGAGCGTTATTCGCTTTGATAATGTGTTAAAAAGTGATCTTTGCTCACCTTTCCAACAATAACTTTTGAAGGGCAAGGAATTCTATTTCGCGGCCTGAATGTTTTAAAATGTACACAATCGGATCATGAATTTGGCCACAAATTCTTTATTTTTGCGAGGGAAATCAAGAAAGTTATTGTCGTTTGTATTTGGCCGAGCGAATTACCCGAAATGTGGATTACAATTATGAACCGGTAGAAGGGCGTAAAATTGGAAGTCTAATGTTTCATTCCCGAATTTTGCGTGGAAATATTTTTCCTATATCGCGAGATCAATCGTCTCAAAATCAAATCTTGGGTAAAAAAATACGTTAGTGGCAAGTTATTCACGACCCTTATTTGCTTTGAAAATGTGTTAACGAGTGATCTTCGCTCGCAGTTCTGATAATAACTTTTGAACGGTAAGGAATTCTAAGACGCGGCATGAATGTTTTAGAAAGTACACAATCGGAGCTTGAATTTGACCTCAAATTCTGTATTTTTTCGAGTGAAATCAAGAAAGTTATTGTCGTTTGTATTTAGCTGAGCGAATTACCCGAAATGTGGATTACAATTATGAACCGGTAGAAGGGTGTAAAATTGGAAGTCTAATGTTTCATTCCCGAATTTTGCGTGGAAATATTTTTCCTATATCGCGAGATCAATCGTCTCAAAATCAAATCTTGGGTAAAAAAATACGTTAGTGGCAAGTTATTCACGACCCTTATTTGCTTTGAAAATGTGTTAACGAGTGATCTTCGCTCGCAGTTCCGACAATAACTTTTGAACGGTAAGGAATTCTAAGACGCGGCCTGAATGTTTTAGAAAGTACACAATCGGAGCTTGAATTTGACCACAAATTCTGTATTTTTTCGAGTGAAATCAAGAAAGTTATTGTCGTTTGTATTTGGCCGAGCGAATTACCCGAAATGAGGATTACAATTATGTGCCGGTAGAAGGGTGTAAAATTGGAAGTCTAATGTTTCATTCACGAATTTTGCGTGGAAATATTTTTCCTATATCGCGAGATCAATCGTCTCAAAATCATATTTTGGGTAAAAAAATACGTTAGTGGCAAGTTATTCACGAGCGTTATTCGCTTTGATAATGTGTTAAAAAGTGATCTTTGCTCACCGTTCCGACAATAACTTTTGTACGGCAAGGAATTCTAATTCGCGGCCTGAATGTTTTAAAATGTACACAATCGGAGCATGAATTTGGCCACAAATTCTGTATTTTTGCGAGGGAAATCAAGAAAGTTATTGTCATTTGTATTTGGCCGAGCGAATTACCAGAAATGTGGATTACAATTATGAGCCGGTCTAAGGGTGTAAAATTGGAAGTCTAATGTTTCATTCACGAATTTTGCGTGGAAATATTTTTCCTATATCGCGAGATCAATCGTCTCAAAATCATATTTTGGGTAAAAAAATACGTTAGTGGCAAGTTATTCACGAGCGTTATTCGCTTTGATAATGTGTTAAAAAGTGATCTTTGCTCACCGTTCCAACAATAACTTTTGAAGGGCAAGGAATTCTATTTCGCGGCCTGAATGTTTTAAAATGTATACAATCGGATCATGAATTTGGCCACAAATTCTGTATTTTTGCGAGGGAAATCAAGAAAGTTATTGTCGTTTGTATTTGGCCGAGCGAATTACCAGAAATGTGGATTACAATTATGAGCCGGTATAAGGGTGTAAAATTGGAAGTCTAATGTTTCATTCACGAATTTTGCGTGGAAATATTTTTCCTATATCGCGAGATCAATCGTCTCAAAATCATATTTTGGGTAAAAAAATACGTTAGTGGCAAGTTATTCACGAGCGTTATTCGCTTTGATAATGTGTTAAAAAGTGATCTTTGCTCACCGTTCCAACAATAACTTTTGAAGGGCAAGGAATTCTATTTCGCGGCCTGAATGTTTTAAAATGTACACAATCTGATCATGAATTTGGCCACAAATTCTT